>CM050510.1:38200000-39500000 GCA_027563665.1 Antrozous pallidus
GAAGTTATTCAAGAGAGATCAGACAATCACACGACATTTTTGCCCTGATTGTTAAGAATTATGAGACAATTTAAAACAGAAGAAATCTAAACATAATGTGGATCAAACAAAGCATGTCTTTGGGCCAATAGTGACCCATCATCCTAACAGTATAAAAGTTCTTCTCTCAGCTGTAAACATTATGAGGCTATTTTTCGTGTTCTGAATTGTATAACGAGAGCCTGGACCTATGCCTTGAGTATAGCAGGCACTTAGTAGCATTGACTGGGAGGAAGACTGGGTGGGTGAGTGGATGGATGGATACATGCATGCAAAAAAAGTTGGATAAATGAATGGTTGGATGGATGAATGTATGGGGTGAAAAATACATGAGGAATCAGCATTTAAATTGGAAAATAAGAAGAAATTTGAGAGGTATGTTATTTCTAGAGACAAGGAAAGGCAGGAAACAACTGAGAATTTATGACATGTTTGGGAAAATATAAGTAATTCCACTGCTTAAAGAAGTCTGATGAGTCTGAGACCAGATGGGGTGACCTGGAAGTATATATAAAGAATATATACTTTTATTTTATAGGCAATGAGGAGCCATTTCAGGCTTTTAGAAATGAAATGGCCAATCTCCAACTCACCCATCCCCCAAATCTTTTTTTTTTTTTCCAGATGGCTGTTTCAAATATTAGATATGGAGCAGGAGTTACAAAGGAAGTGGGAATGGCAAGTATTTAAGATTTCTAGAGTCTACTGTAAAGTTTACATATCTTCTAAAACAAGTGAAAATGCACAAGAGATCAGGCGTTTGTTTTTTAAAGTATTTAGTATTTCCTGACCGGTGTTGAATGTCGATCTATGAACCAAGAGCTCATGGGTTCAATTCCTGGTCAAAGCACATGCCCAGGTTTCGGCTTCATCCCCAATAGGGGCCGTGCATGAGGCAGCCAGTCAGTAATTCTCTGTCACCATTGATGTTTCTCTCTCTCCCTCTCTCTTCCTCTCTAAAATCAATAAAAATATATTTAAAATAATGATGTTTAATATTAAGTTGGCCAGAAGTGTCTATTTTTCGTGTAATCAAACCCAACTTATAAATTATTTTTTTATCGCAGGACCTACAGAACATGGGCGCTAAAAATGTTTGTTTGATGACAGACAAGAACCTCTTCCCGCTCCCTCCTGTACGAACAGTCATGGATTCTCTTGTGAAGAATGGCATAAGCTTTAAGGTTTATGATAATGTGAGGGTGGAACCAACCGATAGAAGGTACCTTTTCATTGTTGTTTTCTAAGTGGAAGTCACCATATACCACTGTTGTTTAAAATTTGCCCCAAGAGTTACTTAGTGGCATGTCAGTTTATGTTTGAAAAATATGACAATGGCTTCTGTTTTTTTTTTTGTTTTTTTTTCTCAGTTTCATGGAGGCTATTGAGTTTGCCAAAAAGGGAGCTTTTGATGCTTACGTTGCTGTGGGTGGTGGCTCCACCATAGACACCTGTAAAGCTGCTAATCTGTATGCATCCAGCCCTCACTCTGATTTCCTAGATTATGTCAGTGCTCCCATTGGGAAGGGAAAGCCTGTGTCTGTGCCTCTTAAGCCTCTGATCGCAGGTAAAGACTGTCTTTTGTTTGTTCGTTCGTTCATTTGTTTTGGTTTGCAATTGGCAAAGGCCTTAGGAAATATTCAAGCCAGGAATTTTTAGGGTATGTGTTTCTAAAACTTTCTGATTTCTTCATTTCAGTGTCCAATCTTATTTAGGGATCAAAACAGATAGCAATTCATTTATATTTAAAATTCTGATCTTCAATTTTTGCACCAATTCTGATACTCTATCCACTAAGCCAAACCATTGAGTCAGTGGTAGGAAAGTTTGCAGATTAAAGCTATGAAGTCACTATGTGAAAGGGAGGGGAAGGTCATCATTTATGTATTATTAGTTTCCTCCTAGGCAGCTTTGTCTTCTAAACCCCTCTCTGTTTTGTACCATTTTTGCCAGCACTGTGGAATTTAAGCGGAATATTCACTATTATTTTTCTGGTGGTGATTCAACCCTTTCCTCCACATAATGGCTCTTCAGCTGACCTGGGGCTCTGTCTCTGCCCTGGGACATGTGGCCAGAACAGCCGCATCGTACTGGGTGACATTCTGTCACAAAGCACAGACACACAAACCCAAATCAGCAGAGCCTGTCTGTGTCACACCAGCCTCAGCATCTTTCTGTCTTTTCTTCCCTCTCCTTTTACAGCTGTTGGCAGATTGCTGTTTAAAGTTTTATAGCTAAAATGTACTGACTGATTACTGGAAATATCAGTTTAGAGTCTCGTCCTCTCTGCTCCCCTCTTTTGCCCTCGCCGTGAGCAGGTTTTGTGATGGATTAGGAGTGAGTTGATGGGGGATGAGCTGTTTTGATGGGAATGAGCAATCAGCAGGGAGCAGCATAATTGATGTCTGGCAAATGGAACCCTCTGGTGAAACTGTGTCAGCACCACACAGAAGGGTGATTAGTAAAGTTTAGAAACTTGACAGAACTACAAAACCACAAGCCCAGCAAAGGCAGAGCGTTACTGTGCTTGCTGCCAAGAGGGAATAAAGACATCTTTCAGAGAGGCAAATACAAGTCTTCTTCCTAGAGATGCCCTGCAGCCTGCGTTTGAATATCCAACTGCAGCTGCTTAAGCTCTGGCCCTAGAGGAACCTGAGGTTCCCAGAGCTCCTCACTGTTCATACAGAAACTCTAAACCTGCATATGTGTTAATACAAATGTGGACAACACCCATACATGTTAACACAGATACAGATATCACATATACACTTCAAAATGCACATACATGTTATACATGTATGCATGTTAATACCGAATGGACATTATATCTATTAACATGCATGTTAATGCTGACACTGGCATCATATTATTGTAAGGGCATGTTAATGCAGACACACACATACATGCGAAGTATACATGCATGTTAATAGAGATACACACACCAGACAAGCAATGGGGCAGCAAAGCTTCTTTCTAACTTAGCTCCTTATGTCCTAAGGCTGAATTAATTGTTACCACTGATCTTTATGTAGATGCCTTATTGATAATTCTTATTATTTTGTTCAAGTCCCAACCACTTCAGGAACTGGAAGTGAAACTACTGGAGTTGCTATTTTTGACTATGAGCCTTTGAAAGTAAAAATTGGTAAGAACTTTGCCCTTAACTTGTTAAAAGTTATTTTACCTGTCAAACCTAGCCCCTTTTACTTAATCCTAATCTTTAACAATCAAGGAGCTATATAGTTAAGGGAATGGTACACATTTTCTTTATTTTTCTAACTACATGTGAAAATATGACCAATCTAAATGAACTTCTTTTTGAGAATTACCTAGAAAATATATTGAAATGCCGTGAATCTTGATTGACTATTTCTCTGCACAAGTTAGTGACTGTATGTCAGTGCTAAATAGTTATTCCCTTTCTTGGACATCTTTTTTGCATTTTAAATTAATTTCATTGAGATATAATTTTTAAAAATTATTTTAAAAAATAATTTTTGTTGATCTCAGAAAGGAAGGTAGAGGGAGAGAGATAGAAACATCAGTGATGAGAGAGAATTATTGATTGCCTGCTTTCTGCATGCTCCCTACTGGAGATCGAGCCTGCAACTTGGGCCTGTGCCCTTGACTGGAGTCGAACCCGGGAGCCTTTAGTTCACAGGCTGATACTCTATCCACTGAGCCAAACCAGCTAGGGCAAGATATAATTTTTATATAATAAAATGCATACATTTTAAGAGGCTGGTTTGATGGATTTTGACAAATATAGGCACCCATGTAACTACTACCCTAATCAAGATATAAAACATCAACCTAGATCAACCCTTCAGTCCCATTCCCAAATAACCACTGTTCTGCTTTTCATTTCCTTTGTCCTTTTTAGCCTGTCTTCTTCTCTGACTTTCAGCTGAGGTGGTAAAAATGTCCCTCTACTTAAGTCTGGCTCAGTATCCTTCTTTCAGACCTTTGTAGCAAAATAAATTGACAGTCAACCACATATTAATAGTAACTTCTTTTTTAAAAATTAAAGTACATTATCCTTTGACATCAAGAAATAATAGCTGCCAACACCAAAATTCCACCTTACAATTTTTAAAAGACTTTTCCATGATGTTATCTAATGTGATCCTTACAACAGCTCAGTGAGGCCCTGTGATTGGATAGTCTAATCTCACAGAGAACTCAGGGAAACTAAGTGACTTGCCCAAAGACACATTGTAAATTGCCGAGCAAAGACCCACACCAGCCGTGAACTAGTAAACCAGCTCTCTGGCATTTAATAATTAAATAAGCCTTGGTTTGTAGCATTTGCCAATTTCTGTGGTATAAATATTCCCACCGCAGTCAGTGATGTCACTCAACCTGCCCTTGGGAAGAGACACACATGCTTGGCTCCTGTGAACTGAAAGGAGCGTCCTCCCCACTGAAAACCCAGGTTTCTAACTCCAGATGTCTCCCCACTGCTCCTCGCAGCCTCTCTACATGAGAATGACTCTTATCTCATAATTTTTATACTGCAGGATAATTTGTTATCCTCACGTTATTTAATGTTTTTAAATGAAGTCCGTGCCTATAGCCTCCGTTGAAAATCCCTGTCCTAGGCATTGGTTCCCGAGCCATCAAACCCACACTGGGACTGATTGACCCTCTGCACACCCTGCACATGCCTGACCGGGTGGTCGCCAACAGTGGCTTCGATGTGCTTTGGTAGGTACCTGGAGGGCATTTTCAGTACCTGGGACTATGGACAGTATTTTGTTTTCATTTTTATTTATTTTTTTAAAGAACAATAAGCACCTTGATTTCATGAGCTAAGATAGAAGGGGGATTTATTTGCCTTTCTGGGCTTTGATTTTCCTCAGCTGGAACTCCAGCTCCTTCCCCTCTAATACATAACCATCTCCTCAGCCATGGCTGGTCTTGGGGTGATGCATCCAAGAAGCTTGCCCTGTCAGAACTGCTCCTCTAGAAGACTGCTGATTGTAGCATTCTTTTCCCTTTCATCATATTTCTTCTGAATTTTCTTTGATCACTTTTTGTTTAAAATCTCTTCCTCCTCAAGAGTCTGCTTGACCTTCTTCTTGCAGCCCAGAGGCAGTGCCTCGAGAGACTCGTACTACTGTGGGTACCATGTGATGTCAATGAGCAGGATTCCGTTCTTTACTAGTGTCTTGGTGCAGACCATTTCATTGCTGGATACATTCTAGACAACATCAATAATCTTTGTTTTATGCATACAATATTCTGAGCCCCAGGAGAAATTGCTCATGTCCAGCCTCAAGGCTGCGTATTTCTTGTTGCCTCTCCTCACATAGATTGTGTGAGTGTGGCAAGGGCCAATAGTAGTGTCAACAGCAGGATGTCCCAGCTCATGTTTTCACTTCTTGTGATGGGGCTTTCTCTTGACCCTGGTCTTGTGGCGCTTGTGCCAGTGGTTCAGAGAGATGCCCATGCTCAACACCAGCTAGAAAGAATGCAGTATTCTCTTCTGGGAGTACTTACTAAGCATTCATTGATTAGCACGCCATGGCAGCCCCAGCATGGACTGTCGCTATTCCCTTTCCTAGATGAAAACAAGGACACTGTTAGTGAGTAGGTTAGTGAATTAAGTGAGGCCCCGGGTGAGCCACAAACGTGCTGTTCAGGATCGACTATCCCAGCCACAGCTGTGGCCACAGGGACATGGCAAAAGGAACAGCTGGAGTTGGTGTGCCTTGTGGCTACACTAACCAGGGAATGCCCAGGGCTGCCACGGCAGGGAGGGGAGCTGACATCGCCTGAGCTGGACCCTACACAATTTGTCAGCACTTTATACACATATCACTTTACCACAGCTCTGTGCCAGGTAAGAACTCCCTTTGAGATGTTGAGTAACTTACACATAGTTTACTATGGGCTCCCAGGGCTTCAGCTCCGTGTGCAATGGCTTCCTAATCAGTGGCTTCTACCATAGACCTCACTTCTGAGTTCCAGGCCATTCATTCCAGTGGCTTCATGGAGGTCCCATGGGCACTCCACATTCAGCATGTCCCAAATCACCCTATTTCATCCATTTTCACACACACATTTTTTTCATATTCTAACATCTCAAATCAGAACATTTCAAAATCTGTAGCATGGCAGTATCATTTTCTTCCTCAATGGTACAGTTTTTAAATGGAAATTTGATAAAATCTGATAATTCTTTTAATTTCCAATAAGCCCCCCCCCCCCACCACCACCACCAATAACAACATGCCCCACGGCTTCTTCTCCTGAGTTATCCCTTAATGTAGTGAGCAACAGGACTCAGTATGGACATCTCCTTTCTCTAATGCCCATACTAGCCAGCAGAATCTCTCTTAGATCTCTTCCCTTCTCTTGGGCCTCATTGCTCCTGCCTTGGTATAGGCCTACCCCAGCTCTTACCTGGATAGTTGCAGTAGTCACATCAGTCAGTCTGTTTCCATCCCATAGTCCTTCCTTCTGTCTTCATCAAGCTGGCCTCATCAAGCTTGCAGAATCAATACACACACACACACACACACACACACACACACACACACACACACTTCTACCTTACAAGTCTTTCAACCCCCGTAATCCAATGTCCAAATTCCTTTGGCCCTGGAATGTCCCCAATGCTCTGCTCTGCTCTTCATCTGTTTGGCTAACTCATCTTTCAATCTCACTGGAGCATTCTCTCCCTGATGGAACCTTTTCTGACCCTCACCTTCTCTCTCCTCAACTACAACTGACCACTTTGTCCTTCGCTCTCCTCCACTGGGGGGCCTGTCCATTGCTTCTGACACACCCCTTTCTTCACATGCCTGTCTCCCTCAGTGCAGTGTGAGCTTGGTGAGGGCAGAACCTCTTACTCACTTACCTGTCTGTGTCCCTTGCAAACCAACTGTCACTCCATAGGTACGCAATTAATAGCTGTTGAGTGAAGTTCACACAAACAGAAGGCAATTAAGGATTCAAATCCAGGTCTCCAAATCCATGGCCTGCTTTTTTCACTACATTATACTGCCTACTAAAAAACTGGGGAAAATTGTGTTCAACTCCTTCCTGGTCAAAGTTGTCAGTACTTTGAATAGTCAACCCCTAACATCTTTGAAATAAGATTACCCTCCTTAACTGGAAGCTACATAATAAATTTATAATAGACCAAAGCAGTCACCTTTAAGTGAATGACTCAGAGGCTCAAAGACTTCACTGTATATCAAAAGGAGGGGCGGGGAGGAGGTTCAGAAGAAAGAATGATGGTAGTTGCCCTTCTAAGTATTTTCCAAGGAAGAGAACACCTGCCCTGAGGAATCTGTCCCTGAGACCCAGTGCCCAGTTCTGAAGATGGACACACCCACGAATTCAACCTTAGAGGCAATTCCCCATGTTAGGACTTCATGGGGCTGACTAGTGGGATGCATTGTGATTATCAGTACCACATAGCATATCCACAGTGGAGTGCGTACATTTCCAAGACAGTTTGTAATCTTAATGGAGGGGGGAAGGAAGACCAGGTTTTCAATCTGTGTATTTTAAATATTTCTTGTTAGCCATGCCCTGGAGTCCTACACTGCCCTTCCCTACCACATGCGGAGCCCCTGCCCTTCAAATCCCATCTCTCGTCCAGCCTACCAGGGCAGCAACCCAATCAGTGACATTTGGGCAGTCCACGCACTGCGGATCGTCGCGAAGTATCTGAAGAGGTATGCCACCCAGAGGAAATAGAAATAGAACAGAAAAGCCACATTCCACCCTCATGTAAAATGTAGCATGCCAGATCCTGACATGTCCTAAGTCTGTTCACCAAAAGGTCAGTCAGTGGACGTAGAGAAACCTCAGAAAGCTTCTGGGATGATGAGAGGGATTGAGGGGCCGGGCAGGGAGGCAGCTAAAAACTGGGTTCTTCAGTCTGAAAAGGGTAAAGTAGGAGTCCCTAATTTATGAAGGATGCAGATACAAGGTTTATTCATTGATGCCTCAAAACCAAAGCTAGGATGAGCAGAGATGTCCTTTGAGATTTGGCTACCAATGCCGGACAAGAGAACCACAGGCAGATGTTGGCTGTGCCCATCTGGGCCCTGGGCAAAGGCACACGGAATTGGCCCTCTGAGCACAATGGAAGGAGCTAAATATAAGAATTAAGTGTGTGGAGTTGTCTATCCCAGGAGACACAAAATGCTTCCTAAAAGGTATTGAAAGATTTATGAATGACATAGCCATAATAGGCTTCCTGGGAGAGCAAATATATACTTAGAGATAAAAGCTGATCTCTGAGACATGCAGACATATGCAAAGTCAGACTCATAAGGGAGGGAAAGCACACAGAAGGTTAGGCCTAGATGTGAGCACGGTGCCTCCTCTGGCCCTGAGCTGGAAGCTGCTCTGGAGAGGGGACTGATCCGGGGAAGGGACACAGAACTATTTCAGGCCCAGAGGCCATCGGGAAGCACAGAAGCATTTGATGGGTAGAAGCGCATACAGATAACTGTCAGCGGTGTGTTTGGGCAGGAGCAGAAGGCAGGAGCAGCAGTGGGAGGTGGGATAAAATGGACAGAAAAGGCTGAAGCTCCATCATTTATTATTTTACCTTGTTATTTGGGGAACATAGAACGAACACTGGGTTTTGGAAAGGAGACTCCAATGCCTAACCATTTCACATGAAAGCGGGGAAACGCTGTGGCACACTTATTTCATAACAGGAACCCTTAGCTCCAGGGAAAATCGCAGAAAAGCAAGTGGGAAGTGGTTCGCTTGGCAGTCTCAGGCTTCATCCCCAGGACAAGCAGTGAGCTGCATCTGAAAGGGGCCTTTGAGAATTTGCTTTCCCAAAGTGGCACCGGGGACAAATAGAGCCAGCAAAAGCTTGTCCTACAATAACATCCCACTTCCACAATAATAACTATTAAAATAACATGTGCAGTTTCTACAGATAACAAAAGAGGTCTCCAGTGGGTCCAGTGTGGGCAGTGTCACAAGAAGAAAGATGGCTGGGCGGGCTGCGGGCAGCCCCAGGCGACAAGGACTCAGTGCAGTGAACCAGTCTGGGCCCTGTGCACTCTGAGTGTGTTTATTCTAAGTCCATTCACAGCTGCAGTCAAGGTCATTGACAAATGAAGAAGAAGAATGAGTCTCAGGGCACTTGGCTAGAGCAGCTCTCACAATCCAAGGGTCAGTGCACTGCTTCCCCTGGCACTTTTATCACATGAGCAGCCTGACAGCGTATTTATTATGCCTCTGCTGAAACCATTGATGAGAAAATATGTTTACCCTCAGCTTTCCTTTAGAAGACAAGATGTCATTTGAATAACTTGCCTAATTTTTCTTCCTACCAAATGCCATTTCTTTTTTTCCAGCTCTTTCCCTAAGGCGGCTCTTTATTCAGTAGGAAATGCCAATGCTGATATGTTATTACTAGGAATTTATATCATCCACAGGGCTGTCAGAAATCCTGATGATCTTGAAGCAAGGTCCAGTATGCACTTGGCAAGTGCTTTTGCTGGCATTGGCTTTGGAAATGCTGGTGTTCATCTGTGGTGAGCAAATTGGAGATTTTATTTCTTCACCTAAGCTACTGCTCTTAAATTTTTAAACTGTTTATAACTTAGGACAAGTGGTGATATTTAAATATGTTATGGAAAGTAGATATTTAACTTAGGGTCCTTGAATATTTTCTTAATTCTAAAGTAATTTATTGGGTCACAGATTTTTTGTGTGACAATTTTATTGAGATATAATTCACCTTTTAAAATGTATAATTCAGGGGTTTTTAGTATATTCACAGTTACCATTACCACAATCAGTTTTAGGACATTTTATCACCCCCCAAAAAAGAAATTCTGTACCTCTTAGCCTTCACCTGCCAATCCTCCAATACTCTCAGTCTTAAGCAACTACTGATCTACTTTCTCTCTATAGACTTGCCTACTGTAGGCATTTCACACAAATAGGATCATATAACATCTGGTCTTTTGTATGCGGCTTCTTTAACGTAGCATAATGCTCCCATGGTTCATTCATGATTGCATCAATTCTTCATTCCATGTTATTGCCAAATAACATTTCATTGTGTTGCTTTTCACATTTTATTTATCCATTCATCAGGTGATGGACATTTGGGTTGTTTCCACTTTTTGGCTATTGTGAATAATGCTGCTATGAACATTTTTCATTTCTATTGATTATATATACCTGGGAGTGGGATTGCTGGTAACTGTATTTTAAATTTTGAGGAACTTCACAACTGTTCTTCACAGCAACTGCATCATTTTACATTCCCACCAGCAGTGGATGAGGGTTCTGATTGCTCCACATACTCTCCATGTGTTGTGGGAGATTTTTAAAACCTCAAATGCAGTATTTTTTTCTTCTAATCTCTCACAAAAAGAAAGATTAGAGTCTTTGTCAATAGCCCAGAATTAATCAGTTTGATCAGAACTTTACTGGTGTATTGCCTTCAAATTGAATACCAGTGAACATGGAGAGTTAAGAATTTGCGAGGGACAGTAAAAATAAATGGTCTCCCTCAAACTCTGCTGCTGAGAAGAGCAACTGAGCAAAATCTCCCCATAATTTGAAAAATGTGTTTACCTTTTGTCCCACTAATTTTGCTTCTAAAATGTAGCCTTAAAACATACCATATGATCAATGAATTTCCTTATAAGGATAATCACCTAAGTGTTATTTATAATTGAAAAGTGTGGAAGCAACCTAAATTTCCAACAGATTAGGAATGGTTAACCAAAGTGCAGCACTCAAAGACTAAAATAAGGCTATTAAAAATAATGTTTTAGAAGAATACAAAATGATATGGGAAAATGTTTACAAAGAATATTAAGTAACAAAAGCATTGTTTAAAACTGAATGCAGAGTTAGATCATCTAAATTAAAGTTGTGCATAAAAGATTAGAAGGAAATATTCTATAGTAGTTTATCTTGAGGAAATAGAATTATGGATTCTTTTAATTTTTTACAAAGAACATATACAACTGTTAAAATTAAAAAGTTAACTAAAATATTGGCTATAATTAGAAAGGTACCTATTAAAGCTACATGAACCCTTTCACATCATGAAGACACACTAGGAAATAATTTTCTGAATATTTTGGAGCCTGAGAAATGTAAACATATTCCAAAATACCCAACAACTCAGAAGACTTGTAGCCTTTGATCTGTCTCATGAAAGAGGGTAGGCTAGGGCCCAACCCCCTTTTATTTGATAGATAATCATACACTTCACCAAATATTTCATCTCTCTATGAAATGTTAATTTTTTTAGTGAATAAGCACAAAGCCATCTAATATTTAATAGACTTTTACAGGCCATTTTACTGTTACAAAACATTTTGTTTTTACTACATTAATTGTAACAATACTAACTTCTAACAATGTATATCTCCTGAAACATCTATTAAACTATAATATTATCCTATTTGTTCAGTAAGAACTCAAGAGGATATAAATAGTTTTTCCATTCCCCTCTCTTCAAATATTCCCATAAATAAAAATCATAGTACTGTTTCTTGAAAGTCTTTCAGACTAGAATAATCATTTGTGATTCAACTCCATTAGTATGTAACATTCTAAAGGATGTACGGATCATTGGTGGCACAGATCACTGGCAGATCAAGCTTACATGTCTGATGTATCACATCTCGGTTTATAAATCTCCCACCGACATGGTCAGCTTGTACAGAACCACACTGCCAAAATATTGCAGAGCAAGATAAAAAACGCATGCCCTGAAATGTATTAAAGAAACTTCAAAGTGAATTCTCAATTTCTTCCAGATTATAAGGTTAACCAATGTATTTGGGGAGAATCTTCTATATTAACACATTTTAATGGTATACAGTTTTATGAGAATTTGTATATTTCACAGGTTTTAATATGAATAACACCAAATATTGAATACACAACAGTATTTTTTATAGCAAGGAAAACAAAGTGGATAACTTTATGAAATAAAGATATTGTCTAGAGACTGTGAAGAGCTCTCCCATAAGAGTGAGTATCTATTATCTTGAATTTCTGATATCTTTATGTTAACATAAAGGCTTTCTTTCTTTTCTAGCCATGGAATGTCTTACCCAATTTCAGGCTTAGTGAAGACATATAAAGCAAAGGATTATAATGTGGATCACCCATTGGTGGTAAAATCATAATACATTTTTAAATTAAGTCTTATAAAACTTGCAATTGCTATAAATGTATTTGTCAATTCTTGGTTGCTCGGAGTACAGGGAAATTTAATATCTAGAACATGCAGGTTGGCCCACCCGTCACCATGTTTTGTTTCTCCGCAGCCTCATGGCCTTTCTGTGGTGCTCACCTCCCCAGCGGTGTTCACTTTCACAGCCCAGATGTTTCCTGAGCGGCACCTGGAGACGGCAGAAATATTGGGTATGAATCATCACTTGTAATCCTGTGACCCACATAGGTGGAGCACTTCCTATGTTTGATTCTAAAGATAAAGGATAATACTAAAAAAAAAAAAAAAAAAAAAATGTTGCTTTGAGGTAGTTTAGTAATAACTTGTCACTGACCTTCACAATTTAGTGCTAAAATTTTATAATTTTATGTTCTAATAATCTGGTTACAGTGAACTGGAACCAAATATTGCTTATATTAAGTTTGGAATCATCGTATTTCCAGTTTTCATCCCCAAGGAAAGTGAAAGTCTTTATATACTACCAATGTGGTAAATGATTTTGGTGTGTTTAATAGGTAATAAAATAAATCTAATTCCCAATTATAGAAAGTCTAAACAACTAGAAACTGTAGAAAAAGATCCCCAAAGGCGAATAATTTTGCTGCTCTGTAGAATAAGTAATGTCTATAATACATTTTTAGCAGTGCCTTTTGACTCTTAACAAAAAATAAAATTATATTCAAGATAGCTAATTTAGTAAAATTTTATTATTTTTCTAAGACAAGACGTCTTTTAAGTACTTGAGTATTTGATTAACTGTCCAAACTTCTTATTCCCCTACTTGTGTTTCGGGGAGGAAGAGAAAGTCTAAAAGAGAACTTCATTATACTCTCCTAGCACCAGCCGTTGGAGAGGTTATTCCAAGAAGGTGGGAATGACCACAGACATCCTTCCGCGGGGCCTCTTCACTCTCCCCTCTGTCACTCTGATTGTGTGCTTCCGGCCTGTTCAGGAAAGAAGTCCAGGGCGTTGTTTTCCAGCATGTGCTGTCGGAAATGTGATGCCACCTTTACCAAGGATCTTGTGTTCCTTTTCCCTTTGGGACTAGGGATGTTGTTCAGCCATTTGTTGGGACTCAGATGCCTTTGGAAATATACAAACAGCGTAAATAGACAGGATTTCAAATAGTAGGCTACATGGATGATAAATGGGAAAAATCTTAGAGAACATACAGCTAACATTCCAGACAACCACCAAAATTACTAAGAAAGTGATTCCTCTGTGAGATAAAACCCAGGCCAGAAGAACCCACCAGTTCTTTCTTGTTGCATCGGAAACTTTGATTAATATTATTCTATACATGGCCATTAATATTTTGATTCCCTAAGTAACTTAGTTTTTCTTAGTTTTATACCTATGTATTCACTTTCCTACCCTCTCTTTTTTTCTAAAACACTTCATAGAAAAACCCAGAGGTTTTGGTGGTGTGTTTTATGGCAGCAATCCCAAGAAAATAAAAATCTCATAAACCTTGTATCGTGTGTTGCCTCTCCACCTACTCCATATTTTAGCTGCTGCTGTGTAGTATAGACTGGTCTTGTCAGGCAAGGTTTACCTTCCTACCCAGCTGCTCCACCAACCAGCCCCGTATCTGGTTCTATTTATCCTTTTCCAGGATTACTAAACCAGTTCTCACTGTCCTAGAAGAGAGAGGTTAAAATTGACTTAATAATGTGCTTCAGGATGGAGGCGAAACGTACCTTTGTAGACCCCTTTTGGACACTACAGAGAAAGTGGACGTGGACGACAGCTCGAGGCATTCTGGATAATAACTAATGCTACATTTCATTTGTAAAGTGCTTCACTTCCAGGCAGTGGCTGTGTTCAACTGGAATAGATGGAGTCAGGGGTGCTAAGGGTTGGGGATCAGGTTCCTTCGTCTGGGAGCTTCCACCACCACCCTTCCTAAGGGCAGAGCCCCCTGGTTCTTCCAGACTGATGTCTCTCTAATTTTGTGTATTAATTATTCCTTATGTCCAAGTTCTACCCATTTACATCTCCAACGCTTGTCAACCTTCTTCCCCCTCCACAAATAGCAGCATCTACGTGTTAAAAACTGTTTTCTGAGAGTCTTTCATGTACTTGGTTCTCTCTGACTAGGTCTGTAATATGTAGAGGAACCTGCTTTGCCCATTGGTAACAGAGTCCAAAATAAAAACTTTTTGTAGCTATAGAAAGGAAATACTTTCCTTCCTGGCCACACATAATCCATTTTTGTCGTCTTCTTCCTTTCTGGCAGTCAGTGTTGGCGCTTTCATACTTACACAGATCCTTATCTCACAAAGTGTTTTTGCCAAGGGTTTGTCTCTTCCACAGAGGTTGCTGTGAGAAAAGACATTGAACATGTAAGACCTCTAGATGTCAGCAAATTCCAGGCCTTGAAAGTTACATAAACTGTTTTCTGCCACAAATGCGCCTTCTTCTTCATTCAAACACCAGCCTTCTTTCTCTGTCTCCTTCCTGGGCCTCTGTTCTTGGCTCTGTTCTTTGTCTTCCCTTCCCCACAAGGGGCCAGGAGCCCATTGGAAAGGTGAGAGCCGGGTTAGCCGCCCCGGTGGACTCCTTCGCACTGGCCTGGCCCATCTGTCTTGTGAGGGGCTGCCCGCTGGGCCGGCCTCCATGCGGAGGCACATTGGTGCCCCTGTCCTCCGTGTCAGGGAGCCAGCAGTCGGCTATATATCAGCGATCCTGTGACTGAATCACTTCCAGGGCCAGCTTCCTCCTCTCTGCCTACAGTCTGCGCTTTGTGTCTTCCAGGAGCCGACACCCGCACTGCCAGGACGGCAGATGCTGGGCCCGTTTTGGCAGATGCACTCCGGAAACTCCTACTGGATCTGGACGTGGATGACGGCCTGGCTGCCATTGGCTACTCCCAGGCTGACATCCCCGCATTAGTGAAAGGAACGCTGCCCCAGGTAAGAGATGCAGAGCCCCCTCCCCCCTCCTAGCTGCTGTGGGAGAGATGGCGCCCCACCTGGGGCCCATTGCGGGAGATGAAGACTCAGATCTCCTCCACCAGCTGGCCGCTCTCCCCTTCCCCAGGGGGATGGGGCCAAGGCTCCCTCACCTTCGTATTCTTCCATAAAACTGGGGCATGTGTGAAACTTCTATGATGAAACTGAAAGGAGCCTTTATAAAAATTCAAGGCAAAAACAACCACATTTACATTGAGGTATGGCAAAATTTCCCTTTTCTCCATTCCTGCTCTTTTAAGAGTTCCCTATAAAACCATATACGAAGCTGTTACTAAAGACCCACGAATATCAGAATTACAGATTCCTACAATTTTGTGTAGAGTAGACATGGCCTTTAAATTAAGACTACTATGAAATCACTGTTTTACATATTTGGAGGATTATATATTTTATATAAACATAAAATACGTAATATGCATATCAGCATCACTTTGGGTCTTATTTATTTAAATGTTGATAAAGAATTTAAATTGAACTGCTATCCTTTATTAGGTAGAAAAATTGAATAGATGTAGAGTTTCCCCTCCCAAGATTCACATGAAGAGAGTTCAACCCCCATTGGACCTCTCTCCCATTTGGATCAGATACCCAGATACCCCTGTGCTATAGCATCAGATCCTAACAAGACAATACCATAAAACAGACAGCTGGAGTGCTCCCCATGCTGAGTGCTCACTTAGTCCTTCTGTCCAAAATGGGAAAGCCAGGAGCACTTGAACACTGTGAAGATAAGGCACATCTGCCCAAAGATGGTCATGGGTCTGTATCTCTGAAATGGGAACAGAATTAACTGGAATATCCCATCACACAGCATCCTGCTCACCCCACTCCAGTTAAGCAAGGGCCTCACACTAGCTTCTTCCCCAGTTAGCAAATGCTTAGAATGTTGAAGCCCCCAGCTCATTTAAGATAATATTTGTATGGGCTCACTCATATCCATAGGAGCCAGGGAGTTAGCAGCAATGAACAAAGTAATTTAAGGAAAGGGCAAGTGGTGGGGACTTTGGTGAACTGGAAAACTCATGGTTTATTTCATTGGGTAAGCCTCTTTTTAGCTACGATGTATTACATCCAAGTAGAAATTCAGATCCCGGTGTTGGTAGAACTTCCAGTTTTCAAGAAAAATTCACAACCTGGATGTTTGTATTGAATTCCCTCATTTCCCAATGTACAAAGCAAACATGGCCCCTGGGGCACCAATTTCCCTGATATAGACTGAAAATCGGTCGACTCTATCTAAAAATCTAAAAATATAAATGAATGAGGAAAGAGGAGTCTCATAGCATAGCAAAGCTCCCAGGCTAACTCACAAACTCTTGGTTCTAACCCACAGTCCAAGGGACTAAATAGCCAAAAAAATATGACCATTCCAATTATTTTATCCAAATCTATTAGACTGTAAGTTCCATAAAGCCTGGAACGTGTCTGTTTTGGTCGTCTATCCTCTATTACATCTAACATGGGCTAGTCAACATGATAAATGATTACATATCTGCAACTCCTTCCTCCTATACCAGGTGAGCTTAATAGCTGAATGGTGGTAACTTTTTGAGAAGTTAGATTGACTAGGACTCAACCAATGACAATGAGCGATTGTCCAGGGACCAGAGACCAAATGGTCATTAGGATTTTTATGTAGGTCTGGCTCTTACAGTATAATTCCAGTGAGAGTGTCCATTCTGCAAGGGGTCCTCTGGAAAGTTCTGCTTACATAGCCCAGGAAAGTGTTTGGTAATATGTGTTAGTCAACCTCTGTGGATGGTATTCATAATTTTCAGATGGAACTGTATTATATTATTGCTGGTGGCAATGCATCATGACACATTGGCAAGTGTTCAGTTTTAATTCTACCTTGCTCAGACTTCCGCTTTTAGAAGCTGTTTCAGATTAACATTTGAGTCCATCCACTAAAATAGCAAATTAATTAGGTATTCTTCTGAATGCCTCAGCATACATATCATACTGGGAAATACAGATAGCAAAACTTTAATTAGACAAAACTAAGTTTTTTGTTTCACAAAAGATGCAGGGTAAATGGAATCTTTGGCATACAAGTCATGTCCATAAAGTAGGATTCCCTCGGGCTGTATTCATAAAGCAGCCCCAACATGTATGCTGCCTTTTCCCCTTTTGATCATGTTAGAAACATTGTGGTTGAGTGTTGATCTATGAACCAGGTCAGGGCACATGTCCGGGTTGCAGGCTCTATCCCCAGTGTGGGGCGTTCAGGAGGCAGCCAACCAATAATTCTCATCATTAATGTTTCTATCTCTTTCTCCCTCTATCCCTTCTTCTCTGAAATCAATAAAAATATTTTAATAAGTAATAAATTAGCTATCACATTTTCAGTCAAAGTCATATATATAATATATAGAGAGCTATAGATATGTAAATATAGATAGGTATATAAATAATTATAGATAAAGAGAGAGATTCACAAAACTTTAGAAGGAATCTTAGAAATAAACTTATCTTGCAAATGAAGAACTATGTTTTTTTTTTGTTTGTTTGTTTGTTTGGCAACAGTGAACACTTCACAGGAATACTGTGGCAACTTCAGATTTTACACATGAGGCACAGCAATCTTCACTTATTAGTATCACAGGATTTAAAGTAGTGAAAGGGATATAGTGGTTCCTGCAAAAAAGGTTATTTCATGAAGTCGACATTTGATAAAGCTCCTTTTATGTTCAGCAACGAGGGATCGTTTTTCTCTGGAAGGAACAACCAGGCCAGTATTCTCGACCAAACACCGCGGCTCATACTGGCAGCGGCAAAGAGCAGCCCTGTGTGCGGAGGCCCCCGCGGCCGGGCTGCAAGGGGAGCAGGCAAGAATAAATTAATCTCCCAAGCTGGATTTCTGAAACTTCTAGAAAGAAACATTTACATTTCAAATCAAAACATTTCATTACTGAGGAGAGCTGTCTACCAAAAGGAGCACTTCCACTCCCTGGCAGACAGGCCAGCTGAAATGTTGTTATTTTATGAATGTGCTAAAAGTAGTAGTCTGGATTTATTTCAGTGCCCATGTTAATCAGTTGTCCTTCGGTCTTACATGTCTGTAAATAATAACACATTGCAGAGCACTTCTTAATTCTGAGAGTTAGCTTTTATGTGACATCGATGATACGTGTGGGGATATATCAAGAACGTTATGTCCTTGCCCCCATTTAACCAGTCGTTGGGGGTTTAGAAATCTGAAATCAGCTCAGCTTGGCCTGAAACACTTCTGAGAGTCCTGAACAACTTCACCAAAGATGAGCAAGATCATTTGAAAGGCCTTTTAGCTCATCCAATAAGACTTAATCCATTATCAACCTAATAATGGGATAGTGTTCTTCACTTCTTGCCCCTGCCACAGAGGCATACATAGGTCACCATGACCAAGTCTCTGGACATTGCTACAGATTTTCAAAAATTTTGGAGTCTCTAAAAGATCTGCTGGGATGTACAATTTTATCTTGGCTTTATCCATACTCATCAGTAGTGACCACCATTCTTCTCCCATCTGTACATCCATCCTTTTTTTAAATTATTTTTTCCCATGATGACTATTTTTTAATTGCTTTTTTATTGCTTAAAGTATTACAAATAGTAGTGCATATGTTTCCTTTCTCCTCCCCATTGACCTCCCTCCAGCCTCCCCTAAATTAATTTTTAAATTATGGTAAAATATACCTAACAAAATCAACTATTTTAACCATTTTTAAATATATAATTTAGGGCCATTAAGTACATTTATAATCTTGTGAAACAATAATCACTGTCCATTTCCAGAACTGTTTAATCATCCCAAATAAAAGTTCTGTTCTATTATATAATAGTAAATAATATTACCATTGCTCCCTTTGTACCTGTCCCCCAACCCTTGGTAACCTCTATTCTACTTTCTATCTTTATGAATTTGCCTGTTCTAAGTACTTTGTGAAAGTGGAATAATTCAATATTTGTCCTGTTGTTTTGCCTGTTTCACTTAGCATAATGTCTTCAGTGTTTTAGAACTTCATTCCTTTTTGTAGCTGACTAATATTCCATTGTGTGGATATACCATATTTTGCTTAGCCATTCATTTGCAGCTAGACATTTGGGTTGATTCCACCGAGGCTCTTGTGAACAGTGCTGCTAGGAACATTGGTTTACAAGTATCTGTTTTGGTCCCTGATTTCAATTTATTTGGGTAATTCCTTGTTTAATTTTTTGAGGAACTATCAAACTATTTTCCATGGTGGCTACACCATTTTACATTCCCACCAACAATGCTCAAGGGTTCCTGTTTCTCCACATCTAACACTTTTAAACACTTGTTATTTTCCTTTTTTTTAAATAGCGATTCTAATGAGTATGAGTGGAAATTCATTGTGGTTCTGACTTGTATTTTCTTAATGACAATGTTGAGCTTTTTCCATGTCCTTATTGCCTATTTATATTATCTTCCTTAGAGAAATGTCTAGTTAAGTCCTCTGCTATTTTTTCCCCTTTTATAAAATACAGTGTTATTGCCAAACCGGTTTGGCTCAGTGGATAGAGCGTCTGCCTGCGGACTGAGAGGTCCCAGGTTCGATTCCTGTCAAGGGCATGTACCTTGGCTGCGGGCACATCCCCAGTTGGAGGTGTGCAAGGGGCAGCTGATCGATGTTTCTCTTCCATCGATGTTTCTGACTTTCTGTCCCTCTCCCTTCCTCTCTATGAAAAATCAATAAAATATATATTTTTTAAATAATAAAATAATAAAATAATAAAATAAATAAAAAATAAAATAAAATATAGTTTTATTGATTTTAGAGAGGAAGGGAGAGAGAGATAGAAACATCAATGATGAGAGACATTTATCAGCTGCCTCCTGCATGCCCCACACTGGGGACCGAGCCCTACGGAAAATCGAACCATGACCTCCTGATTCATAGGTCGACGCTCAAACACTGAGCCACCCTGGCCAGGGATCCTCTGCCTATTTTTTAATTGGGTTGTCTGAGAGTTTTTGTGGTTAAGTTGTAGCAATTATTTGTATATTCTGGATATTAATCCCTTATCAAATATCTGACTTACAGATTATTAATTATCTTTTCATTCTCTTGATAGTATCTTCTGATGCATAAAAGTTTTTAATTTTGATGTGGTCCCATTTATCTGCTTTTTCTTTTGTTGCCTATGCTTTTGGTATCATCCAAGAAATCATAGCCAAATCCAAGGTCTGAAGATTTTCCCCTATTCTAAGAATTTTAAGGTTTAGCTCTTAGATTAAGGTTCATTTTGAATTAATTTTTAGATGCTTTCTTCCTTCTTTTCATTTTTCCTGTTACCTAAGAAAGACTTAGTGAAGTCTTACTATATATAATCCATTGTATGGGATACAATGAGGAGGGAAGTAAAGTCCTTTCCCTTTCTCATGGAGCTTACATTCCAGTGAGGCAAAACAGACAATAGACATCTAATAAAACCTATAAATGAGGTACAAGTAAAATCATTTTAGATACTGATAAGTGATATGGAAGAAATCTTGGTAATTCGTGTAGTATTGAGGAAACTCCAACAAAGGTGGTCAGACAAAGCCTCTGGTTGGAGGCAGCGGCAGCCAAGTGAAGCCCTGGGAGCAGCACCCCAGGCAGAGGGGAAGGCTAAAAATCAGGGTGAAGATCAGCATTGTCATAGGACTGAATGGGGATGGTGGGACTAAGTGAGATGAACCGATGAGAGAAGAGGTAGAGCTGGATTGAAGACCAGGGCCAGATAAGGTGGCATTAAAGGCTGTGGTTTTGTTCTAACTGCAATGGGCAGTCTTTGGAGAGCATTAAACAAGGGAATGGTACAATCAGATTTATAACAGTGGAGGAAGAAGAGGACAGGACGGGAGGGGGCACATGGAGAATTACCCTGCTGCCATTAGCTATTTGCCTCTCTCTAGGGGGCAAGAGTAGAGCAAAAGGTAAAACATTTTTATTAAATTTTAAAAAGAGGCCTTTCAAGTAGAACAGAGGAGTGGAGGTGACTTAGACTTGGACTGTGGTGGAATGGGAGGTGAGAAGCAGTTGGATTTGGGATTTATTTTGCAGGTTGATCCAAAAGACTTGCTGATGTATTTAACACATAGGGAAGGGAAAGAAGAATCAAAGATGGCTCCTAGGTTTTTGCCTTACTGACTGGGTATCATTTCTGAGATAATGAAAATGGGAGGCAGGGAGGCAGAGTTCTTCTACTTTGTATGTGTGAATTTTGACATGTCACTATCTACCCTCCCATGGTCTTCACTTTGGGAGGCACTGGGCATGGAGTGAACACAGCCATGACCTCATGGAGCTCCCCTCTTCCACCAGGTGTGCTCCCAAACAAGTGCTCAGCACAAGAAAACAGACCGAGAGACCCAAACTGCTACATTTTTAAATTTTATTTAGACCCAGAAATTTGGACACAGAGTAGTCATTATAATACCTTTTAATTTCCTGTCCCAGAGAAATCAAGGAGCCACCAATGAGAGTATAAATAGCAAAAGCATGTGCTGGCTAGCTCTGCTGACTTGACGCAATAATCAATGGAAAAATTAAGCAAGTCACCAAATTCATTTGCAACAGTAGAAATAAACCTTAGTGAATATTTTAAGAGTCCCTTGCTGCCCATAGCCTGAAAATTATGTCCTAATGACGTTCTTTTGACTATCTCTGAAGTCCAAGTTGCGAAATATACAGTCTTTGAAGTCAGGGATGACCTGGTTCTGTTTTCTTTGCTGTACCTGGGACAGTGTTCTCCACACCCAGAGAATTGGCCAAGGTTGCTGACCAACACGGTTTGATCATTATAGGAGATATTTTTCCTGAGGTTGGTTTAGTTCTGTACATTTGAGCAAAAGGCTATTGGCAGGGCATAAGGCAAAGACAATTAGGCAAGACATAGGCATTTGAAAGCTGTAGAGCACAGGGAATCTAGTCAATAGTATTGTAACAACTATGTGTGGTGCCAGGTGGGTACTTGAAATGTTGGAGGATCACTTTGAAAAGTATATGGTTGTTTAACCACTATGCTGTACACCTGAAACTAATACAAAATAATATTGAATGTAAACTTCAATTGAAAATAAAATGAGAAGCTTTGTGGGAAAGAGGCGTTACTTGATAACTTGATAAACTTTTGAGTTGGGAGTCAACTAGTTTGAAGCAAACAAGAAATATGACCTTTAAAGATAGAACTATTATAAAGTCATTGTTTCTTGTGCCCAAGTTAATTTGCATAACCTAGTAGCTTTTACAAACTGCCTTTTCAAAGCCCTGAGTAACTCCTTTTGTTTACTGTTTCAGGAAAGAGTCACCAAACTTGCACCACGCCCTCAGTCAGAAGAGGATCTGTCTGCCCTATTTGAAGCTTCAATGAAACTGTATTAATTTTCATTTTCACTGAAAGAATTGGCTATGATAGTTCTGAAATCAGAGCTCCACACAGAACTTATCTGTTACCAGTTTGAATGTGATATAAATTTATCCTGCAGAAGATTCCATGATGCTCAAAAGTCAAGCTACTTCCATAATACAGGTTAGACAAATGCCCAAAAGTATTGGATCCTGGTTTGTGTTCCTTCTCTATATTCTGAATACTGTCCCTGTTTTGTGTATCCAACGGGTAAAAACTCACTATCAAAAATATCAATGTACACATCCTATGTGCAGTAATCCATGTCTAGAAATTTATACTGTAAAATTACTAGCATGAATGTGTAAAAAAATGTGGCAAAAATGTTTCTTTTTTATTTTTATTATTATTATTTTTTGCAAAAATGTTTCTGGCAGCATTTTTTTTCTAACAAAAATTTGAAAGAACCTAAATATTCATTAATAATATATTGATAAATTATAGTATATTAAATAATAGAATGCTACTGTGCTATTAATAAAAATGAAGTAAAATGATTGGAAATATGTTCATGATATACTGCTAAGTTGGAAAAAAGTAAGTTGCTAAATAACTATGTTGTACGGTTTGGTTCTATGTTTATAATTACATGTAAAAATATGTTTATATGTACATAGAAAAGAAGGATGCACATCAAAATATTAAAAGTTATCACTGGAGAAATGGAATTTGAGGTATAGAGCCTTAAGAGAAAATACTTTACATTTTAGACTTTACTTTTTATTTTATAAACATCTATATTGTTTGGATTTGTTACAATGAGCATAGAAGTAAGTTTAAAGGACGGGGGAGAAAAGAAAGAAAAATACCACGTTCCTGTTTTAGGTCAGATTCATCTTGTTTTATAAAAATATTAGTAACTAATATTTAAAAGGTAAAAAATAAATACAAAGGGATAAGAGAGACTGATCTATCAAAGAAAATGTTCTTTTGAGAAAACTCCTAATTTTTTTAAATTGAGGTAGCATTGGTCAATAACATTATATAAGTTTCTGATGTATAGCATTACAATTAAATATCTGTGTACACTATTGCTTGCTTGCTACCCAAAGTCTAGTTTCCATCTATCACCAGGCATTTGACCCACTTTAATTTTGCCCTCCTCCATTTTACCCTCTAGTAACCACCAATCTGTAGTCTGTGTCCATGAATTTATTTTTGTATTGTTTGGTTTGTTTGTTGTTTTATGGTACCCATATGAATGAAATCATATGGTTTTTGTCCTTTTCCAGATGACATGTATTTCACTTAGCATTCATGTTGTTGCAGGTGGCAATATTTCATCTTTTTTATCGCTCGGTGGCATTCCGTCGTAAATATGCACCAAATCTTTATCCATTCATCCGTCAATGGACACTTAAAAGAGTTTTCCTATCTTAGCTATTGTGAATAGTCCTGCAATGAACATAGTGGTGCACATAACTTTTCAAATTAGGAAGCACTAAAATTTTACATGGTGATTAGCTCTTTGGAAAAATGTTCCTGGTGGTCAGAATAAGTTAATTCAAGAGCAAGCAGTTTTGTAGTTTGCAGATGATAGCCTTGCAGATGGACTCTAAGGAGCGTGATGGTCTGCCTCCCTGTTATTCTCGATCTGCAGAAGCTTCTGTGGC
This sequence comes from Antrozous pallidus, assembly GCA_027563665.1. Lineage (NCBI taxonomy): Eukaryota > Metazoa > Chordata > Mammalia > Chiroptera > Vespertilionidae > Antrozous > Antrozous pallidus. The sequence goes on from CM050510.1 coordinate 38,224,219, forward strand.
TGATTTTTCCCTACAAGGGTTCTCACACTGAGGTCTGTCTGCTCAAGCTTTGGGGTCTAGATCTCAGTGTACATGTGGAATTATTCACTTTTTAAATTGAATTAAAGTTATAATCACCTAAGTAATGTCTATTTATTTAATTGCATCAGGGCATCATTGTTCCATTCAACCTTCTCAGACCCACTTTATCTCTATAAGATCTTTATTTCCTTGAGATTTTGAAAATAACATTTAAATAATGTTTATTGTAAAATAATTTGAGATATAAAAATGCATTCTCTATCTCTCTTAAGTGTTCAGTGCCTTTACTACCGGCAGCCAGATGTCTAAATGTGACTCACTAGGGGGAGTGTTTGTTATTCATATTGGTGATGAGTCTAAAGGAAGGATTTAAAGGTCAAGCATGAAGAAACAGACTTAGGAAGCCTTCATATTTTTTTTAATCTTAATACCGACCATTTTTGGTCCTCACAATTTGAGTATATGAAAAAGATACGTTTCTTGACTTACCAGCTATTAACAGAGTGTGAGGTAGGAGATTAAGCCCATTTCCATAAACCAAACACTTTGATGTTTCTGAGACAATTGAGTGCATTTTTCTAAATCAAATCCCTTTTTTAAAATTTTTCATTAAGCTGAAACCAGTTTGGCTCAGTGGATAGAGTGTCTGCCTGCGGACTGAAAGGTCCCAGGTTTGATTCCGGTCAAGGGCATGTACCTTGGTTGCGGGCACATCCCCAGTGGGGGGTGTGCAAGAGGCAGCTGATCGATGTTTCTCTCTCATCGATGTTTCTAACTTTCTATCCTTCTCCCTTCCTCTCTGTAAGAAATCAATAAAATATATTTAAAAAAATTTTTTTTCATTAAAAAATCAAAAAGTCCTCAGGTCTCACAGCTCCATCTATATGGATTAATTTACTTGCAAGGGCAAGGAACATTAAAGAACAGTATTCAAAAGTTTGTGAAATATTACTTTTATAAAACTATCCTCACCCTAAGGTTTGGCTCAGTGGATAGAGCGTTGACCTGCAGACTCAAGGGTCCCAGGTTCAATACCAGTCAAGAGCATGTGCCTTGGTTGCGAGCACATACCCAGTAGGGAGTGTGCAAGAGGCAGTTGATCAATGTTTCTCTCTCTCATCAATGTTTCTAACTCTCTCTGTAAAAAAATCAATAAAATATATATATTTTTAAAAACTGTCCTTTATGATGGGATTGTCATTTAAAATACATGCACATCCAAATTTATTTCATGATACAAAATACTAACCTATTTCAAATGAGTTATGTTTCTACAGTTTTTGTCAAGTGCCACAATAAATAACTGACTGGTTTTGCATTCCTGTCCCTTCTCTATGCATAGGGAGTGCTGTGTTGGGCTTGGCATTGTTTGGGTAGCTGTGGACACAGCTGTGTGGTGTTTTCAGTGGTCAGTGAACTAAGTCTGCTCTTGTAAAATCCAGACAGGTACAGTATCAAAATAGAGAGAGAGAGAGAGAAATAATTGCTTTTCTGGCCTTTTAACCTTGAGAAAGATTAATGGTTGTTTGGATTAGAAACTGTACCCTAATGAGGGACTGTTGCCTCTGGGGAGTGGGTATGAGAGAGGGGACTGTTCACCTCTGGGTCAACACCACACAGGCTGCTGTGTCTCTGATGACCAGCAACCCAAGTCTGAGACAGCTGCCTGGGCTGGGGCTCCTCCATTAAATGCATAATCCCCTGAGACCTGCTGAGGAGGCCAGGCCAGGTCCCAGCCATCACCATCACAATGGCCAGCACCAGGAAAAGCCACCCTTTGGGCAGAAATTGGTTCTTGAAGCCCTAGGTTGAATTATTGGCAGCTGGGGGTAGGAGGGTCTACTTTCTCACGCTATTATTCCACTGTCTTTCCAACCACCCCACCAGCTCTCAGAATAAATGCATAAGCCCCACAAATTGCAGTTCTGTTGATGATTTTGTCCCATTTGAAATCCCTCAGGAAATTATGAGGACAGCTAACTTTAAAATAGCCTCATCTTATTCATTCTGGTTTTAAATATTAGCTTTTGCATTATGGTGCTTTTACTTGATTTTCCAATTTATAAAATTGAAAACTAATTAAAATAATTACGAGCGAAAATGAGGGGAAAAAACTACCATTATGCCATTATCCAAACACAGCTGTTATCATTTGATATATTTCCTTTCCATCTTTTTCATTTGGGTGATGTAATCTAGCTCTTAAGGACTAACATTTTCAGTATTTTCTATGTTGCCACATAATCTTCATAACCATTTATTTAAAAGGTGCATAATAGTTTATTGAACAGGAATTTAATAATTTATTCTTATAGGGCTTTAAGATTGCTTTCAAATTTTACCCTCCCAATACCATAACAATGAATATTGTATATACAGATTTTTTCAGACTCTAAATTAATTTGAGGCTAATTCATCCACAAATGAAATTTTACATTAGAGTATGGACATTTTTATGGCTCTTGATTTATATTAAATTATATACACCTCACTATTGTTTTACATGCTGCTTACCTATTCTTCAATTTTCTCTTCAAAACCAATAGTAGTGTAAAAACAAAAACAAAAAAATAGAAAAACAAAACCAATAGTAGTGTACAAAATAGGCAATATAATCAATAATATTGTAATAACTGTGTATGGTGCCAAGTGGGCAGTTGAAATATCAGGGAGAACACTTTACAAAATCTATAATTGTCTAACCATTATGCTGAACACCTGAAACTAATATAAAATAATATTGATTGTAAATTGTAATTTAAAATAAAACTTTAGCCCTATCTGGTTTAGCTCAGTGGATAGAACATCAGCCTGTGGACTGAAGGGTCCCAGGTTCGATTCCAGTCAAGGGCACATGCCTAGGTTGCAGGCTGGATTCCCCCAGCAGGGGGCATGCAGGAAGCAGTCAATCAAAGATTCTCTCTCATCATTGATGTGTCTATCTTTCTCCCTTTCCCTTTCTCTCTGAAATCAATAAAAATATATTTTAAAAAGCTTTAAATGAACAAATCAACAACAAGTAATGAAACAAAGTTCACAAAGGACCAGGTAGACCTGCACATTTCAGCTGTGGTTTTTCTATTATGTCAACATAGCTTAACAGTTCACATGAACAAATAAAATTTTCAAATAAAATTATGAAGCTTACTTTAGTGTTATATTACTGACTCAAGTGAAACTATATATAAATCACCAAGTCTATTTTTCTTGGTCACTTACCTTTTTTTTTCTTTCTAGGACCCTCTATGGGCCCCTAGGTCTATGATCTGTGTTATTGCATTCACGGTCCTCAATTTTTCTGGCCAAGAAAAAAGACCCAAGGAAACCACATGAAAATATAAATGTCCTTTTCTCTAAGGATGTTCTAGAATCATCTGCACCTGTGAGTGAAAGCTTTGCTGCACTTGGGAGGGAGGTGAGTGACACCAAACAACCCTCCCCCAACCCTCTCAAAAAAATCCCTTCCAAGGATCTAAGTTGCTCTCTAATCCAAAATCTCAAAGCTTTGCAACTGGGCACAGTGGTCCCATGGTGGCTTTGGCAACATTTATTGGGGACCAATCTGAACTTTATATTAAGCATTGCATATGAAAAAAGAATATTTGTAAAATCTATAATAATAAAAGCATAATATGCTAATTAGACCAGACATTCTTCTGGACGAGGGAAGCCCAGATCCCTGGTGCCAGAGGAAAGCCGGTGCCAGCAGCCGGGGGAAGGAAGGCCTACTTTTGCATGAATTTCGTGCATCGGACCTCTAGTAGTATATTGAAAAGATGTCCAAATAGTAAAAATAGGCTTGAGTGACAGTCTGAGTAAGAACAGGACAGTTCTTTCATTTTTTACATCTCATTTAACAACTAAAACTCAGTACCTTAAAAAGTAGTTTCCCAAACATTGATTTGGGGAGAGGAGGAGAACTGGGGTTCTGCAGGCTGGGGTGTTTTGGAGGGAGCTGGAGAATAATTACAGGAACATGACATATAGTAGTATTTTTAACCCAGCTATTGACAATTAAAAATAATTGTGGCTCAGTTGAGTGTCAACCTTTGCACCTGGAGGTCACTGGCTCAGGGCACATGCAATGGAGGCCATGCTGGGCATGGCCAGTCAGTTTCTATCTATCTATCTATCTATCTATCTATCTATCTATCTATCTATCTATCTCCCTTCCTCTCTTTAAGGAAAAAAAATCAACTATTATGAAACACAGAGGTCTATTTAGTAGGGTACTATAACAGCTAGCAATAATAAACTAAAGATGGAAGAACCAAGATGGTGGCATAAGTAAACACCTATCCTGCTGCCCCACACAACAATTTCAAAACTACAACTACAAGACAAAACAGACATCACCAAGAATCACCAGAAGACTGAGTGAAAATTCCACAAATAGAAGGAAAGATAGAAGGACATTGTGACACAGAGGAGCTGTGGAGAGCACAATTTCAAAGACGTACAGAGAAGGAGGTGTGAAGCCGTGCACATGAGCAGAAAGGGCGGGCATCTGGCTGAATACCCGCTGGTTTTCTCAAACTTGGAGGTAGACAAAGGCATCCCACCCCACTGATTGCCCAGTTCCGGGTGAGTCTCGAGGAACCTAGACTCAGACAGGGTGAAACTGGACCATAAGGAGGAAGCATGCTGAAACTCGGGAGCTGCAGAGGTTCATGAGCTCACTGTGTAAACTTGGGAACTGCAGAGGTGCGCAAGGGTGCAGAGAGGACACGTGATTTGCTCTCTCATTCGAGAGGGGGAAAAAAGAAGGGAAACCACTGGACTACAGTGTTTTCCAACACTGAGTGAGACTTTGGCTGTGCAAACTCATTTGGGGAGAGGCTGAACTGTGGCAGCGGGCAGAGCTCAGCAGCAGCTTTCTCTCAGAGGTGCATGCAGCCATTACTGTGGGGCACAGAGACCCAGGCGCTGCTTAGGGCAGGGCTGACGGGAAACCAAGGCTGCCTGCTCAGCCGAGACCCTACCCATCCGAGATGAGCAGCGGCTCTCACAGTGTAAACACAGCTGATCCTCACAGCCAATTGGCCTGGAGGTCAAAGCCTCCCAGTGATACCAACGACAATCTAGGCTTAACTACAAGAAGACTGTGCAACCCATAAAAGGCTGCACCAAGAGTATTCACCTCAGGTAACTAGGGAGGCTGAACCACTGTCCCCTAGAGGACATCTACTACACAAAGCTACTAAACCAACTCAGAGAAGCAGCCAAAATGCAGAGACATGGAAACAAATTACATTTGAAAGAAATGGAGGGAAAAAAATGACTGGACATAGAGTTCAGAACCACAGTTCTAAGGTTTTTCAAGAGGCTCCTAGAAAAGGCCAATAAATTTAACGAGACTCTTGAGGATATGAGCGAGACCCTCGAGGATATGAAAAAGGACCAACTAGAAATTAAGCATACACTGACTGAAATAAAAAATATACAGAGACCTAAAAGCAGTCTAAAGGACTGCAAGAATCAAGTCAAAGATTTGAAATACAAAGAAGCAAAATCCACTCAGCTGGAAAAGCAAGAAGCAAAAAGAATCCAAAAATTTGAAGATAGTGTAAGGAGCCTCTGGGACAATCTCAAGTATACCAACATCCAAATTATGGGGGTGCCAGAAAAAGAGAGAGAGCAAGACAATGAAAACCTAGTTGAAGAAATAGTGACTGAAAACTTCCTCCACCTGGTGAAAGAAATAGTCTTAAAAGTCCAAGAAGCACACAGAACCCCAAACTATAGGAATCCAAAGAGGATCACACTAAGACACATCATAATTAAAATGCCAAGAGCAAAAGACAAAGAGAGAATATTAAAAGCAGCAAGAGAAAAACTATTAGTTACCTACAAGGGAGCACCCATACACTTGTCAGCTGATCTCTCAACAGAAACTATGCAGGCCAGGCAGGAGTGGCAAGAAATATTCAAAATGATGAATAGCAAGAATCTACAACCAAGATTACTCTACCCAGCAAAGCTATCATTCAGAATTGAAGGTCAGATAAAGTGTTTCACAGATAAGAAAAAGCTAAAGGAGTTCATCACCGCCAAACCAGTATTACATGAAATGCTGAAGGGTGTTCTTTAAGAACAGGAAGAAGAAGAAAAAGGTAAAAATAAAAATTATGAACAACAAATACACATCTATCAACAAGTGAATCTAAAAATCAAGTGAATTAGAAATCTGATGAACTGGATAAACTGGTGAATATAATAGAATCAGAGACACAGAGAAGGAATGGACTGACAATTCTTGGGGGCAAAGGGGTGTAGGAGGTGCAGGAAGAGAATGGACAAAAATCATATACCTATGGATGAGGACAGTGGGGGGGAGGTAAGGACAGAGGGTGGGATGGGTAATGGGTGGAGGGGAGCTATGGGGAGGGAAAAGAGGAACATTGTAATTAATAATCTGAACAATAAAGATTTGTTAAAATAATAATAATAATAAACTAAAGACAATAAAAATACAGGCATACCTCATTTTATTGCACTTTGCTTTATTGCACTTCAGTTTGACACACTGAAGATTTGTGGTACCCCTGGGTTGAACAAGTCTAGTGGCACCATTTTTCCAACAGCATTTGCTAACTTCATATCTCTGTGTCACATTTTGGTAATTCTCATAATACTTCAAATGTTTTCATTATTGTATTTTTTGTGATCTGTGATCAGTGATCTTTGATGTGATTGTTGTAATTATTTTGCGGTGCCATGAACCATGCCATGTAAGATGGAGAACTTAATAAGTGTTGTGTGTCTGACTTCTCCATTGACTGGCCAATCCCCCCATCTTTCTCCCTCTCCTCAGACCTCCATATTCCCTGAGACACAATATTAAAAGTAGACCACTTAATAAGCCTACAACAGCCTCTAAGTGTTCAAATGAAAGCAAGAGTTGCATGTCTCTCAGTTTCAATCAAAAACTAGAAATGATTAAGCTTAGTGAGGAAGGCATGTTGGAAACTGAAATAGGCCAAGAGCTAGTCAGACCTCTTGTGCCAGTTAGCCAAGTTGTGAATGCAAAGGAAAAGTTCTGGAAGAAAATTAAAAGTTTTACTGCAGTGACCACCTAAATTATAAGCCTTATTGCTGGTATGGAGAAAGTTTTAGTGGTTTGGATAGATTGAACCAGCCATAATATTCCCTTCAGCCAAACCCTAATCCGGAGCAAGGCCCTAATTCTCTTCAGTACTACGAAGGCTGTGAAGGTAAGGAAGCTACGGAAGATAAGTTTGAAGCTAGTAGAGGTTGGTTCATGATGTTTAAGAAGAGAAATAGTCTCTGTAAAAGTGCAAGGTGAGCCATTGCAGTATGGCTCGATGGTTGAGCATTGACCAGGAAGTCACAGTTCAATTCCAGGGCACATGCCCAGGTTGTGGGCTCAATCCCCGCTAAGGGACATGCAGGAGGCAGCCGATCAATGATTTTCTTTCATCACTGATATTTCTATATCTCTCTCCATCTCCCTTCCTTTCTGAAATCAATAATATATATACAGCAAGTGCTGATGTAGAAGCTGCTGCAAGTAATCCAGAGGTTGGCAGAATAGAAAGGAGAGGAGAAAATGAAACAACCATTCTGATATTTTTCTATTCAATCTGATTTTTCATTGGCCAAGTTCTCAAACTTTATGAGTGAATAAATGCCATACCTGCATCCATGAATCCTTAGTTATAACCAATGAATGTTGGAACTAACATCCCTTACTTGTTATATCCTGATATAAAAACAACCTGGCAAAAATAAAAAAGTATTATAGGATCTACTTTTTTAAATCCTGTACCATTAAAAGAGTTGCGAGGGCAGCGTGGGGGTTCACAGAACTTAGGAGCTTCCTCTTACAGATCAATGCAGAGAGAACCCCTTAGCTGAGCAAATGAAGGACTTTATGAAAAACAGACAACTGTTAATTCATACCAAAAAAAATCTTAACATCTTAGCAGCTTTTCCATTATGAATCTGACATTTCCTTCTTCAAAGCCCAGTTTGAGCGCTTTTCATTTTGAAAGTGAAATAATAAAGCCATCAACACACAATAAAAGCTATGCAATATTTATAATCAGGGGTTTTTATAGTGTATTTTATGTTAAAGAAAAGATTGAATTTCTAGGCCTTCCCTTATAACTCCCTTAAAACCTTCAGCTTTAAACTGAGAGACTCAAATTCTTCTCTCTGATCTTAATTTTTATGTGGCTTCTTATTTCTTTTTTATCCCCTCTAAAACTTAAAATCCCCTCAACGTTGCTTCAACTGCTCCCATTGAACTGGCAGCAGGCTGATCTTTTTATTGGTGGGTAATGGATTTAGTTTGATTGCTGACATAGGAACAATGAGAGGATAAACAATTCCATTGTGACCATGAAATTCCCCATCTGTTGAGTGCCGTCATGACTGAAGAACGCTGGGCAGAGACACATGAATGAACCCACCGTGCCTGATGTTAAGGACATCCGTCATACAAGCTGAACATGTGGCTTCATAAATCAAGAGCCAATAGCAACTTTGATTGCTCATGTCATTAACTCACCAGCCATTTAAACACCTAAAAATGTACCATAATGTTGAGCATAGGGACCTGATTTGCAATTTGGATCTTACCAAGAAATCAGAGGTAGGAAGGGAAGCCAAGAGTCAGAACTAAGTTATTTTAAAAAACTGTATTAAACACCAATGACTTTATCTGGGAAAGAGGAGACTTTTTCAGATGCTCAGATATTTGCAGATAAAATATATGATGTCTAGAGTTGGTTTCAAATAAAATGGGGGTAAGTTAAAATATAGATGAAAAAGAAGGTTGCCCATCAGTTGCTCATTGACAAAAATGAGTTATGGAAAGCTGGGGTTTATTATACTACTAGAGGCCCTGTGCATGAAATTTGTGCACGGGGGGGGGGGCAGGGGTTGTTCCTTAGGGGTTGAGGCCTGCACCCTCTCCAATCTGGGACCCCTCGAGGAATGTCCAACTGCCCATTTAGGCTCGATCCTACCAGGACATCCTTCTCACAATCCAGGACTGCTGGCTCCAAACTGCTCACCTGCCTGTCCTTCTGATTGCCCCTAACCGCTTCTGCCTGCCAGCCTGATCACCCCCTAACCACTATGCTGCCAGCCTAATTGATGTCTAACTGCTCCCCTGCCAGCCTGTTTACCCCCAACTTCCCTCCTCTGCCGGCCTGGTTACCCCTAATTGGCCTCCCCTGCTGGCCTGATCGCCCACAACTGCCCTCCCTTGCAGGGCCTGGAACCTCCAAAGGCCCTCCCATGCTGGCCATCTTGTGGTGGCCATCTTGTATCCACATGGGGGTAGGATCTTTGACCACATGGGGGCAGCCCTCTTGTGTGTTGGAGTGATGGTCAATCTGGAAATTAATCTTTTATTAGATAGGATAGAGGCCTGGTGCATGGGTGGGGGCCAGTTGGTTTGCCCTGAAGGGTGTCCTGGATCAGGGTAGGGGTTCCCTTGGGGCGAGGAGCGGCCTGGGCAAGGGACCTGTGGAGATTTGCAGGCTGGCCATGCCCCTCAGTGACCCAAGTGGAGGCTCTGGGATCTTGGATTAATTTATGTTCTATAATTGAAACTTTGTAGCGTGGAATGGAGCCAAGTCTTCCGCTCGCTCCTTGGCGGCAGCCATTTCTGTTTGAAACTTTGTCACCTAGAGTGGAGATCTAGGCCAGCAACAGCAGGCGGAAAGCTTGGCTTCCTCTGTTGCCAGGGAAACCCAAGCCTCTGTTCTCTCCAGCTCAGTGGCTGCTGCCATTTCTGTGTCTTTTATAATTGAAACTTTGTAGCATTGAGTGGAGGCCTAGGCCGTAATGGCAGGCAGAAAGCTTGGCTTCCTCTGTTGCCGGGGAAACCCAAGCCTTCCTCCTGCTCTCAGTGGCGGCAGCCAGATCGGTTGGAGTTTATTTGCATAATCTGCTCCTGATTGGCTGGTGGGTGTGGCTGTGGGCATGGCTTGTGGGTGTAGTGGAGGTATGGTCAAATTTGCATATTACTCTTTTATTAGATAGGATACTAGAGGCCCATTGCACAAATTTATGCATGGGTGGGGTCCAGCCAGCCCCCTGATTGGCTGGCCTGGGGAGAGGCCATGGGCAGTTGGCCATCCAGCCTGCCCTCTGGTTGAACTTTCAGTCGAGAGGACAATTTGCATATATAGCCTTTTATTATATAGGATTCTTCACTTTGTATATGTTTTAAAATATTCAGAATGAAAAATTTTTACAAATTGAATAAGCTGGAAAATGGGAACTTGCATTGTATAGTACAAGCATTATTGCCTAATTCTATCTCTTCTTAAAGAAAAAGAAAAAAATATGCTCACATAACAGTTCAAGCATTGAACAAGGCAAATAAGCCATTCTCGCTAAACAGGAAAGCAACATATTTCAGAGGGAGATCAGGCAACACCTACATGGTTTTTCAGAAACCAGCATCGCTTCACTGAGGAGAACCACCTTGCCTCTTCCCAAAGTGGCCACCCTCCAGTGAGTCAAGAGGAGGCCTTACTTAGCATAAAGTACAGGATACTCAATTAGATTTGAATTTCAGCAAACAACACAAATTTTAGTATAGTATGCCCCATGCAATATTTGACATATACATATACTAGGAACTCTATTCTTCTTAAATTAAACTTAGCTGGGTAATGTATATTTTATCTGACTGCCTAAACTCCAAGCACCTGCCCTCATATAAAGAGTCTTCTTCACCCACAAAGAACATCACTTTGCATAAGTTAAAAATCGAAACCACCTTTTTCTTCCTCTCTCTCTCTCTCTCTCTCTCTCTCTCTCTCTCTCTCTCTCACACACACACACACACACACACACATACACACACACACACACACACACACACACACACACACACACACACACACAAACTGGAAATTGAATGTTATACCTGCTAAAATTACAAGTGTATCTCCACAGCCTATTGCCCCAAGTCTGCAAAGGGTAGCACTGTGGCATGGTGAGGAGTCCAGGTTTTGGAGTCATGACTAACCCAGGTTAGGGACTATTTTCTGTAAAACGGTAGTAGGCTTGCTTTGCAAAGTTGCTGTAAGGCGAATCTATAAAGTGCTTGGTACATAATAGGTATTCAATAGCAAATTATCTGCATAGTGCCTGGCACATGATGAATTCTATAAATGTGCTGTGAATGGGTGAATATTGCAAGGTGCAAGCCAGGAACCTGCAGACCACCATTCACAGTGAAGGCCCCCCTGCTCAGCCACTAAAACCAGCCTGATGGTTTTAAAGCCATGTATAGAACATACTCCTGGGAATCACTCCAGGGCTTCAGAATCATCAGGAACGAGGTGTAGGGCCCAGGCATGGGGTGTTTATCAAGCTGCTTAGCAGAGCTGATGTGCAGCCAGGCTTAAGAACCATATATCCAATTCTTGGAAGAGCACCTTGTCAAGAATCCTCTTCTGTTCAGAAGTGGTTCTCAATCTCTATCAAATCTCAGAAGCACTGGAGAGCTTGTTCAAACAGATTGTTGAGCTTTCTACCCCAGAGTTTCTGGTTGTGGTTGGAGGGCAGGGAGCTGAGAATTTGCCTAACAAGTTGCCAGGTGCTGCTGACCTGCGGTCTGGGGACAATTTGAAAACAATCTCACTCTGTCTAAACCCTACCTGCATATTATAATCACTAGGAGTGTTTTTATACATAGGCTTAGACCCTAGGGAATCATATTTAAATAGTCTGGGGTGGGTGTGGAGGCACCTGAGTGCCTCCTAATTCTAATGCACCCAGGTCAGGAATATCTGCTCTCCTTACCTGAACTCTCTGCTCTCCCACCCTGTACACCCTGGGACCAGCAAGGAGGGCTTCACAGGGGGCCCTTAGAAACTCAGTCTCTCAGGCCTATCCAGACCCATGGAATCAGAATCTGCACTTTAACAAGATCCCCAGTGAATCCCATGCACATGAAAGCTTACATGGAACTGCTCAGAGAGGACTTCTTCAGTACCTTTGAGAGGGTGGGTCTGCAGAGCTCCCAGGTTGGAAAGAGAAACAGAATTAGCCGAGACCGGTTTGGCTCAGTGGATAGAGAGTCGGACTGCGGGCTGAGGGGTCCCGGGTTCGATTCCGGTCAAGGGCATGTACCTTGGCTGCGGGCATGTACCTTGGCTGCGGGCACGTCCCCAGTGGGGGGCGTGCAAGAGGCAGCTGATCGATGTCCCTCTCTCATCGATGTTTCTGACTTTCTATCCCTCTTCCTTCTGCTCTGTAAAAAAATCAATAAAATATTTAAAAAATAAATAAAGACACCACCATCTATTCATTTAAAAAAAAAGAGAGAGAGAAACAGAATTAGCAACTCTCAGCTCTTCCCCTTAGCCACACAGGTAACAAAGCATTTTGCAGAGCACACAATAAATAAAGGCTTCCATTGACATTAATTGATTGTCCTGAAGTAAGTACAGAAGCAGATTTTTATTTTGGTTATTTTGAATTTTTATGAGTTTGCTTGAACCAAACTGACAACATACATCAGAGAGCAAGATCTCAAATGTCCCAGAGAGTAAGTTTTGCAGCTTCTTCTATGCATTTGAAATTACAGAATAATTAACGAGATTATGTGCTTTCTTGATGGTGGTGATTTCAAAAGGTGGGTTAACCTAGATGTACAGAAACAATGGTCAGAACTTGCTAGAGGCAAAGACAAACCTTTTACTAAAAAAATTAGGCACCTAGGAAATCATGACTTCCCACCATGACCTGGCCAGTTAGGATTTTATTGTTACCTTACATAGAAATCCTTCTCTTTTTTTGTCCATAATTCACCCTTTTAGTAATAAACCAATCTGAACAGTGCATCATTGACCAACCTTTTGGTGGAATTGTGTGGTCTCACAGCACTCGGAAGGCTCATTCCTAAGAAGTCTCACTGTTGATATTGTCTTGTTGATCATTGTAAATGGAGAAATACTGTTACCATGGGATCTCAATTGAGGCAGAATTTTCCCCAAACAGAAAGGGCAGGTAAATGGAAGGCAGTCAGCCACAAAGCAAGAATTTTAAAGGGTTATAAGTGAACATTCATGTGCCAACAGGGTAGAACTCTCAGCAGTGACTTTCCAAAATCTCAGAGGAGACCCCAAGCCAGCACAGACCTCCTTACTTACTTAGTTTGGTCCTGGACAGAGGTTGTTACCAGTACTCATAGGTGTGATGTATACTTACTATTGTGTACGGATTATAGATTTTGTATTCCAGAATGAGGACTCAGTCATTCACCCCTCCAGACATTGTAAAGTACCTGGCTAAAAGGACCCTAATGGTGTAATAGTTCAAGATTCTGGACTCAAAGCACAAAAGCCAAACAGGATCATGTTGGCAAAAATTTTAAAGATTAGTAATATCGAATATTGCCAAGGGTCTGAGGAATAAGCACCTCATATCCTACAGTGAAATTGTCAACTGATGAAAAAATTTTGGAAGGCAATTTGGAAAAATCCCTAAACTTTTTAAAAATACTTTTATTGATTTCAGAGAGGAAGGGAGGGGGAGAGAGAAACATCAATGATGAAAGAGTATCAGCTGCCTCCTGCACTACTTGGGATTGAGCCCGCATGTGCCCTTGACTGAAATCAAACCTAAGATCCTTCAGTCCTTCAGGTCAATGCTCTATTCATTGAGTCAAAGCAGCCAGGGCCCTCAAAATGGTAAGCATTCATAAGCTATGATCCATACTCCCACAACTAGAAATGTAGCCAATTAAAAATTTTTTAATATTTTTTATTGATTTTTCACAGAGAGGAAGAGAGAGGGATAGAAAGTCAGAAACATCGATGAGAGAGAAACATCGATCAGCTGCTTCCTGCACAACCCCTGCTGGGGATATGCCCGCAGCCAGGGTATATGCCCTTGATGGGAATCGAACCTGGGACCTTTCAGTCCACAGGCCAATGCTCTATCCACTGAGCCAAACTGGCTTTGGCTAGCCAATTAAAATTTTAGAAGACATATATAAAGATGTTATAATGGTGTACTTTGCACCATTATTTCTACTTTTATTTTTTAAGCATATTTTTCTTGATATTCAGAGAGGAAGGGAGAGAGTGAGAGAGATAGAAACATCAATGATGAAAGAATATAATGATCGAGCCTAAAACCTGTGCGTGTACCCCTGAGGGAAATTGAACCCTGGACCCTTCAGTCCACAGGCTGACACTCTATCCACTGAGCCAAACCAGCTAGGGCTATTTCTACTTTTAAAAAATGGAAGTAAGCTATAGGCCTATCAAGAAAGAAATGAATAAATTAGTATAATGTAGTTTTCTGCTCATCTATTTTAAGATTGGGAACTCTATATATTCACACATGAGTGTGTGTATGGATGCGTGTATGTGTGTATGTGTAGTGGTGTGACTCTATTTCTATTTTTTTTAATTGTATACATTCATATATATGAAAAAAAATCTGGAAATGTACAATACACCCACAAATCTGTAAGCAATGATTGCTTTTAGGAAGTGAGACTAGAATTGGGGAAGTATATATCACTTTTTCTACATACCCATCTACAATTTTTGAATTTGTTATAATAAGTATGTGTTATTTTTATTATTTAAAATATATTTCAAACAGTAAAAAATGACTTAGGAATTGTTTTTTTCTGGGTGTGTTTCCTCACTTTAACACATTTAGTTATGTGTTTCAAGCTTATTCATTAAACATAGTACAATATGCTCTATTTGATTAAATTTTGGCTTTCTTAGAAAAAGCCTAATCCAGCCTGGACTCTTTGAGATTAATCCAGGTAACTGATCGGCTTCTGGGTACCCCACAGGGGTCTTAATTTTAATTAATACTAGATCCTTGAAACGATATTTGTGTGTTTTAGTCCCTGCCCTTTAAATAATATTGCCTCTTATGAAGTATGTGGTTTACCAAACCCCAGACTTCTTTTTTAAAAATTGCTGCTAGCCTGACCAGTGTGCTCAGTGGTTTGGGGAATCAAGCCCAAAACCTGGGCATATGTCCTAACTAGGAATTGAACCATGACCTTCTGGTGCATAGGTCAGTGCTCAACCATTGAGCCACAATGGCCTGGCTGAACTAGGTATTTTAATCTTGGGCAAATTACTCAATTTCTTTATGTCTTATTTTTCTCACCTATAAGGTGGCAAAAAAAGTCTTATTGATTAGTTGTAGACATTAAATGAGGTTATATATCAGGCCTCCTAGCTCTTAGGAAGCATTTCACAAATGCCAACTCTCTTTGTTAATATTATTATATCATTATCATTATTAATATGAAGAAGTAAATCTGTACTGGTGTCATGAAAGACAGTGCGTTGGGACATACCACACACACGTTTCAACCTTTTTAGTGTGTATAATATATGCAATATACAGGGTAAAATATAGCCATCCTACAACTGGGCTCCTTGAGTGTGGGAACACTGCTTATTCCACGCCCTGCAAGCACCTGAAAAGTTGTACAAGGGAGATGCTGAGCACACGGCTCTCTAGAAATGTCAGCTTTATTGTGCACTGGTAGGAGGCGAAAATGCTGTGGAGAAACAGTCCTTTTACTTAAAATAGAAATTTTGAAGGAAGCCAAATTAATTCGTGACAAGTTATTGAATATGCAGTTCTTCTGGGGCGAAAAGAAAAAAGTGAAAGAAAAAGGAGAATTGCTGTTACCGGAGATCACGTTTCCTTTTCGGTGAAATTCTCCAGCCAAGCTTGGCGCTAACCGAGTAGGCGATGTCACTTCATCACTTCACAAAAGACTTCCAAATTCACTGCGGCAGACACGGCAAAATAAAAATGTTAAATACATCCTGGCTGGGAGGGAACTGAAGCCTCCACGCTCAATCAAAGGTTTGCAATAATAGGATTCATAAAAAAAAAAAAAAAAGACAGATGGGATTAGAAAATGTTGCAGTGAAGACTGAAACGAGATGAGCTCACAGCACCAGCCTGTCTTTTGTGGACCTGCACAATGATCCCCGAACCAGACCGGATTAGGAAACCTTGCAACTAGGGGTTCGCAGAGAGGCCTCCGGTTCCCAGGCACGTTAGGGGAGAGAAGGCTGACAGGATGCATCAGATTTATAGCTGCAGTGACGAAAATATAGAAGTTTTCACCACTGTGATTCCTTCCAAGGGTAAGTAAAATTGTCCTTGACTGCTGCCTTCATGAGGCACCTTTTGCTGGAGGGTGAGGGCCGTCACGTTTTACTAAGGTTCCCCCTCAGTGCTCTGAGCTCTGACCACTTCTCGGTTTTGATGATATTTGTTGTTGCTGTTTCTGAAAAGGACGCCCCTGGATAAACATCAATCGTGGATAAACAATCCATGGAGGGGGAAAGAAGGGTAGTTAAATATTCCTGTTTCACTTAATACTGCAACCCACCAAGCCAAATGAAAGTGACAGCGAGCCATTGTGGGAGGAAACAGAGGTGAAAACAGAATTCCCTGGGCAGCTAGGTAGATTCTTTCATCTTCTCCAGTGAGCAAGTGGGTCCTGAACTGAGAACCAGCTGCCTCCCAAATCTGATTTCTAACTGTGCAGTGAGATATGAGGAGAAATACTCCCCTCAGTAACCCACAGTCCAAGGAAGTGGTCAAATAATGCCCTAACCCTGGCTGGCCTCTATCCAGACCCCAGGGCCACACTCTCAAACTTAACCTGGAACTAGCGCCACCACGAAGTGTGACTTTGTCAGCCCTGGTCCTCCGAGGCCAATGGTGTCAAGTCGAGGGAGGGGCTTCAAGTAAGAGCTCAGACAATGGCAGGTGTCTGTTGACTGAACAGTTCCCCTGCCCCCTCCAAAGCTCTGTCCTCTCTCCTGTGGCCCCTACTCTGTCCCTGCAGCCCCTGACGTGCAGGGAGAGTCCGGGACTCCGGCTGAGCCCTGGTTTCATTGTCAGACTTGAATGAAGCAGGCTGGGTGTTTGCTGGTGTTGTGAGCTCTGTTCAAACAATTCCTTTCTTCTTCCCTAGGCCCTTGTGGGAGGGCGGGGGGGGGGGGGAGTATGGAGGAGAAGCTCAGCCTGGCCACAGAGAGCCAGCAGAACATAAATGAAGCTTTAGACATCAATTGTCAAAATGCCAGAGAAAAAGGAGCTAGGAGTCAGTCCACATACAAGAATTGGAACTCTCTCTGGAGACTCTGAAAGGTACTTGGAGAGGCAAGGTGGTCAGGACCCTCTGACCCAGCTGTTCCACTTCTCTCTCAGATGCAGATGCTCACAGTGGCACTGGTGCTATGACAGCAAAACTAAGTTTCCTTGAAGAGGGGAAGGGGTAAAATGTGGTGTCAACACACTATGGAATACTCCACAGTTGTCAATAATGATGAACTAAATCTGTGTGTATGGACATAGGTCTTGAAATATCATGTTGATGAAAAAAACACAGACTGAAAATTTATATATTTATGATAACAAGGATTAAATTTGGAGATATAAAACAATACCATATATTGTAGATGGGTACATATGAAAAAAGTGTGAAAACATAGGCTGGAAAGATACAGATAAAATTGGTGATGTTAGTATCCCTAGAGGGGGAGGGAAGACAGAGGGAACCTAAACTTGCCCTTTAACTTTTAATTACTTTTATATGAGAAGGAAACAAATTGAAGGAAATGTTAGTATGTCTATTTTCTGTCTTTTTTCCATTTAAAAATGTTTAAAGGGAGAAAAAAATCAAAGCCATATGGCTCTTTTTAATTAAAAATTATTATGCAGTTCAAGAGCAATATCATACTTCCCATGAATAAAATTATTCAAAACAGGACCTGTGTCTTCATGTGCTTAGCATAGTGGTCAAAAACTATCACCTCTTCTGCACTGTGTGACCTAGGGCAGGCTACTTAACCTCTCTGGGCCTGAGTTTTCACTTTGTAAAAGGGAGAACTAGAACTCACCTCCCAGGATTATAATTGGGAAGGGGGGTATGAGATAGAGAGAAATTATATAAAGCATCTAGAACAGCCCCTGGCATATAGTGAGCATCATTAAATACATCACTTACACCATGATTTCCATTTTTAAAAATATATATTTTATTGATTTTTTACAGAGAGGAAGAGAGAGGGATAGAAAGTCAGAAACATCGATGAGAGAGAAACATCGGTCACCTACCTCCTGCATACCCCCTACTGGGGATGTGCCCACAGCCAAGGTACATGCCCTTGACCAGAATCGAACCCAGGACCTTTCAGTCCAAAGGCCGACCCTCTACCACTGAGCCAAACCAGTTTCAGCCATGATTTCCACTTTTATTCCATACTTACAATAATGAATATGTTAGGTCAAAGATAAATATTTAATCCCATATTCCTTTCTTGCCATTTTTATTCACGGCCATCTCACGATGTTAAGCCAAGTGTTCGTTGGTATTCATACACATTTCACTGCTTAGGAAGTCGTTGTCTAGAAAAGGAGTATTTGTAGTTTATATTAGACCAGAAATGGGAGAAGTCTGCCTCTTCCTTCTTCTTGGTTTGCATCTTGCTTCTCTAGAGCCATCAGGCAGAAGGCCCTCAGTGAGAGAAGACAGTGCAAAAATATAGGCTGGTTTGATTTCGTCTACAAGGGCTACAGCCCTCCCTGATGTTCCCTTTCCCAAATGCTAGTGTGTAGCCCTGCTTATTCAATGGGCAAAGATCAAAACATTTTCAGAGCACAAGTTCAGCCACATGGGCAGTGCTGCCTAGTGGTTAAGAGCATAGGCCTTGTTCCACTATCAACTATATGACTACAACCCTCAGAATCCCCATCTATTAAATGGAGAGTGTCTATGCCCTCATCGGGTAGCTCAGTTGGTTACAGCATTGTCCCAATATGCCAACGTTGTGGGTTCAATCCCTGGTCAGGGCACATACAAGAATCAACCAATGTATGCCTAAATAAGTGGAACAATAAGATTGATCTCTCTCTCTCTCTCAAATCAATAAATAGTTTTTTTAAAAATGAAGAGCACCTGCCTCACAGAGTTGCTGGGAGGTGTGAATGAGATTTGGCAAATAAGCCATCCACCTAGTAAAACTTCATGGGGAGTTATTATCACATTTATTTTTTAAAATATATTCTTATTGATTTCAGAGGGGAAGAGAGAGGGAAAGAGAAACATCAATGATGAGAGAGAACCACTGATTGGCTGCCTCCTGCACACCCCCTACTGCAGATCAAGCCCGAAACCCAGGCATGTGCCCTTGACTGGAATCGAACCCTGGACCCTTTAGTCTGTAGGCTAATGCTCTATCCACCGACCCAAACTGGCCAGAGCTATTTATTGTTGTACTAGAGGCCCAGTGCACAAAATTTTGCACGGGGGTGGGGGGGGTTGTCCCTCAGCCCAGCCTGCACCCTTTCCAATCTGGGACCTCTTCAAGGGATGTCCAACTGCCCGTTTAGTTGGACATCCTTCTCACAATCCAGGACTGCTATCTCCCAACTGCTTACCTGCCTGCCTTCCTGATTGCCCCTAACTGCTTCTGCCTGCCAGCCTGATCATACCCTAACCACTCCCCTGCCAGCCTGATTGATGTCTAACTGCTCCCCAACCATCCTGTTTGGTCCCAACTTCTCTCCTCTGCCGGCCTGGTCACTCCTAACTACCCTCCCTGCAGGCTTGATTGCCTCAAACTGCCCTCCCTTGCAGGTCTGGTCCCTTCCAACTGCCCTCCCCTGCTGGCCATCTGTGTCCACCTGGGGGGCAGGATCTTTGACCACATGGGGGCAGCCGTCTTGTGTGTTGGAGTGATGGTCAATCTGCGTATTACTCTTTTATTAGATAGGATTATAGCCCTCTTTCCAACACACATGTATTGGGTTCAACCTAATAGTGACTTTTTTTTTAGCTGAGCCATCTTAATACCTCACAAAAATGTTACGGAGTTTCTTAAAGTATTTTAAAGGCACTTAAGTATTTTATGGCAACAGCAAATATTATGGAGTATTTTAAATAGTTTAAAGGCACTGGACATAAAACAAGTCTATAACTAAGGACAAGTATGTCTTTTTACTTTCTAGAGAAATAAAGACCTTTCAGGGAAAGGTTTCATGGCCACAATTCACAGTAAATACAAAAGATAAAAACTGTGGTTTTACTAAGAAGTTATACCAGCAGCTATTTCCTGAGGCACACTAGACTGGGTTTAATTCTGGGGTAAGTAGTACCATAGCTTTCAAAATAACCTACTTGGAGATAAACAATGATAGGGAGGGGTTAGTTAGTGAGGGGAGAGGAAATGGAGAAAACTCCAGACAGAGACACTCTAATGGAATGCTATAGTCTCTACAAGTTATCACCTGTTCCTCTCACCAACCCTCTTACAGAGAAAGAGGAAAATCATAATAATCACTATTAATTCCTGGGAACTTACTCTTTGACAGGTGGTAGGCCAAAGGCTTTATACTAGTAGAAATTAGTTCATTTAATCCTTACCACAGCCCTCTGAGGTAGGTGTTATTACCTCTTATTTACAGATGAGGAATGTGAGGGCCTACAGAGGATGAGTAATTTGCTCAAATCTCATAACTAGGAAGTGGTCAAGTTCAGATTCACACCCAAGTGAGAGGAGTGGGGCGCTCTGGTTGCTGACTGCACGCTGGTGGTGGGTGTCGTGGCTGCACAGCACTCCTCTGATCACTTCTCTGACAGGTGGCAAGAGGTTATTTCAGGTGTAGGCAGGGCGTGGCAGGGTGGGATTTCGGTTCCAAGTAAATCACTCCAGAAGTAATATGGAAAAGAGATGCGTGGGTGTCTCCATTTTCAACAAAATACACACCTTTTCTCAACCAACTAATTTTTTATGGTTAATTGATTTTTTAAAGCTTTTTAAGTGTGTGGTAAAATATACACAATATTTAATTTACCATTTAACCATTTTTAAGTATACAGTTCAGAAAATTAAGATTGGAGTGTAACTATCACGACTCTCCATTTCCAGAACTTTGTCATTATTCCTAACAAACTCTGTATCCATTAAACCAGTGACTTTCAACCTTTTTAATTACTAAAATTCTGTGGCATTCCAAAAAATATGTTTTTTGCCAATATGACAAAAAATAGGTATAGTTTTGAATAATTTACAAAAATAATAATAGTAATTACCTACCTTTTTTGCTCTAAGATGATTTTAAAAGAATCTGGTGCCTAAATCCTATATAATAAAGAGCTAATATGCTATTTAGACCAAACAACTGTCTGGATGGCCTTTTGGATGAAGCCGGGGGTGGGGGGGAGGGGAGATGACAAGGGCCGAGCCCCTTGCACAAATTTCATGCATTGGGCCTCTAGTTTTATATAAGGATTTCTGGTACCAAGAATTAACTAATCAGATGCAACCTTATTATGCAATGGGACCAATAAGATGTGACTTTATTATATGGCCTATATATTTATGGTTCAAGACAGGGCATTCACGGAGGGTGGAGGGATTGAGGGGGAAAAAAGAATAAACTTCTAAAAAAAATTTTTCAAAAGGAAGAAAAAACTCATGGACACAAACAACAATGTGGTGATTGCCAAGACAGAGGTAGGGGGAAGTGAAAGGGGGATAAATGGTATGGTGAAGACACAATACAGAGTACAGATGATACATTGTGGAATTGTGCAACTGGAACCTGTGTCTTTTGTTAATCAGTGTCACCCCAATAAATTCAATAAGAAAAAAAAAGGGGGGAGGAGGCATTCACAGCAGATGACTGTTGTCATTTTTTCACTTAATAACCTAAGGGAAAAGAGGTCTGTGCTCCTGCCTAAATAATCATGTATAACATGTTTTAAAAATTCTTGCGGCACACCAGTTGAAAATCGCTGCCTTAAGCAATAACTCTCTATTTCTTCTTTCCCAGCCCCTGATATTCCACTTTCTGTCTTTATAAATTTGATTACTCTAGGTATCACATTTAGTGGACTCATACAGCTTTTGTCCTTTTGTGTCTGGCTTATTTCACTCAGCTTAATGTCTTCAAGTTTCATCTATGTTGCCACACGTATCAGAATTCGATTTTTTCTTGAGGAGAAATCATACTCTACTGAATAGACTACGTTTTATTCATTTACTCGTATCCGGTGACGGACATTTGGGTTGTGTCCACCTTTTGGCTCTTGTGAAGAATGCTGCTGTGTAGGTCGGTGCACTCAAAACAGCTAACATCTAAAATTGCAGTTGCACCTGCCTATTCTTCCCAGTCCCCGTCCTCAGCCCCACCTTCACTCCATGTGCAAACCCTCTCAGATTTGTTACTGTAGCTATGTCAGCCTCACTGGTTCTCTAAAACCATTCCTTTATCTCTCTTCACAGTGTCCAGTCCAGCCAGAAGAAGAGTCAAAAGCTCTCAACACCTCTTGACCAAGAATGTAAGGAAACTTCAGTTTTGATCTCTTCATTGACTTTTATTTAAAAATCATTTTCTAGCTTCTTCATTCTCTCTCTTTCCTGCTCTCCATCTAACCAGGAAGGTGTCGTGTAGCCCATGTTGATGTTGCTGCATTCTCCCACCTCCACTTAACCAAAATAATTGATAAATGTCAACCAGACAGAACACAACTCTGAATTGGATCCCTCAATTCCACCATTTTTCCCAGACACAGAGAGCAAATCTCATTTTGTATCTACTGTGGGGTTTTTTTCTTATTTAAATGGAATCCATAGCATGAGTATAGCAACCTAACCTAAGTATTCTCTTATTATTGGCATTTGTAATGTTCCATTTCTTCACTGTTATAAATAGCAGTGAAATAAATTTATTTGTACAAAATACTATTTTTTGGATTAATTCTTTGGTGCATAGGCCTCAAAGTAAATTAACAAGTAAAAGGATAAAAATAGTTTCATCTACCTATCCATCTATTCACTCATTCATCTATCCATCAAATATTTGCATTCCTATTATGTGTAAGAGACACTGAGCTACATGGGTAGAAATAATAGTGATTTTTAAAAAATGGTTCCTGCTTACAGTTTTGACACATATGACCAGGAATTCTGAACAAATGCCAGGTTTGCAGCCATGCTTTCTCATTTACCTCCAGCCTCACCCACATTGGCTTTAGTTTTCTGTATTATCTTTTGCTACTTTAGTAAGCATGTGAATTAACTTATATCAGTAATTAGTTTACATGTCTTTAGAGAGTACTGGTGCTATAAATTTCTCATTTTATTTACAGATTTCTTTATATGAAAGTTGTCAATACCGCTTTGTACTTTAATTTAAAAGATTTATTTTAACTCCTAATTATTTCCTCTTAGTTATACTGGAATTTCTATTTCTATCACAATTTTTCATAGAACAGCATTTTTATTTTCTAAGTATCTCAATTTTTAAAAACTTATTCTCCATTAAAAAATAATTAAGTATCTTTGGAATGAGATGGGATTTAGTCTTCGTTTCCATGTACATTTATTATTCTTTAACTATCCAGAGCAGTATGTGCCCATTATAAAATTTGAAACATTATGCCCTGGCAGGGGTGACTCAGGTGATTGGCGTATTGTCCAGTACACCAGAAAGTGGCAGGTTCACTTCTTGGTCAGGGCATGTACCCAGGTTACAGGTTTGATCTCCAGTGGGAGTCAATTGATCAATGTTTCTCTCTCTCCCTTCCTCTCTTTCTAAAATCAATTTTAAAACATTGAAACATTATGAAGATAGAAAACACAGTAGTATTAATAGATCCTGAAGAACTGTAGAACACAGGAGTTAGGTCTGTAGATTTAAGAGTCAAACTGCCTGGGCTTAAATTCTAGCTCTATCTATTACTAGCTATCTAGAACATGTTTTATATTCTTAAGGATATATTCATAGTATTAAATTCTGGGTTATCAAATCAACACATGTGCTCCTTAAACTTATACAATTTATATATAAATTATGTCTCAATTTTTTAAAAAAGAAAAGAAAAGAAAAAAAGGCTCTCGCTGATTTGGCTCAGTGCATAGAGAATAGGCCTGCAACTGAAGGTTCCGGGGTGTGATTCGGGTGAAGGGCACATGCTCAGGTTGCTGGCTCGATCCCCAGGAGGGCACGTGCAGGAGGCAGCCGATCAATGATTCTCTGTCATCATTGATGTTTCTATCTCTCTCTCCCTCTCCTTCCTCTCCGAAATCAATAAAAATATATTTTTTAAAAAGAAAATGATCAAAGTATATGAGCATTGAAAAAAATTATATAGTCATTGCCAAATTCTAAGCAAAAGTATTTTAAAAGTACCTTTATCAGAGCACCTGAGCCAATACTGTATGGTATCAATGTTGTTCATCTTTGACAGTCTAATAGGTGAAAATATCCTATTGTTTTAATTTGCATTTCTTTAATACCATTCATCTTTTTATAGTTTTTTTTTTCTACTCAGGTTCCTTACACATGTCTTTTGCCCATTTTTTTCTATCAATTGCATATCTTTTTAAAATAACTTTTGCAAATGTTTTATATAGTAAAAAAGAAAGGGGATTTCAATGGATGGAAAATTTCTTTGTTGTCGTGGGCCCTGAAAACTTAAGCCCACACACTAGAGGAAAAATGCTCCTGCCTTTTAAGAATTAGTGGGTGTACTCAAGGACAGAAAGGGAAGCAGTTGTTTGTAGGTAATTCAGAGTTTAAGAGAAGTTCCACAACGGACATTTCAATCAAGGCCTTGAGTTTGGCATTACCTTGGATTTGAGAGAACCCCAAAGCACTCATAGCTCAGTGACAATCCCTTGGGAATTAGGAATATTTCGTTCTCAACCAAGTTCTTGGATTTCTAAACTTAAACAGTGTTCCTGTCTGAATCACTCCTTATATCAATATCAACTGACTTTATAAGGACAGAACACTGGTTATAAAAACTTTTTAAAATGGAAATAAATCACTATACTTGCTAGGGCTCTAGGGAAGGAAGTTCTCAGGGGACTTAGAACCTAAACAAAGGAGACAATTCTCAGTCGTGACGGTGAAGCAACAGGGACATGAGATACACAAAGCCAACAAAACATGGTGCACTTGGAATATCCGATTGACTTCAGCCACGCACTGTAGGCTGCGCTCTCAGGGTTCCTGGGAGTGGAAATTTTTGAGAAAGACTGCTACGGTTATGGTTTCTGACTTCCCCTCTCTAAAATACTTTTACTCAGAGAAAAAAAAATGACTCAAGTATATGAATATATATAAAAATTGCTTTAGATTAAAAAAAAAATCAGTGGCTGGGTCCTGTCTTCAAATATACAGTCTTCCTCCAGGTGAGACAGCTTCCTAATGCCCTCTAACCTTTGAGCTCTCTTCTGAATTTTTGATTTCCACTCACAGCCTGACTCATCCTTTGCTTATAAAACTCAGCCCCAGCTGTACAGAACATGCAAATTAGAAAAGACAGCAAAGGTCTCATAATTCACCAAAGATGGGAAAAGAGAGAGCCAAAGAAGAAATAATTAGCTCTGATCTTGTTTCCTAACCCAATTGGACCTCTTCTTCCCTTTGAGTTCCTGAGAAAAGGATTCATATCTTGCAACTTCTCTAATGTACCAATGTTTATGAAGTTTCTTTATCCTGAAGTTCCTTTTTTTAAAATGTATTTTATTGATCTTTTACAGAGAGGAAGGGAGAGGGATAGGAAATCAGAAACATCAACTAGCTGCTTCTTACACATCCCCTACTGGGGATGTGCCCACAAACAAGGTACATGCCCTTGACTGGAATTGAACCTGGGACCTTTCAGTCCACAGGCAAATGCTCTACCCACTGAGCCAAACCAGTTTCAGCTGTCCTGAAGTTCTTATTTGTGTCTCTTCTCCCTCCTTTGGCTACCATCTGATGTCAGGTTCCTTCCTTTACAAATATATCTTTCCTTTCTAAACCATCCTTGGTGTTACAGTTTCTCCTCTCTCTGGACTCCTCTGAAGTTCCTTTTTTTTCTGAACCCAGGGCACAGCCACATATTGTTCCTTTTCTAGACTGTCTCTCTGGTCTTTTCCCTGCCCCCCTTGGATTCTTAGATAATTTTATTGACATCCTGATCAACCTGATGCCAGCAATGTAAGAGTAGCTCAAAGGAATGAGTTTATAGGAAAGTGTGAGTACGTTGGGAGTCCCAGTGCAAAGAGGCCCTGTCTCTGGATTCACAGCCCTTCATAGTAAGCATTTGGGCACCATCCAGGAAAGATGGAGAAATGAGATTGCAAATGTCACATTCTCCCAGATTTTAACCTTGCAGAGAAGGGATTTGTCTGGTGATCTGCTGATTTTTCAAAATGCGCTGAGCAATCAATTGCACTGGAAAATTCTTATCTGGATGTAGTACTTCTGTGGATCTGACAAAGAGCACTCAGAGGAGTCATAAAACTGTAGTTCTTATCCTGACTCTGCCCCTTACAGACCCGTGACCTTGAAGGCACATGCCTCTGTTGATGGCAGTTTCTCTATGGTTAAAATTAGGGAGTTGGGCTAGAACATTGCTATGGATTTCATCAGCCCCAAATCATGATGATTCTCCATCACCTAAGTCTCACCTGTCTTTCTAAATCCCTGTTATTACATCCCACCCCCTGCTGCCAGTTCCCCTGTGTACTCAGGGTGCTAAAGAGCCCACTCTCAGATCAGTGTGTTCTAAGAACCACCACCAGTAGCAGCAGCAGAAAGCCCAGAACATGAACTGTTCTCAGATACTGTAGATAAATACAGGAATGTGTCCTACAGACCAGAAAATAAACCAAGCTGTCAGGAGGACCCAGCCATCCGTTCAGCTGTCCATTCCCTGTTGTGGGCCTAACACACCCTGGAGCCCTCTCAGAGCCTCTGTTACTGTGGGAAATGAGAACCAAGTACAAGGCCAGCTGCCAAAGGGAAGTCTTCTGAGCTGGGCCCCTCTCCTCTGCCTTTCCTGCATCCTTTCAGTGGGATTGGAGAAGATACCCTAAATAGGCACTTGGCTCTAAGTCATAACCTGGGAAGGAATCAGCCTCATCTCCACCCCCAGAAACCTCCTATATCTAGTGATGGGCTGAGCTGCTATGCCTCCTTGCTCTCTCCCTCCCCAATCTCTTCCCCAGCCACGGTGCAGAGAAGGGATTGCGGAGGTGGCGATTCTTGTTCCTAACAGGGAACATTTGCTCCCCTTTTTGGAGGAGGAAATGCTAGGTCTCCCCTATGAGCCCTTAGGTCAAACAGTCCATGTATCCAGGGAAATGGAGCTAGCATTACTCCAGGAAAGTCCGATATTCTGGGTAACACCATGGCAGAGCACAATGCTAGAAGGAAGAGAAGGAGGAGAGCAGAGGGGATGTACATGCAGGGTGCTGAGTGCCAGACCACCCATTGCTGAGCCTCACAGCCCCAGTGTGCTGGCGTCCAGTGCAGAGTGCTGCTCCCAGCCTGCATGGAAGACTTGCTGACACAGAAGCACCACCTTCTGCAGTGCCCAGAGCAGAAAGAGGACTGATCCTACCAGTATGTGCTCCTGAATGATCAGCTTTCTCCAAAGGAATAAGAATGAATAAGTCTGGATCCTAAAATGGGCCTGAACAGAGTTCATTCCCTACCCTAGATAAGATCAAATTTGGGATTTATTAATTTTCTAAGCAAAAGACTATCTGTGGTAAACTGAGGCAAAGAGTGTCAGCTGCGCTTATTTTCCTCTGTGGGAGACCTGAACTGTTCTCAGAAACCGGAGATCAATACAGCAATGGGCAAAAGTAGGTTTACAGTTGTGAGTATGTGAAATGCAGTTTATTCTTATAATTTGTAGTTTTCCGCATGAACACCTACTTTTGCCCACCCCTGTAAAGGACATGAAGTAAAAAAAAGCAATCTGTGCTGTTAAAATTTCTACTAGTGACAGGCACTTACTCTGCCACAATACAGCAAGGCAAACAGGGATATCCCCTTTCCACATTAGTGTCAAAACTGGGGGTTGGCCTGGCCGGTGTGGCTTAGTGGTTGAGCATCGACCTATGAAACAGGAGGTCACGTTTCAATTCCTGGTCAGTGTACATGCCTGGGTTATGGGCTCAATCCCCAGTGAGGAGTGTGCAGGAGGCAGCTGATTCTTTCATCATTTATGTTTCTCTCTCTCTCTCTCTCTCTCTCTCTCTCTCTCTCTCTCTCTCTCTCTCTCTCCCTTCTTCCCTCTCTCCCTCCCTCTCCCTTTCTCTCTGAAATCAATACAAATATTTTTAATAAAACATTTAAAAATCTGGGAGTCAGTAGGATCCCAAATCTTTTCTCTAAGTCTTCTGTCCTCACCGGGCACCCACTTAGCTACAAAATCCGTAAGATCACAATTTTCAGGGCTAGTCTCCTTTCAAATAGTTTGGCCTGTTGTCAGGCCAGGGTGCAAGTGACCAGCCCTGATTTTTGGCCTAATGGCCCAGGATCCTAAGTCTGTGATGGGACTGCTGGTGAGAGACCTCTGAGGCCCTTGTTTTCCTGCACCCCTGGACATTGTGAAGTTCAATAAACAGCTGTTTCTGGGCAGTTTACCCATATTTTCTCACTGTTCCTAGCATTCAGTGGAGTAATGATGGCTCCAAAATGTGCATGTTGGCACAAGGTCCATCTGCAAAGCTGTAGTCCCGGCCTGGACCATGGATTCCTAGATCTGATTTGGGGAACAAGCTGACTCTCTTTCCTCCTCCTGACAGGTGGTGATTGAGTCGGACCTGTATGCTTCCCGGCCCCTGGAGCTATTGCCACACCGCAGTGACCACCGAGACTGCGAGGGCCCTAGGTTCAGCCGACTCCATAGCTCATGGCAGCAGGGACCCCACCCTGCCAAGACACCTGCCAGACAGGGTATGTGCACTGACCCTGCTCCGGGTACCTCCCTGGGGAACAATGACTCGCTGAGAGCAGCAGCCACATGTCTGCATCCTAGCTTGTGGTTTGTCTGACTGCATCGTGGTACTCCCTAGTGTCCTCGGTCACACTAGGTGAGCAGAGCACCTGTGGTGTGGGGACTACGCTTTTCCCCCACACATGCTTTCCCGCTCTGAGTGCACCTGCTCTCAGACCCCATCTATAGCAGCCCTACACAACTCCCTTCCACCTATACAACTCGCTCTGGTGCATGTGATGAGAAAAGATGCTTTCATTTACCATCTTGCTCCACAGGAAGCCCTGCTGGATTCAGATGAAAGTCTTTATGTTCTGGGGAGAGAAAGCCAGTGTAGTCATGACTCACATAGCAGAAGAAGCCTGTGTTATTTATTTTATAGGCAGTGTGTGTGTCATTATACAGACTCTTTGTAAACTACCATCTTAAGATCTCACCATCTTACATTTGATCTCACCATCTTACATTATTTAGGCTATTTCAACAATCTATATAAAAAATCAGGGACAAATTTGTTTTTAAAGCTGGAAACAGTATCATCATACCTTTCACACTGTTTATAAATGGCTTCCACCTCAAGCAGTCGAATGGGCATCTTCCTGTAGCCCACTGAGGTCTGTGATGGTATTTTGCCTTTACTTGATGGTTTAGGTTATTTCTGTTATGCCCACAGCCTGCAGTTATTTTTATTTTAACTCCAAAAAGACATAATGGAATGTCTGGGATGTCTTTCTCAAAGCCTTTGTGTGTCAATAATTTTGTAAGTTACAAGAACTAAAATAAGACTTAATTGAGTATGTCTCTTCACCTATCCATCTTCTCCAAGGCTTCCTTGATCTAATACCCTGATCTTTTTTTTATGATTCTACTATAGGAATGCATTAAGCATCTGTATTCTCTAGTGAATTGATTACATACATATATAAGTCTGTAGAATGAAAGCATTCGGAAAACCACAATCTGCCTTGCAAATTAAGAGGAGATCAATTTTTCTCTGTGTCTATATATAGGTGGGTGGGTGGGTGGGTGCAGTATGTGGTGTAGAAAGAGAAAAAGAGAATATCTTCACTACAAAATCATAAAGTGAATTTAGAGCCATGTTTCTCAAATTAATGTGCAAAAGAATCACCTGAAAACCTTGTTATGCGTATTCCAATTCTGTAAGACTGAGTAAGGCCCCAGATTTTATGTTTCTAATGATTCTAAGGATTTTGGCCTGAGGACAATAAATTGATTAGCAAGAATTTAGAGATGATTTAGTGGATGGTCCTCAAAGTGGGATCCTCAGAACAGCTGAATCATCTGGGAACTTGTTAGAAATGCAAATGTTGGGTCCCACCCTAGAGATTGAATCAGAAATCTGGGGCGGAGCCCAGCAATCTGTGTTTTGACAACACCCCCCTCCCCCAGGTGATTCTAATGCGCACTGAAGGTAGAGAACCACTGATCTACTGCACCCACCCCTGCCAACTTACAGAAGAAGAAAATGAAACCATGGAAACTGTGTAACCTACTCAAGGTTGCACTTCTCATTAGCAATAGAACTGAGATTAAATCTCAGATCTCCTCACCCAGAGAATGCTATCTTCCCAACTGTCTCTTATTAGGGGGCACTTTCCTTCCCTTCTAAGTAGCTTATGGAAGCTTGGACAACCCAAGTCAGTGTTTTATTCAGAAAGAGGAAAACAGTAAATTGTGAAATGGAGAGAATCTGCCTAACATGTGACACTCAGCTCATGCAGGGAATGTGCTAATCAGGTTCAGAAGGAAAAAAAAAAAAGATTGAGCTGGGCATTGATTCAACCTTCAGCTCCCAAATCTGATAGATTCTAGAGAGGGTGGGAGAGAGGGTTTCTGAACCAAAGCCAGACCCAATGCTCTCCACCAGCTTGGCACCAGCCTTAGGCAAAGACTCTTCATAAACTCCCATCTTAAGATCTGTCAGAGGAGGTGAGTCTTCAGGGATCTCAGATCCGGGGACTTGTTTCTTTTCTGAGCCACAGTGGAATCTCCTGGATGCTGCAGCCTTCTCACGTGGGAGCAAGATTCCCTGAGGAATCTTGGAAATTGTGGGGACTCTGAAGGCAGAGGCCCAGCTGAGAAATGTTCTCACCATGAGGCCTTGAGCAGGTGAGCCTCAGGTGTCTGGAGAGGGAGACCCCACCTCCTGAGGCTGGGAGAATTGGTCAACTGTGGAACCTCTCCACCAAGTTGTCCCGAGGCATCTCAGAATCAACCTTTTCAAAGGCAACTCATCTTCCTCATTCAAACCTCTCTTTCTTTCTCAGCTGGGGCCACTATGCATCCTTCCAGCAAGCCACTAGGATGTTTTTCCTAATACCCCTTTCCTTCCCCACCCCCATTCCACCCACCACTTCACACACTGAACACTGACAGTGTCAGCTCCTAGATATGGCTCATCTCTCCCTTTTGAAACCTACTTCAAGCTACCTAAACTCGGTGTCCCTTCATCATCCCTTGTGTGTAACAGCCAACCCTGACCTTCAGTTTCCCCTCCCTCCAAGAGGCTACAAGAAGGATCTTTCAAAATCTGCCAATACCATTCCTCTACTTTAAACACTGCGTCCTTGCCACCTGCAACCACCCATACCATGCCCAAGGCCCTCTAGGACGTGTCCTCTGATGACACCTCCAGGTCCACCTCCTGTGACATTCCTCTCCCTGCCAGTCCATACACAGAGCAAACCTGAGGTTCTGTGTCATCCTGTGACTACTCCCTTATACACTATTTCCCTGGACCTTCGCTGATACTCTTCCGGATGCAGATTGCCCTTCCTGTGTCTGCCCACCTGGCAAAGTCCTCCCAGACTGGGTTAGGGGGGGTCCCCTGGTCCTGAAAAATCAAAGAGGGCAGTTTGCCATTCCCAATATCACCTTTACCGGCTTCGTCCAAACTGTTATGTATTACTAAAGCCTCAACATGCTCATCTAGAAAGTGGGGATTATGATGGCACATACCTGTCAGGGTTGCTGCGAGGACTAAATCAGACAATGTGTATGTGTCTTATACTCCACACAGAAACTGACATAGTAAATGTTCAAAAATATGAGCTGCTGTCATTACTTATGTCAGAGCACTGAACATCATGGTTTTGATCTTAGTAGCCTTGTAACTTTGTTTAATTGGCATGGAGATTTTTTCCTGAGGAAGGAGGTGCTTTATTTCTATACTAGAGGCCTGTTGCATGAAGATTCATGCAAGAATAGGCCTTCCTTCCCCTGGCTTCGTTCCCGGCTGCCTGGGAGCCTGCAAGTCCTCACTCCTGGCTGCAGTGCCATTCCTGTAACTCTCGCCATCCCTCCCCCTCCCCATCAATAGCAGGTGTCCCACCCCACCTGGCCACTCCGTGCCTGCATATGCAAATTAACCTGCTGTTTTGTTGGGTTAATTTGCATACTCACTCCTGATTGGCTGGTGGATGTCACGGGGATTATGGTCAATTTGCATATTTCTCTTTTATTAATGTAGATGCTGTGGAGTAATAGAATCAGGCTTATCAGCTGCCCCAGGGAAGAATGCTATTGAAAGTCAAATTCCCTCTCCACCCCTGACCCCCTTCCCCTCCTCAGGGATCCTTCAGCTCAACACCTGGATTCTCCAAAGCTGCAGGCTTCAGCATAGAAATTACTCAGAAGTATGTGGGGCCTTGGGAATAAAGGCATAGCAAACAGGTTCTCACATACTTCCCAGATAGCCAGTGTCTCAGGACTCTGAGAAGTTCCATCGTTCCACCACAGGCAGGACTTCTCTGCTCATTTTCACAGAGGGATGTCCAGGAGCAGCAGGGTAAATGATGGATCTGGGATCAGAGCCATAAAGACTTAATTCCTGATAACCTCTGTGATCTGGCACCTTAGGAAGGAAGGAGGGGCTGAGGGCACATTCTCTGAGCACCTATCTATTACAGCTCAGTTCCTGCCCCTGGAAGAGCACTAGAAGTGCAGGTGATTCTCACAGCAGTTGCCCTGCTGCCTGATCCTACTGCTTGATCCTACTGCCCAGTACAAGACCTTTAGAAAGTCCCAGCTTATCATAAAAAATATCTTACCTTTTGCAACAGCATGGATGGACCTGCTAAGTGAAATAAGATAAAGACAAGTACCATATGATTTCACTTATATGTGGAATAAGAACAAAATAAACAAACAAAATAGAAACAAAGTACAGATGGACAGCTGTCAGAGAAGAGGGGAGTTGGGCTGGGTGCCAAAAGGTGAAGACATTAAGAGGAACAAATTGGCAGTGAGGATGTAAATTATAGCATAGGGAATAATATTGCACTGCAACTGGCTGGTGTGCCTCAGTAGTTGAGTGCTGATTTATGAAACAGAAGATCATGGTTCAATTCCCAGTCAGAGCACATGCCCAGACTGTGGGCTCTTTCCCCAGTAGAGTGGCATGCAGGAGGCAGCTAATCAATGATTCTCTCTCATCACTGATGTTTCTCTCTCTCTCCCTCTCCCTTCCTCTCTGAAATCAATTAAAAATTTTTTAATTAATAATAATAATGTGCTGTAATAACTATAATAATAATATTGTGCATGGTGCTAACAAGCCCTCCAGAGGAGTCTGTTGCCCAATTAAAACTTGAGGGGTAGGGAGACCACTCCATAAAGTAAATGATTTTCTAACCACTGTGGTGTACATCTGAAACTAATACAGAATAATAATGAATGTAAACTATAATTTTAAAATATTACATATAAAAGATAATTTTTTGAAAATGGAAGACATTCTTGACTTTGATCATTGAAGTAGACCCAAGGGAGACAGGACAGAGTGCACTGGGTGACATGTCTTTCATTCATCTTTGCAGTGGGGCCTGCTGAGCCCAAATCATCAAATCTGCGTGGGAGTCGAGCCTATGGAAAGTCTTTGGTGAGTCTCTCAGCCTGGGTGGTTGTGTTTGTTGTGCCCTCTCTGTGCTAAGATGAGAGATCCATGTCCTTTGGGCCAGTTCTGAGGGTTGTAGAAAAGCAGGCCCGGGGGTTCTTTCTTGCCAAAAATTCAGCTCTTAGGAAAACAGAAGGTGTTACCTAGCACACATTTCAAACATGGGTGGGGAGGGAGAGGGAGAAGCGTTTTTATGCTGGCCCCTGCCAAATGGAAATGCCTGACTAATTCCCAAGGGCAACAGCTACAGGGGAAAGAGATATAAGAGGTTTCAAGCTTCGTGAAAACACCGAACACCAGTAATCTCAGGATGGGACGTGATGTGCAGAAGGAACCAATACCTGTGACAGGAGAAGGGTGGAAGGCTTGGGCACTGCCACATGGGCGTGACCGCTCCCAGTGGGAGCTCTGGGGCAAGTGTTGCCCATCTAGGTTGTCCCGAGTGGGTCCAAATGGCCAGGATTTTGTTTCCTCCTCACCCTGTCAGAGCATGTGAGGTGCCCCAAGAGAGCAGGACCTCAGACAATGTGGCCCTTTTGAGACATACCTGGGGGAGCTGAGAGGCCTCTGTTGCCTGCCCTCCCATAATTTAGAAGCTTGTCCTGTCATGAAGGGGGGCCATCGGGTGGCACATGTCCAGGTCTAGCTCAGAGTCACCCTGAAAAAAATACGTCTCCTCCATCTCCCTGTGGGCATGAACATGGGCACCCTCTGTTTAGCACAGTAGAGGGTGAGGTCATGGCTGGAGGCGAGGTTGGCTCAAGCAGCCTGTGCTTAATGAGTATCAGCCCTCAAGATTCATGGACTGTGCCATTTGAGGACAAGAAGCCTGACAGATTGTCTGGCCCAGCCTCTTGTCCTTATGGAACAAATTGTACGGAGAGGTGAGAACTTCGCTCCTGGTCTGAGAGGAAATCTAACTTGAGTATATCATCTAAGCCATCCCTATCCTAGGAAAACCACACAACGGGAAGGGATGGGACAAGCCATTTTGTCAGGAGCCCCCTGTCCCAACCTAATACCACGGAAGACAGGATGCCTGGGCCATGGCTACAGGGGGAGGTGTCAGGCTACAGGGGGAGGTGTCAGGCTACAGGGGGAGGTGTCAGGCTTGAACAGTTGGGCTCAGCCAAGCCCAGGGGAAAGCTGACACTAAAGGGAAGAAGGGACTCACAGCCTGGATCACTGACCCCCAGGTCTGGGGCTGGGGTTGAGTAGTAGGTGCAGCTGGGAGACCAGAGCAAGTTGGGATGGGAGAGGGTGGTGATGGGGACACAATTACAAAAGGGGGGCAAATAATAATGCAGAGGACAGAGGCAGCATGCTTGGCCCTTTCTCTGGGCCTGACACAGTGGGGCTGGGGTCTCATAGCTCATCAGAGACTGGAGAGCAATTCAGAGCTCGCACGGCTAAAGCAGATTCAACGCTGAAATGGGACCAAGGACAGTGGGGAAGAAGGTGTGTGGGTATATGTTCCCAGGGCTGTTGGCATGATGGGGAGGGAGAGCTCCCTATAGGCCACAAGGTGGCACAGTAACTCTGCCCACAACCTCTGGCCAGCTCAGGAGAGAAGGGGGAGGTGAATCATGGTGTCCTCAACCTGGAATCTCTCAGCGATTCCAGGAATATGGTGACCTTGCGCCTTCAGTGGGTCATGGGGTGGAGGAACAAAGCATAGCGTATGACCCTTGACAGAGCAAACTCTGGACTTAGTTTAGTTTAGGCCACCAGTTAATTTCTACTTCACTACATGTTTCTTGAGCACTCACCCCTTCCTTTAGGACCACCAAAGGCTTAAGTCCCAGGCCCTGCCACATGCTATGCGACCTTTCTGGGGACTAGGAAACTGGACAAACATCTGAAACAAGAAGAGAACCATAAAAAGATAGAACTGGTGTTGTGCAATGCTGTGGGGGCCTAAGGACCGAGAGAAATCAACATGGGCCACCAGCCAGATGGAAGGCTTCCTGGAGGAAGTGAGCTTGAAGGTCAGGCAGCGATGAGGCTCTGCCCAGAGAGGGAAGGAAAGGCCCAGTGAAGATGAGGAGCTGGGCATGAGCACTGGGGAAGGCAGGAGTGGCCCTGCTGGGACTGGAACTGCTGACATCTATTAGAGTGACCAAAGGCAGAGGTGGGAGTTGGCAGAAGGTGGAGCTGTGTAGATGAGGTGGACTAGGCTCTCGAGAGCCTTGAAGAGCAGGTGCAGAGTTGGCCTCAGTCTACCCTGCCGTGGGAGGCTCTTCAAGTCCAGAGGAGTCTAGGGTATGGTTGGAAACAAGGAGGCCCCAAGGTGATTGGCCCTGAAGGCTGCAGCAGAGGAAATGGAGAGGATGGCAGGAATCTGGGCAGTATTTCAAAGCAAGAACCTGCAGGAGTTGACAACAAAGGGGATACAGGCAACAGAGTTCTCAAGTAAAATTGAATTGTTCTCCCTCAAGTTTCTTCTCAAATGGGGGTCCTGGGACATATAGCACATAGGAGGAACTTGTTAGAAACGCAAATGCTCAAGCCCACATCACACCTACTGAACTGATACCTGGATGGGCCCAGCACGGTGCTGACAAGCCCTCCAGGGGAGTCTGTTGCCCACCCAATAATGTAAGGACATTACATTACATTCATGGTGGTTCAGTGTAGCCATTCCCCTTTCAGTGGCTCCAGTTGTGCCAGAGTTGGGACCATGGCTACATCCTCACATTCTCTTCCCCTTCCTCACAACCCAGATTCCTCCGGTGGCCCGGATCTCGGTGAAGGCCCCCACAGCTGTCCTGGAGGCGACTGCGCCCAGCGGCTCTGACAACAGAGCTGTTCTGACAAGAGGGTAAGTGCCATGCCTCCCAGCCTGCTGCCTGCCTGCAGGGTGCCCCACCTGCTCCGGGCCCTGCGGCAGAAGAGGAACAGGTGGCCTGGTTGACAGGCTCTCAAGATGCTGACACCAAATCCATGCCAGCTGTAAATGTCCTCTTAATGAGGACAATAATCCTGGGTAACTGTTTCTCTAGGATGAAGCTGAAGCCTGTTTGATGGTTTCCACTTCATTAACGCTACTCTGTAGACAAGGAGAACTGTCATTTGGAGGATTTGGGATTAATTAGATAAATGTAACCACCGGCCATATTCAGAGCCCTAGGCAGGCTGAGGTCAGAAATGCCTCCTGAATTGTGTTCATAGCCCTTGCCCAAAGGTAAAAAAGTACATAAGGTCGAAGGTTTCGAACCAAATATATCATGTAACTGTTACCTCTGATCCAGGGGCCAGCAGCTAGAGTCCCAGGAGTGAGTAATCCCCAGCAGCCCCTCCCCTCCTTCAATGGTACATTAAGAAGGTGGTGGGCAGGAGCCTTAAACTCAGTTCATCTTGTCCATTTGTGTCCCTATGACCGTCCGCCATGCTGCAGGGTGGCAGTCAAGTGCTGCTCTTTGCCTGGCATGCCACTGCCTTGCTGTGACTTCAGGCAAGTCATTCAAACCTCCATGTCCTCGTTTATTTAAAAAAAAAAAAAAAAAGCAAACCAAATCTGGAAATGTATACCTCTGAGGGTTATTGTGAGAATTGAATGAGATAATGTATAAAGAGCTTAGCATAAACCATTGCTATCATTTTTCCAAGAAACTTACAATTTAGGAGTTGGGAAGGCACGTACTCAGGACCGTGTTAGAAGCAGATGTGTGGGGGTCATGGGCTAAAATATCAACCCAGTGATGCACACCTTGAACACTGTGGGAGTACAAGGGGAAACAGGCCAATTCAAAACCCTTCTAGATGAAAGAAAGCCATCCAAGGAGAATTATAAAAACCAAGTCACTCAACATATTGGGACCTAAGTGTTGAAAACTAAGACAATTGCTTGGATTGTATAAGTACTAAAAGCAAATTGTTCTCGGCAACAATGGATTTTGGTGACTGCTGGAGTCAACCAGTAAAATATTACTACAATGCAGCAGAGGGACCTTACCTATCCACAGAGCTGCCCTGCAAAGGTTCTAAACGTATTCTTTTCTCTAAGCTCAGGCATTCTCATCGCAATTTGCTCTTGGGCCCTGACTATTGACAAATAAGGCCATTTCTTTCAGGTAAGGAGAGAAAGTGAGGAGAAAATGAACATTTAGGGAGGCCTACAGTGTGACAGATGCTTTATTTTCCCATTTCCCTCCTCACAAAAGTCCCAGGAGTTAGATGAAATCATTCCCACTTTGCACATGAGGACACTGAGGCTGATTGAGGTTAAGTCACTTTCGTTCTTGTGGAGATGGGAGGGGTGGGCAAGTGGAACTTGGGACAAGAGCAGAACTTGAGGCCCATAAACCAGCATGGCCAAGGCCACCTCCTTCCTTTTGGAGGATCCCCTAGGGGGTGTCATTCCTGCATGGGGCCCAACAGAGGCCCTCCCTCCATGTCACAGGATGTGTGTGCAGAAGAGAAATAAAAGCTCAGGCTACCATATGCTTCTTCAGAGCAGAACATAGAAGTCTGGCTCAGGGAAGTGAGTGCCCTCCCCACAACTCTGGCTTTTCTTTAGATCCAGGCATCTCAAGAAGATGACTGAAGAGTACCCAACCCTTCCCCAGGGAGCAGAAGCCTCCCTACCACTGACAGGAAGTGTGTCCTGCGGCATCCCCAGCATCCTCCGAAAAATGTGGATGAGGCATAAGAAGAAGGCTGAGTACGTGGGAGCGACCAACAGCGCCTTTGAGGCCGACTAAAGGTGACCTTCCCAGGTGCCAAAGGTCCCTGCATGGAGGGAGAACGCTGGATTGGAAGGGAGCCTCTGTGCTAAAAATGAACACATTTACCTCTGCAAGTACCTGGTACAAACACATCATACCACCCTCCCTCACTACCCAATCACCCAGCCTAGGATGCACAAAAGGAACTTTTCTCGAAGGCAAAAGAAGGCCGTTCCTCCTTAGATTCACTTAAGCCCCTGGTCTGACAGTGACTTTGGAAAGTCATAAGTTTTATCCTCGTTGTTAAGCAAAAGCTCACCAAAATAAAATTGTCCCAACCCATGTTAAAGACCTCCAAGGAAGGAAGCAGGTGATTCTTCTGTCTTCCTTGTGAGTCATTCTAATATGTGTGATTTCTGTGTAAATTAAGAGCTTGATGTTTGAGGCACCTGTAAATATAATGGTTCTTACTATTCCTAGTGTCATATTTATTTCATCTTGATGAGGTAGGCTTTTCAATGATTATATATTTACTTCGTAGGGCAAATATCCGATCTAGAGCATCATCAACATGGGTTATGAGGATCATTTGGCATGATTTGCATGAATTCTCTATTCTTTTATGTGCAGTTTTTCTATAGAAAAACAATTAAAAATCAAATGTTGAGTGCTAATGTTTTCTGAAATGGCATAGTCTAGTGGAATTAATAATACCTTGCTTTGGTATAATGATTTCAACAGGTGATTTAAACTGACCCTATCAATCAGAGTACCCTAAGATTATTTATTTTAATGTATTTAATTTATAGCTGATGTCCTCTATTTGTATGTGGCAGCTGGAGATTTCTGTAGATGGAAGTAATTTATTTATTTTTACTTTAAATATTTCATGATGAAGTGTTTACCTGGTACAGCACATTTTTATTGCCAATTCAAATAAAAATAAAATGTACTTCGTTTGTGACATTAATAAACTACCGCAGGAGTATGCCTGAGGCTCCCTCCTTGCATGAGAGAGAAGACTTTCCCAAAATGGACAGAATTATGCATCTGGACCTCATTGCTTCTTTCCCTCGGCCATAGGTGGTTTTTGATATTACAGGCCCTGCCCAGCACTCAACACTAGGACCACTTCTGATGGGGCCTGCTCTGGCCTGGCCTGTCCTCTCTGGGCTCATCCTCCTTCCTGCTGATGCTGACCCCTTTGTCCACACCACAAGCCCCAGGAGGCCCAGTGGCCATCCCCAGCCTGGCCTCTCGCCTCCCTCAGAGACAGGGGAAGATGCAGCGATTTCCCTCTGTGCTCACCTCATGGCCAGCCTCCCCTGAGACAGCCCACTATGACTCATGTCACAGCCACTTGCAGCAAATGCCAGGGCTAGCTACAGAGGGCCCTCTGAGAATGCCGGAGCCTGGAGTCTTCTAACACCAGAGGCAACAGGGTTTCCAGGACATTTAGGGTAATAAAATTGCCTCTGTTAGAGCCAAGTTTAGTCAAATATTTCAGTTCTTACTTGAGTGCTCTCTGTGGCAGCCCCCACTCCCCCTCCCAGTATTTGGTTGCCTTTAGAGCAGGCAGATGGGCAGTGGGTAGGAAAAGCAGCAGCAGCCAGAGCCCAATTTTAAAAGGAATCACGTGACACGTTGACTCTAAATTGGCAGAGACTGAGGGACATGCAAGGAAAAATACAGACAAAAAGATGAATCTCCTAAGGATGAGAATTGCATTTAGTTTTTAATTTCTTATAATAATGTCAGCCTCTCTTGAGAGGTTTTTGGAAAATGCATCACTCCAGGGCCTGGGGAGATAGATCTCATTCTTCAGACCAGGCCATGTGCCTAGGGGGGAAAAAGGATGGAGGGGAGGTGGAGGGGGGACTACTTTGAACCTTAGATGAGATTCATATCTATTAATGTCCTTTGTTGGGAGGTATCAGGTTGGGGAGACGTGAGTGCTGCCCAGGGAGTGGAAACAGAAGGAATGTAAAGTGCAACATGACCACTGACAGGGCAGCTGGCCTGTGCCAGCCTGATTCCTAGCCCTGTCGGGGGCTGTGGAGAAGCCAAGTAGAGAAGCTCTTACTTTCCCACACCCCTCTCTCTAGGAGATCGGGGAAGTCCCCAGCCCTGGGCTGGCGGCCCCTCAGAGCACAGGTTGCCATGAGGCTAAACCCCTTCCCCAGCAGACAAGCAGCCAGACCTTTGCCAATTGGATTCAGAGGGGCCTTGCTTTTCCAGGAAGGGCAGGGATCTGGATCCTGCCCAGCCCCACACAGGGAGGGGTAGCTGGAACTCTGGCCAAGTGCTGAGCAACGTTTCGGACTCCATCCACAGCAAAGCAAATTGAGTGTTCTGCTCTTTGCCCATCGGGGCCTAGGTGTTCTTCAGGGAGAGGCCCCGCTTCAAATCAGCCAGCTTTTGCTCACATCAGACTCCTCATAGCTCAGGATCCTGCCCAGCCTGGCAATACTCCCCAGAACTCAATGTCCTCCTTGAAGAAGACAGGAAACGGCCACCACAGGTGGGCCTGTAGGATCCCACTGGCTGTGCCATACACAAGACACCTGGACACCAGACTCAAGGCAGGAAGCCAGGTTCTAAGACTCAGCCCCACACTGACTTACAGACTGGCCGTGTGTGTGTGTGTGTGTGTGTGTGTGTGTGTGTGTGTGTGTGTGTGTGTGTGTTTGAGCCTCCATTGTCCCTCCTCTGTGAATCGTGGGTTAGAGGACCTGCCCTTGGACCTCCCACGCTGATGAAAGATCAGAAGAGAACTGGTACATAAAAGAACTTGATAAATTGTGAATTGCTTTTCTAACATATGGTGTTATGATAATCCCCTCCATTCAGAAAGAAGCGGGGCTGGGAGCGGAGAGAAGTGGCTCAGGAAGCTCAGCAGGAGTGGGGCTGAAGAGGGAGTCAGAGGCTGAAAATAGAATCATTTCAAAGCCCTGGGCCAGCCTCCCCAGCCAGGCCCACCAGTGGCTGGCAGACAGTGGCGCCAGGCTGGCAAGGCCCCAGGCTACCTGCTCCCGGTGGTGCGGCCGGCCGTGGGGCCAGAGCCTGAAGCCCGAGGCAGCCACACTGCCGGCCAGGTCAACACAGCCAACCGCCCTGGCTCACAGGCAGGAAGTGGAGGGCGGGGACCGTCGTTGGACTTCACATTCAAACGGCTGGCTCTCTCCAGGAGCTGCCTGCTTGCTGCCAAACGTGGCCCTGGCCTCCTGCCTGCCTTCCCTACCAGCAAAATTAGCCCTCGGATGAAACCTACGAGGTAGGCTGGCCCAGGGGACCACCGGCCCTGCCACACACCTGGGGCCTGGGAAGGAAGCTGGCCTCTAGTTCTGAAGCAGGTAACAGACACCTGCACCCACAGGACTGAAGCCTGAAGAACTTGGGAGAGATTGGGGTTTGGAGGCAAGTGGGCTGGCTCGGGCGTAACTAGGCAGGGATTTGATGTTTCACAAACAAATACCAATCCAAGGCATTCCGGCTGCTTGCTCAGGCCAAGGGAAGCGAGGTCATAATTCAAGGAACAGTGATCTCATCAGGAAAGCAGGCTTCCAGTCTCTCCCACAAACCCCACGTTCCCAAACAACCCAGGAGACTCGGGGTGTCGCGAAAAACCCCAGAGTGACATGCCCTGTAGAAGGAGCAGGTGGCAGGTTGAGGAGCAGGCTGGGAGCTGGGATGAAGCTTTTAGCCTGCTCTCCAGAGAAACCACCATCCCAGGGGGCAGGTTTTGGGATGGGAAGATTTGCAGCCTCCAGGGCCTGCCTTCTTGTCACAACAAAAAGAAACCAGAACAAAGCCAAGGTCATTTGTCAGCCCTGCTCTCTAGGGTCCTGGCTGGGTGCTGGACGCCAGCATGGTGCCTCAGCAGCCCGGGGAGCTGGGTGCTCTTGGGAAACGGCTTAGCCTGGTGCTACTTCATTTCCCCTCATCTGCTGCTTTCAGAGACCCAGCCTTTGAAATTGGATAAATAACCCGAGGTGCCCAGAGCTGTGTGCCAGGGGCTACCTGAAGCCACAGGCTAACCCAACATCTAGCCAGGGTGTGGTAGACTTCTTTATGTCAAAGTAAATGCAGCTGTATTAGGCGGAGCAAAGATGTATTGGGTGTTTACCATGTCCCAGACACTGTACTTAAAGGGCTTTAGCTCATGCAGAAATGTCAATTACACCTCAATAAAACTAGAAAAAATAAAATAAAATAGCCAAGAAAACACTAATTAAAAAATTTTTAATTATCGCTATAAAATAAGAAATAGCATTATTAAACTTTTATTACTTTAATTATTAAAGTAAAAAAAGTTCAATAAAATAGAGGTTACTGGAGGAAAAACAAATATATAGGCAACTGACTTTTAAATGGTTCAGGTGAGAAAAAGATGTTCTTTGCACTATGCTTTCAATTTCTCTGTAAGTTTGGGATTGTTTTACAAAGCAGTTTAATTTAAAAGAAGCACACACACATGCACACACACACATGCACAAACAACATGAACCTTGAAAGAAAATTCTTAGGTTGGAGATCCCTAGGACATACCTGGGAATAGCAGGTGCGCTGAGCCCCCAACTCCCACCCCCCATCCTGGGCTGCTTATACAAGCGCCAGCAGAAAGGGGAACACAGAGACCAGTGTCACGGACTTTGGATTCTTCATCACCTAGATACTCACATCCCTGCCCCCACCCACCACTCCTAGAGCAAAAATGCCTCAAGGTCTCATCACTTTATTGATTGCAATAGGAAAATCACTATAAAGCAGAAATGGTTCTTGTACTCTGGGTTCCCTCTCCACAGGTCCGGAGTTTTTCTGACACTAGTTCGTGCTGTGGGAAGGAGGGTGGTGTGAGAAAGTGCCAACCTGATGGTGGCATCCCCAGCCTGGGAATGTCTAGGCTCCTAGAGTGTCGTCCCTACACAACTACACCGGGGAGACTGCACCTCCCTGCTCCTCTGGGCTCAGGGCAAAGGGCCCGGATGCTTTTTTTTTTATTATTTCTAATGACCTAACTGCTTTGTTGGATAGTCTTTCATTCTTAGGACCAAGAGAAGGGTAGAAACTCCTTCAGTGTTCCTGACCAAAACCAAAGCGAATTTTTAGAGGGAGGAAATGTGGACTGATGATCCAGGGAGCTAGGAGGAGCCAGCTGGGCCCTCCGCCAGCCCATTACTCAGCAGGTGAGCTGATTTGGAAAGACAGTGATTGTGTTCCAGTGTCCAAGGCAACAGCACAAACAGTGTGGAGGCGTGCAGGTCAGTGCCCTGGGCTCCCTTACATAAAATTCCTAAGTCATGTGTGCTGGGAGGGGGCAGGGCACAGAGAAAAGCAGGTAGGCTGCTGCTGCTGTTGCTTCTCCTTCTTCTTAAGGAAAAGAACAATTTAACTGCTTACTGAAATATTAAGTCAGTGTTTGTTTCACAGATTATCCCCATGCCATCTCCATTTAGAATTGAATACATGTCTCAGTTATACAGTATCTTTCTGTGGGGGTGCCCTAAAGAAACAGACGCATTAGTTATGAATGCAGAAGGTAGAGTTGAGAACGGGACAATGGCAGCCAAAGTAAATAGCATCATTGTTGCTCTAGTGCAGGCTTCCTTTTTTTTTTTTTTCAAAAAGCTTTATTGTTTCCTCTTGGTCTAATGCATGGGAGAGGGTTTCAGGATGGTTAAAAAATGGCTAGTAGTTTCGGGAAGAGGCTCAAGCAAAAGCCAGACACCAGGGCATGCGGAGGGGCCCCTCAAAGGCCTCTGGTGTCCAAAGGCTCCTAGTTGTGCTTGAGGGTGAGCCTTTTGAGGAGATACTCACCCAGCCCAGCCTGAGGGCCAGCCAGCCTGCAGAGGTGAGTCAGGTGTAGCCCGTCTTCTTGATGAGTTTCACCTGCTCACTCTGGAAGTGGTTCTCCAGGAAGTCACAGAGATGAGGGCAGAACCCATGGCCTGCAGCTCCCAAAGGGCCTGGTTCGGGTTTATCACCAAGGCCAAGGCCAAGGCCGCTTCCAAGGCGCCCTGAGTTTTGCCCACTCATCTTGGGGAGGGCTTCAGCACGCCCTGAAGAGATGCGGCTTGAAGAGATGCTCAGCATCCTTGTGCTTCTTCTCTGCCAACTCTCAGAAGTGGCCCCCACCCTTGAGAGCCACATCATCGGGGTGGAAATATAAGCCCAGAGAGAGGTAGGTGTGGGCGGCCTGCAGATGCAGGTTGGCCTCACCTCGGGGGCATGATTCTGACGAATTTGGGAGCTCATGGTTGTTGGGTAATAAGGAGGTAAGGTAGAAAAGAAAAACGGTTTGTTGGCTGGTCTCAGAGTGGGTCCTGAGGTGGTGAGTGGATAAGGTGCTAGAGGGTGGTTGGAGGCTGGAAGAAGGGGTGGCCCTGGGTCAGTTCCATCCAAATATTGTTGAAGCAGGAGACAGAGCTGGGACTGCCGAGGGCGCTATGGAGTATTCTTGATGTGAGAACATTTTC
The DNA here is from genome assembly GCA_027563665.1 of Antrozous pallidus. Classification (NCBI taxonomy): domain Eukaryota; kingdom Metazoa; phylum Chordata; class Mammalia; order Chiroptera; family Vespertilionidae; genus Antrozous; species Antrozous pallidus. Next base: position 38,269,096 of record CM050510.1, read on the forward strand.
CAGCCTTGGGACATTCCAGGCTCTTCACTCTGCCTGGAAATGCAGTTAATAAAAACACAGGCCTGATTCCCACCTAAGTAATTCCTATAGTGCTAGGGACCTCAGGATGAGAGCCCATCCCACACAGCTCCCCCCACTTCCCCCCCCAAAAAAAAACAACCAGGATTTGTGACAGCGATTAAGAAACATATCCTCTTTGACAATGTAATATTGTGTTTTGGAATGCAATCTCTATAAGACAACAAAAAGCAAAACATATAGTACGGAAACACAGCAGTTAACAGTGCCTATGTGGGAATTCTGTGGCAGACAAGAGAAAGAGGAGGTTATGGAGCATGAGATGGCAGAAATGAGCTGGGAGTTAGATGTGGGAATTTGAGAATGCAGAGAGAAAAGGAGAAAACAGGGGGGGAGCTTAAGGAAGCTTAGGATCAGAAAGCAGAATGATTTCAGACAGGAAATTGTGCTGGACACTGGGAATGCAAAAAGGAAAAGACAAGCCTTGCTCTGGAAAAAGAGCAACAGTCTAGACTCAGACACCACTATAAACCACATGACCTGTGTCACAGGTGAGGCATTCGCAGGGTGCAGAAACCAAGACGGGATATGACAAATGCCAAAACATGAGTCTGGGGTCTCCTGAAGCAACTGCTGTGACCAAAGCAGGGAGGACAGCTCTCCAGCATAGACCTTTTGTTAGTAAATTTTACTAGATTAAGAAAAGCAACTTTTTTCTTTCTTTTTAATATATTTTTATTGATTTCAGAGAGAAAGGGAGAGGGATAGAGAGTTAGAAACATCAATGATGAGAGAGAATCATTGATTGGCTGCCTCGTGTCCACACTGCAATCCAGGCATGTGTCCTTGACCAGAATCAAACCTAGGATCCTTCAATCCACAGGCCAATGCTCCATCCACCAGCCAAACCAGCTAGGGCAATAGTCGGCAAACTCATTAGTCAACATAGGGGCAAACTGCAGCTCACGAGCCCCAGTTTGCCGACCTCTGAGCTGAGGCAATATCTCCTTTCTTGATACCCATCCAGGATGGGTCCAGACAGATCTGACCCTCCCTGTTTATAGCAGGCAGAAACAGAGGAGGAGCAAAGAGATAGAAGCCCCAGAGGATGGCAGTACCGTATTAGAGGTGAGGGCAGGGAGTTAAAACAAACAAACAAACAAGCAGGGATTCAGAGGCCAGTGGTCCAATTGACTCTAAATCCTTAGTGAATGGGTGAGTTTCATTCTTTTTTTCCCCCTTTTTTAATGTTTATTGTTGACAGTATCACAGATGTCCCTGTTTTTCCCCTGTTGACCCCCTCCATCCTATTCCCACCCGCGCCCCAGGCCTTCCCCCATAGTTTGTCCATGCACTATGCCTATATGGGTAAAGTTCTCTGTTTAATCTCTTCCCCTAAAATTTATTTCAACTTCACTTCATTTCACTGTGGCCCACATTTTTCTGAAGAGGAAAGAGAATCCCAAAGGGCACCCTTACTTAAATATTCAGATACACATTGAACATTTGCTTATAATTTATATGCAACCTATTGCTAGAATTCCTTAAGCACTTCAGTCAATGCCTGAGCAGGACTGAGATAGAAGTGTGGGGAAGACTAGGCAAGCTGGGGCCTCCTCAGGTTCGGCAAACATTTGTGAGCAGTTATTACAGGCTCAGCACCTGTTTTCACAAATATGTGTTCTCAGGCAACCTTGCTTGCTAAATGAGGAATTGGAGGCTCAGAGAGGTGCAATAGCTTGTCCAAGATCACACAGTGTGTTTCTGTCTGCATTAGTCCTAGATTAGTTGATTACCCACAGATATAATATATCTGAAGAACTAAACAAGCAAGCATGAAATCGGTTTTCTTTAAATTGAATGGAAAAAACTCTTGAAAATGTTTTCTAATGATGGCTGCTTGAGTTTGACCAGCAATAACCTCTTATGAAAGGGGAAATAATTTGGCTACTTGTGGTTAAGAAATATTGCCTCACCCTCAATGTCATACCTACCAAATCAGTCAGCTCCCTACTTACTTTCCCTCCACTTGAGTCATATGAGTATGCCAGGGACAAGAAAAGGGGGAAATCCATTTCACATCTGAAGTCTTGTTTTAGGAATGAGTGACTCAAATGCCACTGACAGATTCCCTACCTAACCAACAGCCTTATTAAGGAGGCTCATGCTTTCAGTGTAAACTTAATGGGACTTAGGCTTCCAGAGCTCCAATTTCTAACAAAAGGCTAAATTCTGAGACTCATGTGTGCAGACAAAATCTTCAGGAAGCTCTGGGGCACATGATTTAACTTCCCTGACCCTCAGTGTCTTCGTGTATAGACTGAGGATAACAATACCTACCGTATAGAGAAGTTGTGAAGAATAAATAGGATAGGGAAGTAATGAAATGGGCACATACTAGGAGCTGGATCAGTGTGAATTCCTTCTGGATTGCCAGGAGAAAGGAAGAGGGGTTTTAATGGTAAGCTAAAATATTTCCCTGTTGACTTCATTTCTTCAACAACCCACTGGGTACTGAAGACACAAAGGAGAACCGGCAGGCAGGACAGAGGTAGAGTTCATCAATAATGCAATGAGATACATGTAGAAACAGAGGAGGAGCAAAGAGGTAGGGCCTCCTGAGGAAGACTGACTAGTTCTTTCGGGGCGTTAGGAGGACCCCAGGGGAAGGTGGAATTCAGCAGGGCCAAGAGTATGGGGTTGCTAGGTGGAGAGAAGGCATTTTAGATAAAGCAAACAGCAAAAGCAAAAAATAAATAAAGGGGCAAAATATGGAGGTTTCGGGGAGCCCGTTTGTCTGGTGGGGAATGATGAGAGATAAAACAGGACAGTGGCTAAGGGCCTAGAATGCCATACCAGGCAGTTGTTTTAGCTTCTGGTTGGCAGTGGGCGGGAACATGAAACTCACAGGAACAAGCATGCGCTGAAGAGATCTCCGTTACAGAAAGCTCTCACCAGCAGCTCTGTCCATGATACAATGGAGAGTGCCAAATGTTGAAAAGTGATGAAAAGAAATGAGGAGGGAGAGAGAAGGGAGAAAGACTAAGAGCCTGGATATATCATAGGTTCCATAGTTAGCGTGCGAATAATGACATGGATTCTAGTGAGATGTTCCCAGGGACTCAGAATACTAAAACTCTGTGTATGGTAACTGCCATGTACTAAGTGACGTGTCCTTCCCGCCGGCACGTCCCAAAGTGTGACTGGGAACCTAAGGCACCCAAAAGGGCATTTGTTCCAGTCAATTCAAAATGGTCCCTCTCCTTAGGCAATGAGGTCAACTTCTGAGGGAACCAAGTTTTCATACAGCACCTTGATATCTTTTCCTGGACTCTGCTCTCTCTGCGGTAGCATAACCATGCCCTGCAATATGCTTGGCCTGTGAATTTTCTCATGTATTCACTTAACATTTATGAAGACCTGCTATATGCTAGCAGTATGAGGTTTATAGGGGGAAAAAATAGAGATATAAGGAAGAGATAGATGGCTCCGTCTTCCAGGAGATGGCTTCTACTGTGTAACATAGCTGTAAGAAAATGATTTGAAAAACTTAGATACTGCACACAACTTGAAAATTATGTATTGGTCCTTGCTTCCCAAAGTATTGTGCACAAAACCAGAGCATAGGTATCACCTATTAGAAACGCAAAGTTATAGGCTCCATCCAGACCCACGGAAATCAGGATCCGCATTTCAATAAGATCCTCTAATGGTGTCGGTGATATTCAATTTTGTGAAGCACTAATGTAGAGTCTTTAAGCAGTCTTTAAGCTTATTTTAAATAAGGTGGTGTGTGTTTTGTTGTTGTTGTTGTTGTTCTTAAGGAAAAAATAAACAGAAAGTGATCAAAACTGAACTCCCTGTATTGTCAGATTACCCTAACCACAACATAATCTGTCAAAATTAGTACTTCTTCTCCTTAATGCATCTTATATTTCCAATTCTTTCTTCCTTTATTCAATATGAGAGGGATGCAGGTGTGTGTGGCTCAAAAGAGAAAAGAAAAGGGGGAAATGGGTCCTCTCTGGGAGGGAGACAGAGCTGGCAAGCTACCAGCAGATTCAGTTCTAGAAAATGAAGCCTTTGTGCTTTGAGGTGGTCTGAGGCCATTTGCTCTTAGATCTCCATTTCACCTGGCCTTGCAGCTGCCCTGCGGCGCTGCTACGTTGGCACCAATGCATGCATTTTTGTGCTAGTTTCATTTTATATGTGCACTGGGAAGCATTTATTGACTACCTGCTAAGTGCGTAACATGAGCTAAATGCTGTCAGGTACATAAAGGTGTGGTCAAAGATGCATAGAAATATTTGTAAGGCTAGATAGATGGCAAGTAGTACCAAAAGAGAGATACAAACAAAAGACTATGATGTTCAGGTAAGAGAGAGATCATTCCTGGCTCAGGAAATCCAGGAAGGCTTCATTGAGGAGGCAGCAGAACTAGCTAGGCCTTAAATGATTATTAGGCTTTCAAGAGGTAGATGTGAGATTAGAGCATTTTAGAAAGACCATCTAGCCAAGCAAAAGTATAGAGGTACAGAGATGAATGCTTTCTCTGAGGACATGAAAGAATCTGAATACCACCCCACCCACCCTCGGCAATTTGCAAGGAGAGAGCTGATTGGTGGTGTTGCTCTTATATCAGTCAGAGCAAAGCAGATGTATGGTCCTTAGTTTATCTTAGCTTGCTGCCTGTGTTGGTGGCCAGAGCTGTTTCATGTCCGGGACACATTAAAAAAAGAAGAAGAAAGAAGAGGAGGAGGAGGAGGAAGAGGAGGAGGAGGAAGGAGGAGGAGGAAGGAGGGAGAAGGAAGGAGGGAGAAGGAGGGAGGAGGAGGAGGAAGAGAAGGAGGGGGAGGGAGGAGGAGGAGGGGGAGGGAGGAGGAGGGGGAGGAGGAGGAATGTGACAGCAATCTGGAAAGGAAGGCTTGGAGTTAGGCCAAAGATAGTCCCAAATGCTCAAATGTGGGCAGCAGGAAGTCACCAAAGAATTCTGGGTAGAGCAATGACATTATTACATCTGTCCTTTGGAGTTGTTATGCACCAGGCATTCTTTGCAGTGAGGGAGAGAGTGGAAAAAGGTAAACATTTTATGAGATACTTCTATTGCTTTAATTCTCGGTTGAAGATGTAGGTATTTTTCTTTCTCTTTTCTTTCATGTTTTTCCATCTCCCTACTCCTCCACCCTCCTACCATCATACAGTCAATAGAGACAAAGCATCTCAAAGTGAACAGGGGCTGGGAAGCAGCACGAGCCCTGTTTCCAGGAAGATGGCCGCAGAGCACAGGTGTGTTATGATGGAAAATATTAAAACCACAGATTTATCAAAAACTCTGGGGTGGTGATGACTAGCATCATCAGAAAGGAGAGGATGATCAACTAGAAAAGCCCATTTCACAATAATCTCCTTTCACCTGAACTTGTTTCTGGTGAAGAGTACTATGCACTGTTCTAAGAAGAAACATCCATCACTTCTCACCTTTTGGCTAAGATCAAGCATAAAAAGAAACATCCAGTCCTCTTCTAAGAACCTGATTCCCCTGAGCCAGTTGTTTCTTATTTGTCATATTAACATCACAGATTTGGGAACTGGATGGCACTGTAGAGCCATTTTGCCAATTCCTTCATTCAATGGAAAGGCTGTAAGACTTGTCCAACTGCAGCTTGCCAAGCTAGAATAGAACCTTTGAAAAATATCCTATATAATAAAAGGGTAACATGCAAATTGTCCCCTCAACTGGAGTTTGAATAAGAGTTCAATCAGGAGTTCAACCAGGGGACAGGTCTGGCTGGCCAACCCCCATGTTCCTTCCCCCTGGCCTGATTGGCCCCAATCGGGGCAGGCCAGTCAGACCTTATCTGTGCACAAATTTGTGCACTGGGCCTCTAGTATAAACATAAAAGCTAGAGAAGGCCTGGCTGGCATGGCTCAGTGGTTGAGTTCGACCTATAAACAAGGAGGTCATGGTTTGATTCCCCATCAAGGCACATACCTGTGTTGCGGGCTCAATCCCCAGTAGGGGGGCATGTATCTCATCACTGATGCTTCTATTTCTCTCTCCCTCTCCCCTCCTCTCCAATATAGTGGTCCAGTGCATGGGATTCATGCACTGCTAGGGGGTGTGGCCTATAGAGATTGGGCCACTGCAGAAGCAGCTGCTCATCTGGATCAGCCAAGGGGCATCCCCATGTAGGAGCACACTGATCACCAGGGAGCAGCTCCTTCATTGAGCATCTGCCCCCTGGTAGTCAGTGCTTGTCATAGCGACTAGACAACCAGTTGTTCTGGTTGTTCTGTCATTTGGCCACTGAGCTTTTATTATATAGGATGGATGGATAGATAGATAGATAGATAGATAGATAGATAGATAGATAGATAGATGATAGATAGATAGATAGGTAGATAGATAGGTAGATAGGTAGGTAGATAGATAGATAGATAGATAGATAGATAGATAGATAGATAGATAGATTCTCTCTATATATATATTTTTCACATACACACATATACACACTGAGTGGCCAGATTATTATGACCACCCCATCAGTACTTCATTGGGCCACCTTTTGCCTTCAATACTGCAGCGATTCTTCTTGGCCTTGACTCCACGAGATGTTGAAAGGTGATGCGAGGAACCTGACACCATGCCTGATGAATAGCACTGTCCAGTTCTGTGAGATTTGATGGTTGTGGAACCAGCTGCCTGATGGCTCTTTTAACTTTGTCCCACAAATCCTCAATTGGATTGAGATCTGGTGATTGTGGGGGCCATCTAAGCAAGGTAAAGACTCCCTCGTGTTCTTGAAACCACTCCTGCACAATACAAGCACCGTGGCATGGCGTATTGTCTTATTAGAAGAAGCCATCTCCATTGGGATACACCATCAACATGATAAGATGAACTTGATCAGCAATGATACTTAAGTATGTTGTGCTATTCAGACATTGTTCCACATGAATTGAAGGGCCCAAATCATACCAGGAAGACATGCTCCAAACCATAACACTGCTCTCACCAGCTTGAAGGGTTGTACTCATGCACGTGGGGTGCATGCTTTCATGCTATTTCCACCAAATTCTCACTCTGCCATCTGCATGATGCAACTGGAAACGTGATTCATTGGACCACATGACGTTCTTCCATGCTCGACTGTCCAATCCTTGTGTTCCTGTGCTAATTGGAGACATTTTATCTTGGTAACTGCAGACAGCAAAGGTGTTCGAATAGGCCTTTGGCTTCCGTATCCCATATGATGCAGTGTATGGCTAATTTGACTGCAAACATCAGGTGGTCATAATAATCTGGCCACTCAGTGTATATATACTAGAGGCCCAGCACATGAAATTGTGCGCCGCAGCCTGCTGCTGCTTGCCGTGCTTGCCACCCCACCCACCCACTGCTGCTTGCATGGGCCACGGGGGAGGGACTGAGAGGTGGTCAGTGCACCTCATGGCAACTGATCAAGTGGTCATTCTGGTCATGACACCTGGCCTTTTATTAGTATAGACAAGCTCAATATATATATGCTCAGTATGTATCTATGTATTTTTTTAAGCTGGAGGAGGATCCCTAGCATCCTCCCACCCTTAGAAGTAGGAGCTTCTCTGTCACCATGTCCACAAAGTTGTATGTGCCCAGTCAGTCCCAGGCTCACTGGGGGCTGCAGGCCAGAGGAAGAGGGCCTTCAGAACAGAGGACAGGGTCCCAGTACCTCTGATGGCAGAAGCAGCTGACATACCTGTCACCAGTGTGCCGAGAGCCTGTTTTCACTCTTAAAAACAAAAATACAATGGCATTTTAAGTTGGTTAGAAGAGAATTTGAAGTTAGGAACATGCAACTTATTCTTCTTGGCCTAGACCAAAATACAAAGAGGTTGGTGTGAAATCACTTTGTTGACAGGAACTGGGGCACTGCTGCACTCTCAGTTGCTTCCTCTTGAAGGTGAGAAGGAGTCAAGTCACTCTCTCTGCAGTGCTTGTGGGGAAGGACTGTGTGGGAGTTGCGTCCCTGCAGAGAAAGTGCTCAGGGCTCGCTGCTTCTCAAAGGGGAAAAGACAGACACCCGCTCCAAGTCAGTGGCCCCAAGTCTCACCACATCAGATATCCCCTCTTGCCTTCACTGTCTTGTGCTTTGATTTAAATTATAAAGAAGAAAGGAGATGGCCAATTAAATTGGGCATTGAACTCTGCAAGTTCTTGGCAAATTTCCTTATACCTAGACTTCCTCTAACAAGCTTTGTGAAAACATAAGCCAGAGCTTCTATTTCCAGAACAGGTTGATCAACCTGAGGGCAGAGGCTTGCTTTGGCCACTGATTTCTAGAAGCTAGGCAAGATCCACAGCGTCAAAGCAACCTCATGTCAGAAAACACAGAAGCCGGAAAGGCTGGGCTCCCCAAGAGTCTTCTGTCCCCTAGAGTGTTCTGTCCCCCAGCCAGACAACTTGATGGAGGATGAGGGCTGGACAATAAAAATGTATTCACCCTCCTAGTAGTTCTGACAGTAGTGTCCAGTTAAATATAATGCATTCCACAAATGTAATTTTAATTTTTCTAGAAGTCCACATTTTAAAAAGCAAGAAGAAACTGCAAAAATAATTTTAATATTTTTATTTAGACCCGTGTATCCAAAATAATGCATTTCAACATGTAGCCAATATAAATTATTAGTGAGGTATTTTACATTTTCTTTTGTCTTAAATCTTCAAAATCTGGTACATATTTTACACTCAAGCACATCTCAATTCAAACCAGCCACAGTTCAAGTGCTAAATAGCCACATGTAGTTAATGGAACCCCTCAGAATCAGAAAATTAAAAATACATGAAAAAGCCCTAGCTGGTTTGGCTCAGTAGATAGAGCATTGGCCTACAGACTGAGCATTGGATTGCAGGCTTGATCCCCAGTGTGGGGCGTGTAGGAGTCAGCTGATCAATGATTTTCTCTCATCATTGATATCTCTCTCTCTCTCTTTCTCTCTTTCTCTCTCCCTCCCTCCCTCCCTCTCTCTCTCTGAAATCAATAAAAATATTTTTTAAAGAGAAAGAGGGAAATTTAAAAAATGAAAAAGGTAATCTAGGGACATCAATATTCTGGAAAGAGGCAGCCTGCCTGCTGCAGTGGGGGAAGAAGGAGGCTGGTTCTCAGGGAAGGTGTCACCATAATTACTGAAAAGAGTATCATTATTATCATCACCATAGTCTTTACAGAGCTTGTTCTGTACCCTGACCCTGAATTATCAATAAGGAAACAGAGTCAATAATGGAGGGCTGGTCCATGGTCACACCGTGAAGGAAAGTAGATGTGGGATCCTGACCCTCGTGCTGACCCCCACAGGGCTCCGGGAGAGTCTTGGGGACAATTCCTGAAATTCCAAAGTACTCTCTCTGTGGCTCTGTTCTGTCTGGTCTCATACAGATTTCACTCTTTCGGAGAAGACCAATGGCATACCACCCAACACAGATGGACATCTGTGTATATTACCAGGATAACATGGGGTTGGTAGGAAGGCGGGATAAAAACAGGCAGCCAGGGGCAAGCATGTCAGAAGCAGCTCTTGGAGTTGCCCTGGAGTACCTTCTCTTCCCCTCCCCACCCCCAACAGGGACCCTCTGCTGGACTCTCACCTAATCTGTCCTCTCATACTCACTACACACCTCTTAGCTCCTCATGTTCCCGTTTGAGTGGAGTGTCACCACCTGCACACTGCTCTCCGTGAAGTGATGAGCTGTGCTACCGTGTTAGACCCAGGGTCACCGCTGTAGATATAAGGGGGGCCTTTTGGAGAGAACACCTAGACCTGAAGAGGGCAAGTCAGCAGGGCAATGTTGGGGAGATAGAAGGGCTTTTAATCCTTCATCTCTACTGGTCCAAGACAGCAGTGCTCCAAAACTAAGCGCTCCATTCAAATCTGACCGGGGCATTTACCACTAAGAGCATTTCATCTAAATGGTGCCCAAGCCTTAAGCTTGGGTAAGTCATTTTTACTACAATCCCTTCTGCTTCAGACCTGGAGAAAGGGCCATCCCAGTTGACAGAGACTATCATGTGACAGATAGACTATGGCTCTGCCAACCTATATCCTACCAACTTGCGCGCGCGCGCACACACACACACACACACACGATACAAAACCTGATTAGGAAGCCACCCACATCTCCTACCTGCCCTGTCTTGCTCTGCCCAGAGGAACACTGGGCAAAGATGTAAACGGGAGAATTCTCTCTGGGGAGGGTCCTGTGTCCCTCCCTCCTCCCCAATATCCTTTCTCTTTGCACCTGCCCACACCCTGGACCCAGCACAAATCTATTCTTCTCTGGCATCTTTTGTATTCAAAGCGTTCTAACAATGGCCACCATGCTCAGTGGAGTGCAAACGTTACCCTGCTCTCTGCTCCCTCAAAGACCATATGGGAACGCCCAGTCATTGTCGGCCCACAGCTGACAGAGCAAAAGGCTTTTATCTCAGAAGGAAAGAGCCCAGTTCTGAGCAGATCAGCAACCCCACCCCTAAGCACACACAAAGTCAAAAAGACATTTGTCCAAAGAGCCTGTCACTGAGAAAAAGTTCTTTTTTTTTTTCCATAATTTTCTCTTCCCGCCAAAATGTACTACCGGCCACAGCAGCAGGCCCATGGAGAGCCTGCCATCTGACCCCTCGCGTGTCCCTAATTATGTGCCATCTGGTGTCTGGCACACACAAAAGCTGAGGCCCGCCCCGCCTGGCCTTTCTCCAGGCTGTTTTGTGCTTTCAGGGGCCCAGGTTGTGACCGCCCCCCTGCCAGGCTGGACAGGGCACATGCTGTCAGGCACCGGGCCCAGTGCCATCCAAGGTCATTCAAGAGGAGGGGCGCGGGGCGGGGGGTGGGGGGGACCGGACGACAAAGGCTAAGCCCAAGCTGCAGGGCTGGGTCCCAGCACTCCGGGGTTGGCCCAGGTACATTTTGTCAGCCCAGGGCTGGCAGGTGATATCGGTGGACTGGCCCTCAGCCAGAGAAAGCGGATGTTCAAGCCCTAGGACTCATCAAGGTTGACAATATGAATTAAAACATGGGGCCTGTACACCCTAGCTGACTTGGCTCGGTGGATAGAGCATTAGCCTGTGGACTAAAGAGTCTCAGGTTCGATTCCAGCCAAGGGCGCATGCCTGGGTTGCAGGCTCGATCTCCAATTGAGGGTGTACAGGATGCAGCCTATCAGTGATTCTCTCTCATTACTGATGTTTTGAAATCATTAAGGAAATACATATTTTTTTTAAATGCGGGGTCTATGACTCAACAGCTCCCAGCTCCTCAGAATGAATCCTGGGCTGCAATTCAGAAATCCAGTGACAGAGCTGCTGGGGCCCACAGCACCATCTTTCTGTGGAATAGCAAGATTTGGAGACAGGTCCAGCAATTCAGAACAGGTCAAATTGTGGAAATATTCACACTACCAAATACTGTGTAGTGATTAAAGAGGCTGCTGAAGACCTGTGTATGTTGGCACCAAAGGGAATCCACAAAAAGTTTAAAAAGCAAATTACAAAATATGTGCCATGTGATTCTATTTTGTTATCATATAAATATAAATGTATAATTACATGTTTGTATGTGTGTGTGTATGAAGAAAAGGTATATATGCCAAAATGTTATTTCTAGGTATTAAGTTTATGCTGATTTCATCTTCCTCTTTCTTATTATGTGTATTTTATATTTACATATTTTCTATAATTGCACGTACATGACTTGATAATAAAAAAGAATTTTTAAAAAATGAATACTCTCTCACTTATGGATATTATTTAAAACCACAGACTGGATGAAGCCAACTGAGGGAAGATAAAGAGGGGAGAAGGGAGTCCAGGGCAGGTGCCTGGGGCTCCACTGCTTAGAAGTCAGACACAGGAGCAAGAGGAGACAGGAAAGGAAACCACAGAAGGGCAGCCAGCAATAAGTGAGAAAAACCAAAAGCATGCCAGAAACCAAGGGAAAGAAATGCTTTAGACAGAAGTGGCACTGTTACATGTCCCTAAGGGGTCACTTCATAGGAGTAAGACAGTTACCTGGACATTGGTCTGGCAAGAGGGAACAATATCAGAATAAGAGGGAAGGTGAAGAAGTAGAGCTTTGCTGTGATGAGCAGGAGAGAAGTGGGAGATGCTGGGGTGGGGTCCATCGAGAAAGAAATGTTGTTTTTAAGGTGGGAGATATGTCAACACTGTTTTATTGTTGTTGTTGTTGTTGTTGTTTTGAAGTTTCCTTCAATAACTTTATTCTCAACACTGTTGTAGGATGCTGAGAATGATCAAGTGCAACTAACTTGGCAGGTGAGAGGCTTGGTTCATTCGCAGAAAGGGTGGGCCAGGAGCAGGCTGGACAGTTCACTCTCTGCAAAGAGAAAATGAGTTCCTACAGCTGGCCACCATGCAGACAGCTCGGTGTGGCTGGAGGGGCTGGGGGAGATGAGGTATTTCTAGGCTGCTTGTCACTACTGCTTCCAAAAAAAGGAGCAAGCTGAGAGTGAACAGAAGTCTGAGGGGAAAGAAGGTAGCAGGATCCCCTCAGAGAGGGCAGACTCAGTTGTCCAGGGCCACAGGGTAGGATTATGGCATCCATGTACATGAGGTCAGGGGGCACCATCGTGTTTGCTCAGTGGGTAGAGCATTGGCCCACAGAATGAAGGGTCTCAGGTTTGATTCTGATCAAGGACATGTACATACCTCACTTGCTGCCTCAATACTGGACTCTGATTGGGATGCATGCAGGAGGCAAACAATGTGTCTCTCTCACATAGATGTTTCTCTCTGTGTGTCTCTCTCCCTCCCTTCCGTTATCTCTAAAAATCAATGGAAACATGTCCTCGGTAGCAGATTAACAACAAAAATAATAACACATCCTTAGGTGAGGATTAAAAATAATCCTATCTAATAAAAGAGTAATATGCAAATTTGACCATACCTCCACTACACCCACAAGCCATGCCCACAGCCACACCCGCCAGCCAATCAGGAGCAGATTATGCAAATAAACCTTAACCAAGATGGCTGCTGCTACTGAGAGCAGGAGGAAGGCTTGGGTTTCCCCGGCAACAGAGGAAGCCAAGCTTTCTGCGTGCCATTGCTGGCCTAGGCCTCCATTTAATACTGCAAAGTTTCAATTATAAAAGATACAGAAATGGCGGCAGCCACTGAACTGGAGAGAACAGAGGCTTGGGTTTCCCTGGCAACAGAGGAAGCCAAGCTTTCCACCTGCCATTGCTGGCCTAGATCTCCACTCTAGGCTACAAAGTTTCAAACAGAAATGGCTGCCATCACTGAGCGAGCAGAAGGCTTGCCTCCACTCCAGGCAACAAAGTTTCAATTATAGAACATAAATTAATCCCAGATCCCAGGGCCTCCGCTTGGGTCGCTGAGGGGCACGGCCAACCTGCAAACCTCCACAGGCCCCTCACCCAGGTCATCCCTCACCCCCACCCTGATCTGGGACACTCTTCAGGGCAAACCAGCTAGCCCCCACCCATGCACCAGGCTTCTATTCAATTTAATAAAAGAGTAATACGCAGATTGACCATCACTCCAACACACAAGAGGGCTGCCCCCATGTGGACACAAGATGGCCACCACAAGATGGCCAGCAGGGGAGGGCCTTTGGAAGGTTCCAGGCCAGCAGGGGAGGGCAGTTGGGAGGGACCAGGCCTGCAAGGGAGGGCAGTTGGGGGCGATGAAGCCTACAGGGGAAGGCAGTTAGGAGTGACCAGGCTGGCAGAGGAGGAAAGTTGGGGGCAAACAGGCTGGCAAGGGAGCAGTTAGACATCAATTAGGCTGGCAGGGTAGTGGTTAGCAGGAGATCAGGCTGGCAGGTAGAAGCAGTTAGGGGCAATCAGGGAGGCAGGCAGGAGAGCAGTTTGGAGCCAGCAGTCCTGGGTTGTGAGAAGGATGTCCAACTGCCCTTGAAGGGTCCCAGATTGGAGAGGATGCAGGCTGGGCTAAGGAACATTCCCCACCCCCTGTGCACAAATTTTGTGCACCGGGCCTCTAGTAATAAAAATAACATGTTTTGCTCCTATTCTTGTTTTGTCACTATTTTATTATTGTATACCCAACAAACAAAACTGGATTAATTGTAAACAGCTTTCCTGAATATATTTACATACCATAAAATTTGCTTGTTTTAAGTGTCAACTCAATCATTTTTAGTAAACTCACAGAATTGTACAACCAACCAATACAACAACATTTGGGTTACTTTCATTTATATAGTGGAAAATTATTCATATCTTGAGCTTTCTATTAAAATGATTATTTAATACTTTCAACAATAAAGAATTATTTTTAAAAAATGATTATTTAATGCATTCATTTCCATTCCCAAATATACACTCCCTAACATATACATATTCTCTCTCTTCTCTTCTCTCTCTCTCTCTCTCTCTCTCTCTCTCTCTCCTGCCCCTGTAATTTTTTGGGTAATAATTTACCTTAGGAAATGACTTCATCTCAACTCCTAAGACAAAAAATGGGAATTAAAAAATAATGATCAAATTCTTGAGCATGAGAGTACTTTAATATTTTTTTCCAGGACACAATTCACCTTATGTTTTCATGAAAAGAGGGGAAATATCGTCATAAATGAGAAGATGGTTCTTTCCTTATAAAATAGGAAAAAGTGGATAGCTGACATCTATTGATTTAATTATATGGCCTAGAGTTTCGCCTCTAGGGTTCCTCTCATCACTCTCACCCAAGCATCCCACCTCCTCAGCCAGCAACTCAAACAGAGCTTTGTGGTCTATTTTTTTTATTTTTTTAATCTTTATTGTTCAGTTTATTAATTACATTGTTCCCTTTTTATTCCCCTATAGTTCCCCTCCACCTTGTACCCATCCCACCCTCCGCCACCACCCACCTCCACTGTCCTCTCCCATAGTTTCATGATTTTTGTTCAGTCTCTTGCTGCACTTCCCACACCCCTTTTCTCCCCAAGAATTGTCAGTCCATTCCCTCTCTATGTCCATGATTCTGTTACATGCACCAGTTTATCCTGTTCATCAGCTTATTAATTCACTTGATTTTTAGATTCATTTGTTGATAGATGTGTATTTGTTGTTCCTAATTTACACTTTTATCTTTTTCTTCTTCCTCTTCTTAAAGAATATCTTTCAGTATTTCATATAATATTGGTTTGGTGGTGATGAACTCCTTTAGCTTTTTCTTATCTGTGAAGCACTTTATCTGACCTTCAATTCTGAATGATAGCTTTGCTGGGTAGAGTAATCTTGGTTGTAGATTCTTGCTATTCATCACTTTGAATATTTCTTGCCACTCCCATCTGGCCTGCATCATTTCTGTTGAGAAATCCACTGACAATCGTATGGGTGCTCCCTTATAGGTAACTGACTGTTTTTCTCTTGCTGCTTTTAATATTATCTCTTTGTCTTTTGCTCTTGGCATTTTAATTATGATGTGCCTTGGTGTGGTCCTCTTAGGGTTCCTATATTGGGGTTCGGTGCGCTTCTTGGACTCCTAAGTCTATTTCTTTCACCAGGTGTGGGAAATTTTCGGTCACTATTTCTTCAAATAGGTTTTCATTGTCTTGCTCTCTCTCTTTTTCTGGCACCCCTATAATTTGGATGTTGGTATGCTTGAGGTTATCCCAGAGGCCCCTTACACTATCTTCAATTTTTGGATTCTTTTGGTTTCTTGCTTTTTCAGCCTAGTGGATTTTACCTCTTTGTATTTCAAATCTTTAGCTTGGTTCTTGGGGTGCTCCAGAGCACTTTTAGGTCTTTGTATAATATTTTTTACTTCAGTCAGTGTATGCTTAATTTCTGGTTGGTCCTTTTTCAGATCCTTGAGAGTCTCCTTTATATCCTTGAGGGTCTCGTTCATTTCCTTGTAGGACTCATTCATTTCCACGTTGGTCTTAATCATTTTCTTGCAGATCTCATTCATATCCTTGAGGGTCTCATTCATTTCCTTGTAGGTCTTGCTTATTTCCTTATAGGTCTCAACCTTTTCTAGGAGCCTCTTGAGAAGCCCTATAACCGTGGTTTTAAATTCCATGTCCAGTCGGTTTTTTTCCCCTCCATTTCTTTCACATCTGATTTCTTTCCATGTCTCTGCATGGTGGCTGCTTCCCTGAGTTGGTCAATTAGCTTTGTGTGGTAGATGTCCTACAAGGGACAGTGACTCAGCCTCTCCAGTTACCTGAGGTGGATATGGGTTGCACAGTCTTGTTGAAGTTAAGCTCAGGTTAATCGTTGTTAGCACAATTGACCTCCAGGCCAATTGTCTGTGAAGTTCAGCTGTGCTCAGGTTGGTGGGCGGAGTCTCCGGGCCAAGCAGACAGCATCAGCTCCACCCTATGCAGCCCCAGAGACTCTGTGCTGGGGGCAATGGCTGCCAGCACCTCTGAGAGAGAGCCGCTGCCAAGCTCCACTGGCTGCCGGAGAATTCAGCCTCTCCCCAAATGAGTCTGCACACCCAACGTCTTACCCAGGGTCGCAAAACAATGCAGTCTGACCGTTTCCCGAATGAAAGAGCAAGTCACGAGCACTCTCTGCGCAGTCAGGCAGCTGCGCTGTTCCCAAGTTCACATGCACTCCGCACAAGCTCGCCTTCTCCACAAGCCCACTGACCCCTGCAGCACCCGAGCTTCGGCGTGCCCCCCCACCACTGTCCAGTTTTTACCCCGTATGTTAGTGGGTTCCCTGGACTTTGCCCAGAGCTAGAGAATCAGTCCAGTGGGACGTCTTTGTCTCCCCTGTTTAAGAAAACTGGCCGGTTTTCAGCCGACTGCCCTATCCACTGTCGCGCGCTCCAAACTTCTGACTCCTTGTGTATCTTCAATGCTGTCTGCCACCGCTCCTCCGAGTCACAGTGTCTTATCTTCACTTTTATTTGTGGATTTTTCACTTAGCCAGCTTTCCGGTGATTCTGGATGGTGTTTGTTCTTTTGTTAAGTTGTAGTTTTAAAATTGCTGTGTATGGCAGCAAGATAGGTGTTTTACCTATGCTGCCATCTTGGTTCTCTCTGTGGTCTTTCCAAATGCCTTGTCATTTAAAGGCATTTTCTCTGGAATATAAGAGAATAAAACCCATGCAGCTGCTGGGAAGGCAATGGGCTTTGTTTTCCCCTGGACCCCTTTTGTTCTTTACCACAGATCATCAGTCTATATGAGGATTTGAGAAGAAAATTGCTGATTAACTTCTCTTTCATCACAGAACCTAAAGAGACATCATGGTTACACTGAAATTTATCACTTCCATGTTTTTCTACATTTAATATTGTAAAATCAACTACCCTGACAACCAAAAGGAGTGGAGTTTCTGATGTCACTGTGCCAAGAAAACATAATGGTAACAAGGGCTAAATTCTAACCTCTCACCAAGATTGGTGCTCTCGTTCACTGGGCACGGGACACATTGAAGGTCATCAGCAATACAAAGTGCCTGGGAAAAAGTAAACATCTTTCTAAGACCCTTCAGCAAAACCTACAGAGAAAGAACTTATCCAAGAGCCCCAGGAGCAATTCCCAAACTTCTAGCTTTCATAGACCTGCAGACATCATGTTCCTTTACCCCTAAATACTTCAGTATTTGCTAGAACAAAGACAGTCACTTATACAACCAGAGCCCAGTGATCAAAGTCATGAAATTTAACATCAATACAATGTTATCTAATCTATGAATTTTATTAATGTTGCTAATTATTATGAGCTGAATGTGTCTTCTCCATATGTTGAAACTCTAAGCCCCCTTATTACTATATTTGGAGAGGGGGTCTCCAAGGAAGTAATTAAGGTTAAAAGAGGTCATAAAGGTAGGATTCTAATTCAGTAAGAGTAGTGTTTTTACAAGAAGAGACACCAGAGTGCTCTCTCTCTCTCTCTCTCTCTCTCTCTCTCTCTCTCTCTCTCTCTCTCTCTCTCCAGATGAAGATGTAGCCAGAAGGCAGCCTTCTAGAAGCCAGAAGCAGGGCTCTCACCAAAAACTGAATTTTTAGGCACCTTGATCTCAGATTTGTTCCAGTCTTCAAAACTGTGAGAAAATAGATTTCTGTTGTTGAAGCTGCCCTCTCTATGGTATTTTGTTGAAGCAATTAAAGTAAACCAATACACTAATGGTCCCAGTAATGTGACTTTGTAGCAAATTTATTTTTTCTGGCCGAGCATCCAATCCAATCCAGAATTCTTATGGTACTTTGTCTATACCCCTTGCTTTGGTACATGGGGGGGGGGGGGGGGGGGGGGCGGCGGGAGCTGCCATGTGTTCCTATAAGCTATTAGCATGCATGTGTCCGTCTCTCTAGGGAAGCTTTAAGCAAAATGAATCTTTGCTTTTGTTGTGCACATCTGGGATTGTTATACATGGCCCACACAGGGCCTTGCACACAGAAGGTACTGAATGCATGTTTGTTGATTGATTGAACGGGAATAAGCTTTAATTACTAACTGCATTACCACTTCAGGCTAACCATCACTAAGTGAACCAGACCTTGGTGGCATGACTTGTCATGTTGTCAAAACAAATTTTCCCATTGCTCACTGGGAATAATACTTATTCACATGTATGCTCTAGTTTGTAAAAATAATTTTGTGCTCATACTCAGAGACAAATAAGCTCTCAAATTCCTTCAAGATAAATGTCAGACTCTTATCAGATCTTTAGGATCTGGCCCTAATGTGCATTTTCACTGTATTATTATGTCTTACTATTCACTCCACACTTGAAGCAAAATAGGTCACTTGTCATTCCCTTTGAATGTTCTTAATTTTTCCATTCTCCAACCTTTACTCATTCTTACCTTTTCTGCCTAAAATGGAATTTTTTCATCACCATTGATCAAAAGTACCCTCTAGTATTGGAGCTTAACATGGAGATGATCAAAATTCAATTATTCTTCCTTGTTTGCATGTATACATTTATTGCACAAATATTTATTGAGCACCTGCTATATTGCAGGCACTGTACTACATGGCAACTACTGCAGTGGATGAGACAGTTATAATTTCCTGCCATCATCATCATCATCATCATCATCGCCTTTGCTAAAATGACTTGCTTACCTGGTGTAATGTAATACAACAGTTGGTCCTTTGGCCAACAAGAATGCCTCACCTTTGTAGACAACTCTAGTTGATAAGAACATATGCATTCATTATCTCATTTCATCCTAATGCAAAGATAATTCAGAGATAAGCCCCATCCCATCTTATGAAAGAGGAGACTAAGACTTTAAATTAACCAACTTAGATTATAAGGATAAGTATGCTGGCCTTCTGACCCCTTGTCCAATTTCACTATCTCCAGAAACCAGATGTGGAGAAGGAATGAGCAATATTATCTTCTCTTTATAAATGAGAAAACTCACTCCACCACAACAGTGAGGATATGCTTCAAAACAAATGCAACATAGTGGCATTTGGAAATAAAACTCAATGTCAGTTCTTACACCAAGGTAAGATAAATCCACAATCAATGCTTTGAGAAAAAAATTCACTATTTGCTGGAATTTATTTGAATTCATAAATTCAATTGTTGGTAATTTGACCTTGCTTTGCAAATACTCAAAACTTAAACAACTAATTTGTATTTGTTCACCTTGTAAAAATTTCAAATGTGACTAATTCTTCTGTATTTCCAGTTTTGACTTATGCTGCTAAAGTATCTTAACATTGCAGAAACTTTAGAAAAAAAATCTCAAATCCACAAATTCTAACATCACCACTATCAGCTTGAAAGTGTTTCTTGTCATTCTTTTGTCAGATACACAAATTTTATATTATTACAACCATACTTCTGCATCCCTGGCTTGTATTTTTTTCACCTGATGTCCTATTTAAACTTTTCAGTTTCAACTTGGTCTGAACGTAAAACAGGTCTTGAAATCAGAAGACCCAAGTTCAAAACGCAGCTCTTACATTTATCACCTACCTGCAAAGGCAGTTGTAGGCCTTTTGAGGCCCAAAGTTTTTACAATTTGGGTGGCCCTTCTTTACAAAATTGAGAGCAGAATGAGTATTTCTATGGAATGAAAAAAGGAAATAACACATTTCTGGAGATTTGAAGATTTTGATCTTTGCTTCTGAGATGTCTTTAGGCAATTTACTAGAAATGCTTCCTGATTGCCCCTTCCCCTCACCCCCATTCCACCTGACTCTTGAACTCAGAGGAGCCCTGCAAATGGGGGCCCTGAAGTTTTAGCTTCATTTGCTTTATATTAAATTCACCTCTGCCAGTAGATGTTGAGCAGGTGGCATAACTTCTCTGGTCATTAGTTTGCTCATCTATAGATGGAGTCATAATGGCTACCTGAGGAGGCTGCTATGAGCACCAAATGAAATAATGAGGAAACCAAAGTTAGAACCCATTAGGCACCACACAAGCTGGTTATTATTCCCTAACACAAATGCCCTGCATTGTTCCAACTCCTCGTAGAGACCAATTCCCTTTTGGTTAGATTATCATCATTTTAAACGATCTATGTTTTCCTTTCTTGTCTTTTTTTTTCCCCCCTGCAAAAATCTTTATTGTTTCCATTTGGTCCAATGCATGGGAGAATGGCTAGTAGTTTTGGGGAGAGGCTCAGGCAAAAGCCAGATACCAGGGGAATGCAGAGGGGCTCCTCAAAGGTCTCTGGACTCCAAAGGCTCCTAGTCGTGCTTGAGGGTGAGTGTTTTGAAGAGATACTCACCTAGCCCAGCCTGGGGGCTAGCTAGCCAGCGGAGGCGAGTCAGATATAGCCCATCTTCTTGATGAGTTTCACTTCCTCATCCAGGAAATGGGTCTGCAAGAAGTCACAGAGATGAGGGTCTGCACAGGTAGAACCCAGGACATGTCTGGGTCTGATTCAGGGTCCTCTTCAAGTCCATGGCCACTTCCAAGGCATTCTGAGTTTTGCCCAGTCATCTTGGGAAGGCTTCCGCACTGGTTTTGCGTCTTTAAGAGATGCTCATAGCCCTCGAGCTTCTTCTCTGCCAACTCAAGGAAGCAGCCCACGCCCTCTAGAACCACGTCTTTGCAGTGGAAATAGAAGCAGAGAGAGGTAGGTGTGGGAGAGCCACGGATGCAGGCTGTCCAGGCAGTTGATGGCCACCTCCACCTCGGTGGAATAATACTGACAAATTTGGGAGCTCATGAGTGGTGGTTTGGCAATAAGGAGTTAAGGTAGAAAAAACAACAAGAGTGTGTTGGCTGGTCTTGGAGGCGGTTCTGAAGGTGGTGACAGCTAAGATGATGGAGAGTGGCCAGAGGCTGGAAAAAGGGATGTTCTGGGGTCTGTTCTGTCTAAACACGATTGAAGCAAGAGACAGATCCAGGACCTCCAAGGGCACAATCTCTTGCGCCGTTTTTAATGGATTTTTAGACAGGTAGATTTTATTCATTTTTACAAATCCTTCTCTAGCAATGCATAGCTAAAATAGGAAGTAAGTAAAGCTACATTTTATCTGGGCCTTCCCTTAATTATTTCTTCCTGGAAATAATGCCTAATAAAATCTTTTTTTTCTCTTTTTTTTATTTTATTTTTTTAAATTTGTATTTATTTCTTTTTGATGTGCTGATGCAATTAGAAAAAAGTTAGGGGACTAAGAGATTCAACGGCTTTGGCCTGCGAGCAGACGGGCCATTCATAACCTTGTAGTTTCTAATTCACAGTAGTCTCAGATGAATTTCCTGCCCAAGCTGGTCTGCTTATGGGACAAAAGCCTGGAGATGTGTTTGTTTCACGCCCCATTGGAGGCGCACACTGCTCGGGGCTGGCCCCTCTGGTGGCCTATATTCATCAGTGATTTGGCTTCTACAAATGACTACAGGGAAATCCAGGTTCAGCAGCACATAAATGCTTTCCTTCACACTACTGGGACTCCACCACAATCCTTTTCATTTTGTAAGTAACCCACAAAAGTTTCGATTAGCTATTTCCTGTTACTGCTTCCTACCAACAAAAATACCTTTGTCTGCAGTGATTTCTCCAAAATGTTATGAAAAGTCTGAAGATGACTCCTGAAAGTTGGCCCTAAAGGCCTAAATCAGTTATTCCCTTCTAAGGATCATTTTCACGTGGCTGCATTTTACCTGATATTCTACCAGCTCTCACAATCAAGGACTATTTAGGTACCTGTAAAGTAATACATCACCTGGGGAAAGGTGCCAATGCCCCTATAGGTGAGAGATGCCAAGTGTCTCATTTCATTTTAACCAATTAACCTCAGCTTTAGTCCAGCCTTTGTGAAAGAAATGCTTTTGCAGTTACAGCTACTCCAGCTTCAGCTCAGTTACCTCACCTAAGGTAGTAATGGAAGAGAAACGGAAAGGGAGAGCTACCAGGTGGGGAGGAGAGATGAACCTGAAAAGGAGGCTTGGCACCATCTCAAAAGCATACTATCAACAATAAAAAAGATATTTAATTTTTTTTAAAAAAGCAGATCTGGGGTTTAGGGGGCAGAAAATGGGCCATTTACAACCTCTGAGTGCCTCAGAGAAGAAATAAAAAACCAATAAACTAATTTTAAAGAATGGGTGATGAGGCATAGCTATTGCTCTCCAAGATTTCTCTTATTAAAACTATAGTATTCTTTTATATTAAAAAGGGATATATGTTCAAAATACTTAGGGATAATTGAATACTTATAAGCAAACTTCCTTAAATACTAAAAGTAAATGCCTCGTCATTGTGCAATTTGTAAGAGATAGTGTTGATCTCAGTTTAAATAAATTTATAAAAGTAGCAAAAAGTATATCTGCTTTATCAACGTTGATTCCTTGGTAAATTTCACTATTCTACCCCTCTTAAGGTATCTGATCCACCTCTTTATATCCCAGTCCAAAAGTATGAAAATTTGTTCTAATCCCTACTATTGCTCTTTCCAAAGCTGAGCTGATTTTTTTCTTCTACTTTTTGTTTGTTTGTTTGTTTTAGGAGGAGAGCACATCAGTATAGCTCAGTAAGTGGTGATTTCTAATAAGGAGTAAGTGCCCAACCCTATGCCTGGAGAGAATGCTTCCCACATACACACACATGGATGCATATTTATTAGATAGATGAATGAACACCCCATCCCCACCCCAAGCTTCCTTCCTCTCAGCCACCCTCCCACCCAGGACAACCACTATCCTAACTTCTAATACCATAAATTAGTTTAGCCTGTTTTGTACTTTCACAGGAATGGAAACATACACTATATACCCTTTTGTGCCTTATGCTTAATTTTAAATTTAAGACTCAACCCAAATCTCAAACAACTGATTAAATCCCAGCTCAACATTGTACTGTTATTTTAGACAAGACTCTTAACCTAAGGCTGTTTTCATCCATAATAGTGTTGTTGAAAGGATTAAATGAAATAACGTATATGACTGGTACATAGGTTCAGCTGCTCTGTTGTCCTATGTTAGTCTGTGAACTTCTAGGTGGTGCAAGACCCCTGCTTTGGGCTAACCCAACAATTTCCTATAGTATAGGGGGGATAGGGAATCCAAGTAGTGCCCAACCATTTCTTATTCTCAAATGAGTATCCACAAATAAAATAGTAAACTTGG
Organism: Antrozous pallidus; assembly: GCA_027563665.1. Taxonomy (NCBI): domain Eukaryota; kingdom Metazoa; phylum Chordata; class Mammalia; order Chiroptera; family Vespertilionidae; genus Antrozous; species Antrozous pallidus. The sequence continues at coordinate 38,292,633 of CM050510.1, forward strand.
CTATTGATCTCACTTGCAGCCAAAGGAGAAGATACACAATTTCTATTACACACTTATTCATCTCCCCTTCTAGAACATCGGCTTCCTTAAGGAAAGGGTCATATCCCGTTTTATCACAGTATCCCCAGGACCTAACACTAGGTACTGTAAGCACTCAGTCAAGTATTGATTGCTAGTTGAGAGAATAAATAAGTGCTAATTGTATTGGGGCTTAGGAAATTATGTCAGAATCTGGTCCAATCTTTTGAGCTTTGGATTGGCAAAATGATAGTAGTAAAATCAGAATAAAGTAATAAAATCAGAATAATTTACTCTCCCTCTTTCCCATGCTGGCCAGGAAAATCCACTCCAATCTAGCACATTCTGTATTTGGAATTAGAATAAGAAGCCCAGGTCTAAGACCTTCAGAAATAAGGGCAGTGTACTACATTGCTTTCAGTACTGAGTTTGCTCAAATTCAATAGCTTTTAATGTATTAATAGTAAAATACTACAAAGTTTTCAAAAAGCTCTCTTCCCAACATGTCAGCATAAATAATTTTTTTTCCTGGTGCATTTCATCTTGGTGTGTGATGTATTTCACATATTCTTGACCATATCCATTTTTTTAAAGCAAGAAAGGGGGGAAAGTGTAATGTTCGGATGCAATTTCACTTGGTTCATTTTACCCTTCAGTACTTACTTAAAAATAATTTTTCACTTCTCAGAGTGAAGTGCCTCTTCAGAAACTACCATCCGGAGGAACCAAGATGGCGGCTTAGGTAAAACATCTACCTTGCCGTCATGCTCTGCAATTTTAATACTACAACTTAACGAAAGAACAAACACCTTCCAGAATCACCAGAGAGCTGGCCGAGTGAAAACTCCACAAATAAAAGTGAAGATAAGACACTGTGACTCAGAGGAGCGGCGGCGGACAGCGTTGAAAGATTCGGGTGGAGAGAGGTTTGGAGCGCGCGCCAGCGGAGAGGGCGGGCGGCTGAAATCCGGCCAGTTTTCTCAAACGGAGAGACAAAGACGTCCCACTGGGCTGATTCTCCAGCCTTGAGCAAAGTCCAGGGAACCCACTATCACACGGGGTAAAAACTGGACAGTGGGAGGGCACGCCGAAGCTCGGGTGCTGCAGGGGTCTCCCGGCTTGTGGAGAAGGCAGCTTGCGCAAACAGCTCGGCTGCGGGACTGCGCAGAGAGCGATCTGGGACTTGCTTTCTCATTCGGGAAACCATCAGACTGCTTTGTTTTACAACCCTGGGTGAGACATTGGGCATACAGTCTCATTTGAAGAAAGTCTGAATTCCCTGGCAGCCAGTGGAGCTTGGCAGCGGCTCTCTCTCAGAGGTGCTGGCAGCCATTGCCCCCTGCACAGAGTCCCTGGGGCCGCATAGGGTGGAGCTGACCCTATCTGCTTGGCCTGGAGACTCCGCCCACCCAACCTGAGCACAGATGAGCTTCACAGATAATTGGCCTGGAGGTCAACCCTCCAAGTGCTAACAACGATTAACCTGAGCTTAACTTCAACAAGACTGTGCAACCCATATCCACCTCAGGTAACTGGGGAAGCTGAGCTACTGTCCCTAGTAGGAAGTCTACCACACAAAGCTTATTGACCAACTCAGGGAAGCAGCCACCATGCAGAGACATAGAAAGAAATAAGATGTGAAAGAAATGGAGGAAAAAAAAACGACTGGACATGGAATTCAAAACCACAGTTATAGGGTTTTTTAAGAGGCTCCAACAAAAGGTCGAGGCCTATAAGGAAATAAGCAAGACCACAAAGGAAATGATCAAGACCAACGTGGAAATGAATGAGTCCTACAAGGAAATGAACAAGACCCTCAAGGATATAAGGAGACTCTCAAGGATATGAAAAAGGACCAACCAGAAATTAAGCATACACTGACTGAAATAAAAAATATTATGCAAAGACCTAAAAGTGCTCTGGAGCACCCCAAGAACCAAGTTAAAGATTTGAAATACAAAGAGGTAAAATCCACTAGGCTGAAAAAGCAAGAAACCAAAAGAATCCAAAAAATTGAAGATAGTGTAAGGGGCCTCTGGGATAACCTCAAGCATACCAACATCCAAATTATAGGGGTGCCAGAAAAAGAGAGAGAGCAAGACAATGAAAACCTATATGAAGAAATAGTGACTGAAAACGTCTCACACCTGGTGAAAGAAATTGACTTAGGAGTCCAAGAAGCACACCGAACCCCAATATATAGGAACCCTAAGAGGACCACAGCAAGGCACATCATAATTAAAATGCCAAGAGCAAAAGACAAGGAGAGAATATTAAAAGCAGCAAGAGAGAAACAGTTGGTTACCTATAAGGGAGCACCCATACGATTGTCAGCGGATTTCTCAACAGAAACGATGCAGGCCAGATGGGAGTGGCAAGAAATATTCAAAGTAATGAACAGCAAGAATCTACAACCAAGATTACTCTATCCAGCAAAGCTCTCATTCAGAATTGAAGGTCAGATGAAGTGCTTCACAGATAAGAAAAAGCTAAAGGAGTTCATCACCACCAAACCAATATTATACGAAATACTGAAAGATATTCTTTAAGAAGAGGAAGAAGAAAAAGATAAAACTGTAAATTAGGAACAACAAATACACATCTATCAACAAATGAATCTAAAAATCAAGTGAATTAATAAGCTGATGAACAGGATAAACTGGTGAATGTAACAGAATCACGGACATAGAGAGGGAATGGACTGACAACTCTTGGGGAGAAAGGGGGTGTGGGAAGTGCAGCAAGAGACTGGACAAAAATCATGCAACTATGGGAGAGGACAATGGAGGGGGATGAGGGCAAAGGGTGGGATGGGTACCAGGTGGAGGGGAACTATAGGGTGAAAAAAAAAGGGGGGAACAATGTAATTAATAAACTGAATAATAAAGATAAAAAATTAAAAAAAAAAGAAACTACCATCCTATCTAATAAAAGAGTAACATGCAAATTGACCGTACCTTTGCTACACTACCAGCCAATCAGGAGCAGGAGGCATGGCCAGCAGACAGGGGGCGTCGCCAGTGGACAGGGGGCATGGCCAGCAGTCAGGGGGCATGGACAGCAGGCATGGCCAGCAGACAGAGGGCGTTGCCAGCAGACAGGGGCGAGGCCAGCAGATAGGGGCGTGGTTAGTGGGGACACCGCCACAGTGTTGGGTAAGCAAGCGCCACAGTATAAGCTCTGCCCACACAGTACTTAAGGGCCAGCGAGATCCCTCCTTACAGTTACAGTGACTGAGTCACATGCAAATGAGCACTGGGGCACCTTGGGTAATGAGCCCCAGGTGCGAGGCGGGGCTGAGGCAGGGACCGTGGCCGAGTTGCACACGCCGAGGTGGGGAAGTGGGGCCAGTGGCATGCGAGGCAGGAGAGCGGGCCAAGGCACACATGTAAGGCGGGGGGAGAAGGGTCCAGTCATGCGCAAGGTCGGGGAGCAAGGCCAGCGGCACGCAAGGCAGGGGAGTGGGGCCCAGTCGCATGGGAGGCGGGTGTCCTATATGGGCCAGTGGCTCAGCCTCCCCAGTTACCTGAGGTGGACACTCTTGGTGCACCCTTTTGTGGACTGTGTATACAGTGTTGTTGTAGTTAATTAAGTCTTGATTGTTGTTGGTATCAGTGGGAGGAGTTGACCTCCAGGTCAACTGGCTGTGAGGGTCTATGCTGGGAGAACTTCTGTGCTGGAGACAGCCTTATGAGATAAGACTTGCAAAATTGCAAAAGCCTCTGAGCTCAGCTTGGTTGGGGCAGAGTCTCAGGACTGAGTAGACAGTTTTGGCTTCCCATCAGCCCTGCCCTATGAGGGCCCTGGGTCTCAGTGTCCTGTGGTAATAGCTGCAAGCACCTCTGAGAGAAAGCCACCCTTGAGTTTTGCCTGCTGCCAGACAGTCCAGTTTCTCTTCCAATGAATCTGGATTTCCAGATTCTTGCCCAAAACTGGAGTTCAGCACAGTTGGAAGCTTCTGTTTCCCTCCTGCTAGAGAAAGCCAATGGCACATTCAGCAGCTTACCCTCTCTGCGCACACGCGTGGACCTCCAGACCTCTGCCTTTCGCAGCTCCCGTGAATTTCCACCTGACAGTCCAGAGTCCCTAGGGTCTTGCCCAGAACTGGGGTTCAGCAGAGTTGGGAGCTTTTGTCTCCCTCCTGCTAGAGAAAGCCAGCCAGGCACTCAGCTGCCTGTCCTCTCCACACACGTGTCTCCGTACTTCAGTCTTTTGCAGCTCCTCTGATTCTTCGTGTGCTTTTCTCTTTCCTTCTAGTTGTAGAATTTCCACTCACCCATCTTTCCTGTGGTTCTGGATGATGACCATTTTGTCTTTCAGCTATAGTTTTGAAATTGTTGTGCAAGACAGCAATTTAGGTGTTTACCAATGCTGCCATCTTGGTTTTTTCCTCTATGTGTTTCTTTATGCTTAATACTTGAGGCTTGGTGCATGAAAATTTTTGCACTGGAGGGTGGTTCCCTCAGCCCAGTCAGCCCCCTCTCACAGTCCAGGGGCCCTCAGGGGTGGGAAGCAATCTGGCGATCAGGGGAAGGCAATGCCCCATCATACCTCTGCTGCTGCCACTGCTGGAAGCGCAAGCCTCGGCTGGCCCTGGGCTGCTGGGAAGCCAACATATGAGGCTTGCCTGCACCTTAGGCTGGCCCTGGGAGGCTGAGGGACTGAGGGAACTGGGGGACTCTGGAGGCAGGTGCGCAGAGCTGAGGAGACTGGGTGCTACCATCTTTGAGGGCAGGGCAGTCAATTAACATATTCCCTCCTTACTGGCTGTGGGCGCCACCATCTTTGCAGTGGGGTGAGGGTCAATTAGCATGTTCCCTCTTTATTAGATAGGACATGGTCAGCAAACTGTGGCTCACGAGCCACATGCAGCTCATGAGCCACGGTTTGCCGCTCTATTGACTAATGAGTTTTCTGACCACTGACCTAGACTCTTGATTCCAATAATTACAAGCTGTTGGTGTTCCTTGTGATTAAGCCCCTATCCCAGTGGTCAGCAAACTCATTAGTCAACAGAGCAGCAAACCAAGGCTCGTGAGCTGCAGTTTGTTGACCACTAGGATAGAATAAGAAGAGATCTGCCTTGTCTTCTCAGCAGTTACATTGCACACTGGTTTCATTTGTCAGTCTCACACACTTAATATAAGCAATCTTCTGAGAGGTAAACTCATTTCTGGTGGGTGAATCCATCAAATTTCTGAGCCTAGGGTTAGAGTGGGAATTTTTGAGACTCCCATTCCAGAGAGGCCATGGACTATGTCCCAGGAAGAGTTGTCAGTGCTGACACCAGGCCAGTGGTCTCATGGCCCCCTTCCCAGCACTATGCCTTACAAGATAAAACACTGTCAGCTTTCTGAAGAACAGGATGACCCTGTGGGTGGCATGGTTGTCAATGGTATGACTCTGACATCATGGCTATGCATGTTGCTTAGGAAAAACTGTTTTGTCTTGGGTTGCTTGCTCTGCAAAAACAGGATGTGGTTAATGTGTTTAAAAGTGGTCCTGCACAAAGGGTTGGGGCTGCTCTCTGGACTCCCTGCGTGGAGAAAGGTAGAGCAGTCACTGGCCAGCTGGATCCCTAAATTTTAATTTGGTCTCCAGTGGTCGTTCACTCCACATTTGGAGGCCCCAGCGAGATACCAGCCTTTGACTGGTTCTGTGACCAGAACCCACTGGGGTCCCCACACTCCCAAACCCAGGGGAAGATCTCTGAGAGACATTCCTCAGCCCTGGGACTGGTAGAGGTCAGAGACCCCGCCTGCTAAATTTTCTGGTTGACTCTGATCGGAGCCACTTGGATCTGGTTCTTACCAGTAATAAATTTATTCCTGGTTCTGTGGGCACCTAGGTTCTCTGGAAGGCCAGACGCAGTGCTACTTCCAAGATTAGATCCCGGCACACGACAGTGCCCAATGATCCTCAGTTGGTTGTTATTGTCTTTGTTATTCTGTGTTATTGTGGTCTAATTGTCTCTGTCATTAGAATGGGTCAGTCTGCTTCATGTTCTGTCTGTACTCCCCTGCAATGTTTTTTGAAAAATTTTCAGGAATTCAAGTGGAAAGTGGATGACTACGGAGTCTCCATTAATGCTTTTGATTTACAGAAATTTTTTGAGTGAAAAGGAGTGAGTGAGGGGGCAGAGGCCTGGGGCGGGAAGGAGGAATTGCTAGCACAGGAGCACTGCTGCATAAGTAAAAAACTCAGACTGTCTGGTGTATGTAAGCGTGAGAGTCTGTGTGAAAGACAGTGCAAAACCCTGCTTTAGAGGGGAGACAGTAGAGAATTTTTAATTGCTTTTCCTTGATTTATAATTTGCTGTTAGTTTAAAATTTTGGAATTCTAGGGTTAATTTGTGAAGATTGCCAATCCAGAGAAGTTTAAGCAAAGGCTTGTTAGGTTAAGATTAGTCATAATTAACTGCTCTGTAAGCTGCCTTTTTAAAGGGTAGAGGCGGTGGAATTCACTCTCAGCCTGTTGAGATAGAGAAGCCCTAGGCTGGGGGACAGAGGATGGTTGGAGATATCAGAAGTGGTGAAGGTTGAGATCTTCTGGGGCCTTTGGAGTAAAGAAGGAAAATCTGGGAGGGAGAGCAGCTGTTCTTTAAGTGCAAAAAGCCTGGTTATACAGGATCTTAGACTGCTTGCCTTATTTCCCCTGCTAAGGACAGAGTAAATGGTTAATGCAGAAAAGGGGAGGGTATTGGTGGGGAGAGCAGGGATAAGTAGGTTTTGTTGATTTTGCTGGCTACAACCCGCTCGGCTGGTGTCCTTGGTTTCTTGCTTATCTGAATTATGCTGGCAAAACACAGTGGATTTTCCTCTGCTCTGTTTACAACTGGGTACTTCTTGAGCAGTGGTGGAATATTAAGCAAAGGAACTTTAAGATATAATATCTTTAATATTACAACTAGTTTAAGTTTTAAAAAAATCTCTCTTTACATTTAAAGTATGTTCATAAATGTTAATATAAGAATTCTGTCTACTTTTTAGGAATCATTAAAGGATTGAGGTTTCAAAGAAAAAGGAATTCTGAGTAGAAACTCTGAGGCATGGTTATGTATTTTTAAAGGACATAGAAGGTTTAAAAGCTAATTTGGAAGTGTAAACTTTATAAAGGTTGTTTATGTGATAAGAAGAAAAGAAATGTTATAAGGAAATAAAATAATACAGACCAGTAAGCCAGGAAAAGTAAATAATTTGCATTTTTGCCTCCCTAAACAGAGAGGGTAAATAGTTATGCCAAAGTACTTAGGGAGGGACTGATAAAAGAAATCTAACAGTTACTGCTTGTTATAATACATTCAGAAAATACTACTTTGGAAATTCCATTAAAAGGACTGGCAAAAAAAATTCTATCTTAAAGCAGGTCAGTATATTTTTCTCCTTATACAATTCCTCCAAATTTTGCAATATTAAATAAATAAATCATGGCAATACATTTCTTTGCATAAATTTAATAAGACTGGATTCCAATAGTGGTTTTATTAATCAGAAACTTTGACTGGAGTATCATGTTTTAAAGAATCCTGCATAACTCTGAAGACTTAAATAAGAGTGCCACAGAGAAGAGCCGATATCCTGCTTGGTAGCCCTGAAAATAGCTGGTGCTGGAGCATCAGGCCCATGCCCTACCATCACTGGTGGTTGGTCAGAGTAGAAGGGGAGCAATAAGGGCGCCTTTGCATCCCTGTGGGACCTCCACGCACTCAGCCGTGACAAGTAGGAGGGATGAGATGGGCCTTGAAGCCTAGGGCATGGGACTGGGTAGAACCACTACAGGTGAGGACTTCACCTAATTCAGCAGATACTATAGGCAGGCCTGACGGCAGCTGGATGGCTTAGCTTCCTGGTGCTACTGGGCACATTAAGACTTAATCATGAAATTCTGGCAAAGGTAATCAGTTATCATTCTTATTATTTTTATTCAATCAGGTCAAATTAAATACAACAGATAAATTAGTCTTAATTTGGCTCTTTTGATAAATATGGTAGTAAATTTGAGAAAAATTCTATTTCAATAGAAGTTATTAAAACTGAAAGGTTTTCTTTCCCTTCCACCAGACCATTTATTACAGTTTATCTCTGCCAGGTCTTTAGCCCACCTCTTCCTGTGCCCAAGCCTCATTGTCCCTCTGACAGGCAGCAAGGATCTGTTGGCTCTGAGAGAAACTTCTGACCCGCTTCAGCAGGAAGTGGCTAGAGGAGCTTACCGACATCCATTTTCCCTAAAATAATTCAGAGGTAGGATCTTTGAGGTAATATATTAGGCAGTTAGACAGATATGGGCAGAGCACAGATGATGGGCCAACCAGCACTACCAAATATAATTAAATCTTTCCATCTCTACCTATGTGAGACCAGGGGACTCCCCAGAAGCAAGAGGGAATGAGGCTACAGATGAAATAGCCTGGGAGGCTGCCTTAAAACCAGTGGGGCCTCTACAGATTCTACTGACCTGACCTACCCACCTCACCAGGTTACATGGAAACCTAATCTAGAAAAGCTGAAATCTATAACCAATCTTTAATCAAGTTCTTATAGGCTTTACAGTCTACCCAGAAAGCAGTTCAGAAGCATGTCTGAGTAAAGAAATTTGAGTAAAGAAATTTGCCACACAAGGATTGACTCCTACCTAGAAAGGACCACCCCCACAGCAGTCAAGGTCAACGGGATCCCGACGTGGCTTCTTCACACCTGGCTTAAGACAGCCCAGGCAAAAGAGAGTCCAGGACTCTTCGGACCCTTTAAAGATTAGTCCTGGCCCTCATTCCAGGCCCTTTATCTTATAAACAAGCCCACTGACTTTATTCAGCAGAGAATTAATCCTATCAAGCTTATAGTCCTCTGGGGTCAATATAACTCCCTCACCAATGACCCAAAAGAGTCAATGATTTGACTCATGTACATAAAACCAGAGTGGGAATTTTTGAGACTCCCATTCCAGAGAGGCCGTGAACTATGCCCCCAGGTCGTTATCAGTGCTAACACCAGGCCAGGCCTTGAGATGTGGCTTTGCAAGATAGAACACTGTCAGCTTTCTGAAGGACAGGATGATCCTGTGAATAACATGGTCGTCAATGGCATGACTCTGACGTTGCTTGGGAAAAACTGTTTTGTCTTGGGTTGCTTGCTCTGCAAAAACAGGATGTGGTTAATGTGTTTAAAAGTGGTCCTGCACAAAGGGTCGGGGCTGCTCTCTGGACTCCCTGCGTGGAGAAAGGCAGAGCAGTCACTGACCAGCTAGCCAGCCGTCCCGCTGGCTAATTAAGGCTCCCTAAATTTTAATTTGGTGTGGACCCCAGTGGTCGTTCACTCGAGTTCACTCCACAACACCTAGAAGGCTACATGTAAAATCTGGATGAGTTTACCCAGGCAGTGTAATAATGCGTAGACCTGACGAGGGGACTAGCTGGCCTTGCCCAGGTGATGTCCAGGTGACACCCAGATGTCACTGAACCGTTTCTTTCTCTGTCTGTAGAATGCAGACCAGAGTGATTTAAGTGATTTAAATAATCCAAGTAAGCGATTAAGGAATGGAACTAGAGCAGTGGTCTTATGCGGGCTGAGAATTTACAACATGTGAGGGGTGAGGGAAGGACAGGAGACTTCTCAGTGGATGGTCAAAGGGAAGGCCACACTACTAAGGAGCAGAACAAAGGCAGGGCAGGTCTAAATTGAGAAAAAGAGGACATGATGCATTTAAGAGGACAGAGAATCATATGGAACTATTTAAAGACAGTTTTAAGTATGGCTCAGAAAAAGGCTCAAGAATTGTGTTAACAGATAAAATCACCCATAAAGGGAGTCCAAAAGGAGAAAAGACAGAATCTAAGGACAGAATCTTTGGGTGAGTCCTTAAGGTTCAATGAATAGCATAACACACAAAACCAAAGGGAAATGAGCAATGCCAAATCAACTTGTACACAGATGCTTTATTTCTAATGTTAATAGTCAACACTGTAAGCAATTCTCTTGCAGTGGGAAGTTTTCCCATATATCAAGAAACTCAATTTAGTCAGGGTAATTGCTGTATTAATATGAAAATCTTACAACGAAATATAGTATTATATATGTGTACCAGTTTCCATGCAAGTATGGCTGCTACATGTATGTCTGGCATTTTCATAACATACTGAAAGAAATTCAAATGAACACAACAGTATAAAGGTGACTTAAGATGCCTGACATGCTTAAGATTTTAAAAGCTCTTGCAAAAAGCAACAAAGCAGTTAACTGAAGGATTCAACCAATACCAACCCAAGTAGTACTATATCCAATAATCCCAGGTTTCTTTGCAATATACTACCTTTGGAACAATTTAATGCTCAAAAAAATTATGCTTTAAAAAATATAGCTCTCCCAAGATATTATACTTTGATGATTGGATACTATGTACATCCAAGGGTTACATAAATTAAAAAATAATAATTGAAAAAAAAGAAAACAAAAATGAACCATTATGTGCTATTAGTTCAAGGCAACTAAAATTGAAATGATCCAGTATGATTTTGCTACAATCATTGGTTTTACAAAGTGAAATTTCTGTGAGAATTCACTAATTAGGAAGCAATCAACATACTTATCAAAGATGCTAAGAAGATTCCAATTGGTCCATCTATTTGTTATCAATAAGGCATAATCTTAGTACTAGGCATTTTCTTCACTTCTCACTACATCAGATATGCAACAAAGAGCTAGTGGATTTCAATAGCTTAAAACCCTATTAGGTCTACTATTCAAGAGCTAGGCATTAAAATACTTAATATTTCCATTTCTATTAACATAGAGACATCAGAAAATCTTAAGTTGTTTTTGTCTTAAGGCATACTATTTTGGTATTTGCAAGAATCTGCCTGGTAATGGTTGATTCCATTAAGTTAACTTGAGAACCTGCCATCATTTGCTTTTTTTCTTTTCAACAGTGCAAGTGGTGGTCGCTCTTTCCTTCTCTCATAGCAGCATACTTCAGGGGTGGAGAGGGAGAGAGTGTGTCAATTATAAATACAAATTAAAGCTACAGTGTACAATTCTATTTACCTGTCAGTGTTTAAGTTGACAGCACACTATTATATGCCTCAATAATATTACATAAAATCTCTACACAAAAGCAAATAAAGACATTCTTTCAAAAAGAAATAAAATAAGTGCAAACACCTAAAACAGGCAACTGAAGCAACTGTTGTAACCTGTAGAGAAACACAAAACATTTTTTAAAAGGACAAAATATTTTTATAAATAAAAGATAATGTTCTCTATTTCTGAAACATAGAGTAAATATAACAAACTTCTAAGTGCAAACTGTTTTTAGGGACCAACGTACCATATTATTTTTTAAACAAAATGCAAAAATTTCAAACACATATACAAATTACCAGATTAATTTATATGAACCCTCCCCGTATAATTTAAAAAGAAAATATTAAATTATTACTTAGTACATTTTTTAGAACTACTTTGTAGCCAACATGATTTAAAGGGCATAGTGCAATACTTAGGTAGATGTGACAAATAGTATCGATATTGTATTCTTTGCAGCTATAACTTACTACTGTTTCATACTTAAAAGTCAAAATTGTTCTTATGTTAGCTGTAACAACAGGACACAACACTGGCTTCTAGACACCCTGCATAGGTATAAATATCTACATTTAAGCTTTAAAAATGAAAATAAATTATAAAAACAGACTTCTTTCCAATTTACAGTTTTCCTGCTCCAATATACTGTACAATACATTCAAAAAACTCAGATCTTCCGAGACTTATGAAGAAAATACTGACTCTTTACAAAATAAAAAACCCTTTGCCCATGCATTTTGTTTTCAGTACTGTGCTCAAATAAATACATTTAACACTGTAGTTAATTTTATTATTTTTTAAAAATACCAAAATTTAGTAGTGCAACTTTCTATCCTTCACTTCCTCTCCATTGTGTTTCTCTGTAAATGGTAGGCTAAGTATATCAGCACGTTGGCAAAAGTACTTCATAAAACCATGTGTGCTTCCCATACAGAGACTCATTTCAGAAAGTACACATACTCTAACAAAACTGCAGCATTGAGAGAGTAACAACTTATACCTTGTGAAGAAAATATGTGAGAATTTGCTTTTAGAATATCCATAAACGGTCTAATATGATTTTCCCATCTTGCTCTTTAAAAACAATTTTTAAAAATCTCATATCTTAAAAAAAGAAATCTCATATCTTAAAAGATAAATTACAAAACTGCTTACCCCTTAAGTGGCTTAGCTTTCTGCCAGCTTAGTAAGAAAAAAGATGTAAACCGTTTTAGGGCTGTATTAAAACCTTAAAAACAATTAATTGACACAAATTTCATTCCAACCTAATTTAGTATAGGCTAACCTAAGGGAGTGGGGCATTTCATCAGCTTTAATAACAATTACAGTATAAGAGCTCTTGAGGTGCTGCTGGTAGCTGTGTAAGTGCTCAAATATCTTCTTGCTTGTTCAGTCATGATGAGCTGGTCTTCTGTCTTCCCATAAACCACTGTTTCCCATTCACAGTTTGACTACAGAGGAAATATTAATAGTAATGTTAAAGTTACTAAAACAATTATCCATACTACTTCACAATTACATGATTAAAAGTTAGTTATTTTAATTGGATGTTTGATAAGTATAAAAATGTTTGGATAATGACATTATGATTCTTTTAAAAAATGTTATGCTTTAAAAATACATACTGAAATATATATGGTCATTTCTTTGGCTATCTATATTGTTTACATGCCTGTGGAGGCAGTTTAAAAGCTTTATGTCTTGCAAAGTAAGAAATGCAGTCATAGCACAAAGCCAAGTTTATGTTTGTTTCATGTGTTTTCTGCCCTTATTATAAAGATTATTACCTTATTGGTATGACTTGCTGTGTAATAAATTTTCCTAAAAAGTTTTGTATTAAACACTAGGAAATCAAATTATCTTAAATGAATTAAGAGAATATGCTACAAAGCTCTTTGAAGAGCACTGGCTTAAGACAGAGATAAGGTGGCTATACTTGATTGCCAAAGATGTTTTCAAGGAATGCTTAAATGTCAGGGATGCTGGTGCTGCTGTCATTGTGGTATAAAGAAAACTTCCTTCTCAATAAACTCTCAAATTCTCTTGTTTGAATTCTTAGATAACATAGTAAAAAATTTCCAGCCTTCATTTGCAACTACATAATGGCTGCATAGCAACAGGAAAAAAAGGACTTTGTTTTACAACTTTTGAGCCAAAAAGTTCACTGGAAACCATTATATCAACAAAATCAAGTTGCAATTGATTCCAACCACTTACCCTTTCAAGTAGAAATTGGTTATATTTATGTGTTATAGGAAAAGAGGTACCAGAAGTGGATTTAGATATTTTTAGTTTAAAAATGAAATAATACACACCCCTATGTTCATTGCAGCATTATTTACAATGACCAAGATTTGGAAGCAACCCAAGTGTCCATCAGTAGATGAATGGATAAAAAAGCTGTGGTACATTTACACAATTGAATACAGTAGTACAGCTGTAAAGAAGGATATCTTACCTTTTGCAACTGCATGGATGGACCTGAAGAGTATTATGCTAAGTGAAATAAGCCAGTCAGAGAAAGACAAGTACCATATGATTTCACTTATATGTGAAATCTAATGAACAAAATAAACTAGCAAACAAAATAGAAACAGACTTATAGTTACAGAGAACAGGCAGGAGGGGGACTGCAGGGCTGGGTGAAACAGGTGAAGGGATTAAAACACACACACACACACACACACACACACACACACACACACACACACACACACACACAGACTCTCATAGACACCAACAACATTATGGTGATCACCAAAGGGAAAGGGGCGGACAGAAGTAGAAGAGGGTAAAAGGGGTATAAATGATGATGAAAGGAGACTTGACTTGAGGTAGTAAACACACAATACAATATAACACAGAAGATGCAGTATACACTTGTACACCTGAAACCTATATTATTTTATTAACCAATATGAAAGAAAAAGAGAGAGGGAGAAAGTGTGAGAGAGAAGAAGGGAGAAAGGGAGGGAGGGATGGAGAGAAGGAAGGAAGGAAGGCTGGAAGGGAAGAAGGGAGAGAAAGAGGGAGGGGACAAGGGAAGGGAGGGAGGAAAGAAGGGAGAGGAGAAACCAAGATGCTGCCTCACACAACAATTTCAAAAGCACTCAACCGGAAAAGAAAAAAGAAAAAAAATTTTGAAGATGGTGTAAGGAGCCTCTGGGACAGCTTCAAGTGTACCAACATCAGAATTATGGGGGTGTCAGAAGAAGAGAAAGAGCAAGATACTGAAAATCTATTTGAAGAAATAGTGACCGAAAACTTCCACCACCTGGTGAAAGAAACAGACTTACAAGTCCAGGAAGCACACAGAACCTCAAACAAAAGGAATCCAAAGAGGACCACACCAAGACACATCGTAATTCAAATGCCAAGAGCAAAAGACAAAGAGAGAATATTAAAAACAGCAAGAGAAAAAGTTAGTTACTTACAAGGGAGCACCCATATGACTGTCAGCAGATTTCTCAACAGAAACTATGCAGGCCAGACGTGAGTGGCAAGAAATATTCAAAGTGATGAATAGCAAGAACCTACAACCAAGAGTACTCTACCCAGCAAAGCTATCATTCAGAATTGAAAGTCAGATAAAGTGCTTCGCAGATAAGAAAAAGCTAAAGGAATTCATCACCACCAAACAGTATTATATGAAATGCTGAAAGGCATTCTTTAAGAAGAGGAAGAAGGAGAAAAAGGTAAAGATAAAAACTATGAACAACAAATACATATCTATCAACAAGTGGGTCTAAAAACCAAGTGAATAAAAAATCTGATGAACAGAATAAACTGGTGAATATAATAGAATCAGGGGTATAGAAAGGGAGTGGACTGACAATTTTCAGAGGGGAAATGGAGGGAGGTGCGGGAAGAGACTGGACAAAAATCGTACACCTATGGATGAGGACAGTGTGTGTTGGGGGGGCGGTAAAGGCAGAGGGTGAGGTGGGAACCAGTTGGAGGGGAGCTATAGGGGGGGAAAAAAGGAGCAATTGTAATAATCTGAACAATAAAGATTTTTTTAAAAAGGAGGGAGGGAGGGAGGAAGGAAAGGAAGGAAATGATGGAAATGAAGGAAAAAATGAAATAGTGATTAGGAAATCACCAAACAAGTCTCTCACTACAATTTCAATTGTTTAGTTTATATGTGGCCTGATTAAAAAAAAAAAAAGCCCAAATCTAGTTTGAGTGACAAAATAATAATAAATGTTTAGTTACTGTTATAGTCAATGTCTAATTTAAAAAGAAAAAGCATAATTTGTGAATAGTAAATACAAAGTGTTAACTGAATAAACAACAACAAAAATCATTAAAATAAATTTATAAATTCATACCTGAAGATTCTTTTCCAATGTGACAACTTTGGAAGTGTTAGGGTTTGGTTTCTTTTTATTAAGTGTATATGTTTTGTTGGTTGAATTTATATCTTGTTTTTCAGGAGTCAAGTTGCACCTATTGTCATGTATTTCCAATAATGGTATCATTAATAAAGATGTTGTAAATATATTTTCTGACTAAGAGAGAAAAAAAGAAAGAGGAAAATAAAATAACTAATTCAAAAACAGTGACAAATAGAGGGACTACTAAGTAAGGGTATGGAAGCCTTGTTAATTTTCCTCTAAGAAAGTTTTTGGCTCTGATGAAATTTCTAGTAATGTAGTAGAATTAAATATTTCAGAAATGAACCAAAGATAAATACTGAAATTTCAAGTTTAAGAATTACCATTTTTTGGTATCATACACAAAAGAGACCCAACTCCTCTCAAAACAAAAACATATAAAAAGCAAGGAAGTAAAAAGAAATATTCTCTAGTTACATGCTTCTTTTTGAATTAAGCAGAATAACACTAAAGGAAACTTTATATGACACTCTAATGAATAGAACACAATGAGTAAGAAACAAGAAGCACTAAGACTTACAGCAACCATTATTTTTTAAAAAGCTTTACAAACCTGTGAGTCTGGAATGTCTTCAGTCAATAGTTGAGGACCTGGTTCTTCTTTTTCCCAATTATCCAAAACTAGTGATTTTCTGACTTTCTTCACAGAAGCAGTATGCTAGGATGAATAATTTACAATAAAAACATGTGGCAAGTCACTTGGCCATGATAAGGCTTTTATTAACAACTAGAGGCCTGGTGCACAAAATTTGTGCACTCGGTGGGAGGGAGTCCCCTAGCCTGGCCTGGGCCCTCTCAGTGTGGGAGCTGCGTGATTGATCATCCCAAAGAGGTAGGCTCTGCCCACCCATCCGGGGCTCCTCGACGGATCGCCCCAAAAAGGTAGGCTGTAGCTGCGGACCCCCAGGCCTCACCACACAGAGCCATGGGGCCTGCCTCCGCACCATGCACACAGCAACAACCCCCTCCCCCCTATCTGCACATGCACACAGCCTCCTGGTGATCACTCATTGCAGTGTGAGGGTGTCACGGCATGAGAGCATGATGACACATAGGCTTTTAATAGGATGACACCAAAAGAGTACCTCTTGTTTGCAGCTTTTGTAAACAGGTTCATCTTCCTCTTTGAGGAATATGTCCGTTCCAGTTTCTTCTTTTAAAACTTCCCGAATATCTTCTTCCAGAAAGGCAAGTGGCTGTGACTAAATTGTTTTGTAAAAGGTTTTTAAAAAGTCTTTCATACCAATTCCTTTTTTTCCAATATAAAAACCCAGCTTTTATACTTTTTCATTTGTGGCTTACTTTTCTCACAGTCCCCTTTTGATACATAAGCTGAATAAATTAGTCAACTAACTAGTTTTATGGCAAAAACAATATTGTACCTTACAAGCATTGAAGTGTGGCACTTTTTCACATACATATGAACTATTGTTGCCTGCACTATTATTAAAATTATTTTATTAGAAGCAACTAAGTATGCACATTTTACTTAAAACTTAGCTCCACCAGATTTACTTCTATTATCTCTTTTATCTTCACAATAACCCTCTGTAGTGCATTTTATCAACTCCATTGAACAGAAGCCTTAAGGAGATATCCTGATCAATCAATTTTAAAAATATTAAGAAAGTGCTTATGTATATTATAATTTTATTCTACTACAGATAACTACTACTGAAATTACAAAAAGCTTGGTTTTAGTGTTAAGAGCTCTGCTGACACTTGGTTTGCTCTCTCTAGAAGATAGAGCATAAAGTAAAAATTCACAATAGCCAAGCAAAGGCTTTTTTACAAATCAAAAAAGAAAGATTAACACAAATTCAAACTTATAAGTCAAAAGATAAAATTTTTATCTGCTTCAGTGAACAGCATTTTTAAAAATGTTAAAAACCAAGAATAAAAATAAAACTTTGTTTTTATTAAAATTAGGAAAATTCTTAAAGATTATACATACCACAATTTTTAGCGGTCCATATTTTTTCTCCTGAGCAGCTAGCGCATTTTTAAAAGGAGTAGGAGTTCTTGGTGTGGTACCCAATATAGATCTTCTAATCGTAGGTGTTCTAAACCTATCCAATCATTTAGATATTTGCATTACAATCAAAATTTGACTTCATAGGAATTAAGGAAGGCTAAGTCATGATAAAAAGCACACACTAAATTTATCTCGCATATACACATGCTTTATTTAAACACTAGAGGCCCAGTGTACGAAATTCATGCACGGGGGTAGGGGGAGAAGGTCCCTCAGCCCAGCCTGCACCCTCTCACAATCTGTACTACTGGCTCCTAATTGCTTACCGGCCTGCCTGCCTGATGCCCCTAATTGCTTGCCTGCCTGCCTGATTGCCCCTAACTGCCTATGCCTCAGCTGCCGCATATTTATCTGGAAGGACATCTGGCTGCCCAGTCTAATTAGCATATTACACTTTTATTATTATAGATTACAGGACAATTGTAGAGTATGCCTGCTTAAACTAATTCTTACTCCAATCAATTATCTTAAAATAGAAAAGAGAACTAATGTAGAAAAAAAAACATAAAAATGTTTTGCTTGAATTCAAAGTTTTACACTGCATTTAGCTGGTTTTCAGTCTCCTAAGAATAAAATTAAGGTGATGATTTTTTTTTCCAGTTCTAAGTCTCATTGGTTAGGGATTATGATATGTGCATAAGTAGGTAAAAAGTTAATCTATTTTTAAAATCTAATCTTCCAATTTTCTCTAATATTATTATTTAATATCTACTTACCCTACATTTTCCTTTTGATCTTTGGGGGTTGTTTCCTTATGAAGAGGAGTTGTAATAAGAACTTTCTGCCCACAAATAGGGGTTGATGTAAATGAAGGATTCTCTATATTAACTTGTTCATTTCCAGAGCATGTGTTGAAAAACTAAAAAAAGAAGATATTTTATAGACAATTTCTAGAACATAATTCTATTAAACTGATAAAATTTTCAAACTGGTTCCCAATTTTTCTTAGAAAAGGATTGCCAATAATACTACATTTACATTCCACTTCAGGAAAATTAAGCTCCAGGAAGGCAGGAATTTTTGTTTTGTTCATCACTGCCTTCTCAGAAATTAGAACAGTGTTTAGCACATAATAGTTATTCAAGAAATAGTTGTTTAACAAATGTCAAAAGTTAAGAAAAAGTACAAAATCTTTAAAATAAGATGTTATAAAATAGGAATCCAGAAACCATCAACAGCTACTGTGTTAAGTGTAACAGTTTTGCAAAACAGTGTAACTGAAAAAAAGTTTTATTAGTTGTGATCAGTGTCCTTTTCTATGAGAAAACTTTTAATTAACAATAATGCTTTGCTGATGAGAAATACAGCTATCTGGCAAATTTACTATTTACAACAGCTCAGAACCTGCAAGCAGCTAAAACTGATATCACACAGTCTATTTTCCAAATGACATCCTTTACTCACTAGATCTTAACTTGCATACAACTGTGAAGTACTAATTTATTTTTGTAGCTAAAAGATTAGAAATAGACGCAGGAAGAGGAGAAACCAAGATGGCAGCAGAGGTAAACACCTAAACTGCTGCCTTGCACAATAATTTCAAAATTACAACTAAAAGACAAAACGAACATCATCCAGAACCACAGGAAGGCTGGCTCAGTGGAAATCCTACAACTAGAAGAAAAGAGAAAAGCACAATGAGACTCAGAGAAGCTGCAGGAGGCAAGGGTAGTGAGACGTGCCTGTGGAAAGGACTGGCAACTGAGTGTGTGGCTGGCTTTCTCAAGCTGGAGGTAGACAAAAGCTTCTGACTGTACTGAACTCCAGTTCCGGGCGAGACTCTGGGGACCTGGACTCATACAGGGTGAAACTGGACTGTCAGGAAAGAGAAAAGCACACAGACTCAGAGGAACTGTGGAAGGCAGAGGTACTGAGGCGTACACAAAGAGGGTGGGCAACTGAGTACACAGCTGGCTTTCTCAAACGGGAGGGAGACAAAAGCTCCTGACTGCACTGAACTCCAGTTCTGGGCGAGACTCTGGGAACACAGACTCATTTGGGGAGAAACTGGACTGTCTGGCAGCAGGCAGAACTTGAGGGTGGCTTTCTCTCAGAAGTGCTTGCAGCGATTACCACAGGACACTGAGACACAGGGGCCTATTAGGACAGGGCTGATGGGAAACCAATGCTGTCTGCTCTGCCCTGAGACTCTGCCCCAACCAAATTGAGCACAGAGGCTTTTGAAAAATCTTGTCTCAGAAGGGTGTCTCCAGCACAGAAGTTCTCCCATCACAGACACAGCTGATCCTCACAGTCAGTTGGCCTGCAGGTCAATTCCTCCCAGTGATACCAACAACAATCAAGACTTAATTACAACAAGACTGTGCATACATCCCACAAAGTTGTGCACAAAGAGTGTCCACCTCAGGTAACTGGGGAGACTGAGCCACTGGGCCATATAGGACATCTAGCACACAAAGCCACTCTATCAACTCAGGAAAGCAGCCAAAATGCGGAGACAAAGAAACAGAGCACAAATGAAAGAAATGGAGGAAAGCAAACAACTGGATAAAGAGTTCAAAATCACTGTTATAAGGTTTTTCAAGAATTTTCCAGAAAAGGCCAATAAATTTAGTGAGACCCTCAAGGATATGAAAAAGTACCAACTACAAAGTATGCATACATGGACTGAAATAAAAAATATTATACAGAGATCTAACAGCAGACCAAAGGATTGCAAGAATCAAGTCAAAGATTTGAAATATGAAGAAGCAAAAAAACATTCAACTGGAAAAGCAAAAAGAAAAAAGAATCCAAAAATGTGAATATAGTGTAAGGAGCCTCTGGGACAGCTTCAAGCATGCCAACATCAGAATTATAGGGGTGCCAGAAGAAGAGAGAGAGCAAGATACTGAAAACCTATTTTAATAATGACTGAAAACTTCCCCACCTGGTGAAAGAAATTGACTTACAAGTCCAGGAAGCACACAGAACCCCAAACAAAAGGAATCCAAAGAGGACCACACCAAGACACATCATAATTAAAATGCCAAGAGCAAAAGACAAAGAGAGAATATTAAAGCAGAAAGAGAAAAAGTTAGTTACTTACAAGGGAGCACAGAAACTATGCAGGCCAGACGTGAGTGGCAAGAAATATTCAAAGTGATGAATAGCAAGAACCTACAACCAAGTTTACTCTACCCAGCAAAGCTATCATTCAGAATTGAAGGTCAGATGAAGAGCTTCACTTTACAGATAAGAAAAAGCTAAAGGAGTTCATCACCACCAAACAGTATTATATGAAATGCTGAAAGGTATTCTTTAAGAAGAGGAAGAAGGAGAAAAAAGTAAAGATAAAAACTATGAACAACAAATACAAATCTATCAATAAGTGAATCTAAAAATCAAGTCAATAAAAAAATCTGATAAAAGAATAAACTGGTGAATATAATAAAATCAGGGGCATATAAAGGGAGCAGACTGATAATTCTCAGAGGGAAATGGGTATAGGGGGTACGGGATGAGACTGGACAAAAATCTTACACCTATGGATGAAGATAGTGGGGGGTGGGTGTAAGGGCAGATGGTGAGGTGGGAACCAGTTGGAGGGGAGCTATGAGGGAAAAAAGAGGAACAACTGCAATAATCTGAACAATAAAGATTTACTAAATTAAAAAAAAAGAAACAGAGGTAGGAAGAAGTGGAAATTGCCACACAGGATGAATTTTAGCTCTATCACTTTCAGATCATAATATCTGCAAAATACTTAACCCTAAGATTAGCAGTCAAACCCTCTTAAAACCCTGCAGCGATGCCCATCCTATCTTATAAAGAGGGAATATGCTAATTGACCATCAACCCCTCACAAAGATGGTGGCCCCCACAGCCAGAAGATGGTGGTGCCCAGTCCTCTCAGCCCCAAGATGCAGCAGGCGTGTGGCACAGCCAGGCCCGCCCCCCGGGGGGGCCGGCTGCTCCATGCCCCTGCCTCCAGAGTCCCCTAGTGCCCTCAGCCCCGCAGGGCCAGCCCAAGGTGCAGACAAGCGTCAGATATCAGCTGCCCGGCCAACGCACGAGGCACAGGCAAGCTTCGGATGTCGGCTTCTCAGCCACCCAGGGCCACCCTAGGCTTGTGCTGCCGGTAGTGGCAGCAGCAGAGGTGTGATGGAGGCATCACCTTCCCCTGATCACCAGGCCACCTCCTGCCCCTGAGGGCTCCCAGACTATGAGAGGGGGCAGGCTGAGCTGAGGGACTCCCCACTCCAGTGCATGAATTTTCATGCATTAAGCCTCTAGTCAATTATAGGATAAAACTCAAGCTCTTTGCCATTGAATATAAGGTCTTTATAATCATGTCTCACCTTCTCTTTCCACCTTAGAATTTATATTCCACCAAAAAATTACTAGTGTGCCCAAACCTCCTTCTAGGAGCTTTGTAATTTTGAGGGTTGGGCTGGGGTGGGGTTCACACTATTCACATTGCAATCTATATAAATGACACCCCCTGAAGGAGGAGAAGGCACAATTTTCAGAAAACATGGTGATTGTATCCTGCCAGACTGCCCTCATCTTTCCAACATCAAAACACCTCCAATAATATCTCAGCACCCTCCAGGTTTATTTGAGCATTAAATTTCCTTCTTCTCCCATAAAATGTTTTAATCTCTGTCAGGACACCAAACACCAGCTCTGTCTCTTACTAACCTGAACAACTTGCTTAACTTCCAAATTTCATTCCACCGATCTCCTAAAGTTTTAGGGGATTAACTGAAATCTTATCTAATAAAATAGTAATATGCAAATTGACCGTACCTCTGCTACACCCATCAGCCATGCCCGCCAGCCAATCAGGACCAAATATGCAAATAAACCTCAACCAAGATAGCTACAGCCACTGAGAAGAGGGAGGCTTGGGTTTCTCTGCCTGCCCTTGCTGGCCTAGGCCTCCACTCAAAGCTACAAACTTTCAATTATAGAAGATACATAAATCACAACAGGAATGGCAACAGCCATGGAGCTGGAGAGAGCAGAGGCTAGGGTTGCCCCTGGCGATGGAGGAAGCCAAGCTTCTGCAGCCCTGGCCGGCCTAGGCCTCCACTCCAGGCTACAAAGTTTCAATTGTAGAAGATAAATAAGTCCCAGATACCAGGGCCTCTGCTTTGGTGGCCAGGGGGCGTGGCCAGCCTACAAACCACCACAGGCCTCTCGCCCAAGCCGTCCAACACTCCAAGGGAACTTCCACCCTGATCCGGGACACCCTTCAGGGCAAACCAGCTGGCCCCCTACCTGTGCACCAGCCCTCTGTCCTATCTAATAAAAGAGTAATATACAGATTGACCATCACTCCAACAGACAAGATGGCTGCCCCCATGTGGTCAAAGATCCTGCCCCCATGTGGATACAAGATGGCCACCACAAGATGGCCAGCAGTGGAGGGCATTTGGGAGGGACCAGGTCTACAAAGGAGGGCAGTTGTGAGTGACCAGGCCAGCAGAGGAGGTAAGTTGGGGGCAAACAGGCTGGCAGGAGAGCAGTTAGACATCAATCAAGCTGGCAGGGGAGTGGTTAGGGGTGATCAGGCTGGCAGGCAGAAGCGGTTAGGGGCAATCAGGAAGGCAAGAAGGTGAGCAGTTGGGAGCCAGCAGTCCTGGATTGTGAGAGGGATGTCCAACTGCCTGGTGGGATCAGGCCTAAACCAGCAGTTGGACATCCCTTGAGGTGTCCCAGATTGGAGAGGGTGCAGGCTGGGCTGAGGGACAATGCCCCCCACCCCCCATGCACAAATTTCGTGCACCAGGCCTCTAGTGCTATAATAAAAGTATTTAGCCCTAGATGGTTTGGCTCAGTGGATAGAGCTTCGGCCTGCAGACCAAAGGGTCCCGGGCTCGATTCAAGTCAAGGGCATGTACCTTGGTTGCAGGCTCCTCCCAGGACCTGGTCAGGACTTATGCAAGAGGCAACCAATCGATGTGTTTCTCTCACATCGATGTTTCTCTCTCTGCCTTTCTCTCTATATTCTAAAAATCTCTTTGCCCTAAAAATCAATGGGAAAAAAAAATCCTCGGGTGAGAACTAAAAAAAAAAGAAATATATAAAAATATATGTTTTTTAAAGTGTTTTAGCACATAGCCTAAAACATAGTGTTTATTAAGAAAACAGAGATACAGTTTGCTCTGAGATAAGTGTCTGTTGCCAGGGCACATAAAAACTACAGGAAAAGCAGGTAGTTACTGACATCCTTAGAAAATCTTCTGACATAAAATTCTTACAGTGAACAGTTGTCTATGGTTAAATATACCTGATATCTGTTGAATAGCTACTCAGAATATTTGATATCAGTCTCAGCTCTGCCATTAGATAATGTAGAGAAGGCATTTTACCTTTCTGGGTCTCTTTCCTGATGAGGCCTATTAAAGATGTGGAACTACATCTAAAACATCGCTTTTAGCTCTAAAAATTGTAAGACCTGCTAATGTCACTACTATACTTTGTGAAATACCTTCTAATTTATCAGAGATTTCCATGCTCATGCAAACATTTAAGTACATTACCCACTTCTTATATGATATCAAAGCAATGAACCACTAGCAAGGATATTAAAGATGTAATTTAATTTAATCTAGCTCATCAACATTTGAAAAGATAAACAGAAACATTACTACCTGTGAAGGAGAAAATGGTAGTGTTTTCACCGGTGTGTGTTTTAATGCTGTATTACTGCCATCGCTGAACGTGCCTTCACTAAGTTCACTGCCTGGGGACTGACCCACTCGCGTTCTTCTCTTCTTTCTGAGAATGGTTGGTGGAGTACTGAACTTGGCCATATTTGGGGATGTTAAAGGAACCGCCTCACTTTCTGCACCACTGCAACTGTTTTTTTTCCCTTCAAGTACAAGGCTGACATTAAACTGACATTCCATGGCGCCTTCGTTGTGCTGAATGCGCATCAGTTTAACTGGAGTGGACTTGACAGGAGAAGCAGTGGCACCAGTAAGATCAAAGCTGGTGACATCACTCCACGCTACAGGATCCTGCAATAAATCAAATTCTTTGAGTTAATGTTGCAATCTGATCTTGAACTTGGAATAATTTCCACAGTTATTTAGCTACTCATTTTTCTCAGTAGAAATAGGCTTTCCTTCCTTGTTCATCTTTTTTTAAGCAAAAGCATTTGAGAAGAACAGATTATGGTTTTACTATGATTCTAATTTGGAATATCGCAAAATAATATTCCATCTAATTCAGTAGCTGGGCAATATAAAATGTCAACAAAGTATTTTAAATAAAAGGAAGAAGTTACTGTACATTATCAGAGAACAATTCATCATAAAATTTCACACTCTATTCCACATCAGAAAAATACTATCAATTTCTACATAATCATTTGGGGTTGTGTAGCGAACATCTTCAAAATGGCCATACACTTTGACCCAAAAATGCAATTTAACGTAAGACATAATTATAATTTTGCACAAAGCTTTACATAATATTGAAAAACTGACCACCACCTAAATGTTCAATAACAGTATATTGGGTAAATAAATTTTGTTATATTCAGATGATAGAATACTATGAAACCATTAAAATTCAAATAAAAAAAAACAGTTAAGAAAACAGAGACATGCTCATGATATAATGTGTGCGTGGAGGTAATATAGAAGCATAATATATAAGTGCATCTTTGACTTTAAAAATATATGAATATCTATTTTTATATGTATAAAACACAGCCTGAAATACTTTAAATTATTAACTCTTGCCGAAACCGGTTTGGCTCAGTGGATTGAGCATTGGCCTGCAGACTGAAAGGACCCAGGTTCGGTTCCGGTTAAGGGCATATACATTGGTTGTGGGCGGATCCCCAGTAGGGGGTGTGCAAGAGGCAGCATCAATGTTTCTAACTTTCTATCCCTCTACCTTCCTCTCTGTAAAAAATCAATAAAATATATTTATAAAAATAAAATAAAATAAATTAACTCGGCTTATGGAAAATTTTAATTTTCTTCCTTATAGTTTTCTCTGGTTTCCAATTATCTCTAATATATTTGTACAACTTGTATAACAAAGAATAAATTGTTAAATTTTAAATTTTAAAAAATTCTATACAAGGTACATAGTTGAGAAAGATTTACATATTTTTTCCAGAAGTCACTGTAAAATATCAGAGTGAAATTAAACATGTCAGACAATGTAATCTATACTAATAAAAGGGTAATATGCTAATTAGACTGGGAGACCTTCTAGGAGTACTTCCAGTCGTTCTTCTGGACAAAGCCATGGCGGTGGGGCCGAGGTAGAGGTGGTTAGAGGCCAAGAGAGGAGGGCAGTTGTGGGTGATCAGGCCAGGATGGGAGGGCAGTTGTGAGTATTCAGACTGGTGGGGGGCGGGGCCGTTGGGGGTAAGCAGATCAGCAGGGGGGCCAGCTGGGGCCAAGCAGGACGTCAGTGTTGGTCAGTTAGAGGTGATAAGGATAGCGGGGGGGGGGGGGGCAGTTTGGAGTGAACAGGCCAGCAGGAGGGCAGTTGGGGGCGAGCAGGCCAGTGGGGAGGAGAGATGGGGGCAAGCAAGCCAGCGGGGGGGCAGTTGAAAGTCAGAACACTGGCATGGGGGGCTGTTAGGGGTGATCAGGCTGGCAGGGGGGGGGGATTTGGGGGTGAGCATGCTGGCGACAGGGGGGGCAGTTGGGGGCGTACAGGCCAGTAGGCAAAATGGTTAGGGGCAATCAGGCAGGCAGGCAGGCAGGTTAGCGGTTAGGAGCCAGCAGTCCCGGATTGTGAGAGGGATGTCTGACTGCTGATGTAGGCCTGATCCCTGTGAACCGGCAGTAGGACATCCTTTAAGGGGTCCCACATTGGACAGGGTGCAGGCTGGGCTGAGGGACAACCCTACCCCCTCCCCACCATGCACAAATTTTGTACATTGGGCCACTAGTGCTTAACATAATACTGGTCAGTGTCCATTCAACTGTGTTTCTAAACATGAAACCATGTAACTGAAATTGAGCTTTTGATAATCTCACAATTTCAGACTTACAGATTCAATAAGTTCTAGAGTCTCTGCAAATTCTGGGATGGTCTGTAGAGAGGACAGCACAGCATTTGCCTCCACAGCCAGGAACTTTGTGGGTGAATTCTGCTGAGCAGCCACAGTCTGATCTTCATCCATACTGTAAATCTCACCAGTGTGTTCCTCAAGGCTGTTTAGAGTATTGGACGTGCTATCATCCATGAGGAAACTACCAGACCAGCTAGAAAAGCTTCCAGGCTGCTAAAAGCACACAAAAAAATGTTAATGTTACTTGTCATTTTCAACCTACGCATAAATTTGTATTTTAAATATCGTATTTTCCAGTGTATAAGACGACTGGGCATATAAGACGACCCCCAACTTTTCCAGTTAAAATATAGAGTTTGGGATATACTCGCTATATAAAACTATCCCTCTTCCAATACACACCAAATCAAAATTAAAAAAACATCAGATTTGATTTCAATATGGTAATTTTGAGAAGATTTTCCTGGGTTTAAAAGTCGTCTTATACACCGGAAAATACGGTAAGTTATTTTCTAGAATAACATACTTTACAACATTTCAGCTGGAAATATAGTAGCAAATATACTGTCTTTCCTCAAAATTGATTAAAAAATTTTTCATTAAACTTCATATCTTAATTCTACTTATTTTTTCTAAATGTGTTTTTAAATTTACAAAATCATAGTGAGATAAAACAAGCATGTCCAAACTCCTAGAATCTGGCCTCTACTTTTCAAACTTCATCTCCCGACACTTTCCCCTCCCAGGGAATACCCAACTATAGTATTTGTGATTCCCTAATGAGTCTGTCTTTCACCCTAGAGTGCCTTTGCTCAAACTGCTGCTCCCTAGAATGTCATCCAACCTACTGACCAGAGAAAACATATTCCTCATTTAAGATAAAGCATTGGAAAGTACTCCACCTGATTACTCTTTCACTACTGCTCCATCTACACTAATAAAAGAGAAGGATGCAAATTGACTGTGCCTTTGCAATGCCCATCAGCCAATCAGGAGTGTGTATGCAAATTAACCCAACAAAGATGGTAGGTTAATTTGCATATGCAGGCACTGAGCGACCAGGGGCAGGACGCTTGCATAATCGCCATGGGCACGACACAGGCATTCCGCACCGCCCCAGCAGCTCCGGGCCTCTGGGCAGCATGGGAAGGCAGAAAGGTGGCTCTGGGTGGAGTGAAGGCAGAAAGGCAGCTCCGGCCCGTGTGAAGGTGGTGCTGGCAGCCAGGGGAAGGAAGGCCCATTCTTGCACGAATCTTTGTGCATCGGGCCTCTAGTTTATAATAATGACCTAGTTCACTTTGCTAATATACTGCCTATCTTTTAAGACTGAGCTTAAATATAATTTCTTCCAGGAACCCTGGCTACCTGATTCTCAATTAGACACCTCTCCTTTGGTCTCCCGTAAAACTTTGTGACCTATTTTTCACACAATATACTGTTTCCTGCCTCTGTTCCTACTGCAGAGTAAATTCTTTGAGGTCAGGAAGTGTCATTTTCTTTCTCTTTCTAGTGATGTATAAGAGACAATTTACTTATCTTTTGAGCCTAATTTCCTAGTGTCTCATAAAAGAAAACAACAACAAGAAGAGAGACTGAAAAGTCATGATTAAGAAACAATATATAGCTGAAACCAGTTTGGCTCAGTGAATAGAGCATCAGCCTGCGGACTGAAAGGTCCCAGGTTCGATCCTGGTCATGGGCATGTACCTTGGTTGCTGGCACATCCCAGTGCGGGGGGGGGGGTGCAGTTTCTCTCTCATCGATTCATGGATGTTTCTGTGGCTTTCTATCCCTCTCCCTTCCTCTCTGTAAAAAATTAATAAAATTAAAAAAAAAAAGAAACAGCCGAGACCGGTTTGGCTCAGTGGATAGAGCGTCGGACTGTGGACTGAAGGGTCCCGGGTTCGATTCCGGCAAGGGTATGTACCTTGGCTGCGGGCACATCCCCAGTAGGGGTGTGCAAGAGGCAGCTGGTCGATGTCTCTCTCTCATCGATGTTTCTGACTTTCTATCCCTCTCCCTTCCGCTCTGTAAAAAATCAATAAAATATATTTAAAAAATAAATAAATAAAAAATAAATAAATAAATTAAAAAGAAACAATACATAGCCCTAGCTGGTTTGGCTCAGTGGATAGAGCGTCAGCCTGCAGACTAAAGGATCCTGGGTTCGATTTGGGTCAAGGGTATGTGCCCAGGTTATGAACTCGGTCCCCAGTGGCTGGGGCGTGGAGGCATGTAGAAGGCAGAGAATCAATGATTTGCTCTCATGATTGATGTTTCTATCTCTCTCCCTTCCTCTAGGAAATCAATAAAATAAAAAGAAACAATATGTAATTTGAAAGTTGTTAAGAGAGTAGAACCTAAGAGTTCTTATCATAAGGAAAAAACATTTTTGTGCCTACATTAGATAATAGATATTAACCCTAAACTTAAATGGTAATCATTTCACAACACATATAAGTCAAATCATTATGTTATACACCTTAAACTTAAACAATGCTATATGTTCATTATACTGGGGGTAGTAGGAGGAAAAGAAACAATATGTAAAGTGTATTGCACTGTCCAATAAAACTTTCTTAGGTGATAAAAACGTTCTATATCTGAAGCTGCTCAGTATGAAAGCCATTAGCCATATAGGCAACCAAAATGTGGCTAGTGCAACTAAGGAGCTGAATTTTTAAATTTATTTAAAATTAATTTAGAGAGCACATTGCTCCAGTCCATAGGAAGCACTCAACCAATGTTACCTATCACTATTAAAAATACAAATTGTTAGAATGTGATAAAATCACAATAACTAAATGTTAAGTTTCAAGTTAAATAAGGTAAAAAAACGAGTTTTCAACACTGTTGCTAAACAAGTTCCATTCATTTTAAAGTTTCCTAAAAAACACAAGCAATTAAAGCAATCTTATTTCATTAGCATAGTTTACAGTCACTTTCTGAAGAGAACTTTGAAACCATATGCATTTCAATTAAGTTTGTAGGTGGGGAAAAATATTCAAAAAGGGAGATCGCTGGCCCATTGTAAAAACCATAAGGCTACAAACATACACACCTGACTCTGAACCCCTAACAATAAACTACCTACTTCATAGAGTTAATATAAGGATTACCAAAAATTCATGCAACACACCTATAATGGTTTCTCAGTAAAATGGTAGTCATGGTACCCTGGTAACCAAAACCCAACATCCATATAAAAATTTTGGGGGGAGTATAAAGTCTAAATGTTCCTTTTTTCCATATTTTAATGTTATTACTTTTTCCAATTTACTGAATTCAATTGGAAATATAGTAAATAGGAAAAAATTCAAAGAGAGAATAAAAGTAATTTTGGCGCGCATAAATCTCTACACATCTATTTAATTATTTTTCAAGCTTTATTTGTCTTTCTATTAAAGCCATAATTACATGGAATGTCTAAAATAAAACCAAAGCCTAATCTAAATCACACATCATTTTCACAAATATATATATATATATGTAAAATTATACCTTAAGTCTGCTTGACATTTATGACTCAAGAAGCACTTTAACAGTGAACATTGTAATATATGCTCTAAGAGATGCATATCAAAATCAAGCAATCTCAAAAGAACAAATTAGAAAGACTATTCTTAGTCTATATTAACATCTGAAGTCATATTGAATATGTGTTCCACTTTGTGACATATGAAAGTCAATGCTGATGAGAACTACAAAAGCATACAAAAGATTCTAACAATAAAATCTAAATACTTAACCTAATTTCTTACCGATGGAACTCGCTTTCTTCTAACTTCATTCTCAGCTGACATAAGAAGCAACTCAAGTTCCTTTATTTTTTTTTCTTTATCAGGATCTTCATCAACAAAGGGTTGCTAAAATAAGTTAAATAAAAAAAGAAAATAGGCTACTTACATAATTTCTTTATTATTAGTGTTTTAATTTTTATATTCTTCTACACAACACAAAATCTATTTTCTCTAAAGCTGAATACTACTAAATCCCAAATACCCAGTATCATAATCTCTCTAAAGAGGCTGATGGTAAATATTTATGCTTTAACAGATTTACAATTTAACAAAAAGATTTGGAAAATTTAAATGCACAAAACATGTATACTGTATCATCTGTATCAATTTAGAAATGTATGTTTTAAATTTATTGACTCTTAGTACATATTATTAACCAGTTTAGTAAAAATATGTCCATTCTCAACCTGAATGCATTAAGTTGGAAAATAAGAGAATCATCTTACTGGTGTTGACAATCACTTTACATTTGTACAATTTATGTTTCTCAAACCCATTTAACAAACTTTCTCCTTTAATGTTACAATACTCAAAGCAAATGGGACAGATAGTATTGTTTTTGTCCTAGTTTCATGGAGGAGGAAACAAGCACTATTAGACTTTCAAGAATTTCCTTTGTTTTATTATAAATAAAAAGTTACCTGAATAAAGGCAGAAGTCTGAACATGTTCTATACAATTGCTTTCCGGTGATACATACTGATAGCCCGGGATCTAAAAAGTAATTAAATCATTAATATTATATATAACACTTTAAAATCTGAGACAAAGCACAAAAAACTCTTGACAAAATAGCTATATTAAAAACTCAGTATTTCTGTTAACTTTGAATGTTCATATCAACAACAGTTTATCTAGTAACTACCACTCTGTTCTTAAGGGTTTACTGATGAAAAGTATTAACACTTAGGAAAGATCTATGTTCTAGATGAAATGTGAGAATTACTTGGCTTAGATTTATCAGTTAATTACTCTATTGACTACAATATCCACTAAATATTTTTTAAGTCTGAACAACAGACTTAAAAAATGGAGAAGATAAAGTAATTGTGTTCCTATCTTTCAGAGGAAGGGGTTAATCTTTATGAAGCGCTCACAGAGATGGAAACTAAAAGCAAATTTTTCTACTTTCATATTTCCTACTTCTACTTCTACCCCATGGCAACCTCTAGATAGAAAGATATGAAAACAGAGGCTTCTTCTATTGCTTGTCTTAGAAAAAAAAATCAAAATCATTCATTTTTGAATACTCTGGTATTAGATTAAGAATAATTCTACTTCTTTTCTAAAGCATCTGTAATCAGAATTTTAAAGTTGCATACAAATTTAATGTGCAATGGTGGAAGGAAATATGCAAAGGTATTTTTTAAAATCTTAAAATCTAATAAATCTAAAAATGATATTGTGTATTTCCCACAATAGCCTATCTAAATCACCATCTAATCATTAAACATAACTTTTAACATTAAACTTAGTAACTCCAATGGATTAGAAAGGTATTTTTCTCTAATTTTTCATTAAATCTGTGACAATATTTCAAATCAGTACATTTTTAAAGTAAAAAATTAATTTTTAGTAGTTTAAATGAACTATGTATACATCTTTCTATAACTATTAAAAGGAAAACAATTCTTAAAGTACAAGAAACACTCTTATCTTTCTAATATATTTTTTAGATTAAGCATTCCCTTGACCCCAATTTTTAAAGTGAGTCAAAAGAATAAATTTCTATGAGTTAAAAAAATAAATTTAAATAACCTTTCTAAGACAGAAATAGAACATTTCAGTTTATACTGCTGAAATCTAGGATCCTAAAGAAAAATGTAGAAATCTTAAGGTATTGAGTATCAACAGATAACTGTCTTCACATGTCTATTTGTAAATTAAGATGTCATTACTTTCTTTTAAAATTGTCTTTAAAAATGTCCATTTAGTGGAATAAAATCAATTCTGAGGCATTCTAAACATACATTTTTAACACAAATTTTGTCTTTTGGAAGACAATTAGTCAACTTCACTTTTACATTGTAAAAAGATCCAAGAATTGCTCTACATGAAAAATGGCATGACAAATAGCTAAATAGGGAAATGTAAAACAAACCTCATGAAAACTCCTACTAAACTAATTTCTTACAGGTCAGAAAATGCACTCTAAGGAAAATAGAGCTTGCCCCATTATGAACTTGGGTAATCTCTCCTCTAGTGAACCTTTTAAAATGAAGACTGAAGTTACTCAACTAATTGGTTGATTGGGGGGAAGCAAAGTTAAATGCCATCAAAGAAAAATTTACCACACCCTCCAAAATGATGGCTTGATTGAGATTTTACTATTTTCTCCTTTAAATTATTTTATATGCACTTACATTTTAGAGATAAAGAATACTACAATTAAACAAAATTTTTTAGAAACTACAATAGATGTTAAAGCACAAGCATTAGCTTTGAATCATAAAGATTCGAAGAACAATAGTATTAGGAAATATATATACTAAATTATTAACTAGATAATGTAAAAATTACATATGAAAGTAAATACTTTAATGACTTTGTCCCCAAAATATTTATCAATCAGAAATCTAGAGATAAGCCTTCACTAATCATTTAACAAGTTATGGAATATTTTTTCAGCTTGGAAATTCAAATGTCTTTTCTCCTTTATATGTTGTATTTGTCCTATTAAGAAAACAAATTTAGCAACTAAAAATTTTTATAATAACAAAAGTATTAAAAATATGTGCCTGAACAGGTATGTAAAATTGATTCTGGGTTTGCAAATGGTCCATTGTCGCACAAGGTTTGTGTTGAAGTTTAGATGAAGATCGTTCTAATTTTATTCCATCTTGTAAGTAGCCCTCCTGTTCCACTTTTCTTCGCATAGTAGAATTCCAATGGTTTTTAATAGAATTATCAGTCCTATAAAATGAAAGTGTATAATTTTAAAAGAAAAAGAGGATTCCACAAATTTTAATGCTGTATAAAATGTACAAAGTGCATTTTACAACATTTATGTAAATTATTTTTTTAATTAAAAAGATAAACTGTCTGTCTATATGTCAGACACATTCTAAGCACTAGAGATATATCAGCAAATAAGGCAAAGAAAGTCCCTCTTTCATGGAATTTACATTCTCATTGGAAATACGGCAGAAGGAAAGTAGGAAAGAACAGAAAAACAAAAATTAAATATGCAATGTAGATTATTAAAGAAAAATGACAATGTGTCTCATCCATGTTTCTCTTTCTCTGTCTCTTACCCTCTCTTCCACTCTCTCTAAAAATCAATGAAAAAATATCCTTGAGTGAGGATTAACAAAAGGAAAAATGAGTAACAACAGTAATTTTGCTTAAGTGGTCCAGAAGGGCCCCTGAGAGGTGACAGTGAAGCTAAGATCTGAATGACAAGAATGAACCAGCCATATAAGAACAGAAAAAAGAGCATTCCAGATTAAGGGCATAGCAAGGACAAAGACCTTAAAGCCAGAACAAACATGATTGTGAAAAGCAACAACAAGTTACAGAATCTCAGAATACTATTTCACTTCTTAGAACAAAATACTTACAGAAGAAAGTTCATGGGTTCCATTTTTACCTAAGTTTCCTTTATATAAATGTAAATCTTCAACCTACTTGTAGTGTAAATTTCATCTTTTATAAAATTTACATTTACTGAGAACCTAATTTATGTCAAGGTACTATGCTACATTCTATGAACAGTAAAAAGATGTATGAGGTTAAAAACATCCGAAGGTCCTAGACCAGGTTCCGTAACTTGAAAAGAATCTTAACATTGTGCTTTAATTTCCTTATCTATGAAACAGCATTGTTTACTCTGTATTTCACAAATACATGAAGAATAATTAAGAATATATTTATAAGCATTTTATAAACTATGAAGCACTATATAGAGATTACAATAAAAAATGAATGCATATCTTCTTGGTATGAATTTTCCCAAGGTTGTTTGTCTGTTGTACTATTAGGAAACATTTGAACCAGTGAACTGTGTCATGTATACACCACATCCCTGACATCGAGGGAAATTCTGTATCTGAGCCACATGGATGTAGAGGGGTGGGCAAAAGTAGGTCTACAGTTGTGAGCACTCAAAACAGAGTATACCAAGTAGACTTCAAGAATGTGGACAATTTGAGCACGTATCAGATTGTACCTAAGTGCACTGTGCCATGATGCCGTTCTTTTGAATTATAAAGCTATTGTAATAATCATAACTTGGCCCTGGCTGTGTGGGTAGGTTGGTTGGAGCATCATCCCATATACCAAAAAGTTGTGAGTTCAGCCCTAACTGGTTTGGCTCAGTGGATAGAGCTTTGGCCTGCAGACTGAAGGGTCCCAGGTTCGATTCCAGTCAAGGGATGTACCCTAGTTTTCGAGTACATCCCCAGTAGGAGATGTGCAGGAGACAGTTGGTCGATGTTTCTCTCTCATGGATGTTTCTGGCTCTCTATCCCTCTCCCTTCCTCTCTGTAAAAAAATCAATAAAATATATATTTTTTAAAAAGTTGTGGGTTCAATCCCCAGTACGGGAGGCAACTGATGGAGGTTTCTCTCACTGATGTTTCTCTCCCCCACTTCCTCTCTCTAAAATCAACCAATAAAAACATATTCTCAGGTAAATTAAAAATGATAAAATTAAATCATACCTGTACATCTTTTTGCTTATGAACTGTAAACCTCCTTTTGCCTACTCCTATATACACTACGTCCATGATTTGAATCATACCATAATTAAGAATTGAGTTTTCTCTAATGTACTTTAATAGCAGTTTATTTCAGTTAGTATTATTTGTTATTTTCTGGGCTTATGCATAGAATCCAACACAAAAGAAACCTCTTCGATTTAGACTACATTCCAACCAAGTTTATACAAAGGTCTGCCTCACTGGCATTGATAAGAAACATAATTTGGGGGGGAGGGGAGAGGGTGCAATAAATGTTCATAATCCAAAGGTATATCATTTTATTGCCAAAAATTACTATAAAAATACCTCATGAAAAGTAATTATATCCTTACTACAGATATATTACAAATAGTCCCAAACAGTTGCTTATATTATTATACAGTCTAAATTTTAATTATAAATAAAATAAAAGTCATGGGGTACTTGCAAATATATTTAATAGTAACATTATAAAGATCAAGTTTAAGTACAGAAAAATGCATATACATTTATATAAGCACCTTCCAGGAAGTAGTTTGGCAATTTCTGCCCAACGATTTCCCAACCGTTTATGTGCTTCATAAATGATCCTGTCCTCCTCTTCTGTCCAGGAAGATTTCTTTACCTCAGGATTCAGATGATTATGCCATCGTTCTCTACACTGCTTGCCTATTCTTCCTTTTAAATGCTTTGCAATCAAAGACCATCTTTTTGGGCCATATTTCTGAACTAATTCAATAACCTAAAAAATAGAAAAACAAAGTTTAAAAAACCAGTACCTTGATAGATTGTTAAAAACATAACTCACAAATACTTTTTTTAAATGCATTAAATCCAAGCCACAACTACAACTTAAAAAAAATAATTTTGCAAATGAATACTGCTGCAGTATTTGCCAAGTTCAAAGACTGATCCCAAACTGATCCAAAATACAAGGTACTAATTAAAGTGACTTGTAAGTTAAATTGTTTTCATACAAATAATTTAAAGTAGCTGTAATAGCCTAATAAATCAGTTTGGGAGTAGGATGTATCTATAGTTACTGTCTTTTCATTTCTTCCTTTCTCAAACTGAAAGGATCTAGATCTCATTTTAAAACTTAGTAAGTAAATCAAACCAGTTCTGAGCTTCATGAAGTACTAACTTTTTTAGTGTGTGGCAGTAAGAATACTCTAATTCTCCAACTACATTAACAATTTTTATGCCATAAAGGACATGAGCTAAAGAGTAATTCCAAGTGGAGGACAGAAACTCTCCCATTCTTCTCTTTTATAATACAGAGAATTATCTTGGTTTTTAAATCATCCAACCCTTTGGGAACATGATGCTTTGATATCTATCTTATTTAGTAACTTATTATAGGTCAGAAGGGAAAACTGAGAATGTATATTAAATTATATATAAAGCTATCAAGTAAGATAAAATTGTTTTTCAAATATTAACTCAATTTTAAAAAGAAACTATACCCTAAATGTTACTAATCTACGCTCTAAACAAGGTGCTAAGATAATTATATATTTTACTTCCACAAAGCAAACTCTCTGAAAGAAAAGACTATACATTGACTCAATTCATTAAAAACTACGTTCTGCCGAGACCGGTTTGGCTCAGTGGATGGAGCGTCGGACTGCGGACTGCGGACTGAAGGGTCCAGGGTCTGATTCCGGCAAGGGCATGTGCCTTGGCTGCGGGCACATCCCCAGTGGGGGGCGTGCAAGAGGCAGCTGATCGATGTCTCTCTCTCATCGATGTTTCTGACTTTCTATCCCTCTCCCTTCTGCTCTGTAAAAGATCAATAAAATATATTTTAAAAAAAACTACGTTCTGATCAAGGGCACATACCTGGTTGCAGGTTCAATCCCTGGTCCAGCTGGGCCACATTCAAGAGGCAACCAATCAATGCGTCTCTCTCACATTGCTCTCTCTCTCTTTCTCTCTCCTCTCCCCCCACTCTATCTAAAAATCCATGGAAAAAATATCCTCAGGTGAGGATTAACACAATAACAAAAAAAGACACAACTTAACAATTCTTATGCAAGCAGCACCCAGAGAACAAAACTAAAGTGATTTAAATATAGACTTTATGTGTCAAAACAATGCACTAGGAAGAATAAAAACTAATCCATCTATACAGCGGAAAGGAAAAAAAAAAAAAGAACTTGAACATATTACCCTCTGATCTTCTTCTTTAGTCCAGGGACCCTTTATCAATTCTGGATTTAAAACTTTCTGCCATCGATGCTGGCACTGAAAATCAGAACGATTCTGAAAAAATTTAGATGATTTTGTTATTGGACAACTTTCTTCCAGAAAACTAGTTAGCCCAAACTTATGTCTCACAACCTTAAAAACAAAGTCTTCAAGAATAATGTATTTAACAGCATTCTTAAATATGTAATATTTCTTTTACATGCCTGTGTCTCAATTATTTTTTAATTAAAGTAGTGGCAGGGCTTAGACTACAAACAAAAACAATATATACTTAAAATTAAAGTATTTATCTCTACACTGTTCCTTGTAAAACAGCAAGCAGCAATGCTATAATACATACTGTCCATAAGAAATATATGTAAGGTTGAGAAATAAAAGAAAGTAAACAGAAAACTATACAAAGCAGATAAAAGAACTCAAACAGCACAGCAGCCTGGATTCACATAGTTACAGCAGTACATAACTCTACACAATTAAAAAACCCTAAAGGCACTGCTAGAATACCACATGGTACCTGAAGAAGGATGTTTATAAATGATGAGCCTCCCCCCCAGTTGTCAAGAAAATACTAAACATATCTACATGGAAAATGTGTATTATGTACCAGTTAAATGATTTAAGTGTTGAAGTTTAAAAGAAAAATGAATTTACCAGGATAAGAAAATCTTATGTAGAAATATCTCAAACTCCAAAAATGATTAATAACAAATGAAACCAATACGTGACTTAGTAACTCCTATATATTATGATGATGATGATAATAATAGTAACTTTTCATTTGTAATTTGGGTTACAAAGACATTAGTTAATCCACACAATTATAATTTAGAAGTATATAAAGCAATAGATAACAATACTTTGTTTACCAATAGCTCTGTCTTTGTGCCAACTGCACTTCAAATTATTTTTATGCAAACTGAGCTTCATTTTTGGCTCTATACATCAATGTTGATCCATTTTAAGGCTATCACTTTCTTTAAAATAATCAGGCTGTTCCTGTATGTTCTTGTAGCATTCTCTGTTCACTTCATTTGCTGTTATACCATTGAAGTTAAACTGATAAAACTAATGTAAACAACTTTTCTGAAACTATGCCAAACATCCTATGTTATTTCTAATTCTCACAAAAATACTACAAAACCAGTACTATCATTTACATATTATATTATCTATATAACTGTAGATCAAAGAAAAATTTTTCTAAGTTAATAGAGTCGACATTTAAACAAAATATAGACTGACTAAAAAGTTTAATGTTCTTTCCATTATTTGGTCTTCATTTTCAGGTTATATTAAAAGGAGTGATTGCCCAGCTGGTGTGGCTCAGTGGTTGAGTGTCAACTTATGAATCAGAAGGCTCAGTGGTTGAGTGTCAACTTATGAATCAGAAGGTCATGGTTTGATTCCCAGTGAGGGCACATGCCTGGGTTGTGGGCTCTACCCCCAGTGGGTGTGTGCAGGAGGCAGCCAATCAATGATTCTCTCTCATCATTGATGTTTCCATCTCTCTCCCCTTCTTCTTTCCTCTCTGAAATCAATAATATATATGTATGTATATATTAAAGGAGCCATAACAATATAAAAAGAACATAGATAACATGCTTTCTGAAATCCAAAGTAGTAAATGTGGAAATTAAAATATGAATATTTTGCATCACTACCAACAGTGTAGTGAGGAACAAATAAAAGTATACGTAAAAATACTTGGTAAATTATAAAATTATGTGCTAATAAACAGTAGGTAAATAGTAGTATGGTAAACAGTAAATATAATTTTTAAAAAATCAGTCAACATTTTAAAATGTAAGCATTTTATGACAAACTTCTCAATAGACTTTTCTGATTTTTATGAATTAGTTATCAAGTATTTCAATATATTTAACTTCTCTCAAAATGTTTTAATACTTATCAGCAAATATTTATAAAGCCCTACCCAAACTTAGTGTCATTTTTGTTTTAGATTAGTAATCTTTTTAGGCCCTGTGGATAAACTAATTACTAGAAAGTCAGACTTTCTAAACTATTGGCAACTATAGGAGGACCAGAATAAGGTATGTTTTTAGGAAGAAAACCTGAATCTAAAATAATATAGACACATTTTTAAAAAGGGCAAATTTAACTCAATTGGCCAAATCATCTATTATATATAGAAATAAAATGTTTCACTTACCTGAAGATGACTAGCAATTAGAGTCCAATCATCAGTTCCATGTTGTTCAACCAACTTCTTTAACTTATCATCCTATTAAAATAGGTATGTACTTTAGAAAGTTTACCCCTGCCCTATTCCTCTATCCCTTAATACAGATAATTCTCTGATTGTTTGGTGGCCATTTTTAGGACTAAATCCACTACAATATAAGTTTTCCCATTTACTCCACTGTTTCTGTCTCAGCATCAATCCACTATTCATGTCTCTGGCTAAAGAAAAATAATGTGCAAATTAGTTGATGGGTAACTTTTCTCATGTTTTATTTTAAAATAGTTTTCATATCTATTACAGTATTAATAAATACAGGTATGAAATTAGTAAACTTTACCAGATAATCACCTCATCTCTTGTCCATTTTACTCTGTTCCAGAGTTTCTTTAATCCTTTTTGTTGGGGTACTTCATAATCATGATCAGCATACTGAAGGTCATCATCCTCATCCTCACTTATAAAAACACAATTGGGAAATGAAAAATTTTATTTAAATTTGTAAATTCAGTCATTGAACAGGTATGACTAAAGAAGCTACTCAGACTAAAAGGCATATATCCAATAAGATTATTCAAAGTATTAAAAAAAAGCTGAGAGATAGACACTGGGACGAGCTATAGTTCTTACAACCAGAGTTAAGGGTGGATATGCCACCAGGGTCCAAGTGTTAACCTTTTCGTGTCATCCCAAGGGATTTGATCTTTATTGTTCATTTAACCTTTATCCTAAAAAGTTAAAGGACTTTAAGAAGTGAAAGATAAATAACTATCAGAAATGTGGAGAAATGAAGAAAGGAAGATCAATTAGTAATCTTTTATAGTAAATAATTATTATTAGGGCCTGACAATGGTAATAGTAAAATACAACACACAGCCCAGACCGGTTTGGCTCAGTGGATAGGGCGTCAGACTGCAGACTGAAGGGTCCCGGGTTCGATTCCGGTCAAGGCCATGTACCTTGGCTGCAGGCACATCCCCAGTAGGGGGCGTGCAAGAGGCAGCTGATCGATGTTTCTCTCTCATCGATGTTTCTCTCTCATCGATGTTTCTGACTTTCTATCCCTCTCCCTTCCACTCTGTAAATAATCAATAAAATATTTAAAAATATATATATACAACACACAGCCAGCTAACACAATGGAATAAATAATCCATTAGTAATACAACAAAAGTTAAAATGTGTAGAAATAACCTGAACGTAGAGTAAATAAGAAAACACTATTATGAGACACAAAAGACTGGAACTAATGGAAAAACATCCAGACCACATTCTTGGACAGGAAAATGGTATTCTAGATGTCCATTCTCACAATACACTGTAGGGAAACAATAAATAAAACAGAATGGGAGAGAAACCAAGGTGGCGGCAAAGGTAAACACCTAAACTGCTGCCTCACACAATTTCAAAACTACAATTAAAAGACAAAACGGACAACATCCAGAACCACAGGAAGGCTGGCTGAGTGGAATTTCTACAACTAGAAGAAAAGAGAAAAGCACACTGAGACTCAGAGAAGCTGCAGGAAGCAGAGGTACTGAGACGCGTGTGCGGAGAGGACTGGCAACTGAGTGGCTTTCTCAAGAAGAAGGAAGACAAAAGCTCTCAACTGCACTGAACTCCAGTTCCAGGCGAGACTCTGGGGACCCAGACTCATTCAGGGAGAAACTGGACTGTTTGGCAACAGGTGGAACTCGAGGGCGGCTTTGTCGCAGAAGTGCTTGCACCAATTATCACAAGACACTGAGACACAGGGGCCTATTTGGGCGGGGCTGACGGGAAACCAATGCTATCTGTTCCACCCTGAGATTCCAACTCATCCAAACTGAGCACAGAGGCTTTTGCAAGTCCTGTCTCATAAGGGTGTCTCCAGCACAGAATTTCTCCCATCACAGACACAGCTGAGCCCCACAGCCAACTGACCTGGAGGTCAATTCCTCCCAATGATATCAACAACAATCAAGGCTTAACTACAACAAGACTGTGCACACAGCCAACAAAGTGGTGCACCACGAGTGTCCACCTCAAGTAACTGGGGAGACTAAGCCACTGGGCCATATAGGACACCTAGCATACAAAACCACTCTATCAACTCAGGGAAGCAGCCAAAATGCGGAGACAAAGAAACAAAGCACAAATGAAAGAAATGGAGGAAAGCAAAAAACTGGATATAGATTTCAAAACCACTGTTGTAAGGTTTTTCAAATTTTCTAGAAAAGGCCAATAAATTTAGCAAGACCCTCGAGTATATGAAAAAGGACCAACTAGAAATTAAGCATATACTGACTGAAATAAAACATAATATACAGAGATCCAATAGCAGACTAGAGGACTGCAAGAATCAAGTCAAAGATTTGAAATACAAAGAAGCAAAAAAACATTCAACTGGAAAAGCAAAAAGCAAAAACAAAATCCAAAAATGTGAATATAGTGTAAGGAGCCTCTGGGACAACTGCAAGCGTACCAATATCAGAATTATGGGTATGCCAGAAGAAGAGAGAGAGCAAGATACTGAAAACCTATTTGATGAAATATGATAAAAAATTTCCCCACCTGGTGAAAGAAATTGACTTACAAGTCCAGGAAGCACACAGAGCCCCAAACAAAAGGAATCCAAAGAGGACCACACCAAGACACATCATAATTAAAATTCCATGAGCAAAAGACAAAGAGAGAATATTAAAAGCAGCAAGAGAAATACAAGGGAGCACCCATACGACTGTCAGCAGATTTCTCAATAGAAACAATGCAGGCCAGATGAGAGTGGCAAGAAAACATTCCAAATGATGAACAGCAAGAACCTACAACCAAGTTTACTCTACCCAGCAAAGCTATTATTCAGAATTGAAGGTCAGATAAACAGCTTCACAGATAAGAAAAAGCTAAAGGAGTTCATCACCACCAAATAAATATTATATGAAATGCTGAAAGGTAATCTTTAAGAAGAGGAAGAAGAAAAAGGTAAAGATAAAAATTATGAACAACAAATACATATTTATCAACAAGTGAATCTACAAATCAAGTGAATAAAAAAATCTGATAAACAGAATAACCTGGTGAATATAATAGAATCAGGGGAATAGAAAGGGAATGGACTGACAATTCTTGGGGAGAAAGGGATGTAGGAGGTGTGGGAAGAGACTGGACAAAAATCGTACACCTATGGATGAGGACAGTTGGAGGGGAGGGTAAGGGCAGAGGGTGGGGTGGAAATCAGGTGGAGGAGAGCTGGAGGGAAAAAGAGGAACAATTGTAATAATCTGAAGAGTAAAGACTTATTAAATTAAATTAAACAGAATGGCAATGGCACATAAACATATACACAGATCACTACA
This sequence comes from Antrozous pallidus, assembly GCA_027563665.1. Classification (NCBI taxonomy): domain Eukaryota; kingdom Metazoa; phylum Chordata; class Mammalia; order Chiroptera; family Vespertilionidae; genus Antrozous; species Antrozous pallidus. Next base: position 38,335,377 of record CM050510.1, read on the forward strand.
ACAGAATAGATCATTCAGAAAAAAAAACAAAACCCATTTGAGAATTTGGTAAATTATAACAGCAACATATTAAATTAATAGGGTAAAGATGGACTCTTTACTAAATGGTAAGACACTGGGTAACTATTTAAAAAAAATAAAGATCAAGTCCTACTTTAAAATAAAAAAATCAGATAAAGCAAATACTTTACATTTTTTAAATAAAACTATAATAGTACTATAGTAGGGTAGAATTCTATTTTTTATATTATCAAGATCTAAATGTGACAAAATCAAGAAACCATTAAAGAACTAACTAAAGTAATAACAGTGGTCATGGAAAAAAAGTACATGAAACAGATATTTAATAGGTAGAAACAAAAAGATTTTACAAGTACTAGATATGAGAAACATGGAAAAAGGAGGAATCAAGGATGACTCCAAAACTTCTGGCTTTGGGAGCATAAATAGAGCTACTCACTGAGATAAGGAATAGAGAAGGAAAGCTGAACTTTGAAAGGAAGAAGAGAATGGAGAGAGTAATAAGTTCTGGACTAGATTTCAAAGCACTTAAGAATGATATGAGAAATACAGAAATATATATATACACACACACACACACACACACACACACACACACACTCTAGAGGCCCAGTGCACAAAATTCGTGCAATCAGGGCTGATCTGAGGGGTGACTAGTAGGGCAGTTGGGGGGCCCCCCACTGGCACCTGCCTTGGCTAGCCTGGCACCACCCACCGCCACCACTGGTCACCTCCTTTTTCCTGCTGGCATCTGCCTTGGCTAGCCTGGCACTGCCCACTCGCAGGCCCAGCACCCTGCCAAACAGTTTTTCTGCAGGTTGTCCCACCGTTCAGTCGATTTGCATATTAGGGGTTTATATTCATGTGTGTGTGTGTGTGTGTGTGTGTGTGTATATATATATATATATATATATATATATAAAATCAGCACTGTACAAAGAAATGTAATGCAAACTGCATATGTAATTTCACCTAGTTTATATTTTTAAAAATATAAACTAGGTGAAATTAATTATAATAACTGTTACCCAATATATTTTTAAAATTATCATTTGAACATGTAATCAATATAATCATAAAATGTTTTGCATTACTTTTTTTCTTATTAAACCCTTCAAAATCAGGTGTGAATTTTATAGTGACAGCACATCGAAATTCAGACTAGCCACATTTCAAGAGCTCAACAGCCACATGTTGCTAGTAGTTCTACTACTATGCAGAGCGCATCTTGAAGGCAACTGGGCACATGGATATTCTGCTCAAGTAAAAAGTCTAAAGTAGACACACAGTTTTGGCAATCACCAGCATACAGAGAACAATTAAAGCCATGAGAGCTAGAAGCCCCAGAAAAAGAGAACAACTGAATTGATAAACTGAATTAGAGAATTTTCAGTAGCCAGGACACTAAAGTCATCAGCATCTGAAAATAACATAAGCCAATATTTATTTAAATTTCCTAAGTACCAGACATTGTAGCAATCTAAAATTTCTCTCCTAAAACCCCACAACTCTAAAAGGGGATTATTATTCTTGCTATTCCCATTTTACAGAATAGGAAATTTAGAAAAGTAACTTCATGCCCACAGTTACACCAAATATAGCATACCTGAACTCCAAAACTCACTACCTAACTATAAATATACCATACTAGAGGCCTGGTGCACAAAATTCGTGCACGGGAGTGGGGGTGGTCCCTCCTCCTGGCCTGTGCCCTCTCACAGTCCAAGAACCTTCAGGGAGTGGGCCTATGCCATTAGTCAGACATCCTTAGCGCTTCCGTGGAAGCCGAAGAGGTTCCCGCCGCTGCTGCTACACTCACCAGCCGTAAGCCTGGCTTCTGGCTGAGCAGCGCCCCCCCCCCCCCCTGTTGGAGTGCACTGACCACCCGGGGGCAGCTCCTGCATTGAGTGTCTTCCCCTTGGTGGTAAGTTTGCATCATAACAACCGGTCATTCTGCCATTTGGTCAATTTGCACATTAGCCTTTTACTATATAGTATTGGAAAAATAGGTAAGACAATACCAAAAAGCAGTTCATACCACAGACAAACTTCAAGTACATTTTTTAATCACAGCAAGGTTCTAATTCTAACTTAACTACTCACTTTGTATCCATGAATATATACATATTAGCCTCTGAGAGCTTTAGTTTACCTGTTTGTAAAATGAAGACAATACCACCTACGTTATAGTGCTATTTTAAGAATGAAAAACATGGAAACACCTTATACAGCATCTGGCACAGAGAGATAGCTCAATATTATTATTATGTGCATAGACTGAATGGCTAACAATATTCAAAGTTATTTTGCTTTACTAGATTCAACTTTATAAAAATTCATTCTGATTTCAAATAGCAAAATATTGAAGATTTGTTTAATCTTATTAATAGAACTTAGTAAGAGCATGTAGATTCCTAATATTACATAGTTTCAACTTTATACAACTGAAAAAATAATGGCCTGGATTTAATACATACTGTCTACAAATCCTTTGTAGGAACTTTTCATTTCCCTACTATTTGCAGCCATCTTCAGCTATCAGAAATATCACCTGATTAGCAAAGATTACAAATTGTTAAGTTGGAGATGGTTCAGGATCCAATTAATTGATAAATTTCTAAGATGGCTACTAAATCAGATAAAATACCATTCTGAAGTTTTCTATCCAAATTCTATGTACTCACATCTAATATGTTCATCTCTCAGCACCAAGTACAGTACCTGCCATTCAAATATGTATGTGTAAAAGTAATGAATGAGCTTCCTTACTCTTTCACCTCTTCCAAGTCTCTGGATTCTAAAATTACCTCACAAGTGGATATGAAGAAAACTTTTTTTAAAATCCAAATTTATCTCCAAGTGGTAGAACATAAACAGAACCTGCTAAAACAAACATTAAAAAAATTTACATTCAGTACAGAAGGCTTTCTTTGGGGTGTCTACCAATGTTGCCAAACCTTACCTAGAACTGTCCCCAGCAACATTACCACTTCCTGCCATCCCACAGAGCGCTGAGCCGCGCCTTACACGGGCGTCCCTCTTCTTCCCTCCCTCAGGTCCCAACAGCCACAACAGCATTTTGGGATTGCTTTAAACATTAGGTCATTTATAACTCAAAACAACTTTCAACTTGGGGAGCTACCCATATAAATCTTTAGTCACATCTACATCCTACCTAATATGTATGAAATTCATCTTAAGGTTCTTATCGAAGTATTTTAAGTTAAGAGTATGAGTCCAAAATGTGAACTTGGGTCCAATGAGTAATTTTCCTGAAAACTTGCTCATTTTTATCTTTCAAATTCTCCCTTATTTTTAATCACATACGTGGTCTGTGAGAAATTTCTATTTCTACACGGGGTTTCACTCTCTGTTTTGCATCAGCATGGTCATCAGTTTTCAGCCAAGTTGTATAGCTCATTCAGTGTTCAGGAAGCCGGGTTTTTGAGTGGGTGAGTGTGAGAGAGCATTAAAGTAGAATTCTTAGAGTCATCTCCCTACCACTGGGATTTCCCTAGCTACTTCTTAGTTTTAGCATTAAGTTATTTCTGTATTATTTAAATTATTGTTGAAAAGATTATGTAACTTTTAAATAAGAAGTATGACAGAAAAAGACCCTAGAAACTTATTAATATCACAACAGAAAGATGGCTGACAATGCCAATCGTTTGCCCAGAATAAAGGGAAAGGATAAAACCCCACAAGAAACCTCACCAATATTCCAATTGCACCATTTAACAATGAAAAAAGTTCCTTTGCTTACTACTTTGCTCTATTTTTCTGATTTTTTTAACATTTCGGTATTACAGCAATCAATGCTGATAAGATGTACTAAATATTTTCACCCTCCTACTGTATAGATAAATAAACCATTTATAGCCTGGGATGACTAATCTAGAAGACAGCAAAAAAAAAAAAAGTGAAATTATTTCTGCCATCACAAAGCAAAAATAGAAGAGGAATTGGTCTCAGAATTTTCATCCAGGCCTTGTTTTCCAAAATCATTCTGACAGTTTTAGTGTTTGAGTTAAAGAAAAAAATTATGCCATAACTATTAATACATTATCTGAGTATTATATTCAAATGGAAAGGGTTTTGTCAATTATGAATGAACAAAGTAATTAGGGTGATTATGAAACAGCAAAATGAAGCACACACGTACAAAAAAAATACTATGACTCATTAAGCAAAGAAAATGGTTAACAGTAACTTCACACTGGGGTGTAAGCTAATATGATGTGACAGTCATTTGTGAAATAATACACAAACTATTATTCATACTTGACAACACTAGATAAAACATCCCAGAGAAGTTCAAATTTTTACACCACCAATTATACCACCTAAAGAGAATAAAATGAGACTCCCAAAGAAAAAATTTGAGAATTTTAAAAAATTTATTTTTATTTGAAAACAAACTACTGGTTTGAAATTGGAGAAATGTCAGTAGTTTTACAAAATTTTCTGTAATAAAATACATCTTTATTAAACTGTTTTAACAGAATAACAGTGTATTTTTTAAAGTCCAACTGAATTCCAAGTATGAAAATTTACCAGGTTAATTTAATGTAGTGAAATCAGGCCACCCAGTGGTAAATATGATGTACTGCATACATGAATATTTTCCCCCCCAAATCTTGACCGCTAACTAGTATCACTATAGTAGACAAATTTGACTTTATTTGACCAATATTAGTAGCAATAGTGAAGTAAATACTTAAAAGAGCTTTCCTAACTATTCATAAACAAAAACAATGTGAGGGTATTTCTATTTTATTCCATTAGTGGGTATATATTTTTTAAATGAGAAAAGATTACAAAAGGATTCAAAATAGGATATATATTAAATTAGAAGTTACCTTACAGACCATAAGATTCAAATCCCTTGTAATAACAAATAAACAACTGGGATACAGTTTATTTGCTTCCCCTCCCCCCCAAAAAAATTGCTAGTTAATGACAAAACTGACTTTTAAAATTGTTTTTCATATTTCAGTATTCTTTCACCCATAACAGCCATTTTGATGGAGACAACATAGTAAAATCGCTTCCTACACACACATATACCCAACTGAAAACATCTTCCAATTCAAGAGCTGGCTTACTCTTGATTCCAATAATTGCAGGCTGTTGTTGCTCCTTGTGATTAAGCCCCAATGTAATCAATCACAGGTCATCTCAAGTGTAAACAGGCCTTTTGGCTTTTAAGTGACACTTTTTAAAGTTTATACTTAAGGGTAGACCTGGCTTTAAAAACTAAAATTAATCACTTAATACATAAATATATTTAAAAATAAAAAACATGTTAATAACAGATATGCCAACTTTAGTACTGCCTACAAATTGTCATTAAAACCCCCAGTAGGAACTAAAACTATTTGAAGTCACAGCAATAAATGAGCCTTTTCTTTTATGTATATATAGATATAGCTATTTTAAAGATCAAATAGAGCCAACATCCTTCAGCTGTTTCACACCTGAGGTAACAGCGTTTTACCTTTTTTTTAAGATCATACAGAAAAAAATGTATTGCAGGATTTATGCCTATATATAGTCTTATGCAAAATTTTTATATAGCAAAGTATACTTTTCACTGAAATACTTAAATGGTTGTCTAGTGGAGACCGTAAAGTGACTAAATTACTTCCTTTCTCTTTCAATTATAAAATAGGTTCATATTTAATATTAAGATATTTATTCAAAAGACATTAGACTTTGCCCAATGATTAGATTATTCCGCTTCAAAACATCTCATAGTCTATTACCTTCTAAAATAAATGTCACATTTCATATACAAGAAATATGATTTAGAATACTAAACATTGAAATGTAAAGACTCTAAGAAAATACACTATCCAGAAATGATAATTTCTCACATCCTTTATCTGAATATTCCCATAGGGTGTGCAACTTCAATCCACTATATTTAATTACTCCAGACTTATGACTCCTTAAATCATTCTATAATATACATTTCAATTAATTTATACAGCAAACAAGGAATAAAAGTCAACAGAACAATTAATGTTTAGATCTCAAAGTTCACAGCAATGTCAATGAAAGAAAACTTACACAGGCAAATTAATCATTAAAACATTTCTTCTTAGTCCTTTATTTTGAAGCATACACAAAGTATGAAGCAAACAGAAAACCAATTGGAGAAGGCAGGGTTCTGATATTCAAGCATCCATGTCTAACCATAACTAAATGCTGGTGACAGCATTAGCCAAGAAATTATTTTTAATAAAGTCAACATCAGTACTGATAATGCCACACATTATAGCACTTGCCACTTGCTTAATGGTTATTTTTTAGTTTAAAATTGTTGTATATTCAAAAGAAAGGGCCTAAACCAGTACGGCAGTAATTATAATTACAGGACTTTTAATATCTATTCTGAAATTTAAGAGTTTAATTGGGTTCTTGACATTTCAGAGCAGTGATTCTCACTTGGGTGATTTTGTCCCCCAATTGACATTTGGTACTGTCTGGAAATCTTTGATTTTTCAGGGCTGGAGGCAGTGGGTGTTACTGGTATCTACTGTTTTTAGGCCAGGGATGTTGCTAAACATCCTACAAAGCCAGATCAGCCCCCCACCACCCAAAGAATTATCTGATATATCAATAGTGCCAAGGCTGAAAACCCTGTTCTAGCAATGTGGGTTTATATGTGTGTGTATACATTTGTTCCACCTCAAAAGTCTGACCTACACTGTAGTTGTACAAACTAATACGCTAACAAGGACTTATATTTTATGCTTTTTGCAAAACCATCTTACATACAACAGGTGCCTAACAAATGAATATAGGATACAAATCTGGACTGAATGAATCCTGATGCTAAATCTCAACTTAAGAAATACATCACTAGTTAAGACAGTGAGGTTGTGGATTTAGAAATAAAGCCATTGGGAAATAGTGCCAAACATCTTTTCAGGTTTATTAACATCACAATGAAAAGACAAGCTAGATTTTTTTTTTTGTCTTCTAAGTGATTACTACACACAAATTAGGACTAGCTACTACATATAAATAAATCCGATACATAAATTCATTCTAGCAAGTTTTTTTTTTTTTTAATGTGCCTTACCTCTGTGCGAACTTTAGATACGGTCAGAGCAGAGCCAAACATGGACACTCAAAATATTAAGTGAATCAAACACATTGTTTTATTTTAAAATCAAGCTGCTGGTAGTATTAGTGTGACATCTATCTCAATGTATATATATATATTTTTTTTAATAGGAAGTCTTAAATATATATATACACAGAACTGAGAATATGGGTATAGTAATTACAGAAAACATCGGAAAGTTCCTCTCTCAACTACTCAGCAGATTTCCCCCGCCTTTCAGGTAGCAAGAATGGCAGAGGGGTCTCCGCCCAGGTTTACCACTGAGCTCCTATTGTAACTGGCAGCGATTCAGAGAAAAAGTGCCTCTGAACACCATTTTCAAGGCATCCTGGCAGAACACTGCCACTTTTCTCTGCGTAGCGTATTCCCCGAAGCAACTTACCTGGCAAGAAACTCTACACCAAGAAGTGGCTGTGAGAGATTACGGGGAGAACCAACTAGAAACAGCAACCTGGGCATCTGTTACCCACTTTCTGGCTCTGAAACACACTGGTCCCCAACTCTGCACACGTCACAGCTGTGCTCGGGGCCAGCCGGGCCCAGGCGGCTGTGGAGCAGCGGGAAGGGAGACCTCTGCCCCGGCCGCGGAGGGCCTGGTGGGGAAGCAGCGGGAAAGGAGAGGTAATCTGGGGCGAGACTGTGACGACAGACGTGGGCGAAAGGGATGTCACCCACCTGCGCGACCTCTTCGCCATCCTTCGAGTACCGCATAGGCGCGGGCTGGGCGGGGACGCAGCTCAGCCTCCTCCAGCCTCAGGCGAATGCTTCTTTTCCCCGACCCTCCCGCGGATTCCCCGGCTCCCTCTCCCAGGCCACCGAGGGCGGAACGCACGTCCCCGGCGGGGCAGGCCGGAGGGGCGGACAGACACCCGCCCCGGGTCTGCAGTGCCGCTCCTACCCCCGGCCCAGCCCAGTCAGGGATGCCCCCAACATGTCAGCAAGCGCGCTCCCGCCCTCTGCCGGCCCCTCCCGCCGCCGCTCAGCCTCCTCGCCTCGGGCGCCGACCCCCGCCCACACTCCGCAGCTCTGCAAGGCTCGCAGCCTCCTGCAGGGTTTTGTCCCCTCCGCCGAATCTCGCGCCCAGCCTCCCTCCAGAGCCGCCGTTTGAATCTGCGCACGCGGCCCCGCACCTCATTGGCTGGGGCTGGCGCACGCGAGGACAGGGGCGGGGCGCGGAGAGCGCGCGCGAGGGTGGGCGGGGGCGGGGCGCTGGAAGCCGGGCCTGGAACTCGCGGGAGTCGGGAAGGAGCCGGGAGCCAGCGGGGAGCGGGCGGGGGGACCGCGGGCGGGCGGGGTTCTCGGGCGCTGCCTTGACAGACCCCGGAGCGCGCCGGGAGCCGCACCGCGAGGAGGCGGGACGCCGAGGGCCGCGCGGGGCCTGCCGGGAAGAGAAGTTTCCTTACTCTCCGAGAGGTGGGTCTGGAAGCGGCGACCAGAGCCCACATTTCCTGGGGTTCGCGGACGGTGTTTCCGGGGTACCGGGCTGGCTCGGCGGGGGACGTCCCCGCTGCCTTTTCTGGGCCACAGCTCCTCACTCCTGGGTGTATCCCCCCTCACTAGTTTCGGGGCGCGGTCTTTGGACACGAGACGAATCTAACCTTCCCTTTGGGGCGGCCGTTGCTGTGTAAGCACAACTAGGAGCTGTGTTTGCCCAGACGTCCTCACCACTGGAGTAGTGAACAGTCTGTGGCAGAAAAGGGCGTGTCGCGAGGGAGCAGGCGTGCCCGTGACAGGTGAAAGTTTTCCGCCGAGGCGTGCTTGGGACCGAGCAGGGAAGAATCCAGGTCTGCGGCGGGTTTTTGAAAGCGTGGGAAACAGCTGACGTGCGCGGGGAAGGAGCCCCGACCCCGGCGGTGATGCCGCGAGGAAAGAGCCGGCTGGGACTGTCGCCCAGATAAACGAGCTCGGCGGTCCGCTGTGGGAGGCGACCGTCGGGGAGGGGGTGAGGATGCGAGGAGGGGGAACTGCACCTGAAGAGCTCGTAGCAGTTACAACTACTTTAAAGGTTTCAAACTAGGGACTGCTCCCTGCTCAATTCGAGCAGCATTAAAGTAGATTAAAGTAGTGACCATTAGAAGTGGCAAACGGTACAGATTTGCTAAGTAACATGCTCTACTGCAGAGAGCACTGAACCACACGTCAAAATTGTCAACAGACTTACATTTTGCTATTTTGAAGTTTTACGCATCACTTTTTGCAAATCAGAGATGCAGGTGCAAAATGCGGATTCAGAGGAGTTTGCATGCACTGCTTTCAAAATTTAAAACATCTGCCCTTTTATAGTTCCTTTTTCTCAAGATATGGCTTCTGGGAAATAAGGTAAATAGCTTTTAAGTCATTACTGTGTTCAGTTTTTGTTTAACCTAATTTAGAAAGAAATGTCATTTGAAGACAGTGTTTTCTTATTTACTCCTGGGCCATTTATTTCTCTGCTTATTTAATATCCTAACAGAAGCAGAGTTTCTGCTACATTTTAGGCTTAGTCCGTTTTATAAAATACTCTTTTAGAGCTTGAAGGCAGGTATTTTAGATTTTGACAGTAAACTAAATCACCCTCATTTTAGAGGTAGAGAAAAACATAACTCATCAGAAAGATTGTGAATTAATGTAAATCACTTGTTAAAAGACAGTGTGGATTTAAAATAGTTCACAGTTGTTTGAATAGACATAGGAATACAAACCTGGGAGTTGGGGTCTTTGAGCAAAACATTTAATAAAGAGGTTTTATTCAGAATATATAAAGAACTCTCAAGGCTCACTAATGATAAGAAAAACGATTTTAAAATGGGGGAAACATTAGAACAGGCACTTCACCGGAAAAGATATACAAATAAGCCACATGAAAAGATGCTCCACATCATTGGTCATTAGAGAAATGCAAATAAAAACCACAATGAGATAGCTGTTAGAATGGGGGGGGGGGGGAGAAACACTATACAAATGTTAGTGAAGTTGAAGATGCTAAGTGAATACAACTTTCATACAATGCAAATGTTTGTAATGGCTTTATTTGTAATCACCAAAAACTGAAAACACTTAAAGGGATATTCTTACTCTTCAACCCCAGAGAGTTGTTTTGAATAGTATATTCATGCCTCTTAAGTTTTTCCACTGAAGTTTAGGGGACTGAATATCAAGAGGTTTGGAGACAAGTGTTGGAAATTTCTTTGAAAACTATTTTTTTAACTCATGTGATTTTTTTTTTCTGCTCCAGGATGAATATATTCATGCTTTTAATTATAAAAACTGGTTTTAAAATTATGTACTAATTTACTTTCTACCTCCAAATCTTTAAATTACTTTATTATCTTTTTAAAATATATTCTATTGATTTTTCACAGAGAAGAAGAGAGAGGGATAGAAAGTCAGAAACATCGATGAGAGAGAGACATCGATCAGCCGCCTCTTGCACGCCCCCTACTGGGGATGTGCCCGCAGCCATGGTACATGCCCTTGACCGGAATCAAACCTGGGACCTTTCAGTCCGCAGGCCGACGCTCTATCCACTGAGCCAAACCAGATTCGGCAAAATTACTTTATTATCTTACTAATAAAAGCCTAGGTGGTCCTTACGCCATCATACCTTGATGCCCTCACACCGTCACAAGATGGCTGCACACACAGCAGAGGTGGGGCTCAGCGGCCGCTTCGAATGGCTTCCACCAGGATTCCCATGGCCCCACTTGCACCACGGGGGCAGGTCCCGGCAGCTGCTCCATGCAGTTTCCACCAGTGTTCCCACAGCCCAGTGCCCGAGGGACTCCCCAGCTCTGGACTACCTATTTGGGGTAATCCATGGAGGAGCCCCAGATGGGTGGGCAGGGCCTATCTCTTTGGGAAGATCCATTATGGGTCTTCTGCACTGTGAGAGGTCACAGGCCAGGCAGGGGAACTCCCTCTACCCCCAGTGCAAGAATCTCATGCACCGGGCTCCTCGTTAGTAAATAAATGATCAGGAAGTTGCACCTTGCTCATATTTCACATGGCTGCTGCTCCTTCTTCATAACTCCTACAAAGGCCAAATACTCCCAGGGTTTGCTTATGTTAGTTGGAAAAACTTATTCTAATTTAATATAGTTCCTAATAGATTATACTTTTTTTGTTAATATATATTTATTGATTTCAGAGAGGAAGGGAGAGGAGAGAGAAATAAAAACATCAATGATGAGAAAGAATCAATGATTGGCTGCCTCCTGCATGCTCCACACTGGGGATCGAACCTGCAGTCAGGCATATGCCTTGACTGGGAACTGAACCTTGACCTCCTGATTCACAGGTTGATGCTCAACGACTGAGCCGCACAGGCCAGGTGAGTCTCAGTGTGCTTTTCTCTTTCCTTCTAGTTGTAGAATTTCCACTCAGCCAGCCTTCCTGTAGTTCTGGATGATGTCTGTTTTGCCTTTTAGTTGTAGTTTTGAAATTATTATGCGAGACAGCAGTTTAGGTGTTTACCTATGCTGCCCTCTTGGTTTCTCCTTACATGTATTCCTCTTAAATAATATCACAACTATAAAAAGCATGAGATAGGGGCAGGATAGGCTTTAACTTTTTAATCTATTTACTTCTTTAAAATTATTTATTGATTTTTAGAAAGGGATGAAGAGGCAAAGGGGAGAGAGAAAGAAAGATTGATTTGTTGTTCTGTTTATGCATTCATTGGGTGATTGTTGTATGTGCTCTGATCAGGTATTGAACACTCAACCTTGGCAAATCAAAACTACACTCGAACCAACTGAACTACCCTATGTACATTTGTTATATTTGACTTTGTTTATAAAAGTATAAATTCATGGTTATGTTATTTTTAATTTTTAAAAAATAAGTTAAGGCTAAACTCTAAAAATTCCTGAAAACCCTATAAGGAAATGACACAATATGGTATATAAAATTTGCCCAACATCAATAAGCCTATCTAATAAAAGGCCAGCGACTGTAACAGTGTAACAACTGGAACAACCCATTGACCAGTAGCTATGGGATGTATTGACCACCTCTCTGTCCCTCCCCCCCCGGCCAATGGGACTGGGGACTGGTGAGTGGGCGGAACACTGACCTCTTGGTTTCTCTCCCCCCAACCCCAGCCTACAAGCTCAGATCAATCGCAGGCCAGTGGGGAGCCTGGGTGGGTGGAGGTGGTGAGGTGGGACTGGCGAGTGGGCGGAAGATGGCTCTGATCACAGGCTAGGCCTAGGGACCCTACCCACACATGGGCTTCTAGTCCTATATAATAAAATGCTAATATGCAAATAGACTGAAAGGCGGAACAAGCCAAAAACCAGTCGCTATAATGGTCATGGAACATGGCAGGCGTTGGCCAAAGCAGGAGGGTGGAGCAAGTGAGCGAGGGCGCCAGACCAAGGCAGGGCTCCAGTTGCTGTCATCGGGGCAAGCCTCTGGTGGTTATTGAAAATTCTTCGCTCCCACATGCTGCAGTCCTGCCTGGTGTTTGCACCTGCTGCTGGCGCCAGCCCCGCTTGCACCCTCTGCCAGTACTGGAACCGCCGCTCGCATCCGCCGCTCGCATCCGCTGCCAACTTCCAGCACCAGCCCCAATCGCTTGGCACTGTCAGTGGGTATGAGCAACAGCTGCTGCCTCTGATTGCCCCTTAGGGCTTCTCCACCTCATCCTGCTCCTGAGGAATGATAGGAGCAGCAGACCCACACTCGCACCCGTTGCTTGCGCCAGCCCCAGTCGCTCCGCACCATCAGCAGGTGCGAGTGTGGGTCTGTGCCATCAGCACATGGGAGCAGCGGCAGTAGGGTGGAGCTCCCAGCAGACAAGGGACCAGGAGCTGTAGCAGGTGGGGCTGGGCAGAGGGCACAGAGGATGGGCTGAGACCCACCTCTGTACCTACCACAGACTCATGGCTCACTGTTCCTTCAACATGCACAAATTCGTGCACTGGGTCTCTAGGATTAAATAATCCTTTGGCAGAAATGATACAATCATATATTATGTATTCAATCTGAAAACAAAAATCAAGTTTAGAATTATATATTGATACAAAAATGTCTGCTCTAACTTCTCTGTCCCACCACCAATGTATTTTGCTAATCTCTACCTTTGGGTGCTATTTTAAATTGATGAAAATTATGTAAGTAAGAATCATACTGTCTAAAATAATCAACTATAGAATTTTTAGTTTTGCTTAAAAGGTAAAAATAAGAGTGATTGAACCTCAGGAACACTGTAGGAGGGGGAAAAGTGTTCCAAAGTGTCCCTGTATCAACCAAATGTTCCTTACATCTACCCTTCTGTGGCAGATAGAATAACGCTCCCCCAAAATGACCACATCCTAATCCTCAGAACCTGTGACTATATTACCTTAATGGCAAGTGGGATTTCACATATGTGATTAAGGATTTTGACTTGGATTAAGGATTTAGTTTGGATTATCCAAGTGGACCCATGTAATCAATCACAGGGGTCCTTAAGAGTGGAAGAGGGGCCCTACTGGTTTGGCTCAGTGGATAGAGCATCGGCCTCTGGACTAAAGGGTCCCAGGTTCAATTCCAGGCAAGGGCACTTCCCTGGGTTGCAGGCTCGATCTCTGGTAAGGGGCAAGTGTAGAAAGCTGTCAAACAATGATTCTGTGTCATCATTGATGTTTCTGTGTCCCTCTCCCTTCCTCTCTGAAATCAATTAAAATTTTTAAAAAATAAATAAGAGTGGACGAGATGAGGGGAATACATTCTCCTGTAGAGCCTCTAGAACGAACACAGCCCTGAAGACATCTTTAGTTTTAAAACATTTTATCCCACGGAGATCCTTTTGTGCTTTTGACCTCCAGAAGATTAGAATAATAAATTTGTATTGTTTTAGTCACTCAATTTGTGGTAATTTGTTACAGCAGCAATAGGAAACTAATGCATCTCAGAAATGAACAACATTTTTGGCCTGTAAGAATAGAAGTAGAGCTTTCTCTTCAAAAAGTGAATGTTATACTGTTTAAAATGTAGCCCCTACAACCCCCCCTTTTTTTATTACAGCAAATAAGCATATTAATAGGGTTCAAAAGGCAAGATAGGAATTCCCAAGTTAAGAGAGAGAATACTCAGGCCATTAATAAAGAAATAATTTACCAGCATACCACAAAATCCTTAAAGCAAGATTATCATTCATTTGTGGGAAATGTGACATCCACCAAAATATGAATGTGCTGCTTTTAAATTCTAATCTTTCTACCTCCCAATTTTATCACTTTCCACTTTGGCAAGGACAATAATCGATCTTGCTTTTTTTTTTTTTAATCCTCACCTGAGGATATTTTTTATTGATTTTAGAAAGGGAGGGAGAAACATAAATGTGAGTGATCAGCTGCCTCCTGTGTCCCGACTGGGAATCGAACTCTCAACCTTTTGGTGTATAGGATGATGCTCCAACTAACTGAACCACCCAGCCAGGGCATCTATCTTGCCTTTATTTTTCCAACCTCTCCTCTTCTGGCCTCATATGTCCAGACATTCCCAAAGGGAACTGTGAATTTGGGAAATTTTAGGGGAACTAGTGGTCATTGAAGGCCATGTACTGGCATTCAGTGTGTTGGTTCTAGGAACATAAGACTCTGGCAATATTTGAGACAGTTCTGCACAAGGTGGAATTCCCCAGAGTTTCATTCAGTGTTCAACCAGATAATAAGGTAAGTGAAAACCATGAGTATATATTTAAGTCTGGAACCAGTTCTTTTTACATATAATCACAAGTGCATAAATGTTGGGGGGATGGGGGAGGAAGTGTTGTACTGTTTTGAAATACACTATTTCCAAACATGCAACTACTATGTTAACCAGGGGGAGATTGTATTTTATTTTGTTTAACCTTAGATTTGTTTTCCCATTTTAGAAAATCACATCACAAGGTAACAGCTCAAGGTTGTAAGACACTAATTATAGCCCACTGCTATCTGTATTTGTAGCTGTTGAGTCCATAGTGATTCTATATATTTGTTGGCTGGATTACTTGTATTGAGAGTAATTTTATTGTCTCTTCTGTTTCTCCTCCATAATATAGATGGAATACTAACTTTGTTTTTTAAATAATATATGTTATCTATGAATTTCATTTTAATAGGCCACAGGGAGTAGAATATCCTATATAATAAAAGACTAATATGCAAATAGACCCAACAGTGGAACAACCGAACAACTGGTCACTATGACATGTGCTGACAACCAGGGGACGCGCACGGAACATGGTAGGCATCGGCCGTGGAGGGATGGTGGAGCAGGTGAGCAGGGGTGCCAGATCAAGGCCAGGCACCAGTCACTGTCATCAAGGTGAGCCTCTGGTGGTTATTGAAAAATCTTTGCTTCCACGTGTCGCAGTCCCAACAGGTGCTCCCACCTGATGCCAGCACCCAGTGCCAGCCCCAATCACTTGGCTCTGTCAGCGGATGTGAGCAGTGGCTCCTTGCAGCGGCTGCCAGCCTCCATTGCCCCTCAAGAGCAAGGGGAGGTGGAGAAGCCCTGAGGAGTGATTGGGGCCAGCAGCTGCCTCTCATACCCACTGCCAGCGATGGCTGCGCTTGCACCCACTGATGGCACTGGCCACAGTTGCTCCACGCCATCAGCAGGTGCAAGTGAGGCCCGCTCCATCAGCATGTGGGAGTGGCGGCGGCGGTTGGAGCTGGGCTGCTGGCAGACAGGGGATGGGTGGGGAGGGGGCATGGTAGGAGGGGCCAGGTGGGGGCACAGAAGATGGGCCAAGACCCCCCCTTGTGCCCACCACAGCCTCGCATTCCACAGTTTCAAGGTGTATGAATTCATGTACTGGGCCCCTAGTCCTATCTAATAAAAGAGAAACATGCAAATTGACCCTACCTTCGCTACGCTACCAGCCAATATACAAATTAACCTCCAACAAAGATGGCGGGCAGGCCCCTTCCGCCCCAAACTGGCCATGCAACACTGGGGCAGTGGGGGTCCCTGATCCGAGCCCCAGCAGGGGATCTGGTGCTTCACCGCCTGAAGCCCAGCCATGGCGGTGCTGGGGGCCACGATCACAGTCACAAACCAGGTCCCAAGCACAGCCATGGCGGCACTGGGTACTGCACGGGCACAACCACAGCCACAAACCCAGCCAGGGCAGCGCTGAGCGCCCGCGGGGATCCCTATTGCAGCCACAAACCCAGCCCAGAGCCCGGCCATGGGGGCGCTGGGGGTCTAAGGCGTCTTGGTCGCACCCACAAAGCCGGCCCTAAGCCCGGCCATGGGGGCACTGGGGGTCTAAGGGGTCTTGGTCGCACCCACAAAGCCGGCCCTAAGCCCGGCCATGGGGGCACTGGGGGTCTAAGGCGTCTTGGTCGCACCCACAAAGCCGGCCCTAAGCCCGGCCATGGGGGCGCTGGGGGTCTAAGGCGTCTTGGTCGCACCCACAAAGCCGGCCCTAAGCCCGGCCATGGGGGCACTGGGGGTCTAAGGCGTCTTGGTCGCACCCACAAAGCCGGCCCTAAGCCCGGCCATGGTGGTGCTGGGGGCCGCGGGGGTCACGGTCACAGCCCCAAGCCTGGCCATAGCAGCGCTGCTGGCATGGAGGTCAAGATTGCAACCACAAAACCAGCAGAGAGGCCAATCCCTAGCAGCCCCAAGTCCTGTCATAGTAAACCTGGGGCTGAGGGGCTGAGGGGGTGGTTTGGAGACAAACCCGCAGGCCTGGCACCCAGCAGCCCCTGGGCCTGAGGTGGAGGTGCTTGGGTTGCTGAGGGGCTTTGGGTTGGGGCAGCAGAGGCACAAACCCACAAGAAACCTGTGGAAAGGGAAATAAACTATCAAGACTTTATCTCCCTTTCCACAAGATGAGAAAACTGCCTCTGTATTATTTAGGGCTGTGGTCAGCCCCTTTGTACAAACACAGGGTAATGTTATGATCACTCCCAGGAAGGTCTGGTCAGAATTTCCTCTCCAGGGAATAACGCTACTGTGGCAAATCATCTAAGAGAGGAAACAAGCTTTGGTTGGGTTTATTCTGAAGATCAGAAAGTATGCCACCCCAATATATGCTTTGTTGTTATATTGATGATCTTGAGCTGCAGATGTTTGAAAAACAGCAAATGCACGCGAAGGATTTCACTGAAGTCTCCTGATCTCCTTAAAATCAGACCTCCCTAAAGGAGCTTAAATGTCATAGGTCCCCTTGATGGGAGGAGTGTCATCAAGCAGAGAAGACTGACTCTTGTCACAGGACAGGAGAGTAGAAGTTAACATCACACCCAAACTGTTACAAACTATTTCCCCCCACCCCATTCATCTTTCCTAAATATCATTTGCTCTCCTCTAAGAGGCCTGTATCTCCCGCCCCTTTTCCCTAGGAAAATGATATTTAAATCTGCATTCTAAGCCACCTTGGGGAGTTACTCATTTTTCCCTGGGATCTCCCACATATTCATGAGGTACACATGTTAATGAACTTTTGTTTTTCTCTTGGTGATCTGTCTTTCATTACAAGGGCCTCCACTAAGAACTCAGAAAGGTAGAGGAAAACTATTTTTCTTCCTCCATAATTCTATCTCGGGAAATCAAGTCCCCAGCTGCATACAGAGGTTGGCTCAAGTACCAAGAAGTCCTGGCTGATGGGAGGGAAGCTTCTAGGGAGAAATCAATGATATTGGTTCAACAGTTTAAAGTGGTTCAACATTTTTGGAGGATTTGGCAAATTCGGTAGAAATGTTCAAAGTCCATCCAAGAGTCGTCTTCTAGGAATCACATCTGCTGAGATAAAGCACAAGCACATAAGCCCTGATCAGAACCCAGAATGCTATTGCGGGCTCCCCTTCCACGATAGAAAAACCTGGGAACATCCTGAATTTTTAGGACAAGGTGTCATCTATACTAATAAAAGAGAAACATGCAAATTACACTGAATATCTTCCGGACATCCTTCCCAACAAAGCCATGTTGGCTGGGCCAAGGCAGAGGAGATTAGAGGCAATCAGGCAGGCAGGGGAGAGCAATTAGGGCAAACAGGCCATCAGGGGAGAACAGTTAGGGGGATCAGGCTGGCAGGCAGGTGAGTGGTTAAGAGCCAGAGGTCCCAGATTGGAGGGAGTGCAGGCTAAACTGAGGCGACCCCCTTCCCGTGCACGAATTTCGTGCACTGGGCCTCTAGTATCATAAAAAGGGATATTGGCTCCAGTAGGGTTTAAACTATTGATCTAAATATATTTATCCTTTCATTCATCTATCCCTCCCATCCATAACCCAGTATCTGCTAGCTTCTCTCTTCTCTTTCAGTCAAACTTCTTCAAAGCTGTCTTAACTTCACTACCTAGTCTTCAGTCCTCTTGCTATCACCATGCCATTGAAATAGTGGCTGCAAAGGGCACCAAACCCTGTTAAATCCACTGGACATTGAAGAAAGAAATCAATTTTTGTTTTACCTGACCTTTCTATAGCATTTGAATTCATTACTCTCTTTTATTTAAAATTTTCATTCTTTGTTTTCTGTAACATTAACCTCCATCATTTCCACTCCTTAAACTCTTTTTCCAAGCCTGCTCCTTACATGTTGGCATTCCCCAATATTGCATTTTCTTCTCTACACTCTCCCTAGGCAATCTCAGCCATTCTGTGATTTCAGTCATATCCTATGATTCACAAATCTTTACTTCTGATCCCAGTCGATCTCTTAGCTTCATCTTTATCTGGAAACACTAAACATGCCATATACAACATGTCCCAAAATCAAACTCACTTCCTACCCTCCAATCTGTACTCCTGGATCCTATCCAAAATTAGTAGCACCACCATCCAGCCTTTCAAGTCAAAACCTGAGTCTAGATTGACATTTTTGCTCTATTACCCTCTCCTCTCCATTTCACAGGCTCTTATCTCTGACCTAGTTAAGCAAGTCTCTCATTCTCATCTTGTCCAATCTGATATATCCCCACTTGACCACCTGAGGAATATTTAAAACAAATTTAAATACCTGCCTTGGGGAAACTCCAACTTCTAGTTGTTGTCTCAGAAGGAAAAAAAGTCCTCCTTTGATATTTGGGGTCACCTCTGCTGTTTATCAATTTAGGCAAACTATAGATTACTTTTAAAGCAATTACAGCTACAGAACATATTTTGAACACCATAAACGATGATGTAAAACTAACAGTATAGCGCAGTGGTCAGCAAACTGTGGATCACGAGCCACATGCGGCTCTTTGGCCCCTTGAGTGGGGCTCTCCCACAAAATACCATGTGTGGGCGTGCACGTGCAGTGCGATTAAAACTCCATGGCCCATGCGCAGAAGTCGGTTTTCAGCCCTCAAAAGAAATTTCAATCGTACTGTTGATATTTGGCTCTGTTGACTAATGAGTTTGCCGACCACTGGTATAGCTAATAAAAGGAAGTAAATCCCCGGCTGGTATGGCTCAATTGGTTGGAGCTTCCTCCCATACAGCAAAAGGTGGCAGTTTCTTTCAATTCTCAGTCAGGGTGTGTGCAAGAGGCAACCAATGTTTTTTCTCCCTTTTCCTTTCTCTAAACATTAAAAAAAAATCCTGTAAAAATAAATAAAAGTTAGGAAATAGAATGGGAAAATAAAGGATATTAGAAAATTTGGAAATGTTAATTTCCTCATTTTATATACTGGAGAGTTAAGATATGTATAAAATTGGTGGCTCAATAAATAGAGACAAGTATCTTACCTAATAATAGACAAACATGTAAATTGACTGTACCTCCACTATGACCATAGCCAATCAGAGTTAGTATGCAAATTAACTAAACAAAGATGGCGGTTAATTTGCATATGTAGGCTCCCAGCACCTGGGTCACTCAGGTAAGCCCTGCGTGGGCCCTGAGCAGCCTGAGAAGGGCCTGAGCTAGGGGGCCCCCCCGGGCAGGGCCAAGCCTGTGATCAAAGCCAGTTATCGGATGAAACGAGGGTCCCCTGCCCAGGCCGAAACCCTGGGCCAAAAGCTTTCGGCCTGAGCAGGTCTAGGGCAGGGGCGGAGCCAGCGATTGGTGGGGGTGCAGAGGATGGGCTGAGACCAGCCCATGCCCACCATAGCCTCGCATTCCATAGTTTCAAGGTGCATGAATTCATGCACTGGGCCCCTAGTATTATAAAAAGGGGTATTGGCCCCAGTAGGGTTGAAACTATTGATCTAAATATATTTATCCTTTCATCTATCTATCCCTCCCATCCATAACCCAGTATGTCCCCTGCCCAGGCCAAAAGCCTGGGCCAGAGGCTTTGGCCTGGGCAGGTCTTGGGCAGGGGTGGAATCGGTGATCGGAGGGAGCTGGGGGCCCTTCCCCAGACCTAAAGCTTTGACCAGAGGCTTTTAGCCTGGGCAGAGCCCAGCTGGTGATTGGTGTGAACTACAGAGGAAACCCCTTTTCTAACTGCTCATTGGCTAAGCTTCCTGTATGCCACTGGTAATATTCTTAGTAACTTGGGTAATAAGAATCCAAAAAGGTGCCAAACCGGTTTGGCTCAGTGGATAGAGCGTCGGCCTGTGGACTGAAAGGTCCCAGGTTCGATTCCGGTCAGGGGCATGTACCTTGGCTGCGGGCACAGCCCCAGTTGGAGGTGTGCAAGAGGCAGCTGATCGATGTTTCTCTCCCATCGATGTTCCTGACTTTCTATCCCTCTCCCTTCCTCTGTGAAAAATCAATAAAATATATATTTTTTAAAAAGAATCCAAAAAGGTGATCTAGAGTTTTTCCACTTCTGGAGAAAAAAACAAAGGTCCGCTGCTGGAGGGCTAAGAAATGTCATATCCTGCCTAGGTGGTTTGGCTCAGTGGATAATGCCTCCCTTGCCTACTGCAGGGTCTGGGTTCAATTCTGATCAAGGGCATGTACAGGCTAGGTTACAGGCTCCTCCCTGGCCAGGGTCCAGGTCAGGCTCATGCAGGAGGCAACCAATCAAAGTGTTCCTCTCACTTTGGTGTTTCTCTGTCTTTCCCTTTCTCTTCCACATTCTCTAAAAGTCAATGGAAACATTCTCAGGTGAGGATAAAAATAAAGAAATGTCATATCCTATGAAAGACACATCTTGAAAATGCTTAAAGAAAGTTGTCATTTTTTTCATGGTGAAGGGACTAGATTCCATGTTGATGAAAACATCTTGGTGGCTGTGGTGACTGGCAGTGGCTGCAGCAGCAGGGTGATGGAGCTGTTGCCTTTCTCTGATTAGCCAGGTCACCTCCCACAAAGGGAGGCCAGACTGCAGCTTAGGCCCACTCCCCATGGGCATCAGTGGGACATCCCCTGAAGGTTCCCAGTATATGAGAGGGGGCAGGTTGGGCTGAGAGACCCCCCCCCACCCCCAGTGCACAAATTTTGTGCACCGGGTCCCTAGTATTATATAAAGTAATAAAGATAACCTGAAAAGGCAAGGGAACTTATATTTCATAATAGATAAATCAAGGGTCTGGGAGGAGGGGAAATGGGAGATATCTGGAATACTAATAAAAATGTATTTTAAAACTAAAGAGGCACTTAAAGTTTAAAAAATTATTTTAAAAATAATAATAGATAAATCAAATACTATCTAAAGTTAATAAATTAAGACATTAGACCTATAAGCCTCTCATTTCAGTTATAGAGGTAACAGCCAAAAGGGAAATAGTTGATTTAGCAATTGAGATGGAGAGCTGATTGTCTTGCTATAGTTGAATTTTTTTTAACCATATACATGCATTCCTTTGAGAATAATTTTTAAAAAGGAAAACAAGGACTATTTTAATGGAAACTTTTACAGACTGTTTTTTTCAGATATTGCTTTTTCTAATCACTTTACTGTACCAAAAATAAATTTAGTAACATTGTAAAGTTTACTAAAGAAAAAGGCAAATCAGGAGAACTAAGATGGCGGCAAAGGTAAAACACCTATCTTGCCGTCATAATCAGCAATTTTAATACTACAACTTAACAAAAGAACAAACACCTTCCAGAATCACCAGAAAGCTCGCCGAGTGAAAATTCCACAAACAAAAGTGAAAATAAGACACTGTGACTCGGAGGAGCGGCGGCGAACAGCGTTGAAAGATTCACGCGGAGAGAGGTTTGGAGGAGCGCGTGCCGCGGAGTGGGCGGGCGGCTGAAAACCGGCCAGTTTTCTCTAACGGGGAGACCAAGACGTCCCACTGGACTGATTCTCCAGCTCTGGGCGAAGTCCAGGGAACCCACTATCATACGGGGTGAAAACTGGACAGTGGGAGGGCACGCAGAAGCTCGGGTCTGCCTGCTTGTGGAGAAGGCAGCTTGCGCAAGAACAGCTCAGCTGCGTCACGGCGCAGAGAGCGCTCTGCGACTTGTCTCTCATTCGGAAAACTGTCGGACTGCTTTGTTTTACAACCCTGGGTGAGACATTGCGCATGCAAAGTCATTTGGGGAGAGTCTGAATTCCCCGGCAGCCAGTGGAGCTCGGCAGCGGCTCTCTCTCAGAGGTGCTGGCAGCCATTGCCCCTGGAACAGAGTCCCCAGGGCCGCATAGGGCGGAGCTAACACTGTCTGCTTGGCCCAGAGACTCCGCCCATCCAACCTGAGCACAGCTGAGCTTCACAGACAATTGGCCTGGAGGTCAACCCTTCAAGTGCTAACAACGATTAACTGAGCTTAACTTCAGCCAGACTGTGCAGCCCATATCCACCTCAGGTAACCGGGGAGGCTGAGCCACTGTCCCTAGTAGGAAGTCTACCACACAAAGCTAATTGACCAACTCAGGGAAGCAGCCACCATGCAGCGACATGGAAAGAAATCAGATGTGAAAGAAATGGAGGGAAAAAAACGACTGGACATGGAATTCAAAACCACGGTTATAGGGTTTTTCAAGAGGCTCCAACAAAAGGTCGAGGCCTATAAGGAAATAAGCAAGACCACAAAGGAAATGAATGAGTCCTACAAGGAAATGAACAAGACCCTCAAGGATATAAACGAGACCTGCAAGGAAATTATCAAGACCAACGTGGAAATGAATGAGTCCTACAAGGAAATGAAGGAGACCCTCAAGGATATAAAGGAGACTCTCAAGGATATGAAAAAGGACCAACCAGAATTTAAGCATACACTGACTGAAACAAAAAATATACAAAGACCTAAAAGTGCTCTGGAGCACCCCAAGAACCAAGTTAAAGATTTGAAATACAAAGAGGTAAAATCCACTCAGCTGAAAAAGCAAGAATCCAAAAAATTGAAGATAGTGTAAGGGGCCTCTGGGACAACCTCAAGCATACCAACATCCGAATTATAGGGGTGCCATTAAAAGAGAGAGGCCAAGACAATGAAAACCTATTTGAAGAAATAGTGACTGAAAACTTCCCACACCTGGTGAAAGAAATTGACTTAGGAGTCCAAGAAGTGCACCGAACCCCAATATATAGGAACCCTAAGAGGACCACACCGAGGCACATCATAATTAAAATGCCAAGAGCAAAAGACAAAGAATAATAAAAGCAGCAAGAGAGAAACAGTTGGTTACCTATAAGGGAGCACCCATACGATTGTCATTGGATTTCTCAACAGAAATGATGCAGGCCAGACGGGAGTGGCAAGAAATATTCAAAGTGATGAACAGCAAGAATCTACAACCAAGATTACTCTATCCAGCAAAGCTATCATTCAGAATTGAAGGTCAGATGAAGTGCTTCGCAGATATGAAAAAGCTAAAGGAGTTCATCACCACCAAACCAACATTATATGAAATGCTGAAAGATATTCTTTAAGAAGAGGAAGAAGAAAAAGGTAAAGATGAAAATTATGAACAACAAATACACATCTATCAACAAATGAACATAAAAATCAAGTGAATTGATAGGCTGTTGAACAAGATAGACTGGTGAATATAACAGAGACATGGACATAGAGAAGGAATGGACTGACAATTCTTGGGGAGAAAAGGGTTGTGGGAAGTGCAACAAGAGACTGGACAAAAATCATGCAACAATGCGAGAGGACAGTGGTGAGGGGGAGGTGAGGGTGGAGGGTGGGATAGGTACAGGGTGGAGGGGAGCTATAGGGGGATAAAAAGTGGAAACAATGTAATTAATAAATTGAACAATAAAGATAAAAAATACAAAAAAAGAGAAAAAGGCAAATCATTTGCCATAAGATTACTAAATTATAGTATTAACTTAAAAGGCAATATTGTAAGCATAACTTAAAGTATACATTGGTTACAGCAACTTAGGCAGCACTCCTGCTTAATGGAAACAGAGGTGTCAGATACTAGGACAGGGCCATGAGAAGCTAGAAGAACTGTAATTTTCCTATAATCCTGATAATGTTGAAAGAAGTTAGAATAATTGAGAGACGCTAGCTCCTAATTTGATTCTTGCTTTACTATTTTGCTTACATTTTTTGTTATATATCTATGCACCTAATTTACACTGGTCATATTCCGTAGCAGAGATACCTTTTGGTTTCAAAAGATAAGCTCATGTTTCTGAAGTTGGTTATGTACACTGAATTTAGAATCTCATTCTCTGTTACAGTTGGTTTCTCTTTCCTTAGCAACCCTATTTGCACAAGCTTTCTCAAACTTTTTCATCCTTACCAGACTCTTTCAGGATTTGGGGTCTACAATGTGGCAAACATAAGCACCCCCCTCAATTTTGCTTGGACTGGCCTAGTAAGTAAAATATTTTTGGAGGTGCTGAATCTTGCCAATTTGATTATAACTTCCTATTAATTCTTTAGGTCTTAGTAAAATACCTGACACATGATAGATGCCATAGAAACAAGTTTTCTAGGTGATATGCACATAACCTATGAGCTGTACATGGAAAACCTTCCCACGAAAGCAACAGACCCACTTAGTAAATGACAATAATTATTCTGGGTTCTTGAAGAGAGGTGATTTGACTTTATCTAACCAATGGTTCTTAAATTTACCCAATTTAATCATTTAAGAAGTTCTGAAACCTTTCCTTAAAACACCTCCAAATTTTGAGGAGGAAAACAAACCCAAGAAGGGAAGAACTCGAGACAGAGGATTGGGGTTCAGGAAGGGAACTTGTAAGAAGAGAAATTAAAAATAGGCACTATAGTTCAAACCAGGTTGATGTATCTGTACACAAGATGGAGTTAACAACATATGTTTATAGACATGTGTTCACCAAATTTCACTCCTTTGTTAATATGAATGTAGCACTGAGCACAGGCTATGGAGTCATGAACTTCTTAAGGTTTAAATCCCAGATCTGCCACCTTTTAACGTCAAGATTGTAGGTAAACTACATAACCTACTTGAGCCTATTTCCTGAAAGATTGTGACAGTGACGATACTCCACCACAAAGAATTGTTTTGAGTTAGCCTAATTATTGCATGTTGTGTTTTGCCTATTGCCAAGATATAGGGAAAGATTTATTAAATTACTAGATGCCCGGTGCATGAATTCATGCACTAGTGGGTCCCTTGGTCTTACCTGCTGGATCAGGCTGAAACCAGCTCTCCGACATTCCCTGAGGGATCCCGGATTGCAAGAGGGCACAGGCCAGGCTGAGGGACCCTACCAGTGCATGATCGGGGCCAGAGAGGGATATGGAAGGTTGGCTAGCTGGAGAGGGACCACAGGAGGGCTCCAGGGCATGTCTGGCCTGTCTCAGTCCCGATTGGCTGGACCCCAGCATTAGCAGGCTAACCTACCAATCAAAGCATCTATCCCCTGGTGGTCTGTCCCATCATAGCAACTGGTCAACTGGTTGCCCACTGGTGGTTAGTGCATGTCATAGTGAGTGGTTGAGTAGCCTTAGTATATCATTAGCATATTATGCTTTGATAGATTGAACAGCTGAGTGGATGATTGGACACAGCATATTAGGCTTTTATTATATAGGATAGTTATTATGAATGTTATTGCTTGTCTCCATCATTGGACTGTTAGCTCTAAAAGCCACATAGAATTTGTCTCATTTAAAATTGCTTCTCCAGTTCCTAAAACAGAAAGAAGCATGGCATTTTTAAAAAATATATATGTTTTATTGATTTTTTACAGAGAGGAAGGGAGATGGATAGTTAGAAACATCGATGAGAAACATAGATCAGCTGCCTCCTGCACACCCCCCACTAGAGGATGTGCCCACAACCAAGATACATGCCCTTGACCGAAATCAAACCCAGGATCCTTCAGTCCACAGGCCAACACTCTGTCCACTGAACCAAACCGGTTAGGGCGAAGCATGGCATTTGATCAGTGCTTAATAGATGGTTTTAAATGCATGATGACTCAATATGTTGATTCCATAAATCAAATATGAAAATGTCATTTTATAGGCAGACCTCATCCTATACATATTTCTTTCTATAACAGGAATAATTCCCCCAGATTCTTACACAGTTTGTTTTTAGAAAAAGAATCATGTAATAGGATAAATGGACCAAAGACAGTTTTAGTCCCAACCAGGAACGAGTACAAGTTTGCCCTAGCCCAGGGGTCGGCAAACTGCAGCTCACAAGCCACATGCAGCTCGAGAGTCGGTTTGCCACTCCGTTGACTAATGAGTTTGCCGATCACTGACCTGGACTCTGGATTCCAATAATTACAGGTTGTTGTTCCTTGTGATTAAGCCCCTATCCCAGTTTGCCGACCACTGCACCTAGCTGGTTTGGCTCAGTAGAGAGCAACGGCCTACGCACTGAAGGGTCCCAGGTTTGATTCTGGCCAAGGGCACATTCCTGGGTTGTGGGCTTGATCCCCAGTAGGGGCGTGCAGGAGGCAGCCAATCAATGATTCTCTCGCATCATTAATGTTTCTATCTCCCTCTTCCTTCTGCTTCTGAAATCAATAAATATTTTTTTAAAAGAGTACAAGTTTGAAAAGCCCAAGTTTTCCTCCTCAGTATACCATATGTAATTTAAAAAATCAAATATCACCTTCAGCCCTGTTAGTGTGGCTCAGTGGTTGAGTTTGACCCATGAACCAAGAGGTTCCCAGTTCAATTCCCAACCAGGACACATGCCCAAAGTGTGTGCTCAATCCCAGTAAAGGGGGTGTGTGGGAGGCAGCCAGTCGATATTGCTGTCTCTGTCCCTTGCCCTTTCACTCTAAAAAAATCAATAAACATTTTTTAAATTAAATACCTGCTTCAATCTTTCCATATACATTTTTAATGGTTATAGTCAGAATTACTGTTTACTAGAGTTTGAAAAGCCAATCAATAAAAGTAAAATCCATACTGAACTGTCCTAAGTAGGATGTTTATCGTATTTTATTCACTGAAGTTTTTGAGAGTTCTAAATTATATGGTATTTAACCAGTGGCCTGCATGTAAAGACCTCAAGTCCAAGTTTGGAACAAGTATAGCCAAAGCATAAAGCAAAGCTATTTGTTTAGTTTACTTGAGGCTCACATCCATGTCACCTGTTTAATAGGCACTATGCTGTCAGCAAATGAGACCACAATGACATGACCAAGCAGAACAAGGTAAAGACTGTAGAACATGGTTATAGTAGCAATAGAGGACTTGAAAGGCTCCATGACTTGCCTTTGGTCACAGAACAAGTTAGAGCACAGCTGTCAATCCTCCAGATTTCCAGTGTTGCATGTGGTCATAAAGCTTTGCGTAAATACCTGAACATAACAACCATCCAATTTTTAGTTAACTGTATACCAAAAATAAAGTTTTAATATAAAGTTTAAATAGCGTGCCCTACACATAAGGGTTTATCCCACTTAAATAAGTAAATTACAGAATTATTTTCAAATTTCGAACATTATGTTTACTACGTCAGGAACTGTTCTAATAATCTGTATTAACTCATTTAATCCTCACAAAAACCGCAGATGTAGCGGTGTGCCAGGACTCAGTCTGATGTCCGAGGCTATGTCCTAACTATTGAGTGAATCTACTCTTAACAAAGTGGGTATGAAGCATATACAATAAAACTTAAAATCTGTCATGATGATTGTTAAACTATACAAATGTAATTTAGTGCTATTTTCTACATTTCCCTTCATTTCCTAATTATCTCTAACCAGTGTTTTTTAAAACCAGCACAAAGCCAAGTTTTCTTTATTAGAAAATGTCTTTGTCTTTAAATACTCAGTAAGCCTGGCTGGTATAGCTAAGTGGGGCGAGTATAATCCCATGGAACAAGAGGTCTCAGGTTTGATTCCCAGTCATGGTACATGCCCAAGTTGCAGGCTCAATCTCCAATAGGGGATGTGCAACAGGTAGCTGATCGATGTGCCTCTCTCATCGATGTTTCTCTCTCCCTTCCTCTCTGAAATCAATAAAAATATTAAAAATAATCATAAGCATTTACAGGACCCAATTATGTAATATGTCTGAAGAAATTTTGCTCCTCTTTTCTAATTGGATTTGTTTCATTTGCATTGAAATCTGACTTAGGGGAGAAATTACTGTCCCTATGTGATAATCCACTTAAAATAATTTTTTTAACTTTATTATACTAAGAATTCCTTTAGAAAACAACTACATTTCCATGCATTACAATATTAAGGTATGCCCTGGCCAGGTAGCTCAGTTGGGTAGAGTGCTGTCGAATACACCAAAGATTGCGGGTGCAATCACCATTCAGGGCACATACAAGAATCAACCAATAAATGCATTAATATGTGGAACAACAAATTGATGTTTCTCTCTCTCAAATCATTTAAAATTATAATGTGTCGCCGAAACCGGTTTGGCTCAGTGGATAGAGCATCGGCCTGCAGACTGAAAAGTCCCAGGTTCGATTCCGGTCAAGGGCATGTACCGTGGCTGTGGGCGCATCCCCAGCGGGGGGTGTGCAAGAGGCAGCTGATCGATGTTTCTCTCTCATCGATGTTCCTGACTTTCTATCCCTCTCCCTTCCTCTCTGTGAAAAATCAATAAAATATATTTTAAAAAATAATAATAAAAAATAATAAAATTATAATGTGTCATTCCAGGAAACTAATGAATAACAATTTTAAAAAGCTACTGTGAAGTTGAGGGGAAAATCAGTATGTATTATTTTATTTTATTGATATAAAAGAAAACTACAAATACTGTACAGTGAGGTGTGCTATAGAACACTATACAGTTATAATAAACTATTACCAATTATTTATTACTAAAATGTAATATATACAAGCAATCACAAAATCAGAAAATAATGGGTAACAGCCAGTGCCTTAGGGATGATGTAACAGCTATACTATTTTATTGAGCAGTTAAAGCACTTACCATTATTTCCAAATATTCTCACTATTACTACTGATTTTTACATATACTAAATAACATTTCCCTCCAAAAAGTAGACTCTCCAGCTCTTGGCACTAACTCTTAAAGTCAAATAGACCTGAAAATATTGATAACCTTTTCAGTCTTTTATTGCTCCACCACAGGCATAAAGGCTCAGGAAGGGACTTGTGCATTCTAAAGAAAAGTATGCAATACCTTACAATTTTAAATACTAAGTACTTGATACTCACAAGCAGATAACATCAACTAAAACTTTTTTTTACTAGTTTTTCTTTCTTTTACAAGAGGATAATCATTGTATTAATATTATACTACAAAAGCATGTAGACTCCATAATTTAAAAAATTAAATGTCAGATATACAAGTAATGGCATTTCTCCAGTAATTCACAATTTTTACAATTTCTGCTATTTTGGAACAAAGTTAAAATTCCCACGATTTAAGTATTAAGTATGAATTGAAACACTTAGCATCTCAAAGAATTATTAAGAATGACAGAACTTACAATTAACTATAAATCTTACAATTGATGAGATAGCTCCCCTTTGTTATTTAAGTAAACATTCTACTATGGCATGTTTTCAAGTGAATAGTTCTGGCTTGAAATATTAACTTTTTAAATTAACTGTGAAGTGCCTTGACGTTGTAGTAATTTTGTTAAATTATATAACCTTGTAATGTCTACCCAACTTAGAGCATGTATGTACCTCACTACTATTATAAAAAGTCATTTATGAGTAGAGTTTAACCTGATTTTTGCAAAGGCCTTTATGAAAATCTTAATATGGAAACTTTGTTTTGGGAACCTTGAAACTCAAAATCTGCTCTGCTATATTTTAAGTATGGGCCAATTAAAATTTCTAGAAAAATTAAGACAAATCTGGACTGATATTTTAGTCACTAGAGGCCTGATGCACGAACTTCATGCACAGGTAGAGTCCCTAGGCCTGGCTGGCGATCAGGGCTGATGGGGGCCTTCCTTCGTTCTGCACTGCCCCCTGGTGGTTAGTGCAAGTCATAGCAAGCGGTCAAACTCCCAAGGGGACAATTTGCATATTAGCCTTTTATTATATAGGAGGATTATACTGATCAAATCATGACAGAAGTTACAAGTTTATTTCATATCTAAAGACTAGTTATTAGTGAGGTCTAAGTTTTTAAGAGAAATGTTTACTAACAGCCAGTATTACTAGGTAACTACATAAAATATTTTTATAAACTTTGCATTTGGTAGCTAATGTGATGTCAGTACAATTCTCAAAAACCTGTCATTAGTAGTATGAGTTGCTAGCAAGTGATCTTCCCTGAGGTAAGAGACCATATGCAGAAGTCTGCTCATTTCCAATGAAGTTAGATACTCAAAAATAATGGCAATAAGGACCTGTGGCTGGAAATCACAGATGCCTTTCAGATTGCAAGAAGGCTTCATTGTAAAACCAAACTAGGAAATCACCAGAAATTATACAGCAAATTTGCTAAATTTCTCAGGTCATTATCCTGAAACACAGTGAAAGAGGGGTAATTGGATCTTATGCTTGCCTTTAGAATAGTTCCTGAGTAACCATTCCCTTAGAGTTCATTATATTCTAGCTTTTATTTGGCAGTTGTCTTGCTTTTCTTCAGTTTCAACCAGTTTCTCATTACCAGCATTCTAGATATACTCTATCTTCAGTTCCACCTGGACTTTGGGTCATCAATTCAAATTTGATATGATTAACTATAAAATGAATTAGTAAAGGAAAAAAAATTTGCTTTGACTTTCAGTGAGACACTGCAAACAAAATTTAGTTACAGTTTATGTTACATCTAGGGCTAAAAATATTAAGTGATTTATGATCTCCAGCTTGGACTCAAAGTTGTAGTGATCACAAATAGTACTAAAAATAGTCATTCTTTAGTCCTGAATTTTATTATAGTAACCATATGGAAGGACAAACAATGATATTTAAAATTTTAAATTGTTCTAAAACTTCTTTGTAAAGATGATACCTGGGCTCATCTCTCAAAAGCCAGTAATTACCCCAACAAAATTTCAGAAACTTTAAAATTATTTTAAGAAATATAATCATTCTCAGAATCAAGCCTTTTATTCTTTATCATGGGAGAACCCAAACTGTTATATTTATATCTAACTGGCTACTAAATAGCATTGCTGTGGCGAGAGAAATTAATGTGTTGTTAGAGATTAAACCCTTCAAAATGTTCACAGGTACATTCTAATTTGAATAAAGAAAAGTATTGAATAGGGTTTTTGATATTTTTTACTTCATGCTATGAGAGTATATTTGTCAGTTATTAACTAACCATACTAAGCCACAGGTGAAGAAAATATGTTAAAGAAAAGGTGATTATATCATTTACCTGGAAGCAGTGCATTTTGCGTGTTAAAAGTTTTCTTGTATTTAAACTAAAAAAAGGGAGGCATGTTTCAATAGCTGAAAGGGCTAAAATTATAGTGGTTAGTGATATTTGTAATTTTTAGTTTAATACACAGAAGTCACCTATACTAAATGGGAAATATTCGTTGGCAGCTGCAGTTCTTTATGCAAAACTAGTGCACAATATAAAAATTCTATTCTTTTCTGCTATTTAGATATAAAGACACTTCAAATTTAGAAAAATGGAGAAAAAATATTTTTTTAAAGGTAATAAACCCAAATATATATCTTGATCACCTGCAAATGTCTATTCTCCATTCTTTCCTTATTCAAAATGGACTAGCTCATTTAGTAAGTAGATCCAGTCAGAGATACTTTCATAGAAAGAAAAACAAACCCTCCCTTATTTGGAAACACAAGTTAAAATACTGTCTATATTCGTTATGAATCAACAGATTGAGATTTTTTAAACACCTGATAATATACTTCTTGATGTACATTTTCTTAGAATGAATATATAATTCTGCATCTGTTACATGTGTAAACAGACAGCCAGGCTTTACTCTAGATAAGAAATTGTATTAACAGACATTTTGTCTTTCATCCATTCTAATTCAACTTAATTTCAGTGAACAGAAGAAAAAGATGAATTGAAATGTACATTTCAGTATACAGGTTTGCAAAATAGGATAAGATAGTGGAATACCAATCTCAGGATAAACATTCTCTGTCTGTAAGGAATAAGCATGAAAGCTGCTTCCTGAGGAAACAGGCACTAACAATTTGATGAGTACAAATGCCCAGTTGATCAGGGTATGATGCAGCAAAATTTACATCCAAATCCAAGTGAAGCCAAGAAATAAAACTTTATGGATTCGAAAAACAAAACAAAACAGTTTTGGTTCAAAGGGAGAGGGAGGTGTTAAAGATAACTTAATAAGCTTACATACCACTGATCAAAATCGTAGAAAAATATAACTCATTCATAAAGAAAATTCTCATTTATAAATTGTAAATCTGACAAACTTTGAAAATTAGAGATTAACTACTGCTACAATAATTTTTACATTTTCTACTACACTTTGCAATCAACTTTTCTGCAAGATTAAAGGGAAAAAAACCCAAATTTGATGGTACTTGACTAGGCCAGTATTCAAAAAATAACAACATATTATCCACAACAGAGCACACTATTGGCTGTGTTAACTCAAACAGCAACATTACTGAATCACATTGACTTTATAATTCTAGAACAGATATTTCCCCATAACCTTGCTCAGTCAGCAAAATGTTTTATCATTACATTTTATTCTCAAGATATTTTCACCAAGAATACTATCTCTATGAATGTTTACATTCACAGAAATGTCAAGATCCTAATATCTAAAAAATCCTTTTTATGAATTTTAAGATACAATTTAGTTCAGATAACCTTCAAATTTACATAAATCTTTGACAGTCTAGTAAATATGTGGGATGGTTACATCAACAGTAGCAAATCTCATTTCCTCCCAGTCCTAGAAATCAAACATGTTTAGCAAGAGAATTTTCATGAAATTAAAATTACAAAGAACTTCCAAGGAACCACATATATGGAAAAAACTCAGCAGATCTAGTAACTAATTTGTAGGAATTCAGAGCCAGCCTGGGCAGCAGTATATTAAAAGCTATTGCCAATCACACACTTGCTATCATGCACTGAATAACAAGATATAATCTTTGAATTGTATACGTACAAGATATTTAATGACTAATCAAATTATGTGGCCCAGCCAACAAATATTACATATTCACAATAAACATTCTGCCTTTATTAGCCTCTAATTAAATCAAGAGTGATCCATTGGCTCAGTTGTGTTTGTCATCTCGGCATCTTGACTATCCATCTCTTCAGGCTCGTCCACGGAATTTCCCTTTTGTGCTTTTGACCTTGTGGCAAATGCTGCTCCCAATGCCTCTGCCACACAGCTTTCAGTTGTTTCTGTATTCAAATTTTCAGTGCCACCAGTTAAAGAAAAAGATTCAGGCAAGCCAGTCTGAAGACTCCCAGACTTCACAGAACTCATAACTTCTTTCCTTTGAGGAAGATCAGATGTTGACTGCTCTGTACTTTGATCCCTTAAGTGCTTGTCCATTGAAGCCTGAATAGAAGAAACCATTTCCTGCAATTTTTTTCGCTGGGCCTCAACCAATTCAGGATCCAGCTGCCTGCCGTCTCGCACTGTAACAACTCCAGGAGCTATTCGAATAAGCTCACTGTTACTAGGAGTAGCTGTGAATATAGGAGGCTCTGTTTTAATGGAACTATTACTAAAGTCTGTCCCTGTGTTATGTTTCCTTACAACTGGAGTTTCCCTAGCTCTTGGATCAAGTTGTATGTTACTGGATGCAGTTCCTAGAGAATGCCCTTTCCCCTGAAAGGCAGTTACATTATGAAGTTGATCAGATTTCTTTTTCACTACTCCACCACTACCTAGTTTTAACAGCCCGTGTGAGGGACTAGATTCCCTACTTCTTGTAGTAGCCTCTGCTCGAACTTGACTTACAGCCTCTTTAACTAAGTCTTCAACATCAGGACCAATGGGAAAATGTCCTGCAGCATCCACACACAACTCCAGTCTATCTTCAGAAGCATTATAGACAAAGGTTTTGCCAGGTAGATGTGGAAAAGTACAATGCTTGCCATCAGCCATACCTAAAGAAGGGGAAAGATATTTAACATATTAAAATATTACTTAAAAAGTACAATGAGGACAATTTTAGATGAAATAGTAAATTTTCAATAATTTACAGATTACAGCTTTTAAAACAAAATTAATTAGAAAGTAAATTACTACCAATATAATTTAATACTACAAAAAAAATCACCATAGACCTTAAAGTAGTACCTGGGGAGATGTTTAAAAGAACGTATCATTTTTGCATTGTGTTTATATAAGAGAATGTCCTATTTTAAAAAAGAGACTTGTCCATGTCCCCTCCCCTTAGCCAGGCTGGCCGAACTCCACCCATGCACGAATTTATACACTGGGCCTCTAAAATACACACGCACACGCACACGCACACACACACACACTGAGTGGCCAGATTATTATGCGTTCAGAGATCATAATAATCTGGCCTGGCCACTCAGTATATAGTTTCTAGGCTTTTTACATTATTAAAAACTTAAAATATGTATTTTAAAAAATCAATGCAAATATTTTAAGTATTATAGTCCCTTTTAAGGATAATTATAATAGAGGCCCACTGCACAAAGATTCATGCAAGAATGGGCCTTCCTTCCCCTGGCTGTTGGCAGTGTCTTTGCTCCGGCCAGAGCCGCCTTCCTGCCTTCCCACACTGCCCAGAGGCCCAGAGCGGCTGGGGCAGTGCAGAATGCCTGCACTGTCGCCATGGTGACGACACAAGCATCCTGTCCTGCCCCCAGCAGCTTAGTGCCTGCATATGCAAAATAACCCTCCATTTTTGTTAGGTTAATTTGAATACTCCTGATCGGCTGGTGGGTGTTACAAAGGTACAGTCAATTTGCATCTTACTCTTTTATTAGTGTAGATAATAGTCCTTTGAATTTTAAGAATCAAGGTGTATTAAATTTTTTATATCACATTATCAACAATTCTATTACATATACAGGCCAAAAGACATGTATACTAACATTTATAGCTACATTCACCCTTACATCCCCAAACTACAAACTACCTAAAAATGCATCAGAACAATGAATGAATTATATTAAAACTAGTGCCCTGGTACACGGATTCATGCACATTGAAAGGAAATTAGAAGGTAGCCAGCAAGGCGGGACTGGGTAAGATGGGCCGGACATGCCCCCCTGGAGCCAACCTCCGCAGTTCCTCCCGGCCACCTGCACCTGGGTTGGCTCCGTGGCTTGAACAGTGTCTGTGGAGTGAGCAGGGTCCCTCTGGCAGGTGAGGTCCCTCAGCCTAGCCTGTGGAGATCAGGCCGAAACTGGCTCTCCAATATCCCTAGAGGTCCTGGATTGCAAGTGGACAGTTCTCGAGTGACACACCCCAGCATCGGGCTCCCTCCTCTCTGTTTCCACAAGAATTGCTGCTGCCAAGTCACCACAGTTTGGCAGCTCTGGCATGAGTGTCCCCCTCCACCCCCGCCATTAATCAGTGCGTGTCATAGGTACCACCGAGTTGATTGGACAGTTGCTTAGCCATATACACATATACATACAAACGTGTGTGTGTGTGTGTGTATACACACACACATACATACTAGGGGCCCAGTGCATGAAATTCGTGCACTGGGGGTGGGTGGTCCCTCAACCCAACCTGCCCCCTCTCACATACTGGGAGCCCTCAGGGGATGTCCAACTGATGGCTCACCCCCAGCCTGCTCCAAGGCCTAAAGCCTCTAGTGAGGCTTTAGGCCTTGGGCACCCAGCCATTGCCCTGCTCAGCTCAGCCCTGGCTGCCTGCGACCACCCGGCCCCAGGGGCTGGGTGCTCACCGCCACTTCTGCTCATAGCGCCCGGAGGCCGGGTGCTTCCTGCTGCTGCCACCACTTCCCCTCACAGCACCCGGGGGCTGGGCACTCGCTGCCACTGCCGTTTCATCTCTACCCCCTGGGGCCCGGTGCTCATGCCACTTGGCCCCACCCCCGCTCCTGATTGGCTGGTAGTATAGCCAATCAGGAGCAAAGGTACGGTCAAATTTACATGTTTCTCTTTTATTATATAGGATATGTGTGTGTGTGTATATATATAGAGAGAGTAGCCAGATTATTAATGATCTCTCAACACATAATAATCTGGCCACTCAGTATACTGCATCTTAGTTATCTAATCACTAGGTGATGGTAATTTAGGTTGATTCAACTTCTGACTATATCCTATCTAATAAAAGAGTAATATGCAAATTGAACATACCTTCGCTACACCCACCAGTCAATCAGGAGCGGGGGGCAGGGCCAAAGTGACCCGGACTCTGGCCAGGGAGAAGACCTAGGCCAGGGGGAGGCGGAGCCGAGGCCCATGCTATCTGGGCTCGAGCTGGCTGGGGCGAAGGCCCAGGCTGGGGGGGGGGGGAGTATGTGGCTGGGACGGAGCCAGCCATCGGCCCCATTGCAGGGCAATGGCTGGGTGCCCAAGCCCTAAAGCCTCTATTTGAGGCTTTAGGCCTTGGGCAGGCTGGGGTGAGTGATCAGCAAGCTGTAC
The DNA here is from genome assembly GCA_027563665.1 of Antrozous pallidus. Classification (NCBI taxonomy): domain Eukaryota; kingdom Metazoa; phylum Chordata; class Mammalia; order Chiroptera; family Vespertilionidae; genus Antrozous; species Antrozous pallidus. The sequence continues at coordinate 38,372,228 of CM050510.1, forward strand.
ATCCCCTGAGGGCTCCCAGTATGTGTGAGGGGGCAGGTTGGGCTGGAGGGGCCAACGACCCCCAGTGCACGAATTTCATGCACCGGGCCCTTAGTGTGTGTGTGTGTGTGTGTGTGTGTGTGTATAAAATAAAAAAGAGAAACATGCAAATTTGACTGAAGCTTCGCTCCTGATTGGCTATGCTACCAGCCAATCAGGAGCGGGGGTGGGGCCAAGGGGCATGAGCACCAGGCCCCGGGGGTAGAGATGAAATGGCAGTGGCGGCAAGCGCCCAGCCCTCAGCCCCCAGGCACTGTGAGGGGAAGCAGCGGCTGCAGCAGCGGTGGTGGCGGCAGCAGTGAGCGCCCAGCCCCTGGGGCTGGGTGGTCACAGGCAGGCGAGGCTGACCTGAGCAGGTCGATGGCTAGGTGCCCAAGGCTGAACCATCAGTTGGACATCCCCTGAGGGCTCCCAGTATGTGAGAGGGGGCAGGTTGGGTTGAGGGACTACCCACCCCCAGTGCACGAATTTCATGCACCGGGCCCCTGGTCCTATCTAATAAAAGAGTAACATGCAAATGTGATCGTACCTTGGCTCCTGATTGGCTATGTTACCAGCTAATCGGAGCAAGGGGCGGGGTCAAGAGGCATTGGCGCCAGGCCCTAGGAGCAGAGACGAAGTGGTGAACGCATCAAGTGCCCGGCTCTGGGTGCAGAGACCAAGCAGTGGCAGCGCCGGTGAACCACAGCTGCGTCTAACTGAGGCCCCCAGGCGCGGAGAACGAGGTGGTGGTGGCGGCGGCGGCAGTGAGAATTCACCACATCTGCGTCTTAGGCCCCTGGCATTGCTAATGTTTTATGTGTAGCTTCAGCTGTTTGCCAGCAAAAACGGAAGGCAACCGCCAGAGGGAAGGCCCCCAAGTCCCAGCTTCAGCATCCAAGCTGTGGAAACTGACAACGGGTAGGAGGAAGTCCCACCCCCACAGAATCTGTCCAAATCCGTTGGTCACACTGCTGAAAGGCCTGACTGTCATTCTCCTCTATCTCAGAACATGGCAGTAGAGAGGTGAGACTATGTCCAAAGAAAAACTGTTGACACAACGGAGCTGTGTAGTAGAAAGGTGCCGACGTTATCGACAGAAAATGTCTGAAGAGCGACATGCATCTGATCTTGAAAGAAGGCGACACCTGCGACAGAATGTATCTGAAGAACAGCTATCGGAAAAACGTTGCTCTGAAGCCGAAAAACACCAGCATCTTCGACAGGAAATGTCTAAAGAACAACGTGCCTTTGAAGTTGAAAGAAGGCAGTGGCAAAGACAGAATATGTCTAAAGAACAGTCATCAAGAAGTACTAGTAACAGTGGAAGGAACTGCCTTCTCAGCGAAAATGGAGTACGTGAAGATGCAATTCTCGAACATAGTTGTGAAATGACTGTTAGATGTGAATTTTGCCTATCACTAAATTTCTCTGATGAAAAACCATCTGATGGGAAATTTACTCAATGTTGTAGCAAAGGGAAAGTCTGTCCAAATGATATACATTTTCCAGATTACCCGCCATATTTAAAAAGATTGATGACAAATGAAGATTCTGACAGTAAAAATTTCATGGAAAACATTCGATCTATAAATAGTTCTTTTGCTTTTGCTTCCATAGATGCAAATGTTGCATCGCTATTAGGATACGGGCCATACTGTTTTAGAATACATGGACAAGTTTATCATCGTACTGGAACTTTACATCCTTTTGATGGTGTTTCTCGGAAGTTTGCTCAACTATATTTTGGATACAGCTGAAGCTACATGTAAAAGATTAGCAATCCCAGCAAACCAGGCCTGCTTGGAAAGACTCATGATCAACATCAACAACCTCATGCATGAAATAAATGAATTAATAAAATAATACAAGATGCTACATGAGGTAGAAAAGGAAGCCCAATCTGAAGCAGCAGCAAAAGGTATAGTAACTATGGCAATTAAATATGATCATAATAGTGACCCAGGTAGATATAATTCTCCCTGTGTAACCGAGGTTGCTGTCATATTCAGAAATGAAGATGGAGAACCTCCTTTTGATAGGGACTTGCTCATTCATTGTAAACCAGATCCCAATAACCCAAATGCCACTAAAGTAAAACGAATCAGTATCCTGTTTCCTACATTAGATGCAATGACATATCCTATTCTTTTTCCAGATGGTGAAAAAGGTTGGGGAACAGATATTGCATTAAGACTCAGAGACAACAGTGTACTCAACAATAATACTAGACAAAATGTAAGGACACAAGTCACCCAAATGCAGTATTATGGATTTCATCTCTCTGTGAGGGGCACGTTCAATCCTATTTTAAATGCAGGAAAATTAACTCAACAGTTTACTGTGGATTCGTATTGTTGTTATATCATTTTGTTATTTATTTATTAATTACATTATGTATTATTTTCATATACATTGTACTCATTACCTTTTATCTCTCACACTTTTATTGTAGAGAAAGGGCAAATAGCACTATTAAAATATTTCCTCTAATTAATACTCTTTTAATGTGCAAGAATTTCATGTACCGGGCCACTAGTGTATATATATATATATATATATATATAAAAGCCAAGTGACTGAACAGCAGAATGATCAGAACAACCAGTGGCTATGGCGCATACTGCGGTGGCCAACTAGCCTGATCAAGGTCAGGGCTGACCAGCCAACCCCCCGTGGCCCATCCTCCATGCCAGCCCCACCCCTAATCAGCCCCCACACCCACACTCCCGATCACTGAAGTGTGCCCTTCAGTAATTCTAAGTAAGTAAACGCTCTCCAGGCTTCATAGATCAGGAATCTGAATGACAAATGATCAAGAGGAAAATTGCTCATGGTCTGGACCATCAGTCAGATGTCCAGGAGAGGTGCCCAGCACAACCACCATCCTCCTGCGTTCTCTCTCCACAGCTTACTACCAAAGAGGGCAGCCACATCACACCATGGCCTCTCTTTAGAGGGTTTGTCAGCAGGGAACTAAACCATATTATCTGTCTAGGGAGAGGCTTAGAAATGGAAGCTGTAAGTGTCCCTGACACTAAAGCACCTTTGAAGCTTCAACTCATCTGAAAGGCAACAGCAAACGTGTATACACCCTGCAAAGATCTTTGACACTAATAATTTCCACTGGCTGGCCCAGCCCCAATCGGCTCTCTCCCACCCTGATTGGGGGTGGGCCAGACACACCCCACCTGTGCACTAATTTGTGTACCAGGCCTCTAGTCTATATACACTGAGTAGTCAGATTATCATGATCTCTGAACACATAATTATCATGATCTCTGGACACTCAAGAGTGTGTGTGTGTGTGTGTGTGTGTGTGTGTGTGTGTGTGTAGGCCCGGTGCATGAATTCATGCATGGGTGGGATCTGGCCAGCTAGGCCAGGGGGAGGGGACATGGGCCACTGGCCAGCCAGCCTGCTGGTCGAATTCCCGGTCAAGGGGACAATTTGCATATCAACCTTTTATTATATAGGATATACACTGAGTGGTCAGATTACTGTGCATTCAGAGAGGTCATAATAATCTGGCCACTCAGTGTATATAAAAGGCTAATATGCTAAGTGTCCCTGGGCCTATCTGACCAGTCACTATGATGTGCACTGACCACCAGGGGGCAGAAGCTGCCAAGGTGCAGTGACTTGGCAGTGGCAGTTCTCGGGTAACGTACCCCGAAACCAGAGAGGAGGGAGCCAAATTCCTCGGGGGGCCATGCGATTCCACCTTTGACCGTGGGTTATGTTGTTGCTGGGTCACTGTCGGCCCCGAATCTGGTTTACTGCACACTTGCATTTGTACTCCACATCCTCTACAACAACTTTGCATAGTGCTCCAGGACGCATATCCAGGACCCCTTGGGGGATGTTGGAGAGCTGGTTTTGGCCCAATCCCTGCAGGCCAGGCCAGGACCCTACCTGCTGGACATACCCTGCTCATTCTGCAGATGCCCTTTGAGCCACGGCACCATCCCAGGTGCAGTGGGCTGGGGAGGGGCCACGGGAGGTTGGCTCCAATGCATGTCCAGCCCATCTCGCCCAGTCCCACCCCGCCAGCCACCTTCTAATTAATTTCCTTGCATTGGGTCACTAGTTATGAATAATGCTATTATTACATTTCTGTACAGGTTTTGTGTGGACATGTTTTCATTTCTCTTGGGTATTCATCTAAGAGTGGAGCTGCTGGGCTGTATAGTTTAGTCTGTTAAATCTTTCTAGGAACTGCCAAACTGTTTTCCCAAGCAGCTGCACCATTTTACATTCCCACAGTGTATGAGGATTCCAACTTATCTACATTCTTGCCCATACTTATTATCTGACTTTTTAATGGTACTCAGCCTAGTGAGTGTGATGTACTATCTCATTGTGGTTTTGATTTGCATTTCCCTAATGTTGAGCATCAGTTCACGTGCTTATTACTTTTTATGTATTGTCTTTGGAGAAATGTTTATTCAGGTCTTTTGTCCATTTTTTTATTGCTATTGTTAACCTGAGGATATTTTTTCTATTGACTTTTTAAAGAGAGTGGAAAGGAGTGAGAGGGGAGAGAGAGAGAAACATTGATGAGAGAGAGACATATCAATTGGTTACCTCCTGCACCCGTCCCAACTGGGGCCAGGGATCAAATCTGAAACCCAGGTATGTGCCCTTGACCGGGAATTGAAACCGAGACTCTTAGGTGCACAGGCCAATGCTCTATCCACAAAGCCACAATGGCCAAGGGTCCTTTGTCCATTTTTATTTTTATTTATTTATTTTAAATATATTTTATTGATTTTTTACAGAGTGGAAGGGAGAGGGATAGAAAGTCAGAAACATCGATGAGAGAGAAACATCGATCAGCTGCCTCTTGCACACCCCCCACTGGGGATGTGCCCGCAGCCAAGGTACATGCCCTTGACCGGAATCGAACCTGGGACCCTTCAGTCCGCAGTCCGACGCTCTATCCACTGAGCCAAACCGGTCTCGGCTTTTGTCCATTTTTAATTGTTTTGAGAGTTCTTTATGTTTTAGATAAAAATCTTTCATCAGATATATAATTGGCAAAAATGTTCTCCTATTCTGTGGGGTGTCTTTTCAGATTTTTTTTTAATATGTTTTTACTGACTTGACACAGTAAGGGAAAAGGACAAAGAGATAGGAATATCAATGAGCGAGAGAAACACTGATCAGTTGCCTCCTTCATGCCCCCTATTGGGGATTAAGTCCAAACCTGGGCATATGCCCAGACCAGGAATCAAATCATCACTGTCAACCTCTTGGTGCACAAGACAACACTCAACCAACTGAGCCACACCAGCTAGGGCTCTTTTCACTTTCCTGATGGTATCCTTTGCAACACAAAAGTTGGCTTGTAATTTATCTACTTTTTTCTTTTTGTGCTTTTACTTTTGGTGTCATATCTAAGGTTTTGCCTAATTCAAAGTAAAAAAGTTGTATACCTATGTCTTCTTCTAAGATTTTTCTAGTTTTAAATCTTATATTCAAGTTTTAATCGAGTTTGAGTTACTTTTATATCTGGTGTGAGGTGGGGTCAAACTTCATATTTTTCTTGTGGACATAACACTTATCCTATTACCATTTGTTTAAAAAAAATCTATTCCTTTTCCCATTATCATAATCAATCCTAATTAAATACTTACTTTTTAAAAATCATTAACTAGTATCAATATATTTCAGCAGAAGGTAGAATAAAGTGAAAGAGGGAAAGTTAAAATAAAAGGATGCAAAAATGGGGGTGTGTCAGGTATTTATAGCTTTAAATGCTTTTAATTTATAGCTTTAAAGTTATAGCTTTAATTTGTTTTAAAAAACAAAACTATAATCAATAATCTGTTTCTACTTAAAGAAGCTTGAAAGAAGAGTGCAAATTAAATGGAAAGTAAGCACAAAGAAGGATAAAATAAAGAGCAGTAATCAAGGAAACAAATCAGAAAAACAATAGAGAAAACCTATAAAACCAAAAGCTGTTTCTTTAAAAAGATCAATAAAACAAATAAATTATAAACAGGACTGGTCATCAAAACATGACAAGTACAAGTAAGAGAGGTACAATATTAGAAATGAGCTATAGACCTAACCAGACATTAAAAGAACAGTAAGGAAATATTATAAATACTATTATGCCAATAAAATTGATAACTTGTACAGATATCTTCAAAGACAAAACTAACAAAGCTTACTCAAGAAGAAAGGGATAACCTGATTAGGGATAACTCTATTAAGAAATTAAGTTCAAAGTTGAAAATTATCCAACAAAGAAAACTACAAGCACAATGGTTCCACTAGTAAATTCTACCCAACATTTAGGAAATAATATCAACACTATTACAAAATCTACCAGGAAACAGAAGAGGACTGAACACTTACTAATAACTCTATTGTATGAAAGCCAACACTGTCCTGATTATACAGTCATTACAAGAAAAGTAACATGCTATTATCCATCATGAACATGAACACATGCAAAAACACTCAAAATACGAGCAATCTGAATCCACCATGCAAAGTTGGTTCACTATTTTTTTACAGTCCATTTTTTAAAAAAATATATATTTTATTGATTTTTTACAGAGAGGAAGGGAGAGGGATAGAAAGTCAGAAACATCGATGAGAGAGAGACATCGATCAGCTGCCTCTTGCACGCCCCCTACTGGGGATGTGCCCGCAGCCAAGGTACATGCCCTTGCCGGAATCGAACCCGGGACCCCGCAGTCCGCAGTCCGACACTCTATCCACTGAGCCAAACCGGTCTCGGCTAGTCCATTTTTAATTGGGTTTTTGAATAGTCACAGAGATGTAAAGTACAGCATAAAAAAAAAGAGTCAATAATAATGCAAAAACTATGTATGGTGTCAAGGAGGTACTAGACTTATCAGGGGATCACTTCATAAGTTATATAAATCTAACTACTATGCTGTACACTTGAAACTAACATAATATTCAATGTCAACTCTAAAGGTAAAAAATAAAAATTAATAAAAGGCAAGCAGACAAAAATAGTGAGTCAATGCAATTCAACCCAACCAACAAACTAAAGATAAATAGATGCAGGAAAAGAGACCTGATAAAATTCAGCATCCAATTATAATATAAACTTTCAGCAAAGGACATTTCTGAAAACCTACAGAACAGAATGCTTTTCCCCTAAGATCAGCAACAAGGGAAGGATGTCCACTCTCACTACTATTTAACACTGAACATATAGCCACAGTGCCATAAGGCAAAAAAAAAAAAAGAAATAAAAGGCATAAGGATTAAAAAGGAAGAAATCAAACTATCTTTTATTTGCAAAGGATATAAACAATCCCATAATATTTGACAAAAGGCTACTAGATCTAATATGTGAGTTTGGCAAGGCCACAGGATACAAAGTCAATGCATAAAAGCCAATCTTATTTCTGTGCGCACTAGCAATGAACAATAAGAAATCTTAAGTTTTTAAAAAGCATATTTTGCCCTGGCCAGTTGGTTAGAGCATCATCTGATGAGCCAAGGTTTTCAGGTTTGATCCACATCAGGGAACATAAAAGAATCAACCAATGAATGCATAAATGAGTGGAACAACAAAAATCGATGTCTCCCTCTCTAAAATCAATTTAAATTTTTTTAAAAAGCATGTTTTAAAATAGCATCCCAAAACATGAAATATTTAGGTATAAATGAACAAAAGATGTGCAAAATTATATGCTGAAAATTACATAATGTTGGTAAGAGGAATTAAAGAAGATTTAATAGAGAAATATAACATTTTCATGAACCAGAATTAATGTTATCAAAATACCAATTGTCCTCACATATCCAACACAATCACAACAAAAATCCCAGCAGACATTCGACACAATCACAACAAAAATCCTAGCAGACATTTTGTAGAAAGTGAAAGTTGATTCTAAAATTTATACGGATAAGCAAACCACTTAGAATATCCAAAAGAATTTTTAAGAAGATTCTAGAAATAGACCCATTTGTAGATGGTCAAATGATTTTTTACAAATTACCTTATTGACATACATTTTGCATATAATTCACCCTTCTCAAGGGTATAATTCAGGGGCAGTATTTTTTTTTTAATTTTATTTACTTTTTTCTCGAGACATCCATTTATTGCGTGTAGTAACTATTTATTGTATTGACATATTTACAAACTACTACAAAATGAAACAGCACGCTAACCCACCGTTACACGAGGCTGCATACAGGCAAGACAAAGTGTGTGGAAAACATGGACTTGTCTTTGGCATTAGAATCTACACAAATCCGCGGCATTGAACGTGTCCCATACGGGGCGTTACACGGAGACAAAGAGGCCTGGGCATCATCATGAAAAGGGGTTGCGATCGCCTGTGCTAGGAACCGCCCCCACATTCATGGGCAGTTTTTAAAAATGTATATGATTTCAGAAAGGAGGAGAGAAAGATAGAAACATCAATGATGGGAGAGAACCATTGATTGGCTGCCCACTGGGGACTGAGCCTGCAACCTGGGCATGTGCCCTGATCAGGAATGGGACTGTGATTTCCTAGTTCATAGGTCGATGCTCAACCACTGAGCCACACTAGCTGGGCAATTTTTGATAAAGGTATCAAAGTAATTCAATGGATAAAGTGTAGCTTTTTCAACAAATGGTGGTGGAAAAGTGGATATCCATACATTAAAAAAAAAAAGTCCCTGGCCAGGTAGCTCAATTGGTTGGAGCATCCTCCAATATGCCAAAATATTACAGGTTCAATTCCTGGTCAGGGTGTGTAGGGGAGGAAACCAGTTGATGTTTTTCTCTCTAAAACTCAATAAAAACATATCCTCAGGTGAAAATTTAAAAAATAAATAAAAAAGAAGAATCTTGATTTATACCTTGCAATATATAAAAAATCAACTTGAAATGCATCATAAATCTAAGTTACCTAAAAGTATAAAACTAAAGGAGTTCATCACCACCAAACCAGTATTATATGAAATGCTGAAAGATATTCTTTAAGAAGAGGAAGAAGAAAAAGGTAAAAATATAAATTATGAACAACAAATACACATCTATCAACAAATGAACATAAAAATCAAGTGAATTGATAGGCTGATGAACAAGATAAACTGGTGAATATAACAGAAACATGGACATAGAGAGGGAATGGACTGACAATTCTTGGGGAGAAAAGTGTTGTTGGAAGTACAGCAAGAGATTGGACAAAAATCTTGCAACAATGGGAGAGGACATTGGGGAGGGGGAGGAAAGGGCGGAGGGTGGGATAGGTACAGGGTGGAGGGAAGATATAGGGGGATAAAAAAGGGGAAACAATGTAATTAATAAACTGAACAATAAAAAAAAGATTAAAAAAAAGTGTGATAATAAAACAACAAACCAACTGTCCTTCAATTGGTTATGAATTCTTTAAAATGTGATGAATACATACAATGGAATACTACTCAACCATCAAAAGGAATGACTACTAATATATGCAATCAGACAGATGAATTGCAAAAGCATTAGGCTAAAACAGAAATTGGCAATATTTTTGTCAGGGGGCAACATGGTAATATTTTAGGTTTTCCAGACCATAAAGCCTCTGTCACAACTATTCAACTCTGTCATAGTCGTGTGAAACAGTCACAGACAATATGTAAACATGAATGTGGCTATGTTTCAATAAAACTTTATATACAACTAGAGGCCCAGTGCACGAAATGGCTCACATGCAATTTGCCAACCCCTGTGCTAAATCAAAGGAGCCAGACATAAAAGGCTACACTACATAATTCCATTTATATGGTGATATGAAAAAGGCAAACATATAGACAAAGAAATCAAATCAGTAATTGCCATGATCTGGCGGGTAAGGGTAAGGGATTAATTAGAAAGAAACATAAGGCAACTTTTTGGGATGATGGAAATATTCAATATCTTGATTATGGTAGTGGTTATATGACTATGTTTATAAGAACGTATATCAGTACACTTAAAAGGGTGAATATTATATATAAAGTATATGTTAATATTCTCATCTTAGAAAGAAAGGGCAGAAGGGAGAAAGCAAGCCATTCTTTGGTCCCCAATTCAAAAAAAACAAGAAAAAAATTTTTTTTACATAATCAAAACTCAAGGATATTTAAACACGAATATTTGGTTACATTTTTTAAATGTGAAAATGGTATTGCAGTTATTTTTTTAAAAATAAAAATATAAGAGTTATATGAAGTTCTTATGCATGATATTATATTATGTGTGAAATTTATTTTTAATGGTCCAGTTGAGATGGGGGTAGAAATGTACTGATAATTGTTGAAGGTAGGTGGTGGGTAAATAGAGGCTCATTATACTATTATTCTTGCTACTTTTATATAGGTTTGAACATTTCAACAACAGCCAAGTTGAGGTGGCGTGGGGTTAAGAATGAAAAAAAAAAGTGAAAAAGAATAAAAACTATAAAATAGAGATTATGCACTTAATGTCTACTGAGGTGAAGTAGGTGAAGAAGTAAGATAAGCCAGCGTGATAAAGTCTGAGGCCAAAAGCATTCACATTAAAATTTTAAAAAGACAGGTGTGTTCCAAATACACATTGGCATCCTCTCTCAAAATCTTAAAACTATGAATATACAGTTATATACTCACACATGCCTTTATAAACAATGCACACACAATGTGAAAAGTAGCAAAATGTAAAATGAGCTGTGTCCTAAATTCCAGAAAGCACTAGTGTATGTATAATAATCATAGCCAAAACACAATACAATAACAAACTATACTAATCTGGTTCTGGGATAGTCACTAACATTAAAACCAAACTGCTTCTGCCCAACTGGCATAGCTCAGTGGTTGAGCGTTGCCCTATGAACCAGGAGATTATGGTTCAATTCCGGTAGGGGCACATACCCAGGTTGAGGGCTTGATCCCAGAATGGGGTGTGCAGGAGGCAGCCAATCAGTGATTCTCTCTCATCACTGATGTTTTTATCTCTCTCTCTCCCACTTCCTTCCCCTCTGAAATTAAAAAAATATTTTTTTAAAGAAACTACTTCTAATTTCATAATCTGTCTTTAGTTAAGAATCATATACGTTATTTAAATGAGAAAATAGGAGCAAGAAAGTGATAGGAGATTTTTAGTAATACTATAGCAGAAAACACAGCTGAGCATATCAGGATAATCCATTTTAATTAGGCAGGTTGCTAAAGAATACATATCTAAAATAGTTTTAGAATACTATCTGAACTTTCTTAATCTTATAATACCTTGAGTAAAGACATTATCTAAAAATAAAATCAGACTTTTACTATACCCATGGTTTTCTTCATAATATTGTAGAATACGCCACCCTTTTGGAACATGTGAGGAAGACCCTTTGCATAAGACCATACATCTTCTCCTGTAAGATAAAAACAAATACAGTATTAGCAACAAACAAAAATGTTCAACCCAGGGTTGTTTTACATAGATTAGCCTCTAACAGAGATTGCAAGGCAGCCTGGTATAACATATAGGGAGATGAGATAATATGGAATGGTGAGGCTATAGCATACTAGGAAATGCATGACCCACGTAAAGATGGCAGCCTCTGCTAAGTACTGTCATGGGAAAGTGTAGGCCCTATGTTTCAAGACAAAAATGGCTTTTCATAAGAATCCAGAAATCTGGGCTTTTTAAATGTGAATTTTTAAAAAATATGTTTTTATTGATTCAGAGAAAGAAAGGGAGAGGGAGAGAGAGCTAGAAACAAGGATGAAAGAGAAACATCAATCAGCTGCCTCCTGCATACCCCCTACTGGGGATTGATCCTGAAACCAGGCACATGCCCTGACCAAGAATTGAACCAGCGACCTCCTGGTGCACAGGAACACGCCCCACCAACCGAGCCAAAATGACCAGTCAATTCTCTCAATTTTTAAATGTAAGAGCTAATTCAAAAATGTCTTCACAATTACACAACTCAATACGAGGCATATTATACAAAATATATATGAATACTCAATACAGCTCAAAGGATACTAATTTATAAAAAAATATAAAATTGTATACATAAATAAAATATATAAAATATAATATATATATTTAAAATATATAAAAATATATAACCCTATATAATAAAAGTGAAACATGCAAACGTGACCATACCTTCGCTCCTGATTGGCTATGCTACCAGCCAATCAGGAGCGGGGGCGGGGCCAAGTGGCGTGAGCGCTGGCCCCGGGGGTGGAGGTGAAATGGCAGTGGTAGCAAGCGCCCAGCCCTCAGGGCTGGGTGGTCACAGGCAGCCGAGGCTGAGCTGAGCAAGGCGATGGCTGGATGCCCAAGGCCTAAAGCCTCACTAGAGGCTTTAGGCCTTGGGCAGGCTGGGGGTGAGCCATCAGTTGGACATCCCCTGAGGGCTCCCAGTATGTGAGAGGGGGCAAGGTTGGGTTGAGGGACCACCCACCCCCAGTGCATAAATTTCGTGCACTGGTCCCCTAGTAAAAATATATTTATATTAAAGCCAAATAAAAACAATGGAAGGGGCTAGGGAGAAAAGTAAATAAGTAGGCTAAAGATAAGTAATTAATGTTTTAGCTTGATCCCCAGAGACCATGCAGGAAGCAGCAGATCAATGATTCTCCCATCACTGATGTTTCTATTCCTTTCTCTCTTTCCCTTCCTCTCTCTGAAATCAATAAAAACATAATTAAAAAAAAAAAAAAGAATGGAAGAAAAACAAAGTTACTTTTGGCTTGTAGAATGTAGTTGTTTTGTTTCTTCATACTTTCATTGTTTTCTAATCTGATAATGTACAGTAATACTTTCATAATCAGTACTTTTAAAATGTATACATATTTGAATTCCTTAAATTAAAAAAAAATATCATCTTATAATTGAAAAAATATAAAAGAAAATAAAAGGTATCAAAGTAACTGAGTATAGCCTCCTGATGTTGCTCAGTGGTTGAGTGTCAACCCATGAACCAGGAGGTCATGGTTCGATTCCCAGTCAGGGTACATGCCCCAGTTGTAGGCTTGATCCCAGTAGGGTATGTGCAGAAGGCAGCCTATCAATGATTCTCATCACTGATGTTTCTATCTCTCTCCCCCTCCCTTCCTCTCTCTGAAATAAATAAATAAATATATATATATATATATATATATATATTTTTTTTTTTTTTTAAGTAACCGAGTACAGAAAGGAACAAAATCAATGTCTAACTTAATCTTCAGAGCATATTCTAAAATCATCACTTATAACATCCACAGTCATCTTAAGATACATTTATACATATTATTTTCTTTTTAATGTTTTTATTGATTTGAGAGAGAGAGAAAGAGAGAGAGAGGAGAGAAGAGGGATAGAGAGAAAAAAATTTCGATGAAAGAGAAACATCGACCAGCTGTCTCCTGGGGATCGAGCCACAAACTGGACATGTGCCCTGGGCCAGAATTGTACTGTGACCTCCCATTTCATAGGTTGATGCTCAACCACTGAACCACACTGGCCAGGCAAGCATTATTTTTAAATCAATTTTATAACTCCTCTACTAGATATATAATCAATTAGAGGGGTAATCAGAGGGCGTGTAAAGAATAATAATATACATATAGCCCAGTGCTGAATTCATGCGTGGGTGGGATCCGGCCAGCCTGGCCAGGGGGAGGGGACATGGGCGGCTGGCCAGCCTGCCTGCTGGTCAAACTCCTGGTCGAGGGGACAATTTGCATATTAGCCTTTTATTATATAGGCTATACACTGAGTGGCCAGGTTATTATGCATTCAGAGATCATAATAATCTGGCCACTCTGTTTATATTAACTACTATCTAGATTTGAAACTGTCCTTTATCCAATATTTAAAGAAAAATATCAAGATGTAATAATGATGTTTAGACCCAATGTCATCTAAAAACACAAATGTTTGAACCCCAGGTGTAATTCTGGAAAATCTTAAGGAAGTTATAATACCAATAGGCACTATTAAATAACAAAATACTGTATATTTTAAACTCTCTCTGTCTGTTTCTCTCCCCCTCTCTCTCTCTCTCTCCTTTTCTCTAAGCATGTCTTTGAGTGAGGATTTAAAAAAAGCTGTATTAAAAATGCATACAGTGTTTTTCAGGTAGATAGAAAGTACATAGAAATCAAACAAGTTTCTCAACTCCTGAAAGGTCGCTCAACTTCGTAGTGAATGGGGTAAATATCACAAGTAGCTTAACTTCATTAAAGCAACTTGAACAGATTGTTTTTCACAAAACTGTCTTTATCTCTTGAAAAAGAAAAATAATTAGAAACTCAGTAGAATATAATATTGAGAAAAAATTAATTAGCCTTGTTTTTATGATGGATGCTGTACCATCTATCATCTCTACCACAAAAGAAAATACACAAGGAAACAATAACCAGAGTTAAGAATCACTCCACTACTATATAAATAATGAAGATTACAGTCTGCAAAAATTGTTCAATAACCTCCAAGTGGTCTGGACAAAGCAGATGTGAAATAATTACAGGTAAAATATTATTTCATTTTAAAACTACCATCGTAAGATTAAAATGACTAGTTCCATGAATCATTTATACTGAGCAAAAGACTCATGTACTTACTTAATGTCTTATTGGCATACAGAAATAGATATAAACTATTTAATAAATATTCTACTTAAAAATAATGTAAGGAAAAGCACATGTCCCTGCCTATTAAGCATTCAGCCTATTTAACAAATGTCTAAAAGCTACATAATGAAAACCAAAACTGAAAGTATGGGATGCCCTAATCTGGGATCCTGCAGGTAAATTTATGGAAAGCAAGGACTATGTCTCATTGATTTTGTACCTCTAGCAGTTTCTAACTCACAGCAGACATTCATTTTGCTAAAATAATCTGCATTAATTCTTTCAGCATTTTCTTAGCACCTAATAAGTTTCAAGTCCTATACTTGGTGATAGGGTTTCCATTGGTGAATAAAACCAACTACTATCTCTTTTATGGAATTTATAATACAGTGAGGGAGGCAAATGAATAAGTAAGCCAACAAATGAGATAATGAAAACTTGTAATAGATGCTGTGAGAGAAATGAAAAGGATGGAATAGAGGGTACCTATTTGGAGTGGCAAATAAGTCTCTCAGACCCTTACATAAGATGATCAGAAGGAGAAAGCCTCTCTTAAGAAGGTGATATTTAAACCTAAACCTAAATGAAAAGGAGCCAGGTATTTGAACATCATAAAGCTTGATGAACTATTTTCTAAAGCAAAACAGCAACTTAATTCACATTTGGTAATTCACAAAATAATTTCTGCACTTTGAAACTTGCAATCTTCTAAATAAGCTCTGTCACTTTCCATTTTCCAACTCACTCCAATACAAACAGCAATAGTTTCCTGGTACTCTTTACATAAGGTTGTGTGTATATAACTATTCCCAAGTTGATATTTTTACAAACACACCACTTTTTATTAAGAATATCTTCTATATAATTCAAAGTTGTAAGAGAAGTAGATGTAGAAAACTAATATTTATGGAGATACTATTATAGGCCAGGCACTGTCTTAGCACTTTAAAGCAGAAAGTCTTCCAAGTGTACTACTATAAAATTAGCAAAACACTCTTTTTATATTCAAATTTAGCGTTTAGAGTGAAAGGAGATTTAAAGAAATTTGTGATTTGTAAGGAAAGCAACATAAATATTGAAAGTGAGGAGGGAAGAGATCATAAAAGGAAGACATTATCTTGGTGAACTCATGGGAGTCCATACTCTATTACTCAGATATTCAGGTTCAGAAACCTCAAACCAAAATAAAAAAATGACTAATTGTAAACCAGAATTATATCATACTAATTTTTGTTACAAAATATATTATCTTGTTGACCAGACTTTTAGAATACTGATCACAATTTCATCCACAATACATAATCCTCATTTGCACCTTCAACTATACATTTATATCAGAAGCTAAATCAGTGATCAGAACTGATACTTGATGAATATGAAATCTGTAAAAGATATCAGATCTTTCAGCCAGGCCATGGTGAGAAATGACCACATATTTCTGTCCCAAAATAGAGATTACCTTCTTAGTTACAAGAATTTTCATGAGCCACAGGTTATTTAGTGTATAAACAATGCCAAATTCTGCTTTTCAAATCTTTTCCAATGTTCAGTGCTGACCATTCCATTTCTGCTGGCACAGCCTTTGTTGAGATATGTTAATGTCATGTTTTTAATTCAATCAACAACATTTCAGGGTACCTGTTATTTGCTGCGCACTATACTAGGTGCTGAGCATCCACGGTTAGCTATGATCTGAACTACATCCTCAAAAATTCATCTTCTATTGAGGAAAGCTTCCTCTTTTCTGTGTTTGAGCTAGGAGATTGCTTTTTGTTTTTAAGTGCCTTCTGCAAATAGCTAATTTTATCCATTTTGTGATGATTTATTTAATTTTCAGAGTTCTGGGAGTAATAAATTTACTCTTTATACTAATTACAAGGGGTATTTTGTATAGAGGAGACAACTTAAGTACTGGGAAGTTAAGCAGCTTACTTGAGATCACAAAGTTAAGTAGTGGAGATGAGATTAAAATTCTAGATCTTTCTGACTCCAAAGATCACATAATATTTCCTCTATTCCATGCAGTCTCTAAGAAACTAAAAACTCTAAGACAGAAATATATAAAATGCCTACATTTCTTGACATATCCCCCAATTCAATGTCTGCCAAAATAAAATCAGCAATATCAAGTTATAAATTTCTATAGGGTTTTGAGATCTATTAACTACTTACTAGCACCCCCCGCCCCCACCACCAATTTAACAAGGCAAGAATAAGTAATCTTCATTTTGGAAGGTCAAGGTCCAATTCACTGATATTTAGCATTCTTGGAAACAGATTCAAATCATAGATCACTTTTCTCAACAAAAATAAGGCCCTTCAAATATGTAAGAGATCTAAATTTTACTTCTACTTTAAGCCTCATTATCATCTACATCTGTTCTTCATGTTTCTTGTAAGTCACAACAGTTCATTACAATTATGGCAGTCACTAAGGAAATTACTTGAACACTAATCCTAATGTACAAATAAGAAAAATGTGATGAACTGGGGAAGAGAGAACAGGAAATGGAGGAGAGACACTATCAGGTGGGAGTGTGGTGTGAATAACACCAGAAATTGCAATTCATCAAACAGGAAGTCCTGAAATCACATGACATGCAGGAAAACAAAATTTAAAAATAAATGAAAAGGGGAAAGAAAGGTGGGCAAGTTCAACAGAACCGAAAGTGGGATATGAAAAAGGCTTTAAATGGATATATTACAAGCCTATTTAAAAGAATAAGTAGTTATTGGGGTGGTGAACACACAATACAAGATAGAGGTGAATTATAGAATTATACACCTAAAACCTATATAACTTTATTAACCAATATTACCCCAATTAAGTCAATAAAAAATTTTTAATTAAAAAAAATTTAAATAATCTGGTGATAGTTAAGGAACTATTTTCACTTTTTAAATTATGTTCTCCTAATATTTACTCAACAGAGAATCACACAAATATCTAGCCATTAACTGTCAAAAAGATTTAAAAATAATTTTCTTCTAAAATGGTTTTTATGCTGACCATAGATTTTCTTTTTACAGAAAGAGAAAAAAAGTGTATTATGTTCACCTTTAAGTAATACCATCTGAGTTAAATTCATCTTACCCATTAACGTTGCTAAAAGACACAAGGAGTACATTTCTTTGTCAGCTTGCTCCTGAAGTTCCTTAGATGACAGTTTACTAGCAGCAGCAATCTCTTCTTGTTTCACAGTGTGAGCAGAGTGTGCTGCAGCAGACTGACCACCTTCTGCTTTACTTTTTAGAATTTCTATTGTGATTCTGTCACCATGCTGTAAAGGGACTGGATCCTTTTCCATTCCTGCCTGGGGTGGCATTAACTCTTTAGGAGGAAAACCATATCGAATACACTGTAAATATGGAGGAATGTTGAATTCTCTGGCTATGCTTTCCTGAAGTTCAAAAAAGGTTGTTGAAGACTTAAGTGTAACCATGGACTGTCGTCCATCATTAGTTGTTATTCGGATTTTCTTCTCTTTAGAAGTTGTTGGTGAATAGGGAGATTTGGTAGGGGTAGCAGGTGCAGAGGATGGACCATCTCGAACGGCAATGGGAGAAACAGTCCTGGGCTGCCCTTTTTGTTCTTGTTTTAACTTCTCTGTTTTCCGTTTCTGCATTACAGAAGCCTGTTCCGTAATAGTCTGTTGAATAGTTCTTTCTGTTTTACTCATGTTTAACTCCTCCTTGTGCAAAGTTTTTGTTTTCTGTCCAGTAAGAATAATTTTAGTTGGGAGCTGAGACTCTGACTCTTGTCCTTGTATATCTTCAGCTCTTTGGACATGAGCACCATCTATATTTACAGGAGTATAATCATCAGGATTCTTTTTGGCAGTCTGATGCAAGATAGTGTGGACAACTTTCTGAACTAAGATTTCACTCCCAAATTCACCAGGAAAGTGCTTGGTAACAAGTTTCATTGCAACATCATAAACATTACTATTCAAAGATGAATCACTTTCATACTGGAACCAATATACTGTTTCTCTGACCACTCTGCCACCCCATTCCAAAGTAATAGGAAAAGCTTCTGGTAGATTGTCATACTCTTTACCATCCCAAAAATGTTTGAATCCACAACCACACTTGCCACCAGTGGATCTTGAATTAGTTCTGTCCCCATCCAAATATACAATAGACCCATCTCCTCTGACCCTTCGCACGGATGTGCCATGACACCAATTACAAGCTGTTAGGCTACTCAGTCCATAGTCTGGTATCAGAACATCTTTCACTGAATCATATGAGCAAACCACACTGTTCAAGGGAAAGCTATAATTTTTGTCAGGCCTCAGCTGTCCATGAGTACTTTTTGCCAGGTTATAAAGTTTCCCTCCTGGAACCAACCACTCTGAAGGAATATGAAGTTCAGAAAGGGCACCACAGAGCAAACATTTGTGAAGGCGATTATCCATTACTGCTCTTTTAGCAGCTGCTGTGACTTCTTCAGGCTGAACTCCTATCACCCCAGTCCTCCTGTAGAAATATTGATGAACATCAGCAACCAAACTGGGATGAATACCATGTTTGTCCATAAAGACTTCTTCCATAGCAGCAACAAGCCTAAGTAAGTATTTATCCTGCAAACTTCTGTCTCCTCCAATAACACAACCACCATCCTCCTCAAGTTTGATGTACTTTTTAATAAGGTCCTGAGGCACACCCCATGCTTTAGGAAGCAAATTCATAGGCAGTTTGGGCAAAGCAGCCCCTTTTATGCCTACCAAGGGAATATAATGGTTTCTACCAGAGCTACTCCATGCAATACAAATTGGTTTGTTCAAATGACCATCTCTCCCAGTGCACTTCTCTGCAGGGATGAGCCCAGGCAGAAAGGTAGCTGAATAATCACCAGAGCTTCTCATGCCACTGAGAGAATCTAATAGAATAATAGGGCGATGTAACACATTGGCAAGGCCAAATATGTGGATATTCCTCAGGCCCAAAGGAACACCCTCAGGAGGTACAAACAAAGGGTCACACTCATTGATAATGTCTTCCCACTCAGCAGCATCAATGAAGTCATGGAACAGGGCTTGGTATCTGGGCAGGTGCTGTTGAAAGTGCTGTTTCAGATTCTCTCTCAGGGCATGCCAGAAGAGCTCCCGGCCCACTAGAGCCCGGGACACAGCATGCACCAGGCAGTGTCCATCCCCATCCACATGCACTGGAATGAGGCATTCCTGACTTTTATTGGCCCGCTTGATGTCCTCAAGGGTGTCATGCAAATATAGGAGGCTTCCGGAGCGGTCCTTGCCATAGCCCACCGTGTTAACATGCTCTGGTTCGATGAGGAAGGCGCGGTCACCCAGTAAAGCGCAATCGAACAGTTCGCCCTGGTTCATGTCCCGGAGAAGCTTAGCCCGGCCTGTCTGTTTATCCATTCCATAGCGAGCTAAAATGGGCGACAACAATTTGCAGTGGTAGTTGGAAAGGCCCATCACCTTTACCAGTTCCGTGGTCTTCTTGGGTGCCCCTGTAACACCCAGCAGCGCGTTCCGCAGCAGGTTGTGTAGCACTACGTCCGGGTCGGTCACCTCCTCCACCCCCAGCAGCTGTTGTTGCTCGTGCCGCTGTCCGCACTCGGTACACTCGATGCTGACAGAACCGGAGGCCGGGAAGAACAGACGCGCCTGGCACTTCGGATCTGGGCAGCTCCCGGAGAGGATTCTTCGGTCTCTCCGCTTCGAGAGCATCCCCGGAGCAGCCGCCGCCGCCGACAGGGACGACGGGTTGTGCGGAGCCTCAGGGGGAGGAGGTGGCGGCGGCAGCGGAGGCGGCGGCGGCGGCTGAGACATAGCTCTAGGCTCTCAGAGTCTCGTTCCGCGTCCCAAGCGACCCTCAAAGGCTCATAGCCCAGACCCCCACCGGCCCAACTCGGTCTAGTCCGGGCCCAGGGCGAATCGCTTTCGTTTTCCTACCAGCTCCTCCTCCTCCTGGGCGAAGGCGGAAGCGGCGGACGTTGTTTCTCTTCTTACTTCTCCTCTGCCGGAGCCGTTGCCCCGAACGTAACGGCCACCACCCTATCCCGCACTCACACTCACTCACTCACTCTCGCTCTCTCTCCTCAGACACACAGACATACACGCCCTCACTGACAGTGCGCAGGCGCAGCTTCCGCTCTGCCCTCTGGGAATTAAAGTCCTCCAGCCTCCTTCTCGGCCATCAAATGCCAGAAACTTAAGTCCTATATGAACTACAAGTACCGAGAAGCCAGGCGGTTCAGCGTCCGCGGAGAGGAGGAAGAGCAAGGCAATAAGAAGGGGGGCAGAAAGGAAGTAGTCACTCACGTTGCCTGCCGGGAGTTGTAGTTTTATCTGGATCGACTATGCTGTCTTCTCCACTCTGGGACCCAAGCAAAGGAGTATGAGAGACCATCTTTCCTAGGATGCACTGCGGTCCATTCAGCTTCACTTCCTCTTCAGGCGGAGGAAGGATACAGGGAAGCTTTCTTGTTAAAGCCGTGTTAAAGGGTATGGGTGTCGGAAGCAGAGGGTCTGAAGTTCACGACTTCTAGAAGGGGAGGGAAATTAAAGGCTCTCAGTGAGAAGGTACAGTATATAAATGTCCAGCGATATGACGGGCTGGGAAGTTGAATGAAATGGTCTTCTCTAGGCTAGCGGTCATAAGAGAAAAGGGGAAAAATAGTGGATTGATTCTCGGAGTGTTTGTCTTTTTTTTTTTTACTGCCATACTTTTGTATTCTCATTCTTCCCGCTATTCCAAGCCACTGAGGCGCCTGCGCCCCATTTTCTGCGTTTTCTGTCTCTCTACCGAGGGTCGCAAAGGCGCCATTTGTTTCCGTCTGTAGTTTACAGTATAAATAATGCCTCCTTCCCTCAGAGAGTTATAGCAGCCATCATTACGTTCTTAATGTATGTCTGTCATAGCCATACACAATATCAGTTGCTCTTCGTAATAACCTTGTTAGGAAGTAAGTCCCAAAAGGAAATGACTTAAGTTCACAGTCCATTAAGTGACTGGATAGGTACAAAGGTAGATCTGAACCCATTTTACAAACGGATATAGGCAGGAAAGGTAAGGCTGGTATTAATAAAATAATAACTAACTTCTGGTTCCTAGTATAGTTGTTGACAAAGAACAACCACCGTAAGAAAAACTCTTATAGATAAGAGTTTGAGCCAAACTGACACAATTGCTGGGAAGTAGAATCTCAATGGATTGAGAAAATGTTCCAGGGAATGGCTGTTTTGTAGCTTATTTTAAACATTAGAACCAAAGGAAGAGATATAAGAGGGCTATATAAAGCTCATTGGTGGTAGATTAGAGAGGTGAGAGAAAGCACTGGGAAAATTTCTGAGATTAGATAAAAAGTACAATGGAGAGACATCTTTTACATTGGGAGGTACAAGATAACATTTACAGTATATAGAGATGGTATCTGAGCAACAAGTGGTCTCATGTTCTGGTGCAGGCGATTGTGCCTTTTAGGGGTTTAGGAAAGAAAATTACACTTCAAAGGTATTGCACAAAGGCAGAGACAATTTCAGAGGTAAAGACTGACCTTTGTCAAGGAATAAGCTACAAGCCTAGGACAGGACTACCTACATTTATGTTAGGAATGTCTACATTCAGACAATGCTGAGTGGTTACTCTGGTCTCTTTGGGTTTTTAAGACCAGCTATGGATACCTCCCCTGAGCTTGTCAAGTTTAGTATGTGACCCCTTTTCATCAACGAAGTGTACATAATATGCTCAAATGCATCATCTCATCCTCACACCAGGTCTGCGATACCTTTACCAGGTATGGCTGACTTCGTTTACAGTTACGGAAACAGACTGGAAAGAATTAAGTGACTTGTCCAAGGTCAGATCACCAGTATTATCTCAGACTCAGTGCTTTTTATAGTACTTTCTTTACAAAAGGAAAAAAGAGCTGTTAAGGTCTGACCTTCTGTTAAGCCTCAGGGTCACCTTAGTGACTGCAGGGATTGTAAGAACTAGAATCCATAAAGAGGTGAAAGTTTTATTTTATTACTTGTGTGCTAGGAAACTGCTTTTTCATGCAAAACACATGTTAATTGAAAGCTAGGGTTATTAAAATTATTTTACAGTCCCTTTCACTTACCATTCTGGAAATTCCTGTTTTCAAAACGTTAGATAAATAAACTTGCTCAAGTTTCTGAAACATTTGTAAGTGCAGTCCATGAGGTCATTTGAGTCTTCCATATCTGCCAAAGTATGATTAGGTTTTTGGAGTAGATAGAATTAGATGCTTGAAATGAACCACCTGTAAGATTGACTCTCCTAAAGAGTCTTAGTATTGACTTACACCTGAATTGTGTATAATTTTCTTCAAAAGAAATAATACATTTGGAAGAGAAATCCTTCAAATGTTCATTATTTTCTCGCCTAATGCTACTTTACCTATGCAAAAATAATGTTATCTTTAACATTATAGGTCATGGTCTTACTGGTGAGACAATGAGTCCTCGATTCTTGCCTTCTTGAAGGAAAGACTTCTTTCTTACGGTGGTTCTTTGTCAAGAGACCAAGTGTAGAAAAGCAAGCAAGAGTTTATTGACTGCAGCAAAAACACACTTAGGACAGTGAAACAAGTAAGGGCATAGAAAAGCAACGAGAGAGCGTTGGCTACAAGTCTAAGACAGGACTACCTACCATGACCTGCTTTAGGTTAGGAATTTTTTTACAGTGAGTGCAAATTAGTGGCCAATGGCCAAATTTGGCTTAGTTGGGTTTTTATTTGGCCAGCAACTTTTTTTTTATTGTTTTTTTCTGCTTTAGGTCACTAAGAAATTAGAAAAAAG
The DNA here is from genome assembly GCA_027563665.1 of Antrozous pallidus. Lineage (NCBI taxonomy): Eukaryota > Metazoa > Chordata > Mammalia > Chiroptera > Vespertilionidae > Antrozous > Antrozous pallidus. Next base: position 38,395,597 of record CM050510.1, read on the forward strand.
GAAGCCTTGGAGACAGATTAAGGGGGTTAGCCAGGGATGAGCTGTTGCTGCCCATTGCTCGCCTGGTTGCAAGTCTCAGGAGTCCCTTGAAGTTTAGGAAATAATGTGCCTGTGGGGAAAGGGAATGGCATGGGCATGCGGCATCCCTGGAGGGAGGTCACACTGGGACCTTCATTTTCAGGAGTTTTAAAGGCTGGGCTTTAGGGGAATCCTTAGGGCATCAGTAGAATTTTCATCAGCTTTATGCTAATGTACCAAGATGAGATTTATTCTCTTAGTTTGTCTGTTGGGTGTGGTTGGAAATGGCGCTAGTTGGATTTCTGTCTCCCAGAATAGGTGATTTAAGCTATTTATTTACCCTCTGGTTGGGGAGAAGTGCAAACCATTTACTCTTAAGTTTCCTTGTTTAGGGAAGATAGGATTTATTATGGGGCAGCAAACTGCTGTTTAACTGTCTTCCTTAGTTTCCCTATTCTGCTTGTCCTGGAATTTTCCAGGTTTCTTACTATCCTATAACAATGGTATTTACCTTGAAGGGGATAATTTTCAATAAGGTTTTTCATAAAGAATTAACTTATGCAGGAAAAGTGGTTTATATCTGTTTTGACAATAGTTTGGTGGTAATTGCTTAAATGATCTTGTAACTGAAATTGGATATGTCCTTTAAGTGGAAATAATTTTTGCCATGACTGAGAAGGTACACCTGCAGTAAAATTTCATTTTTCTCGTTCAGAATTCAAACAATTGAATTATTAGCACCTCAAAGCATGTGAAAGCTGGCAGCAGTGTGCAATTCGAACACTGTCATGCATTTTTATGTCTTATCTTCACCAAGCTAAGTTTTCCTTATGAACAGTGAAATAGATTTTTTAAAATTGCACCTGAATATGTCATTCTGAATCGTGCCTTGACGACATAACCACTTCCCATCCTACTGAAAAAATGGGCAGTCTTTCTCTAGTTTGTCAAGCACAATCCACTTGATTGATCTAGTGCTAACTCTATATGGGGCCTTGATTAGGTAGAAACATTCTTCCCAAACTAAATTTGATATTTAAACCCATTTGTTACTATAGTTCTACTAGTTTCAAGAATTGTACTTTTGTGGGGGGGGGAATAGAAATACCGTGGTGTAAAGCATATTTAATTGATGGGAGGAGAAGGGGGAGAGTAAGTTTTCAAGCAATTCTAGAATTAAATTAGATCATTTAACCTGAAAATTACTTCATTAATGAATCTGTAAATGCAGTCAGAGTTCTCAGAGTAAGAAAGCTAACATAAAGGGGAAATCTTATTAACCATGCCAAGTTCAGTTTGTGAATCAATTGGCTGCCTCCAGCACGTATCCTGACCAGAGATCAAACTGCTGGTGCCTGTGCTCTGTGCTCTGTGCTCTGACCAGGAATCAAACCGAGGACCTTTCAGTGCACCAGACCATGCTCAACCAATTGTGCTACACTGACCAGGGTGGGTGGGTAATACTGTTTCTTACAAGGCCATAAGAGTGCTGGAAGCTTTTAATCTACTTATATGAGATACGCATGCTTCCTCTTCTTCCAAAATTCCATGATCTTAATTGCCTAATAATGTTCATAAGATCTTTGTGGGATGCATAATAGTTCTTTTTCTTGTCTCAGTATTACAGATGGGAAAAATGAGCTAGGCATCTAATGTTAGCTTCTTTGATATATATTTATATAGATAGATAGATATAGATATAGATATATAGATATATATATATAGATAGATATAGATAGATATATCTTCTACCACCATCACCCTAACATCATTTGTATCTGAATTACAAAATTCAGTTAAAATTTGTTTATCTCCCATAATTTCTAGTATGGCACTTTTAAACTTGCTGGATTGCTTTTAACAAACCTAGTAAATGTAAAAGCTAAAGACATCTACTTAACATAAAAACAAAAGGCACCCACTTCACAACAGAACAGGTATCATTGTTTTTATCCATTTAAATTGCAAAAGGAAGTGAAGTATCACGGATAAGTTATATCCAAGGGTGGAAGGAGGACTTTAGGAACAAGAATTGCAGAGAGTGTTTGAAGAAGAGTGATTGGCAGTATTTGGGGATTGTTTTAAGTCAGCCACTTTCTTTCTCCTATGAAATGTTCATCTGTACTAACAGTTGACTATTTACTCCAGATCCCTACCTCAGACAATCAGATGTCAAGTACAAGCTTTTATTGAAGTTTGGGGTGGATGTGGGAGGGGCTTAATTACTGAAGTAGGCATTATAGTAACTTAAAGGCCATCCCTATCCCAAAGGAGCTTACATTCTAATAGCTGGATCTAAACTCATAAATACAAGTAGAATAAAGCATATAATCAAACCTATACAGGAAAATAAATATCACAAATTCCTTGGAAAATGTATTGAGAGCTTATTATAAGGCAGGTGCTTTTAAGTATATTACCTTAATCTTTAAAACAATCCTGTGAGATAGGTAGTATTGTCCTTCTGCCTATGAGAAGATATACTGAAAAGATTAATATTATCATCATCATCACCAGCAACTAGCAAGTAGCAGAGCTGGGCTTCAAATCAAGATTTTCTTCCATGTTCAGCCCTCCCTCTTTCCACTACATCACAATTGCTTAAGTCAGTGATCAGCAAACTCATTAGTCAACAGAACCAAATATCAACAGTACAATGATTGAAATTTCTTTTGGGAGCCAAATTTTTTAAACTTAAACTATATGAAGAACATTGTTACTAACTTAAGTAGGGTACTCCTTCAATCCCACTGTACATGCGCTCTGGCACATGGTATTTTGTGGAAGAGCCACATTCAAGGGGCCAAAGAGCCGCATGTGGCTCTAGAGCCATGGTTTGCTGACCACTGGCTTAAGAGATTTGAGAGAGAATTAGTCAAAAAATGAGTGCAAACTAGTGGCCAATGGCCAAATTTGGCTTAGTTGCGTTTTTATTTGGCCAGCAACTTTTTTTTATATGAACTTATTTAAGCAGTGGCCAGCACTTCACTCTTCAAGGTTGTACACCAAGTGTTCTTGACACAAATTACCTGCCAGGCTTCAAAAAGCATTTTGTGCTTTCTGTAGCAGACAGTAACTGGGGACAGAGAGGCGCTGTTCTCAAAAGTTTCACAGAGAAGTTATATTCAAGGGTGGAAGGAGGACTTTAGGAACAAGGATTGCAAAGAGTATTTGAAGGAGAATGACTGGCAGTATTTATCATAATATAAAAGTGAGAGGGGTCAAACACAAAGCTAGAAGTTATGACTTAGCACGATAGTTCTCAAACTTTAGTAAGCATTAGAATCAAATAGAAGGCTAAAACAGATTGCTGGGCTCCATCCCAGAATGAGTGCCTCTGGAATGAAGTTGAAGAATTTCCATTTCTAGCAAGTTCTCTGGCACTGTTGTTGTTGGTCAAGTATTATACTTTGAAAATCATTGTTGATCAACTATAAGGCACTTTTGGGGAAGGGCTTAACCCAAGGCTTTCTTTTTGTATTTCTGTTGTTTTCAGTACAAAAGGAATTGCTTGATAGAATGTTTTAAAAAGAAGTGAAGAAAATTAAATTAGTCTGTTATCAATTAGAGGTTACAGTTTTTAACATTTTTGATGGATCTTTCAATTTCTTTTTCTCTAAAAAACAAACAAAACAAAACAAAAAAACAAAGTTGACCCTGACCGGTTTGGTTTGGCTCAGTGTAAAGCGTCAGTCTGCGGACTCAAGGGTCCCAGGTTCGATTCCGGTCAAAGGCATGTACTTTGGTTGCAAGCACATACCCAGTAGGGAGTGTGCAGGAGGAGGCAGCTGATAAATGTTTCTCTCTCATCGATGTTTCTAACTCTCCCTCTTCCTCATTCTCTGTAAAAAATCAATAAAATATATATTTTTAAAAAGTTGTATCATAATTATCATCATTATCCTCATCATCATCATAGCTATTAACACTTAATGGGGCATCTACTATGCACCAGGGTCTTTACAACATATATTTATTTAATCCTTATAATAGCCTTATGAGCCAGGTACTGTTATTATCATTCCTATTTTACAGATGAGGAAACGGAGGAACCGAGAGAGAAGAGGAGTTAAATAACTTGCTCAGTGTTTCACTGTTAGTCAGTGACCTAATTAGTATTAAAATCCAGGCACTCTGACTCCAGAGCTTAACCATTATGCTATACTGATCGTCATGCTATATAGTAGTGCACACTGTTTTTAACCTATGTTGTTTAATCACATCATGAACAATCTTGATAACTTTAAATATTCTTGTTCATTTAAAATAAAAGCCTACTTTTTTCTTTGCTTTATTCTTGCCAACCTCGAGTCGAGGAAGTCTATCAGTGCCCTTTCCTAAGAGCATTTACTCACCTAGTGTCTCTCTGTCTACTTCCGGTGAAGGTGCTGTGAACATTATTGAAATGACAACAAAGGATTTAGAATATTACATAAACTTTGTTGTTAAAGCCTTAACATTGTTTGGGAAGATTGACTCCAATTTTGAAAGATGTTCTCCTGTGGGTAAAATGCTATCAAACAGCATCACGTACTACAGAGAAATCATCTCTGTTAAGAAGGAAGAATCCCATCAATGCAGAAAATTTCATTCTTATTTTAAGAAATTATCACAGCCACCACAACCTCCAACATCCACCACCCTGACTAGTCAGCACCCATCAATATCCAGACAAAACCTTCCACCAGTAAAAAGATCATAACTCACTGAAATCTCATGATGGTTAGCATTTTTAAGCAAAAAAGTATTTTTAAATTAAGATATGTATTTTTTTAGACCTAATATCATTGCATACTTAATAGACTACAGTATGGTATAAACATTACTTATTATATGCACTGGGAAACCAAACAATTTGTGTGAGTTACTTTATTGTAACATTTGCTTTTTGTGATGGTTTGGAAACCCATAATATATCTGAGGTATGCCTATAATACATTTCAAACATTGAAAAGTATGCAGCAAAATAATATTTAAAATATTCAGCCCTACCTGGATAGAGCATTGATCTGCGGGCTGAAGTGTAAAGGGCACGTGTATCTCGGTTGTAGGCTTCTCCCAGGCCTGGCCCTGGTTGAGGCGTGTCCAGGAGGCAACCAATCATGATCAATATTCCTCGCTGTCTTTTCCTCTCCCACTCTCTCTAAAAATCAATAGAAAAATATCCTCGGGTGAGGGTTAAAAAAGTAAAATAAAAGCCAAAACCGGTTTGGCTCAGTGGATAGAGCATTGGACTGAGGACTGAAGGGTCCCAGGTTTGATTCCGGTCAAGGGCATGTACCTTGGCTGTGAGCACATCCCCAGTAGGGGGCGTGCAGGAGGTAGCTGATCGATGTTTCTCTCTCATCGATGTTTCTGACTTTCTATCCCTCTCCCTTCCGCTCTGTAAAAAATCAATAAAATATATATTTTTTAAAGTAAAATAAAAATATATATATTAATGCACCCACTATGTGGTTTAACAAATGCCAATAATTTAACATATTTGCTTTAGAATCCTGCCTTCGGCAGGGAAACACACACAAATAGAGCCTGGCCAGCATGGCTCAGTGGTTGAATATCAACCTGTGTGTGAACCAGGAAGTCATGGTTTAATTCCCAGTAAAGGCACCCCATGTTACAGTCTCAATCCCCAGTGTGGAAGATCATTGATGTTTCTATCTCTCTCTCCCTCTTCCTCTCTGAAATAAAAATATATTATTAAAAAAACCAAAAAACTCGCCTCTTTAAAACACATACAAAACATATAGTCAGTATGATTTTGAGGTTTAATTTTAAAACAAAATTGTGCCTTATGAGTTATAAGGGAAATGACCATTTCCCTAAATAAAAATAGGATATTCATTAAACTTAATAGTGGGGGAAGAATTTCTGTGGTGAATAATTTCATAATTTCTATTGCCATTATCATGCTATCCCAATAAATACTCCTCCCCCTTCCATACCCATTTGTTAATTACTTGGTGATAAATGTAGTAAGCACAGTAACATATAGCTAGGTAATGTGACATATGCTTACACAGTTTTCATGCTGCTTGGTCTACCTCCATGAGGTGAAAGTCAAATTCCACCAAGGTAATATCTCAGCTTTGCCCAATAGAACTGTCCATAGTGATGGAAGAATCCTATGCATGTCCTGTCCTATGTGGCAGCCACTAGCTATGTGTGGCTTAAAAAACTGAACTCCTTTTATTTAAGTACCCACATGTGGCTAGTGGCTACCATATTGGACAGCACAGAACAAAGTCCTCAAAGTGCACATTGAAATTAATGAGTCCCAAATTCCAGTGAGTCCTGGCTCTGGTACAGGGTCAAAGGATGGGGACTGACAGCAAAAGGAAAAAGGGAACTTTTGGATGATACAAATTTTCTTTATCTTGATTGTAATGATGGTGACATGGCTATATACCTTTGCTAAAACTCATCCTGTACTCATAAAATGGGTGTGTTTGATGTACATATATCTAAATAAAGTTGACTTTACAAAGTGAAAGAAAAAAGTTGAGTTTTAGAGACATAGTTCCCCCTCATGTCTATATAAAGCATGCCTTCTGCAATCCCATTTTTTCCCTTAGAACCACCAAAGCCATGACTGCATTACTGACCCTGTGTGATTTGGTCCCTGCTACTTGTTTGACGTTTTTTCCTGGCTGTGCTTCAGCCACACTGGCCTCCTGCTTGGTCTTCAAACAATCCAAGTACATTCCTATCTCAAGGCCTTTGAACTTGCTCTTCTGCCTGGAAAACTCTTCGCAAGTATTCTTTTAATGTGTGCTCAAACCTCAGCCATGATGCCATTCCTGCCAGCCTTTCTAAAACAATACCCCTTTCTAAAAACAATGTCTTTTTAGCTCTCCATTCCCTAATCCTGCTCACTTTCTTTACAGCACTAATCACTATCTGAAATTACATAATTACTTGTATATTCTCCTCTTTCCCCATTAGACTGTAAGGCTGTTCGTAAGGGCAGGGAGTTTATTGATTGTTGGATTCCCTCGGCCAAGCACATAGTAGCCTCAATAAATATTGTTAAGTGAATGCATGCGGTATTTCTCAGCTTGAAACCCAAGCATATGTTTGTAGAAAATCCACAAATTCTCTGCAAGATTAAAAGTTTTGTGTTACCTAGCCAGTGTAGCTCAGTAGTTGAGCATCGACCATGAATTAGGAGGTCACTTTTCAATTCCCGGTCAGGGCACATGCCCAGGTTGTGGGCTCGATCCCCAGTGTGGGGCATGCAGGAGGCAGCCAATCAATGATTCTCTGTCATCATTGATGTTTCTAGCTCTCCCCTCTCCCTTCCTCTCTGAAATCAATAAAAATATTTTTTTAAAAAATGTTTGTGTTGCTATTTTGATACTAATCTATAAAAGAGTGACATTGTTTATGATTTTCCAAGTGAGCACCTTAAAAGGAAGTTTTGAGTGCCTGAGTTCATGTTGAGTTTAGGATTTTGTTTCTATCAGATAAAAACTAAAGGACATCATGACACAGTGTAGTAAAGATGTCACAGTAATTTTGATAGAGAGTTGAGTCATCACATGTCGCACAGTAGCCTAGATAGGCCAAGATCAAAAGGACCAGCACTGCCAGGCCAGTGTGTTTCAGTGGGTGAGCCTTGATCTATGAACCAAGAGGTCATGGTTTGATTCCTGGCCAACGTATATGTCTGGGTTGCAGGTTCGATTCCTAGTAGGGGTCATGCAGAAAGCAGCTGATCAGTGTTTTTGCCTCTCCCTTGCTCTCTGAAACCAATAAAAATATATTTTAAAAAGAAGTTGCTTTAAAAAAAGAAAAAGAAGAACCAGCACTTTACCTGTGAGTGCCACATTCCAGTTAGGAGCAGAAATTGAACAAAACACATGCAGACACATGCCTATATTCACAACAACTTAGTAGCTGTAAGAGAACCAATAAATACACAGTGAAGAATTGGGTTTTGGTTTCCAGCAATAATTACTATTTAATTCAGATCTCAAATACTCAAAAATAGTAACCCTATCTTACAGTGAATAAGACTGCTTTACAGAGTTATCAAGTGATAGTCAAAATTGGCATTCCAAGATTCTTTAGCACTAGACTTTTTACTAAAACATAAGAACCAACTATCTAGCCCTGGCTGGTGTGGTTCATTTGGTTAGGCATCGTCCTGTGCACCAAAAGGTTTCTGGTTCGAGGAGTGTGCACAGATCGAGTTTCGAGTTTCAGGCTCAATCCCCAGTAGGGGGCATGCAGGAGACAGCTAATCGATATTCAGCTCTCACGTTGATGTTTCTCTTTCCCTCTAAAAATCCACAAAAAGCCCTAGCTGGTTTGGCTCAGTGGATAGAGTGTTGGCCTGTGGACTGATGAGTCCCAGGTTTGATTTTAGCCAAACCTGTGTTGTGGGCTCGATCCCCACCCAGTAAGGCAGCCAATCAGTGATTCCCATTATTGATGTTTCTCTTTCTCCCTTTCTCTCTGAAATTCAATAAAGAAATATATTTTTTAAATGTATAAAATAAAAATCCATTAAAAATGTTTTTAAAGAACTAATTATCTAGAACGAGCAGCAAAAGACTTGGGAAGTTAGTAATACAACGTATTTATACAACAGGTATCATTTGCATTGACATTTTAAAGTAATACAGATATACATTTAATATAGATCAGAAGTAGAATCAAAATTCTCATAAATCTAACACTTTACAATTCAAGTTAACATTGATTTTAAATGGCAGGACCAAATAACCACCGCAATTGTAGTGCCTTTGCCTCCTCTTCATTTTCCCTTTATCCAGAACTCAAGGATTACTTTTGGTGTAAAAGAAAATAAAGTTCATGAATGTACTACTATTAAAATAAATATCTTTTGCATCTTTATTCCAGTAACAACTTTGTGTTTCTATAGAAATGGACTGAACTCTTTTTCCTGAACCTTCCAGCTCTGTCACAAATACTATCTAATTCAGTTTTCAAAAGTAAGGCAAAGGTCAAAACAAGTAACATCTGACACATTGTCCATACATATAGTTTCATAAGTCATATTTAATAGGTGAGAGAAGAGCATACTTTTTTAGCCCTGTGGATCATTTACACATACGTTTTATATTCCAAGGAATAAGTGCATCGTAGTTATGATGTACACGAATTTAAACCCAGCACAGTCTGCAAGCAGTTTTTATTTAATTGAGCAGCAATATACTAACTATTGTAGCCCTGGCCAGGTGGCTTAGTTGGTTGGAGCATCAGTGAAGGGTTTTAGGTTTGATCCCCAATGCTCGGTAGGGGTATCTGGGGGAGGCAACCGAGTGATATTTCTCTTTCACATCAATGTTTCCCCCTCCCCCTTCCTCTCTCTCTAAAAATCAATAAACGTATCCTCAGGCGAAGATTGGGGAAAGGATATATTTATATATATTATATGTGTATATTTGTATATATTATATATATAAGTTATTGTAGGAAATGATATGTATGTACTAAATCACTGGTCGGCAAACTGGCTCTCGAACCACATGCAGCTCTTTGGCCCCTTGAGTGCGGCTCTTCCACAAAATACCACGTGCGGGCACCCATGTACAGTGCGTTTGAAACTTCGTGGCCCAGGCACAGAAGTCGGTTTTCGGCTCTCAAAAGAAATTTCAGTCATTGTACTGTTGATATTTGGCTCTGTTGACTAATGAGTTTTCCAACCACTGTGCTAAATTAAAGCATTGGCACTAGGTGTCAGCAAATCACAAAATTGGAGAGCACCTCAAGTTGAACATTGGTAAAATAGCAATAAATGGACAGTATTTCACAAGGACTCCTCTCAATCAGCATTTTCCCATTCAAATACTAATTTCATATATCTTGACATTTGTCAGGGTGTGCTCCATGAATTTGATGGATATTAATGGGCAAGGGTCCTATAATAAAATAAGTTTAGGAAATGATGAATAAACTATGTTTTCTTTTTTTGCACTGTAGGTATTCTCAGAACCCTTCTATGCTGATGACATTGTGACTCTTTGCAGAGAGCAGCAGTGATGGCTCCAGAATGTCTAGGGAGAGGAAGAGCTTAGTGTCATGAGTCTGCTCACAGCATAAGATACTAGCTACATCTGTTTTGCACAGTGTTTTATTTAGAGCTATACCAAGTATTTGGGGGTGATCTGGAGAAGCTAATAGAGATGATGGGGGTGTTTAGTACCCTAAGCCATTCCTTAGCACAATTATTGATATATAGCATGTCCATACTTTGGCTGCAAAAACATTTTGAATTTGTATCAGAGGCACACATTTTAGAAAAAAACAACTGAACAAATAGTATCTCTCATTACGTTCTCTAGTTTTATCAGTGTGCTTGAAAAGGAGTTAATGCTTGCCCATATTTTCTGATAATTTATGGAGGAGTTTTTTTTCATTTAATGTTTTTTGTTTTTGTTTTTTTTTTGTATGTGATGTGAGGGATTCAACTTATTTATATTTTTATTTTATATTGCAAAATACCAATTATTCCAAAATCTTGCTTTAAATGTGTTTTGGGGCCCTCATGGTTTAGCTCAGTGGATAGAACACTGGCCTGTGGACTGAAGGGTCTGGGATTTGATTCTGGCCGAGGGCACATGTCTGGGTTGTGGGCTTCATCCCCAGTAGGGGGCATGCAGGAAGCAGCTGATCAGTGATTCTCTCTCATCATTGATGTTTCTATCTCTCCTCCCTTCCTCTCTGAAATCAATAAAAATATCCTATATAATAAAAACATAATAGGCCAATCAACCGACCAGCCGAACAGTGGAATCACCATCTGTATGACCATCTAGGACTCTGCTATGACACCCACTGGTGCCAGGCCAGCCAAGGCAGGTGTGATGCAATTGGTCGGGGGCCTGGCCATATCCCCATGATTGCCCTGCAGAGGGAGCCCCAGGCCACCAACCAGTGGGCTTCGGCGGGTGGGTACAAGGGAAGCCCGGGTGCTGGAGGGAAGCTGGTGCCGGCAGCGGGGGGAAGGAAGGCCTACTCATGCATGAATGTGTGCATCAGGCCTCTAGTATTTAATGAAAGGATAAAAACTTAGTTAAATGTGGTTTCGGTTTTGTTTCCAGGTTCAGAACCCTTCAGATCAACTTACCAGTATGCTCAATATGTAAAACAGATAAACGCAGTTCAAGTGGGGCAAGGTAAGACTATTTCAACCTGATAGCATCCCTGCCCTCATTCCTACCCTCCATCCCTTCCTCCACTAGAAGAAGCTCCAGAGGGTACTTTGGAAACTTTTGGAAAAATTCATCCCATCATATATAACTTAAAATGCCACATCTTTAATATCCTACATTAAAATTTTTATTTAAATTATTTTTTTATTTTCTACCAAGCTCATACTCTAATTTATGGAGTCTAAGAACTTTATAATATAACCAAAGAAGAAATTGAAACATCTAATAAACATCTAGTAAAATAACATGGGGTCTTTGGGGGGCCTATAAAATTAGCATATTTCTTTAGAATAGTAACCATTATTGGCAGTAGTTGACTAAATACCTTCAATAGAGAGATGAACTTGGTAAAACTATGTGTTGGTTGATAATTTTACAATGATGATATTCTTCAATCCACCAAAGCACTACGATTTAACCCTAAAGAAATAACCAGAAATGTATGAAAGTGTTTTTATATTCATAGTATTGAAAATGAATCAAATGTTTAATAATGAGAGATTGGTTAAATAAATCCTAGCTCAGTCATAACACAGAATACTCTTCAGCCATTATAATGATGTTGTAAAGAAAATGTACCATACCAAGCACCTTAATTATATTGTCTTATTTAAGCCTAACTATATCTCCAAATGACGGGTATTATTATTCCATTTATAGATGAGAAAACCTAGAAGTAAAGTTCAAACAGCTAGTAAAGTTTAGTTGCTAAAATTTGGCCCATTCTGCTCTTAATCCTTGTTCTTAATCACTGTCCTGCTGATATGGGAAAATATTTATTTATTTTTACTAAGTTAGTTTCATGTTTGTTTTTTTTAATCCTCACCTGAAGATATTTTTCCATTGATTTTTTAGAGAGAGTGGAAGGGTGGGGAAAAGAAAGAAAAAGAAAGAGAGAGAGATGAAAAAGACACATCAACTGATTGCCTCCTGTACTTGCTCTAACTGGGAATCAAACCTGCAATCCAGATATGTGCCCTTGACTGGAAATCAAACCTGAGACCCTTTGTTGCTGGGGGCTGACACTATAACCATTGACCAACACAGGTCAGGGCTAAGTTACTGATGCTTGGCAATTCTCCCCTGCCCCCCGACCAGTGAATCTACTTTATACAGTCTTAAAATTGATTTTGGAAGTATTAAATGTCTTCTCTAAGAATTCAAACAATACTGAAGATTATAAAGTAGATGCATCTTTAATCATAAAATATATAACTGCATATGATTGAAAATACTTGTGGGCTCTGTTTTATATTCCATCAATTCTCTCTCTTCTTACTCTAATGTCCATTTTATAGGCCTGGTTGGAGATGGAAACAGACCAGAAAGGCAAACTAGGTGGAGGAATGTAGGTCTGGATAATTAACAAAGAAGAGTCCATTTTGTCCGTGGTATAGCATGATGGTTTTGGAACCCGACTGGCTAGATTTAAGTTCCAGCTTTTGGACTTGGGTAACTTGTTTGTCCTCTCAGTGTCTCTGTGTCTTCATAAAATTAAGCTAGTCATTGAACCTACCTCATAAGATTGTGGTTAGGAATAAATTAATTCATTCATGTCAAGTGCTTAAAACAGTGCCTGGAACATAACAGTACTCAGTCATCCTATATAATAAAAAGCCAATATGCAAATTGTCCCCTTGGGAATTTGACCAACTGGGAGTTTGACCGCTCATTATGATGTGTGCTGGCCATCAGAGAGCAGCACAGAACGAAGGAAAGCCCCAGCCAGAAGCCAGAAGGCCCAAATCGACCCAGGTCACCGGCCAGGACTAGGGACCCTACCCATGCATGAATTTTGTGCACTGGGCCTCTAGTTAGCTATAATTGTCAGGATGATGAAGAAGAAGGAGAAGGAGAAGGAGAAGAAGATTCTGCATAAGTTCAGGGATGAGTGCTTACTATGTACCATATACTTACATGATTGCCCGATTTGATCTGAGTTAGGTATTTTCATCATTCCCTTTTTATCAGATGAGGAATCTAAAATTCAGAGAGGTTACATATGGAACCATAGACAGAATCATTAGACCCATTTCAAGAACTATGAACAAGGTAAATACTGAAAGCCATCTGGCCAGGAGATAGCAAAGTACTGAGGGACGAGATGAAAATAGGCCTGCTGAGTCGTGATATCCTTTAGGACCAGGGGAGCCATGTTTAACATTCAGGACTGGTTGTGTGCCCAGTCTGGTATCAGAAAACTGCTTTGGGAATCCAACTGGTGTATTTTCAGTAAACATTTTCTGTTTTGTTTTCCTTAGTTTGTGCTAAAATTATTTCTGAATTATCAGTCTATTTGATTTGTGCTTTGAGGGAGCAAAAAGGAAAAAGGAGCCCTGGCCAGATGACGCAGATGGAGTATCATTCCGAACCCCCACAAAGGATGCAGGTTCAATCCCTGGTTGGGGTTTGTACTCAATAATCCTCAGGTGAGGTGTTTTTTGTTTGTTGGGTTTTTTTTTTTGGGGGGGGGGGGTTTACAAGAAAAGGAAATCTGTGACCATCGTCTGCTGAAAGAGCCTGTCAGTTAGACACCAGGTGTGCTGGGCTTCCAATGCCAGAACCCCAAGAGGGAGAAGAAACAGGGAGGAGCAGGCTCCTCCCCACAGGCCGTTGGAGTCCTCTCTGATCTAACTCCACAGACTTTGAACAGGGCTTCCTGAGGGTGGCCTTTCACTTACTCATCTGTCCAGCATGACTCATCCCAAGAGTGTTGAGTAAGTGGAATTTTATGGTATTTATATTTTTGTGACTTTTATAAACATGGTGATGTGGAAAGAGCATGGACTTCGGAGCCAGGCAGACCTGAGGTAAACTCCTGGCTTTGTCACTTAGCAGTTGTGTAATTTTGGCCTAGTTACTAACTTCTCTGGGCTTCTTCATCTACAAAATAGGAATAATTAATTGTAGTTAACAGAATTAATATGAAAATGAAATGAGGCAGCAAAAAATGAAAGCAGGCAGCATAAACTCTGGCACACTTTCTCTGACAGATTGTGGATTTGGATATGCATTTGGCCATGTCTTGTATTGATTTTTATATTTTTCTTCTGTACCAGTACAGTAGTAGAGCTAATACTTCCTCACTTCACCCGTTCCCTCTCCCTCCCTGCCTCTTCTGGTTTTTATCAGGGAACCTGCTATTTTACTTGTTTTTGTTCTTTTTCTACTTTAGCTATTGAATTTTCATTATTTTTTGAGACTTGCTTTGTGATGTAGTACAAGATCACTTTTACAAATAACTTGAGAAACATGTGTACTTTTTAATTCTTTAATAAGCTGTTATAAACCACTTATAATAGTATCTGGCATATTGTAAACATCTTATACTGTTAACTTTAAAAATAACCATAAGGTGTACAATTATATATAAGTCCAGTAGCTCAAAGTTGTTAACTGTCTTGTTCAAATTTTGTATGTTTGAGCTCTCAATTTTTAAACTAGTGTGTTAAAAACTCCCTGTGATTATGGATGTATACATGTTTGCATGTATTCTGCCAGCTTTTGCTCCCTGGCATGAGAATGAGAGATCCCATTCCCTGATCCCTCCCACTGGGGGTGGGGGACTGTGCTTCATCGCACAGCAGAGGACTAGGACAGAAGTCAGGGCACTGACTGAGTGGAAAAGCCATCATAGAGTAAATACAAGTTCATGAGCTCGAACATACCAAGAATCACGGTGGATTGATTCCTTTTTATTAGGTTTCGCTCTGCAACCTAATCATCACTTGCTGCATTATTATTTTTCCTCTCAAATGCCCTCTGCTCCCTCCACCCTAATTTTTCTGAAGTATAAGCCAACTTTTTGGATAATATTCATCAAATTCCTTCCATCCAATTTCAATGTTCATATGATATCTGTGGGGCTGGAAGTTTGGAAAGAAATATTTCTTAACTGATTCAATAAAAATTGAATATTGTTGACTGTGGTCAACAGAATACACATAGAGAACAGTGGGCTAAATAGACATGAAACAAATAAACCCAAACAAATTGTGAAAATTGCTACAGGAGGAAAGAACTATTTCTATAAGGTAAAAACAATGGGTGGGGGAGTGTACTGTGAAAAAGTGATGGGGAGGATGTTCCAAGAGGGGTGACCAGCTAGGGAAAGTCGTGGGCCAGGACAGACCTTGGTGATTGAAGGGCTGAAAGAAGCATAGTGAGTGGTCCAGAGGATGCAGTAGAGATGCAGGGCAACCTCACATAAGACTCTATGAGCTGTGTTAGAGCTTTTGATTTTATTCCAGAAACGGAGTCCACTTCAGGTTTTAAACAGAGAATGAGGTGATTGGAGTTATGGTGTGTGTGTTTTTTTTAATATATTTTTATTGATTTCAGAGAGAAAGGGAGAGGGAGAGAGATACAGAAACATCAGTGATGAGAGAGAATCATTGATCAGCTGCCTTCTGCATGCCCCCTACTGAGGATCGAACCTGAAACCCAGGCATGTGCCCTTGACCAGAATCAAACCTGGGACCCTTCAGCCAACACTCTGTCCACTGAGCCAAACCAGCTAGAGCTGGAATTACGGTTTTAAATATAACTCCAGCTAGTGGTGGAGAACGACTAGAGATCAAGCGTGGAAGCAGGGATGCCATTCAAAAGAACTTTGGCAATGGAGGTTTGTGGTGACTTCAGAGTACGTTTCCCTCCTGTAAAAGAGTTTACTAAAACCAACTGACTTAATCTGTCAATAATTAGATATATAGTTCATGATTGACCATAACAGACACTTCATAGGTCTAAAAGGTCTAGAGTTATATCCATAACCCCACTCCCAATTTTAAATTTGTGGCTAATTTGTAAAAAATATTTTAAATTAAAACTTCCATAAAAAGAGTACAGTAAATTTCCATTACTTTGGGACTTATGCAATGATTGTAAAGTTTGCTGAAATGTACTTCATCTGCCACTTTTTTCCTCCTTTGCCAAAATATTGAAAAGTAAATCCCAAGTATGTAATTTTGTTCCTTTATATATTAAGAATCCATCTCTAAAATTTGAGCATTTGCTTAGATACTACAAAACTGACAGTTTATTGCTAGAATCTATTTCTAGGTCTATAACCAGATTTCTTTAACCTCTAGATGTCTATAACCTCAAAAATGTCTTTTCATAGTTTGTTTGTTCAAACCAGAATCTAATTAAGATTCATACAATTATCAGATCTTTTTAAATCCAGAGCACTGCTAGTTTCTTTTTTCTCCTGTTTTTGTCTTCATTTTTGCCTTTTAAAAAGTTATGTAATTGACTTGTAGATTCCTTTTCCTGTAAAATGTCTAAATATTTCATAATAAAACTCTTAAAAAAAAAAAAAAGCCCACCCAAAACTGATTTGGCTCAGTGGATAGAGCATCGGACTGCGGACTGGAGGGTCCCGGGTTCGATTCCTGTCAGGGGCATGTACCTTGGCTGCGGACACATCCCCAGTTGGAGGCGTGCAAGGGTCAGCTGATCGATGTTTCTCTCTCATCGATGTTTCTGACTTTCTATCCCTCTCCCTTCCACTCTGTAAAAAAAAATCAATAAAATATATTTTTTTAAAAAAAAAAGCCCACCCAAAACTGGTTTGGCTCAGTGGATAGAGCCTGCAGACTCAAGGGTCCCAGGTTCAATTCTGGTCAAGGGCATGTACCTTGGTTGTGGGCACATCCCCAGTGTGGGGTGTGCAGGAGGCAGCTGATCGATGTTTCTCTCTCATCAATATTTCTGACTTTCTATCCCTCTCCCTTCCTCTCTGTAAAAAAAAAAAAAAAAAAATTCAATAAAATATATATTTTGAAAAATCCCAGCTGGTATGGCTCAATGGTTGAAAATCGACCTAGGAACCAGGAAATCACAGTTTGATTCCTATCAGGGCACATGAAGAATTATGGGCTCAATCCCCAGTAAGGGATGTGCAGGAGTAGCCAATCAATTATTCTCACTTATTGATGTTTCTATCTCTCCCCTCCCTTTCTTTCCAAAGTCAATAAAGCATATAGATATATATTTTTAAAGGAAAAAATATGGGGTTTGAGCCTTACTTTCCAGTAAGTTAGGCCATCTCTCTGGAATGTTCCTTTGAAGTGTCTGGCATACAACACAGTCCAGTGAACCATAAACATTCACCACACTTGGCACATATATGCAGTCTGTTAAATAAGAATGCTTGTGCTTAATGTTTTAATTTTATCTTTGTCTTTTCAGGTCTTGGCTTACTCACTGTGAATTGTCTACTATTACTAAATTAGCAGAATCTGAAAATAGCACAGTTTCTCAAATGTTTTTTAAAAACAATTAAGATAATGCTTTGACTTGCTAACCTCAGCTCTCTTCACCTCAGAAATTAGAAAATTTAAAAAAAAGTTGAACTGGATATAGCAGCAGCAAAAGCCAAACTTGGTTCCACTTTGAAGATGTGCAGAAGAAGCATTGACCTAACAATGCATGTCTTTTCACCTCAACATCTGTCTCTGAGAAGGAATGACTTTGATTTCTTTGCTATCATTAGCCTCTTTTGCCCGTGGAGCCGAGTCTAGTCACCTGCAGTAACTAGAATTAGATCACTAGTTTTTTGTGTTTTTTTTTTGCTTTGTTGCTTCAACAGGTTATAGTGCATAAATATTGCCAATTTAAAGTAAAAGGATTTTAAAATAATCATATACTATTAATTCTTTTGAATTATTTTTTAGTTAGATTCAAATGCAGGGTGTAATTCCAAATCTAGCATAAACCATATTTATACTGATATCTAATGTTATTTCATTTATACAAAAAAAGGCAGTATCTTCATTGAACCTGTGCTCCCACATTCTAGACTTAATCCTGGCTCTGCGACTTATAAGCTAGAGAAACCATTTGATTTTTCTGAGCCATAGTTTTTTTCCTGTAAGATGGACATATCCTACTTAATTTATATAGACATAGGGGATAATAGATGAGATCGATTTTAAAATGTAGCTTGAGTAAATTTGGCTGTCTATTAGATCAAGCCCTAAAGTAGGAGGCATTTGACAGAAACATATTCGATATTTTAAGACGAAAATGACAGAGGTTGGGAGCCAGGATCCTTGAACCCTCAAGCCACTGTGGCTTCAGCTGTCCTCTCTTAGTCCCTATAACAGATAAATGTACAGAGGAGCAGACTAGAGAGACACTAGCCATAGGCATGGACTGGAGCCTCAAGGCAAGGTCTGGAATGAATCGGCCTAAATTTGGAAGAGATAGAAGAGATTTGAGGAGTTATCTAATACAATCTCCCAGCCATTTGAGAATATTCTGCCATGTACAATAATTTATTTACCCACTTCCCTAGTGGTTGACATTTAGGTTGTGCCCCAATTATGCCCTTTACACATTTTATGTGACTTTTTTTGGTACATATAGCTTTAGACTCATGTAGGAATATTTCAGTACTCTAGATTTCAACAAGTGGAATTACTGAGTCAAAGAAACGTGTAAAATGCTAAGTCGTTCCAATTTGCCATCCCCAAAATACATGAACTAACACAGGATGTTATCAGTCTTTTGAATATATTGTGACATCACAATAAGTCTGGTTAACATCCATCACCACACATAGTCACAAATTTTATGCCATTTTTAAAAGCTTTAAATCAAAGAGATTTTTAATTTTATTTTTATTTTAACATTTATGAAGAACTTTGGCATCTCCCTTGTCTATCCTAGCTTCTACCTCTTGGTAGGAAAAGGGTTGTCTCTGGGCATTGCCATTTTGGCCTCCAGGGGGCACTGTTTTCCTTTTAATGTTGTGGAACAAGTATTACAGATAAGACCCCAGAAAATATTTAAACAAAAGTTCACAAAGGGCTCCAGATGAACAGAAGACAAATGAATACAGGGAGTAATGTATAACTATATAATGTCGTTCACTAAATGCAGTATAGGCACTTCAGTGTTTGACACCATAAAAGGATTTCTCCCTACCTTGATTCCCATTGCATTCACTAAGCACAAGCTATTTTTTTTTTTCTTCCAGCACTATGTCCTCAAGCAAACTAAATTCTTCAAAAATTAGACCCAAAATTGATAAGGCTAGTTCTAGCTAAGGGCTTACTTCCAAATTCCAGTTTCCAATCTCATTTTCTACCTTTTTCCTAGATATTGGATCCTAAGCACATCAGCCCTCTTCTTGGAAGATGGTATTGCCTACCCCGTTACAGAGATTGTAGCTTTCCCTTGTTGGGAGAAACTTATCTATGGATCTCTCAAGCCCCTCCAAGCCATGCTCAGTATGCCAAGCATGCAAGGCCCTGACCACTTATATTATCTATTATTACATAACAGATTACTCCAAAACAAAGGCTTAAAACAACAAACATTTATTTTCTGACAATGTTGAACCCTCAAGCTACTGTGGCTTCAGCTGTCCCCTTTCAGTACCTATAATAGATAAGTGTACAGCAGAGTAGACCAGAAAAACACTAGCCATAGGCATGGCTCATGAGCCGCGGTTTGCCGACCCCTGGGCTAGAACTATCTTCCCCAGAGTGAGCAAGGGAGAGGGTACCCAAGACAGAAGCCATAGTCTTTTTATAACCTCATTTCAGAAGCAAAATCTTTAATTGCAGGAGTGAATGCCAGAAGGCAGGAACCATTATGGGACATATTGGAGGCTTTCTACCACATCACTCTATTTAAGACATTTGTCACGGTGGTGTTGGCAGCAAACAATCTTGAGGGACGAAGTAACATCTCCCTCTGGACAGAGCAGGCTTAGCTTCCCACCTGCTAGAAAAGCAATGGGTTCCCCGAAGCTCGTTGTTTTCCCACTGCACATCTGGTATCTATTCAGCCCTTTTTTGTCACCCCCGTGGATCTTGGGAGCAAGAGAGATTGATACAAGCATTCTGATGTGCATGCTTTTTATGTTGTGCTGTGAGTAAAACAAATCTTTTTCTCTGACTCACATGGTCTCTTGTCTTCTTTCAGCATCTGTGAAAAAGTAACAGACTAACTTGTTGGCTTGTAGTGGGAGAAAAAAATCAATTAGTAGACCTGAGCATTTGACCCAACAGAGAAACCTAATCAGAATTATATACAGGCCTTTGAGACCAACATTCACATAAGAAATCCATGTACACATAATTTATTTTATTTGACAAACATGTATGTGTCAGGTATTATTCTAAGAGTTTATGGATATAAACTCAGTTAATCCATGAGGTAAACACTATTAAAAATCCCTGTTTTACAGATGAGGAAGAAGAGACACAAAGATGGTAAGGAAAATGAGTTAAGCAATGCATCTCATAAGTGTCAAAGCCTCATATTCAAGCAGACACAAATATAAACAACCTGCTTACAGTATCCATTGATCCACTATATCATGCTGTGTTAAGGGTTGAGGAGGAGTGGAGCAGAAGGAGGATAGGGAGAAATGACAAAATAGCTAATTCCTCAAAACATTAGCTGAAATAACCTTTTATTTCTAATACTAGAGGCCCAGTGCATGAAATTCGTGCATGGGTAAGGTCCCTAGGCCTGGTCCACGATCAGGGCCAATAGAGGCCATCCTTTGTTCTGTGCTGCCCCTGGTGGTCAGTGCACGTCATAGTGAGTGGTTGAACTCCTCATCAGTCAAACTCAGGAGGGGGCAATTTGCATATTAGCCTTTTATTATATAGGATTGTAATGTTTTAGTTTTTGTTGTTTCATTGAATATGTGAAAGATAAACTACCAATCACATTGGTAAATACTTTGATTTGGTGTGCTATATCTGGCTTTTAGGATGCAATTTTTAAAATGTGCTCTAATATTCTAATTGTGAAGGTAAAAATGCATTGCCACATAAAAACCTGCACATGGAGTTTATAGCAGCTTTACTCCTAAGTGCCAAAACTTGGAAGCAACCATGATATCCTTCATTAAGTAAATGGATGAACTGTGATACAAAGGAATATTACTCAGTTCTAAAAAGAAATGAGCTATTAAGCCATGTAAAGGTAGTGGGAGTATTAAATTCATATTATTAATGGAAGTTCATCTGAAAAGGTTATATATACTGTATGATTCCAATTATGTGACATTCTAGAAAAGGCAAAACTTTGGATACAGTAAAAAGATACGGTTACCAGGGGTTAGAAGTCAGGGAGGGATGAACAGGCAGAGGATTTTTAGGGCCGTGAAACTATTCTGTCTGGTTTATCCAAATCTATAAACTATATGCCAGTAAACCCTAATGTAGACTATGATCTTCGGGTGATAATGATGTATCAATGTAGATTCACTAATTATAACAAATATACCACTATGATGGGAGATGTCAGTATTAGGGGAGATTGTGTATGTGTGGGAACAAGGGTATTTAGGAACTCTGTGGCAAGAAATATTCAAAGTGAGGAATAACAAGAACATACTACCAAGATTATTCTATCCAGCAAAGCTATCATTCAGATTTAAAAGTCAGATAAAATGCTTTGCAGATAAGAAAAAGCTAAAGGAGTTCAACACCAAACTAGTATTATATGAAATGCTGAAAGGTGTTCTTTAAGAAGAGGAAAAAGAAGAAAAAGGTAAAGATAAAAAATTATGAACAACAAAAACACATCTATAAGCAAGTGAATCTAAAAATCAAGTGAATTAAAAATCTGATGAACAGAATAAACTGGTGAATATAACAGAATCGGGCATAGAAAGGGACTGGACTGACGATTCTTGGGGAAAGGAGTGTGAGGGGCTGTGGGAAGAGACTGGACAAAAAGCATAAACCTATGGATGAGGATAGTGGGGGGAGGTAAGGGCAGAGGATGGGATGGATACGGGTGGGGGAGATATGGGAGGGAAAAAAAACATTGTAATAATCTGAGCAATCAAGACTTATTAAATTAAAAAATAAAAAAATAAAATGTACTTTTTAACATGCTTTGAAAATTACAATATACTTTTAAATGTAAAATATTATAATAGTGTATGTAGTAAGTTTTTGTTAACCTCATTTTATAACTGTTTAAGTCCCCCATGCTCTTGACCTTGACTTTCTGCCTGTTACCTCCTCCTCTCCTTATCAAGTGTAAATGTCATGGCCTTCACTCAGGCTCTCTTCCTCTGCTTTATTGTCATTTTCTTGAGCCTTTGAAACCCAGGTTCAGTCCAGCTGACTGCCTCCGCATGGCTGTACCAGCGCTGCAGAGCTTTGCTGGAGAGAAGTCACAATGGTGAAGTTGATGTCTGCTCTATCACCTGCAGCCTCCTACATCAGCTCATCCCTCAGTGTGTCCTTCACCTGTGTTCTCAGATCAGAGCTTTCTACTTCAAATGTATATCAGTAAGTTTTAACTGTAGTTTTCTATTTTTGATATTATACTATTTTGAATAAATATGTTCAAAGTTTTGTGCCATTTCTTCTTACTCTACAGATTCGATCATGTGCTGCTTCACACAAGGATGCATTCTGAGAAATGTGTTGTTAGGTCATTTCATTGTTGTGTGAGTCTCAGAATGCACTTACGCAAACCTAGATGGTATAGTCTACTATTATGATTGTACGTGCTATGCTTTAATATGACTGGCAGCCCAGTAGGTTTGTTTACACGCATCACCACAAACACATGAGTAATATTGCAATGGCTACTGTGTCACTAGGTGATAATTATGGGCGCCAACTTTATTATGATTTTATGGGAGCTCCATGGTACATGTGGTCTATTGTTGACTGAAATGTAGTTATTTGGCACATGACTGTAGTTAACTTATTGTATATATAAAAAATTGGGTTCACATTATTAAGCTGTTTTTGGTTAAAATAACTAACATAATCTGGCTCCTTATTATCATATGTAGAAATATGGCCGATAAGCATATCTACCAATGAAGTGCTTATGCATCAGCAAAGAGCGAAGGAAAAAATAACGTGGGTTAATATATTTAGAGTTGCTTTAGTTATTGGTTAGACAGGTCTCTTTAAGAAGATTCTGTGAAAAAGTTGAGTCATATTCCCTTCTCTGATGTGCTTCAATGCCCTATAATAAGCCTCCTTTGTGCAAAATTGGGGCACCTCTTCACTCAAGGAGCTCAGTCAAAACCAGTCCAATTCACCCAGGGCTTCTCTTTTTGCCTGGCTATGGACCACTCCCTGAGTCGGTATTGATCCCTAAGACCCCTGGGGCAGATTTACCTGATAGATGTGGCTTATTTGGCCTGTACAGTATTTTAAGAAAATTTTAATTTGTTCCTAGCATTTTTAAATTATGCCATTTCACATTAAGATGTATATTGCTAGCTTGTATTGAAAAATTAATATACCCAGCCACATCGGACCCATGATCTTACATAGCAACAATCAGCTAATAGCTGCTGTTAGCCGTTCCCTTTAGAGAGGGCAGACAGCTCCTGCCACTCATGAAGACTGATTGTCAGTTGCCATTTATCATTTTACTTTCACCTCTTCTGACACTTAGCATCTGTGATGCCTCCCAGGTATTTTAGGCATTTGAGTTTGTAAACTCTACACCTGGTCTTTGGTGCCTTTCACCCAGCACCACCCGTTGACACTGGGTGCTCTGTGAGGCTCTAGAAGATCACAGGCTTCAAATCCAATGGACTCAGCCCTGCCACTTTCCTGCTGTGTGGCCTGGGTAGGGTTATTTATCTCTTTGAACTTCTTTATCTGTGAAATGGGAATACTGATGCCATGGAGTGTTTGTTTGTGGAGAAAGAGACAAGGAGAGAGAAAAACACAGAGAGATAGCTCCTTTGCAAGCAATGCATGGTTTTGAAAATTAAAGGCAATAATATAAATAATATGCTTCTGATAGAGCCGAGAGGAGGTAGGAAGCATTCAAGGAGTTTGGCCTGCCTCCACCAACAACCTCTGTCCACACCACTCAGTGACAAGACCACTCCTATTAGACTCAGCCATTATCAACTCATAACTTTGTATGATACTCTCACATGTCTAGCCACAAATAAGAAAATAATAAGAAACTAAATAGAACTTAAATAAAATTTATTTCCTATAATTGTCAGCTGCCATCATCAAAGAACCTAATGGGTTAAGCTGTTAGCCAGTAGCAATCCTATTGCTTGGAGGATAATCTTATGGTATGGTAAGTCAGTTCTTGAAATTAGTTATGTAAAGAAAATTGCCTGACCAGCATGGCTCAGTGGTTGAATGTCACAGTTCGATTCCCAGTCAGGGCACATGCCCAGGTTATGGGCTCGATCCTCAGTGGGAGGGTGGGGGGGTGCAGGAGCTGGCCAATCAATGATTTTCATCATTGATGTTTCTATCTCCCTCTCTGAAATAATTTAAAAAAATTTTTTTAAAGAAAAGTAGGGCCCTAGCCAGTTTGGCTTGGTGGATAGCACTTCAGCCTGTAGACTGGAGAGTCCCAGATTCGATTCTGGTCAAGGGCACATGCCCAGGTTGCAGGCTGAATCTCCAGTGGGGTGTGTGCAGGAGGCAGCCAATCAATGATTCTGTTTCATCATTGATGTTTCTATTTCTCTCTCACTCTCCCTTCCTCTCTGAAATCAATAAAAATATATTTAAAAAAGAAGAAAAGTAGGTACTCTTTCCCCCTCCCCATGTGGGAGTCTGTGCTATGACATTCTTTCCCCTTCCCCATGTGGAAGTCTGTACTTATTCTTCAATAAATTTCCACATTTGCTATACCAATAAGTAAGTAAGTAAATAAAAGAGTCTATTAAAAAAAGAAAACAAAAATTAAAAAGTTTGTGAGTTAGAATGGTTTCCAAAACTGGGGAGGAAAAAGAATTCTTCACATTCCTATATTTGCTCACACACTGCAACCTTTATAGGGCTCCTGATATAGCCATATATATATATATATATATATATATAATTTGTTTTCTATCTGCTACTATAACATATTACCACACACTTAGAGTCGAAACACAACATACATGGATTATCTTATAGCTCCGTAAATTATAACTCTGTCCCTGAGCTAAAATCAATGTGTCAGCAGAGCTGCACTCTTTTTTTCGAGGCTCTAGAGTGAATTCATTCCCTTGCCTTCTCCATCTTCTAGACGCTGCCCACATTCCTTGGCTCATGGTCTCTTTACCTTCAGAGCCAGCCATGCGGCACCTCTGTGACCATTTTTCCATAGTCACATCTTTCTCTGACTTTGTTCTATTGCCTCCTCTTTTACTTTTAAGGATTTTTGTGATTACCTTGGGCCCACCCAGAAAATCCAGGATATTCTTCCTATCAAAGTCAGCTGATTAGCAGCCTTATTTCCATCTGCATCATTAATTCCTTTAAAGAGATAATTTATTTTTTACATTGAGGTATCATTGACATATAATATTATACAAGTTTCAGGTGTGCAACATAATTATTCCATATGTATGCGTATTGTGAAATGACACCACAATAAATCTAGTTAATATCCATCACCATGCATAATTAGAACTTTTTTTCTTATGATGAGAAATGTTAAGATCTACTCTCTCAGTAACCTTAAAATATGTAATACAGTATTATTAACTGCAGTCACCATGCTGAAATTACATCCCATGACTGATATATTTTGTAACTGGAAATTAGTTCCTTTTGACCCCTTTCACCCATTTCGTTCTCCCTAACCCTATGGCAGTCAGTAATCTGCTCTCTGTACCTACCAGATCTTTTTTTTTTTTCTATTTGTCTTTCTCTGTCTTACATTTGACTTAGCATAAGGCCTTCAAGGTTCACCCATGTTCTCCATGCAACCCTAATTCTTTGCCATGTAATGTAACATAGTCACAAGTCCAAGGACTATGTTATGACCTCTTCAGGAGACCATCATTCTGCCTATCATAAGTATGTTCTTTTATGTGTAATTTATAGATAACACCATCTCTTGTGTTCTTACTGTGTATTTCACTTAATATTCACAACAGCCCTATGAAATAGGAACTACTTTTATGAATGAGAAAACTGGGAGTTAGAAAATATGCATGAGTCCAGAGCTGGTCAGCAGCAAAGTAAGATTCAAACCCAGACCTGTTTTTCTCTGGAGCCACGCTCTTAATCACTACACCATATTAAAATCTGTTCAAATTGTATTTTTTTTCTTTTGATTTTCTTTTTTTTTTTTTAAAGGTCTCACACATTTATTACTGAACCATCCTACTATTGCAGGAGGGAAAAATAAACAGAACAAAATCACAAGTTCATAATTCTCCAATTAAAATGCCCCAACTGTCCAGACAGTAGCATCTTTCCAATCATTTAAAAGTGTAGGCAACCTGGATACAGCATGAATATGTGAGTCATCTCTCATGTAATTTCTCATAGGCCCAATTGGTTCCTCTCCAATGTCTCCTCTTTAAGTTGTACCTGATTTTATTACCAGTTTTCATCTGAATCCATTGGGGAATGGGCCGATTCTGCTTTTCTTTCTTGGCCAGGAACCTCTTGATCCTGAAAGTCTTGTGAGAAGACATGGTGAAGGAGAAGCGAACGCACGCACCTCAATGGCGGAGAAAGAGAGAGAAGGAAGCGGAAGGACATATTTAGTGGCACTCTTCTTTTGATTTTCTAAGGAAATTATTATCATAGTAAAATTGGAGTTTTCTGTGGAAGGGATAGTCTAGGAAGTATGTATCAGTTAAAATTCAAATGAAGATACTGGTTTTTTAATTGTCTGAATGTGCTGCTTATGTTTTTCTAAATTTAATTTTATAATATCACAGATTTTTGTAACTAATTTTGACTTTTCCTACCATGCCCTAAATTTCTGAACTGTTAGTACCTCTTTTAAAAGTCAAACAGATGTAGGTTCCTCCAAAGACTGTGAGCTTTAACTTTGTTTATTTGCAGAGTTTAAATGTAAACGAGACCCCAGGAAGTCATGTGGTTGTGTTTCTTGCTTTGAATACCTCAAATCACCATGTTTTCTTGCTATTTAGGGAAATGGTATAGGATTCTATTTTAGACATGCATGGAATTTTAATTTCTATGATCTTAGTTTTCAGCAGTACTTCCCTCTACCTATTCTTCATGTGATTGTTCTGCTATGCAAATAAGTAGCAATTAAAAATAATTTATCCAAAAAATAATAATTTAACCAGTCATGGATTGAAATTACATGTAATGAGTTGAAATTTGAAAGAGGTGGTTGAAGCTAAATAACATGCCTGTAAATTTTTCAACTAAGATGGTACTAAGTATGAAGAAATACACAAGACAAAAGGATAAGATAGTTAAAAAGACCATGTACTGAGGAGTACATTCATTAGTGAAAGCAATCCACAGAGCATAAGGACAGAGTTAAGGTGTTTTTCTCATTCCTCATGTTCCAGTATGGATATAAACTCTCCTTGAAAGCACAGTATGTCTTTGTACCTCGAACCTTCTCTCTGTCTTACCCCAGTGCTTTGCAGAGGAAATGCCTGTTGAATGAGAAATATTTATGTCCACACGATTACCATAAAAGCACTTGGCAGATATCTAGAGGAGAAAATGAGAAATAAATGGTTATTTAAACTACATGGAAACTAAGTGGGTGTTCAAATGACCAGTTTCAAATTCCAATCCCAATCCACAGCAGGTCATTATCTGTGTGAAGGCCTAGGAGTGGTGGCAAAGGGAAGGAGCTGAGAAGCAGATGATTCTGTGGATTTCAGTTGTGGGAATATTCCTTATTATATGTTTCATAAATGAGGTAAACTGTTTGTGGATGGGAAGTATATTTTTAATTTCTATCTCCCTGAGCCTAGCCCAATACTTGGAACACGGTAGGTACTTAACCAATAGTTAATGAATAAGGGGGAAGAGAACAAAAGGCATCAAATTCTTAGATGACACAAAACCAAGGAATAGAGATGGAAGAAGTTTACTAACATCTTGCTTTTTGAATATGCACCCCATCCTTTAAAAATGTTTCAGCATGCACACCCTTGTATAAATACATATTTGTGACAGCCAATACTAATATATGTATGCACTGTAAAATAGAAATTTCACATTAAAAGTACAAAATAACCAATACATTAAAATAATTTAATGATATTTTATTCATAGTATAAAAACCTTTTTGACCCAGCCAGTTTAGCTCAGTGGGTAGAGTATCAGCCTGCACACTGAAGTGTCCTGGGCTTGATTCCAGTCACGTGCATGTTCCTTGGCTGCAGGCTCCATCCCTGGCCCTGGTTGGAGTGCATAAGGGAGGCAGTCAATTGATGTGTTTCTTTCACATTGATGTTTCTTTCTCTGTCTCTGCCCCTCCCTTCCATTATCTCTAAAAATCAATGGAAAAATATTCTCGGGTAAGGATTAACAACAACAAAAAATTTCTTCTAAAAAAAAGGAAAAGCCTTTTTGCATTCACTTCCTGCTTTATTATCTGGTACTTTATTACTTTTTTAAAATCTTGGTTTAATATAGTGATTCAAAGATAGCATTCTAAGTTTAGTATATTTCCCGACTACACTTTAATAACTGTCATAGCTGGAAAAGATATTTAGATTTAAATTGAAGAAATGCATTATTGACTATAGCTGTTAAGATTCCCATTTTCACCCAGCCGGAGTGGCTCAGTGGTTGAGCATGGACCTGGAACCAAAAGGTCAAGGTTTGGTTCCTGGTCAAGGGCACATGCCTGGGCTGTGGCTTGATCCCCAGTAAGGGGGCATGCTGGAGGCAGCCGATCAATGATTCTCTCTCATCAGTGATGTTTCTATCTCTCCCTCTCTGAAATGAATAAAAATATATTTTTAAAAGATTCCCATTTTCTTTTTCAATCCCATCAACCAGTTCTGCAAAGGTTTTTGTTGAAATTTGACTAGTAAATTTCTATTTTCTATGCTATCAAAAATTTTTGCAAACCAATTTAAAGGCATTGCACATCAACAGATTAGTTTAAGACACACTGAAATTCATTATTTGGAGATTATTTAAATAAATAGAAAACTGTGTTTCCAAAATTTTTAAGTGTGTATTATGCATTATCGTTTTAATAGTACACACACACACTCAGTTTGTTTTTTTTGCAACAAAATTACATACTAAAGGAAATAATTCCAAACATCCTTTTCAAAACATTCTCTTTGAAAGCATTTTTTTTTTTCAAAACACATGTGCGCTTAAAGGGAAGAATGAATAAAGTAACTCTCTCACACATTGCTAAAGCTTTACCATTAAAGGAAATTACTACTCACAGAAAAGGTAGGGAAATTTGGATCCTTGTATTTACCAGAGGAAAATGCACCATTTCTCATCCTATCGAATAAAAGGTTAATATGCAAATTGACCATACCTTCGCTATACCCACAAGCCACGCCCACCAGCCAATCAGGGGTGGGGCAGGGCAGAGGCAGCCTGGGTTGCAGGGGGCGCTGAGGCAGTGGGGGTTGGGGCCGAGGTGGCCTGGGCCGCAGGAGGGTGGGGCTGAGGCGGTTGTGGCCGCAAGGGGGTGGGGCCAAGGTGGTCTGTGCCACGGGGGTGTGGAGCTGAGGCGGCCAAGGCCATGGGGGAGCAGGGTTGAGGCGGCCAGTGGTGTGCTGGCCAGGGGAAGGCCCAGGCTGGGGAAGGGTAAGGCGGGGGGGAGGGGGCTTGGTTGCGATGGAGCCAGCCATCAGCCCCATTTCAGGGTGATGGCTGGGTGCCCAAGGCCTAAAGCCTCGACCATAGGCTTTAGGCCTTGGGCAAGCTGGGGTGAGTGGTTAGTAGGACATCCCCTCAGGGTTCCCAGTATGTGTGAGGGGGCAGGTTGGGCTGAGGGATCACCCACCCCCAGTGCATGAATTTCGTGCATCAGGCTCCTAGTACATATATAATTGATTTCAGAGAGGGAGGGAGGGAGAGAAAGAGAAACATCACTGATGAGAGAGAATCATTGATTGGCTACTTCCTGCACACTCCTCATTGAGGATCAAGCCAGCAACCTGGCCAAGTGCCTTGACCGGGAATTGAAACCGTGACCTCCTGGTTCACATAGGTCAACCCTCAACCAATGAGCCATGCCAGTTGGGTGTGGTGGTAATTTTATATATATTACTTACTTCATCCTCAGAACAACCCAGCATAGTAGATACAATGATGTTCTCCATTTTACAGATGAAGAGCCTGAACCAGAAAGGTGCTAAATAACTATAAATAACTTGCCCAGAGTTACATGGCTGGTGATGGCAGAACCAGGCACTGTGTATCCAGGAGCAATGCTTTTAATCCTAAATATCTTGAATACTTTGATAGAAGGGAAAGAGTTTCCATGATTTACTCCTCACCTCAGTACAAAGTAGTATATAGATTCTATTGAAAGGATTAGTTTTTACAAAATTAACCACATCAGTGACCTCCTGTAAACTGCAAAACACAGGCGTTGGACAAAGGAGAGTGAGTGGAAAGCCCGACCTCAGGATAACTCACACAGCATATGGATGACTGACTATATGGTGACAAAGGACTATAGGAGCATGCCAGTGTCAATATGTATGTCAAACTATAGAGTTTAATTTCTTCCTTTCTAGATAAGACAAATAGACAGTGGGATCTTTCCTGTCTGAGCTGTAGTACATTCTCTTGAGCACCACTAGTATGTGCACACCTCCACTTTGGATGTTGTTTGTCTTAAATATGATGAACTTTAAAAGTCACCCAGGAGCCGAGACCGGTTTGGCTCAGTGGATAGAGCGTCGGACTGCGGACTGAAGGGTCCCGGGTTCGATTCCGGCAAGGGCATGTACCTTGGCTGCGGGCACATCCCCAGTAGGGGGAGTGCAAGAGGCAGCTGATCGATGTCTCTCTCTCATCGATGTTTCTGACTTTCTATCCCTCTCCCTTCCGCTCTGTAAAATATCAATAAAATATATTTAAAAAAAAAAATAAAAAAAAAAAATAAAAGTCACCCAGGAAAAAATACAGTTTCTATAAAATAGTGCAGAGGCAATAGGATAGTCAAAGCAATCTCTTAAATATAATTCAAGAAACATAAGAAGCTAAACAAGCATTTAGACTTTACATTTTAAAATTGAATAATGATGAAATACAATTTTAAATGTAAGACTAATTCTAAGTTGCATTATAGGAGTTTGAATACCATAGCTTTGAAAGAATGCTCTCACTATATTAAAGACTTATCTGATCCTTTATAGAGTTCCATGTTTCATTGTGGACATCTCATCTAAATAAAAATGTGAAGAATTTGGGAAGAATTGTATGAAAGTCATACAATACTTTTTTAAAAAGGTGTGAGAAAAATTTAAAGAACTGAAGTTGTTTGTTCTAGAAAACCTAGGTAATGTCAGGGTCTTTTATAACCCCATAAAGTCTATTTAACAAAACTGGTTGAGCCAGACACAGATTCCTTAGAGATTTAGTTGAAAAAAATAACAACAAACTTCTTAGAGCATGTGCATTTGAAATGGGCTTGATCATTAATTGTACATAATTGACAGTAAATAACTGAGTCATCAAATGATTAGTGTTCAAGAAAAGCTATTATTTCCTACTGATAAGCAACAAAAATAATTATTATCTTCAAAGTCCACCTTGTAGGTTTGAGCTCAGAGGCCTAGTCTGATTCTCTGAGGAACACAGTAACTGCTGACATGACTTATGTAAATAAGTTGTGACCTATTAACACAGTTTATGTATGTAATAGACTATCCAAACAAAAGGCAGGAAAAAAAGGGAGATTTTTATTTTATTCTTGATACTCATAATAACTAGATTGGGTTTCCTTAACAGGGAATAATAATAGTTTTACTCCAGATAATTAATGGTCTTAGCAAAACTTCAAGTAATTTCCAACAATTCTTTTTAATATCAAAAAGTTGATGCTAGCAGTTGGAGATTTCAGATCTCCTGACCTAACACTTCCCCTTGGTTTTTCTCATGAGTCTAATATAGAAAGTGAGAAAGGCCTGTGATATGAAAAGCCTTATATTTGACCCTAGAGTAGTCTTGCTTTTAAAATAGAGTTTCCCTTTATTACAAAACACACTTGAACTTCAGGCATTTCAGTTTTGAGTTTGAACATGGCTAATTTGGCCCAAGAAACATGTTCACATTTGGGCCACTCCCACCTCAAATACACAAAATGAGCACTCTGAACAATTTTCCAGATCAAGGAAACAAGTTAATTCTGCTCTGTGCTAAGGCGGAATAACTGGTCTCAGTTTCAGTTCCTGTGAATATCTGAGTTTTTCTAACTATAAATTGGGTTGCTTTGTGTTTTATTAAATTGTTTTTGTTCAGAAAATTTAATAAGTTGGTCACTGTAATTCTTCTATTCTTACAGCAACTTCTTCTTGTTAATTATTTTCTGAGTCAATTCATGGCTAGGACTGTGCTTTAAAGTACCTTCCCAATAAAAATGGTTTTCTTCTTTTTTATTTTTAAAGAGTTTTTTTTATTGATTTTTAGAGGAGAGAGAGTGAGAGAGAGAGAGAGAAAGAGAGACAGAGAGACAGACAGACAGAGAGAGAAAGAGAGACAGAGGGGAGAGAGAGAGAGAGAGAGAGAGAGAGAGAGAGAGAGAGAGAGAGAGAGAGAGAGAGAGAGACTCATCAATGTGAAAGCAAAACCTCGATTGGCTGCCTCCTACACCAACCCCACGGGGATTGAACCCAGAACCTGGGCATGTGCCCTGACCAGAATTGAACTCAGGACCTTTAGGTGCACTGGCCCATGCCCAGAAGTGGTTTTCTTAATTTCGAATTTGTGAGCTGCTGTGATTGCAGTATCAATGGGTAAGCATAGCTAAAAACTATAGCAACAACTCTTCATGCCTGACCCACTTAAGCAGATGAGTCTGTAGTAGAATGAAGGAAAAGGTGCTATAAAAACAGTGCAAATAATATGAATCAAAAACATCTTTACTTTTGTAATCTGTAGTTGGTACTATTACTCTTACCTCTCTGGTCTTAGTGACTTATCTGCTATAAAATAAATATTCTAATGAATACCAGCCCTTACTTCCATTACTAGCCTGACGTATGAATAAATCATACAGGTCCTGTGATTGCCATTTTATCAAATCTTCTCCCTTAAGGAAGTGATATTTTTGTATTGTAATGCCCTTCAACTCTTCCAAAGGTTAAATAAAGGAACTACCAAAAATACAGGACTTTATTCTGATATAAAAAGTCTTGATGATTCCATATTGGGCACCAATTTAGAGAAAAGATTTTCCATTTTAACTATAATGAACAACATAAACTGATGAACAAAAATAGAGCCAGAGACCTAGAAGCATCGAACAGACCGATCTAAGAGGGAAGGTGGGGTAGGGGGTTTGGGGTAAGAGATCAACCAAAGGATTTGTATGCATGCATATGAGCATAACCAATGGACACAAACAGTAGAGGGGTGAGGGCATGTGCTGGTGGATGGGGGTGGCCAGGGAGAGGTCAATGGGGGGAAAAAGGAGACTTGAGTAATACTTTAAACAATAAGAATGGGCTGAAACCAGTTTGGCTTAATGGATAAAGCATCAACCTGTGGACTGAAGGGTCCCCGGTTCGATTCTGGTCAGGGGCATATACCTTGGCTGCGGGCACATACCCAGTAGGGAGTGTGCAGGAGGCAGCTGATCTATGTTTCTCTCTCATTGATGTTTCTGATTTTCTATCCCTCTCCCATCCTCTCTGTAAAAAATCAATAAAATATATTTTAAAAAAGCAATGAAGAATGGAAATTACTTTTTTAAAAACAATTTCCATTTTGAAAAGAGGATTAAAAAAAAAGTAAGCACTCATCTCATCTATACTAATAGAAGAGTAAGATGCAAATTGACCATAACTTTGTGATGCCCACAGCCAGTCAGGAGTGAGTATGCAAATTAACCCAACAAAGATGGTGGGTTAATTTGCATACACAGGCGCCAAGTGGCCAGGGGTAGAGCTGGCATTCCACACCACCCCAGCTGCTCTGGGCCTCTGGGAAGCGTGGGAAGGTGGAAAGGTAGCTCTGGGTCAGTGTGAAGGCAGTGCCAGCAGCCAGGGGAAGGAAGGCCCGTTCTTGCACAAATCTTCATGCATCTGGCCTCTAGTTGTAATATATTATCTTCAGAAAAAATACTGTATTACCTGGTCAGGTAGTTTTTTGTTTGTTTTTAATGTTTGGATCAACAGTTTATAGTATTGGCAAGTCCAATTTTCTAAAATTGTGAATATAACTATATTTTATGATTTTTTTCCTGTTACTTTTAGGACTTTTACAAAAAGTTGGCCATACTTTATAATAGGACAAATGAAATATAAATAATTGGCATCTGAATATGTGTTAGAGATAATAATGATGATGACAATAGCAGTCAGTTGATGTTATGATCCAAATATTCTACTAAGTTTATTTAAGCCTCATAGCAATTTCATGACATAAGCACTATTACTACCTCTGTTTTACTGAGGAGATAAAAGTACTATTATTATCCTCATTTACTGATAAAATGAATGCTGAGAGGTTAAATAATTTGCCCCAAAGAGAAAGTGGTAGAACCAGAACTTAAACCTGAGTCTGTCCAATTCCAAAACTTGTGCCCATAATCTCTACATTATAGATAAAACAGAAGAACAAAATGTCTGCCCTAAATGTATGAACAGAATCATATTTCCAAACAAAATATTGGATCTCATAGTCTAGCAAAAAACTTTGTTTTAAAATTTTATTTACATAAAAACTTATGAAGCCATAAACAACAACTAGACATTTAGCTGAACATTCAACAAGTTGTACAGTGTAAACTTGAGATTGGAAGCACAATGGAGGATAGAGATATGATCTGTACCTATAGGTATGATTAAGTAAAATGATCAGCTTTGAAGTATGACCATAAAATGAATTTTTTTAAAGGTCTCACACATTTATTACTGAATCATCCTACTATTGCAGGAGGAAAAAATCAACAGAACAAAATCACAAGTTCATTAATTCTCCAATTAAAATGCCCCAACTGTCCAGACAGTAGCATCTTTTCAATCATTTAAAGGTGTAGGCAACCTGGATACAGCATGAATATGTGAGTCATCTCTCATGTAATTTCTCATAAACCCAGTTTAGTTCTCCAATGTCTCCTCTTCGAGTTGTACCTGATTTTATTACCAGTTTTCATCCAAATCCATTGGGGAATGGGCCGATTCTGCTTTTGTTCTTGGCCAGGAACCTCTTGATCCTGAAAGTCTTGTGGGAAGACATGGTGAAGGAGAAGCGAACGCACGCACCTCGATGGCAGAGAAAGAGAGCGAAGGAAGCGGAAGGATGTATTTTTCCCCATAAAATGAATTTAAGTGAAAAAAACCCTTTAATCGTTTGTGAATAGATTTACATAATCTAGTATTCTGAGAAATCAAGCTATTAAATTGCAGCTCTCAGATTATAAAGGCAAAATACACAACCTTGTATCAGTTGATTGTGGTTCATCCACATTCTTGCCTTAAAATATTTGTGGGAGGTGGTGTAGCAGTGGTGTGTGTGTGTGTGTGTGTGTGTGTGTGTTGTATGTTCTTCACAGCACGAGGACAAATTTATCTTAG
This sequence comes from Antrozous pallidus, assembly GCA_027563665.1. Taxonomy (NCBI): domain Eukaryota; kingdom Metazoa; phylum Chordata; class Mammalia; order Chiroptera; family Vespertilionidae; genus Antrozous; species Antrozous pallidus. The sequence goes on from CM050510.1 coordinate 38,431,234, forward strand.
AATTATAATGGTTCCCAGATGTTTGTTTTTCAAAAAGAAATAAAAGTTTCAAATGTGGTGATAGACAGGTATTGGTCTCTAAAACAAGAATGATGTCATTTTACTTGGCGTTTATTGACACAAAACTTCCTTTTGGGTGAGAAAATTTTCAGCACTGTGAATATGGCTTTAATTAAGAGATACACTATCACTGTCGATTTTGTTACAAGGGAGGAACGTCTTTGTGTGTTGAGGATTGTTTTGTGTATGGATCACAATGAAAATGTAGAAAGGATGACTGGCAGTGTGTTGACTTGTATCTACTGTACTTTATATCCATTTCTGTATGAACATCATTGTCTAGAAAGGTCTTTAGGCTTATGATATTTTTAAGTATAAAAGTATTGGATTCACATCTTTTTTCTTTTTAAGAAAGCCTTGCAGTGGTAACTGACATTAAAAATGAATATTCTAATTTTACCTCGGAGGCAAAAATTCTATTTATTTTTTAATCCTCACCCAGGGATGTATTTATTGATTTGAGAGAGGAAGAGAAAGGGGTGGAGCTGGGAGCAGAGAAACATCCTTTGGTTGCCTCCCTTACATGCCTCTCACCAGGGACTGAACCCAGGAAACCTATTCCCCACAGCCTTTTGGTGCAGGGACAACTGAGCCACCTCAGTCGGGGCTGTCGTGCAAAATATTTAAATATCATTTTAAAATGTAAGAACATGTCCCTTGAATTAAGGAAAGCCATAATAAATCACAGCTCCTCTAATTACTTTTGGAAGATTGATTATTCTAGAGCCATATAATCTGAAGTATAGATCTTGGCCTCAAAATCTGAAGCATGATACCCACATAGGAATCTTTAAATAATTGTCTATCTTGAAGTGATAGCTGATAAAACTTGAATTGCATTAGTGTTGTGAGGCAAAAATTCCCTCTCCTTCAAAATCGTAACCACTTTATGCCACATCCATCAAGTCATGTTCTTTTTAGTTCTCCATTCACCTTCTTTACCTCTTCATCGTACCTGGAAAGAAAAAAAAAAAAAAAAGAGGAAATAAGTGGGTCTAAAATGCAACTTGAATAAGGAGGTGTATGAGTGCCCTCACCTGAGTTGGAAATTAATGGGAATGAAGGAAAAAAAGTAGTTAGTAGATAAAAAGGATTTGATAGGACTTTTCTCTGTACATAGGATCTGCCAAATTGTGGCCAAAACTTTGCTGATGATAAAGTAGAACACTTCAGATAATGCTAAATGAAGCATAGTCTTTGCTACTTTATTTGGATACTTATTTGACTTCTCAGAGGTCCCAGCGTATTCCAAGCCACAGGCCCACCCAGGCCATTCCTGGGGGCCCAGCGGTCCTGCTCCCCGCACACACCGGTGTCATCCTCACCGGCCGGCCCAGGCCTGGTGGCCCAGGCGATTCCCGAGCCCCAGGGTCACTATGAGCCGAGCAGCGGGAAACCCCTGAGAGTCGACCCTCTGGACGGGATCCCCCGGTGTCCCCTGAACTTGGCGCACGCGGCGCGACGGCACCCGGGCTTTCGCGGGTGTCCTGCGGGGAAGAGGAGTAGCGCTGGGTTGCGCGGAGGGGGCGCGGCGGCCGGAGCAGGGGCCACCCACCCTGCGGCTCGGCGCGGCGCCCTCAGCTCGCAGCGGGCGCTCTCCCGGCGCGCTGCCGGCCGCCCACTCGGCTCTCCCCGGCCACCCCGCGCGCTCTGCGGGAGGAGCCGCCGGCCGCCGTGACGCGTCAGGGAGGAAACGCGGCGCCCGGCGGCCCCGCCGGGAAGGAGGAAGCGCGAGTGCGCACGGCTCCGCGCCCGCCGCGCCGCGAGGCAGCTCCGCGGAGCCGGTAAGTGCGGGGCGGCGGACCGGGGCGGCGAGCGGCGGCGGAGACCGCGCGCGTCCGGCGCAGTCGCAGGCCCCTGGGCGGGGGGAGGCGGGGCGGGCCAGTGGTGTCCGGGCCTCGGAGCTAACGCGCCCTTCCCGGGTCCCCTGGCGGTTCAGCCCGCAGTCCTCCGAGTTGGTCGGAAGGGAAAAGTATCCGGTCGCTCCAGACTCGGGGAGTTGGTGCGCTCGGGTCCCTGGCGGTGGATTCAGGCTGTGCTCTCTGATTCCCGCACTCCCGGTGGGGTCGGCGGACGGACATGGTGGATTAACCCGTGCGCGGCTCGGAGCGCGGAGGGGCGCACCGGAGGCCGGGAGACCCCACCTGAGGCCGGGAGACCCCACCTGAGGCCGGGAGACCCCACCTGAGGCCGGGAGACCCCACCTGAGGCCGGGAGACCCCACCTGAGGCGGGAACCTGATGCGGGTCACCTGCGAGGGTGGGATGGAGCGGGCCTCGGGGGTGAGGGCACGGGGATTTCTACCCTGTTGTCGGTGGACCTGTGGTCTGACACTTCGGTGCGTTGTTACCCTTTATGTTTCCTGCGATGTGAACCCTTTCCGTCTCTTTTCAAGTGAATTTGACTCCATGGATTCCCACAGTTTGCACATCTATCTGCACCACCTAGAAGTGCTTTGAGATTTTTTTTTCAGATTTGGTTCTTTTTCGTGGTGGTTCCTTGGAAAGAGAAAAGAGGAACAATTCCTCTCCTGAGACCTAAACTCTCATTATTGACTTTTTCACAGTGATTTCTGAACCAGGAGTAGAAGCTCAGTCCTGCACAAGTGACGGTAGCGAGAACTACAGTTTCTCAGTCTTTATCGGGGTAAAAAGTATGAGACTGCTGTACTTTGTATTATTAGGTCGAGGAGTCACCCAGCCAATCCGAAAAGTGCTTTTCTTATTTGGCAAACACTTTGATAGCTCTTAACTATGTGTTGGGCTCTTTCTAAGTGTTTTATAAATATTAACCCAAATTGTTAACTCAAAATATCAAATTATACTGCTTCTAGCAATGAAGAGGTTGTTCGTACTTCAGTTCCCCAATGTCACTGCAAGAGCTGGAAACATGAGAGGAAGTTTCAGGTTTTGTTGTTTTTTGTTTGTTTGTTTGTTTTTAGGACTGTGTGTACCTTCTGGGCCCCTTGGTTGCCATGCCTCTACTCCTGGGGAAGGGAGTCTGGGAGTACCCCTCTTCCTGACCTCTTCCTTGCAGATCTCAGCCACCCAGATCCCTAGGATTGTCTCCAAGATGGCCTTTCCTGTTGGCCATCGAGCCCGTGTTAGCTAACTCTGGAGAGTCCAGAACTTCCCCCTTTCTTCAACTGCCGCTACTTGGAGTCTAATTTTGTTTTTTTTTTTTAAAGGAGTTTAGTTCCTAATCTGTTTGAGATGACTGTAGCTTACAATAGAACCTTGCAGATGTCCGTTTTGTGGTTTGCATATATAGAGAGAAAACATTTTTCTGTAATAAAGTGCCCTCTTTAAAGACATGCTTTGGCCTGATGGTCAGATGAATGAATAAAATAGACATGGTTCTTGTCATTACGGTGATTATGAGTCTTTATGTTAAGATCTGTACGTCATAGTAGCTTTCAATATCTCTTTCATATATTTAAATTTCCAGGGTGATGATTAAATGAGATGCTAAGCCTTATTTAATAGGATTATGACGTGTCCTGGAAGCAGGAAGTTTCACTTTCCTTTGATAAAATTTATGGTGCAACAGACATTGACGGATTTCAAGAATTCACTTCACTCAAATGACAAGTGACACTTTCATGAGTTACAAGGTGCTTCCAGACATACTGGCTCTTCAGAGAGACCTGGTGAGATTGGTAGCCATTTTTATTCCAGAAACAGGCATGGAAATGTTAAAAAGTTATAGCCTGGATTACACAGCTGGTAAGGGGCAGAGCTTGCATAGGGAGCAGACATGTACACAGTGCCTGGCACATGCCAACCTGTAATAAGCATTTATGGAATGAATGACTCCAAATGACTTCATATTTATTGACTTTCAAAACATATGCCTCTAAAATACCATAATAAAGTTGTGCCTGGAAGATTTCCAGGCCTAATCCAATGTATCTCTCTTATTTCAAACAGCATCGGTCTGATACACATGTTTTTTCCAAAAAGGGATGAGAATGCTCTTTGGCCTCATTTCTTAGGATTTATCATCTCTGGTTTTTGTGTGTTTTTTTTTTTGTTTTTTGGGGGGTGGGGTGGGGGAGGGGAAGAGAGGGGTGATATCCTCTCTGATTTTTGAAAAGCAAATAGGTTGGTTGTCCTTTCTCTCAAGCATTCTTTTTCCTTGTGTTTTGGAGAGTTTAGACTGGACACATGGTTTTAGTGTTTGTGTTGACAGTTTTCTTATCTCTCCCTGCTCAGCGAAGGTCATTTTTAAGGACAGCAATCACTATAGGTTTTCCATGTCAGTGAACTCGATTAAGGTACTTAGAAATATGATCAAGTTTAAACACAGAGATTCTGGGTATTGTAATTTTTTGAAGTATCTGACATTCTAATGTATTTCTCAAAATGTTGCAATTACTTTAGTATAGATCTGTCTTTCAAAAAAAAAAAAAAAACCTCAACTATTTATATCCTTTAAGCATAACTCTCTGTACTCTAAAGTCCGTGACCTCCAGATGGAAAAACCAATTAGAGAGGAAAACATGGCCATTACCTGGTGGGAGAAACTGAGAAGGGGAAAATGGGTGGGGAGGGTGGCCTTTCCCATGAAGGGGATTAGGTGGTAAGAAACCCCTAATGAGCCCGCTCTGAGTCATCTGCCTGTCAGCGCTCTTCTCAACATTCCTTCTTCTGTGTGAGGGTGGAATAAAATACTTTTGAAACCTGTCTTGTTTCAGAAACCACTTTACCTTTTCCAATCTATGTTTTCTCTCTCTCTTTTTAAATTCATGTAAATTACTGACTAAACTGCTGATTCATGAAACTCATATTATGTAACATGTTGTTTCTGACAGAAACAGTTCAAGAATTATTTTAAGGGACTAGCTGTCTGTTTCCCTTTATCTGTTGCATTCTGTAGGGTGGCGTCTTTGTTCTCATTTCACCCCCCGCCCCTTCTGTTTCATGGAGAAAAGTGGCAAATCTAAGAGGTGCCATTTCCACTCCTTGTAGTTCATGACAAAGTCATTTTAACTCGGTACTAACTTTGTGTTAGCTAATTGTCATTGCGGAGGAAAACAACATGGAAATCAGACGTTGAAGGCCTGATTCAGAACAGTAAAATTTTATAGCCTGTTTGAAGCTGAGCCAGTGAGTTTGCAAAGAGAGCAGTGTACTATCTCCTTGCTCCTATCCAACTTCTTCCAGCCTTTCCTATTTGCCACAGGTCTTAAAAACCTGCCTTAGTTTACCTTTTTGTAGCCACTATTATTTAAAACCCAAATCTGTTTGCTTTGGGTGGGGGTGATGGGTGGGTGAAAGAAGGGTGATTATTAAGGGAATGGTTGTAGGGTGAGAATTTGTAATATGAAAAATGGAGGGTGAAGTAAGGGTTGTTAATGAGATTCCACATTGGAGGATTCATGCAGATTGCTGCTTTGCCTCTCCTGAAGGGATCAGACAGACATATATGGGATCAAAGAAAGATTGGGAAGGATTAGAAACATGTCAGCATATGATATTGGCGGGCAAAGTTCCTTTGTACCACCAAGTGCAGAAGTGTCATATGGGTAGCACACAATGCATTTGTTTGCAGATGATTGAAATGTAGACAGCTGGTTTCCAGGCTTTAAACTGAGAGTAAGAAGATTTTACAGGCTTTTGGCTGAGTGATGGCCTGGATAAAGCCGTACTCTTTTTTTTGAGTTTGCCTGTCATGTGGAGATAATGTCATTCTCTTCACTGTTTTGTGATTTTAAATAATTGACATTGTATTTACATAGCATATAGTAATGAATAGGATTCAGGTTAATTGCTGTCATTCAGGTTCCTGTAGGTAAAATGGACTTCATGTATATGAACACACAAAATCGGACTCATTGATGGACTAGCCAGCCTGTGGATACAACATTCCCAAGTACGGTGGGCTTCACTAGGACTTGACTAATTGCTTGCTTGAGTTAAGTAATGAGAAGAAACTTTTAGTTATTTACCCCCCTGTTTTAAAAATAAAAATAGATTAAAATTAGCTTAAAATGATATGGTTTCCAAATCAGCATCCACACATGCAGACAAAATGTGTATATATATATAGGATCTGTAGATAGATTATACACTGAGTGGCCAGATTATTATGATCTCTGAATGTATAATAATCTGGCCACTAGGTGTGTGTGTGTGTGTGTGTGTGTGTGTGTATTAATTAGAGGCCTGGCGCATGAATTCATGCATGGGTGGAGTCCGGCCAGCCTGACCAGGGGGAGGGGACATGGGCAGTTTGGCCAGCCTGCCTGCTGGTCAAACTCCTGGTCAAGAGGACAATTTGCATATTAGCCTTTTATTATATAGGATATACACTAAGTGGCCAGATTATTATGCATTCAGAGATCATAATAATCTGGCCACTCAGTGTATAATCTAATGCACATATATTACATATGTGATCAGCTAAAGGGAACTATAGGAACTATATCCGTAGTTTCCCTAGGAAACATGGTATGTATGTCACCCTATTTTTATTTGAGTTTTGTTTCTTTTATTTTCTAAACATTTTTAATTACAAAGGCATGTATGCTCTTAAATTCAAGCAGTTGAGAAGCATGTGAAGTGAAAAGGAAAACTAAGTCCTCTCCATTTTAATCTTACTCATGAAGATAATCATTGCTAAGTATTTATATCCTTCTAGATTTTTCTCCATGCTTATTATATAAACTTGTGTAACTATAAATATATACAGAGATATTATTTGAAAATGAGAATCATTCCACACAATTTGTTCTTTTGTTGTTTTTTGTGTTTTTTTTTATATCATGGACATCTATCAATCTACACCATTAGTTTTGACAGCTGCATAGTATTCTACTTTATGGTTAATAAATTATCCATGTTCTATTTCTTATTATTTATATGTTCACTCTTTTGTATCTTCTAAAATCTGTTTAAATCACCAAAGTAATACATTTTTCAAGAAAAAGAAGAAATAAGAATCACCAGAGGGGCAGAGGCAGGCTAGAAGGGGTCAATGGGGGGAATAAAGGGACATATAATTCTTTCTTTTTTTGAAATATAATACTTTCAACAATAAGACTGAAAAAAAAGATCACCAGTATACCTACCAGTCAATAATCACTATTAGCATTTTAATATTTTTTTATTGATTTTTTTACAGAGCGGAAGAGAGAGGGACAGAAAGTCAGAAACATCGATGAGAGCGAGACATCAATCAGCTGCCTCTTGCACGCCCCCTACTGGGGATGCGCCCGCAGCCAAGGCACATGCCCTTGCGGGAATCGAACCTGGGACCCTTCAGTCCGCAGTCCGACGCTCTATCCACTGAGCCAAACCGGTCCCGGCTACTATTAGCATTTTAGATTATAACTTTCTACACTTTTGTTTGTGCGTATTCATATTTTCAATGCCATTTTAAACAGTTTCTTCTGAAGGCTTGCTTCGTTGGTTGGAGAATCATGTTTGTGTAGCCAACACTTTTAAACCAGTTATTTTGCTGTGCTTCCTAGCCACCTGCCATAGCCCAAGCCTGGATAACACTTGGAAATTTATATTACTGCTCATAAAAGGGATGAGGTGAGAGTGTATGGATGGACCAACAGGTCCACCCAAATCAGCATAATGCATATCTCTAATGGAGATTAGTCAATATTTGCATTTTTTAAAATGTATTTTTATTGATTTCAGAGAGGAAGGAAGAGGGAGAGAGAGATAGAAACATCCACAATGAGAGAGAATCATGGATGGGCTGCCCCTGCAGGTCCCCCACTGGGGATCAAGCCCACAACCTGGGCATGTGCCCTTGACCGGAATCAAACCTGGGACCTTTCAGTTCACAGGCAGATGCTCTATCCACTGAGCCAAACCAGCTAGGGCCAATATTTGTATTTTAAGTACATCTAAAATATAAGATATTTAATAAGAGAAATAACAGAATATTCACACATAATTGATTATGATCATTAAAAGAGAAGCAGAAATAGTAGATTTGAACCAAGGAAAAAGTATTGAATTTAGTTAAAAATCAGAACAGCTGATCTTCACATGTTTTGAAATAGTCTCCTAATAAGTACATTTTTTGAAATAATTGGTCTAAAAAAGCTGCATCAATGGGAGAAATAGGTGATCTTAAATTTCTTATGATCCTATTATATGATAGGCTCTCAGAGTTAGTAAACTTCATATAATTTCATGTATATAACTCCTTAGTTATAATAATATCACCAGTTTTTTTCCAGACAGCATTTGTCTGGGCTAACATCCCCTTTCTCTTCTCATGTGCACAAGCTGTTACCCACAGTTTGCTCCTGTATTCTTTCGTGGCTTCCCACCCTCCACTTTTCTGAGAATCTAGTACCCCTTTTAACCTGGTTCTTTTTTCCTCTTCTTCCAGCTTTTTCTTTTCTTAAAATAACTATGTTTTTTAATTGTTTGGTTGTTTTTGTTTTGTTTTGTTTTTTGTTTTTTTAAGAGAGGAAAGAAGAGGGAGAGAGGGAAACATCGATTGGTTGCCTCCCATACACACCCCAGCCAGGAATTAATCCCACAACGGGGGTACGTGCCCTAACTAGGAATTCAACCCACAACCCTTCAGTGCCCAGGATGACTCTCCGACAACTGAGCTTCACCAGCCAGGGCCAGCTTTTGCTTTACGAACATTTCTCTATTTGACTCCTTCATTTTGATCATGAGGAAAAAAAAAAAAGATACTAATCATGGTGGTATAGTTAAAAACAAGCCTTTAATAAGGAAAGGGAAAGCTTTCAGTTTGGGAGGAAAGGTAGAAATTATAAAGAACCAGTGGTTTCAGCCTTCAAAGCTCTTGAGAATACCCAGTAATTCCTTTAAAAAAGTCCACAGAAGTCTCCACCCACCTCTTCTCTAAGCAGGCTGTGTGTGTTTTAAAGCACTGGCATAAAATCTGAAACTATAAATTTCTTTTTGTTCACATCATTGCTTTGGTGCTTTTTTTTTTTTTTTCCTGTTGAAGATGTTAGCCATATTATGGATTGATGAGAGAGTGTTTTGGTCTTCAAGCTAACTCCTAGCTAAGACCACTATTTTCTTCAGAGAATTCATCCAAAGTTCTAGATATCTGATTTAAAAATAGCATGTTTATTTTGGAGTTAAGGAAGAAAAGGGCTATCTTAAACCAAAGATTAGCAATCTTTGAGAAGTGGTATGTCAGGATTCCAAACCCTTTCTTCCTAGATTTTCATCAGCAGAGATGTGCAATGGTGAGAAGCAGAGATCAGCTGTTCATTCTTGGAAGTTAGCAAAGAAGCAGTACGGTTTGCAGGAATTTTCCATTGCCTTGTAGACTCACGAGAGGTGAAGGTAAGGCCCAGAGCTCTACCGAGACAGAAGCTACTTCAACTGCACTGAGACCAAAGGCCGACTTTTTCGTAGACATGAATGAAAGAGGTTTTGAAAAGACATTTTTACTCAGCCTCGAAACAACATGGTGCTGAAATTCCTCATGGCTTAAACAGGAAGGTTCTTATTATTTGCTTATTATTTGAACTGGGAAGATAGTGAGTAAATATTTAGAAGTTAATACCTTGGAATAATTTTTAAAAATGGTTCTTAGTTTTGTGGTTCTAAATGTACATAATTGTGCATAATTGACATTTTTTTAGTTCATTCCAACATAAGGTACCTTTCTCTTTTTCTAATTGTTCTTCTTTAACCCTCATTCTCTCTTCTGGTGAATATTTAGTTTAATTTTTTTTTTTTGTCTGTAAGGGAATTATTTTTTTAATTAATGAAAGATAAGACATACCAATGTTTTAGCAGACAAGAATTTTTAAGAGGTTTATAAAACTCTATCCTTCTTTCCCCTTGAATTTTGTGCCCCCTTTAAATTTCCTTTATTTCTGATTTTCATTAACATCAGTCATTACTGTTTCTCCTTTTAAAAATTCACTCAAGAGTGAATGAAATCCCTGTTCTATTTATTTGTTGCTTTTATCAGACATTTTGGGATTAGAAAGTTGCTTTGGAGATGCAGAATATGCATAAATTGTTACCTCTGTATAGAAAAATAATGGTTAAATAGAATATATTTTTTGTTTTGTTTGTCTAAGCATAAAAAACTAAGTGTTTATCTGGTTGAAATTGGGTACTGAGAACTTGTGGGAAGCAGACTTTTCACTGTGTCTCTTTTATATATTCTTGGTTTTTGAACCATGTGAATATGTAACCCATTGTAAAATCATGTCTTGACTTAAAAAAAAAAAGAGGGGGAGGAAGGATCTGTGTATTTCTGTTGTCAATTTTTTAGAAGTCTTTAAGTAAAGTTGTTTCAAATCTTTTTTTAAAGAATGCATGTGTGGGGAGGGAGGTTGGAGGAGTGGGTGGAAAAGGTGAAGGGATTAAGCAATACAAATTGGTAGTTACAAAATAGTCACGGGATGTAAAGTACAAGATAGGGACTATAGACAGTGATATTGTAATAACTATGTATGGTGCCAGGTGGGTACTGGAAATATTGGGGAAACACTTTGTAAAGTATATTGTTGTTTAATCACTATGTTGTACACCTGAAACTAATACAAAATAATATTGAATGTAAACTGTAATTGAAAAATAAATTTTTTAAAAAATATCTAAAAAGAAAAAGAATGCATGTGTAGTCTTGTCTCAAAGGACTAGGAGTGTTTTGCAGGCATCTTAACCTGGCTCCTCAAGTGTGAGTAAGATTTATTATGAATCCTTCCCTTTGGAAATTCTGATACTACAAATACAGCCAAGACTAAAGTTATTGTTGGCTTCTTGGAAGAACCATTTAACTGAAATTGTCTGCAGTATTCTGCCAACTGGACACGCAGTTGTTTCCTAATAAAACTGTGAGATAATACCAACAGAATCAGTGCAAAGTCAGTTGCTTTCCCCCCATCTTATGTTGTATCTTACCACCATGGTTATAATTTACTTAGTATTATGTTAGTTTGATGCTTTTAGAAAATAAAGGTTGGTTTACTTTTACTGGTTAAATAATTCTGCTCTTTTTGGTATTAGGCTAAGCCAAATAGACTCTTTCATCAGGATTTTTGTTGTTTTGTCATTTTTGACCTGTGTTTATCCTGAGTAGAGCAAAGAAAACGCAACTATTATTGAGTATCTACCATGTGCTGGGTGCTTTAGAGACATTATTTTATAATCAGAATAACTCTCTGGGGTAAGGGACATTTTACAGATGAGCAAACTGAGGCGTAGAGAGGTTTTGAAGGCAGCCATCGTGGACAGCTGGTCTGAACAGGTCTCCCTGGCTGGCCAGGAGGGCCCCAAGCCTGGGAGAGCAGTAAAGGCTGACTCCTCTCCGAGCCTCTTCAGGAAGAGAGGCAGCGTTGACTTACAGGTTCCTCATATTACCTTCTGCTGGTGAGGCAGACGTCAAATGAGTTTGAAAACTGGCTTTTCATTTTTACTTTATTATTCTGAGATTATGTTAATGTAATCTAGAAACTGCTGCCAGACTTCAAAATCCCTGAGCGATGATAGCCCACACCACATATATTAACCCTTGGAAATAGAGCAGTCAGCAGATGTAGATACCAAGTAAGAATGAAAGAACATTTCTGGTCTGAATTCCTTTGATTATCTTATCTAATAAAATTGTTTTATGTTCTGGGCAAAGATGGTGAGAAAGATACTGAAGAAATTCAAGTGATTAGAATAGTTTAAAAAGGTCACAGATAGTGAAAAGAGAAGACAGTAAACCCAGAGCATACACTGAAGTACCTTACACTTAATACTTTAAGTAAAAGCTTCGTGAGACTTTACATGCTGCTAATTTACCCTTCGAAAGTATACAGTTCAGTGATTTAGTCACAGATGTGTGCAGTCCTCATCACTATCTAAATCCAGAACATTTTCATCATTCCCAAAAGAACTCCTGGACCCTTAGCAGTAACTCCCATCCTCCATTCTTTTCTCTCACCCCCCCCTCCCCCGCCCCAAACTAGGGATCTACTTTCTATATAGATTTGCTTGTTCTGGACATTTAATAAGAAATGCTGTATGTGGTCTTTGGTAACTGGTTTATTTCACTTAGCATACTGTTTCTAAGGTTTATCTGTGTTGTAGCATGTAGTATTTCACTTTTATCACTGAAAAATATCCCTTTGTATCAGTGTACCATATTTTGCTTATTCACTCATCTGTTAACGGACATTTGGGTTATTTCCATTTTTTAGCAATTATGTAAAATGCTGCAATCAATAGTCATCTGCAAGTTTTGTGTGGATATATGTTTTCATTTCTCTTGGGTGATAACTAAGAGTAGAATTGCTGGGTCCTATGGTAACTGTGTAACGATGAGGAATTGCCAAACTTTTCAGGATTGGCACTATTTTACAGTCCTACCAGAAATTTGTGAGGGTTCAAATTTCTCCACTCCCTGGTCAACACCTGTTGTCTGTCTTTTTTACTTTAGTAATTTTGGTGGGTAGTATCTCACTGAGGTTTTGATTTGCATTTCTGTAGTGACTAATGATCTTTCATGTGCCCAGTGACCATTTTTATATCTTTGGAGAAATGTCTATTCTTTTACCTATTTTTAAATTAGATTTTGGTCTTTTGTTGAATTGTAAAAAATGTTTTGTATATTCTAGATGCACATTACTTATTCTAGATGCTAACCAGAATTGGTAAATGGTTGATTTTTTTTTCATGGTAGCATTCTTTGTCTGTACCTACAAGAATTCTATGAAATATATGTGTCAAAATATGCAGTGGTATAAAAATCGTGTGAGATTCAGTTAGCAGAGGCATTTAAAATGTATCAATATATTGTAGGGAAGTACAGTTTGCCACCCAGCAATGTGTCTCTCTGGCATGAGGATCATTTTATTTTTAAGAAGTAAAAGACTCAGGAAGAAACTTAGATAGGGACCTGTTCCAGAAAATAGAGCTTATTGAGACTTTACATACTGCTAATTTACCCTTTGAAAGTATACAATTCAGTGGTTTAGTCACAGATGTGTGCAGTAACTTCCATCCTCCATTTACAAAGAATATGGGCTAGTGCGGTGGGGAAACTGGGCAGGGTCTAGAGATCTCTGAGTCCCAACAAACATTTGTTCACTTAACATGTGCTTTTCCATGTTCATGTGATTTGTCTTCCTCCTCTTTGAAGCCCAATCCACAACTCCTTCTCCTTAGCTCAAGAGGCCATATAAGCCTCACCTGCCCACCTTGGGCCTCCATATTCTTATGGACCCCCACTCCCCATATGAACATACATAATTAAATTTGGCTATTTCTTTCCTGTTAATGTGTCTCAAATCAATTTAATTCTTAGACTAGCCAGAAGAACCTAGAAGGGTAGAAAAAAATTTCTTCCTCCCCAACAGTATGAATACCAGTAAATTCTTTTTCTCAACTGAAAATACTTGGACAGTTTAGCACCATGTGTTTCTGAAGACAGTATAATTGGGCTTTGCCTTGTAGCACATATAGAAATTATTCACTGTTTTAAAAGCAAATTATGGTTTTGAAATTATAGAAAAGCAAATACGCACATTTTAGTTTTAGTTTTTAAACCCACTGTATTTGTAGTTAAAGTTCTCTCTCACTTAATGAATTCTATCATCTAACTGACCATTTTGGAAGGCCGTTTGGCCTGAGTAGATAAAGGGTACAGGTCAGAATGTAGAGGTGAAATTTGACATCATTTCTAAGTTATCGAGATTTCTAAGTTATTTAATGGGATGACAGTCCAGAAGAAACCATAGATTGGAGAGCAAACAGCTGCTACAGAAGAATAAAAAAGAATGTGGTAGCGGAAAGAGATAGAATTGGATGAAGGAGGAAGTGTTGGCAAAGAGACCAGTTCCCAGACATGCTTTGAGGCTTTGTAAGTCTGTATCTGCCTCTGGGAGGGAAGTTCCTGAGTGAGTGTGTGGTTGGAACGTGTCCTTTTCAGTAGTGTAGTTAGTGCAGTAATTGAATTACCTCTTTCCATTAGGATCATGTGGCAGTGTTCTCTGTTGGCAACACTACATTTCCAAAGGAGTGAAGTGACTGTTTTATTAAGTCTTTTAAAATCTTAAGAGCTGACTTAGGGAAGAGATGATAGATGTGAAAATGCTTGGCCTAGTGAAAGGCACAAAATAGGCACTTGATAAATTGTCTACTTAAAAATTGGCTGATATTTACCTGTCCATAATATTTTATAGTATTTAGTAGCTTCAGCTAGGGAATTTAGAAGGCTTAGGTTATGGTGTTAGATCTGCTACTAGCTTGTTAAGTGAACCCTAGCAAGTGACTTGATTTTCTCTGGCTGTAAATACTCAAAATTCCTTCTATTTCTAAAATGCAATGTTTCATATAGGGGGAAGAAAGGCTTTAAATAAAGATTATTCTTTAACAGAGGTGGAAGTTTTGTTTTTGTTCTCAACTTTTATAATTTTAAGTAGGGTACACTAGATGAATAAGACTCTTTATTGCATTATCGAAAGCCAACCACTGATTTGTTTGAAAACAAAGAGTTTCTTTGCAGTGTCATTTAGCCTGGCATTATCATGAATCCAAGAATTATTCTACATGAATCAGAGAACAGTGATGCAGTTGTACTTAAATTTAGAGTTCCACACAGCCATTCACCAGAGATGAATTGAGGTGAACAAGTACTTCCAACTTAATTTGCAAAAAGTTCAAATGCTGGTGGAATTCACTGCAGGAATCACAGTGAAAAAGCAGGTTGCAAGTGTGACTCAGATCATGCAAAGCTGTCAGAGAAACTATCACTGCTTTTTGTTGTATTTGTCTTTTGGATATGTGTGATTTCTGGTAAAATTTAATGATAATATAAAATTTAGGAACATTTCTACTATTTCGAAATGTTGATGTATAGTGTGATGGTTAGAAAATGAATCAGTATGGTTGGTCATCTTTGTTTTTATTTTGTTTTATTTTTGTTAATCCTTAACTGAGAATATTTTCCCATTGGCTTTTAGAGAGAATGGAAGGGAGGAGGAGAGACACACAGAGAGAAACATCCGTGTGAGAGAAACACATTGATCGGTTGCCTCCCAATGTGCGCGACCTGGTTCAGGGGATTGAGTCTGCAGTTGAGGCACGTGCCCTTGACCGGAATAGAACCTGAGACCTTTTAATCCACGGGCTGACCCTCTAACAACTGAGGGAAACTGTCTAAGGCTCATCTTTGTTTTTAAAGGAAGCCAATGCCTGGCTTCAAATAATGCTCTATGGAATCATAGTCTCTCTCTCTTTTTTTTTTCCTTTACACTACACACAACACTCTGAACATTTTTCTGGACTCTTGTCACCAAATACCAGCTGGGTATTTTACAATTTAACTCACTGCTGATACTGTCTACCTGAAGATTCCACAGGTTAAGGGCTCAATTCTATATCACTGTCCCTCCCTCAGTCTTAGCCAAAAGTCCAGGTTATTACCTGTTCTGACCAACAGGCTATAAATCCATTTCACACCATTCTCTCCTCTGGCCCAATTAATTTACTAGAGTGGCTCACTGAACTTGGGAAAATAGTTTATTTACCAGATAACCAATTTATTATAAAAGGTTACTACTCAGGAACAGCCAGATGGAAGAGATGCATGGGGCAAGGTATGTGGGAAGGGACAAGAGCATTTTTGTGCCCACTACCCCAGAGCACCCCTCTCCCCACACCTCCACGTGCACCAACTCAGAAGCTCCCTGAATCCCATCCTTTTGGGGTTTTATGGAGGCTTTGTTGTGATTGATTAAATCATTGGTTGTTAGTGATTGATTCAACCTCTAAGTCCTTTCCCTAGAGAAAATTCCAACCCTCTAATCTGATCAGGTCTGTTTCCCTGGCAGCCAACACCCATCCTTAAGTTGCCTAGAGGGGCTTTCCAAAAACTCATTAATGTAAACGCAGTTGTGATTGAAAGAGGCTTGTTATTTGAATAACTATAAAGACACTTATTTCACCTATGTAGATCTTATCACTTAGGAAATTCCAAGGGTTTTAGGAGCTCTGCCATAAACGGACAAAGATCAAATGTATATATTGCTTAATACAAATCACAGTAGTATACCTTGTTTAAGTAATAGCTGCTAAAATTATGAGAACAGAAACAATTTTTTCCACCTCTGCTAAAAGAACATACTTTAAATATCTGTTTTGCGGTTTTATGGCAAACCAGCCAAATATACTGTGGGTTTCTCTCTTTTTAAAAAATTTTACACTCTTATTGTTAAAGTTCATATATCATAATTTTGTGTTCATTTCCTTGGGTTCAGTTTTAAAAGGAGGAAAAAGTGGAAAACAAGTTATGAAATACTAATTTAGGTAATGGAAGGTGGTTATGAGTCATTATGATTTATTGTATAAGTATATACAGAAGTAGAAGGACTTCTCTTAAAATGATAAGAGTTCCCAAATCTTTAATGAAAAGGATGGTATGTATGTTTAATGAAGTCTCTTCTTATGCACTTCCTAATCATGAAAATGTAAAGCTTGAGTCACATGGAAGTTTTTGGGTAAGTAATTGTATTGGAGACTATATGTTTTCTGGGTAATTCCATACTAGCCTGGTCAGCATTTGTTCATAAACATTTCTAGAACCCACCAGATCTAGCCCTGTCCCACTGATTTATTTTTACAGGTGAAAAAGCAAGAAGCTTTTTCTCATGTCATCTGAGGGAGTTAGTTAGAGACTGAACATTTTGAGCTTAAGAAGCAATTTTCCTTTATCTTAATATCATTAAAGTTTACCGCTTGGGTTTCAATTTTAATGTTTTTTATAAACATTAAAACAAAATGAGTCTTGGGATTTTGGCATTTAATAGAACCTGTATTCACACTTTAATGTAATCATATGTAAAAACAGAATACTTCTTTAAAATTTATGTTACAAAATGGTCACAAGTAGAATAAATGTCATTGATAGGCTTTGTTAGGTATAGATGGAGCAGGCTGCCTTTGTGACTCATTATCTGGTTTTAGCTCCTGTGAGAGATTATACTTACACTGGTTAGACTTGGAGGTCTGGACTTCCCCAGACTATAGTTCAAATAGTGGTTTGTCACTTAAAAAATTAGTATTTTTCACCTGTGGAGTAGGCATAGTAATAGGACATATCTCATACAGTTGTTAATAAGTTTAAAATAAAAAAATACTTGTAGTCCTAACTGGTTTGGCTCAGTGGATAGAGAATCTGCCTGCAGACTGAAGAGTCCCAGGTTTGATTCCGGTCAAGGGCCTGTACCTTAGTTGTGGGCATATTCCCAGTAGGGGGTGTGCAGGAGGTAGGTGATCGATGTTTCTCTCTCATCGATGTTTCTAACTATCTCTCGCCCTTCCTCTGTAAAAAAAATCAATAAAAGTATATTTTAAAAAATAAAAATAAATAAAATACATTTAAAAAAATACTTGTAAAACACTTAATATAGTCCTTGGGGTATACTAGGTGCTCAATAAACAGTAAATAATGTATTCTTAATGAATAAAATTTAATGGCCTTAACTTTATTTCTTTTTTGTTAATTATTTCAAAGAAAGACATATACTACAACTATTTCTTCATTAAGTCTGAAGAAGCTATAAGAGAGGAGATCTGCAGGATTCTTTGGAGATGACTCCTGACAAAGCATTAAGATAATATCCCCTTTAATGTTGTGTCCCGAGGTGTCTGACTTCATCCCATTGCCTTTTTGGGGCTACACTAGCTCTCTAGATGATTAAAACTACTTTTCCTGGTTTATATATGTCTTGTGCTGATGCTAAAGTCTAGATTTGAAAATCCATGGTTTCTATCCTGACCTTTATCCTTTGCCCTTCAGACAGGTATGTCTGACTGCTTACTACCAGATAACTAGCTTCCCATGGTGCTAGCCTACAGGTAGTTCTAAGTCAACATGTGTAAAGTATATCTTTTCTACCTTCTTCCTGATACCTCACCTCCAGTTTTCACCAATTTCATTGTCCTTTGTTTAAAAATACCCTTTTATTGATTTTAGAAAGAGAGGAAGGGAGAGAGAGATAGAAACATTGATGAGAGAAAGAGACATCAGTTGGCTGCCTCCTGCACATCCCCCACTGGAGCTGAGCCCACAACCTGGGCATGTGCCCTGACCAGGAATCGAACCAGTGAACTCTTGGTTCATAGGTTGACATTCATCTTACCAGTTAGACTCATCTTACCAGTTAGGCTCATCTTTCTTTATTTGTTCCTATTTAATTTATTGCCATCCACCCAGTAACTAGAGAGCATCTAGACTATGTCTCCCGATCATTTACAAAGTCCTCCTGATTTTACCTGTTAAATATTTCTCAAGTCTCTCCCATCTGTTCTATGTACTGTAGTTTCTTGAGGCTCTCATCATCTTCGGACATTTTCAGTGGCCCCTGTTAAGAGAGTTTTCTACCCCCCATCTTGATCTCTCTCTTTTTCCATTCATCCTCCACTTTGCTTTTAAACTGATCTAAAGCAAAAATCTAACCATTGTCATTCCTGTTACATTCTCGTTTCTTGTAGTGTCAAGCCCAAAGTCCTTAGCATGACTTGTCAGGCTCTTGTGATCCTCTGACCTCTTCTTATCTATTGCCATTTCTAGGCATAGACCATAATGGAACCTCAGAACTGCTGACTTAATGAATACTAAGCTCCATCTATACAGATTGAGCCTTTGCGGTTCATTGCTCATGTTAGTCTGGTCATCCACTCACACCTTTAAAAAATGGGTAAAAGAAATGGAGGAAAAAATTCCATTCCATCCTGCATACCAGAGGAGACTGATCTTCTCAAAGCCCTATTTTAATTGCATGCCTACCTTTCTTAACGTACAATAGTTCTTTATTAGTTCAAGTCCAAACTCCTCACCCCATCTCATGCATACAAACTAATTTGGGACAGCAGTTCTACAGAATCAGTCAGCACAATTAGGTCAGTTTGCTTAATAGACAGCGCGGGTTAAGTATGGATTGGTTCTTACTTGGAGCAGCCTTTTAAAAAAATTTTTGTTTTGTTTTGTTTTTGTTTCAGAGAGGAAGGGAGAGGGAGAGAGGGATAGAAACATCGATGAAGAGAGAATCATTGATAGGCTGCCTCCTGCATGCCCCCTACTAGGGGTCGAGCCCAACAACTGGACATGTGCCCTGACTGGGAATCACACTGTGATCTTCTGGTTCATAGGTCTTTGCTCAACCACTGAGTCACACTGGCCGGGCTGGAGCAGCTTTTTAAAAAAAAATTATTAATTTTGAGTGGGGGGGGGAGGGAGAGAGAGAGAGAGAGAGACATTAATTTTTGTTGTTCCACTTATTTATGCATTCATTGTTTGCTTCTTTATGTGCCCTGACCAGGGATCAAACCCACAACCTTAGTTTATAAGAAGGAGGCTCTAACCAACTGGGCTACCTTGCCAGGGTGGAGAAGCTTTTGACTTTTCAAATCTAGGCTTTAGCATCAGAATATATGTTGGTACACCAAACAAAAGCTTTGTACTCATCCAATATTTATTGAGTGCCCACCACAGGTTAGGCACTATACCAGTGGATAGACTTTACTGATAACAAAGTCAGCATAACTTCTGCCTTCATGGAGATTCTGGCCTAACTGTGAAGACAAACAATGATAACCCAGAGTAAAAAGTGCTAGCACAGGGGAAGCACCCCAGGAACCCACAGCAAGGGCACCTAACCCAGCGGTGGGATCAGGGAAGGCTTCCAAAGATGTCTTGAAACACGGAAGGTGTCTCCCGGAGCAGAGCGGAGCGGACCAGCACAGGCCAGAGCAGACTGGCACAGAGTGGAGCGGACCAGAGCAGAGTGGAGCGGACCAGTGCAGCGGAAGCAGATCTGCATGAAGCAGAGCAGAGCTGTCTAGGCTGAGAGTTGCCTGGCCCCAGGGCCGCCTCACAATGCTGTTTTCCCTGCAGGCTGTATCACAGTGGAGCTGCACTGAATATAGCTTCCTTCTTCGCAGCACCCCAAATTGGGGATACCTGTTGGCATTGAATTGGCACCAATGGTCATCCGTTGACAGTACTCAATTTGAAATGGATGTTGTTCATGTCTCAGGAAAATTCTCTGATAATTTCATCCTCACTATTTCAACTCTTTCTAGACATTTAGAAAGATTTGTGTTTGATCTTTGGAATTCAGTCCTCTCATTTTCTTACTGGTTTTTCCTGTTATCCATTTTTAGTATTTTGTTTTATTTTCTACAAAAATCTCTCAACTTTACCTCCCAAACTTTCTATTGAATTTTTTGTTTTAGCTCTCATTGCTGCTTTCCAAGAGCTCTTCCTTATTCTTTAATTATGCTTTTTTATTATTTTAATTTGTTAAAAAATATTTTGTTCTTGTTTTATGCATATTAGATCTTCTGTCTCATTGAAGGCTTTTTTCTTTTTTCTTTTTGTAGATAAAATATTCCTGGTACTCTATTTCCTGTCTTTAGGTATTCTAGTGTGTTTTTTGTTTGTTTGTTTACTTTGGTCCTTTATGTTAGAGGTTTTTCTTAAGTGCTTGATGATTATTTAAGAGGGAGACACTAATAGGATACATTAAAAACTGAATAAAAGTTTTGTATATCTGGGCAACACTCATTGAAGGAGAGCCAGCTTCTTTTGATGGGGATCACCACAGATTTCATCATCAGCTGTTTTCTCCAGGATCATTCAGTTTTCCCAGATTACAAGCCTTTCATCTCTTGCCTGTTGTACCAAACCCTGAGCATTTTCACAAAATCTGCAGGTTAGGTCAGCTAGCTCCTGCCACAGGTTTCGTCCTCCACCACTCTGCCCCACTCGTGCTCCTCCACAGCTTCTGTCTTCATGTGGCATGCCGTTTGTGTTGTGTTTGGCTTTCAATTTTAAGGTGACTTCTGAGAGAAAGGAGTGAAAGAAACATCTATGCCAACATTTTTTAATCTTTCCCTGAACTTCACAATTCATAAGTTTCTTCATGCATAACATTAAAAATGGAGGGAATATGCTAATGTTTCTCCTACACAGGGATGTTGAGACTTAATCAATGTGAATGCATTTATGAAGATGAAATCCTTATGTCAGAATTAATTACATGCTGTTTTTCAGAGAGCACAGAAAGAATGCTGTATAGATTTTAAATTACCTTTTATGATTTGCCATTTCAAAAAGTAGTTTTTTCTCCTTGTAACTTTAGATTTTGACAGGCCAGTGTTTGTTGGTCTCTCGCGGCCAGTTCAGATAGCCAGAGTCTGGGTCAGGAGAAGATTTCATAAAGCATGCTCAATGCAACTTTGTGCAAACTGTTAGTTCTCATGATACTAAGGTGTGGAGGTTACTTTTTAAAAATAGACTGTTTTCTCCCATAACCTCATTTGAATGTTATTTTTCTTTTTGAGCTTATGACCATGGTTTCCCCATCTCACTAATTTTAGTAAAATTTCTTACAGACTAATTGCTAACAGATAAAAGACTATCTTCAAGTAGTTTGAACAGCCATGCCGTTTTTTGAGTAAATAGTACAAAATGCCTGTTTTAGAAAGTCCGGGTCTAAACTGGTCAGACCACTGGGGAAGACTGACATCTGGTGTGCTGCCATGCTATGAATTACATGTTACTTTAAAGTCCTTTGACATATGTGCCATTTTAGTAGAAAGCTAAAAGGCCTCTTATCTTTTAAACTTTTATCCACTTAACAAATTTTAAAAACATCTAATTTGCTAAGTCTTTATGAAAAATTAATGCAATGTATTTGCAGTATAGCATGGCACAGAACACCAGCATTACTGTTGGACAGGTCTAGACTTGAATCCCAGTGCTGCGGATTGCTGTGTGAATTTGAACAAGTTACTTAATGTTCCATTTCTACATCTGCGAAATGGAATTAAGAAGAATTCCTATCGGGATTACATGAGAGCATGCATGTGAAGTCCTTAGCACAGGGCTCTGCTCTGTAAACGTTAGCTGGTTCTACTGAGGTATGTAAAGCATCTAGCTCAGTGCCTTTTCCTCCTACTTTCCTCCTACGTACTTAGGATGTTCTGCTGAATCAAAACTGCCAGTAGAAATTTATATAATTCAGATCTTTTTTTTCCTAATACTTAGAAGATTTAATTTGGAGATGGTTTTGAGAAATGCAAGAAAATAATGTTGATGCTCAGAGCTTCCAAAAGAGTGATTGTGTCTGTGCTGAATTAGCATCCTATAAAAACAACAGTGAGTTGCTGGGGGGAATTCCAGATTTTTGAAATAATGTATTTGCCAAGCTGCTCAGGCTTTGGGTGTCACACAGAGAATTAAAAATATGTCAAACCTTGATAGATTCTTCCTTTTTATGTTAATATGCTAGGTTCATCTGCCTGTGGGATGTTACTGGCATTACCAGCATGGGGTCCTCCAGGACCTGACTTCATCATGCCCACGCACGCTAGGGACCCAGCCCTGCCTGACTTGCATTTCCTCTAATACCACTGGTTTTGAGATCAATAAACTCTCTACTCGGACAAGTAGAAGGAGCAGGCTCATTAATTTTAGTTTTGAAAAGTGCCTGCATACTTTTGTCATCACTTTGGCTGGGTTTCTTTTAGGACTTACCAATTTGAAACCCAACATGTCAGAGTTGACCATTAGGGACTTCTGACTTTGCTATTAAATTACTTCCAGTGAAATTTCACTAGATATTTTAGATAAATGAATGCTCATATGAGAGAATAGTGAAGAACATATGGAGTAAGAGATGGACCTATGCTTTATTATTCAGAAAATTATTCATAATGTACATTTTGAATTTACCTTTGGTCAACATATAATGACTCTCCACTTGCATTTTTAAATTTAAAATTAAAAGGTTTAATATTCTAGGGATGTAGTGGATTTAGAGTTGAGTTGTTTAAAATATTTTTTCTAAACTATTCACTCCTTTTAAAATATATTATTAAACACATGTAAGATAATAATCATAGCATATGTGCATAGCATAAAGAATAACAATAAAACACCCATGTATTTTACCACCCAATTTAAAAAATATAATATATCCCTAGCCGGCTTGGTTCAGTGGACAGAGTGTTGGCCTGTGGACTGAGGAGTCCCTGGTTCAGTTCTGGTCAAGGGTGCATGCCTGGTTTGTGGGCTCGATTCCCAGTGGGGGCGTGCAAGAGGCAGCCAATCAATGGTTCTCTCTCATCATTGATGTTTCTATCTCTCTCTCCCTCTCCCTTCCTCTCTGAAATAAATTAAAATATATTTTAAAAAAAGAAGAAAAAAGGAAATAGAATATAGCAATACATTAGATTCCTCATGTGCCCTTCCCCAATTCAGTTCACCTCCCTGCATCCCTCCAGTAATCATGATAAAACTTTATAGTTAGTATTCCCTTGACTTTTTATAAAACTGGGTTTTGCAACATTGTATTTATCCTTAAACAATAAATTGTTCTTTTGCTTTTGAAACTTATATAGATAGGATAATTTCTCCTGATACATATTTTTAACACTGTGTTGTTGACATTTGTCCATGTTGATATGTACAGATGTGGGTCATTCACTTTCACTTCTGTATAACATTCCACTATCCCACAATTTAATGATCTGTTCTCTTGGTGGACATTTGTGTCAGTGCTAGTTTTTTGGCTAGTACAAACTTTGACTTTTTATACATGTCCCTTGTTGCACATGAATGAAAGTGGAATTGCTAGACCAATTACATAATTTCTGAATTTCATGAAAAAGCCAGTTTGCTTTTTTTTTTAAATTTAAGGTGGATTTGATATTAAGATAATTTATTTCAAATCAGTGGTTTGATAGTTTTGTATCCATTTCAGAAATAACTGATTTATTCAGGAAGGTCAGTAAGTGAGGAATTACAGATTATTTAAATATGTTTATATCAAGATATAGATATATAGATATGAGATAAAGATAGTCAAGTTCAAAAATCAGAATATCATATTAATAACAATGCCTAATTTTTATACAAAACTGAATGACTGTCTTGGTCTATGCCAATTGAATAATTGAATATCAGCCACTGCCTGGAGGTAGTTTTTGTGTGTGTGTGTGTGTGTGTGTGTGTAAATCTCTAAATATGGGAAGCGAAAAAATTGCCTTCAGGTTTCTTGATTTGGGGACAAGAAAAAGTAATTTTTGTAATCATTCAGCCTGCTTTGCTTTTCCAGTGCTCCTTCTATTGTCTGGTAGTAAGATGAATTGTAAGATGCTGAATTAATTTTTCACTTTGATGTTGGAAATTATACAAATTCAAGAAAAGATGATTTAAAACCACAAAAAAAGAAAAAAAACTTTAAAAACAATAGATGAGTTAATGAAAAGTCATACATAAATTTTTGCCTAGTAATAAAAAAACACCTAAGTCAATATGGCTATCATAACCGTCAACTTTACAATTAGTCTTTTTTTAAAAGTATATTTTCATTGGTTTCAGAGAGGAAGGGAAAAGGAGAGAGAGAGATAGAAACATCAATGATGAGAGAAAGTCATTGATTGGCTGCCTCCTGCATGCTCCCTTGACTGGAACCAAACCCTGGACCCTTCAGCCTCTAGCTTGTGCTCTATCCACTTAGCCAAACCGGCTAGGGCTACAATTAGTCTTTATTACCAATACTTTCTTTGTATAGATCTGGAAATATTTTACATTTGAAGTTTATGTGAAAAATCTTTTACAGCTATCTCAAATTCTGTCACTTTTTAGATGTTCTCTTTTTCTCTCTAGCTCCCTACTTAACACATTTATTTTTGCCTCTGCCTGAGCAAGGCACCCATTTATCTAAGTAGCAAGAAGCAAGGTCCAATCCTGCCCTCAGAGAACTTAAAGTGTATTGGGAGAGAAGGATATGTAAACAGGCAATTCCCAAGCATTAAAATATATATATTTTACTGATTTCAGAGATGAAGGGAGAGAGAAAGAGAGAAACATCACTGAGGAAAGAGAATCATTGCTCAACTGTCTTCTGCACTCCCCTTCTGGGGACCGAGCCTGCAATCCCAGCATGTGCCCTTGACTGGAATCGAACCCGGTACCCTTCAGTCTGCAGGCCAAACCAACTAGGGCAAAGGCATTTTTCTTTGATAAGGGTTGGTTCATATTAAGCCTCCAAAATTAAGATTAAAAACAAAACAAAACTCTTTTTTGGTTAAAAAGAAGTGCTCAGTTGTCCTGGCTGGTGTGTTGTCTGTGCAAATGAAGTTTGCCGGTTCACTTCCCACAGGGATTGCCGCAGGAGGCAGCTGTTCAACGTTTCTCTCTCTCCCTTCCTCAAACAATAAAATATTTTAAAAAGAAATACTCAATAAATTTCAATTCTAGCTTATTCATTTTTATAGATCATTTTTATACATCTATTTTCAGAACCTAAAAGAAGAACCACTCTGTATTCTTGTTTGGATTTCACAAAAAAGGAGAACTGGGTTGCTTCTAAAACATTTTTTTTTTTAATTCCATGAGTCATGACTTCTGGAGACTTCTTATTCAGAAAACATTTAGCAGTCATTGATAACATGTTGTGATTATTTTAATGAAATCATAAGTATGGCATAATATTCAGAACTATGTAAGCAACACAGAGGGTGGTTCCTTGAATCCATGTACTAGTATACTCAAACACCTAATAAATGTGGATGTTTTAGCACTGGCTTGCTTCACTATAAAAAAACAGTTACACTACATGAGTGATACCCAGTCAGTAAATGTAATTTACTGAGAGGCCAATCTAAGAGGGACTGAAGAGTGTCCAGTAGACTTGGCCTTGAGGAGAGCAGTGTGCTTATGTGCCAACACAGCTGGGAAGTGAGAGGTGGACACTGATGACATTGGATGGGAAAGCGAACCCAGAGGAGAAAGAGATGCTAACAAGTGTTGACTCTATTCATTCAGTAAAACATATCGAATGTGTATTAGGGTGACCAACCACCCAGGACTTCAGAGTTTCCTAGGATGCAGGAAGTTTATTGTTAAAACAAGGCAGTCCCAGGCAAACAGGAGCAATTGGTGAGTTTGCGAGCTAGATTCTGAGGTTATAAAATTAGACATGCAGAGAGAGAATGTTTATTCAACATGATAATCTATACTAATAAAAGGGTAATATGCTAATTAGACCAAACGTCCTTCCGGACAAAGCCACGATGGCGGTGGCTAAGGCAGAGGCGGTTAGGGGTGATCAGGCTGGCAGGGGAGAGCAATTAGGAGCAATCAGGCAGGCAGGCAGAGTGGCTAGGGGCAGACAGGCAGGCAGGTGAGTGGTTAGGAGCCAGTGGTCTCAGATTGCGAGAGGGATGTTGGACATCCTGCACACCCCACACCTGGAGATGTGCCCACAACCAAGGTACATGCCCTTGATGGGAATCGAGGTACCCCCCTTCCCATCCCGTGCACAAATTTTGTACACCAGGCCTCTAGTTCAGTATGTAAATTTAAGGTCTATGGCAGTGGTTGGCGAACTCATTAAGGTCTTTGGCAGTGGTTGGTGAACTCATTAGTCAACAGAGCCAAATATCAACAGTACAATGATTGAAATTCCTGTTGAGAGCCAAATTTTTTAAACTTACACTTCTTCTAACGCCACTTCTTCAAAATAGACTCACCCAGGCTGTGGTATTTTGTGGAAAAGCCACACTTAAGGGGCCAAAGAGCTGCATGTGGCTCGCGAGCCACAGTTTGCTGACCATTGCTTCATGGGAACACAAAAGAGGATACTCTCCAGCGAAAGAGTAGGAGCTGCTCTAATAAAAACGGGTGGACACATTTCAGGCAGAGAAAGCATAAAACAATTTGGCTTTTAAAGAAACACAAATAGTTTTTCCAGAAAGAGAAGGGGAAGTTGCTAAAGGGCCTGGAAAGAGAGTCCAGGTGCTTATAGTGCTTTAGAAATGTGGGATGTTGAGGGAGACGAAATCTGCTGGCCTCTATTTTTTTTTCAAAAATATATATATTTTATTGATTTTTTTACAGAGAGGAAGGGAGAGGGAGAAAGAGTTAGAAACACTGATGAGAGAGAAACATCAATCAGCTGCCTCTTGCACCCCCCCCCCCACCTGGAGATGTGCCCACAACCAAGGTACATGCCCTTGATGGGAATTGAACTTGGGACCCTTCAGACCGCAGGCCGGTGCTCTATCCACTGAGCCAAACCGGTTAGGGCTGGCTTTTGGTGTTTTGTTTGTTTGTTTTAGTGAGACTGGAGCATTACTGAGGGAGAGGGAGAAGAAAGGAGGATGGTGAGTTTGAGGAGAATGGGGAAATCACAGGTTTCTGAGAATGGTCATATCTATAATAATAGAAGTGTAATATGCAAATTGACTGAACAGCTGAGCTGCAGAATGACCACCCAGGTGACCATGCTATGACATGCACTGGTTCCAGGCCAGCCAAGATGGGTGCGATGCAATTGGTCAGGGGGCCCCACCATCACCCCACGACCACCCCATAGAGGGAAGCCCAGGTCACCCTCTGCAGGGCAATTGATCAGGGGTTGGGGGGGATTCCGCAATCACCCCAAAGAGGGAGGCCCAGGCACTGACCAGTGGGCTGCAGTGGGTGGGTGGGGCTTCCCTCTTCAGGGCCATGGATCCCATGAGGCTCTTGGACTGCAAGAGGGCACAGGCCATGCTGAGGACCCCCCACAAGTGCACAAATTTCATGCACCAGGCCCCTGGTATGATCATATTAGGTGGAAAAGCTGAGAATTACATAGCATTAAAAGAAATATCTAAGCCCTAGCTGGTTTGGCTCAATGGATAGAATGCCAGCCTGCAGGCTGAAGGGTCCTGGGTTCAATTCCAGTCAAGGACACATGCCTGGGTTGCAGGCTCAGTCTCCAGTGAGGGACATGCAGGAGGCACCCAGTCAATGATTCTATGTCATCACTGATGTTTCTCTCTCACTCTCACTCTCCCTTACTCTCTGAAATCAATAAAAATGTATTTAAAAAAATACAAAGAAATAGCTAATACTGAATACTTCCTTTGTTTTGGGCACTAAGTATGTTATAAACATTATCACAATAACTGGAAGAGGCACTGTTATTATCTCCATTTATAGATGAGGAAACCTAGGCACAAAGAAGTAAACACCCAAGATTACACAGTTACTAAGAGGCAGATGTCAGAATTCTTTACCTCTGCAGTTAATATATTTCCACATGTGACTTCACTTGACACTAACAACCACTTCTTATGGCATTATTATCCCCACATGAGGGGGCAAGGAACCAAGATAGAATCTTTTCCGCAATCACATGGGTAATCAAGATATGTGATTAGGCAATCTGTAGGAGAGAACAACTAAGAACTCTGTAAATTGCAGAGACTTCTTTCCCCCACATTACATACTTTCCCAACTTCAAAAGAAAAGAATGGAATCCTACCCTCTCTGTACCCCAGAAGTATTCTCGACATTCATTTAAATATTGATTGTTTAATTCAAATTCCCCTAGAGGTCATGGATATCTCTTCTTAACTTCTAACCGAGTTGCAAGATTATTAGTAGCGGCTCTAGTCTTCAAATGCCCTTATGACCCCCTGAATTCCCATTGCTCTCTGAGTCCTAAGTCTTCAGGAAGTGGAAGTGACTCTTTGAAGCTTTGTTTAGTTAGCAGCTTCCTATTGCAGTTTGAAAGAAAACTTCAGAAGCCTGGAGGTGGGACTCTCAGAGCTTCAGCCGAATTGGCTGTTACAGGTTGGGATTGATCCTTCTGTCAGAGACAGACAAGGCCCCCAGAAGCACGGAGTGGAGTTGGTTTATATATTTGGGGTATTCACAGGTCAGGGGCTTTCTGTTTAAATTGTAACCAGTTTGACATTAGATAATTTCTGTATTTACAGATGAGCAATGAGAGATAATGCAAAGTTAAGGAACATTGTTTCCTGTATACTGCTAGTTAATGATTGAGCCAGGACCAGAGTTAAATTCCTACCTCCTTAACTCAGTGCTCCAGTGAGATGAACAGCTGGTGGGACTTTACCACCAAGATGTACCTTGCTGGTACATCTCTTGAGGATGGCGGCTGCCTCTGTACTCAGAATGCTTCCCAGACGGGCTCACAGACCTGGAGCTTTCAGCAGTGGATCTCTGTAATGTTGTGACACCAACACAGTGTTCCGTCGTTCACCCACTGAGTGAGCCTAGTATGTCAGGCACTAAACCACGTTAATCCTTGTGGACCTAGTAGTGAACATGACAGGCTGTCTCTGCCCTTGTGATGCTTAGGGTTTAGTAGAAGAGACCATCATAAAACAATTACACCGAGTGTTAATTATATTTGTGTAATGCTTTGTGGGATAACTGTTGGCTGCTATCCTATATAATAAAGAGGTAATATGCAAATTCACCCTCACATCACAAGATGGCTGCCTACAACCAGGCTGGCAGGGGGGTTAGTAAGGGATGACCAAGTGACTGAACAGCAGGCTGCATGGGGTGACCAGGCCAGCGGTGTGTGTGGGGGTGTAGGTGCAGTAAGAGGTGACCAGGCAGGGCAGTGAGGGGCGATCAGGCCAGGGGGCATGTGTTGGTGGTGAGGAGAGTTAGAGGTGACCAGGCAAGCAGGCAGGTGAGCGATTAGGAGCCAGTGGTGCAGGATTGTGAGAGGGATGTCCTGGATTGGGTGCAGGGTGGGCTGAGGAGACCCTTCCCCTGTGCACAAATTTTGTGCACCAGGCCTCTAGTATAAGTATAACAAGGGTCAGCAAACTCATTAGTCAACAGAGCCAAATATCAACAGTACAATGATTGAAATTTCTTTTGAGAGCCAAATTTTTTAAAACTTAAACTTCTTCTAATGCCACTTCTTTAAAATAGACTCACCTAGGCCGTGGTATTTTGTGGAAGAGCCACACTCAAGGGGCCAAAGAGCTGCATGTGGCTCGTGAGCCGTGGTTTGCTGACCACTGCCCTAATCTATGTCCAGAGCCAAGAAGAGCTTCCCTGCAGAAGTACAATTCAGGCTGACTTCCAAAGAGTGAGTAGGAGTTAGCCAAGTGTTACGGACTGAATTGTGTCCCACCTCCCTTTCTTCAAACGTTGAAGTTATAGCCCCAGTACCTCAGAATGTGACTGTATAGAAGATAGGGTCTTTAAAGAGGTAAATGAGGTTAAATAAGATGGTTAGGAACCCGGCTAGGTGGCTCAGTCAGTTGGAGCATTGTCCTGCACACAAAAGGTTGTGGGATCAGTCCCCAGTTGGGGCACACATGGGAAGTAACTGATTAATGTTTCTCTCTCACATTGATGTGTGTGTGCGTGTGTGTGTCCCTCAAAAATCAATAAAAACATTCTCAGGTGAGGGTTAAAGAAAAAGATGATTAGGGTGGACCTTAACCCAGTATGACTAGTATCCTCCTAAGAACAGGAAATTTGGACACAGATAAGTATAGAGGAAGGAACATGTGAAGACACAGGGGAAAGATGTGTCAAGAAGCCAAGAAGCTAGGCCTCAGAAGAAACCAACCCTGTAGACACCTGGATCTCAGACTATTAGACTCTAGAGTTGTGAGGAAAGAGTTTTTGTTGTTGAAGCCACCCATTTAGCCCCGTTTGACTAAAGCACCAAACAGAAAGTAGAGGTGTAACTGTTCCAGGTGGGGTGAATGTACGACTCAGAGGGAGGTTGTGGTTGGCTAGTTTAGTATTTAAGAGAACTCTTTCCATCTAGTTGGAGTACAAGGAATAAGGAGAAGAATATCATGTTGCGCACATTTAAAAAATGTTTTTATTGCTTTTAGAGAGAGAAGAAAAGAGAGGGAGAGAAAATCATTGATTGGCTGCCTCCTACGTGCCCCTCACCGTGGATTGAGCCCACAACCTGGCCTGTGCCCTGCCTGGGAATTGAATCAGGGGCCTCTTGGTTCACGGGTCAGCACTCAGCCACAGACCACGCAGGCCAGGAAACGAGGCCCACACTCCCAACATGGAAAACCTTTTCCGGTTCCGGTTTCCAGTGACTAACAGATTCAAGAAGTCAAGTCATGCATCTATTGTTTTTAGAAGATGATAATCTAGATATGTCAAATTATGTGATTGTGTATTTATTTATGGCCAAGTACTCACTGAAGCTATCATGCATAGACCTGCTTCTAAAGTGCATTAAATGTGCTTGGGTTCTTTCATCTGGAAGGACCTTTCTCTGCCTTCCTGCCCCTAAGAATCCAGGGCATAGTTTAAAGTAACTGAAATCTTACGTACGTGATGCCTTTCTGATCACTCAGGCCCGACCTGTCTTTTTTACTGGTTGTGTTTACGAGTGGCTCCCAAATGTTTTCATCTCAGAACCTCTTACACTTTTAAAAATTATTGAGGATCCCAAAGACTTTATATTTATGTGTGCTATCAATATTTACTATATAAGAAGTTAAAACAAAATTTGAAAGTATTTAAATTAACAAACATATGCTATCATATATTAACATAAAAACATTTTTTATAAAAAAAATAAGCTTTTCCAAAACTAAGAATTCATGATATTAGCATTATTTTACATGTTTCAGATCTCTTTCGTATCTGGCTTAATAGGAGACAGCTGGAACCTTATACCTGCTTCTGCATTCAAACTGTTACAAATATGTTGTTTTGAATGAAGTATATTAAAAAAATCAGACCTCAAAGATATTTAGTAGGAAAAAGCTGAGATATTTTAATATCCTCCTGAGGAAATTGTGAAGATTCTTATTTGATACTATATTAAGACTTGACAATTGATAGTTCCTTAAAGATTAGATGCAGTCTAGATTCTGAATTCATATCAATAAATTTTTATTATTTTTTGATTTTTTTATCCATTTCAGGGAGGAAGGGAGAGGGAAAGAGATATAGAAACATTAATGATGAGAAAGAATCATTGATTGGTTGCTACCTGCTCTTGCCCCCTACTGGGGATCAAGCTTGCAAACCACTGGGCATGTGCTCTTGACCAGAATCGAACCCAGGACCCTTTAGTCTGCAGGCCGACCCTCCATCCAAACCAGCTAGGGGAATAGTAATAAATTTTTGTATTCAGTTACATGAACATTTCTTTGGTCATTGTATTCATTTCCTAAGGTGGTCATGACAAATTAACACAAATAGGGTGTTTTAAAACAACAAAATTTATTCTCTTCACAGTTCTGGAGGCTAGAAGTCTGAAATCAGAGTCAGCAGGGCTGCACTCTCTCCAAGGACTCAGTCTAGGGGACAGTCATGCCTCACTGCTTGTAACTTCTGATGGTTTTCTATCTCCATCTTTCCGTGTCTTCTCCTCTTCTCTCTCTTCTAAGGACACTTGTCATTGGATTCAGGACTCACCTGCATAATCCACGTAACCTCATCTCGTGGGTCCTTTGGGGGCCGCCATTCAACTCACTACAGTCATCTTGCATTTTGAATGGATCTTTGATGCATGTATGGTTTTATAACGGCGCATTAGTCATTTGGAAAATATTACTTCACTGACTTATGTGGATATTCCAAATGTTGACACATTTAAGAGCACTTTTAAAAAATCACATTTGCTAATATCACCAGCTGAGTACATCAGAAAAACCTTTCAGTGCAGGGAAGCAGTCAAACCGAAACAAATTTTCCAAAACTCTAAATTTCATTTGTGAGCTTGTATTTGCCAACAAATACACTGTATTGTTTTCCTTGATGTGACAGGCTTACTTTTTGTTCACTTTCAAAAAATATCTGCCAAATACCCAAGTTTGGCAAATACCATGGTTTGTCAGTCATCCTCTTGAATAGAAATGTTGTCCTGCATATAAGCAGCTAGTTCAGCTTTTAACTTGAAGGAAGGGCT
Organism: Antrozous pallidus; assembly: GCA_027563665.1. Classification (NCBI taxonomy): domain Eukaryota; kingdom Metazoa; phylum Chordata; class Mammalia; order Chiroptera; family Vespertilionidae; genus Antrozous; species Antrozous pallidus. The sequence goes on from CM050510.1 coordinate 38,463,989, forward strand.
TTCCCTGTGGATGATCCTGAGACTTTGGTATATGGCAGAAGTGCTTCAATTTTGTCACACAGAACATTAAAAAGAAATGCACTGATGGGTTAAGATATTTTTAAGATTAATAATTTATCAAGGGCAATCTCAAGTGAACTTGGCTTTTATTTTCTCCTTTTAAAGTGCAAGTGAGTGATGGTAGAGAAGACAATAACTAGTATACCAATGTCACTGCCTGGATTCGTGTCAGCTGTTCCAGCCACTGCTGCTTGTGTATCATCAGTGCTAATGGGGAAAAGTCAGATAGCATTTTCATGTTATCATGGAACAGTCTGACCTCACAGACCCCCTGAAAGGGTCTTGGGGCCTTCCAGGGGTCCATGGACTATACTTTGAAAACTGCTGACTTAAAACGGAGTCTTTATGAACCAATTTACATTTTTAACATATGTATATTTATTTTTTAATTTAAGTATAATTGACATAAAATATTATAATACTTTCAGTCCTGAAAGTATTATAATATTTTATGTCAGTTTATATATAATACTAATGGCCTGGTGCACGAAACTCGTGCACATTAAGAGGGAATTAATTGGAGGAGATATTTTAATATTGCTATTTGCCATTTCTCTAAAATAGAAGTATCAGAGATAAAAGAAAATTAGTAAAATGTGCTGAAACTGGTTTGGCTAAGTGGATAGAGCGTCAGCCTGCGGACTGAGAGGTCCCGGGTTTGATTCCGGTCAAGGGTTGCGGTCACATCCCCAGTAGGGGGTGTGCAGGAGGCAGCTGGTCGATGTTTCTCTCTCATCGATGTTTCTGACTTTCTATCCCTCTCCTTTCCTCTCTGTAAAAAATCAATAAAATATTTTTTTTTAAAAGAAAGAAAATTAGTAAAATGTATACGAAAATCTCCTTCCTATCCGAATCTGGGGCATGCTTTGGGGCCTAGAGTCAAGTCCCCACCCACCACCCGCATGTGCTTCTAAAACACAGGAGACCCAGACCCAGCTGGCCCCACCCCTGCCACAGCCTCAGGTCCCCAGCCCGGCGCCAGGTGGGGGGCGCAGTCTCAGGTCCCCCATCAAGCCCTACCAGGTGTGGGGTGCAGCCTAAGGTCCCCTAGCCTGGTGCTGGGGTAGGGGATGCGGCCTGAGGTTCCTATCAAGCCCATTGGTCAAAGGGCATGGCTTGAGGTCCCCCCTGGTGCTGAGGCAGAGGGCCTGACATGAAGTCTCTTGGCCTGGTGCTGGGGTGGAGAGTACAGCCTGAGGTCTCCCGTGAAGCCCCACCAGGTGGGGGCCATGGCCTGAGGTCCCCATCAAGCTCCATATGGTGGGAGGCATGTTCTGAGGTCTCCCAGTCTGGCACCAGGGCGGGGGGCATGACCTGAGGTCTCTAGGCCTGGTGCTGGGGCGAGGGGCATGGCCTGATGTCCCCCATCAAGTCTCACTGGGCGAGGAGTGCAGCCTGAGGTCCCCATCAAGCCCTGTGGGGTGGGGGGCATGGTGTGAAGTCCCCTGTCAAGCCCTGATGGGCAAGGGTGCAGCTTGAAGTCTCCAGGCTTGGTGCTGGGGAAGGGGGCGGGGACTGAAGTCCCCAGTCAAGCCCCAAGGGTGGGCGACACGGCCTGAGATCCCTCACTCCAGCCAGGCGCCATGCAGCTTCAGGTCCCTGTGACGTTCTGGCATCCTGGCTAATCTGCATGTTCCTCTATTATATAGATAGATACTTCAACATTTATATACTTATGAAGTGGTCACCATGGTAAACCTAGTAACCACCTGTCACTGTATAACGTTATTATGGTATTATTAACTATATTCCCTATGCTGTACATTACATCCCTGTGACATTTATTTTAGTCACCTCTTAATCCCTTGCACCTTTTTTACCAATCCCTTCATCTCCCTTCTGGCAACCATCAGTTTGTTTTCTGTGTCTGTGACATACGTGTATTATCTCCTTAACAGGACTGTTTCCTTAGAAATGCAATATCCTATCTAATAAAACAGAAACATGCAAATTAGCATACCTTCACTATGCTACCAGCCAATCAGGAGCGGGAGGGTGGGGTGGCGGCGGGACTGGAGGCCAGCAGGGGGCGTGGCCACAGCGAAGGACTGAAATCACCCCTCCAGAGGCTGCCCAAGGTCTTATTTCAGTCCTGATGTTGGACTGCTTCCCCCGACCATAAGTTCCCAACGCACTTCCAGCCAGAGTTAAAGGGGGCTTCTCCTGTTTTTAAGGCATCGCCATATCCAGTGCCTGCCAGGCCCCTGTGAAAGCACTACTCCTTAGGTCCGGGGTGCTGGGAGCTGAAGCAGAGAGGCTGTGAGGCCCAGCTTACCCAGGATGCTGGCCTCCCATCACCCCTCCCAATAATCCTGGCCTAGCCTTCCCTATGCATACCTGCTCACGGAGAGTGTGAGGTGGTCCTGGCAGCAGGACGGGAGGCCGGTGGGGACAAGGCCACAGCACGAGGGAAGGGAGGCCTACACCCTCCCCCAATTCAGAGGGGCTTGATAGGAGACCTCAGGCTGCGCCCTCACCTGGCAGGGCTTGACAGGAGACCTCAAGCCGCATCCCCACCCTAGCACCAGGCTGGGGGATCTCAGACCATATCCTCTGCCCCAGCACCAGGCCAGGGGACCTGAGGCTGTGCCCCTCCTGCCTGGCTGGGCTTGACAGGGGACCTCAGGCTGTGTCCCCCACCCAGCGGGGCTTCACAGGGGACCTGAGCCTGTGCCCCCGTGCCAGTGAGGATTGACAGGGGACCTGAGGCTGCGCCTCCCTCCCGGTGCTGGGCCGGGGTACCTGAGGTTGTGCTCCTCTGCCTGGTGAGGCTTGACGGGGGACCTCAGGCCATGCCCCCTACCCAGCAGGGCTTGACAGGGGATCTCAGGTTGTGTCTCCCACCTGGTGGGACTTGATGGGGGACCTCAGGCCATGCCCCCCATCCTGGTGCTGGGCCAGGGGACCCGAGGTCGCCCCCTGCCCTGCGGGGCTTGACAAGGGTGGGACTGGCCGGGTCTGGATCTACCCAAATGTGGGGGGAGGGGGGCTGGGTCTGGGTCTCACGTAATTTTGAGGCACATATGAATGAGTGGGGACTTGACTCTGGGTCCTGTGGTGCGCCTCAGACTCTGACAGGAGGAAGGTTTTCATATACATTTTACTAATTTTCTTTAGTCTCTGATACTTCTATTATAGAGAAAGAGCAAATAGCAATATTAAGTTATTTCCTCTAATTAATACCCTTTTAATGTTCACGAATTTCATGGACTGGGCCACTAGTATGAATATAATGTAGAATAAAGCAAATAATACAGGGAGGCTTATAATGAAAAGCAACAGCCTCCCAACTCACCATTCCTCTGAATCAACTACTGTTTTAAGGTGGAAGAAAAAAAAACACCTTTTTATTTTAGAAAACTTCAAACATAAAAAAATACGTGGTCTTAATAGTATAATTAGCCTCCGTAAATATGTTGCCCAGTTTCAAAGTGATGGTTTTAGTAGTTATCTACTTAGTGCTAAATCATAGTTAGCTAATTACCTCCTCCCCTACCCCAAATTTTGAAGCAGATCTAAGACATCAGGTCATTTCACCCATAAGTATTTTAGTATTATCTCTAAAATATAGACTGTTTTTAGTATATGTACTGCACTGGACTGTTTTTTTAAAAGAATATAAAAACATCATACAAAAAAATCAACACACACCTCATGGTGATTTCTTAATGTCATTATATACCCAGTCATATTTATGTTTTCCTAGATGCCTCCTAATATTTGAAGTTTGTTTCAGTTAGGATCTAAAGAATATCTATATATTACAGTTGGTAGTTAATATATTTTTTAAGCATTTGGTCTGACCAGGATTTGAACTGTGACCTCCTGGTTCGTGAGTTGACCCCCAACCCTGAGCCACACTGTTGGACTGTCTTTTATTTTGTTTCTTTTTTCCCAAACATTACAATTCATCTAAGGAAGAAATAAGGCCATTTGTCCTATAGAATTTCCCACTAAATTTTGCTGATTATTTCCATGTAATGTTATTTATCATGTACCTCTGACCCCTGTATCTCTTATAAATTTGCAGTTAGTCAGAAATTTGATGAGATTTGGGTTCAGATTTTTTGGCAAGAGTCCTTCATAAGTGATGGTGTGTTTTCCATTAGGAGACGTAAAATATCTGGTTGGCTTTTCTTTTATAAGGTGAACAGCCATTGATGATCTTTGTGTAGATGCATTAGTTCATTAGGGGTTGCAAAATGGTGGTATAATGATACTCTTCTTTATTCATTCGCTGGAATTCTTGTGTAAAGAGAAACTTCCCCTCTCCAACCATTTGATTACCTTGGGGTGCAGTTTGTGTTGGAAATGCAGGATAAAGGCTTGATTCCTACTCTTTATTTATCAGGTTTTTTTTTTAAATGACTTAGTTCCTTAGCATCAAAAATAATCCGTGAGATTAGTTTTGAACTTTTTAGTAACCTTGTAAATATCTGGGTTTAACATTCAATGTGTTTCAGTGCACCATAGTCATTATTTTATTATTGTTGTTATTTTTAATTCTCACCTGAGGGTATGTTTTCACTGATTTTTAGAGAGAGAAGAGAGAAAGAGAAGCATCTATGTGAGAGAAAAATAGATTGCCTCCCAAACATGCCCTAACCAGGTTTCAAACCCACAACCGAGGCATGTGCCTGACTGGGAATTGAACACACAGTCTTTGTGGTTTATGGGACAAGGCTCCAACCAACTATGGCCAGGACTACAGTCATTCTTTTTTATGCTCGACTTTTCCATCTTTGGTTAATTCTTTGAGATGGCCTCTAAAGCCTTTTAGAGAAAGTAAGGAAATCAAGACATTGTAAGCTCAGCTTATGCATGTCCTGTCCCAGCCCTGCAGTCAGCCAATTCTACAAGGATTCCAGTTCATTTTAGTGGGACATATTTAGAGACCACTAGGTGCTGTCTGTGCTCATATTCACTAGGATGACCGTTGATTTTAGGTCTTTCCTGTGCCAGAATTGGATAATACACATATATGAATATACTGTACTTGAAAGATAAAATTAAAAATATATTCATAATGTTACGTCCAACTGAAATTCAGTACTGTAAGTTTTTTGTTGTTTTTTAAAAACCTAATCTCATCTGTATTTTCTTTCTCCCACATCAAAATTCTTGGTTCTTAAAGACACAAATAATTTTAAATTACTTTTTTTTATCCCCAAACATAAACAGGTCTCAGAATAATAATACAATTAGCAACTATATGATCACTTGAATAGAGTTTAAGATTTTTTTACAGTTCTTTTTGTTCTTAGGGTGTATCCCACAGAAATATACTTTGCTATGAAGTCATTTGAAATAATTCCTCTTATCAGTTAAGTTAAAGTTTGAGAAGCTATTTTTAATCTTTTCTGCTTTTAGTTCTTATTATATACTAGAAGCCAGTGCACAAAATTCGTGCACTTGGTGGGGGGGAAACCCCTCAGCCTGGACTGCACCCTCTCACAGTCTGGGAGCCCTCAGGGGATGTCTGACTATTGGCTTAGCCCCCCTTTCTATGGGAGCGGGGCTAAACCATCAGTTGTACATCCTTAGTACTTCTGCAGAGGTGGGAGAGGCTCCCCACTGCTGCTGTGCTAGCCAGCCATGAGCCCAGCTTTTGACTGAATGGCGCTCCCCACTGACCACCAGGAAACAGCTCCTGCATTGAGCATCTGCCTTTTGGTGGTCAGTGCATATCATAGCAACCGGTCGTTCTGCTGTTTAGTCATTTTGCATATTAGCCTTTTATTATATAGGTCTAGACACTCAGTGCACGAAATTCATGCACAGGGGATGGGGGGGTGGCCCTCAGCCCAGCCTGCACCCTCTCCAATCTGGGACACCTCGAGGGATGTCCAATTGCCCATATGGACCCGATCCTGGTCTAAACGGGCAGTCAGACATCCCTCTCACAATCCAGGACAGCTGGCTCCCAACTGCTCGCCTGCCTTTCTGTCTGCCCCTAACTGCTTTTGTCTGCCAGCCTAATCACCCCCTAACCACTCCCCTGCCAAAGTGTTTGCCCCTAACTGCCCTTCCCTGCAGGCCTGGTACCACCCCCCCCCCTGCAGCTGCTCTCCCCTGCAGGCCTGAGTCCTTCTTAACTGTCCTTCCCTGCAGGGCCGGTTGCCCCCAACTTTCCTCCTCTGCTGGTCTGTTCACCCCTAACTGCCCTCCCTTGCAGACTTGATTGCCTCCAACTGCCCTCCCTTGCAGGCTTGGTCCCTCCCAACTGCCCTCCCCTCATGGCCTGATCACCCACAACTGCCCTTTCTTGCAGGTCTGGTCCTTCCCAACTGCCCTCCCCTGCTGGCCATCTTGTGGTGGCTATCTTGTGTCCACATGGAGGCAGTCATCTTGTGTGTTGGAGTGATGGTCAATTTGCATATTACTTCTTTATTAGATAGGATAATGTCTTATTATGGGCAAGGCCTCTAATTCAATTTTTTTTAGGTGGTTAAAGGGAGGGGCAGAATTTTCACTTGAGCCTAAAGCTAAAATTGCCCTTAGCTCAAAAATCTGCATACCACTGAGACACATCCTGGTGAGGCTCATTCTGAACCCCCAAACTGGTCTGTTATGCGTATAAGTATTGGGAACCATCTTATCTCTTTAGTGAAAGGAAACTTTTGTTATGTTACAATGACTAACTTTATATCATGAGTTGTGTTTTGGCTTCAAGCCTGTATCTAGCATTCATACAGCAACTTCAGCTCTTCTTCTCAGTATTTACCTGGCATATCTTTTATTTTATTTTTTCCAAGTCTTTCTAGATTTTTATGTATTAGATAGGAATAGCCCATGGACACAGAAATAGTCCGGCAAAGGCCTGGAAGAGGTGGGTGCAGGGTGGAGGAGATCAATGAGCGGGAAAAAAACCAAAAGAAAGGGACATCTGTAATACTTTCAACAATAAAGATACCTTTTAAATAAAGGAAAACATTTTAGTTGAAAAGAGTTTTATGTGAAGCTAGAGGCTGGATGCACGAAGATTCATGCAACAATGGGCCTTCCTTCCCCTGGCTGCCAACACTGCCTTTGCTCTGGCCCAGAGCTGCCTTTCTGCCTTCCTACGCTGCCCAGAGACCCGGAGCTGCTGGGGTGGTGCAGAACACCTGCGTTGTCACCCCACCCCTGGCCGCTTGGTGCCCGCATATACAAATTAACCCACCATCTTTGTTGGGTTAATTTGCATACTCACTCCTCATTGGCTAGTAGGTGTTGCACAGGTATGGTCAATTTGCATCTTTAGATAATATGAGTAATTTCTCTACACTGTACTTTATAATTCTCAACTTCTCTCAAAGCAATATTAATTGACCCTATGTTCACTTAATATTAATTGACCCTATGTGTACTGACTGCAGGGCTGACTTCTGCCATGCCAACCCAGCACTGACTGCCATGGGGGCTGTGATCAGATTCTGCTTTTCTCTCTTGGACTCTGTCCGGGCCTGACTTCCTGTATTTGGTCAAGCCTTTGGTCATTGACGACGTTACGGACCCTGGCTCTTTATATATATATATAGATTCATCCATATCTGTAATAATAAACTTACAGCTTTATTTCTTGATTTTTGTCAACTTTGTACATTATCTTTTTTTAAAATATATTTTTATTGACTTCTGAGAGGAAAGGAGGAGAGAGAGATAGAAATATCATTAATGAGAGAGAACCATTAATTGGCTGCCTCTTGCATGCCCCCAACTGGGGATCAAGCCCGCAACCTGGACATGTGCCCTTGACCACAATTGAACTTGGGATCCTTCAGTCAGCAGTCCAATGCTCTATTCACTGAGCCAAACCTGTTAGGGGTGTACATTATCTTTGAACATACAGTTACAATTCTTGAACTCACATAGCATTACCTTCCTCCACTCACATAGTAGTGTCACCATTTAACTCTGTTGTATAATTTCTATACTTAGTAAGCTTCACTTCTTGTTTTGTCAATAATAGATTGTAGGATTAAATGATTTTTTTTATTGATTTCAGAGAAGAAGAGAGAGAGAAAGAGAAACATCAACAACAGGAGAGAATCATTGATCAGCTGCCTCCTGCACGTCCCCCACTGGGGATTGAGCCTACAACCCGGGCATGTGCCCTGACCAGGAATTGATCTGTGACCTCCTGGTTCATAGGTTGATGCTCAACCACTGAGCCACTCCAGCTGGGCTGATTTTTTTATTTTATATACTTAATATACTGTGCATAGGGTCCAGTAGAGAGCAATGAACATGTTAGATAGTCAATACTTACTGACTTAAATTTTTATTATACTCTTTGCCAAATAAAAGGTAGTCTTCCATTAATGGAGACATTAGCTAACCCAATAATTAGTACTTCATAAATCATAATATTACATCAAGGGTTTAGAATCAAGAATATACATTTTTCTCTTCCTCCCCCCTGCCCCCATTCTCTGTAAATGATTTTGAATGTTGCATCATCTTTTTATGTTTCTATTATTCTATTATTAAAAGATAAAAGTTATTGTGATACAAATTTGGTATGAATTTGGTATGAATTTCTATTATTCTATTATTAAAAGCTAAAAGTTACTGTGATACAAATTTGGTATGAGAAAAATTACAAACAAAGAGAGCTCAGGGATGTTTTAATTAGGTAAAAAATTAACCTACATAAAATCTTAGGAAATAAATTCATATGAATGAAGCTTGTAGTGCTAAGCTCTGGAGCCCAAACTGGAAAAATAGACAAACAAAAACTTCACCTACTTATGATATAGCCTGTTGAATTATGAAAATACTATAGAAAATAATTTCCCTCTCTTCAAAAGAATAAATAAAAGTATCATAATCTCTGACTCCACTGATGGAATCTGACTTAGGCAGCATTTTTAAAAGAAATGTGGGTAATTCATCATGGATTAAAAGTTACTGACCATATCATATAAATCATTTTAGACAAATTTAACCCAAAGGCCTATTCCAAATTCCAGTGTCAAATAAAAGCACTCAGCACATCATTAATAAGATAATTTTCTGCATACAAGATTAATAGAAAAGAACTTACTTTTGAGAGTTGATAAAAGAATTCAATGGATTGTCAAAGTCAAAGGTTTTATTTCCTCTCTAAGATGAACAACCTCTAATTTTTGTTTATCAAATTTTATTTTCTCTGGCCCACTGCTATGTGAGTGTAATTATGTCATAGGTGTCTAATTGTGAGAGTTCGGTCCCTTCACTAAAACATTAATATTTGTGTAAACCAACATACATTTAAGCAAAAGATATATAAATACTCTTTTATATAAGAACTAGAGGCCCGGGACATGAAATTTGTGAATAGCGGGGAGGAGGGTCCCTCAGCCCAGCCTGCACCCTCTCCAATCCGGAACACCTCGGGGAATGTCCGACTGCTGGTGTAGGCCCATTCCCGGAGATTGGGCTGAAACTGGCAGTCGGACTTCCCTCTCACAATCCTGGACTGCTGGTTCCTAATCGCTCACCTGCCTGCCTGACTGGTTGGCCCTAATTGTCCCCCACCCCCACCAGCTTGATTGCCCCCAACTGCACCCCCCTGCCGGCCTGGTTACCCCTCACTGCCCACCCTCACCAGCCTGGTCGCCCATAACTGCTCCCCACTGCTGGCCTGGTCACCTCCAACTGCTTTTTCCTGCCAGCCTAGTCACCCCTCACTGACCCTCTCCCCCCACCCCCCGCCAGCCTAATTGCCCCCAACTGCACCCTCAGCGGCCTGATTGCCCCATGCAGCCTGCTATTAAGTCATTTGGTTGTCCCTCACTAACCCCCCTGCAGGCCTGGTCACCCCTTGCAGCCTGCTTGTTCAGTCGTTTGGTCGTCCCTCACTAACACCCCTGCTGGCCTGGTCATAGGCAGCCATCTTGTGAGGGCTTGAGGATTAATTTGCATATTATATCTTTATTATATAGAACTAGAGGCCTGGTGCACAAAATTCGTGCACAGGGGTGGGGGTGGGGTGAGGCTGGGGGTAGGGTGGTTCCTCAGCCTGGCCTGGACCCTCTCGCAATCCAGGACCCCTCGGGGGAGGTCTGACTGCTGGTTTAGGCCCAATCCCTGTGGGCCTAAACCAGCAGTTGGACATCCCTCTTGCAATCTGGAACTCTTGGCTCCTAACCGCTTGCCTGTCTGCCTGTCTGATCACCACAACCACTCTGCTTGCTTGCCTGATCACGCTTGCCTGCCTGATCACCTCTAACTGCTTGCCTGGCTGCCTGATTGCCCCTAACTGCCTCAGCCTTGGCCCTCCACCACCTTGGCTTTGTCCGAAAGGACATCTGGAATGATGTCCAGAAGATCGTTGAGCTGTCCGGTCTAATTAGCATATCATGTGTGTATTATGATGGATTATATTGGGCCCTGGATGGTGTGGCTCATCCCATATACCGAAAGGTTGTGGGTTCGATTCCCTATCAAGGGACATACCTAGGTTGTGGGTTCAACCCCCAGTCGGAGTGTGTACAGAAGTGGGCTGAAGAATGTTCTCTCTCACATCAGTGTTTCTTTGTCTTCCTCTCTCTCCCTTCCCCTTTCTCTAAAATCAATCAACATACCTTTGAATGAGAAATAAAAGAATTATATTGGAATTTGAGATACAGAAAGTCACATTAAAATTATATTTTCAGAAGTCTTTCTTTATGACCCAAAGCAGGGAACAGACTGATATATCTTAGTGTGGGGGTTGAGGGGATGAGAAGATATAAACCAAAGAATTTATATGCTTACTAGAGGCCCACTGCACGACATTTGTGCACGGGGGGCGGGGGGGGGGTGAGGGGGAGTGGGTCCTGCACCCTTTAGCAGTCTGGGAGCCCTTGGGCAGGGAGTGAGCCTAGCCAGTTGGACATCCTTAGCTCTGCCTTGGAAATGGGCCTCCTCACTCCCCATCTGTCAGCCCAGCTTGTGGCTGAGCAGCACTCCCTCTGTGGGAGCCCCCTGACCACAAGGGGGCAGCTCCTGCATTGAGCATCTGCCCCTGGTGGTCAGTGCACATCATAGCGACTGGTCATTCCAACATTCATTCGACTTGCATATTACCCTTTTATTATATAGGGGGATATACATAGCCTATGGACAAGGGCAGTAGGATAGTAAAGACCTAAGGGATAGGTAGGGGCTGGGAGGAACGGGGGAGAGAGGTAAGCAGGAGATATCTGTAATACTATCAACAATAAATACATTTTTAAAAAAAGAAGCCTTTATGAAAATTTCAGGTTCCTTTGTACTTCAATAAGTGTCCAGTCCCATTACAGTATTTAAACTTTTACTGTGTTTCTTTATTATAGTTCCCTTTTTAAAAATCTGACAGCTTATTAATTTATTTTTAAATTTTGATTTAGTCCCAGTCACTTAAAGCCACCTTTCTTTCTTTTTTTAAATATATTTTTATTGATTTCAGAGAGGAAGGGAGAGGGAAAGAGAGATAGAAGACATCAGTGATGAAAGAGAATCAGTGATCGGCTGCCTCCTACACGCCTCCCACTGGGGATCGAGTCCGCAACCCAGGCGTGTGCCCTTGACTGTAATCAAATCTGGGACCCTTCAGTCCGCAGACTGATACTCTATCTACTGAGCCAAACCAGCCAGGGCAAAGCCATCTTGCTTTCAATCTTAATTCTATCCTTTGTGTTCATTGAATACCTATTACGTGCTATATAATTTGAAAAAATATTTTTATTGATTTCAGAGAGAGAGAGAGAGAGAGAGAGAGAGAGAGAGAGAGAGAGAGAGAGAGACATTAATGATGAGAGAGAATCATTAATCAGCTGCCTCTTGCATGGGATCAAGTCTGCAACCCTGACTTGTACCCTAACCAGGAATCAAACCAGCAACCTTTTGGTGCATGGGCAATGCTCAGTGAACCTAGCCACTCTGGCCAGGGCCCTTCAATATTTCTTGTAGCATGAGTCTGCTGATTGTGAATTCTTTCAGCTTTGGTACATCTGAAAAAAATTTTTATATTGCCTTCAATTTTGAGTGATATTTTTGCTGGAAATAGAATTCCAGATTTAATTTTTTTGGTTCTGTACTTCAAAGATGTTGCTCCACTGTCTTTTTCTTGTACTATTTCTGACAAGAAATCTGCTGTCATATTATCTTTGTTCCTCTATACATAGCATGTCTTTTTTCCTCTGGTTGCTACTAAGATTTTTCTTTATGATTTTTTTTAGTAATTTCATCATAAATGTCTTGATGGAGTTTTTCTTTTGTCCAGGTGGTTAGGTTCTTTGAGATTGTCAGATTTGTGCGTTCATAATACTCATCAAATTTAAAAAAAAATCAGTCATATTTTTTCAAGTATCTTTTCTGAAATCCTTCCCCAGTTCTACCTTTATCCTCTCTTTCAGAGACTATAATAACAAGAATATTAGACTGCTTGAAGTTACCCCATAATGCATTCTCTTTTCTTTTTAAATTTTTCCCTCTCTATAGTTTTTTTTTTTAATGTGTTTTTGTCGATTTCAGAGAGGAAGGAAGAGGGAAAGATAGAAACATCAATGATGAGAGAGAATCATTGATTGGCTGCCTCCTGCACAACCCCTACTGGGGATCGAGCCCACAACCTAGGAATGTGTCCTTGAGTGGAATGAAACCCAGGACCCTTCAGGCTGCAGGCCAGTGCTCTATTCACTGAGCCAAACCAGCTAGGGCTATCGTTCATTTTTAAAGTTCCTATTGTGTCTTCAAGTTCCCTAATCTTTCTCCTATAATGTCTACTCTTCCCATCTAGTGGATTTTTCACCTAAGAGATTGTTGTTTTCATCTCTAGAAGTTGGATTTAGAAAATTCTTATACCTTCCTTGTCTCTACTTAATTTTTTAGTATATTACTATTATAACTGTTTCAGTGTCCTTGTCTTCTAATTCTAACATTTATGTCAGTTGAGTTAGTTTCAGTGATTGATTTTGGTTTACATTGAGGGTCATCTTTTTCTGCCTCTTTGCATGCCTTATAATATTTGATTCAATAGCAGATTTTGTGAATTTTATGTCATTGGATGCCAAATAGTTTTGTGTTCTTATAAATATGGTTGAATTTTAATTTTAGATACAGTACATTACTTTAAAACAGTTTGATCCTTTTTGGAACTAACATGTATTTTTCTGATTAGCATCTAAGTAGAATTAGTTTAAAGCTAATTACTCTCATTACTAAGGTAAGACCATCCTGAGTACCGAGTTGAATGGCAAGGCTTTCTAGTTGGCCTGGTGTGAACAGCCAGTTTTCCTGGCCCTCTGTTCCTTCCAATGAATTCAATGCATTTGACTTTGGATAATTTCCTCACATGCATGCATTGACCAGTGCTGATGAATCTCGAGGAGGATGCTCTGCAGATCTCTGGGATTTTCTGTGCTGTTGTCTTGTCTCTCTGCTCTGTCTTGTTAACTTTAGCCATCTTGTTCTCCTGGACTTATAGCTCTATCTCCTCAACTCAGAGTGTGCTGGCCTCTCCTACGGGCTCTCCTACAGGCTCTCCTATGCCATGGCCTGTAAGTTCTCTAAAGGGAATAAGCCAGGATATACCTTATTTATTCTCCGTCTCTGAGGAATAACTTTCCTTTACTACCTGATATCTAGTATCTTGAAAACTGTTTTGTATGTTTAGTCCAAGTTATTTTGTTGTGGTCCTTGATTTAGATGGGAAAGTAAACATGGTCCTTGTCACTCTGTCTTGCGTTGATTCAGAAGTTCCCCCAAGGCTCTACTTTTTTTTTTTAATTTACAAATCTTTATTGTTCAGATTATTAATGACAATGTTCTTCTTTTCCCTCCCCCATAGCTTCCCTCCACCCATTACCCTCCCACCCTCTGCCCTTATCCCCCCGCCTGTCCTCTCCCATAGGTGTATGATTTTAGTCCATTCTCTTCCTGTACCTCCCATATCCCTTTCCCCCCAAGAATTGTCAGTCCATTCCCTCTCTAGGCTCCTGATCCTATTATATTCACCAGTTTATCCTCTTCAGATTTCTAATTCACTTGATTTTTAGATTCACTTGTTAATAGATGTGTATTTGTTATTCATAATTTTTATTTTTACCTTTTTCTTCTTCCTCTTCTTTAACCAGCATTTCATATAATATTGGTTTGGTGGTGATGAACTCCTTTAGCTTTTTCTTATCTGTGAAGCACTTTATCTGACCTTCAATTCTGAATGATAGCTTTGCTGGTTAGAGTAATCTTGGTTATAGATTCTTGCTATTCATCACTTTGAATATTTCTTGCCACTCCTGCCTGGCCTGCATAGTTTCTGTTGAGAGATCAGCTGACAATCGTATGGGTGCTCCCTTGTAGGTAACTAACTGTTTTTCTCTTGCTGCTTTTAATATTCTCTCTTTGTCTTTTACTCTTGGCATTTTAATTATGATGTGTCTTGGTGTGGTCTTCTTTGGATTCCTATAGTTTGGGGTTCTGTGTGCTTCCTGAACTGTTAAGTCTATTTCTTTCACCAGGTAGGGGAAGTTTTTGGTCACTATTTATTCAAGTAGGTTTTCATTATCTTGCTCTCTCTCTTTTCTGGCACCCCTATAATTCGGATGTTGGTATGCTTGAGGTTGTCTCAGAGGCTCCTTACACTATCTTCAATTTTTTGGATTCTTTTTGCTTCTTGCTTTTCTGGCTGAGTGGGTTTTGCTTCTTTGTATTTCAAATCTTTGACTTGATTCTTGTGGTCCTCTACACTGCTTTTAGGACTTTGTGTAATATTTTTTATTTCAGTCAGTGTATGCTTAATTTCTAGTTGGTCTTTTTTCATATCCTCAAGGGTCTTGCTCATATCCTTGAGGGTCTCACTCGTATCCTCAAGGGTTTTGCTCATATCCTCGAGGTTCTCATTAAATTTATCGGCCTTTTCTAGGATCCTCTTGAAAAACCTTGTAACTGTGGTTTTAAACTCTATGTCCAGTCATTTTTCCCCCATTTCTTTCAAATGTGATTTTTTCCCCCTTGTCTCTGCATTTTGGCTGCTTCTCTGAGTTGTTTTAGTAGCTTTGTGTGGTAGATGTCCCCCAGGGGACAGTGGCTCAGTCTCCTCAGTTACCTGAGATGGACACTCTTGGTGCACCATTTTATGGGCTGTGTGCACAGTCTTGTTGTAGTTAAGTCTAGATTGTTGCTGGTATCACTGGGAGGGTTTGACCTCCTGGCCAATTGGTTGTGAGGATCAGCTGTGTTTACACTGTGAGAACTGCTACTCAGCTTGGATGGGCGGAGTCTCCAGGCTGAGCAGGCAGCCTTGGTTTCCCATCAGCCCTGCCCTAAGCAGCGCCTAGGTCTCTGTGCCCCATGGCAATGGCTGCACGCACCTCTGAGAGAAAGCTGCTGCTGAGGTTTGCCCGCTGCCAGACAGTTCAGCCTCTCCCCAAATGAGTCTGCACACCCAAAGTCTCACTCAGGGTTGGAAAACAATGCAGTCTGGTGGTTTCCCTTCTTCTT
This sequence comes from Antrozous pallidus, assembly GCA_027563665.1. NCBI lineage: Eukaryota > Metazoa > Chordata > Mammalia > Chiroptera > Vespertilionidae > Antrozous > Antrozous pallidus. Next base: position 38,479,478 of record CM050510.1, read on the forward strand.
TTTCTTCTTTTCCCCCCTCTCGGACAAGAGAGCAAGTCATGTGTCCTCTCTGCGCGCTTGCTCACCTCTGCAGTTCCCAAGTTGTTTACACCATGAGTTCCCAGACCTCTGCAGCTCCTGAGTTTCAGTGTGCTTCCTTCTTATGGTCTCTTTTCACCCCGTATTCGTCTGGGTTCCCCAAGACTCGCTCAGAACTGGGGAATCAGTGCCGTGAGACGCCTTTGTCTCCCTCCCCGTTGGAGAAAACTAGCTGGGTATTCAACCAGCCGCCGGCCCTTTCTCCTCGCACACATGGCTCCTCACCTCTTTCTCCACAGGTCTCTGAAACTCTGCTCTCCACAGCTCCTCTGAGTCACAGTGTCCTTCTATCGTTGCTTCTAAGTGTGGAATTTTCACTCAGCCAGCTTTCTGGTGATTCTGGATGATGTCTGTTTTGTCTTTTAGTTGTAGTTTTGAAATTGTTGTGTGGGGCAGCAGGATAGGTGTTTACCTATGCCGCCATCTTGGTTCAACCCCAAGGCTCTACTCTTCACAGTCACCTTACATTTATTAGGAGAGCAAGAGAAAGGTTCCAAGAGTCTGTAACCAAGAAATTCTGGTACAACCACTCAGTAAAATGAAGTGTGACTTGTTTAGTCTGCTTAGTTAATACTTATTAAATCTTCAGAATATTATAAAGGTTTACTGTGAATAGTGATTTATAGATTGTTTGGCCAGACTTCAGATCTCTGCGCCTTTCTTAAACATGCCAGCGTTATTTTCAACATACAAGGGCCCATTGATAGATTACAAATCAGTGTTCACTCTTAGTGGTAGTCATTCTGCAAACTTGGTTCTGCTTCCACATGTGTCATCTGAGTAAATTGCAGCAAAGGAAAATTTACTCCCTAAAGATTTTAATAGTGTATAGGACCCCCTAACATAGGCAGTTCACTGTGGTTTGAGAATTTATTTGTGGAACACTGAAAACCTTTTTTCTTTAAAAAAAAATTCTTATGGGTTTATTTGAGCCAAACTGACAATTGCCAGGAAGCAAAATCTCAGTGGATTGAGAAAATGCTCCAGAAAATGGCAGTTTTGTACCTTATTTTATACATTACAATCAAAGGAGCCGTAAAGGAGTTACATGAAATCTGTTGGTGATAAATTAGGGAGGCAAAGCTGGGAAATCTCTGAGATTGGATAAAAAGTAAAACAAATAGACACTTTTTTTTACATGGGTGGGTATAAGATAGTTAATAGTTAACAATGAGCACATGAAATATAATAACAGTGAGGCGATTTGTGGTCTCTGCTCTGGTGCAGTGGTGGTATTTTGAGGAGTCTGGAAAAAAGGAAATTACTTTGATATTCCAAAGATATGTTGTCCTAGATGCAAAAAAAAGACATAGACAGGCTCAATTAAAGACTGACCTTTGTGCCCTCGCTAGTTTGGCTCAGTGGATGCAGCATTGGGCCTGCAGCTGAAGGGACTTGGGTTCAATTCTGATCAAGGGCACCTGTCCAGGTTGGGGGTTCAATCCCCAGTAGGGGGTGTGCAGGAGGCAATCAATCAATGATTCTCTCTCATCATTGATGTTTCTATCTCTCTGTCCCTCTCCCTTCCTCTCTGAAATAAAAATACTTATTTTTTAAAAAGACTTTTGTTAGGGAAAAATACCAGCCTAGGACATGCACTGCTTTTAGTTTGAAAGTTTTAATTTCAGACCATTCTAGGTGGTTATTTTAGGACTCTGAGTTTGTAAGGCCACCGTGTAGGCCTCCCCTGAGCTTGTAGGGTTTAGTATTTGGCCCCTTTTTCGTCCACACTTTCCTCTTTTGGTCACAAATCAGTCCAAAGGGTGCATTGATGACCAACCTTTTGGCTGGATATCGTGGTCCCACAGTGCTAGGAAGGCTCATTCCTAGGAAGTCTTAGTGTCAGCGTTTGTCTTGCTGAACAATGGACAATTGGGGATGAGGCAAGACCATAACCTTGGATGGAAGTCAAGGTTGAATTTTTCTCAAAAGGGAAGAGCAGGTAAATATGAGACACTCGGGTCCTATGGGCCTTCATTAAGAACAACACTCGGGGTCATTTCCCGCTGATAAGCTCTCATGATCTAGGTTTTGCTGTCTGTCTGACTTCTCTGTATTGTGCATCTAACTATAACATTTTCGTACAGTTTTGAGACAGGCCAGTAATCCAGGACAAGCAGTATAGGGAAACTGAGATAGATAATGAAAGAGCAGTTTGCAGTCATGTAGAAAATATAGATGCCACGCAGTTTGCAGTCATCTAGTAGATCTTATCTTCCCTAAACCAGGGATACTTAAGGGTAAATGGATTGCACTTCTCTTCCCCAAACAGAAAATAAATAGCTTACACACATACTCAGGTGGACAGATGGCAAAAATCCAATTAGTGTCATCTGCCAACCACAACCAAGGTCAGATGAATTTGAGGGAAGAAATCTCATGTTGGTACATCAGCATAAAGCTGATAAATATTCTATTGAGATCCTCCCCTAAACACCTAGCCTTTAAAATACCTTAAAACGGCCTGGGGTTGGGGTGGAGGGTCAATGTGATGGAGAGGGGGTACATGTAATACTTTTTTGTTGTTGTTTGTGTGTGTATTTTTTTAAATACTTGAAACAATAAAGAATTATTAAAAATTAGAGGCCTGGTGCACGAAATTCGTGCATGGAGGACGGGGGTGTCCCTCAGCCCAGCCTGCACCCTCTCCAATCTGGGACCCCTCGAGGGATGTCCAACTGCACGTTTAGGCCTGATCCCGGTATCATCAAGCCTAAACGGGCAGTCAGATATCCCTTTCACAATCCAGGACTGCTGGTGCCCAACTGCTTGCCTGCCTGCCTTCCTGATTGCCCCTAACTGCTACTGCCTGCCAGCCTGATCACCCCCTAACCATTCCCGACAGCCTGATTCATGCCTAATTGCTCCCCTGCCAGCCTGTTTGCCCCTAACTGCCCTTCCCTCCAAGCCTGGTCACCCCTAACTACCCTCCCCTGCAGGTCTGGTCCCCTGCAACTGCTCTTCCCTACAGGCCTCGGTTCCCCCCAACTGCCTTTTCCTGCAGGCCCAGTCACCCCCAACTTTCCTCCTCTGTTGGCCTGGTCACTCCTAACTGCCTTCCCCCACAGGTTTGATCACCCCCAGCTGTCCTCTCTTGAAGGCCTGGACCCTCCCAACTGCCCTCCCCTGCTGGCCATCTTGTGGTGGCCATCTTGTGTCCACATGAGTGCAGGATCTTTGACCACATGAGGGCAGCCATCTTGTGTGTTGGAGTGATGGTCAATCTGCATATTACTCTTTTATTAGATAGGATAAATAAAACCTCTCAGAAGGAAGGTCTAATGTGCACTCTCCCCCCAGGAACACGCTCACTCTTCCCCCCACCCCTTTCTTCCCCCACAAGCATGAATCTCCTAAACCAGTGCTTGTGTGCCACATGCAGCTCTTTGGCTCCCTGAGTGTGGCTCTTCCACAAAATACCATGTGCGGGCGCGCACGTACAGTGAGATTGAAACTTCGTGGCCCACGCACAGAAGTCGGTTTTTGGCTCTCAAAAGAAATTTGAATCTTTGTATTGTTGATATTTGGCTCTGTTGACTAATGAGTTTGTTGACCACTGTGGACCTAAACTCTAAGGAGCCCCATGAGACTTGCAACTAGAGCAGTAAGGGACAGTTTGTCCCAGATAAACCATTCCAGGGCCCCCTTTTCTGACTTCTTGGTGAGCCAATGCAGTCCCACTTAGGCTCATAATTTCTTTTAGGCCCTTTCGTGTTTCACTGTCCCCAGCTTTAATAAATGTCCTCTAAAACTCACCTGGAGTTGTGTTGTGAAATTTTCCCTGCATGACGTTAAGAACCCACACACTACTGGCTGGCCCTAGGCAGATCCATTCAAGGCCAGGACCCTTTTCCAGTAATAGTTTGAGGGCACACCGTATACCTTTTAGTTTTCACAATCTGACTGACAGATTAGTTCCCATTGACTATGGCTCATCTACTTTCCATTAGAAGCACTCAATTATTAATCTGATGACCTTAATTTTTAGTTCCACCTCAGATTTAAAAAAAATAGCACAAATAAAATCAGGCCTTTTACCTCAAAGCGGTTAAGTCTGAAATTCCAAGGGAAACTCACCCAAGTCCTCTGGATGCAAAACAAGGAGCCAGGGGGCACCATGGTCCATGCTGGTACCAAGCACGGTCCGGGTCTGCAAGGTGGGCCTGGGTGGGCTTCTGTGGAATCTTGCCGCACACCAAGTAAATGTCAGTGTAAGAAATGTCCAGACTAGTAGGTTTGGCTCAGTGGATAGAGCATCGGCTCACAGACTAAGAGGTCCCAGGTTCGATTCTGGTCATGGACACGTACCTCGGTTGTGGGTACGTGAGGCAACCAATTGATATGAGAGACACATCCATGTTCCTCTCTTTGTCTCTCCTCTTCCCTTCCACTCTCTCTAAAAAAAAAAAAAAAAAAAGTCAATGGCAAAATATTCTCGTGTGAGGGTTAACAACAACAACAAAAAAGAAATGTCCAAACCTGTAAGAATTTTTTATGAGTTTATTTTAGCCAAACTGATGACAGTTGCTGGGAAGCAAAATCTCAACAGATTGAGAGAATGCTCCCACTAAAAACTTTTCTAGTTCAATTCTAAGTGCTTTGTGATTCTTGTTTATCTTATTCTTAAGAATTTATTTGAAATTAGAAGGGAAACTCCTACAATCTTATTTTTATGAAAAAGAATGATCAGTATTTTAATTATAGCAAGGGAGAGAGTTTTTAGAAAGCTGAAAAAAATCACTTATGAATATATATATGTGTGTGTGTGTGTGTGTGTGTGTGTGTGGCTGGCAACTTTGTACAAGTCCTCAGAGTACCTTTCCATTTACTAGATGGGATTCATGAATCATTCAATAAAGCCAATTATATATATATATATATATATATATATATATTTAAATCATCACCCAAGGACATGCTTAGAGAGAGGGAGGGAAAGAGGAAGAGGAAGAGAGAGAGAGAAACACTGATGTGAGAGAGAAGCATCCATCGGCTCCTCCTACATGCAACCCAACTAGGAATGTGCCCTGACTGGGAATGGAACCCACAACTCTTTGGTGTATGGAATGACATTCCAACCACCTGAGCCACCTGGCCAGGGCTGAATATATTTTTAAGTACTTACTATGATTTTATCACTTGTTTGGGCAATGGGTGACAAAGAATGGGTTGATTACTTTTTATTTTTATGCATCTCCATGAATGTCAAATATTTAGCCTTCCAAGCAACAAGTCTTATTTCATCCTAATTTGTTTTTTCCTTTTGTGAATCAGTCACATCAAAGCTTTGGTTAGCACGAAGTAACTGGTGTGAGACAAAAACAGAGAATCTTACTGTTAGAGGTAGTCTAATTGTAGACGAGTAATTATTGTTATTGCTTAAATAGCAGGCTCGCAGTGGTCACCAACAGACCTTTTATTTTTAAAAGAATATGTTTTTATTGATTTTAGAGAGAAAGAGAGAGAGAAAATTTGATGAAACATCAACATTGATTGGCATCCTCCTGTACGCCCCCTGCTGGGGATCAAGCCTGCAACCTGGGCATGTGCCCTGACCAGGAATTGAACCAGTGACCTCCAGGTGCATTGGTTGACACTCAACCACTGAGCAACACTTGTCTATAATTTCTTTTAGGCTTTTTTGAAATATTGAAAGTAGTTTTTTTCTTTCCTGATTGGCTGGGGCCTGGGACATCCAGTAAGTAGCTTACGCTTTAGTTTTGGAGATAAATATTATAAATAACAGAATGCAAAACAAGGTCATCCTGTTAAGTGCCCAGTTGAATGGTACAGACCCTAAGGATTATAGCATTGTATTGTATAGAGGTCCCTGAGCTGAGCTGTTATAGTCTGGACAGGTGGGGAGGACTGAGAAGAGGTATTCTGAGCTGGGAGGCAGTGGGTGTAAATGTTCAGTGGTGGGAAAATTGGCTGTATGTTGTGGTTACTGTACAGTGAGGAGACAGTCTGTCGCCCAATTGTGTACACAGAGAAATTGGAGATCATGGGGGAAAAGTAGGTGAGGGTCAGATCCGAGATCTTGAGTTCTTTGTATTGGTACATAGATGGCAATGAAAATGAGAACGGTCATTGAAGAGACTGTAATAGAGAAAGTCAAGGACCTGGTGACTAAATGTGAGGATAGAGAGGGAAGAAGAGCCAAGAATAAGAGTGTTGAGCTAGGACAAAAGTGATGTTGTTAAAAATAGAAAAGTCAGAAGGAAAACCTGAATGAAGTGATGCCAGTGATCACTGATGCTTTTTCTAAAAATTCCCAATTTCTCTGTGTGGCTCCTAACTGGACCGTAGTTTCCATACAGTCCTTTGAGCCTGTCAGAATGAAATGGAGTGTGGAAGGGCATTTACAATTCTTGAGGTCAGCTGCCTAATCTCTTCATTCTACAGATAAGGAAATTGAGGGCTTCAGATATTGTGACTTCCCTTAAGGTCACACAGATAGGCTGGCACAATTATCTGAAGTTTTTGTAGCAAAGGTTATTGTGTATTAATCCTGCCAGTTGGCAAAGTGAATCGTGTGTTTCCCCACAGTAATTAAGTTAGTATTGACTTGATTCCTCAAATAGTTTTGCACCTTCCAAAATCAAATACCTTAATGGTTGAAATAATTCCTTCTAAGTGATCTGATTTTTCTCCCCCCTTTATCCATACATGCAGCCGAAAACCTTTTAGGACACTCATGGGCATTAATGCCAAATTTGGCCTGGGTGGAATGGTGTGACTCATCGCCCCCGGAGAGTGAGCCTAGCCAGTGCCTTGAATACCTGAACTCTGTTTTGTGAAGATGTTGAAACCAGTCCTACACCTAAGCTGGAACCTAGGGAGTGCCTTCATTTTCCCTTAAAAGCCCTTCCTCATCTTGCCACCATGGCTCTCTCCTTTTCCCGCTGTCCTCGGTCAGTGTCCTGCCCTTTCTCCCTCGGATCACGCTCCCTCCCACGGGCCCTTCCCACTTTATTGATTTAGGGCCTTCCTTGCACACCTTGATCTCCCTCTTTTGGGATTCCTGGCCCCCAGTGTGCTAGGGGCGGAGCTAAGTGCACAGAAGCCCCGCCCGTTTGGGCGGGGCCCGCGGCGAAATGGCGCCAATGATTGGTGGGGCGGGGCCTGCACCGCGGGCGGGCCCTTCCCACGGGGCGGGGTTCGGGGTGGGGCGCACCGGCGGGTGTGCTGGGGGCGGGGCCTGGAACCAGTGCGGGTGGCGCAGCTGTGGCGGCACTTCCCGCTGGCCGCGCGCCGGGTGCGGGTCCCGGAGGTAAGCGTGGGGAGAGGTCCCGGCGGCTCGCGGGCAGTTGGAGGGGCTCCGCGGGCGCGCACGATGCAGGTGCGGTTGGGCCGGCCCAGCCCGGTGCCACTTCAGCGCCCGGAGCGCGAGCGGGGGGCGGGGGGGTGTCCTGGCTGGAGTCCCAGTGGGAGGGCTACACCGGATCGGGCTGTAGCTTTGCAGCGCTAGTTCGAGGCTTAGCTCCGGGCTAGAAAACACTTGCGTTGCACCGCACACCCTCTCCCCAGATCTGGAGAGACCTCAGGGATGGTAGAGATTTTATATTTAAAACACATTTCTAGTTTGTGGTTCAGGACTCTAGTAGATACTCTATAATGAATGAACTTGCAGTGCGTCTTTATTTTGACTTAAGGTTGTTCAGTTTGCAGAGTGAGGCCAATAATGGGACTCTTATTTAAGTGAGGACACCAGGATTTACATAGGCATTAAGCGTGCGGGTTTTGAAGCTGAGTGCCTAGGTTTGAATCTACTGGTTAATTGTAAAAACTATGGGCAATTTGCCTAAATCCTCTATGCTTTTGTTTCCGCTTCCGTGAAATGGGGGTGATAACAGTGCCACCCTTATAGGATTGTTGTGAGATTAAATGAGTTAATTCTTAATGCCTGCAATAGTGCAAAATAACATTGGCTATTTTCTCTATGCATTCAGATGGGCATTAACCTTAAAAGTTGTCACCACCGTTTTCCCCAGAAATGTTGCTATAAATGCTCGGGGATTCCTTTGGAACAGTTTTTAAAGACGGACTCCCACCAGAAAAAGACTCATGACCGTTTTCTCATTCTCATGATGTGCTCATCCACCTTGCTCCAACTCGAATTCTATGGTTCAGAAATCTGAGTCTTGCAGGTTGTTCTAAAAAAAGAGGGGTGAAAACAGGCAGCATTTTTAGAGTGAGTGTAGCCTCATTTTAAGCACCAAGCTCTGGTAGGTTTGTCTAAAAGTTTATATTATTTTATTATTTTTTAAATCCTTACCCGAGGATATTTTTCCATTGTTTTTTAAAAAATATATTTTATTGATTTTTTTACAGAGAGGAAGAGAGAGGAATAGAAAGTTAGAAACATCGATCAGCTACCTCCTGCACACCTCCTTCTGGGGATGTGCCTGTAATCATGGTACATGCCCTTGACCTGAATGGAACCTGGGACCTTTCCGTCCACAGGGCGAAGCTCTATCCTGAACCAAACAGGTTAGGGCCCATTGATTTTTTTTTTTTTTTTTTGAGAGAAGGACAGACAGAGAAATATTGCATTGATTGGTTGCCCCCTGCATGCCCTTGAACAGAATCACACAGAATCGAACCCGGTACCCTTTCCTCCGCAGGCCAGCAGGCGATGCTCTATCCACTGAACCAAACTGGCTAGGGCAAAAGTTCACACTACTTTATATAGAACTTATAAGTTGTGCTATTTTGGGTGGGTGCTTATTTGTACTATTATTGTAAAATGAGGTAAGCCAGTTTAGCCAAATACCTAAATAAATAAAACATCATAGAAATCTTTTAACTTGCCACATAGAATCTCAGGGATTCTGAAAAATCTGACCAGCTGCCCTTGACTGATAAGGATGAGGCCCAAAGAACCCGAACCAATAAATGGCAGAGCTTAGACCAGAATTCAGTTCTGCTCAGCAACAAATTATAAAATCAAAAGTATGATATTACTTCTGGTTTTGATGATAATACTATTTTTTTTTACATCTTTATGGTGCTTGGAATGGTTTTTTCCCTCTCAGCAACATCCTGCGTGGTAGCTTAATTGCATGATTCATAATCATTCTTCTGCATCTTTGATTTAAATCACAAGTCTCAAAGTTGCTACATCAATGATTGCTTTGAGAGCAAGATGATTGTCTTCCTAAACTTTGTACAAACATGTTCTAATAGAGCTTTGGTTTTGTTGCTTTAAAATGCAGTCCTTTCTCTTATGTGGGGAATTTAAACAACAGGTATAAACAAATTGACCTTGTAGGTAGTTTGTTATCACTGTGTTATTGATGAAGTTTTCTTGATTAGGTAGGATAGAGACAGGAAGTGGGATGTTGAAGTTGCTGCCAACTTCAAAAGCATAGGGGAATGAAATTAAATGGAGATACTGGTGTGTTAGTTGCTTGCATAGTTCACTCCCTCACCTCTAGGTGTTTGTGTAGGTATTACTATCTCAATTAGAGCCTCCTCTTTATAATTCCATGCAACCCCACTCTTTCTGTAATACATATTTATCTATTGATTTACTTGTTTATTATCTGTTGTCTGCCATTAGAGGGTAAGTTCCATGAGGGCAGAGGCGATTACCAGGTGTGTTATTGCTGTGTGCTAAGTGCCTAGAAACAGAGTCGGCCACCAGAAGGTATCACGTGCCTGGATCTGATGCAGTCATTTCCAGCTAGCACTAGTAATAACGTAAGCCAATTCCCTGTCATTTGCTCTGCTCTCTCCTTCCCCCATGTCTAGTTATTTCTCCTGGTTATCCAGGAATAAAACAATAAAACCTGGAAGCAATGTTAATCCCTCTTTCTATCTTGCCCTCCACATGAAATAGCTTCTGACTTATTTTTCCTTTGTGTGATTTTTTTTTTTTAAGAAATCTGTGTGCCCTAACCAGTTTGGCTTAGTGGATAGAGTGTTGGCCTGCAGACTGAAAGGGTCCAGGTTTGATTCCGGTCGGGGGCACATACCTTGGTTGCGGGCACATCCCCACGAGTGGGTGTACAGGAGGCAGCTGATTGATGTTTCTCTCTAATCGATGTCTCTAACTCTCTATCCTTCTCCCTTCCTGTCTATAAAAAAAAGAAAAAGAAAAAGAAAGAAATCTGTGTCTCCTATTGATGCTAGGCCTATTTCTCTACTGCAACTCCTTACCTGAGTTCCTTTTTCAAATGTCTTCACATCCTTTCCTGCAGAATTAAATTCAGAATGAAAAGTCTATCATTTGGAGTTCTTTACAGTAAGATCTCAAATCCACATTTCCCTTTCTGTTTTTATTAATGAGCAGATCGTTTCCCCCAAGGGGGCAGGATTTCAGACAAACTGGACAAACGGCTATTCCCTATTTATAAAGGACTGTGCCATCCTTTCTGTTTCGTGTGCCCAGCCTTTAAAACCTCCCTCGCATGTTGCCACCATTCCAAATACCTAGATATAAGTTCAGTTGGAAGTGGCTTTTCCTTCCTCTCAATTCTAGTGACTTTTCACAGCTTTCTAGTTTGAATTGTAATTCTTTGGGCATTTATCTTCAATTTTTGCTACAGATAAGCTCCTGGAGGACAAAAAGTATGTACACACAAATTTCAGTTACTTTTTAATGGAAAAATAAGACACATCTCCACCCCACTTAACTAGTTTTTAAATACACATGAACTTAAGGTTCTGTTTGATAGGCCTTTAAATCATTGAGCTTCTATAATCATTTCTAAAAAACGGATAGTTAAGGAAGAAGGCAGGGAAATTCAGTACTCAATAAAAAGATGCAAATAAAGATATTGAGATCTGGGTTCACAGAAGGGAGTAGGTGTAGGGAAAGCAATATACTCAGCACCCTTATAGATGAACAGGCAGAAGTTAAAAAATAGACATCATCAGCTCACTCAGGAAGCCATTAGGACAAGACAGACTGCAAAGAGCAACACTTGTGGTTTTGGATTTTCCTGTGGGGTATTATTCCTAAACTTTATTTTGTTTTTGCATCTCCACACAAAGAATCCTGTTTTCCTGCTTTGTTTTCTGAGCTGGATTGGACTGAACCTTCTTTCTGGGCAGTGGAAGTAGTTTACCTTCTTCCCCTTCCTTGTTTAAAATAATAATATATTCATACTTTTTCACGTATTTTCCTGGATATATGCAGAAGACATTTGCCAAAAGCTTTTGGTCCTTCAGAGAAAGATTACAGATATAAAATACTTGAATTGGGCTATTGTCGAAGCTTCCCATTTTAAGATTGATACATTAAGCGTTTGGCTTAATGTATTCTGCTTCATTTTTTATTACAAACATATCCCTGTACATATTCCAATTGAGTGAATGTTTTTATCTTACTTGTGATTTTTTTCCCCCTTATAGATTTAAACTTGTTTCTAGAGCTTATGTAGACATTTCAGCAGTTTAATTTTCTTTTTCGTATCGTTTCCCAAACCTCTGCTGGGGTTTTCCCTTTTGAGGGCCCACATTAGCCTCACTCACTTATTTTGTACTTGATTTTGAGTACGTACAGGTATAGTCTAAGTTTATTTTACTGTTCTTGGGTTGAAGCTGCAGTTTGTATTGATAGGAAAGATTTGGTAGGAAAAACATATATAAAGTTTTTAATTTTCAAAATGTTAGAACTTTAAAGTAAAATTCTACTATTATTTAAATATGTAATTGGTTACAATTTTTCTCATTTGAGACATTTTTTCTAATGTGCCAACCAGTAAAGTTTCACTGTCAGAAGAATCTTGAAAGCAAATATTTGCTTTGGCATAAAGTTTCACACTGTACAAGCATCTGTGTTTACCCTGAGTTTTCTTTGTTTTGAAAAAGCCTTTAGTTAAGGGTGTTATCAAATAGGATCATTCATACAAATAATAAAAGTTGGAGCACAAACTAATTACATACCTCTAGCACATGATAAGCGTAGTGTAAGTCACTGTTAAATAAATCTATATTTTTAGGGAGAATTAATTGAAATACTACAGCATATTAACATCTATAATAATGGAATTGATCTAGTAAAGAGGGAGAAATTGATGATTCAGGAGATTGATGAAGAAGTGATGAACCGGAAGTTACTGAGTTGCATACTTTGGCAAACTGGAATTTCCAAGTGTCTCTCTCCACCTGTTTGTTGAATGAAACATTAAACAAATGTGTATTGGGGCCTACTAAGCGCAGGACAATGAGTAAGTCACCGTTTCTACACTCCAGTCAGGGAGGTTCTCAACAAGTAAGCAGTGTGCAATCCTGGATGGTTACAAATGCTGAAATGGAAAAAAAACAACCCAGGATGATGACAGAAGATGAACTTGGAGGAGTACTTCAGTTAGTGTGGTCATGAAGGGTGGGTGGAGGAAGTGACATTTGAACAAAGGCCTGGATGTGAAGAGCTGAAGGGAAAGCGTTGAAGGCAGAGGGGACACAGGCACAAGAGCCTGGAGGTGGGACAGGGCACGGTGCTGAGAACTGGGAAGGGGCTGCTCTGACTGGAGTTAGTGGCTTAGAGTGGCCAAAGGCCCTGGTGGGATGCAGCTGGAGGAGGAGGAAGAAGTTAGGCCATGTAGGTGCTTGTAGTCTGTTAGCAACCATTCAGAGTTGGAATTTTATTCTAAGAACAGTAGGGAGCCATTGAAAGAGTTTAAGCAAAGGAGTGATCAGATTTACAGTGATTAAAAAGTCACTACATTGGATTGGAAGAAGGTTAGACTGGAAGGAGAGATGCCAGGTTGGAGGGTTTCCCAAGAGACTACCATGTGACAGTGATTTGTTTTTGTTTTTGGTGCCTCCTTAGTCTGAATTCTCCCAACCTTTTGTCAGAACCAGCTTTGCCCTACACTTCCTGGGGCTTGTAGGATTTTACCTCTAGGACTGGATGAATTCCCCCTTTGCTTTTCTCTGCCTCAGCTGATTACCCACCCACCTATACTCCTGTCAGTGGTCACAGTCCTCCAGGAGTCATCCTTGAGAGTCTTCTATGTTCTGCCTGGAAGATGCATTGGGAGTGTGAGTCCCAGTGAAAAAGCTTGGGAAGCTGGGAAGAGGACAGGCATTGTGATCAGGAACCCAGGATGGTGTGTGACCTTGGGAGGTCAAGCACAGAGCAGAGCATTGCTGCTGCCCTCACCAGCCCTACCCTGTCAGCTCCGGCATCAGAAGAGGGACATGTTTTCATTTGGAGTAAAGTGAAGCCCTTCCTTCTTATCCTGGCAGTTTTGATTCGATTCTCATATTGGAAAACAAAGGACTGTCAGTGTTTACTGCTACCTCCTCACTGCCCCTTCCGTAAATGTATGTCATCAAGTGGAGCCAGTCTCATAGGACCAACAGACTTTGGTTGAAGTTCTTGGACACATCTATGGATTGTTGGGTGCAGACTATTCAATATTTTGCACATATTTTTAATTTTTATATTATGTTATCAAGAATCAGGATAGCCCTGGCTGGTTTGATTCAGTGGATAGAGCGTTGGCCTGGGGACTGAAAAGTCCTGGATTCAGTTCTAGTCAAGGGCACATGCCTAGGATGTGGGCTCGATCCCCAGTCAGGGACGTGCAGGAGGCAGCCAATCAATGATTCTCATTATTGATGTTTCTATTTCTGTCTCCCTCTCCCTTCCTCTCTGAAATCAATAAAAATATATTTTTTAAAAAAAATCAGGATAAATAAAAGGTATCTCAAATAAGAGATGAATAATCTAGGAAAAACTGGGACTGCTTTGTGATGACAGAATGATGGAAAATTCAAACGGGAGTAGGATAGGAATTAAAGGAAGGATATATTAGTAAGAAAAACAGGAAAAAGTTATAAATGATTCATCATGTGATGTTTGGGGAAGAAGGTTACTATGTATCTTCCATTGGCAGGTCCTGTTAGATTTTTTTAATCTTTTCTGCATTTAAGTTAATTTACAATATGACAAAGATGTGCTTTTTTTCTGTTGAAACATTTTGGATGTGTTTGGACCTAGTATTCTGAGAGACGGAAATAAACAGATACAGATTATTTACTATTACAGTAGCCTTTTAATAAAAAACAAACAGTAGTTTGGGGTCAGAATCTCCTGGGAAAGTACTTTTAATGTAATTTATAATGAAACCCATCCACTTGTCCTCAGGAATAATTCTTATTTTATTCCCACCCCAATTCCTGTTCCTCTGGGTCAGTTCCCAGTTCCCAAACCTGTTCCCATGCCAGTCCCCTTCACATGCCCAGGGTCTGTACATGGTTTTCTCTTGTTTCTTCCTTGAGTGGCCCTGTCAGCTCTCCCCTTTGGGATTCTTGTATCCAAACACCCAGCACCAGTCCTATTCCCCTACTGAAGAAGACTTGTAACTCTTCCGAGCCTAATTCCTTCCTTTGGGGACAGGCTTGTTCTTAATTTTCCTTCATGCTTGAGTGTGAGTCACGTACCAGAGGAACAGAGGGATAAGAGGCCAGTGCCCCCGACTAGTCAGGCATTGTATGTGTTAAAAATTCTTGAGGCACACCGGTTGAAAATCGCTGTTCTATGAACTAACATCTAACACATCACTCAATCTTCACAGCAACTCATCAAGTATCGTTACCCTGGTTTTACAGAAGAAGAAACATTGGTGATGAGAAGTACTTCCACATGGTCACACAGCTTTGGTGGCAGCACTGTGACCTGAACAGAGCTCTGACCTGAGAGCCTGCTTTGTACACACTGTCCTCAATTTCCTGTGATATCGCCGCATGCATCCCCTGCTACGTAAATCCCCTTTGGAGATACAGAGTGAGGAGAAGAGAGCATGAGTGTCCATTGACAATAGGATTATAGGCAGCAAACCACACAGAAGGAAAGCAGCATTCCAATTCTGTCAGCACAAGGGGTCAGGTTCGTGCAGTTCTGTGTCAGAAATGGCCCATCGTCCTCTTGAAACATCACACATCAACATCTCACCAAGAGCTCGGCTCAGAATGGGCTCTGAATGAATGTTGGTCCCATAACAAGCACAGTCGGGCTACATTAAAAATGACAGTAGCCAACACAACAATAGCTGTCGATGTGAATGAATCAAAATTATACCTATTTTTTTTTGTCAAAGTGGCAAAAAATATATTTTTTGGTGTGCCGCAGAATTTTAGTAATCAGTTTATGTGGGCTATGAGATGAAAAAGCTTGAAATCACCTGGCATAAGTGTTCAATAAATGTTAGTGTTTTTTAAAATATATTTTACTGATTTCTTACAGAGGAAGGGAGAGGGATAGAAAGTTAGAAACATCTGATGAGAGAGAAACATCGATCAGCTGCCTCCTGCTCTCCCCCCACTGGGGATGTGCCCGCAACCAAGGTACCTGCCCTTTACCGGAATCCAACCTGGGACCTTTCAGTCCACAGGCTGACGCTCTATCCACTGAGCCAAGCCGGTTAGGGCTAAATGTTAGTTTCTTGACTGTAACTCTGTTGACATTTTGGGCCAGATAATTTTCTGTTGGAGGGGCTGTCCTGTGCATTGTAGGATATTTAGCATCCTTCATGGCATGTAGCTAATAGCAATCCTCCCAAGTTGTGGCCACCAAAAATATCTCCAGACATTGCCAAATATCCCCCTGATGAGAACTACTATAAATATAATACCAGCTATTATATTACCCTTGCAAATCGCTGCCCCTCCTAAGATCTGGCTGGCCTTTGGAAAGTTCTGTTCCCATTGGACCCACTTCTTTTTGTCCTTTGGGGCTTGTATGAGTTGATTCACTAGCTGATGTTAAAGTTAGTTCTTCCATTCTAGGTTAGTAACTCAACTTGGTCTCCTTAGAGTCATGGGACCTGCTCCTAGGCAAGCCAGCTGCCCCTGGGAGCCAGCCTACAAGATCATCTTGTGACTCCCCAGCAGAGTGAAGGCAGATTCTTTCTGTGAATCTCCTTTGAAAAGCCTAACCTCCCTCTGAACCCCCACAAAAGCTCTATGAACGACATAACTTTTTGTCCTATTTTTTTTCTTAGCTGTGGGGTTTCTTATATCAGCCCTCTTCTCCTTTTGTTTTATTTGGCTCCCTGGCCATAAGATGATTTTGTATAATTTAAATTGCTTCAGCTTTATAGAATAATCATACACTAAATTTACAGTAATAACAGCGTTGCTTTTTCGTAATGTCAATTGTAACCACTGAAAAACAAGTTTATGAACCTTCATTGCTTCCCAGAGGACTCTTTAGAGGCAGTGTGGCCATGGGTAAAGGTTCTAAAAGCTGACCACCTGTGTTCACATTCTCTCTCCACCATCTGGAGCAGGCAGCTTCCTCTTTTTATGCTTTTTATGCTTCTGTTTCTCCTTGGTTTCCTCTCAGTAAGTAGAGCTATTGTGAGCAACACCCTGATTAAGGCACCACAAAGCACAGACTTGGCTTATAATAAGCTTAGCCACTAAGTATTAAATATTGCTAGGTTGCCAGTTTGATTTAGCTTGAAGGAAAGAGAAACTTTACTGAAGGAGAGGCATGTAGTGTAGCAAACTAGTCCACAGAGGTTTTGGAGACAGATTTGGATTTGAATCCTAGCTCTACTGCTTGTTAGCTGGATCCTGGCTTGGATAGGTGATTTTATCTTTCTACTTTTTTCTGGAATAAGATGGGTGTTCTGACTAGCAGACCATGTTTTGGGTCTCTAGGGATTAGCATCAGTTCAGAGCTAGTGCCCAGGAACTCTCGGAAGGATTATGAATTTCCCATTTCCCAGTGTATGGTCACCCATGTGAATGGATGCAGGTCTCTCTTGAGGAAGGTCTGGAGAAAGATTGATGGGATACATTGTGTCCTGTATAGGTCACAGTAATCTTATATTTAGCCTTACATCCTCAGGTCTAACATCCTTTGAATGTTCTTCCATATGTGCTCCTTTAGACTCCTGCTGCTAAAAATTGTTGAGATTCTGTAAACTTCCTATGTAATAAAAGCCTCATTGCACATTGTCCCCTCCACCAGGAGTTTGACTGGGAGTTCGACCAGAGGGAAGGGAGGGCCACTCCCTGCCAGCAGCAGTGGCAGGGCGGGCAGGCGACCGGGAAAAGGGAGCAGGGAAAGGGAGCAGTGGCAGGCAGCTGGGGGAAGGGAGGCTCTCTGGCTGGCAGCCCACAGCTGTTAGGGATCCTACCTGTGCATGAGTTTCAAGCACTCGGCCTCTGGTTTTAGTATAAAGGCAGTCTCCTTTCAGAGTAGGCTCTGAACTCCGTTCTAAGTTCTGTTGGGCTCTAACTACCATTTTGAGGCCGTGAGGGGTGATGGGAATAGGTAGTGAGGACACTTGGCATCCCCGTGTGAAACAACTTGAAAGGGTTTATGCAGGCAGGGTGTGGGAGGCTGAGACTCCCGAGAGAGCTGCTTTGAGTAGGGATGGATGTTCAGTTAAGTATAGAGTTCAACATTCTTACTCTCACTGTGTTTGTCCAAGCACCTGCATCTGTGATTCAGGATCATTTTCCTTCCCAGCCAGTGCCCGTGTGTCAGCATGAGAGACTTTGCAGGATTGCATGTTTAATTGGCTCTACAACACCTAACCATTAAACTCTGGGCTTGATCCTATTCTTATCAGCTTCACAGCTATAAGAAAAAAAAATCTAAATCTAACAGCCATAGATTTCCCACCCACCTGTTTGGGAGTTCATGACTTTCAATTTGCCATCTTTGTGCATATTCTCAGAAACAGCCCAGCCCAGGTCCCAGGCTTTGAAATAGCCAACCACATGGCCTTCCAGCTCCTTGCTCACCACCTGTATTCCGTCCTGCGGCACAGTGGGAGGCAGTTTGAGTGATGCCATCTCTGTGTGCCCAGTGACTAGTTTCCTAGCGCCCCCCCTCCCCCAGGAAAGTGACCAGGGCATTCATCAAACATGGGTCCCATTTTCGAGGGTCTGTTTCCTGGGGTCATTCTTGGTCCCAATTACTGCATCAGACACATGACACTCAAAAGTAATAGGCGGAGTTGTAGAGTGCTCTGATTGAGACAAATGCTGCTTTTATTGGGTCATGTGGTGACCTAACTCAGACAAACGTGCACTCTAAGTTTAGGAGCGGGCCAGTTACATTTCCATGTTTTATAACAACAAATTTAACTACACATAAATCCTCCCGACTGCATTTCCCGCAGCAAATCCAATAAAATAGGTTTATTGTTTTTTTAAATTTCTTGGCTGTTTTTGTTTTTTGTTATCATTAATCCTCACCCCATGATGTTTTTGCATTGATTTTTAGAGAGAATGGAGGAGAGGGCGAGAAGCAGAGAGAGAAACATCAGTTGGTTGCCTCCTGCATGGGCCCTGACTGGGTGAGCCTGCAACTGAGGTGCATGGCCTTGACCATAATCAAACCCGGGACCCTTCAGGCATGGGGTGACGCTCTGTCCACTGAGCCTCAAACTGGCTAGGGTCAAAGTAGGTTTTGAGTGATTGTAGAGGAGGCCCCCTTCTAATCAGTTAAAGTTCACTATACCTGAATATTCAATGCCTGCAGATAGATACTTAAAATTATCACTTAAATGTAATTTATTTACAATGATCACATCTGTCAGAGTGACTTCCTGAAATTAATCACAGAGAGAGACTGGCAGACTAACCCTTTAAAAGGTATTATTTTGTGTCAGTGGTGAGTATGGGCTGTTGTGTGTAGCAAAGGTGATATCACTGTGGCATCTTGAGCCTTGTGTCCATAGGTGGAATGATAATCCTATATAGTAAAAGAGAAACATGCAAATTTGACCATACCTTTGCTCCTGATTGGCTATGCTACCAGCCAGTCAGGAGCGGGGGCGGGGCCAAGTGGCATGAGCGCTGGGCTCCGGGGGTGGAGATGAAACGGCAGTGGCGGCGAGCGCCCAGCCCCCGGACGCTGTGAGGGGAAGCAGCGGCGGCGGCAGCAGCGGTGGTGGCGGCAGCAGGGAGCGCCCAGCCCCCGGGGGCTGTGAGCAGAAGTGGCCGCAAGCACTCAGCCCCTAGGGCCAGGTGATCACAGGCAGCCGGGGCTGAGCTGAGCAAGGCAATGGCCTAAAGCCTCGGGCACCCATCAGTGAGCCATCAATTGGACATCCCCTGAGGGCTCCCAGTATGTGAGAGGGGGCAGGTTGGGTTGAGGGACCACCCACCCTCAGTGCACGAATTTCGTGCACGGGGCCCCTAGTATATATATAAAAGGCTAATATGCAAAGTCTCCCCTCGGGAGTTCAATCAAAGGACTGGGAGTTCAAACACTTGCTATGATGTGTGCTGACCACCAGGGGGTGGTGCGGAATGAAGGAAGGCCCCAGCTGGCAGCCAGAAGGCCCTGATCAGCCCTCATCGCCAGCCAGGCCTAGGGACCCTACCTATACACAAGTTTCATGCGCCAGGTCTCTAGTCCTATCTAATAGAAGAGTAACATGAAAATTTGACCATACCTTTGCTCCTGATTGGCTATGCTACCAGCCATTCAGGAGTGGGAGGGCAGGGCCAAGCAGTGCGAGCACCCGGCCCTGGGGGTGAAGACAAAGCTGCAGCAGTGGTGGCGGGTGAGCGCCTGGCCCCTGGGCTCGGAGACGAGGCGGCGGCAGCGTGGCACTCCAGCCAGAGCAGAGAAGACTGAAGGCTCCAGCTGGAGTGAAGCCTCCAGCCGGCCAAAGCAAAAATGGAAGGCAACAGCCAGAGGGAAGGCCTGGGTCCCAGGTTCCAGAGGAAAACTGGTCCTGGCAGCCAGGGGAAGGAACGCCTATTATATGAATATTCATGCAATGGGCCTCTAGTATTAATATAATTGTGTGTGTGTTTTTTTTCTGAATTTAGTTCTATTGTAACATCACTGATCGGGGGTCCAGTGCATCAGAATGATCCACAGTTGTTGTCAGGTCTCTGGAGCCAAACAGCCAGGGTTCAAATACTGGATCGTCAAGTTATTTATCCTCTCTGTATGTGTTACCTCATTTGTAAAATGGGCATAGATGGTTACCTACTAAATATGATCCCAATCTGAAGCAAGCTCCACCTGTTTGACCTGAGGCAAAAAGTCTGAAAACCATACCTGGAAAAAACCCTGCTTAGAATCCATCAAACTTAGGGACCTTTTAGGTGAGAGTGATAACCCACGTGCACTGTGGTATAGAAGGTCCCAGAATTTCTTAGCAGTAAGGAAGGTGGATGGGATGCAAATGTTTGATTGTGGTGTATCTTTTGAAATGGACATAACAGAAATTAAATCTCTTAACCTGGACTGAGACTTATGATCAAAAGTAAATGAATAGTATTTTAAAAATGTTTTGCTAATCAGTTTTGTTTGTGTGTGTTTTTTTTCTGTTGGTTAAGGTTTCATGATGGAATTTGAACATTACCTCAAGAGGTTTTATGTTTTTGAGTAGCTGATTGTGTTTGTCCTCTGCTGGCCATTGCTTCAGACTCATTTTCTGGTGTCCTTTTGAGGCCATACATCTAACGGCATTATACCATGGACTACAAGGAAAGCTGCCCAAGTGTAAGCATCCCCAGCTCTGATGAACACAGAGAGAAAAAGAAGAGGTTCACTGTAAGTATATGGGGTAAAGCCTATAGAAAAAATGGAATATAGAGTATTTCCCTTTCTGCTTTTGTTCTTTCTTAACCTAGAATGTCTACTCCCTATGTCCACAAATCCAGGTTTTACATATTTTTCCAATGCTAAATCCCATTACAGTACACAGGGAAGATCTTTTCAGTGCAGATTTTTGCCTGGGAGGAACTTATGACACTTTCTGACAGACTCTCTTACCAGGAGGTGTGCATGCCTATGGATATAACTTTATGTGTACTGTTCGGGGGTTAATGGACCCAGAAGACCTTGGTCCAATATTAAGAACCATTATCTTGAAATTTCCGTAGTGTCTTTCTTTTTTTACTTATAGTATCTTTCTTATGACGTTTATTATTTTCTACCTCAATTTTAAAAATATGTTATCCAGTCATTTATCTCTTTTTTTTTATCTTAGAGGCAAAGCCCATTTCTAATTTTACTTTTTACCACCGTAGGATCTACTATAGGGCTTTATAAAGAATAAACAGCCCTATCCAGTTTGGCTCGATGGATAGAACGTCAGCCTGTGGACTGAAGGGTCCCCGGTTTGATTTTGGTCAAGGGCACATGCCTAGGTTGCGGGCTCGATCGCGGGGCATGCAGGAGGCAGCCAATCGATTGTCTCTCATCATTGATATTTCAATTTCTCTCTCCCTCTCCCTTCCTCTCTCAAATCAATAAAAATATATTTTTTAAAAAGAATAAACACAGTGAATATTTGTTGAATTGGTGACTATTATTGGAGAACAGTCACTTTTCTAATTAATGTAATGAAACATATAATACTGTATTTAGTTCTGTTAGTTCCATTAGTATTTACAGAGGTTTATTGTCCTCTTCCCCCTAGAGAAGAAAATGTCATTTATCTTGCCTACAACTGATCTGGTCTTCTTTATAAACCCCTACCCACTGAGTGGTCTGGAGGGATTCATTTAACCCAATTCTCCTTGAGCTAAAATTTAAGCAGTTATTTTAAGTAAAATGCCCAGGCTGTCTCCATTCTGCTCATTCTCATACTGAACACACACTCCTCCACCTTGGCATCATGGTTTATGGGACGAGTAAGGTCCCTTTCACTGTGTTTGTTGAGCTAATGACTGCCTCAAGGTATGGGTAGCCTGGTGAAGGCTCTTGCATAGTTGTCATGCCTTTCTAAGTCAGGAGTGACTGGTTTGGCAAACATTGGGCTATGCTTGACTTGACCTAGCCCTGGGCATTTTGGTGGCATCCATTGCTAGCATCTGTGGTTGATGAACTGACTTCGTCTGTTCTTCGGTTGGGTTGGCCAGGTCGTGGGACTCACTGCTTCCCCTTGGCTCTCGAAGGCTATAGAGCCCACTGAGGCTCTGGCACGCCCTTTGGCCTGCTCCTGAATCAAGTGATCTACCCCAGCCTCTGACCAGGGGGTAACCTGGCCCTGCTAAAGATGCCCTATGACAATCGACTTTCAACCCACTCCATTTCACATGGGAGTTGAGGAAAGCTGAGGAGTTAAACTCTTAGACTCCTTCACTCTGCCTTATTAAATAAGTGGGGCTGGGACCCCTCTTTCCCCAATGGTGGTTTTCTCTCAAAATCCCAGATAAGGAGCTAGAAACAGCCCCTCTACCCTCTCTGCTCCCTCCCTTAACACCTCCACACTCTGCACCAAAGCCCAGAGCTGAGATACTATAATGTGTGCCTGACCATTTGTTCCCTCTCAGTCTCTGTGTTGTAGTAATATCTTAATTTTGTATAAGCAAATTACAGAAATAACACATTGATGGCAAACAAGAGGTCAGTGTACCTTGGATGAAATAGTGAAATGTGTGCAAGTTTTCCTTCCTTCCCCATCCTTACTTTTACCTTTAGGCTGCTCTCTCCTTCAAGGGCATAACATTTTGCCAAGTTTGAGGGAAGTTCATACTTAGCAAATATTGTCAGTAGGTTATCTCCGGTATCCTCCTATTTTTCATGGTCGAGGCAATTCTCATATGTCTTTTATATAGCTCTACACTATGCAGCTTCTAACGGAATTGCATCCTAGGATGTCTTGACTTAAACCAAGTCTAAATTATACTTTCATTTATCCACTCAACAAATTGTCATTGAGTTTCTTTGTTATGCCAAACACTGTTCTAGGCACTGGGGTACAGCAGGTAGCAAGAATGACACAGCCTTTGTTCTCAAGGAACTTACATTCTATGGTGGGGCAAGATAATAAGGAAATATTTTAAAAATTCATTAAGATCATTTCATATTTTAATAAACATTATACTGCTTTCTGTAAAATCTTTTTTTGGTAAAGTACTTTTTAAAATTTGGAGTTTTTGTTTTTGTCTCTTGGTTTTTTAAATTAGAACTTACTCAGTGAACTCTTGTTAATAAATCCTACTGCTAATTAATAATTCACAGGGCTTTATATCAGCTCCTGTAAATATATTTGTTAGCAGAACTGCTTCAGCTTGGGTTCTAGTTTGGCTGTACTTGGGTAGTGATGGGAAGCTGCCTTACAACACCAGGAATTGGCACAAGTAATTCAAGAAGCTTGAAATCTGAGAGACCTAAGTTTCCGATCCTTTTGTAGCAGTCCCGCACCAGGCCTATTCAATCCTGAATGCCGTATGAGGTATATAAGTAGTCTAGTCTTAGAAGCAATGCCTCACCTTCACTGGCTCCTTGACCAGGTTCTTGTCCCTCTACTTCTGCAAACTCTGCATGTGAGCAGTGTCATCTTACATCCGATAGTTTCCTCTAAGACAGCATGCCACCTTCTTGGTTAGAACCAGAAGAGCCATCTCACCACCCTGTGGCTCCTGGAGGGTGCTCTTTCTGTCAGTCTAGATCAGGGGTGGGAAACGTCCAGCCTGCGGGCCGTATAAGGTCCTCAAAATCATTCGGTCTAATCTTGCCACTGCATTAGGGGTGAGTTAATTAAATGTTTGACTAAATATAGCAGGCTAATTTTTAAGTTGGTAATTTTGTATGGCCTGCAAATGATGTTGTAAATATCCACATGGCTGTTGGCAGGAAAAAGGTTCCCCACCCGTAGTCTAGATGGTTCAGCACTTAGGTGTCCGATGCTGGTGACTGTTTCACTTTCCAGGTGAATACTTAACTCTTCCCACTGTTGGCCTGTTAGAGTGATTATATCTTAAACGATACTACAGAATTCATACAGTATAATCAATATATCAGGGAGTTCCTTTCCTCACAGTATCGTCTATGAACTTGTGAGTATAGCTTACCAATCTTTCATAGGAAAGGATAGTTTATATATGTCTACCCATCTTCCAAAATTAACCTGGTTTACTTTAACTTGTCTAACAGATTGTGGGCAATTGTATTATAAATCCCAAAGCAACTCATATCTCTTTCCCCTAGTCTTATACTGTAAAATGTTGAGATTGGTAACACAAGCCATATATCAGTGAATCTTTTCTCATAAACCTGGATTCTTGATATTTTTATCTTTAGAAATGATATAATATTTTGGGGGTCCCAAACAGTTTTCCTTACATTGGTATATTAAATTATAATCTAAGAGTATCTATGGGATGAGTTGTGAGAGTTGGTTCTACAGTTAATGCTGATGGTTTGATACTGATTCTGACGCACGGTGGGCATTAGAAGATTTAGATCTTAGTCTCACAAGTCTGTTTACTTGGGCAAGTTGCTTAACTTTTTTGGCCGTCATTTACTCATATGTATAGTGGTGGTGGGGGGGGTAATATTTGTTCTGCTTACTTCATAGGGTTGTTGATTATGATTATATGCAGTTATATATAAATGAAAATATTAAGGTAATAAGAAATCTGAGGATAAATTCTTAGTTTGAAAACTACCATGTAAAAGATAACCTGGGAGAAGGAGAGCTAAGAATTGAGTATTTCCTATGTGCCAAGTTTCAGGGTGGTGGTACTGCTGGAGAAGAATAGAGAATATCTTTAGTTGAATCTATAATGTCTTATTCTTGGCAGGAAAATCTGAAACAAGAAAGGCAAAATAGAATTCATCTAAATAATGAGTACACAGTATTCACTGTGTTATTCTTTGAAAATTATAGACCTATTTCATAGCATTTTAAAAAGAAAAGTTCAGCCGAAACTGGGTTGGCTCAGTGGGTAGAGCGTCGGCCTGTGGACTGAAGGATCCCGGGTTCAATTCCGGTCAAGGGCATGTACCTTGGTTGCAGGCACATCTCCAGAGGGGGTGTGTGCAGGAGGCAGCTGATCGATGTCTCTCTCTCATCGATGTTTCTAGCTTTCTGTCCCTCTCCCTTCCTCTCTGTAAAAACTCAATAAAATATATTTAAAAAAAATAAATAAAAATTCACCTTTCAACAAGATAAAATAAGTAATTCAGTTGGTATGCTTGTGTATCTTGGAGAATCATATGTAAACATTTATGTCTAATGTTAGTTTCATGAGTATAAAAACATTCACATATTTAAATAGTTAATGTTTTGTGCAATCAAATACTATGTTTTTATTTATTTTGTTTTCACAGGTTTATAAAGTTCTTGTCTCAGTGGGCAGGAGTGAGTGGTTTGTCTTCAGAAGATATGCAGAATTTGATAAGCTTTATAATACTGTAAGTAATGGTCAGTTTACGAGATTTTTATTTAAAACAAAACATCTGAGAAAACTAAAAATTAGAGATTTTACTTGAGTGATTAAATAATATTCAGATATATCAGAGAAACAGAAAAGAGTAAGATTCTTCAAAAGCATTCTAACTTTGGAATTCTTATACAAAAGGGTGAAGAGGGGACCGTTGACAAGTTCCAAATAAAGTATTGAAAGTATGAAAACCAGATGTACAACTTAAAATATATTTTAATGTTATAGAATGTTAGAAATAAATCCTTTACATCTACCTCTCTAATAATTGCTAATCATCATGTTATTTCTGGTTAAATTTATTGTGTTTTCTTTTGTTACTTAGTTTTTCTTTAATGCATATGCAACTGAAACTTACTGTATATAGTTTCAAATATTGCTTAGTCAATATTTAACATATTGATTAAGACAGTCATTTTTTTACTCTAAGTGAAGTCACATTTTTGAAACAAACTAATAACCAGTAAGAGTTTGTACATGAGAATATCTTCTGTAATTTTTTTCAGTGATTTAAAAAAAATAAAGTTTATATTAGAGGCTGGGTGAGGGTTGAATTGCTAGCTCTATTTGAAATTCTTGGATACCGTTAGTACATGACTAGCATTTATTTATTATTTTATGATTGTACACACCTGCCTATCAGGATAGCTGGGTTATACTCAGGTAAAAATAGCATAATGGTGACAACACTCATGCACACTTGCAGAGAGGGTTTATCTGAATTTAGATGAGACCAGATTTTGTTCAGTGAACTACTAATTTGAGATTTCTTAGTGTATTTTGCTTAAAAGATCATATAGGCCGTATTTATCTTCTAAACATGTCTCCTTTTGTAGAACTGTAGGGGATGTCATCCAAAAACTGACCAGTTAGGCGTCTGCATGAGTTCAAAGCTTAGCATCCTTGGGATGGTTTCTTTTTAAATATCTGGTAATGAATTAGGTAGAGTGGTAACATTTGAGTATCTTTAAGGGTAAACTGAAGTAGGAATGTTTCTTTTGGGCATTCCCCACCATGATCTTGTTCTTTCTCTTCTTCCATCAAACATCCCATTTCACCATTTTCTTAACATGTAGTTGAGTTTTTAGTATCTATCTTCCTCATTTTTTCTGAATTTCTCTTTTTTTGTTCTTTTTTTTTCTCTTGTTTCCTCATTTTTTGTGTCTGCCTTTCTCATCCTATCTAATAAAAGAGTAAGACACAGATTGACCATCACTTCAACACACAAGAGGGCTGCCCCCATATGGTCAAAGATCCTGCCCCCATGTGGACACAAGATGGCCACCACAAGATGGCCAGCAGGCAAGGGCCGTTGGGAGGTTTCAGGCATGCAAGGGAGGGCAGCTGTGGGCAATCAGGCCAGCAGGAGAGGGCAGTTGGGAGGGACCAGGCCTGCAGAAGGGGGAAGTTGGGGGCAAACAGGCTGGCAGGGGGGCAGTTAGACATCAATTAGGCTGCAGGGTAGTGGTTAGGGGGCGAACAGGGAGGCAGGCAGAAGCAGGCAGTTTGGAGCCAGCAGTCCTGGATTGTGAGAAGGATGTCCAACTGCCGGGATCGGGCCTGAACAAGCAGTCGGACATCCCTCGACGGGTCCCAGATTGAAGAGGGTGCAGGCTGGGCTGAGAGACACCAGCCCCCCCACCCTCCCATGCATGAATTTTGTGCACCGGGCCTCTAGTTTTATATAACCCCTTTCAGTTCTGCCTCCTAGGGTGAGGGGCAAAGACAAAAACAGGGGAATGGTATTAGTTGTGTTCTTTCAAACTGTAGGAGTGAGTTTAAACTAAGCCTGATTTCCCTAAGTTTGAAAATACAAATTCTTATGCTTCTTTTACAATAAAAGTCAAAAATATAATTTCCAATCTCTAAGCATTTTAATTATTGGTTAAATGTGCTTTTATGACTGTTAACATTTTTAAACTATTTGTACAAATTGCTGAATACCTACAGAGGTAGAACAACTAGTACAAACACAGAAAATAATATAATTTTACCATCCAGTTTCAACAATTAAATAGCCATTCTTGTTTCATCTCTGGCCCTAGCTAGCCCACTGTAGTTCTGAAGCAAACTTCATTCATCAGATCATTTCATCTGTAAATATTTTAGTATCATCTCTAAAAGTTCTTAGAAACACACACATAACATTGTCACATCTAAAACTAAATTAATGATGATGTCTTATCATCAAATAATCACTCAGTATGTATGTGACTGGTTGATAGGTCTATTAAATGTCTTTTAATCTTCCACCTCTCTTATCTTTCCTTTACAGCTTTTTGTGGAAAAAGTAGTGTCATTTATCTACAGATTTTCAGTCTGGATTTTCCTGATAGCATGCCAGTGGTGTAGAGTGATTAATACATTCTTCTGTTCTTTCTATTTCCTGTCAGTCGGTAGTTAGGTACATAGTTTCTGGGAGAGGGAGGAGGGAGGACTCTTACCTGAAGAGCATAATAAAAATAAGCATTAACCCTTATTTATGACTTTACTGCTACAAACTTAAGTTCTTCAGGGCCTAGTTGTTCCTTCTGTGGTGATAAACAAATCTGGTAAATGTTTTAGAATAGCAATAGGGGGAAGGAAGGCTGAAGTAGAGAATGTTAAAAGCAAAATTCATCAGCTTTCTTAGAAAACAATTGTCGATCTGTTCATATAGAGAGGACACAAAGATCACATCTTCCTCTGAGGTAATAAATGGTGAGTAATATGTATTCAAAATTTATATACTAGATTCTAGTCTAAGCACTTAATGTTAAATGACTTTCTTTAAGCCTCACAAGTCTGTAAGGTAAGTGCTAATATTACCCCCATTTTACAGGCAAGAACACTGAGGTACTGAGATGTTAACTAACTTATCAAGGTCACAAAGCTGCTAAGTGTTCTATTGGCACAAAATAAGATGATTAGACAGACTATGGTATTTTACTGGTATAACTTAATATTGTACATTTGATCATGATATGGTTAAAAGTATGTTAGACAGTGGACTTTCTTGCAAATAGATTGTATTTTATTTTGGTACGTGCTTAACTAGAAGACTTACAAAATTAAGTTCATGTGATGTTACTTTTTAAAATTCTAGTTAAAGAAACAATTTCCCACTATGGCCCTGAAGATTCCTGCCAAGCGAATATTTGGTGATAATTTTGATCCCGGTAAGCAGTAACTTCATAGACTCAGACATAAATGATAGTTGAAGTTTGAAGACATAGTTAACTCATCCTTTGTACTGTATACTAATACAAAAGCGTACAAAGCTAATTGATCTCAGGCTCTTGAAAAGAATGTCTCAGGAAGGTGCTTACTGTGTACCAAGCACTGTTTTAAACCGTCACATGTTGTCATTCATTGAGTCCTCACAACAACCCTTGAGGTGGATATTATTATCATCTGCACTATTTTGTAGATAAGGCAATTGAAGCGTAGTTAGGGTCACGGGCATCTAGTAAATGTCAATTTTGGAAGTTAAATTTAAGCAGTCTGGCTTCAGATAATTTTTTTTTTTTTGTCATGAAGGGTTATTTGGGATACTTGGCTAACCACAAAGGACATTCTTTATTACATTGAGAAGCATTTATTGAAAGTATACTCTGTACCAGCACCCTACAAGCCTCTGAATGGGATACTAAAAAAATGTCCTATTGCTCACCCTTGGGGAGTGTAATGCCATAAAGGATCCCAGGAATCTGGAGCCCATATGTCTGAAGCCCCAAGCCCGAAGCTTTTTACTAAAATCAATCTAGGTCACAAGTGGCTACTTATAGAGAGAGTCTCCTTTTCTACCAGGTGTTCCATTAGGAAAGTCATCTGTCGGCGAGTAGGTGAACCCTGACAAACCAGAGAGCCCTCCCTTTACACCATCCTACTTCCTCAATTAATTTGCTTGTAACCCTGTAACCCATTAAACCTGTTGTTCCCTACATGTCTGCTCTCTTAGTCAAATTGCTCTCTACTAAACAGCTCTCAAGCTGCTTATCTTTACTGCAGTTTTCCCCATTCTTTCCCTCCCAAACCTCTTCATTGTACTCTGCCCACGATGAACAACCTTCTCACATTCCTGCTTTAGTTAAACCTTAGTTTTCCTCCTGAGGCTGTAGGATGACCTCTGGTAATCCTCTCAACTGGAAGCTCTTTTTTTTTTTTTTAACATTGTATGAACCTCAGGATTGGTGAGGATTCTCACTTCTCCTAGTATATGTAAAATTTTTATTCGCATTTGTAACTACATTATTCACGGGAAACTAGAGGCTAAGCCACCCTCCCAAGTCTCACAGCCAATATGTGAAGAATTACTCATCCAGGTTTGTCTCTCTTATTCCCTTACTCTGTCCTCTCTGCTTAAAGCATGGTGCCTTTAGAAACAAAATTCACAAACTGTGCATTTTCTTTTAAAATTACTTGTTTGGAAAATTACAAAACTCTGACCCTAATTCCTGATCTGAAAGGTGTGCGTTAGGGATAAAGGATCTCTGTCTGTGGTCCCTGCGGGCTCTAAATATCCTTTGGTCGTGAATATAACCAGGTCACTCTTACCATCAGTAGTGGTGTTAGGACAAAAAGACCCAAGGTCTCCTTCTTCAAAATTTGATTTTTTTTACCTGCTGTCTCACCATGTTGGAGATTGTTTCCTTTTGGATGATTTTTCTAGAAGCACTGAAATGACAAAGAAATCTTTATAGGTCAGTTTAATACTTATTCTGGAGACTAATGCTTTCATTTTATTATCTAAGCATTATGTTCTTTTGGACCTCTAATTGAAAACTTTTTTTTTTTTTTTACAGAGCAGAAGGGAGAGGGATAGAAAGTCAGAAACATCGATGAGAGAGAAACATCGATCAGCTGCCTCTTGCACACCCCCTACTGGGGATGTGCCCGCAGCCACGGTACATGCCCTTGACCGGAATCAAACCCGGGACCCTTCAGTCTGCAGGCCGATGCTCTATCCACTGAGCCAAACCAGTTTCGGCTCTAATTGAAAACTTTTGAATAACAACAGATACATTCACATAAATTCTTTTTTTATAATTTAAGTTAAATTTATTTTTAATAGGATATTATTAAATTTTATTTAAAGTGCATTTTATTGTACTCAATAGTATAAGAAAAATACAGTAAAATTCTAAGTATGTTTCACATAAATTTTTAATTGAAGAAAATTTTAAAAATATATTATCTCCAACATATTATCTCCAACTATAATTCTTTTTCTTTTTTTTTTAATCCCATCTTCGGATGTGATTTCAGAATGAGTGGAAAGGAGAGGAAGAAACATGAAAGTGAGAGAGAAACATCAACCGGTTGCCTCATATACACACCTCTGCTGGGGGTCAAACCCGCAACCTTTTGGTACATGGGACGACGCTCCAACCAACTGAGACAACGAGACACCTAGGCTCCAACTGTAATTGTGTTTTTTATTTTTATTGTTTATATTTATTAGTCTCTATATCCTTAATCTGAAGCCTGGACCATTGTTGTCATTGCTCTCCCATTTACTAGGCCTGGAGGGAGAGTAGTAGCCTTCTTCCTTTCTTTTAGAACATTATCCTTCCATCCCCTATAAAATGCCCACAGCTTTTTTAAAAACTCGGAATCGCCCCTAAATTCTGACTACTGCTGATCTTCTTTTTTCATTACTGACTTCTTTTACTTATCTTCTTTAGGGCTTCATTGCTGTTTGAAGTCAGTAATGAAGTGGAGAGACAAGTAGCTCTTAGTGCAGCATGTGGTACAGCTCCCTGAAGAAAGCAAATCACTCTCTCTTATCACAACCCGTCGCCCAGTATCAAATGTACATCAGGAAAAGTCCACAGAACAATGTAGAGGTGCTTCCATGTAATCACTAGATTTTATTTAAATATCTCAAATATTGTCATTCATTTTAGTTCTCCCTCTATGTTACTAAATCCAGTTCCTGAAAACAGATTGTCTTTCAAGTATAGTTTTTTTTAATATATTTTTATTGATTTCAGAGAGAAGGAGAGAAGGAGAGAGAGAGAGAAACATCAGTGATGAGAATCATTGATTGGCTTCCGCACCCTCCCCTCTCCCCCCCACAGCTAGGGATCAAGCCCGAAACCTGGGCATGTGACCTGACCAGGAATCAAACTATGACTTCCTGGTTCATAGGTCGGCTCTCAACCACAGCCACACCAGCTGGGCAAGTATAGTTTTTAATGAAAATCTCACATATGCTTTACTACTGTCTGGTGACATAAAGAATACCCTTGGAAGAGTTTTATAAGATACCTTCCTGAAATTCTTCAAGAAATTCATAGTTGAATAAGAAAAAGCTGCCAAGAACATCTGTATTTAAGAGACCAGATCTAATTTATATTTGTTCTTTTATATCCATACCTTACATTTAAGAAATGGAAATAAAACCTACATAATTGGGGTGAAAAACACTATATTAAACCTTTGCTCTGTAGAAATCATTTTATTAAACCAAAACTTACTGTTAAGTTGAATGTTGTTTATAGGTTTTTATGGAGACATTCACTGTTTTGAGATACTCTCTCAAGTCTCCTGTTTCTTCAATTTTTAGAATATACAGGTACTCCTTGACTTACATTACATTCTGATAAGCCCATTGTATGTTGAAAATATCGCAAGTTGAAAATGCATTGAGTACACCTAATTGAATACATAATAGCTTAGGGGAGCCAAGACCTTAAACGTGTTCAGAACACGTACATTAGCCTATTGGCAAAATCATCTGTTGCCATAGAGAATATCATACTGCATATTGCTAACCTGGGGAAAGATCAAAATTCAAAGTATGGCTTAGCTCTTTCACACCATTATAAAGTTGAAAAATCCTAAGTCAAACCGTTTAAGTCAGAGACCATTTGTATTTCTTAAGAATTTGAGTTTAGGATGATGGCTTTTTGATGCAATAACAATAAAACTAGTAATAGCTGAAGATTATGCTCTTTTCTACCAGGCATTCTACTGTAAAATCATATGCAATCACATTTAATCCTGTAACAACAGTATGAGTTATAAATATTGTTCTTGTTCCCATTTTACAGGTAAGGATTTAAATCTTAGAAAGGTTTAAGGTCAGTTAGCTAATAAGTAGCAGAGGCAAGATACTTGAATAAAGTTTTCAAATTCTAAGAAACCTTTGTGCTTAACCTTTATTGCCAGACTGCTGTTTCATGAAAGTCAAAACATTTTGAAGATAGTGGACAGTTATTTGTCAGGAAAGTGTTCAGTGTATTTTTTTAAGGGTGGATTTGTTTGTTTTTTAGCATCAGAGTTTTGATGAAACTCAAGTAACCGATTAATCATTTCCCAGTTGCAACAATTTCCATTAATTCTTGTTTTGTTTTCAATTAGCATGATTTTATTTTTTTACGGCACCAGTGTTAACTTTTATTTCTTGGTAGCGCAGCAGTTGGACAAAGCGAATGCTCCCGGTTTTTGTAGTGAATCTGTTTAGAACCTAAAATAGTCTCTCTTTTTGGAGAATTTTCTTTTGGGAGATATGCTATCTGCTTTATTTTATTTTTATAATCATTGTATTTATGGATTATAAAATATTTCTAAGTATTTTTTATTATAAATCAAGAAACCTAAATTAAGAAATGGCTCTTATCTATTCTTACATAACTGTATTGATAATTACATAGTCTGACATAAATAATCCTAATAGCTTATATCTCTCTTAACAGATTTTATCAAACAAAGAAGAGCAGGATTGAATGAATTCATTCAGAATTTAGTTAGGCATCCAGAGCTTTACAACCAGTAAGTAATTTTCATTGTGTTCTGAAGAGGCACTGAAACCAAACCTAAGACTATTGAATAAGTTACTGGTGCAGATTTTCTATGTTCTGTGGAATGTCATTGTGCTACACATAATGTGTGTGTGTATTTGTAAAATCTTCCTCAAGCATTTCCCCTTGGGCTTTTGTTTGTTTGTTTGTTTGTATTGTTAATTCTCACCCAAGGATATTTTTCCATCGATTTTTAGAAAGAGTAGAAGGGAGTGATCAAGAGAGAAAAACATTGATGTGAGAGAGAAACATTGATTGATTGCCTCCTGCATGCACAGGAACCAGAGCTGGAGATGAATCCTACAA
Organism: Antrozous pallidus; assembly: GCA_027563665.1. Taxonomy (NCBI): domain Eukaryota; kingdom Metazoa; phylum Chordata; class Mammalia; order Chiroptera; family Vespertilionidae; genus Antrozous; species Antrozous pallidus. The sequence continues at coordinate 38,512,771 of CM050510.1, forward strand.
CCAAGGTACATGCCCTTGACTGGAATCGAGCGTAGGACCCTTCAGTGTGCAGGTCCTCGCTCTGTCCACTGAGCCAAACCGGCTAGGGCTCCCCTGATATTAACTCATTTTTTCACTATCAACTTAAGATCCTAGTTACTTTCTTTCTGCCTTTTGCACTTGTATTGGTTTCGTAGATTAAACTTGAAAGGAATTTGTATAGTGCACTTTGCTAATTGTTCAATGTTGTATTTATTCCTGTATTCAAATAGCATTTAGTAAGTACTTGCTGTGTGCATTGGGAACATAAAGAGTGCTGAGTGTCATTCCTGTGTCCCAGAGGCATAGGCTTCCAGCCCAGTGGAAGAGACACATATATCAACAAGCAATTAAACTAGGAAAGATTTGATAGAGGTGTTAGAAGGTAACAGAAAAATATGGCCAGCTCTTCTCGGAAAGGTCAAAGAAGGCTTCCTGGGACTTAGAAGACATGCAGTCATTCAAGAAGAAAACACAGAGCATTTCAGGCGAAGGGAGCAGTGCGTTTACCAGTCTACAAAAAGCCTGAAATGTTCAGGCCACTTAAGTATGACTGGAACACGGCGTAGGTTTTTGTTAAGGAGGTAAGGCCTCTGAAGAAGTTGGCAAGGCTCAGGCCCACGTGCCACCACTCTTGTTCTCGTCCATGGAGAGGCCTCCAGCCCTTCTCAGCACAGCATTCCCCGCAGCCACCAGCATGGTGCTCTCACAGCCTGCGTGTGTGTCTTGTGCTAATGAGTTTAAACTCCTGTAGACCAGCAGCTGCCCATGGAGGCAGAGAGGGTGTGTCCTATCAGAAATACCCAGGAACAGGATTTGAGATACGTTTTCATTTTGAGTCCAGTAATTTCTTCATGGGTGTCCGTCATGTTTATTGTGATTTGTAATTTACATGTTATGTTACTTGTATGTGTAAGTATTACATGCTAAGAAATAAAGAGGATAGAGTGTCTGTGGAGCTGCTTCTCAGCTTACCTTTCTACGTAGATGTCAGTAAGGGTTGCGTTAGAGACAGTGATGCAGACACCACACTCTTGACGTCTTTTCAGATCAGAGCACTGAAGGACTGTATTTTAGCAGTTGTTCAAAAAGCAATGATTTTTTTTACATTTTTGTATAGTTCTTCACAGTTTACAGTAGGTTTCTACCATTCTGAGCAGGTTCTCTGTCCTCCTTTTTTGACTCACTTAATGAAAGTAGAATTCTTAAACTGAACCTCACCTAACCCAGGTTTTCTGCCCATGCTCTGGATTTCCCCTGACACTCACAAGGGACAGGGTCAGGGAGGTCCAGTAGCTGCAGTGGCCTGGAGGTTAGCCAGTGCACTGAAGAACAGCTGCCTTTTCATTCAGGGCCTCAGCAGGTGACCGAGGGCCACAAAATTGAGGAGGAACCTTGAACTCAAGGTTCCTATGTCTGGTATATTCCTCAGCAAATAGCTTTTTATTGTTTGGCTGTTTGTATAATTATTTTTTAAACATTGTGGCTTGTTTTAAATGTAATTCATACATCGAGATATCTTGAAATTGCTCCTTCATTTCAGAGAGAGCCTCACTTGGACTAAGTATGGAATAAATGGTGGTGGAGGTTATTTTTCCTAGTATTTTGGACAGTGTTGCTCAGAACCTCTAACATTAGATATTAAATTCTAAATATTCTGTCTGGATCTAGAAGAGCAGTATTATAAAGATGGTATATTTGCTATTATAATTCAACTAAAAGCAATTTTATTGTTGTTTTCAATATGTTTTTTATTGATTTTTTTATTTTATTTTTTTTTTCACTTTTACCACTTTTATTCAACATTGTTGATTTTTTTTTTTTTTTTTTAAGGAGAGAGAAAGGGAGAGTAATGGAGAGACAGAAACATCGATAAGAGAGAAACATCATCAACTGGCTGCCTCCTGCATGCCCCCTACTGGAGATCAACAATTGTGCCTGACTGGGGGTTGAACTGTGACCCTTTGGTTCCTGGATGGACGCTCAACCACTGTTGTGCCAGCTGGGCACAGTTTGATTCTTTTATCCTATATAAATTATATATTAACATTGTCCTATATGATAAGACCATAATATGCAAATTGTTTGACTGGCGTTTGACCAGGAGTTTGACCGCTCACTATGATGTGCGCTGACCACCAGAGGGTGGCGCAGAACATGGTGGGCATTGGTGACGTGGCGCTGGCAGCAGGTGGCAGTGGAGGTGCTGCCGGCCCCAATGGGCCCAACGAGAGTGGGATGATGGAGCAGGTGAGTGGGCGGTGCCAGGTGAAGGCAGGTGTGAGCAGGGGCCCAATTGCCCCACCGATCGCCCTGCAGACAGCAACGGAGGGGTGGGGAGAGCTGCCACATGGCTCCCAGGCATTGAGGGAGCCAGGCAGGGGCCCCCCCGGCTCTGACTGATGGTCCCACAGATGGTGACCAGCAGCCAGCAAACTCTGATAGTTCATTTGGGGCCGTGCCAGGGCTGGGATGGAGATTTGGGGATGGGTGGCAGCTCCCAACCACCTGTGGCACTGGGGTCAAGGGCTGTGACCTCTCACCAGCTCTCTGGGGAACAGAGGTGCAGTGAGAATGCAGGGTGTCCACCGACCCCACTCTCACCCCCCCTGCTACCCTCCTCCAGGACGCCAGGGCTTGTGTGCCAGAGAAACTCCCACGCTTAGGTGCTGGGTACCTTTACGGCCTCTCCCTGTGAGCCGGGTGGCAGGGGCCGGTCAGGCTTCCTGTGGATTCGCACAGGAGCCGGTCTGTAAGACCTGCTGGGAAAGAGTGCACTGCCCGCCCAGCTTCCATGCGGCACTACTAGGTGGTCCGGAGGCCCATGCTGCGCACTGGCCCTCAGAGTCTGGTTGTACTCACCGCATCTCCTTGTGGTGACTTGGGTGCTGTGACTTAGGCGGAGGGGACACATGGGGACTTGAGGCCCAGGTGCTGCCCAGGGCCCAGAGGTCAACTGGGACCTGCCCTTCCACACCAGATACTCGTGCTTCAATTGGCGGCCTGGGTCTAGGGACCGCACCTATGCATGAATTTCGTGCACCGGGCCTCTAGTTTTATATAATACACAATTCTTAAGTTTACAACTCAATGGATTTTTACATACGTATACACCTTGTAATGACCATCATTCTATTTAGGATATAGGACCTTTCCAGCACCTCAAAAATAGCTCAAGTAGTTGTATTTTAAAACTTAATTTTAACTGACTTTTTTTTAATAAAAAATGAGATTTCATATTTTCTGGATCTTATCTATTGTTAATAGAACTTTGTTAATGTTCACACTCTTCATTTGAACTTAAATTAAGCTATTTATAAAATAGTACAGATTTAAGAGAGCAAGAAGCCATTCAGCAAGTGCATCTTGAACTAGATCTAATGTGGTTATTATAAGTGTGTGAAATGAACTTTAGAAAGTGCTTTACTTCAATAGAGAAAAGTTTTTCTTTTTAAAAAACTTAAAATTGATTTTTAAAATACCTAAAAAAATGGAATAAGTTAGCATTTCCCTGATAAAAAGAGGTTTTTCTCGGCATATTGGCAGTGCTTGATGTGTTACAAAGTAGAACTGACAAATTTGGCTAATAAAAATCGTTTGAACCTCCCAAATCTCAAGTGACATTAAAATTTTTAAAAATATAAAAAGCGTCAAATGGCCCTCGCTGGTTTGGCTCAGTGGAGAGAGCATTGGCCCTAAGACTAAAGGGAGTTGGGTTGGATTCTGGTTAAGAGCACATACCTCGGTTGCAGGTTCGATCCCTGGTCCTAGTCCGGGAGCATGTGGGAAGCAACCAATCGATGTGTCTCTCTCACATCAATGTTTCTCTCTCTTTGTCTTTCCTTCTTCCTTTCACTCTCTAAAAATCAGTGGAAAAATATTCTCAGGTAAGGATTAACATCAACAACAAAAAGTTTCCCATGATAAAGGACAATAAATAAATATACTTCACATGGAAATATCTCATGCAGATAATTCACACTTAAGACACCAAAAGAAAAATGGAGAAAGCACATTGACTTACAAAAGAGGAGCTACAAATGGCTGATTAATCACCCAAACTAACTGAACATTTCCTTCCCTATTTAAGAAATGCAAACGGAAGCAGAAAGACCTTATTTTAGCTTCATTGTAATGTGTATATAGCACATACAGGAAAGAGCAGAAATCATGACTGCACAGCTTATGTAAAAGTGAATACACCTGATTGCCACCCGGGCCCCAGGCCAAGCAATAGAATGTTACCAGCACGCCTGAAGCCTCTCACATGTCTCCCCTCCACCTCTCTTCTCACCCAGAGGTAATCGTTCTCCAGATTTTTTAGCAGCATAGATTAATGTGTTCTGTTTTTCAACATTATACAAATGGGATCATACAATACATACTCTTTATCTGGCTTATTTTCAACAATGTGAGTCATTGTGTTGCCACATATAGCTGTGGTTTGTTCTGTTTCCATAGCTGTATGTATCCCATTGTGTGAGTAGACCATACTTTATCCATTCTACCACTTACGGACGTGTGATTATTTCCGTTTTCTGACTATGATGAATAATGTTGCCGTTAACATATTTTGGGGCACATGTGCAAGCATTCCTTATGTATCTTGAAATAAAAATCTGGGTTGTAGAGTATATACAGGGTTCAGCAAAAGTGGGTTTAATTCGTATGGAAAATGATAACAATAGTCTATATAATAAAAGGCTAATATGTAAACTGTCCCCTCGGGAGTTCGACCGACCAGGAATTTAACAGCTCACTATCATGAACACTGACCAGCGGGGCAGCACAAAACGAGGGAAGGCCTGATCGGCCCTGATTGCCGGCCAGGCCTAGGGACCCTACCCTTGCACGAATTTTGTGCACTGGGCCTCTAGTTAATAAATAATTGTACAAGAATAAACTCTGGTCTGCACACTCACAGCTGTAAGTCTACTTTTGCACTACTGTATTTAAACTTGCTAAGAGAGTAGATCTCAAAGGTTCTTATCACAAGAAAAAAAATTGTAACTGTGTATAGTGATAGATGTTAATTAGACTTTATTGTGATCATTTTATAATACAAATATCAGGTATATCTCAAGAAGAAAAAAAACAATTTGGTAGATGGCGCCTCTGATGCAGAGATTGAATCATTGCTCAGGATTGTTGTTTGTCCTCACAAAGCCCCTCTTTTATTTTAGTCCATTTTCTGCTCTTCATCATTGATCTTCACTCCCAATTCTTCATTCCACTATTGATACCCACTTTAATGTGTTTGTTCTATGTCTTTGGATACTTGGTTACTGACTGTTGCTTTGTGTTCCTAAATATTTAATATACATATACACATAAATGGTACTGTGCTGTAGTTCCTTATTTTTGCCTGCTGTAGGCAATTTCTATGCTTGCCTACTCATTTCTCTAGTGGTAGATGGCTGTTTTGCTTCTGATTCACTGTTGTAAGGAGTGTTGCAATGAGTATCCTAGTTACATGCCTTTCACTGAACCTGTGCATAATTTTTTGTCTGTGGTTTGTTCCTAGAACTGGAATTTCTGGGTCAGGGAAATGCATACACAGTCTCACCAAGTACTGCCAGATGGCTTTTCAGAAAACTTGCCTCATTTTACATTCTCACCAGTAATACATGAGGATGTCTCTTTCCCTATATACCTACCAACTTTTGATATAATCTTTCTAGTTTTTGCCATTTAATGGGCATAAAGTGGCATCTCATTATTTTAATTTGTATTTCTTGTACTATTAGGGAAGTTAGGCATCTTGATAAATTTTCTTACCGTTTGGGTTTTGTCTTCTGTGAACTGACTGTGCCTTTGCCCATGTTGGATTCTCTATTTTTTAAAAAATAATTTGCTTATTCCTTTTATAATAATATTAATAGATTTTGTTTGGCTTTATTACTATACATGGTATTATAATTATTTTTATTTTAAAAGGGAGAAAAGTTGTAGAAATACTTTTTCACATAAAATCATAATAAAGTCAATTTTTGTTTTTAGTCCAGATGTCAGAGCGTTCCTTCAAATGGACAGTCCGAAACACCAGTCAGACCCATCTGAAGATGAAGATGAAAGAAGCTCTGAGAAGGTAGTTAAAAGGGAATCTATTTTTTAACAGAAAAAATACTATTCCCCAAAGATGAAATTATTGGCAACTTTAGGACATATAGTTAAAACAAAGTCATCTTATCCATTGTAAATTTCCTGTTCTGTAGAATATGTAAAAACAACTGTGCATACTTCTTACTGATCACTATTGTAAAATTTATAAATGAGCACATTTTATAATAAGAAGTAACATATGGTAATTAAACAGTTCTGAAAATAGTAAGAAGGGAAGTATTACCCATATTATCAGACCCAAGTAATTTTTAACACTTTAGTGATTTTTCTTTCTAATCTTCTCTTAACATATAGTGATTTTTCAGAATTATCTAATTCTAATTATATAGTATATATACTTTTGTATTCCACTCTCTTTACTTTACATCTTACTTTTTTTGGTCACTGTATGCCTGCATCTTCATGACTATACTTGAATAGGGTATTTTAATTTTTATTTATTTTGATTTTATTTTTTAAATATATTTTTATTGATTTTAAAGAGGAAGGGAGCGGGAACGAGAGATAGAAGCATCAATGATGAAAGAGAATCATTGATTGGCTGTCTTCTACACACCCCCTACTGGATACTGGGCCTGAAACCCAGACATGTGCCCTGACCAGGAATCAAGCCAGGACCTCCTGGTTCCTAGGTCAGTGCTCAATTATTGAGCCACACTGGCTGGGCGGATATTTTTATTTTTTTAAAGTAAATTACGATAAGTATAATAAGCTCAAGCCTTATTATGAAGCTATTTTCTGCACTTACTTTAAAAATTACCTGGGAAAGGTAAATTATAATAATTTAACTCAACGGATTATTAGTTAGCAATTCACATTATAATTACAAGTTATAAATATGATAATAGCTTTATAATTCAAAATTGATTATTAAAATATATGTATGCAAATCAGAAGTTTTGGATTGAACAGCATTTTTGTTTTTATAATGTCTTCTAATTATGTCATGGTTCTTTTTTTGTAACTTAAAAGATAATATTATGAGTTGGAACATGACCGTCCCACAGCTAAAACCTTCATTTGATAATAGTTGTATTTCTTTTTTTTGCAGCTGCTGGAAAGTAGTAATGTTTCTCTGAGGCCCTAAGGGGATTCTCAGTTAAGAGAACAGGTTTAACTTTTCCATCTGTGACATGGTTGCTCCTAGGACAACGTAAAATAATAGTTTTATCTTATATTTCTGTGACTAATCCAGAGAGAAACTGGAAAGCATTTATAACAAATGAGGTAGAAGGAGTAGTGTTTATATAAAAAGCTCATGTAAATGGATTTTTCAAAAGAATGATATTTAAGATCCCAGTAGATAAAAGAAAAAAGAACATGAAGAAATACTGTTTGTAAGTAAATGTATGGAAAAATGTTCAGCCTTGATACCAATAGAAGACTAAATTTTTAAATGAGATTTTTTTCCCTCTCTACCAAGTTAACTAAAATGTAATGTAAGTAAAATACTGTAGGACTGAGAAGGTGAGGTACAGTGGGCACTCTTGGGCATTACTGGTGCCATAAATGTATGCAGCTCTTTTGGAAAGCGATTTGGCAATGTGAATCAGACACAGATATCCATGTCCTTTGGGAGTTGGGGCAAATGAAATAATCCTTCCTATGGAAAAAAGACAAAGATGTTCGGTTTATAATGAAAACCGAACACTATTCTGTATGATTTATATTGAAAAAGTAAAATCACGTTAAACGTTCATCAATCAAATAGTATCTTTCTATACACTGTACATTTAAAAAATATTTTTGAAGATGTATTTTAAGTTTTGACATACTATTAGATGAAATCAAGGTATAACATTTTATATGCATATTCACAAGGTGTGATTACAGCCAGTTTTGAAAATTTATGCAAAGACTACATACAATATATGAAATTGTTAAAATTTTACAAAATTATTTGTTGGTAAAGTTATGGATCTTTTTAAAGAAGTTTTCTTTCTAGTTCTTTACATATTTTCCAACTGTGAGTATATGTTATTAAGTGAAAAAAATGAAACTGTTTAAAAATATTTTAAAGGACAAAAATCTGTATAATCATGGTTTTCCATGTTTTACTGGCTAATCATGTTGAGAGCATGTAGATTTAGGTCAATTAGAGAGAGAATGTCTTACCTTGTTATAAAAGACAGCTGGTTTTGAAAGAACCAAACTGAGCCCTCGGTTGGGTGTTGTCCTGTGCACCGAAAGGTTGCTGGTTCCATTCCCTGTCAGGGCACATGCCTGGCTGTGGGCTGGGTCCCTGGTAGGGGCATGCAGGAGGCAGCTGGTCAATATTTTGCTCTTACATCAATGTTTTTCTCTCTCTCCCTTCCCCCCTCTCTCTCTATAAAAAAGAAAAGAAAAGAATAAAAGAAAGAACCAACTGAAAGGTTTCTGGCTTCCTGGCTTCTATTCTGTCACTATTAGCTTTAGATCTGAACTTCCTTTTTTCATTCTTAAAATCTGAAACTTAGACTAGGATATCTTGCAGTTTTAAAATAACTGATAAAAAAAAGTATCTCTTTTAAAAAGGGAACAAGCTATACTTGTCTTGTATTTGTAATTACTTATTAATAGTTACAAGTTAGGACTTTTAAGTCAATAACTCTATGAAGTTAATAGCCAGATAATATCTTAGAAGGCATATTGACCTACCCCTTATTTACAGAGAAAAATAGGAGGCAAGAGAAGTAAAGAAACATGTTCTTTATTAGTGTTCACTCTGTTAATAAATTATACCTCACCTTCAGTTTAGTGATTAGAAGTAATATTTAAAAATAGCTGGGAGGGAGAGCTGGGGCATTAACGCGGGGAAAAAAGAGAGAACTCATTTATGTGGACAACAGTGTGGTCATTCCAGAGAGGAAGAGGGTGGGTGGAGGTGAAGGAGGGTGGAGGAGGATAAATGGTGTTGGTTAAAAAAAATAGTAGGTAGAATTAAAAATTACCTAATTATGTACTCCAGTAATTTTCATTATTATTTCAGAAATATGCTCTACTAGAAAAACTATTGCCAAATAATAAAATCTTACTATGTGTTAATGTAATTCAGAGGACAAGCTGTTCATGTTATTATTTAATCCACATTTATTGAATTCACTTCCCTCATCTATACAAGAAAAATTTATTGAATGAAAACATGATCCAATTCTCTGCATATCATTAAAAGAATAAGTGTATTGAAATTACAATTTAGTTTGGATTATGTTATCATATTCTATGAAACACTATATAATATATAAACATAATCACAGTATTAAGTCAGATTATTATGCTCAACACCTTAAACTAAATTTATACAATGCTGCTTGCCAATTATGTCTCAATAAAACTGGGGAGGGGAGATTACTCTATGTTATAATTATGCCACAATAAGGTAATTCTCATTTCATGAACCATTTTCTTTTGTCTTGTGCTAGACTATTACAGTTCCTTATATTTTTGTGTTCTGGGGATTGACCTTTTTTTTCGGGGGCGGGGGGATTGACCTTTTATTACAGAAAGATTTTTCACATAAAGGTATTGTTAGGAAATGAATTTGATTTGTAACTAAAAACTGGTGCCAGTGTTGTTGTTTCATAAGAAACATGTTATTATACATCAGAACCTTCATCCTTTATTTTTAAAAATAGCTTATATTCTGGAGATTGTCCCTAAATTTCAAATGAATTTAAGTGAAATGTATATGATACTTGTCTCATATCAAATTGCTTAGATAAAATTCATTGGTTATGATTAACTTAAAGAAGTTTTTAAAAGTTTATTTCATATCTAGAGCTTATATAAAAAATCTTCTATGTTAATAAAAGCATAATATGCTAATTAGACCGGGCATCCTCCTGGATGATCTTCTGGACAAAGCCTGGGCTGTGAGGGAAGCCCGGGTCCGGGGGCCAGAGGAAATCCGGTGCCGGCAGCCGGGGGAAGGGAGGCCTACTCTAGCACGAATTTCATGCATCGGATCTCTAGTAATTATATAAGGCTCTAGTAAAAGTATCCATCTCTATTGGAAAATTTGAAAACCAAAAGCCATTGTTAATCAGGTTAAGTTTTTTTTAATCTTTATTGTTGATAGTATTGTCAATTTCCCCTTTGTTTTGTTTTCTTTTCCCCACTGACCCCCTCCACCCTGTACCCACCCCTCCCAGGCCTTCACCAGACTCTTGTTTGTGTCAATGAGCCTTGCATATATGCATATAAGTTCGCCACATAATCTCTCCCCCCACAACCAGGTCTTTAAATGTAAAAATAATCCCTCTTAAATTGTGGCTTCAATGCCCACCTCTTCCACAGAGCTTTCCCCAGTTTACTTCATTTTTTTTCCACTTAGAGCTTGATTTCTGCCTTACCCTTTTCCTTCTAACTCCTCTTGAAATATATCATAAAAATGATTATGGATTTTACCAAATAAGTCTGTATGTTTATTTAGGATTAGGGCTTTAGGTTACTTTAACATGGCACTACATCAAATATCTGGTGCAGTTATGAAAACATTCATTGACCGTTGAAGCTCCATGATGAAACTTTAATGTGTGTTTTTCCCCCCACTTCAACAGCTACACTCTACCTCACAGAACATCAACCTGGGACCGTCTGGAAATCCTCAGTAGGTTTGATTTGTTTCAAACAATCCTTTAAATTTTAGGAGGATCTTTTTTTTTATGTAAATGTTCAGATATATTTTGACCAGTTTAACTGGAAGGCTATAAGATATAACCATAGCTACAGTGCATATAATAGTGTCCTATGCTTGCCTAATTTATTGCTCTAGCTTTAGCTCTGAGGCATTTTTAACCCACAAATTATTGATCTAGTTCTATTTTGCTTCTGTTACTTCCCTCTCTCTGTCTTTTTCTCACTCTCTCTTTCTGTGAGTGTGTGTGTGTGTGCATGTGCGTATGTGAGTGTAAAATCAGTAGATTGTGTTTCCCAGGGGACCATAAGTCCTGGGGGTACTTGGGAAGTGTTTGACAGAAGCAACCGTGTAGGCCTAATTGGTATTCTCCTAGTACTCAGTGTCATTGGTGCAACATGGTTGTTAGCCAGCTTGTTCCAGAGTACTCATGACACGTGCTAGTTTATTAAAGGCTGTGACACATTCTTTATACAGTTGCTCCCATATTTAATTGGCCCTCGGAAGAACATTTTAAGGAACACCAGGAGTGATAAATATAGACTCTATCTTGACTGTCAACTGTAGCATTCATTGGAAGGGAATGTCCAGAAAACTGAATACAAAGGATTCCGAGGCCACTTCTTGGCTCAGTTTGAGGAGTGTCCTGAACAGTTTAGTAATGTCTGCCTAGGTTAGAAGGACTGTTGCTATCCTTTCTTATAATTATTTTTACAGGCTTATTGGACTAATTCTAAAGTACTCTATCTTTTATCCCAGGATACTACGTTTCCCTCACCCTTTTGGTCCTCTTAAACAGTGAGTACAGACAGATAAGAAACATGGTCCAAGGATTGGGTCATGGGACACTTCAGCATTATAGGGAGGTCAGGAAGGAGCCAGTAAGGGACACTATAGAAAGAGGAAGTGGTAAGAAAGGAGGAAAACAAAGAATGCAGTGTCACACCATCAGGTGAAGAAAGTTCCTCGAGGAGGGAGGGAGTCATTGACTCAGTTAATAGTGCTAATAGGGCAAGTAAGATGAAGACTGAGAATCGACCACTGGCTTCAATCATTCACTGGTGACTGTTACGAGCAGTGTGGTGGGTACAAAGACCCCGACAGGAAAGGGTTCAAGACAGAACTAGAGGAGAGGACAGCGGGTATAGACAATGAGTTTAAACCACTGATTTGAAGAGTTTTGCTGCAAAAAAAAAAAAAAGCACAGAAATGGGATGGTAACTAGAAGAGAAAGTTTGGTTTTGAGCATTTTACTGCCATCATAACACTGAGTTGGTCAGGCAGCACAAAAACAGAAATTTGCTTTCAATTAGGATTTATCACCAGCAGTTAATAGTGGGGCCTCAGTTAGTGTGTTTAACATGAGGGATTTGCATGTTTTTTCACTATTATATTTGTTTAAAAAATTATTTCAGTATCTCGGCATATCACTAAAGAACAAAATAACTAGTCCAAAGAGCACGTTCTTGAAGAAGAAAAAACATCTAAGCTTAGTTAAGTATTTATTTCCCTAACCGTCACCTGTTATTATTTAACCTAGACTTGGTGTTACTCTCATGTTTGAATATACTATTTCTTTCAATGATGAATTGAAGGAAATTTAGACTCTTAACTAGAGTCATTCCCCTTTCCTTAGTACAACTTGGCAATTAAGACTGTGTTGAAGGAAACAGCTCTGCTGACTGCTTAAGCTCAACTTTCTGCTACCCTGTGCTTTTGCCTACATTCAGCCAATGCTTTTTTTACTGACAGGATAGTAGAAATAGGACAATATTAGTATTCCCTCTGGCTTCTCTACTCTTGGCTTTCCTACATTACCACTTTGGAGAATAAGCAGAGAGAGGTCTTTATCTGTAATGCATAATAAGTGATGTATGCAAAGCACTGTGATGGCTTTTTTTTCTCCATCAGAAATTTTTCTTAGTGACTTTACTAGGTGTTTCGGCTATTAACTTCCTTTTTGGAAGAATTACCAAACTAGAGAGTCCTTGGAATGTATCACTAACTTATACAGTTATTTATTTTCTTCATTAACAACACATTGAAGTTTATAGTTAATAAAATTGGCTTAGACAGAAGCTACCTTGAGTTCAAAGCTATATGTGTCATTTTCTTCTATTATTGATGTTTCTTTTAAGAAGAACTTGACAAGGCATGATGTTATAAAATACCAATCAGAAAATAGGCATTATTACTTATTATTGCCTAATTTGTATTTAAAATGAGTTACTGCTAGTGTGAAAGTGAAGTCATTATGCTGAAGTGTTTTGTACCCAACATTTACTTATCAAAGAGTGTGCTGAGAAATGTTTAAAAGTTAACATTTGTCCAATTTCTAGGAGGCTCATTCTTGTCGTTCATTTATTTCAGTGCTAAGCCAACAGACTTTGATTTCTTAAAAGTTATTGGAAAAGGCAGCTTTGGCAAGGTAAGAGTGTGTTTATTTTCTCCTTCAGTAAATAAGTACTTAAGGAATGCAGGCTTTATACTTGCCAAGCCACGAAGCCTGTTGGTATGCAGGATACGGAATTAAGATCCTTTTTGTACCTTCAAAGTACTGACAGAATAATTAGAGAGGTAAGGCATCTACTTAAATTCTAACATAAAATGCATTTGTTCAAAAAGTTTATGTTGGGCGGCTACTATGTGCCACGCACTGGCCTGGGCCCTGTTTAGATAATACTGAGCAAAACTGACATGGATACTGCCTGTGATGCTTACAACCTAGTGGGGAAAATAGTCAATAAAAATATGCAGTCAAATAGATAATTATAAGTAGTAATGGGGCTGTGAGGAATTGAAGGATAGAGCCAAGTGACTGGTGGCAATGGTGGCGGCGGGGAGGGGGAGGATTGGGGAGGCGTCCCTGCTTAGATCGGTGGGTCAGTAATTGTTTCTCTGAAGAAGTGCTATTGAAGCTGAGGCAGAAGGACAAAAGTGAGCAGCTGTGTATATAATAGTTGGGGGAGAAAGGTTCTGTGAAGACCCTACTTCTCCTCAGAAGGGAGCGTCAACTGAATCACTTAACTTGACAGTATGGCCACCAGGGAAAGACAGCCACTTAATGCCAGAAGTGTCATAGATGGTGCTACCAGAATCATAAAATATATTTAAATGCTTTTTTTGCATTATACTTCAATCTGCAGTCAAAATAAATATGTATGTATTTAATTATAGTTTGCTATATTCATAGCTTTCTGTATCTCAGGCTTATTTTCTGAGTTCCCTGGATACCAGAAAGTGTGACCATGCAGTTAAACCCATATGTATTCATTAATTCAGCAAATACATTTTTTGACCACCTGCTACATGCTGGGCATTAGAAAGATAGAAATAAATCTGCTCTCAAAAGCTCACAGTTCTTTGAGATGTTAGAGATACTCTGTGGTTAATAACAAAAAGCATTATCTTTTGGAAACTTCATGTTTAGAGTCTACCAGGTTTGAGTTCTTGCATACAATATGAGGCGTAGGGTCACAGTTTAATTTGTTCCCTGTGGATAGCTAATATATCCCACATAATTTATTGCAAAAACTGTCCCCATTGATCTGCAGGGCACCCTTCATCACATCTCCAGTGTCCATATGTGCATGCATCTACCTGTAGATTTTACGTTTTATATTTGTTTCTAGATTGTGTATTGTGTTTCAGTAGTCTGTATGTCTATCCTTGCACCAATACCACGTTGTCTTGACAAATGTAGCTTGATTTCTAACAGAACCAGTCCTCCCTCCTTATTCTTCTTCATAAGGCTATTCTTAGCTCTTTGCATATCTATATAAATGTTAGAAATTAGCATGCCAGTTTCCACAAGATTCTGTTGGATTTTGATTGGGATTATATTGAGTCTGTAGATCAATTTGGGTAGAATTGTCATCGTTACATTACTGAGTCTTCGAGTTAGTAACCATGGCATATCCTTTTGTTAATTTAGTTCACCTTTATTTTTTCTCAGGAATGTTTCATAGGTTCTGTAATGGGGTGGGTTGCATGCACTTCAAGGACCTAGTTACACATCTTTAATTAGATACTTACTGCTCTACATTGCATTTTTAAAAAATATATTTTATTGATTTTTCACAGAGAGGAAGGGAGAGGGATAGAGTGTCAGAAACATCGATGGGAGAGAAACATCAATCAGCTGCCCCCTGCACACCTCCAACTGGGGATATGCCCGCAGCCAAGGTACATGCCCTTGACCAGAATTGAACCTGGGACCTTTCAGTCCGCAGGCCGACACTCTATCCACTGAGCCAAACCGGTTCGGCTCTACATTGCATTTTTTTATGCTGATTGAAACTTGTTATTTATTGAAGTTGAATGTATGCAATACCTATGGCACATTGGTTCTACTCCTAGCTGTACATCCAACAGAAATGCATGCACATAGGCACTAGAAAAGGCATGTGCCAGGATATTTATAACATTGTTACTCATCAACAATTTAAATGTCTGTCAACAAAAGAGTGGATTAAATTGCATAATGCAGTAGTCTACATAGCAGTAAAAAATTTAAAAACTATATGACTTGCCACAACTTGAATGGGTATTAGATAATTTAGAGTGAAAGAAGTTAGG
This sequence comes from Antrozous pallidus, assembly GCA_027563665.1. Taxonomy (NCBI): domain Eukaryota; kingdom Metazoa; phylum Chordata; class Mammalia; order Chiroptera; family Vespertilionidae; genus Antrozous; species Antrozous pallidus. The sequence goes on from CM050510.1 coordinate 38,528,105, forward strand.
TAGAGACATCTACATGGTTCTAATTTTTAAAAATTTTAAATTATAATATCAAATTACCTGTGTTATTACTAGTTGAGATAGTGGTTGCCTTTGAGGAAGCAGGGATGAGTAGTTTCTAGTGTGGGGCGAAAGCAGGGAATTCAGGCTACCCAAAATGTTTTACCTTTTGACCTGGATAGTGGTTACATAATGTGTTTATTTTGTAATAATTTACTAAACTATAATGATTTGTGAGTTATTTTACTTACATGTTGTTTAAAAAAATTAAAAATCTTGCGTAATGACTAGAAACCAACAAAGATCAGTAAAACAAAGAGAAAGAGAATACACAAAAGAAGGAAAAGCAGAAAAATGCAAATTCATAATGTATTTGAAAAACAGAAAATTATGTATGATAAGCTAAAATAAATAATGGCAATCTAACATTTATTCTTAACTTTTCTCCAGGGAGTGGTCTTGGTTTCACTTTTTCATTTGCACATTTGTGTGTGGGTTTTTTGTTCTTGTTGTCAATTCTAACCTAGGGATATTTTTCTATTGATTTTCATAATGTAAGGGATGGGAGAGAGAGAGAAACATTGATGTGAGAGAGACACATTGATTGGTTGCTTCCCTCACTTGCCTCAACTGGTGGGGCTGGGATCTAGGCTGCAACCAAGGTACTTGCCCTTGACCAGACTCAAACCTGGGATCCTTGAGTCCACAGGCTGGGCAGCTGAGCGAAACTGGCTAGGCCTGCATATTTATTAACCATTTGTCTGTTCTCCAAATCTACCAATGTAATGGGGGACGGGGGGAATACCTACTTGAAGAAAAGCAGTACTTCCTAATTGCCACATTATTTGAATTACTGTCTCAGAATGAACTTGAAGATGAACCAGTGAAAATAGAAAAGGGTAAGTCAGGCAGGTGTGAGGTGCTGAGAAAAGCAAAAGTATAAGAAGGAAAGAGCATTCAACAGAGTCAAATAGTGCAGAGAACAAAAGAATGGGGCATGAGAAAGATGCCACCAGTTGAGCACGGACCATTTTCACCCTGAAGATACTTTGACTACATCTTTTTGAATAACAAACTTTTTTTTTCAAATTAATAGACTTCATTTTTTAGCACAGTTTTAGATTTACAGAAAAACTGAATAAAAAGAAAAATACAGAAAGAATTCCCAAACTATCCCCTAGTCTACACCCACAGGTTGCCCTCTTATCCACATCTTACATTAGTATGCTACATTTGTTCCAATTAATGAACCAATGCTGATGCATTATTATTAACTAAAGTTCATCATTTATTTAGATTTCCTTAGTTTTGACCTTTTTCTATTCCAGATCTTATCCTCCATACCACATTACATTTAGTTGTGTTTTCCTTAAGTTCCTCTTAGCTGTGACATTTTCTCAGACGTACCTTTGTTTTGAGAACTGGTGGGTTAAAAACGCTCTAGTTAGTTAGATATATAAAAGAGGTCCCTCTGTTGGGATGTGTCAGATACTTACTCATGCTTAGATTGGGTTATAGGTTGGGTGAGGAAGACCACAGATGTACAAGAGAAGGAAGGCCCAGCAATGTCACCGTGATGCCAGATCATCTTAGAAAGCATGGGAATGTATCATCGAATAGTTATACAACTCGTGGGTCATCTTGAATTCCTTAAATTACTTGCAAAATCTTGAGTATATGTCTACCTGTGTTCTGAGGCCAAATTCTCTGACATTTCTTCAGGTCCTTGATAGTGCATGCAACCTAACTTAGCTTTCCACGGTGCCTCTTCCTCTCAACTCTTCTGAATTTGAAGCCTCTAAGAGAAACCTAAAAGTTAAAACAAAACGTTATTTTGATCATCTAGAAACTGTTTTCTTCTTTTTTTTTATGTAGTCATGAAGTTCATAGCCTCAATATTTTCTAAGGACACTCTTTGACTCATGGTTGGCGACACACACACGGACATAAAGATCTCCAGCAGTATAGATTCCGGTACTTAAATTTAGTAGGAATCTCAAACATCAGCATACAAAGAAATGGTGCCTGGCTATTCAAATGATCAACATCCTTTTTTTGTTTTATTAAAATGCTTAAGGAAAAATGGATTTATAGGAATAAATTTAGTATTTTTCAAAACAACCTTATATTATCTAGATCTTTTGTAGATTTTTAAATACAATTTAAGTATTGATTTATTTACAAGTGAGTTATTGCTGTTAAAGTGTTGACATTTCTAATAGTATGCACAATCTTTAATTAAAACAGGTTCTTCTTGCAAAACGGAAACTGGATGGAAAATTTTATGCTGTCAAAGTGTTACAGAAAAAAATTGTTCTCAACAGAAGAGAGGTGAAATAAAAGAGCTTTGTTTCCCCTAAGCCTCTCTTCAATTAACAAAACTGTTTTATTGTGTGTAATACAAGTTGACCCTTTACCTTTTTTTTTTTTTAACAGCAAAAGCATATTATGGCTGAACGTAATGTGCTCTTGAAAAATGTGAAGCATCCATTTTTGGTTGGATTACATTATTCTTTCCAAACAACTGAAAAGCTTTATTTTGTTCTGGATTTTGTTAATGGAGGGGAGGTGAGTTTTATAATTAGTTTTATAATGTTGCTACTGTTTAGAAAAAAATAGAATAAAGTCAAAGTTTTTCTTTCCTTATACATTTTTGGAAGGTTAGTCCAGCATCAACTGCTATTTGTCGAGTAGCAACAATATTTAAGGTGCTGGCTAATAAGCATGATGCAAGCTCAAAGCTCTTCTTAAATCAGCTTATGGTGAAGGTGGGGAGGTTCATAAAAGAAACTTGACATGAAGTTACAGTCTTCACGGGTAGTTTTGGCACTACTATATAGCAAGAATAATATACTGAAACATTGGAGTAAAACATGACTTATAACTTAGATAATTATTGCTTTAATACTTGTAAAATAAATACTACTATATCCTGTCATTTTCTTTTTTTATTGAATTTATTGACGTGACATTGTTCACAAAGTCATACAGGTTTCAAGTGTACAACTCGGCAAACTATCACCCGCACATTGCATTACATGCCCGTTGCCCAATGCAGTCTCTTTCCATCCCCATTCATCCCCGCTTTTCCCACCTCCACTTCCACCTCCACCTCCCCGCAGCCCCCTTTGTCTCTGGTGTCACCACACTGTTGTCTTTGCCTGTGTGTTTTATATATGTGTGTTTTTGTTTTTCTTTGCTTAATCTCTTCACTTTCTTTCATCTAGCTCCCAAAACCCACTCTCCGCTGACAGCCCGTGTAACCATCTGTCCCATGTAACCATCCATGCCTTTTATTCTGTTTTGTTTGTCAATTTATTTTGTTCATTGGATTCCACATATAAGTCAAATAATATTAGCCTATCATGTTCTAAAGTGTTCAAACTATTAATCAGATGAGATGAACCTCTAATAAAGGGTTCTGTGTTGAAGTCAGTTTCGTGTTATATTCCATTGGTGATTAACAGTATGTTTTTGGGGGATTCGCAGTGTGTTTCAGCATGTTAAAGATTTTGAGCAGTTTGCCTTAAATCAGTGGTCAGCAAACTTATTAGTCAACAGAGCCAAATATCAACAGTACAACGACTGAAATTTCTTTTGAGAGCCAAATTTTTTAAACTTAAACTTCTAACGCCACTTCCTCAAAATAGACTCGCCCAGGCCGTGGTATTTTGTGGAAGAGCCACACTCAAAGAGCTGCATGTGGCTCGCTAGCCGCAGTTTGCCAACCACAGCCTTAAAAAAGGCAAGATGTCTTTTTGTTGTTGTTAATCCTCACCCGAGGATATTTTTCCATTGATTCTTGGAGAGAGTGGAAAGGAGGAGGAGAGATGGAGAAATATCGATGTGAGAGAGATATCAATTGGTTGCCTCGAGAACACATCCTGACCGGAATTGAACACAAGACCAATAAGTCTGTGGACCGACACTCTAAGTCAAACTGGCTAAGGCTAGCCAGGATTTTTTTTTTTTTTTTTAACCACATAATCCCTTTGTTTGAACCAAATCTGTTAATAATATTCCCCAAAACTCTGGATCAAAGGGATATTGAAATACATTTTGGGAAATGCTGCTGTTGTTATAATAGTTACAATAAGTAGCTACCTTGTATGGAGTATACTGACAGGCCCAGCACTGTGATTCTTTGTGTTATTTTATCTTCAACAACAATTTTATTATATAAAACAAAGAAACTGAGCACAGAGAAGCTAGCTAACTTCTCAAGTTAGAGTAAGTATTGGAGCCAGGAATTGAACTCAGGCCGTCTGATTCCAGGGTCTAGGCAGCTGACCACCCTCTATTTCTCTGCTTCTCAATTCTATTGTCATTCTTATTGATTTGGTCTCTGGTCTGTGAATATTTCTAAAAATTATTTTAATTGGCAGGTATTTTCATATCTTTACAAAGGGATCTTCCATCTCCTCATCTCAGAGCAGAGAGAGAAATAATATTTTAGTCTTACTATAGCACACATAACTGTAGAATAAAGGAATAAGAAAGAAGACCAATTTCTATTCTCCAAACTGACAGGTGATCAAACACAGATCATTTGAGGATAAGATCATACAAAGAATCATTATTCAACCGCTTGCATTTATGACAAAAATGCCTACAACTTCTCAGTGTAGAGCAAAGTTATGAAAACCCCAGGCACCCTGATTCAGAGATAAAGGTGGCCCCACATTGTTCCCACCTAAAAAGGTGTTATTTTGTGTGTGTGTGTGCGTGTGTACATGCTAACATATAATGAGAGTTTATTGAGGGCCTGGTACTTGGTAATTATTTTACATGTATTATTTCAGTTAATCATCACCACTCTTTTTTTAAATTGATTTTTGAGAAAGAGAGAAATACCGATTTTTTGTTTGGTTGTTTTGCTTATTGATGCATTCATTGGTTGATTCTTGTATGTGCCCTAACCAGGGATTGAACCCACAGCCTTGGCATATGGGAACAATGCTATCACCAACTGAGATACCCGGTCAGGGCTTATTACAACTCTTTGAGATAAACACCTTTACACCCAGATTACAAATAAATAAGGCTCAGAGGAGCTAAGTAACTTTCCCAATGTCACAGTGTTCTAGTAAGTGTGAGACCCTGGATTTAACATAGATATAGGTACCATTATGTGTCTTTGAAATGTCATGTGAGGCCTCTAATCGCAGATGAGATCCTCCTGCAGGTTTCCTCTTTGTCTGTGGTTTCTTCATGCTGTTTTAAGACTTTACTTCTGAGTTCCTTTGACACAAGACTGCACATAAATTTAGTGGCATGGGAGGAAAGAGGTGGGCTTGTCTTCTGAAAGGTTGGCTGAGATAAGTGAGAGGAGGAAGAGAATGAAACAGAACGTTGGGGTGGATGGAGGAGGAGTTGAGTGGGGCAATAGGTAGAAGAGGAATAAAGACGAGGAGAGCCCTAGCCAGTTTGGGTCAGTGGATAGAGCATCGGCCTGCGGACTGAAGGGTCCCCGGGCTCGATTCTGGTCAAGGACACATACCTCCGTTATAGTCTTGGGCCCTGCTCGGGGCTTGTTCAGGAGGCAACCAATTGATGTGTATTTCTCTCTCACTTTCCCTCTCTCTTCCACTCCCTAAAGATCAGTGGAAAAATATCCTTGGGTGAGGATTAAAAAAAAAAGAGAGAGAGAGAGATAGAAGGAGTGTAATTTCATTATGTGTATCCTATTATTACTATTATTTCCCCCTAATAGTCATACTGACATTTTTTCAGTGTAAAATTTTTATATTTAGAACTAGGCAGCTGGACTCAGTTTAGATGATTCCAATTTTGTTGGCAACATCCAATGCATCATAGTCAGGAGCCAGTCGAGCATATGCCTTCTTCTCGCCATCAGGCCTGATGAGGGTGCTGACCTTGGCCACATCAGTGTCACAGAGCTTCTTCACAGCCTGTTTGATCTGGTGCTTGTTGGCCTGGACATCCACAATGAACACAAGTGTATTATTGTCTTCTATCTTCTCCATGGCTGACTCAGTAGTCAGGGGGAACTTGATGATGGCATAGTGGTCAAGCTTGTTTCTCCTGGGTGCGCTCTCGCGAGGATATCTAGGCTGCCTCTGGAGCCTTAGTGTCTTTGGCCGTCTGAAGGTGGGTGACGTGCGGATCTTCTTTTTTTTGTGGCTGTGGACGCCTTTCAACACCGCTTTCTTTGCCTTCAAAGCCTTTGCTTTGGCTTCGGCTTTGGGAGGGGCAGGGGCTTCTTTCTTAGCTTTCGGCGCCATCTTCATAAAGGGTTTCTGTACTGACATTTTAACTTTGACATGTGATATTTATCATTGTATACTACTTGAGATCTGATTTGGAGCCAGGTAGAGTATAAACAAATAAGTTTTATGATGCTGGGCATATAAATGAGCCTTTCTGAGCCTCAACTTTCTCATTAATTTCCTACCTCAAAATAGCTGGATGGATTAATACAAGCATACAAAGTCCTTAGCGTAGAGCCTTTGATTTAGTGGGTGGTCAGTGTTAGCTGTAACTAGTGGATGGATGGATTTTCATTAGCATTATATTGGAGAGATATAATCAGGATATTATTAAATGTAATACTACAGTGGTGTATGCTACAGCTAATAAAACAGTGGTAGGGATAAAAAGGAGGAAGTAGTTCAGAATAATAAAAGAGAAGAGAAGAATTTATTCTGGTTTGGATGTAATGGCTAAGGGTAAAGGAGCAGTACAGGCGAATCCCAGTTCAGCCCCCCTTTATCTATTCTGTCAGGATCTGGCACTGATCTTCACCCTCACCTTTCAGAAGAGTTTTAAGAAAAAAATTTTGGACAATCTTTGAAAATCAGAGAAGCACACCAAAAGGAAAGAATCAGAATTTGAACTCAAATCTGATCAGCTGTGAAACCTGACTCTTTTCTGCTGTATCTTGTTGCCTCCCAGGGTGCAAAGGGCTAGGTAGAAAGCAATGTTATTAAAGGAGAGATACCGCAGGAGCAGTAAGTCTGTAAGAGAAGACAAGTTGAATTTATTGGCTTATGAAATATTTTTTTAAAAAAAAGAGCAGCATGTCTTTGCAGTAGGAGCTCCAAACAGAGGTCTGGGCTAGAGACGTCCACGTGAAAGACATCAATATAGAGGTGGCGGTTAGTCATTCGATTGGATTTGGTTACCTGGATGGTCTGCATACAAAGAATAACCGTGGAGAAACGCAGGACAGAGAAATCATGTTAATCCCTGCAGTGTAAAGAGCCAGAAAGGAAAGGAAATAGAACTCTCCGAGAGGTAGAAGATCTAGGGAGAGAGAATTATCTCTCAGATCATTGTCATAGAAGCCAAGAAGCGTAGAGTAAGTTGAGCAGACTTCACCCAGACAGGCAGTCTAACGAGTAAAGGACAGGCGGGTTGTAAGAAATAAATTCAGAATTAGCAAGTGTAAGAAATGAGCTGGAGAGTCCGGCTACTGCTAGCTCTAGCCATTTGCTGTCACATTGGAATTGAGGCTCCGTGATGCAGAGCTTCCCCCCACTTTCTTTTTCCCAGAGGAAACCAATTTTGACCAAAAACTTTTTCTAGTTTTTATATGTTACTATTTAATTTAGATTTTTCTAAAAACAGTATTTGGCTCAAACAAATTATATCTGTTGGGTTATATTTGGTCTGCTAACCACTAGTTCGCAATCTCTGAATAGGGTTTGATGTTTTTCCAAAGAAAAGAACAGTCAAAATAGGTCCAGTAAGTGCTGTAAGTACATGGCAATGTCAAGATCATTGGTCTGCACTGGTCATCTTTTCCAGAGTGGTGGCCTGGATTGAAGGGTAAGTGGGAGATGAGTAAGTTAGCAAGGGTAATGAAAGATGTGTTGTTGAAGAGAGACCATGATTGCTAAGTTGGGGATACAGACAAGCGAGAGTCACAGTTCTGTGCTTTGGTGCAAAGTAACACCAACAAGCCCTATTTTTATATTTATAGAATATATTTGTTTCACACTCTGAATAATCTTAATTTTACAGCTGTTTTTTCACTTACAAAGAGAACGGTCCTTTCCTGAACATAGAGCGAGATTTTATGCTGCTGAAATCGCCAGCGCATTGGGTTACTTGCACTCCATCAAAATAGTGTACAGGTAAGTTTTTAAAATATTACTTGTAAAAAATGTCGTCTTCTTATTTTATTTCAGCTAATATTCACGTTTGCTTTTCTTTCCTTTTAATTTGATAGAGACTTGAAACCGGAAAATATTCTTTTGGATTCTGTAGTAAGTATTGTCTTTTAAAAATCTGCTATGCCTCAATTTTTGTTTTTGTTATGCACAGTGGAAAAAAGCCAGCCTCAAAGATTCAACACTGCTTGATTCCATTTTATATAACACTAGAGAACCATTGCAGGAAGATTCCTGCAAGAATAGGGATTCCTGCAGCCTGAGCAAAACTCCCTCTCGTCTCTGCTGCCTCACTCCCTTCTCCAATGCCTCACTTCCTCCCATCTCCTCTGCCTTTCTCCTTCCTTCTCCTCTGCCTGCCTGCTGCCCCCCTTTCTCCCCTGCCCCACTTGCTTGCTTCTCCGCAGCTTTGGTCCCTTCTGCAGTGCTTGACTTCCTTCTACACCGTCTTTTGTGCCAGGATATGCAAATCAACCACCATCTTGGTTGGGTTAATTTGCATACCTGCTCTGATTGGCTGGTGGGCATGGCTTGTTGGTGTAGCAGAGGTGTGGTCAATTTGCATATTACTCTTTTATTAGATAGTATGTTTACAATGAAAAAACTATAGAGATGGAAATCAGATTAGTGGTTACAATGGCACAGGGTTTGAGGAAATAGTGGAGTGCAAACATAAAGGGATAACACCAGGGATTCATTTGTTCCTTTGGGATTGATGAATGCTTGATTGTGGTGGTGGATACACGAATCTGTACATCTCTGTTATGTAGAACTACACATACTTACACGTACACAAATGCATGCATTACGTAATGGTGAAACCTGAATAGGGTTGGCAGTCTGTTAACAATATCACATCATTGTCAGTTTCCCAGTTTTGATATTGTACTGCAGTTTTGTGAGGTGCCAGCATTGGGGGGAGCTGGGTGAGGGGTACATGGAACTTGGTGTTTTATTTTTGCAGTTGGCCTTTGAGTCTATCATTATTTCAAAGTAAAATGGTTTTTTGATATTGTCAGTTTATGTTCATGCATTGTTTTATCTCATTGCCCCTCTATTTCTCAGGGACATGTTGTCTTAACAGATTTTGGGCTTTGTAAAGAAGGAATTGCTATTTCTGATACCACAACAACATTTTGTGGAACACCAGAGGTAAGAAGCAAAACTCCCTCCTGTCTCTGCTGCCTCACTTCCTGAATTGCAAATTGCATATACAAAATTTGACATTAGAAAACTATAATAAAACCTATCATTTTAGCTTCTACCAATTGGAAATATCTGATAATCATTTCTTCTGAATAAAGTTTATTGATAGTTGGTATTTTTAACTGTAATAGTGGGATACCACTACCAGATAATCCACCAAAGATATAAATTATGCTTATTTTTATTGTTAACCTTAGACTTCCTCTTTATTTATTTATTTTTTGTTAATCCTCACCTGAGGGTATTTTCCATTGGTTTTTTTAGGGAGAGTGGAAGAGAGAGGGAAAGACAGAGAGAAATATTGATGTGAGACAAACACAATGATTGGTTGCCTCCTCCATGTGCCCTGACCAGGGCCTTGAAGGAACCTGCAACCAAGGTGTGTGCCCTTGACTGGAGTTGAGCCTGTAACCCTTTGGTCCACAGGCTGACCCTCAATCCACTGAGTCAAATCGGTTAGGATTATCTTATACTTCTTTTTTTTTTTTTAAATATATTTTATTGATTTTTCACAGAGAGGAAGAGAGAGGGATAGAAAGTCAGAAACATCGATGAGAGAGAAACATCGATCAGCTGCCTCTTGCGCACCCCCTACTGGGGATGGGCCCGCAGCCACGGTACATGCCCTTGACCGGAATCGAACCTGGGACCTTTCAGTCTGCAGGCCGACGCTCTACCCACTGAGCCAAACCGGCTTCGGCTATCTTATACTTCTTTAAGCATTTGATTTTACTTCTAATGCTTCAAAATAAAATCACAAATCAGTGATGAAAATATCCTAAATTTGTGATAATGTTTGCACAACTCTAAATATATTAAAAACCATTGAATTGTACACTTTAAATGGGGGAATTACATGGTTTGTGAATATCTTAATAAAGCCTTTCTAAAAAATAAGCTGAAGCAAATATGGCAAGTGATTGGCATTGCCTGTATTTAGGTGGTAGCTTTATTAGTTTCTATTATATTTTACTATTTTTAGGTATGGTTAAATATTTCATAATTAAATTAAGTGTTTATTTAATTTGAAGAAAATAAGACAGAGGATGTGGGGGGAAATTCACAAATCAGAATTTATTAACCCAAACATCCCATTCTCTAAGCAGAAATTTACCTTTCTTTTTTTTTTTTTAATATATTTAATTGACTTTTTCAGAGATGAAGGGAGAGGAATAGAGAGTTAGAAACATTGATGGGAGAGAAACATCAATCAGCTGCCTCCTGCACACCCCCTCCTGGGGATGTGCCTGCAGCCAAGGTACATGCCCCTGACCGGAATCGAACCCGGGACCTTTTAGTCCGCAGGCCAACGCTCTATCCACTGAGCCAAACCAGTTAGGGCCAGAAATTTATCTTTCTATTTGAGATAATACACTCCTTATAATTTATGTTAAAGCATTCTTATTCTCTCTCTCTCTCTCTCTCTCTCTCTCTCTCTCACACACACACACACACACACACACACACTTTAATATATTTATAGTGTTTTTAGGTGCCAGGTAGTATTTCATCATTATTGCCGAATAATAGCGGGTATTGTTGAAAATGTGTGATAGGCTGGCTCACATGACTTGTAATCAAGATCAGAAATGCAATTAAAAGTAGCTGTAAGCAACGATATTTACTTTAAAATATATTTTTTTCTTCCTTTATCTAATCTAATCTTGTTCTTATGTATATTTTTAATCTTTCTATTTTGGATTATATCTGAAGAAACATTTTTGGTGAATGTATATTGATGTGATAGTTAACAAAATCTTTAAGTCCTGTAGGTTTTAGAAAGGAACAAGTCCTTTTGTCATCTAAGTCTAAATGTGGTCAAATTATTAAACCCTTTTAATTTATTTTGCCATTTTTTGGAGCATATATAAAAGCTTAAGAAGAAATCATTTCCTTATTTCATATGGAAAAGGAAAAAATATTTTTTGGAATCTGAAGTTCAAATTAACCATCTTACATTTGTGAAATAGTGATGAGCTTAAGTATTTTATAAGTTAAAGTGTAAATAGCTGTGTAATAACTAAAACATTTGTAAATAATATGTTAGAGAGTTACAGTTATAATTTCCTAAGAAGAATATAATTCATTCTTTTTCTTTCATTGAAAAAAAAAAAGAATTATAATTGCCACATTAGGAATCCTTTCTTTGGGAGAAACAATTATGAGTAATGACCAAAGGAATTTTTAGGATAAATTAATCTTGTATAAGATTTCCTTCTCTTCCCCTCCCCCCCCCCAAAATACCTATTTTGAATTACAGTTTCTACATCCGCTGCCCTTTTCTCTTTGTCTTAACTGCATCACAGTTTATGGGGAAATGTTTGAGTTTTGAACATTTTGAAAAATGTCCCAATGGATTTTGAAGAATCACTGGTATAAGATGAAAATATACAACCAATTTAAAATCTAGATTTTTTTTTAGTGTAATAGTAATACCTAAAATTCGTTAAATTTCTCAATTATTTCCAAACTTTGTCTTGTTTGTTGAGTTGCACTAATACTTCATCTTTTCTGTAGTACCTAGCACCTGAAGTAATCAGAAAACAGCCCTATGACAATACTGTAGATTGGTGGTGCCTTGGTGCTGTACTGTATGAAATGCTATATGGACTGGTATGTATTTCTACTCTTTCATTATTTTCCCAATATATTATAACTGATTTGCATTTTCTCTTTTCTCTTTCTCTTTCAATAATCTTGTGGACATTTAGAAAACATTAACAGAGTAGTAGTAACATGGTAAAAATTAGTTCAAAACCATGTATGCACAAAAAGAAAAACTTTTCATTTTGTTAGTATTTTTAAATGTGATTTTTCTATCAGTGTAATTATTACTTCAGGTATTCTCCTTCCTCTCTCATTTTGTTGGAATCGACACATAGTTGTAATATTAAAATTATACACTTTTATTCAGTTTACCCTAGTCATCATTCTGCCTAATTTCATAAAGACGGAAGGAAGAAAAGATGTTTGTATGTATTAGAAGATAATGCCTTTTGGGTGTTTCCTTGTATTTTGTTTTATAGGATTAAATTAATTCACTGGTGCTCCATTTTTTCCATCACTGAGAACCATCTCTTCCATTCACCATATATACCATGTCTTAAGATTTCATTTTTAAAAAAAAAGGATTTTTACTATGTAATGTTTCCCCAGCTAGAGCTTCTGATTAACATGAGTACATTTGTTTTGCTACATTGAGTTAATACTTCAACTTAAAGCAAACCATATAGGCATTTTTGTGGGTTTACATATCATTGGAGCAATAATGTATGCTTTTATTTAGCCTTTTGGAAGTAGTTGGAATCTTTCCTCGGCTCCCTTTGTGGTCCCAAGAGTGTCCCCCAGCCTCAGGCTGGGAACCATCCACTTACCTCCCCCACCCCATCCCCCAGTGCTGCCTCCATTAAGCTAAATAACACCATCGTCTGAGACCTGAGCTGGGGCTGGTTATTTTGTTCTGCTTTTTGTTTTATATCTTCCCCCCCTCCTCCTTACCCCCCTCCCCCCGAAAACGGGAGCTCTTGGTATATTTAGGAGCATTTGTCTCATGTTGCTAACTTTGATTGGTAGATTCTCACGACCTCCAACACTGTCTCTTCTTTGCCTTTGACTAAGATCTACTTGTTAAAAGGTCTAGTTTTCTGGTTATGCCAGTGACTTAGAACACCTCAAACCCACTTTATACCTTTAAGTGTTGGATAGTTGCCCTTCAGATACTTGAGTCCTTTTAATTTCTTTTTTTTTAATTTTTTTTTATTGTTTAAAGTATTACAAATAGTAGTACATATGTTTCCTTCTCCCCCTCCCCCCCATTTTTAATTTCTTTAGATGACTTTGAAAGCATAAAATATTATCACTGTATATAAAGTACAGTTGATTGAACAGGAACATTCGAAACATACACTTCATTAATTAATTTATGTGAACTATATTAAAATCAAGCTAGATTTTTTAAAGTAAAAAATAAAGTTTTTCTTCCTGCAGAATACATCCCATAATGCCACAGTACTTAGGAAGGAGCATGATCTTCAGGTCTTCATCTTTGCGGGCAACCTCTGTTTCAGTTTATTTATTCTCAAGTCTCAAGAAATTATTTCATGTTGAATCTCTGTTTCCAATAATGCTATTGTTATCCCATGATGAAGTTGGTGGTTTTCTTTAAAACAGGTACTGTTGAAACTTCATACAATTGGCACCTGTGTTATTGAACAGACTGGCCCTAATTCGTTCAATGCACATGCATTAAGCTGTCTGTGTGCTAGGTTTTAGAATCTCTTTGCATTAGAAGGCCACACTGCACCCAAACACGCCTGTGTATTTCTTTTGTCCAGACCCAGTTTGCTCCCTATAGATCAAGGCCAAATCCAACTATTTTAACCCAAACGTTTTGGTATAGTTCAATTAACACTAACCTCATTTTACTTTTTTCCCCCTCAGCCTCCTTTTTATTGCCGAGATGTTGCTGAAATGTATGACAACATTCTGCACAAGCCCCTAAATCTGAGGCCAGGAGTGAGCCTCACAGCCTGGTCCATTCTGGAAGAACTCCTGGAAAAAGACAGGCAAAACCGGCTTGGTGCCAAAGAAGACTTTGTATGTGTATCTCTCCCACTTTAAGCTTATTTATCAGTTGAAGATAAAGCCTTATTTTATGTGGTATTTAATGGGATGGATACAGCTCTTAAAGAAGAACATCATGAAAACGCATAACTAGTCTCAACAACTTTCACCAGTGTTTATACATACAGAACTATGCAGGGTTTGAACACTTGCATTCTTTGAATTGATCTCTGTAACAGTTCTCTCCTCTTCATCTGTAACAACCAGCTATCACACTCTTATTATTTATTTGATTTTTATTTATTAAAAATTCTCCCCTCTCCCTTCTTTTTTAAAAATTTTTGATTGCTTGAACTTTTAGAACATGTTGTTTAACAAGAATTTAAGTGCTTCCTGATGCATGAGGTAATGCATTTTATCTTGAACCAACATGAAATCACTTTTTTTTCTGAGAATTTGGTGATACCTCCTTGAGATAGTTATAGAATCTGTGGGTTTGGTTTTTTAATGCAGGGTAATTACATTGCTAGTGTAACTTGTTATCTTAGAGTGTCAGTATTCATGAACTATTGAGGGATAAGAACTTTTAAGTTCATTTAAATTTCTCAGAAATTCTTTGGGGCTGTTGGCCAACTTGAACTTGAGCTGTGAATAACAAACTCGGCTGCTACTGATTTTCTCCTCCTACACGTCCCAGTTCAGCAGATGGCTGTCAGCAGTTCTCTATCCAGCTTTGATGCCAGTCTGTTGTTTCAGTCAGTCTTGCTAATACTTTACACCTCCATGCCCCTTCGCCCTTTTATTGAATTCAGAAATTGCAACCCTGGATGAATTCAGCTGTCATCTCTGGGCTGCTGTTCATTGCTGAAGAAAGTTTCACAACTGGGCTAAAGTTCCAGTGTGTGTGTGCGTGTGTGTGTGTGTGTGTGTATGTGTGTGTGTGTGTGTGTGAAGTTTTTAGACACCAGTAAGGTGACACAGTTTTTAAGTAAGTGTTTATAATGAGATGTTTATAGCCACTCACAAGGCCTTTTTGGTCTTTTGGGGAGGAGACACGGAGGAGGAGATGTCTGTGATTCTAGCAGGAATTATTATACAAGATTTCAATGAGTGTTTAAAAAGAAACAAATAAGAGGAAGCACTTTGTGAGGTAAAACTTATCACACAAACTAAAACTTAATACAGTGGAGGGAAACTTGGTAAGTATGTCTACGTGAAGTGGTCTTCACTCTAAAGCATTTGCTACTGAAATCAATCACCATTAACACGAAAGAGATTCTGGTACCAATTTTAATGTGGGTGTATGTGGAGGCTTCCCCAGAGCAACAAGTAATTCTCAGACACCAGAATTGATAGTGTCAATTCTGACACTGTCTTCTCAGAGATAGAGTCATACTCCATGAGTAAAGGGCTCAGTCCCACAAGACAGCCCTCCATTTCAGATACCAGTCGCAATCCCAGGTGTTACCTGTGCGTCCAACAGACTGGCTATGCATTGGGTTCCCATGATCCCTCCTTTGGTTCAATTAATTTTCTAGAATGGCTTACCGAATTTAAGAAAACCCATTTACTTACTAGTTTACCGAAATATTATAAAAGTTACATGGCTTGTTTACCTCTTAAGCTTTACCTCATTTGACCGTCCCCATTTTTCCCTGTACTGCAACCATCCTGGACTCCCACTTTCGTGACCACACTAAGCTCTTTGCCACCCCAGGGTCTTCATAGTCTACTTGCAGTGTTCTCCGCTTATTCTTTTTTTTTTTAATTTATTGGGGTGACATTGGTTAATAAGTGTACAGTTCTATAGTACATCATTTGTATATTGCACTGTATGCTCACCAACCAAAGTCTAGTCTCTATCACCATATATTTGACCCCTTGTCCTCTTCCTCCTCCTACCCCCCATTCCCTCTGCAAACCTCCCTTCTGTTGTCTGCATCTATGAGTTTGTCGCCTTTTTGTTTCCCAGGTACCTCATTCTTTTATCTAGTTAATTCCTACTTATCTTTCAGAACTCTAGTCGGACATCACTTTCTCTAAGAAATCTTTTTAAACCACCAAACTAGGTTGGATCCTACTTTATACACTTCCGTGGCACCCTGCAGGGGAAAAAAGCTGGAATCAGCTCCTTGCCAACTTTTGATAGTAGCAACTCAAAGCAAAATACTTTAAATTTGTAGTAAAGTTCATCATCTTGGTTTTACCTCTGTCGTACAGTGTAAAACTCTTTTGCTTAACATCTTACTTACCTCTCCCATTCAGATAATAATAATTATTATTTGTACCTATGTAGTACTTTCATCTTTTTATACTACTCTTTATTTATATATTTTCCATTTATCCTTAAAACAGCCTGTTAAGTATCTAAGGCAGAAATGTTAATTCTGTTTTACCTATGAAGAAACTATGATTGTGAAGAGGATAAAGTGTGTCATGTGTACTCAGGTAGTCTTTCTGCTATACCACTTTGCCACATAAATAACATAAGCATGTATCTAAAAAGAATTATTGAGGAACAAAATGGTAATGGTTTGGTTCCATAAAATCTTCAGTGAGTACTTAATATATTCTCCAGCATTAGTTTGAAA
Organism: Antrozous pallidus; assembly: GCA_027563665.1. Lineage (NCBI taxonomy): Eukaryota > Metazoa > Chordata > Mammalia > Chiroptera > Vespertilionidae > Antrozous > Antrozous pallidus. The sequence continues at coordinate 38,544,597 of CM050510.1, forward strand.
TGTATTTTTTCTTTAATATTCTAGCTTGAAATTCAGAATCATCCCTTTTTTGAATCACTCAGTTGGACAGACCTTGTACAAAAGAAGATTCCACCACCATTTAATCCTAATGTGGTAAGTCTATATCCTTCCTTCTAAAATAATGAAATGTAGAACTGTAGCTCATCATAATTTTAACAAATATCTCAAAATCTAACCTGAGTGAAATTGAATCAGTGCATAAATATATGCAAAATATGTCACTTCAGGATGACCAGTAAGATTATAGTTTTATTAGACTGATAAAAAATATCTCCCAGTACAATAATTGTGAAGTATTTGTAGATTGACTTATTTCATTTAGCTCATTCAGGAGTGACTGTTTCAGACATGGTTCTATTAGGGACAATTTCTGCTCCTAATTTCTAGTGTTTGCAATAAGAACCTTATATTTTTAAGATTAATTTAACTTTCTCTTTAAATGGAGAGTTCACTGAGTTTAGTTATTTGCAAATAAATGTGTCATTAGGTAGTTAAAGAGTTAGGGATTCCTCCTCAGCAATCCTGGAAATGGCAACAGTGTTGATGTCAGAGTCAGGCACCTCCATGTTTGGATCCCTATTCTATGACTAATTAAGTAAAATTTTCAAGCAAGACCCACAACTCCGAAGCTATAAAAAAAAAAGGTAAATATGTGAAAAGATGTTGAAGAAATGCAAAATAAAATCCTTACAGGTTTTTTTCACCTAATAGATTAACAAAGATCAAAAAGTTAGCTATACTAGAATAAGATAGATATTCTCATTCATTGTTCTCAATACTTGTATCCTTTTATTTAACCCTGACAATAATCCTATGAAATAGTACTGTTATTTTACATCATACTTCTGTTGAGTGAACTTAGGCACAGAAAAGATTAAGAAACTTGCCCACAGTTTAATTAAAGTTGCAGAACTAGAGTTTGAAGACAGAGCTTTCCCTCACTTTTAACATAAGAAATACGGTATTGTCCCTGATAGTACTAGCCATGAGCCATAAGAGCATTTTCAAAATATTTATAAAGTCAGGGAAGAGAACTTTTATCATCACTTATTAAGCACCTTCTATATGTCAGATCCTACCAATTTTATGTATTAATGCATCAAATCTTCACAAGTTTAACAGGTTCCAGGATTTTTATTTTACAGAAGAGGAGGCAAGCTTTCCTATTATAGAAAAAATTGGGTAATTTAAATATATTTCTTTATTGATTTCAGAGAGGAAGGGAGAAGGAGAGATAGAAACATCAATAATGAGAAAGAATCACTGATTGGTTACCTCCCGCACAATCCCTACTGGGGATCAAGCCCGGAACCCAAGCATGTGCCCTTGGGCAGAATCAAACCTGGGACCCTTCAGTCCACAGGCTGCCACTCTATCCACTGAGCCAGCCTGGCTAGGATTAGGGTAGTTTATATTAAAGAATTCTAGCTAGCAGAACTCATAGCCAGAATTCAAACCTTTTTTAAATTTTTTTTATTATTTCAGAACCCCTGTTTTCTAAGGTTAATGTAAGAATTTGGTGACATCATGTATATAATTTCTAGTCTATTTTCCTCTGTGGTGAAATTTCTTATATAGAAGGATAGAGCATTTTGGGTTTCCCTGGCTTCTGCTCTGCTGTTTGTAGACCTCTACCAGGCTAACTATATCCTTCGCTTATAATAACTACTCTGAATTCCTACCTGTTCACCTCAGTTAGACTTGGTGAATTGAACTTTTGATATATATATATTTTATAGATGTTTATATATATATATATTAATTTCAGAGAGGAAGGGAGAGGGAGAGAGAGAAAGAAACATCAATGATGAGAATCATTGATTGGCTGCCTCCTGCACGCCCCCTACTGGGGATCAAGCTTGCAACCCAGGCATGTACCTTTGACCAGAATCAAAGCCAGGACCCTTCAGGCCAAGGCTCTATCCACCGAGCCAAACGGGGGTTTTAATCACAAAAACAACAACAGCCTGTAAATATTAGAATCGAGAGTCTAGGTCAGTGGTTGGCAAACTCATTATTCAACAGAGCCACAGTTTGCCGACGACTGGGCTAGGGTGTGAATTGAACATTTTAAAGCTTCCCTTTCTCTTAGAGCAGAGTTAACTAGAGCTTCAGGGATGGGCTTTAATGATGAATCACTGAATTTGCAACTCAATTTTATCTGTAAATACATTGGAAAGGGATAGACTGTTCGCTTGTATCAAATTTGTAAAAGAAAATTAAGAACCATTGCCTTTGGGCCTAAGCAGACACCATGCTTCATTTCCTAATTTCCTGGTCCCTTTGGGCCCTTTGAGCTAAGGGTGAATGCTTAGTGACCTCTGTGGCACAAGAGTCACCTTTCACAGTTTTACTTACAGCCCTTCATTCCTTCATTAAAAGGCTTCATCTACCCGAAGTTGAGAAACTGGATGGGCAGGATTTAATGGAAGCTCAAATGCAAAATGCTATTCCGAAAACCTACCTGAACCCTTTTTCTAAACTTAGTGGTGATGAATAGAGAGAAGGGGAGTCATAAGCAGGGACTGAGAGATTCATATTAACATTGGTAAGGACTCTGTTATGCTAGCTCTCCTTACCCTTCTCTTTCCTCGCCCCTCCCAACAACAAGAACTTTACCTGTTAGAAGGACCTCACCTAAGGAATAAAAGCAGAAAATGTTCCAAAGCAATGACGAAGTAAGAAAACATCTAAACTTACCAGGAATCAATATTCAAATCCATGAAGGGTTTAATGAAGAATTAAATTAATGAAAAAGCTAAGGTGAATAATAGTATTCTTTTGATGTTTTAGGCAGGACCAGATGATATTAGGAATTTTGATGCAGCGTTTACGGAAGAAACAGTTCCATATTCTGTGTGTGTGTCTACTGATTATTCTATAGTGAATGCCAGCGTACTGGAGGCTGATGATGCATTCGTTGGTTTCTCTTATGCACCTCCTTCAGAAGATTTATTTTTGTGAACATTTGGCCATCCGGGAACCATTGAGCAAATATAAGCCTATGTACAGATGAGACTGAAATTCCTGTTTGTGTGAATATATGTTTAATGCCTCTTTTTTACAAATAATGTTAACTATGAAAAATGTATTTTCTGCTGTATGTAAGAAAATAGTGCATTTCAAAGAGCTAAGTTTGGAATTAAAATTTGTATTGTTTATTAAGCTTATTTTTAAACAAAAATTTTAAAAGCTATTGTTCTTAGCATTAACCTATTTTTAAAGAAAACTTTTTTGCTAATGACTGTTTTTTCCCAAGTTTACACTAACACCTACCCAAGATAGACTGTTTTTCAACAGCCTATTTCAGTTCATTAACATATATTAATGCCTTTGTAACTCTACTTTGATCTTTGTTCTCAGATCAGAACTATGCAATTTGTATGTGGTTGTTTAAGCAGAAACCATGTCTGTCCATAATAAATTGTTACTTGCCATAATCAGTGTTGGTAGGATTAAAGTGTAAAAGCATAGTTAACACATTGGCTGCTAATTAACACTTTGAGTAACTGTTCATTCTGCAGGTCAAATTAAAAAGTAACAAAAAGAGGCCCAGGCTGGGTAGCTCAGTTGGGTAGGGCATTGTCCTGATACACCAAGGTTATGGGTAACACAAGAATCAACTAATGAATGCATAAATAAGTGGGTCAACAAATCTGTCTCTCTCTGTCTCTCTGTCTGTCTCTCTCTCTCTCTCTCTTTCTCTCTCTCTCAATAAAAAGAAAAGTAACAAAAGGAAATCCTTTGCTTTTGAAATACCAGTTTAAATTCATGAATTATTTTTCTTCTGGAGTAAAAGTAAATATTTAATAGTTGACATTTTAAATATTCTCAAGCATCTGAAAGGTAATAAAGTACTGCTGGATTTATTTTTTAAGGTGGTGCCAAAATAAATGTATGTGTGTCGTGTGTTTATGTTACAAATACATTCTATTTGTGTTCTTTTTGGTCTTTTGAATGTTTAATGTACTGTTAAATAGGTCTAAATCTTGGTATTTTGTTTTGCAAATAGCTTTTCAAAACTGCCTCCCTAATTGGTTTGTTAAGTGAAAAATATTGAGCTTCCTAGAATATTTATCTAATTGGGAATTAAAAAGTAGAATAGCAAATTCAGGATTAATATAAATGTGTACAGTTTTACTATAATGTAACAAGTTAAAAATAATTCAGATAGATGCCTAGCATCTTATGTATGTTAGAAAATGTACGGGAAATTGGCCTTAAAGTCATACTAAAAACCAAATAACTTGTGTACTTGTAATTGTAAAAGAATGCTTATCTTGGAATTCTGACTTTTAGTTTAGAGATTTTGTAAGTCATGTAGGAAACATTGTAGAAAGAATTTGGTGACCCAGTTTAGATGCTTCAAGAACAAGCATTCTTTCCATGTATTTTCTCTTGAGAAAGAAATCACGGGCATTTCATACCAATATCCTTTGGTTTAAAAATGTTGAGCAGAATGGGGGGAAGGGAGTGTGTTTTTCTTAGATATAATAATATTTGCATTCAATACACTGAATCTTCCTTTAGAAGCAAGATTTTAATAATAACAACACTGTAAATATTTGGTTTATTTGGTACTACTGTAAGTTTTTTTATACAAAGCTCTTTGCTTATAAAGCAAAATAGTTTCTTGTATGATTTTTTACTCAGCCATTTCTTAATTAAACTGCCAAAAAATCAAGTGCAATATTGTATATTTTTAAGAACAAATTTAAAATAGAATGTTGCTGTTTTTTGCATCTCAAAAAACTACAAATCTTACAAAGTGTAATAAAACTAGCAAAAAGATTAATGATCATCTAATGCCTGTCATTACGTTACATTAAAATTGGTGATAGTTACAGTATCATTACAAAATGAATTTTATATATATATATGTAATTTTGTTTACTGATGCATAATATATATATATGGAAGACAAGTAAAATTTTAACTAAATAGTTGAACATGTAAAAATTACTCAATTATTCCATATCACAAGGTGATTATTCTTTTATTTGAAACCCTGAAGTGTATGCAGGTGAGTTTCAGGTGGCTTGAATACCTTAAGGTGATGTGCCAAGTTTTGTGTGTAAATGAAATCCAGTTAGGGCAGGGATTGCTATATAGCTTTGTTCAGATGCTCAAAAGGACTCGTTGCTATAACATGATAGGCTTCCTTCACTGCCACTTTGTTCTTCTTTACTCACCTAATACCAAGAGAAATTACTCTCCGACTTCCCTGAAAGGATTTCAATTGAAGATATATGTCATTTACTAATATTTAGCTTTTTTGTGTCTTAACCAGTATTGTATAATCATCCATTTGTAATGCTTTAAACATATTCCTCAGTAGGTGAAAGGTCTCCTACACAAAAATATTTCTCATTTTATTTCTTTACATTTTTGCAGAGATACGTCAGAAATATAGCTATCTTAAAACGTTAGCTTTTAGTTATTCAAAGTCAATATAGAGGAGAATAATTTAAAGTGATGTTGCACACAAGCAAAGCCAGTAGAGAAGTATAAGCTCAGCATGATATAGCCAACCAAAGGGTCTTATACTATAAAGTTATTTTTAGATAATGTCTTGAAAATGATGGATCACCATATGAATCTTGAGGATTAGTGTAAAACAAAATAACATCACTCTACATAACTCCACTTACTGGAAGAACCAGACACAGTTGGTTTTAGAAACCTTGCATGCAAACATGACTTGGGAGTTTTTGTGGTAAACTTTCTCTCCCCCCCCTCTCTCTATAGATATATAGATATATAGATATATAGATATATATATTGGATTCATCATTTTTTCTAATGTATTTTTTTCTGGTAACTAAAGTGTTCTTAATTCTGTATCATCCTATTAGTTTTATTATTTTTACATCAGAACTGTAAAATGCTTAAGAGCTACATTAGTAATTAAAAAATAAAAAAGGAATTTCAGTACAGAAATACATTAAATAAATGAAAGCAAAAACCAAAGATATGAGGAGAACCAAGAGGACAAAACAAGCCTTAACTGAAAGTTTGGAAATACTCAAGGAGCTACTCTGAGCCATATTCTCTCAGCTTCCAATGACCATATTTAATAAGCACAACAGCCAAGAAAGACAAGCAAAGTTTTATGTTTAAAAGATAATCAAATGTAGACTTCTTTTGTACTTCAAGGTGCTAATTTAAACAGTTCCATTTAAATATAGAATATGCGAGAAAGGTCATTAATAAAAGTATTGGTCCCCCTACCCAAATTAATGTTAGACATAAGAGTTGATGGCATTTTGCTAGTGTTTTAAATCTCTATGAACAAATTTCAATATTTGTTCCTTAAGCCTAAATATTTAAGTTTTATAGAAAACCCACTACAATATTAAATGCTGGTAAATACACATGAAATGCCTTTACAATAGAAATAGTTTTTCAAATGTTAACAAGGTGCTGTGGTTCTAAAATTCAAATAGTCTAATAATTATGGATTCTCACAGTAACTACATAAGTGTATTACAGTAAAGAGGACAGTGATATGCATGAGCCATACTTGAAGCTCAGGTAGTTATGAATGAGATCACTGGACAAATATTTCCAAAGCCTCAACGATGTACGCAGCAAAAGGGTGGTCTTTAGGATCTTCACTTGTGCACACAGAGAAGAGCTCGATTACTTTCTGGTATGTCTCATCCAGTTCTTCCATATTAAGAGGTGGCCTTGTTCCCAAAGCTGCATAGTATGCTGCATCATCGAAGTCACTTTCATCAAAAGTTTTATCTTCATCATAATCGTCATCATCTGAAAGAGTAATGTGTGGGATACATAAAGTCATTTCCCACAGAGTAAGGCCAAAGGCAAATATGTTTGCTTTGTCAGTACTAATACCATTTTCCTCCAAAGCTTCCTTGGGTTTCCAAGGCTCAGTGCCAATGTAACAGGCCTCAGGGTCAGTTACTGTCATGTTTTCATCCAATGGTAGAGAGATTCCTACATCACAGATTTTAATTGTTTCAAAATCATCTTTAATTACAACATTTGAAGACTTTATGTTGCCATGAAGCAACTTCTTGTCTTGGTGCAGATACTTTAACCCTCTTGCCATGTTCAAAGTAACTTTTTAAATTTTGGCTGCTGGAAAAGGACTGTGGCTGTCTTTATTTCGTTCTTCGATTAAGTCATTTAGAGACTTTTCACCCCTGTATTCATAGCAAGACATAGATGACCATCACTGGCTTCAGTGAAAGCACGATAACCTATAACATTTGGATGATGAAGGTTTTTCAAAATCTTAGCTTCATCAGTTAATCTCTTTTAACACATACTTTGATAATCACCATCATTTCTAGAATTAATCTTTTTCACAGCCCAAGGAGAATGAGACAAGCCTCTTGGAAATTCGATTTCCTTTTTTCAGATAATTTGCTTGGTGTCTTAAAATTATTGATTTCTTCCATTGTAATAATCACTCTAGGTCCTCAGCCTCCCGCGGGCCAACCACGATGTCGGCTACAGAAGCCCTAATGTATTTTCATAATTTTCTTTTTATTAGGGAACAGAGATTTCCCCTTCAATATTAGTTAAATCTTTGTGAGGAAGACTATAATCAAGTATCAGCATTTAAGTGTTTTTATGCTTTTATTAACTCATGGAAATAGGCTTATATGTAGGAAAACACCCACATGGTCAAATTTGATCATGTTGAATTTGTTCAGTCTTCCCAGATTGTAGGTATAGCCTTGAATTTTTTTCTTCTGCCTCAGTGATAGTAATAATGCAGCATAACTGTTTACTTTGTTTACTGATGCATTGATGTTGAACGCTAGCAATTTATTTAGTAAGATATCCCCTAGCAGTGTGCCCAAATTAGATATCAAGACCTAGCTGGTTTGGCTCAGTGGATAGAATGTTGGCCTGCGGACTGAATGGTCTCAGGTTTTATTCCTGCCAAGGGCATATGCCGGAGGTTGCGGGCTCCATCCTCCCCACCCCATAAGGGGTGTGCAGGAGGTGGCCAATTAATGATTCTCTCTCATTAATGTTTCTATCTATCCCTCTCCCTCTCTGAAATCAATTAAAAAATAAAAAATAGATATGAAAAGCAAACTGTTCTTGTTTGCAGATGAATATCTTTGTAGAAAATCCAACAGAACTTTAAAAAGTTATGGAACTAATAAGTGATTATAACAAGATTTCATTATCCAAGGTTAATATACAAAAAAATCACTTTCGTATATACCAGCAATTTAAAATTAAAAGCACCGTTTACCTTAGCAATCTCTCCAAACAAAAACAAGGTATAAATCCTAATAAAATATGTGTGAGATCTGTATGAGGAAAACTACCTTCTGTCTGACATTTCATATAAACAGAATCACAATATTTGTCTTTTTGTGTCTGGCTTTTTGCGCTTTGCATAGTGTTTTCAAGTCTCATCCATGTTATAACACGTGTTAATACCTCATCCCTTTTTACGGCCGATTGACTCCACTGCAGGGATATACCACACTTTATCCACTCTTTTACTCCTAATAATCCGATGAACATTCCTGTATAAATTTTTGTGTGAACGTGTGTTTCGAATCCTCTGGGATCTCTGTAAATACATCATTTGTGGCTTGGGATCGTTGGGTCATCCAGTATCTCTGTTTAGTCTTTTGAGGTAGTCCCCGGGATGTTTTCCAATTTGACGGCACCATTTCGCATCCCACTAGGAAAGTTTTTACTTTTTTAAACAACCATGGGCACTGCCGGCCTGTGACTAAATGACAGCCAATGGTTTCTATCTTTTTTTGCTTTGTTTTTCGGGGAGAGAGCGAGAGTAATCGAAGGGGCACAAGGCCTGTGGGCCCGGTTGCCCTGGTGACTGGGAGGCGCTGTCCCGGCAGCCCCCGCGCCGGCCGCCGCCAACGGACTGACGGAAGCTGCGCGCGTGCGCGCTCCGGCTTCCCCGGGTCGCTGGCGGGAGGGCGCGCGGCCGCGGAGGTCTGTGTGTGCGAGATCCGGTGTCCCGCGTCGCTGGGCTGGGCCCGCGCAGTCCGGGGGTTGGCGCTGTGCGTGGGAGGGGTCTTGGAACGCGGGGTGCGAGGCCGGATTCGCGGTCGGCGGCGTTGGGGTGAGGCGTTTTCCTTCTGACGTGGCCGGGAGCCAGCCGGCGTTGGCTTCTTCAGGCTGTGAGGAAGCGGCTAGAATCTGATCCACGTTCGCTTCATGAGTGGCTTTCAAGTCTTTTCCCCACTTAACCCACTCACGCGCAGGACCGCTGTTTTTTAAAAAAAATACGTTTTATTGACTTTTTTACAGAGAGGAAGGGAGAGAAAGTCAGAAACATAGATGAGAAACATGGATCAGCTACCCGCTACATACCCCCTACTGGGGGTGTGCCCTGGACCGGAACCGAACCGGGGACCTTTCCCTCCGCAGGCCTATGCTCTGCCCACTGAGCCAAACCGCCCAGGACCGCTGCGTTTTAAGCTACTGGATCCAGCCCTGATTCACCACCTCCTGGTGCTTCTCTGGGTGCCTATCCCAAGAGCCCGACACAGCCTATCTCCAAAACTGGAACATTTTCCTACTTTTATCCCGGCTTCAGGATTTGCCTTAGAGCAGCAGGAGCATCCACCTGCACCCGTGTTGAACATCCAGGCGCAGGCTGGTCACCAGGCCAGTGTGAAATTGTAAAAGTCTAGAACCCATCTCCTCTGTGCCATCTCATTTCTGATGCCATAGGTCAGACTGTCCATCTGTCAGGACTGTTTCAATAGCTAGAAACTGATTGTCACTCTTCCTCTATTCCAACCCATTTCCCACATGGACAGCAGGCCCTGGTTCCCCAAATAATGTGACCCTATTGCTTGGTAAAAACGTCCCTGGCTTTTCTTTGCCTGTGTAATGATCACAGGCTTCAAAAGCTTTCACAGTCTGGTTGGGTCTCACCCAATCATTGCATTGTCGACTAAAGGCCTGGTGCGTGAAATTTATACATTGGGGTGCCAGCCGGCCTCAGTGTGAGAGGGCAAGGCTAGGCCAAGGGACCCCACTGGTGCATGATCAAGGCTGGGGAGGGATGCAGGAGGTTGGCCAGTAGGGGAGGGACTGGGGAAGGACTCCAGAGTGTGTCCAGCCATCCTGTATAGTCCCCATCAGCCGGACCCCAGCAGCAAGCTAACCTACCAGTGGGAGCATCTGCCCTCTGGTGGTGAGTGCACGTCATGGCGAGCAGTTGAGTGGCCTTAGCATATCATTAGCATGTTATGCTTTGATTGGTTGAACGGATGACTGGACACTTAGCATATTAGGCTTTTATTATATAGGACTGGAGGTGGGTGATCCCTCAGCCCAAACTGCCCCCTCTCACATACTGGGAGCCCTCAGGGGATGTCCTACTGACCACTCACCCCAAGCCTGCCCAAGGCCTAAAGCCTCTGGCCAAGGCTTTAGGCCTTGAGCACCCAGCCATCGCCCTACAATGGGGCCGATGGCTGGCTTCGTCCCAGCCCTGCCACCCCCAACTTTCCCATTCCCTCCCAGGCCTTTGCCCTAGCCAGCTCGTACCTGGCTATCTCCGGCCTCGGCCCCGCCCTCACACCCCCCCCGCACCCCCCCCCCCCCCCCCCCCCCCCCCCCCGCCCCAAGCTTTCTTCCTGGCCAGCAGGCACTGGCTGCCTCAGCCCCGCCCCCCCACTCCTGATTGGCTGATGGATGTGGCTGGTGGGGGTAGCGAAGGTATAGTCAATTTGCATATTACTCTTTTATTAGATAGGACTAGAGGCCTGGTGCATGAAATTCATGCACGGGGGACAGGGAGGTTCCCTCAGCCCAGCCTGCACCCTCTCTAATCTGGGACCCCCTTGAGGGATGTCCAACTGCCAGTTTAGGCCCGATCCTGGTAGGATCCCAATAGGATGGGGCCTAAACGGGCAGTCGGACATCCCTCTCACAGTGCAGGACTACTGGCTCCCAACTGCTCACCTGCCTACCTCCCTGATTGCCCCTAACCACTTCTGCCTGCCAGCTTGATCATCCCCTAACCACTCCCCTGCCAGCCTGATTGATGCCTAACTGCTCCCCTGCCAGCCTGTTTGCCCTCAGCTGCTCTTCCCTGCAGGCCTGGTTGCCCCCAACTTCCCTTCTTTGCTGGCCTGGTCCCCCACAACTACCCTCCCCTGCAGGCTTGATTGCCCCCAACTACTCTCCTTTACAGGCCTGGTTCCTCTCAACTGTCCTCTACTGGCCTGATTGCCCACAACTGCCCTCCACTGTAGGCCTGGTCCCTCTGAACTGCCCTCCCCTGCTGGCCATTTTGTGGTGGCCATCTTGTGTCCACATGGGGGCAGCCGTCTTTGACTACATGGTGGCAGCCATCTTGTGTATAGGAGTGATGGTCAATTTGCATATTACTCTTATTTGATGGGATAGAGACCTGGTGCACAGTGGGGGTGGGGGCCAGCTAGTTTGCCCTGAAGGGTATCCTGGATCAGGGTAGAGTTCCTTTGGGCATGGAGCAGCCTGGGTGAGGGGCCTGTGGTGGTTTTCAGGCCAGCCACGCCCCCCAGCAACCCAAGCGGAGGCCCTGGTATCTGGAATTTATCTCCTATAATTGAAACTTTGTAGCCTTGAGCAGAGCATATTACTCCTTTATTAGATAGGATAGTTTCCCTTCTTTCAGCCCCAGAAGTCTTATGTCCCAATAAAGCTACATGTATTTCCCTGAACACAGCACATGCTTTAAGATGTATTGTAGGAACTATGGCCTCTCAGACATGGACTCTGAAGTTCCTCCCTATGTAATAGCAGAAAGGACAGTCTCAGTTACTTTTCTTTGAAAAGTGGCCTAAACTCCAACAAGTAGGTCTAAAAACATTTTACTAATTTGTATCCCCAGTGCCTAGGACAGTCTGGTATCCAATAAGTAGTAAATGCCCAATAAATATTTAATAATGAATAAATGTGATGGTCATTGTTTCTGACTTCTCTAAATTGACAACTCCTTGAACACAGGATCCACTCTTAATCATTTTACCCCTAGCACCTAACACACGTATTGGCTGATACTGTTTCCAATTATGTTTGCGGTTCTCTAAATGAATTTTACATATTCCACCCTTGTTACTATTGTGGAGCGACTTCTACGACCAGTTGCAAACGACCACGAAGGCGGTTAAGCTGGTAATAAGCAGGCAAGGACTTACTGAAAACTGGCCAGGACGGTCGCGGGGGCACCATGCAAACACCCACGGCCGCACCGCCCTGCGTGCAGGCAGGTCTTTTAAAGGGGTCTGAACCATGAATGTTATTGTCCTGCGCTTGGCGAACAGCCCTCAAGGCCGCATCTGGGGAAGGGGTGCCAATAGACTATGAATGACCCTATTGCTCACTCTTTATCTTCTATGTTTTCTGCTAGACATGGGAAAGTGGTCCTATCTTTGTGAAAACAGTGATGTGGCTACCTAATTGGCATCAGACCGTTACTCCTCTGGTTATAGTCTTCAAGGTCACAAGCTGGAAACTAAAGCAATAATTATTTTGTTTTAAGCAAGCAGGGGTAAACTGTGGCCAAAGTTTCAAACAGCAGTTTTACTTCTTATGACCTTATTTCAGTTACTATCCTATCTAATAAAAGAGTATTATGCAAGTGGACCGTACCTCTGCTACACCCACATGCCATGCCCACAAGCCAATGAGGAGCAAATATGCAAGTAAACCCAACCAAGATAGCTGCAGCCACTGAGAACAGGAGGGAGGCTTGGGTTTCCCTGGCAATGGAAGAAGCCAAGCTTTCCAGCTGCCCTTGCCAGCCTAGGCCTCCCTTCAATGCTACAGAGTTTCAATGATAAAAGATAAATCCTAACGAAAATGGCGGCAGCCACGAAGCTGGAGAGAGCTGGAGGCTAGGGTTGCCCCTGGTGATGGAAGAAGCCAAGCTTCTGCAGCCCTGGCCAGCCTAGGTTTCCACTCCAGGCTACAAAGTTCCAGCTGTAGAAGATAAATAAATCCCAGATACCAGGGCCTCTGCTTACATCACCAGGGGGTGTGGCCGGCCTGCAAACCACCACAGGCCCCTCGCCCAGTTCACCCCACATCCCAAGGGAACCTCCACCCTGATCCGGGACACCCTCCAGGGCAAACCAGCTGGCCCCCATCCATGCACCAGGCCTCTATTCTATCTAACAAAAGAGTAATATTCAGATTGACTATCACTCCAACACATAAGATGGCTGCCCCCATGTGGACACAAGATGGCCACCACAAGATGGCCAGCAGGGGAGGGTAGTTGGGAGGCAGCAGGCCTGCAAGGGAGGGCAGTTGGGGGCGATCAAGCCTGAAGGGGAGGGCAGTTAGGATGACTAGGCCAGCACAGGAGGGAAGTTGGGGGCAAACAGGCTAGCAGGGATGCAGTTAGACATCAATTAGGCTGACAGGGGAGTGGTTAGGGGGTGATCAGGCTGGCAGACAGAAGCAGTTAGAGGCAATAAGGAAAGCAGGCAGGCGAGCAGTTGGGAGCCAGCAGTCCTGGATTTTGAGAGGGCAGTCAGACATCCCTTGAGTGGTCCCAGATTGGAGATGGTGCAGGCTGGGCTAAGGGACACCCCCCCCCCCCCCCGTGCATGAATTTCGTGCACGGGGCCTCTAGTGTTTTAATGTTTTATGTTGGTCAGTATTAAAGATTTAAACCAAAAGAGGTTTTATCATCTGATACAATTCTTTCATTTTGATTTTCCTCTAGCAGCTAGGAAATGCTGGGTCTAGTACCAAGTTCTCAGATTTTGCAGGTTAACTACACTTTGTAACTTAAATTGAATTTATGAAATAACTTTTGCCACTTTCATTTAAAAAAAAAAAACACCTGCAATTGGACCTCATCATACAATATTTATTTTAGGCAGCATTTTTTGAATACCTACTCTATAAAGAGACATTTGAGGCTGCTGTTCTAAGTTTGCTGTCTTGTAGAGACCCTTATCAATTAGTGTTGATAAACATGTGATTTGGAAAAAGAAAAATTTTGTTTCCCTTTGGATAGGGATTTCTTAAAGTTGGAAATTGTATTTTGTTTTATCTCACTGTCAATTTTAAGTTGCATAGCTTGTAAAGTTTCATTAGAGGTCTTCAGTTTACATTTTAATTAATTTTATTTCTAGGTGTTCTCATCTGTAGCCTTTACCAGCCACTGTGGTTTAATCAATTAGTAACAGAGAAGAATCATTAACTAGGAGAAAATGTCAAATCTAAAAATGAAAGAGACAGCCCTTATCTATCTTGACAGAAGTGGAGGGCTCCAAAAGTTTATAAATGATTGCAAATACTACAATGGTATGTTCAGCAAAGGTAACTTTATTTTAGAAACTTTAAAATAAATACCTACATATGACTATTCTAATTTTTATATTTGTGTATTTTTACAGATTCAAAACAAAGTTATGCTGTCTATCGATTCAATATTTTAATAAACCCCTTTGATATTGTTGAACTAGATGCTGAACTTGGAAATCACATTTTACATCATCCTGTAAAAGCTGCTGAAGTTTTTCAATCAGTAAGTTAAAGAAAGCAATAATTTTATGCCACATGAAATTTTTGGTAACTTTTTTGTTTGTTTGAAATCACAGGTCTGTTTTATTGCTGTTAAGACTCTCTCATTAATTGGACAATTACAGACTGAAACTCAAGTAAGTTTTAGTTAAATTAAACAAAGAAAACAAATATACAATACCTTTAAGATGACTGAAAGTAAATATTTTATATTCTTTTTTGTTTATTAAAATAAAATTCTAAGTTCAATGGAATATACACTTCTTTCTTTACTGTATTACCACTTATTAAACATTTTGTTAATAAAACATAAAATATTTCAAACATACCCCCAAATAAAGGGACTTATATGACAAGCCTGCATATATCTATCACTGAGATTTAATAGTTTATAACAGTGGTTGGCAAAATCATTAGTCAACAGAGCCAAATATCAACAGTATGATGATTAAAATTTCTTTTGAGAGCCAAATTTTTTAAACTTAAACTTTTTCTAATGCCATTTCTTCAAAATAGACTCACCCAGGCCATGGTATTTTGTGAAAGAGCCACACTCAAGGGGCCAAAGAGCCGCATATGGCTTTTGAGCCATGGTTTGCCAGCCACTGGTTTATAATATTTTGCCTTGCCTATATCATCAACATTTTTTAATATTTTAAAAGAAATCCAAGATATTTCGTTATTTTACCCCTACATAGTTTAGTATCAACCTCTAAAAATTGTGGAGATTTTTCTTATATACTAGTAACCATAGTGACATTACCACCCCTTATAAAATTAACAATAACTTCTTGGTATCATTATAATATCCAGTGTGTATTTAAATTTACCCAGTTGGGGCCTCAAGAATGTCTCATGGTTAATTTGTTCAAAACAGAGTCAAAGCATAGTCTACATATTGTAATTGATTTTTACATCTCACTAAATCTCTCTTAGTTTAGAGCCATTTTTCTCCCCCTCCATTTTATACTATTGAATTTTTTAAGAAATTAATTGTTCTGTAAAATGTATATAACGTATATTTAACTGATATGTCCTTGTGGTATTTGACTTGCCCCTCTATACCCCATATTTCTGGAAAATAGAAGTTAGTTCTAATGACTTGCTTAAATTGAGATTCAACTCATTTTGACAACAATACACCTTTGTTAGTTTCTCAGTTCATATTACACTTCATTAGGAGAACTACCTGTTCTCGCAATTTTAGCGATGCCACAATTCATTAGTGAGTTTAGGTGATGTCAGCCAGATCCCTGCAATATAGTTTCCCTATCACCTTCCACCTTAAGGTTTTTGCAGCCATTGATAATCATTACCTAGAATATATTATTTCATTAGGATTGCAAAATTGTGATTTTTCTAACTTTAGCATCCTTTCAGAATGTATTAACTGAAATAATTCTATAAGAGAAGTTTTCTTTCATCATCTATTTGGTTATCCTGAAATACAATTTGTACAAGAAAGACAGAATAATGTTTGATTATTTCCATTTATGGATTTTCAGAGTAATGAGTTGAAATCTAGCCTCTAATGATGACCAATAATTATTTTGGTTTTTGTTCTTTTTTGAAAATAATTATGAGGAACTCAGGAATTTTTTTTTTTGAACTCAGGAATTTTTAAGTATATCTAATATGTTTCACTGAATCTTTGTCATTCTTCTTAATGCTTTTATTATCCTACCTTTGATCTTTGGATATCCCTTAAAGTTTGTTCCCGTCCCCTTTGGGCCCATTCCATTAGTGTTTTTTTTTTAATTGATTGATTTTAGAGAGAGAAGAAATTAGATGAGAGGAGATGGAGAGAAACATTGATTTGTTGTTCCACTTATTTATGCAATAATTGGGTGATTCTTATATGTGCCCTGACCAGGGATCAAACCCGCAACCTTGGCATATTAGGACAATGCTCAAACCAACTGAGCTACCTGTCCAGGGCCATCCCATTGTTTTGTTTTTGTTTTTGTTTTTGTTTTTGTTTTTGTTTTTGTTTTTGTTTTTGTGTATGTGTGTTTTAAAATATATTTTTATTGATTTCAGAGAGAAAAGGAGAGGAAGAGATAGAAGCATCAATGATAAGAGAATCATTGATTGGCTGCCTCTTGCATTCCCCCTACTGGGGATTGAGCCTGCAACCTGGGCATGTGCCCTTGACTAGAGTCGAACCTGGGACCCTTCAGTCCATAGGCCGATGCTCTATCCACGGAGCCAAACCAGCTAGGACCCATTTGTTTTTTATAGTTCCCCTTCCCCTTGGTTTCTAGCATAAGGAGATGTACCAGGTCCATCTGGTATATTTTCTGCCCCAGACCTGGAATCAGCCATTTCTCCCGAGGAACTCTGGTTCCTTTTAGTGAGAAATTATATTTAGCAGTCCCAATCTGGGCAGTTGAAGTGTCTTATATCTTTTCAGTGGCTATATCCAGGAAATGTGTATTTTTTAGGGAAAATTATTAGTTAAAATGATATTTTCAATTAAAATGTAAGGTTTTAATAGTTTGTATCTTTAATTGTATATTTAAGTATCTTTTATGTTTAAAATTTTGGTTTCTAATAACACTAACAAATCATTTACTTGATTTACCCTACAAATATACACATATTATAATGCAAGTCCAATTGGATCTGCAGTTTTATTAATACAATTTTTATGTTCTTATTAGATTAATATAGTGCTGAAGTTAACACATTTACCTTCTCTGCCAAGTTATAATCTTAATTTTTGTGAGTTTCCACTTGATTATACATCTCAAAGATTTTATATGATGCAAGGGATTGTCATTGCAATGACAACTGTAACCAAGTATACCCAAGGAGCAAGATTTCTTTGTTCAGATGAAGCATGTCCTCTTTCAAAAGGTAAATATTAAGATGCAAAATCAAAAACGTTAAGCAATTTATTGTTTAATCCTAAATCATGTTTACAGTTAGTTCTAAAACATTCACAGAGTAGAAAGAATGTTAGAAAATATGGTGTTTCTCAGTGTTTATAAGTTGAAATGCATTCATTTTTCCCTTCCTCTTATACCAACTTAACAGGTGCTCTTGTATAGCTGAAGTACTTGTTCTCACATTATTCCATAAGTGTTTGTTCATGCTGTTCCCATTGCATGCACTATTCTCTCTCAACCCTTTGGCTTAACTTCTCTTTAGTCCTTCTCAAGGACATCTTTCCTATTCATCCTCATCTCTCATTCGGTTGGATGCCCTCTCCTCTCTCTGTAAATGAATACTACATACTGAAATTATGGTTCTTAATGCTTCCTATTGAAATTGTGTGTTTAAGTATCCATACACCAGTGCATTGGCACAGTGTTTGTCAAGAAATGATCATCAGTAAATGTTACTTAAATTGTTCTGAATCCACACACAAAATTGAATTAATTATACTTTGAGTTAGATTAATTTTAAAGGACTGAAAATGGATAGCTAAATCCAAAAGCAAATTTAGCTTGCTTCTGTTCTCTTCTTTTCAGGATTTCAGTATATAAGAGTGCATGTACCTGGTGCTACAGAATCTGCAACAGTAAGAAATGACTTTTTGTGTAATCTGTGTTCTTCTTCACTTCAAGAAGACAGAAAATTTAGAGTGCTTGGTGGTAAAAACGCTTTTACATTTGTAATTTTAAATGTAGTATCTAATATTTTAATGTGGAAATTAAGTTGAATACATATTCTAATGACATTCTTTTTTTTTCTCTCTCTTTTCATTAAGATAAACAGATAGTTGAAATGATTACTGCAAAGGCACTTCATGCTTTTCAAGGACATTCTAATAACCAGCCATTTAGGTTTCAATCTTTTACAATTTTCCTAAGAGGTAAGTTCTATTTGAACTAAAAGCAAGATGCTATAAGGTATATAAAATACGTAATTGAGTTACTTACGCTTTTATATTATAAGCAAGAGGCCCGGTGCATGAAATTCATGCATGGGGGATGGGGGATGCCCCTCAGCCCAGCCTGCACCCTCTCCAATCTGGGACCCCTCAAGGGATGTCTGACTGCCTGTTTAGGCCCAATCCCTTCTCACAATTCAGGACTGCTGGCTCCAAACTGCTCACTTGCCTGCCTCCCTGATTGCCTCTAACTTCTACCTGCCAGCCTGATCACCCCCTATCCACTCCCCTGCCAACCTGATTGATGTCTAACTGCTCTCCTACCAGCCTGTTTGCCCCCAACTTCCCTCTTCTGCCTTCCTGGTCACCCCTAACTTCCCTCCTTTGCAGGCCTGGTCCTTCCCAACTGCCCTCCCCTGTTGGCCATCTAGTGGGGGCCATCTTGTGTCCACATGGGGGCAGCCATCTTTGACCACATGGGGGCAGCCCTCTTGTGTGTTAGACTGATGGTCAGTCTGCATATTACTCTTTTATTAGACAGGATAGAGGCCTAGTGTATGGGTGGGGGGCCAGCTGGTTTGCACTGAAGAGTGTCCCAGATCAGGCTGGGGGTTCCCTTAGGGTGTGGGGCAGCCTGGGTGAGGGGCTTGTTGTGGTTTGTAGGCCAGCCAAGCCCCCCAGCGACCCAAGCCAAGGCCCTGGGATCTGGGACTAATTTATGTTCTACAATTTAAACTTTGTAGCCTGGAGCCAAGCCTTCTGCTTGCTCCATGGCAACAGCCATTTCTGTTTGGGTTTATTTAAATTCTATAATTGAAACTTTGTAGCCTAGAGTGGAGGCCTAGGCACTAGGGCTGCAGAAGCTTGGTTTCCTCCATCACCCAGGCAACCCTAGCCTCTGCTCTCTCCAGCTCCATGGCTGCCACCATTTCTGTTGGGATATATCTTCTATAATTGAAACTTTGTAGCATTGAGTGGAGGCCTAGGCCAGTAAGGACAGGCGGAAAGCTTGGCTTCCTTCATTGCCAGGGAAACCCAAGCCTCCCTCCTGCTCTCAGTGGCCACAGCCATCTTGGTTGGGTTTATTTTCATAATTTGCTCCTAATTGGTTGATGGGCATGGCTGTGGGCATAACTTGATTGGAGGTATGGTCAATTTGCATATTAGTCTTTTATTAGGTAGGATGGTACTTCTACACAGTTGTCCCCCTTTATCCATAGTTTCACTTTCCATGCTTTGAGTTACCTATGGTCAACCATGTCTGAAAATATTAAATGGAAAATTCCAGAAATAAACAATTCATAAGTTTTAAATTGCACACCATTCTGAGTAGCATTATGAAATCTTCCAGGATGTGAATCATCTCTTTGTCCAGTGCCTCCATGTTGTACACGCTCCCTGCCTGTTTGTCACTTAGTAGCCATTTAGGTTATCATATCAATTGTCACAGTGCTTGTGTTCAAGTAAGTAACCTTATTTTACATAATAATGCCACATTCAGTTAACGTTTCTTATATTGTTATAATTGTTCTACTTTATTATTAGTGTTGTAAATCTCTTATTGTGAATAATTCATAAATTAAATTTTATCATATGTATGTATATATGTGTAGGAAAAAACAGTATATATAGGGTTTGATACTATCTGTACTTTTAGGCATTCCCTGAGGGGTCTTGGAATGTGTACCCCACAGATAAGGGGACACTGCTATAGATTAAAAATGATAGGTCATATTATTCTTGAGTGTTTTAAAGAGTCATATTTAGCTTTGTGTTCATTATTCATTTAGTTATACAACATTCACTTCAAAAGATATTAGAACTTGCTATGTCCCCAGCACTATAGTAAGGCTCAAGATCATGATTATTTTATTTAAGGGAATTATCTCCTATTATTCTATGTGTGTGTCCTATGTAAATGTCAGAGTTGTTATTTTATTTTATTTTTTAATATATTTTATTGGTTTGTTTAAATAGAGGAAGGGAGAGGGATAGAAAGACAAACATCGATGAGAGAGAAACATCGATCAGCTACCTCTTGCACACCCCCTACTGGAGATGTGCCCTCAGCCAAGGTACATGTCCTTGACAGGAATCGAACCTGGAACCTTTCAGTCCACAGTCTGATGCTCTATCCACTGAGCCAAACTGGTATCGGCCAGAGTTATTATTTTAGAATATAGAGGGTAGGGACTTTGGGGTTTTACTGCACCTAAGGTCATACAGCTAGCACATGACACAGCTGTGATTCAAACTTAGGCATTATAGTTTCAAAATATATGCTTATAACACTTCATTCTATTATATATTATATGTAATCCATATATTACAATATATAAATATAAGTGGCTATCCAACTTATATTTTAGTAGAAAACCCTTTCTTCAAATACTCTTACATAGAACCCAAATATATTTTTTTTAATTACATGAAAAAAATTTGACTTTTGGGGGTTCAAATCAGAAAAGATAACCACTTCCCAGACTCCTTGCCTTTCTCTTGACCTTTCCTTGACTTCAGGACACATCCATCAAACTCTAAAATTCCATAACACAATTGAAAAATTATTCATTTCATTTTCCCTTTGCAATTCATTCTGTATCATTTAGTTGTTGCTAGTTTGGTTGGTTGATTTTAGGTTTTTATTTTCTCAATTCTTGAGCCTGATTTTTCTCTTCCAGGTCTACTAGGTACACCAGTATGCTCTCTGGAACGAGAGAGAGAGAGAGAGAGAGAGAGAGAGAGAGAGAGAGAGAGAGAGAGAGAGAGAGAGAGAGAGATTGGAGAAATAGAGAGAGAAAAGAATAAAAAATGATGATCACTATTTGATCTTCCTCACAGAGAGAAGTTAGCCCTTGGTTGCCTTATAAACCTGCCTTTCCTAGCTTTGTAACTACCCAACTTCAAACTGTGTAATGGAAGATCAAGATTTTTAAAAAATAACTTTTTTGAACTTTTGCAAAAATTTTGCCCAAAATGTAGGTGTGAGAGAAGAATCTAGTATAATGCAAGAGGGTATACTTTGGAGATAGGCAGACCTAGATGTGAATTTCAGTTTTGGTAATTTTAGAACTCTGTCCTTTAAGAAGAATGACTTTAGCTTTGTGCAAGGCACTTAACCTCTTAGTTTCTTCATATATAAAGTGGGGATAACAATATCAATCTTATACTTTACAGTTGAGTAATGTTTAGAAAAGTACCTTGCCTATATTATAGACAGTAATAATAGCTTTCAAAATTATTTTCTCCCCTACTAAAAGTATTACTTATAAGGTCATTTTTATTAACATTTCTTGTCATTCAATGTTAAAATATTTTATTTTAAGTAGAATAATCTTGTTTTTCCTTTTGACCATATGTAGGACCATACCTAGTTACTATGTAACATGCTTCTTGAAGTTAATTCATCATTGCCTATTAGTGTCAAAATTTATCAGCAATAAAATTGCCTAAATTTGCATAATTAATGCTACTCTATATGGATATTATACTAAACAATAGTAAATACTTTCCAACTAATTTAACTACTGAAATGTTACTAGTTTTAGATCTTTGAGCCATATGATCATGTACATGTTTCCTTTAGTGAATACATATTTTATTTTCTTTTTGTTTAATACTTTCAGATGAATTGGTGAATAAAATGAGTATAGGAAATGAATATAAAATTATTGGAATTCCAACCTGTATAAAAACTTTACAAACTTCTGTCTGTGTAGAGGCAAACAGCATCACTTTTTGCAATCCAAAAGGTAAGAAAAATGTTAATATCATATATTAACATATTTAAATTTAAATCCATTTGTTTAGGAAATAAATATTGGCTGCCTGTGTGCTGGGCACTCTTCTAAGCACTAGGGATACAGTTGTGATAGGACAGTTAAGGTTCCTACTCTGAAATCAGATGGTAGACAGTAAACCTGTAAACTAATCAATAAAACAATTTCAGATAATAAATGCTATGAAGGAGATAAAAAGGGATAATGTAGAATCTTTCCCATATGAAATTTTTTTTAGCTAAACCTTATTTTTATTTTTTATTTTTTTATAGTTAGCAATGAGAAAAATATTTCAGGGTACCACGAGTTAGAGACTAGTCAAAAGGTTTTTCTACCCTAACATTTATTTTCTAGCCTTAACTTGATCTTAGCTTGTGATCTGAAAAAGAGACCCCAATAAAATTTCATCCTTTTCCTCATTTGAGTTCTGAACCAATTGAGATATAAGATAAAACAGAAAGACAGAAGGGGGCCAAAATATCAGCTTACTTACTGACAATTTCTTTAGCAACTTCAATATAATTAACCATTAGGTAAACAAAAGTGGAGAGCAGACCTACTCTTTTAACTTGGCACATAAATATTTAAATGTAGCA
Organism: Antrozous pallidus; assembly: GCA_027563665.1. Taxonomy (NCBI): domain Eukaryota; kingdom Metazoa; phylum Chordata; class Mammalia; order Chiroptera; family Vespertilionidae; genus Antrozous; species Antrozous pallidus. The sequence continues at coordinate 38,567,333 of CM050510.1, forward strand.
AGGATTAATTAAATTTTGAATAGCATTAGATTTTTTAAAGAATCCCTAGATAACCATCTGCATAATAAGAGGCCTGAGTAGACTTAAATGCAAGTTAATTCTAGAAGAATCTTAAAGAGAAAGTTTCTTAACAAAATTAAAATGTTAAAAAAAGAAAGGCACTAATGCACAATAGACATTTTAGTGATCTTTTAAATGTTTTCTGCTGTGAGGTGTTTCAAGATTTATTGATTTAGTAGCAGAACATGATTTATATGTAGGTGGAAATGTATACTTTCTCATGCTGAATTCCAGAATTAGGCAAATTTAACCACTCAAATGTGGTAAACATTACATCAAGGCAGCCTTTCTTGGTCCATGGTCAGGGGTGAGTAGAAGAAATCATTGCTCTATGATAGTAGCCTGTCAGAGCACAGCTAGAGCACAGTTCAACACAGGTGCTCTGAGTTCATATATTCTAAATTATTTGACTATGCCAACTGTGGGGACAGGTTCCTTCTCAAACCCTGCCCATTGCACTAACTGTTGGGGCCAAACCCTCTGACAGGGATTGGACCTTCTTAAAAACCAGGTGGTAGACGGAGAAGACATAAGAAGTTGTGGGTGTATAAGGGAATCCCTTGAGTCTGGTGCCTTAGACCACTCGGCCATCCTGACACAGTTGAAGTTGTGGGTGTATAAGAATGAGTCTTTCTTATCGAAGCCACTGGCCATATAGCCATCAGACAAAACAGTCCTTCACAGCGAAGTCCCATACAAGTAGCTGCACACTGATGATAAACCAAATACATCTTTCTCACAAAGCAGCAATGATCTTTGTACTCACAGTTGTTACCTGAGCAGCTGCACACTGCCTGTAGACTCACCAGGGCACCTGAGCTTTCTGCCTCAGCAGCTTCCCCAACCTCTCCAGGCTTTCCTGCACACGTAGGAGCTATATCCTCCGAGCCTGCCTCAGCTTCTCCCCAGTACACTGTGACTGGCTGGTTAACATGCATTATATCATTTAGACAAAAGAGGCCTCTAGTCAAAGTTACATCAATCATTTTGGCTACAGAAAGGCACACATGCACAGTACCGTGAGATCGCTGTGGCCTTGCACCTGCATATGGTGTCTTAGTCTTGAACATTCTGATTAAGGTTCCCATGTTTATAGTGTGGCTTTGGCCATCTGGTATACTATCAACAAGGCCTCCACACTCTAATTAGCTTTGGCTATTCTGTGACTCTGGCATGGTTCCCACATAGCCCAAGAGGAAAGAGAAAGTGACTAGGTTATACATGCACAGTTATTCTTCCAAAACTGACCAATTCGATTAAATCACTCATCTTGTTCAACTTTCAGGAGTTGGACAGAGTTAGGAAGTGGAGGTCTATAATATTACCATATAGTATAGTATAATGCTTTCAAAATACTTGGGTATAAGTTTGCCCTTTTAACAGCAACAGTCAAATATTTCCCAGTCTGATTCTTAGTCAAACATAAAAATACAGAAGCAAACACTGTAATACAGGAGCCCTGTGATCTGGCTTTGCTCAGAAAGTCTTGAAAGGAATGAAGAATTTGCTTGCATTCACCACCAATACATGTGGACACTTGGGGTGATTGCCTCCTTTCCTGGGATAGAAATGATAGACCAGAGAGACCTCCAATCATAATATTATCTACTAGGGGCTCGGTGCACGAAATTCGTGCACTGGGGGTGGGTGGTCCCTCAACCCAACCTGCCCCATCTCAGATACTGGGAGCCCTCAGACGATGTCCAACTGATGGCTCACCCTCAGCCTGCCCAAGGCTTTGGGCACCCAGCCATTGCCCTGCTCAGCTCAGCCCCGGCTGCCTGCGACCACCCGGCCCTGGGGGCTAGGTGCTCGCCACCACCGCTGTTTCATCTCCATCCCTGGGGCCAGTGCTCGTGCCACTTGGCCCCACCCCTGCTCCTGATTGGCTGGTAGCATAGCCAATCAGGAGTGAAGGTACAGTCAAATTTGCATGTTTCTCTTTTATTATTTAGGTAATAATTTTAATATGGCATCATTAAAATAACTGTAATCTGATGATATTTCAGATGAATAGAATTAGACATCTATCATGTCCTTTTCTTGTTTTAAAACCCTTTTAAACATGTTATTATTTACTTTCAGTTCCTTCAGGAATTAGAGACAATTTCAGGTGTCTCCTCTCTTTGACTTCCAGCTCATGCTGGAAGTTTACAGCAATACTTGCCAATATCTTTGCATCACACATTGTTCCTCCTGGGACTTATAATTTTCTCAAGCTCTGTTTGCTGATGAGTCTAGTTCAGACAAGAGACTCTAACAAGGACCTGGAAGATTGCCTGGATATTTTAATTATAACAAGTGATACTCTACTTGTAGACAGGTAAAATATGTGATTGAATTTTTTTTCATATAATAAATTAGTCACAGACTTGCATAAATCTTTTCCATGAGCATTATTACAAGACAAATATGTAGGACTTATCTGGGCAAAAATTTATTTAAACACTTATCAATGAAGTTTAAAACTTTTAAAATATAAATTGGGATATTTGTTTTCAATGTTTTAAGAATCTAACCATTTAAAGTTTCAATCTGTTTCCCGACTCAGACCTTTACAAATAAGTGCATCATTCTCAGGCTTCCTTCCTCCCACATTCCCTACCTTAGTTCTGCTTTTGTACTTTTTTATTTTTTAAATAATCTTCCTCTGAGAGCCAACAAGCAATTTTCTTATTTTTTTTAAATATTCCACTCAGTAATACTGACTCACTATACCTAAATAAGGCTTGCAAAAGTGCCCAAATTACTGTTTGGGAGTATCACTCTAACATTGCAATAAGTCTTTACAAGCATTTTGGGCGCCTCACTAGCAAGTACCTCTTTTTTAAAGTTACTTAAATATTCAGAAAGCTAGGAATATACTTCTTATATTAATGCCTTATATGCCATTATAGAGAAAAAAACTACAGAGTGAATTTAAAAATAAGAGCCCTGCTCAGTGGTTGAGCATCAACCTATGAACCAGGGGAGCACATGCCCAGGTTGCAGGCTTGATCCCCACTGTGGAGTGTGCAGGAGGTAGCCGATCAATGATTCTCTGTTATCTTTGATGTTTCTCTCTCTCTCCCTTTCTCTCTGAAATCAATTTAAAATATATATATATATATATTTTAATTTAAATAAAAACTTCAAATGATTTTGCTAAAATTAAATTTCAATGTAAAATATGGTGCTAACTGCTACAGATTGCACAAATTTAATTTCAATTTGCATTTATTTATTTTTTATGGATTTTTCTTTTCTTTTTTTAAATATTTTTTTGCAGTATAACTTAGATTTAATAGTAGTACATATGTTTTACTTTTTTCCTCCCATTATTCTCCCCCCAGCCTCCCCTACCCTCCAGCACATGTCCCCACCTGCACCCGCTCCGCCCCAGTGTCTTTCTTCATTGGTTATGTTCATATGCATATGTACAAGTCCTTCAGTTGATCTCCCCCAGCACCTGCCCCCACCTTCCCCAGCCTTCCCCCTGTAGCTTGACAGCCTTTTCAATGCCTCCCTGCCTCTATATCAATCACTCTCCCCTGTTTCTTTTCTTCAAAAATATCTTGCCTGCCGAAACCGGTTTGGCTAAGTGGATAGAGCATCAGCCTGCGGACTGGAAGGTCCCAGGTTCAGTTCTGGTCAAGGGCATGTACCTTGGCTACAGGCACAATCCCGGTAGGGAGTGTGCAAGAGGCAGCTGATCAATGTTTCTCTCTCATCGATGTTTCTGACTTTCTATCCCTCTCCCTTCCTCTCTGTAAAAAATCAATAAAATATTTTTTAAAAATATCTTGCCTCTGCATACTAGAAATAAATGTATGAGAACAAAAAATGTTTGAGTCTCAGTTTCAATGTCCAACTGTTCTGAGTCCCAGTTTCAATGTCAAATAGTTCTTTATGTGTACATGTCAGCAATGGTATCAAGATGGTGGACACATGGTGGCAATGCAAGTTCTATCCTCTCTGGTTTGGTCCTGGACCACCTGTAGCCATGCACAACTGCCAACTGCTAGCATGGCAAGGTGTCATCAGTGTCCCCCATCTCTGGACTGTCCTTGTGACTAGAACAGACCCATCAGTTTCTCACTGTCACACAAACCCACATGGTCTTGAAGTTGTTCTCTGAAAACACACAAGCACATTCTCGACCAAAAGTTAACAAAGGGATCCTCTCTGCAAATTAGACTTGGGATTCTTTTTATTTTTGCCTAAATGATTTTCCTTTGGCTTATTTTGACACCATGTGTGTTTTTCATTGGTGTCCTGCTGTTGGCATTACAAATGGAAGTTACTATTTTGGAGTAAGAATTTTCTAGATGTATTTTACTTATAGGATATTTTTCCTTACATGATATTACCCCACTATCCCCCACCCTCCTTTTTTGATTAATGGGGGCTTTTGGAAATTTTAGATTGCAGTCTTGGTAATTTTAAATTTTAATTTTTGCACACAAATATTACTGCTTAAGGTTCTTTGGATGTTAGGCAATTTTACAGTGAGCTGAACTACTGATAGATATTTTAGTTAATGTTTTAGGCACTACTTTCTGTCCAGTACACTTAAATTTTCTTGAGTATTCACTTATTTCACTTGGCCAATTTAAATTAATCTGAAAACTTGATTACTATTTTACTGTCAGTTTTAATACTCAAGCAAAAATCTTAGTTTACCCCGTAAATATTAGTGGAAAGGAATATTTGCATTTTTGAGTAGGCCCTGAGCATTCCTGGTACTAGAGTGAATTTAGATATAGAGCAGCTATTGCTGGCCGAGTCTCTGTCTGCCACCTGGGTGCTGGTCTGAGTTGTGCATGGAAAGCGAAGCAGCCATGGGGGCAGGAGACTTCCTTCAGAAGGGGTGAGAGTTCAGGCCCCTGTAAGGTTAGTGGGTCAGAGTCTGTGCCCCACCTCTGTTGACCTTTTAGTTCTCTCCTCTGCAACTGTGCCTGTCTTAGGTTGTTCCTTCCCTGAGGAATCTTACCCATCTCTGGCTAACCAGCCATCCTCCAGAGCCAAACAGGGTGATGTGAGGTTCAGTTCTGTCTCCTTTGTAGTCTATGCCTCCTTGGCCTCCACGTCCAGTACCTGCCTTGGGGTCCCCTCGCCTGCTGGCGGGGTCCCAGTACTGATCACATATCTCGAGGGACCCAGGTTTCTTCTCCAGAGAGGGCCCAGCTCACACCATTGGGTGAGAAACAGATCTATGGTAATATGCATTTATTTAATTGGAAATAAATTTTGGCATCACTTATAGCTTCTCGAACCCTTCTATTGTTTTTCTATTAAACTCCTTGATCATTTTTCACTTTTTTGTTAAGTTTTTATTTCCTTCTTTTAAGGACTTAATTTTTTCAAATCTTCATAAATTATATTTAATTTTATTTTGATTGTTAGCGAGCATGGAAGAGAGCAGGAAAGACAGAGAGGAATATTGATGTGAGAGAGACACATCGATTGATTGCCTCCTGCACAAGCCCCAACCAGGGCCGGTGCCAGAATGAGCCTGCAACCGCGGTATGTGCCCTTGACCAGAATTGAATCTGGGATCTTTCGGCCTGAAGGTCAAAGCTCCATCCACTGAGCTAAACAGGCTAGAGCAAGTTGTTTATTTCTTATTGATTTGTGATACCTCTTATAAATTAAGGCCTTTGTCTCTTTTCCTTTTGTCATTAAACTTTGACTTTTCCGGAGAGAACTAAGATGGCGGCAAAGGCAAAACACCTATCTTGCCGTCATAATCAGCAATTTTAATACTACAACTTAACGAAAGAACAAACACCTTCCAGAATCACCAGAAAGCTCGCCGAGTGAAAATTCCACAAATAAAAGTGAAGATAAGACACTGTGACTCGGAGGAGCGGCGGCGAACAGCGTTGAAAGATTCACACGGAGAGAGGTTTGGAGTGCGCGCCGCGGAGAGGGCGGGCGGCTGAAAACCGGCCAGTTTTCTCTAACGGGGAGACAAAGGCGTCCCACTGGACTGATTCTCCAGCTCTGGGCGAAGTCCAGAGAACCCACTATCACACGGGGTGAAAACTGGACAGTGGGAGGGCACGCTGAAGCTCGGGTGCTGCCAGGTCTCCCGGCTTGTGGAGAAGGCAGCTTGCGCGAACAGCTCGGCTGCGTGATGGCACAGAGAGCGCACCGCGACTTGCCTCTCATTCGGAAAACCGTCAGACTGCTTTGTTTTACGACCCTGGGTGAGACATTGCGCATGCAGACTCATTTTGGGAAAGTCTGAATTCCCCGGCAACCGGCAGCCGGTGGAGCTCTGCAGCGGCTCTCTCTCAGAGGTGCTGGCGGCCATTGCCCCCAGCACAGAGTCCCTGGGGCCGCATAGGGCGGAGCTAACGCTGTCTGCTTGGCCCGGAGACTCCGCCCACTCAACCTGAGCACAGCTGAGCTTCACAGACAATTGGCCTGGAGGTCAATCCTCCAAGTGCTAGCAACGATTTAACTGAGCTTAACTTCAGCAAGACTGTGCAGCCCATATCCATCTCAGGTAACCGGGGAAGCTGAGCCACTATCCCTAGTAGGAAGTCTACCACACAAAGCTAATTGACCAACTCAGGGAAGCAGCCACCATGCAGCAACATGGAAAGAAATCAGATGTGAAAGAAATGGAGGAAAAAAAACGACTGGACATGGAATTCAGAACCACGGTTATAGGGTTTTTTAAGAGGCTCCAACAAAAGATCGAGGCCTATAAGGAAATAAGCAAGACCACAAAGGAAATGAATGAGTCCTACAAGAAAATGAACAACACCCTCCAGGATATAAACGAGACCTGCAAAGAAATGATCAAGACCAACGTGGAAATGAAAGAAACCCTCAAGGATATAAAGCAGACTCTCAAGGATATGAAAAAGGACCAACCAGAAATTAAGCATACACTGACTGAAACAAAAAATATTATACAAAGACCTGAAAGTGCCCTGGAGCACCCCAAGAACCAAGTTAAAGATTTGAAATACAAAGAGGTAAAATCCACTCAGCTGAAAAAGCAAGAAACCAAAAGAATCCAAAAAATTGAAGATAGTGTAAGGGGCCTCTGGGACAACCTCAAGCATACCAACATCCGAATTATAGGGGTGCCAGAAAAAGCGAGAGGCCAAGACAATGAAAACCTATTTGAAGAAATAGTGACTGAAAACTTCCCACACCTGGTGAAAGAAATTGACTTAGGAGTCCAAGAAGTGCACCGAACCCCAATATATAGGAACCCTAAGAGGACCACACCGAGGCACATCATAATTAAAATGCCAAGAGCAAAAGACAAAGAGAGAATATTAAAAGCAGCAAGAGAGAAACAGTTGGTTACCTATAAGGGAGCACCCATACGATTGTCAGTGGATTTCTCAACAGAAACGATGCAGGCCAGATGAGAGTGGCAAGAAATATTCAAAGTGATGAACAGCAAGAATCTACAACCAAGATTACTCTATCCAGCAAAGCTATCATTCAGAATTGAAGGTCAGATGAAGTGCTTCGCAGATAAGAAAAAGCTAAAGGAGTTCATCACCACCAAACCAACATTATATGAAATGCTGAAAGATATTCTTTAAGAAGAGGAAGAAGAAAAAGGTAAAGATGAAAATTATAAACAACAAATACACATCTATCAACAAATGAACATAAAAATCAAGTGAATTGATAGGCTGTTGAACAGGGTAGACTGGTGAATATAAAAGAGACATGGACATAGAGAGGGAATGGACTGACAATTCTTGGGGAGAAAAGGGTTGTGGGAAGTGCAGCAAGAGACTGGACAAAAATCTAGCAACAATGGGAGAGGACAGTGGGGAGGGGGAGGTGAGGGTGGAGGGTGGGATAGGTACAGGGTGGAGGGGAGCTATAGGGGGATAAAAAGGGGAAACAATGTAATTAATAAACTGAACAATAAAGATTAAAAAAAAACTTTGACTTTTCCTATGGCATTTGGGGCTGTGTAAGAGATTTAAGAGATTTTTTGTTTATTTTAAGGTAACATTTATATATAGTGAAATAATCAGATTTTAAGTATACAGTTTGATGAATTTTGATAAATACATATACTCCTATAGCCATCACCGCAGTTAGATATAAAACATTTCCATCACCTCAGAAAGTTCTTTCATGCCTTCCAAAGAATGCCTATATCCACAGGTGATTTCAGTTACAGTAGATTAATTTCTTGTTTTTGTACTTCATATAAGTAGAAGCATACAGTGTGTACTCTTATGTTTAGTCTCTTTCACTCAACATGTTTTTGATATTGACCCAATTATGTGTGTAGTAGTTTATTGTTTTTATTGATTCCATTGTATGGCTATATCAGAATTTGTTTATCCAGTTTTGTGGTGGTAAAGATTCGGGTTTTACATGTTTTATTATAAATAAAGCTGCTATAAACATTCTTGTACAAGTTTTTCTATGGACATGTGTTTTCATTATCTTGGATAAATACTAAAGAGTGGAAATGCTATGTCATGAGATTGATGTATATTTACCTTTATAAGACAGGGCCATTTTTCTGAAGTGTTTGTACAATGTAAGGTTACAGTTGTTTCTGTCCTTACCACTGAATCTCATTGTTGGTGTTCCTATGTCTCCCTCTCCCTTCCTCTTTGGTATTGTCTGTATTTCTCAATTGAACCATTCTAGTGTATATGAAATAGTGTCTCATTATGATTCTAATTTGCATTTCCCTTATGACTACTGATTTGAGTTCTTTTTCATGTGTTTATTGACTACTCATATCTACTTTTAGGAAGTGTCTGTTCAAGTTCTTTGCTCACTTTTAAGTTGGGTTGTTCTGGATCTGCTTCCTTCGTCATATATGTGTATCGTGAGCTATTTCTTCCCGTCTAAAACTTAGATATCTTAGATGAACAGACTTTTTAGTTTTGATGAAATCAAATTTATTACTTTCTTATTGTTTGTTTTGTTGGTTCTATTTAAGAAGTGTTTGCAACCCCAAGGTCATGATTATATTATTTTATGTTTTCTTCTAGAAGCACTGTAGTTTTCACTTTAAAAAAATTTTTTTTATTGACTTTTAGAGACAGAGGAAGGGACAGGGAGAAAGAGAAACATCGATGCCATCAATTGGCTGCCTGTTAACATGCCCCCTACCGGGGATCAAGTCCTCAACCTTTTGGTGCAAAGGATGACACCCGACCAACTGAGCCACACTAGCCGGGGCTAGTTTTCACTGTTACATTAGGTCTGGTATCTATTGCAAGTTAATTTTTGTATATGGTTTGAAGTAGGATTCAAGGTTAATGTTTTTGCTCTATAATTCTCTAATTTTTATATACCATTTTTTTGAAAGATTTTTCCCCCCATTGAATTGCTTTGGTACCATTGTTGAAAAGCAATTGAACTGGATATAAACTAGTTATAATATTGAATTGGATATAAACATTTTGTTACCTGACAGGGACCAGTCTGGAGCAGATCTGCTTCAGACCAGCCTGAAGTAGGTATGTTATTGACTTCGTGTAGGAAAGATTTCACAACACTAGTCCAAATGATTTTGATAGTATGTTTATTAAAGTTGGGGACAGTGAAACAAAGGAAGGTTTTGGGATAGAAGATGCAGAGAGAGAGCCTAGGTTAGTAATGGGCAACTGTTTGAGCTTGGTGTGTCAAAATTCGCCAAAAAACTGAGCATAACTCAGGTGGTGGGTCACTTCAAGAAAAAAAACACACCATAATTTCACGATATTTATAGTTTAAATAACAAAAATGTATAATTTTAATATATAACTATTTAATAAACCAAAAACTAATTATTTAACTTACCTGCTTAGTGATTTCTTTGTTCATCTGTCAGTCAGTTTCTTTTGTTGGTCTTGATATTATTTAACTTGTGTGGGGTGCCGTGAACTAAGATAAGTGAGGGGGAGGGGGAATTCTTTAACTAACCTGCCTATTGACTTTTTTGTTGCTGAATTTCATTGGCTAAACCTTCAATTAAAGGTTGGTATTTTGTACACTTCAAGCCCAAGCAAGTGCTACTAACTTCATCTGTGAATCTGATTCTTTTGTTGGTTTTGATATTATTTAACTCTGAGAATAAGGTCTCACAAAAATACATGGAGGGAAAAATTGTGAGTAAAGCCATTGTTATATTTTTCAGGGTGCTAAAAGTGTCTGGTAATCAGTTCCAGGCACTCCAAAATTTCCTGTTTGTAGTGGCACTCTTGATTCTCTCTCCAAGCGGCACCTTTCCAGATTCTCAAGCTTTGACCTTAAGTTGACAAATACCTGAGCCCAGATGCTATCTTGAAATTCTGCAAGTTGCATCTCCAAATCATCAATTTGCATCCATTGGAAACCATTTAATTTCAACCTACTGTCGACTACTACATCAGGATACTTAATTATTTTTATGGTTTGTTCTAGGCTTCTAACTTGATTAAATCTATCACTGAACTGGTCAAGTAACGAGTCTAAAACATGCTGGTACTTTATATGCAAGGGTTCCATTTCATTTTGTACGGCTGCAGTGGTGTTCTCAAAATACTTTGTTACTCGAGGAAAATACTTATAAGTTTTAGTTTCTACATCTCGCTTGAAAAATTTAAGTTTACTTTCAAAAGTTTTTATGTATCCAAACATAACATTGATACTTTTGCCAAAACCTTGTAACTTTAAGTTCAGTTCATTAATATGAACAGAGACATCTGTAAAAAATATCAGGGTGTTGACCCACTTATCATCATTGAGCTGAGAAAAGTTTCCCAGATCCTTATCCTCAAGAAATACCTTCATTTCTTCAAAGCACTCCACTAAGTGCTCAAGAACTTTGCCTGGGCTCAGCCATCTTACATTATTGTACATCAGCAGTCCACTGTAGGTGGAATCAACCTCCAGTAAAAGTGCATAAAATTCTTGCTTGTGAAGGGGGCGAGCAGCTATTAAAGGTTCGCTATCAGGGGCCTAGGTGGTGCCCTGCTTTGGTTCCCTAGAAACATAGGAAAAAAGTGAGTCAAGTCAGCGCTGTTGTTAGCTCATTGGGAAGTAAAGGTCTCAGTTACAGAAGTTAGCCAAGGAAGGATTGCTTTTAGCTCACTGTAAAGTCAGAAAAAAGGGGGCCTTGGGACTCAGCCAGTGTGGGTCAGTGGGTCAGTGGGTCAGTGTTGACCTATGAACCAGGAGATCACAATTGGATTTTGGGTCAGGGCATGTGCCTGGGTTTCTGCTGGAGGCAGCCAATCAGTGATTCTCTCTCATCACTGATGTTTCTATCTCCCCTCTCCCTTCCTCTCTGAAATCAAATTAAATTTGATTATATAGCTGTTACACATTATGATTTCCGGAAACCAAATATTAAATAATGGTAATGAGCAATTTCTTTTTCCCTAGACTTTTGAATTATAGTTTAAACCTTGTGCCCCGTGGTATACGTCATCCAGTCTCTACTGAAATTTTTCCTACTGTATTCAAGAATAATTATGGAACTGGAGCGGTTAGCATTCAAGCTGGCAGTGCTTTGCTAGCTAAAGGTGGTGTCTGCTTTATAGGAGACTTGGCTTCATACAAAAAAGATAAACTTGAACAACTTCAATCAGGTAAACATTTTTTTCAAATTAATTTTCACCTGTTTAACTTGTGGTCTCATCATTGTCAAGGAGCTACTTAACAGTTAAGAGTGTATTGTACTTGTTTTAGAAACTGAGAATTATACTAAGTGGCAGTTTTCATTTACTCTTTATAAATAAAAATAGAAAATTTTAATGAGCAAAATACTTTGCTCTCAGATTGTATTGAAACAGAATTATTTCCTTTTCTGATTGCATTAGGGTAGGACTTCCAATATGATATTGAAAAGCAGTAGTGAGGAGGGACACCTTTGTCTTATTCCTGGTCTTAGCAAGAAAGCTTTGTTTCTTACCAAATACAATGGGAAACTTAACTATGATGCCAGCAATAGTTTTCTGTGGGTGTTCTCTTTCAAGTTGAAGGAGTTCCCTCTATTCCTAATCTCCTGAGAATTATTTTTTAATGAATGAAGATCCGATTTTATTAAATACTTTTCCACATCAATTGATGTAATAATTTAATTTTTCTTCTTTAGCCTGTTGATATTATGAATTACATTAATTGATTTTCAAATGTTGAGCCAGCTTTGCATAAAGCCCACCTGGCTGTGGTCCTCACCTAAGGATATATATATATATATGTGTGTGTATATATAGTTGTTGTTATTAATCCTCACCCAAGGATATTTTTTCATTGATTTTTTTAAAAATATTTTTTTATTGATTTCAGAGAGGAAGGGAGAGGGAGACATAGATAGAAACATCAATGATGAGAAAAAAAATCATTGTTTGGCTGCCTCCTGCATGTCTTCCACTGGGGACTGAGCCTGCAAACTGGGGCATGTGCCCTCAACTGGAATCAAACCTGGTACCCTTCAGTTGAATACTCTATCCACTGAGCCAAACTGACTAGGGCTCCATTGATTTTTAGAGAGAGTAGAAAGGAAAGGGAGAGACAAAGAGATATATCGATGTGAGAGAGACATATTGATTGGTTGCCTTCTGAGTGCACCCCAACCAGGGCCAGAGAACCTGCAACCAAAGTACATGCCTTAACCAGAATCAGACCTTGGACTCTTCAGTCCATGGACTGATGCTCTATCCACTGACCCGAACCGGCTAGGGCTATACATATAGAATTTTTAAAAATATATTTTTATTTATTTCAGAGAGGAAGGAAGAGAGAGAGAAATATCCATGATGAGAGAGAATCATGGATCGGCTGCCTCCTGCAAGTCCCCCACTGGGTATCGAGCCCACAACTCAGGCATGTGCCTTTGACTGAAATCGAACCTGGGACCTTTCAGTTTACAGGCTGATGTTCTATCCACTATGCCAAACCAACTAGGCCATATATAATTTTTTAAAACATTTATTCATCTTGTGATGGATACTTGGGCCATTGTTAGTTTGGAACTATTGTGAATAATGCTGCTATGAACATTATTGTACAGGTATCTGTATAATAATGCAAAGCAATCTCATGTGCTTATGTCTTTACTAACTAAAGTTTAGACAGTAACATTCTATATAACAATATTTTTTATTGATTTGTACATATATAGACCAAAATGAACTTAACAAATGGGTAATGTCTTTTGACTTAGTTATGGAAAGCAGAAGTATTACTGTATATATCCCGGGAAAGAAGTTTGGGGATGATACCAATCAACAAACAACTTTTCCCGTTCAGTGCAGTTTTTGGTCTTTCGTTGATATGGATTCATCTTCAAGGAAAAATATGCAGAAAACCAATACTCTAATTGGTCAGATGGTAAGATATACGCATATTTTATTACTAGAGGCCTGATGCATGAAATTCGTGCAAGGGGCTCGGCTCTTGGCCCTCGCAGCTGCGATGGCTTGCCTCAGCCCTTGCAGCCCCAGCTTCGTCCAGAAGGTCATCCAGAAGGATGTTCAGAAGGTTTTTTGGCTGTCCAGTCTAATTAGCATATTACACTTTTATTATTATAGAGTTGTTGTTCAGTGAACTGAGCCACATAATTTAATCTTAATGTTTTTGTTGTTCTTAATGTTTTGTTATTATCCCCTTTATATACTTAATTGGGTACTAGAATTAACTAATGACGTAGTGTGAAATTCTTTTATGTTTTTTAGTCATGCCATGCAGATGTATCTGCTCATTAGAAATTTTTATTTGAATTTAGTGGAGGTTTTAATGAATTATGTAATAATAAGTATTAGAAAATACTTAATAAAGAGCATTTTTTTAAAAATTAGTCACTACAAAGTTCTCAGGCCGTTCAGGAATCACTTTAAGTAATAATCAGTAATAGCAAATCATAATTATTATAGCTATCAGTATATAATTTAATATAAGAAAATCTTATAAATATATAAAGAATTTAAATATTTTAAAATTTATTTCCTAAGTCTTTGTGAAAATGCCTGATTTAATGTTTGCCTTTTATGTTTTTGTTTGATGTAGGATTGCAGCTTGATTCCAGCTAATCTTGTAGAGGTATTTGGATTATTGATTAACTCTAATGAATCATCTCCTTATCACCAATTTCTTCCTACTGTGCAACATACTTTAAAGAAAGCCATTGATCCTGAAGGGCTACTTTATTTAGCTTCTAAACAGTTCACAACAGAAGATTTTGAAAAGGTAAAAAGAGAAAAAACTTGTGCTAATGTTTCTCAATTTAAATTCAACTCTCTTTGAGCATTTAGTTTACTATTTTTAGGATTCCTTTGTTCCAATTTTCTGCTAATTTTACAACATTTTAAGGACATTGCATAGAAAATATTTAGAATTATCTCTAATAAAAAAAGGGTAATATATTAATTAGACCGGACAGCCTTCTGGACAAAGCCATGGTGGCAGGGGTGATCAGGCAAGCAGGGGAGCAGTTAGGGATGATCAGGCTGGCAGGGGAGCAGTTGGGGGCATCAAGCAGGCAGGCAGGTGAGTGGTTAGGAGCCAGTGGTCCCAGATTGCGAGAGGGTGTCCGATTGCCGGTTTAGGCCCAATCCTGCAGGCCTAAACCAGCAGTCAGACATCCCCCGAGGGGTTTTGGATTGGAGAGAGTACAGGCCAGGCTGAGGTACCCCCAGTCCCCTGCATGAATTTCATGCACTGGGCCTCTAGTCTATACTAATAAAAGGGTAATATGCTAATTAGAGTGGATGTCTTCCAGATAGCCTTCCAGTCAAAGCTGCAGTGGCTGCAAGGTCTGAGGGCAGGCAGCCATGGACTCAGGCAGCTGTGAGCCCCGGAGGCTGTGAGGCCTGGGGTTCAGGCCACAGCCGTGGCGGCCAGCAGTAGCAGAAGCAGTGGGGTGATGGAGGTGGCACCTTCCCCTGATGGGCCTCTCGCCTCTCGCAGAGGGAGGCCAGAGGCAGCAGCAGCAAGGGGGTGATGGGAGCAGCACCTTACCCTGATAGGCTGGTCGCCTCCACAGAGGGAGGCCAGACTGCAGCTGTGGAGCGGGCCTAAGGCATCAATAGGACATCCGCTGAGGGCTCCAAGACTGTGAGAGGGGGCAGGCCAGGCTAAAGAACCCTCTCCCCAGTGCACGAGTTTTGGTGCACTGGGCCTCTAATAGTTAAATAAAAGGACATAGATATTAGCATGTCCATCCTAGATATTAGCATGTATAAGGACATAGATATTTTAAAAGTTGAATTTGTTCTTTGCACCACTGTCCAAATCACTATAGCTTAAGGAACCTCAATGAAAAAAAAAATCAAAATAGAATATTTCTATAGAAAATTATGATGAGAGGCTGTATAGATAAATTGTTATTTACATTTTACAGACTATTCAAAGGTATTTTCTTTATATGACTGGTTTCAGCATTCTGACTTTAAGGAATGTCAATCATGACTCACTAGCTCAGTGGCTGGCAAACTGCAGCTCTTTGGCCCCTTGAGTGTGGCTTTTCCACAAAATACCACGGCCTGGGCGAGTCTGTTTTGAAGAAGTGGCGCATAAGTAGACGTTTAAGTTTAAAAAATTTGGCTCTCAAAAGAAATTTCAATCATTGTACTATTGATGACTAATGAGTTTGCCGACCACTGCATTAGCTCATTTTAATGACCTGACATGAAAACATTTGTGGCAAATTCAGAGAACCTGAGAGTAAATGATATAAATTTAGTAATGATTTTCATTGTTATTAAAGATATTCAAATATTTATAAGTGAAACCCTTTTAATAGTAACTATTCAGAAATCTGTCCACAGTAGAGTTAAAGTATCTGAGTTGGATAGATAAAAGGCAAAGAATATTGGGAAGTGGGAATGCATGGGTCATTAAATTTTGTTTTCTTATCTGCCTTCCTTATAGGCATATTGTATGGGTAAAAGGTTGAAAGGTGAGGTGTGCTTAAAAATGAATTATGAGCATTGTTTATTCATATAGATTAGAACAGGAAAAAACAATATTGATAATACAATAAAGGTCTTTTTGTTTTTAGTATAGAAGAAAAAGTAGTTTGTTTCTAGGAATTAATATAGATACACTAATGACATGGAGAAATTTTCAACCAGTTTTTCAGTGAAAAATAAAAACAAAAATACCTATGGGTTTATTAATTAGTCATGTACTTATTGAGATACATACATATATATAAGCCTACTTCTGATTTTTTAAAATTATCATAGAAACATAAATTTTCTTTTTTAAATATCATTAACTGAGATATAAATAAGATATATGAAACAATTAAGTGATTGTTTATATGCTAAACTGAGTGGCACTGACTATAAGTATTTTAGGGTTTCAGAAAGGAAGATAGCAAGTAGAATGTAAGAGTTGGGGAATTTCATAGAGGAGAGGAGATTTTGTTAGGGCCTTCAGGAAAGGTAAGATTTAGATGACAGGAAGGATGGGCATGCTAAACAGAAATAAGAATAGGAGCAAAGACATAAAAGTAGAAATGAGTATGCATGGAAAACTATGAGAAGACTTGCCTGACTGGAGCAAAAATTATATTATGGAGTCACTGGGATTGGGATTTGGCAAATTTACAATAAACCTTGAAAAGCTCAGGCAAAGGAGTTTATAGTTGATTTGTCACTGGAAAGAACAGTTACAGACTTTACTAGTGAAATAGTGAAAACGATTTCCCCAAAAGATAAATCTGTCTATCACACAAAGCAGATTGGACAGAATATGTTGCAGCCTGGGCTCTCCAGGAGGTGGACTGAGTTGGAGCTTAGTGTTCCACTGTTTATCAGGGAGTACTCTTCTATCAATACCCGTGGAAGGGAGGAGGAAGCAGGATTGGACAGAGAGGGAGTCAAGCTGTGATACAGGCCCAAAGATTGCTTTTGCTGGCCCCACAGTGAGATCTGGAGCTAAAGCGATCCATCAGAGTTCCCCTCCTCCTCCTCCTCCTCCTTTTTTTTTTTTTTTTAAATAAATAGAGGGGTTTACAACACCCTCCCCACTTCCATCTCAATGAATCATTTGGTATGGGTTATCCTGAGGCAATCCCTGAAGAAGTTGACAGCTAGAGGTCAAACACTGACAGCACTACTAGAAGCTGGAGCAACAGTCTTTTTCTGAAGGGGGATATAGTGGCACATGACTGGGCCTCCGAAGGATAAAACCTAAAAGGGCTACTGATATAGTTAATTAATAGTATTATCCAGTTCTGAAGATCCCAAGGGAACTGTGGACTATAAGGAAAATAAAGAAGACAGGACATATTCAACTCAGGACATATCCAAATCCTTTAAAAAAAGTTATTTTTAAGATACAAAGATTATAATTAATAGCAACATTTTTATGGTTAATTTTTCTATGAGTTTTAAAAGCAGAAAACAACTAAGATTGTTAAAAAGTCTGGAAATTATGTCATTGAATAAGGATGTAAGAAACTGGGAATCACTCTGGAAGAAAAAAGCATAAAACTCAGAAAATATTGATAATCATGTTGAAAACTTATTATCTGCCCAAAATCTTACTGAATCTCCAAGGCCCAAATTCATGGTAGTTAACAAAATGCCTCCCACATTGCTAGTGTTCAGTTGTGTTCTTTAATAGGAAGAAAGGGAAGTAAGGACGGCAAGCTCTAGGGTCAATGAGGGAAGTTATCTATAATAATAAAAAGGTAATATGCTAATATACCGGACATCATGCCGGATGTCCTTCTGGATGAAGCTGGGGCGGGAGTGAAGTCTGGGTCCCAGGTGCCTGCCAGCGGCTGGAGGGAAGCCTGGGTCCTGGGTGCCCCAGAGGGAAGCCAGTGCCAGCAGTCAGGGAAAGGAAGGCCTACTCTTGCACGAATTTTGTGCATTGGGCCTCTAGTAAGAAAATAAACTGTCAAAGAATTCAAGCTATTCAAAAGGAAAGGAACTTCTGAGAGAAGCCCTCCCAATGAAAGGCTCTGAGTGAGACTTGATTCCATTAGAAACAAAGACTTAAAAGTCATTTCAATACATTGCATAGAACATTTCTGCACCAAGAAAGAGGAAGAGGTTATTTGGGGTAAACTTTAATATTCTTATAAATATAAGACTCTGATTTAAAATGCTCAATTGACTTTGGGATGGTCCCAGATAGTTAATCAATTTCGATGTAGATAAAATATGTAAACTTTTAAAAAATAAAATGGCAATATACTTTGTATTTTTGTAATATAGATTATATAATAAAGTCTGAGTTTCTTAAATTTTTCACACTTTTAATTTAGCTGCTGGCTTTTGCAAAGAATTTGAATGTAGAATTCAGCTTGGAGGCAGAAAGAATGGTTCATGGCTATTATCTAGCAAGTCGCAGAATCAGGACAGATTCTATACGTGGATCAAAACTGTCAGCATCTGCATTAAAATATTTGTAGGTATTCACTGTAAAATTCTAAAGCCAGTATTAATTTCTAAATGCTTAATTAACTTATTTATCTATTTCATTTGTTGTTGTTTTTGTTTGTTTGCTGGTTGGTTGGTTTATAATTTACCTTGTTCCAAGAGAATTTAAAGTGAATTAATAATTCCTTTTGTTATATTGTTACATCATTTGAACTTCCAATTATTTATTTTTACTAAATTAATTTTTATTAGACTCCCTTTATAAGATGTGTCTGAAAAAAAATATGGATTTCAAATACAAATGATTGTTTTTTAAAAGGTGGCTGTTGACATTTGTCAAGAAGAAGAAAATTTTCGTATACCCTTCTTGGTTTTTCTGGCTGGTCTAATAATTAAATTGACATAAAACAGATTAACAAAAGTAAATAACCATATTTGTTTATCTATTTATTTATTTTATAAATAACCATAGTTAATTACATAGTACTTCTGGGAATCTCACAACCTGAGGAGTTCAGGGATGGAAAGTTAAAATGAGTGTCTATGGCATTCTAAATTAAGGATAAGTAAGGTACCTTGAAGCTTCATGGGGGAGGAAGGTCCTTCACAGGACAATAAGAAGAGCAGATGTTCAGTAATTACATATTTTTTGTCCTGAAGATAGATTGTAAAAAGTTATCTCTGATAATAACTGTTATTATGGGCAAGGCCCCCAAATTTAAATTTCTTAATCACTGTTAATAGTTTTTGTGTATTCTTCCAGAAATTATCCATTCAAATACAAATAATATTTTTGCCTGGATGAGTATATTCTCTCTCTCTAGATATACAGTTTTACTGTGTTGTGATGTTACTGTATCATAGTTTAAACAATCCCTTATTGCTAAACCATTACTTCATTTAATATAGATTAAAGTATAATCTCAAACAAATTATAAAGTAAGACCAGGACTAAAGTAACCCATTAAATAAATATCTTGTTATAACTGCAGTATAAAATAAGACAAGTGAGGAATCAGCAGGAAATGTCAAATATGAATCTATAAAAGATGAGTATGTTTAATTTCTTCCAATGGTATATTTATCATCATAGAGCTGAAAAAAATGCTAAAGTAAGACAAGGTAGAAATCAACTGTGATGTTTTAAAATGATAAACATAATTATATAATGCTTTCCTTTTTTCTGAAGTAATATTTAAAATACTCAAATCAGTACTCAAAGCTTAACAGTTTTGAAAGTTCTGTTTTCTCATAATGTTTTTTCTTTGCAGTAAAAAATGTTTTTTTAAACTCATATAGCCTCAATTTACTGTATTGATCTAAAAATAAAACAGAATTAATTTTAATATGATAGCTCTACTTTTTCCCATTGTAGAAATAACCCCCAGGGATGGAGATGGGGGTTATGAAGTAGCAAAGTAAATGAAGCACTAGTCAGAAGAATCATAAACCTTGAATTTTTCTCCTACTTAAATAGACCTAATAGGTACCTAATAACACCACCCTAGCTTTTCTAAAGAAATGGAGCTGAACAATACTCTCTTCTCTTTTCCTGAAAGGCTGTATACATATTCTGTCCTGGTCAACATTTTTTAGAAGAAGCTTGGGTGAGACAGCAGGAACATGGTAATCAAATTTGTAAATAAACACTTCTGGAGAGCACTTCACAGGTTTGAATGATGGGCTTAGTCTAACAAGAAGAAAATTAATAAGATAAATGTAATGTCCTCATTTAGATCTCAGCCTCTCTAGTACAAGATGGAAAAGGGTGATATAGCTTAATATGAAAAAGACTTGAGATTTCATTCTTTTGATGATTTATATGAGTAAACAATATAACATGGTTGTTAATAATAATGTGATTTGGGTTGCATTAATAGAATATTGTAGGAGGAGGAACTAAGATGGCAGCATAGGTAAACACCTATTGTTCTGTCCCGCGCAACGATTTAAGAACTACAACATAACAACAAAACAAAAATCACCCAGAATTGCCAGAAAGCTGGCTGAGTGAAAACTCCACAAATAAGAATAAAGGTGGGACACTGAGACTCAGAGGAGCGGCGGGAGCGCAGCCTTGAAGACGGAAACAGGTTAGGAGCCCTCCTGGTCGTGGGCTGTAGGGCTGGAGCAGCAACCCCGGCTGGATTTTGCCAACAGGGAGGGCGGAGACATCCCACTACATGAATTCCCCAGCACCAGGCGAGGTCCGAGATCCGAGGTACGTGGAGACGTCCCACTGCACAGATTCCCCAGTGCCAGGCGAGGTCCGAGGTCCGGGGGACGCACCCTGGAAGCGGGGCGCTGCAGAGGCTCCTAGTCTGAGGAGAAACCCGGAGGCGGGGAAAAGAAGTTTGGGTGCAAGTGTCGCACAGACCCGCGACTTGCCCCCTGGAAACTTGTCTCCTGGTCCCGGAAACCATCTATTTTACAACCCTGGGCTAGACTTTGGGTGTGCAGACACATTTGAGGAAAGGCAGAGTTGTCTGGCAAGGGGAAGAGACTAGCGGCTTTCTCTTGGAGGTGTCTGCAGCCATCCCCATCCAACAGAGACTCGCGCGTGCAAGCGCCGCATAGGACATAGCTGACACTGAGGCTGCCTGCACAGCTCAGAGACTCCACCCATCCAACCTGAACACAGTCTCCCTTCACAGCCAATTGGCCTGGAGGTCAAACCCTCCTAGGGCTAACAACAACAAGCTGGGTTTAAACTCAAAAATACTGTACAACCCATAAAGGATTGCAGTAAGAGTACCCACCTCAAATAACTGGGGAGGCTGTGCCACTGACCCTTAGAGGATATCTACTACATAAAGCAACCACTATGCAGAGATATGGAAAGAAATCAGGGGTGAAAGAAATGGAGGAGAAAAGACGACAAGACATAGAGTTCAAAACCATGGTTGGTTATAAAGGCTTTTCAAGAGGCTCCTAGAAAAGGCCGATGAACTTAATGAGCATTATGAGCAAATAAACAAGACCAACCAGGAAATGAATGAGACTTACAAGGAAATGAATGAGACCCTCAGGGAAATGAACAAGACCTCTGAGGATATGGACCAGACCCTCACGGATATGAAAAAGGACCAACTAGAAATCAAGCATACACAGACTGAAATAAAAAATATTACATAAAGTCCTAAAAGCAGTCCAGAGGGCCACAAGAACCAAGTCAAAGATTTGAAATACAAAGAAGCAAAATCCACTCGGCTGGAAAAACAAGAAACAAAAAGAATTCAGAAAATTGAAGATAGTGTAAGGGGCCTCTGGGACAACCTCAAGCATGCCAACATCCGAATTATTGGGGTGCCAGAAAAAGAGAGAGAGCAAGTTAATGAAAACCTACTTGAAGAAATAGTGACCGAAAACTTCCCCCACCTGGTGAAAGAAACTGACTTAAAAGCCCAAGAAGTACACAGAACCCCAAAATATAGGAATCTAACGAGGACCACACCAAGACACATCATAATTAAAATGCCAAGAGCAAAAGATAAAGAGAGAATATTAAAAGCAGCAAGAGAAAAACAGTTGATTACCTATAGGGGAGCACCCATACGATTGTCAATGGATTTCTCAACAGAAACAATGCAGGCCAGATGAGAGTGGCAAGAAATATTCAAAGTGATGAATAGCAAGAATCTACAACCAAGATTACTCTACTCAGCAAAGCTATCATTCAGAATTGAAGGTCAGATAAAGTGCTTCGCAGATAAGAAAAAGCTAAAGGAGTTCATCACCACCAAACCAATATTGTATGAAATGCTGAAAGATATTCTTTAAGAAGAGGAAGAAGAAAAAGGTAAAAATATAAATTATGAACAACAAATACACATCTATCAACAAATGAATATAAAAATCAAGTGAATTGATAGTCTGATGAACAGGATAAACTGGTGAATATAACAGAATCATGGACATAGAGAGGGAATGGACTGATAATTCTTGGGGAAAAAAGGGGTGTGGGAAGTACAGCAAGAGACTGGACAAAAATCTTGCAACTATGTGAGAGGACAGTGGGGAGGGGGAGGTGAGGGTGGAGGGTGGGATGGGTACAGGATGGAGGGGAGCTATAGCGGGATAAAAAAGGGGAACAATGTAATTAATAAACTGAACAATAAAGATTAAATAATAAAAAAATAGAATATTGTAAGCATATTAGCATAACCAATGAACACAGACACTGGGACATTGAGGGATTGCCTGGGGTGGGAACGGCTGGAGGGTTGGATCAAACAGGGAAAAGCTAAGAAGGAAGCCCCTGCCCCTCCCAAAGCCGAAGCCAAAGCAAAGGCTTTGAAGGCAAAGAAAGCGGTGTTGAAAGGCGTCCACAGCCACAAAAAGAAGATCCGCACGTCACCCACCTTCAGACGGCCAAAGACACTAAGGCTCCAGAGGCAGCCTAGATATCCTCGCAAGAGCGCACGCAGGAGAAACAAGCCTGCCCACTATGCCATCATCAAGTTCCCCCTGACTACTGAGTCAGCCATGGAGAAGATAGAAGACAATAATACACTTGTGTTCGTTGTGGATGTCCAGGCCAACAAGCACCAGATCACACAGGCTGTGAAGAAGCTCTGTGACACTGATGTGGCCAAGGTCAGCACCCTCATCAGGCCTGATGGCGAGAAGAAGGCATATGCTCGACTGGCTCCTGACTATGATGCATTGGATGTTGCCAACAAAATTGGAATCATCTAAACTGAGTCCAGCTGCCTAGTTCTAAATATAAAAATTTTACACTGTAAAAAACAAACAAAACAGGGAAAAGGAAGACATATGTAACACTTTAGACAATAAAAAACAAAACCAAAATATAGTAAGGAAATGTTAGTTCTGCCTCTCCTTTATTTTGCTAGTCAAATCATAATAATTCTATACTGAAAAGAAATATCTAAATATGCTCACTAGCCAGAATGGTGAGGGGACTGAACATTATGTCTTATGACATTTTAAGGGAATTGTGGATATTTATCTTGAGAAAAGAAAGCATAGGCCAACTAGAAAACTTGTATTTGAATATTTGAAGAGCTGTCACATTTAAGAAGTGTTGGGCTTTTTCAATAATCCCAGGAGACAGAACCAGGGACCAGTGGGTGGAAATTGCAGTGAAACCAATTCCAGCTCACATTTATATAATCTTTGTGGGTGAGTCCCAAGATGTTCAATTGCTTTATTTTTCAAATCATAAAACCTCTGTGAATTATTATCCCCATTTTATACCTGAATTTCAAAATAATCTCAAAATTATTTTGAAATTAAATAATTTATACAATGTCACACAGGTAGTGAATTCTGGAGAATCAGTTTTTCTGATTCTCAAGTCCATCAATCATTCATGTATATTATACATGCCTAATGAGAGCCTAAGGGGTAGTTTAAAAATAAAGGCATGTATTGTCTTATGATTCCCAGTGAACTATAGGAAAAGTTCAAAAGAAACTAGATAATAATTAGCCTGGGATGTTGAAGAGAAAATTTAATTAATTTGATGGGAGTTTGAACTTTAATCTCAAAGATCTCTTCTAACACTGAAATTTCAAGATTCTATGAGGACTTCAAATAGATGCAGAACTAGAAGACAATATTAAGGATATATCTATAAGACATATTTAGTTAGGTTAACTTTCCCAACTGTGTGTTTATCTGGACAGAATTTGGGGAGAGAGAGTATAGAATCCTCTGTAACAAAGAGGTAATATGCAAATTGACCATCACACCCTTGCACAAGATGGTCACCCCCATGTGCTCACAAGATGGCCACTACAAGATGGCCGGCAGGGAAGGGCAGTTGTGCGTGATCAGGCCAGGAGAGGGCAGTTGGGGGAGGCAGGCCTGCAGGGGAGGGCCATTGCAGGTGACCATACCTGCAGGGGAGGGCAGTTGGGGGCAACCAGGCCTACAGGGGAGGGCCGTTAGGGGCAACCAAGTTGGCAGGAAAGGGCAATTGGGGTGAGTGGGCTGGCAGGGAAGGGCAGTTGGGGTCCAATCAGGCTGGCAGGGGATCAGTTAGGCATCAGTCAGGCTGGCAGGGGAGTGGTTAAGAGGTGATCAGTATGGCAGGCAGAAGTGGTTAGGGGCAACCAGGCAGGCAGGCAAGTGAGTGGTTGGGACCCAGCAATCCCAGATTGTGAGAGGGATGTCCCAGATGGGAGAGGGTGCAGGCTGGGAGAAGGTACACTTCCTCCACCCCCCTCCCCAATGCACAAAATTTGTGCACCAGGCCTCTAGTAATAACTATAAGCTAGAATAGAAACCAACTCTTTGATAGTAAGTCAGGATTTTTTCTTGTTATAGAATAGTCAGTTCTTCTTGGTAGGAAAAAATGCTTTAGAAATAAACTAAATTTTTTGGGATATATTTTTTATTAATTTCAAAGAGGAAGGGAGAGGGAGAGAGAGAGAGATAGAAGCATCAATGATGACAATCATTGATTGGCTACCTCCTGCACATCCCCACTGGGGACCAAGCCCACAACCCAGGCAGGTGCCCTTGAGCAGATTCAAACCTGGGACCCTTCAGTCTGTTCTATCCACTGAGCAAAACTGGCTAGGGCCTAAGTTTTTTTTTTTTTTTAAAGAAAGAATATGTTAATCTTTAATGTGTGGCTTAGGGTCATATATATCTTGGTTTGTTTCTGGCTAAATATATATTATCTTTATATTATCAACATATTTTGATTGGCTTCAATTTTCTTTTGTAGAATTTCCCTATCTGAAGCCCATGCTCGATTGAACTTGAGAAACAAAGTGCTTAAAGAAGATGTACTAATTGCAGTCTTATTATTTGAAACATCTCTCACATTGAAATATGGTAATCTTTTAAATTATTAATGATGAGTACAAATAATTATATTTAAACAAACATTTTTACTCTGTTAAATTAAAATGTTATATTTCAAATATTTTACAGATTAATAAATTTCTATCAGGTAAAAGCTTTTTTAATTTGAACATTTACTAATTGCTTATAGTAGTATCATTATCTGATAAGTTCCTTATTATGCATAATTGTTTCTGTACTTGAACTTTTGCATTGTTTAATAATTCTAGAAAAATGTACTTAATACAATACATTGAAATTATTTTAAATTTATCTTCCTTTTAATATAACATGCATTTAATAATCATGCAGTCCCCCACAGTGGAGTGAGGCACATAGCCAAAGAAAATGTGATTATCTTAGCACCTTCTCTGAATTGCTGGTTATACTACTACTAGAGGCCCAGTACATGGATTCATGCACATTGAAAGGAAATTAATTAGAAGAAATATTTTAATATCGCTATTCACCCATTCTCTATAATAGAAGTGTCAATCAGAATCATAATCAACAATGATAGTTGGAAACACAGGCATGCAATTGCTGCCAGCAAGAGCTTTAAATATCCTATCTAATAAAAGAGTAATATGCAAATTGGCCTTACCTCCACTACACTCATAAGCCACATCCACTAGCCATGCCCACTAACCAATCAATATGCAAATGAACCCAACCAAGATGGCTGTGACCATGGAGAGAGAAGGAGAGAGGCTTGGGTTTCCCTGATGATGGAGGAAGCCAAGCTTTCTGCCTGCCCTTGCCAGCCCAGGCCTGCACTCCAGGCTACAAAGTTTCAATTATACAAGATAAATAAATCCCAGATACCAGGGCCTCCGCTTGGGTTGCTGGGGGGCATGGCCAGCCTGAAAACCACCACAGGCCTCTTTCCCAGACCACCCCACAAACCAAGGAAACCCCCATTCTGGTCTGGGATACCATTCAGGGCAAATCAGCTGGCCCCACCCATGCACCAAACCTCTATCCTATCTAATAAAAGAGTAATATGCAGATTGACCATCACTCCAACACTCAAGATGGCTGCCCCCATGTGGACACAAGATAACCACCAGGGGAGAGCAGTTGGGAGGGCCAAGGCCTGCAAGGGAGGGCAGTTGTAGGCGATCAGGCCAGCAGGGAGGGCAGTTGGGAGGGTCCAGGCATGCAAAGGAGGGCAGTTGGGGGTGATCAAGCCTGCAGGGGAGGGCAGTTAGGGTTGACCAGGCCAGCAGAGCAGGAAAGTTGGGAGTGACTGGGCCTGCAGGGAAAGGCAGTTGGGGGGACCAGGCTTGCAGGGGAGGGCAGTTAAGGGTGACTAGGCCTGCAGGGAAGGAGAGTTAGGGGCAATTGGGCTGTCAGGGGAGAAGTTAGGCATCAATCAGGCTGTTAGGGGAGTGGTTAGGGGGTGATCAGGCTGGCAGGCAGAAGTGGTGAGGGGCAATCAGGAAGGCAGGCAGGTGAGCATTTGGGAGCCAGCAGTTCTAGATTGTGAGAGGGATGTCCCATTTTGGAGAGGGTGCAGGCTGGGCACCATCCCTCCATGCATGAATTTTGTGCACTGGGCCTCTAGTATCCTATTTAATAAGAGAAATATGCAAATTATCATACCCTCACTACTCTACCAGCCAATCAGGAGCGGGAGAGCAGGGTGGTGTGGTGGGTGGCAGGGCGTGGGCCCTCGCTGGGGGTCCCCCGCCCAGGGCTCAAGCCTCAAACAGAGGCAGCAGGGCGATCGCATGTGCTGGGGGTCAACCACCCAGGGCCTCATCCTCAGAGCATCAGCCAGAGGTTTGCAGCCTTGGCCCTGGGCGGAACAGGGCGATCCTAGGCACTGGGGGTTTCCCGCCCAGGGCCTGAGCCTCAAACAGAGGCTTGAGGCTTTGGCCGGGGGTGGAACAGGGCAATCACACGTGCTGGGGGTCAACTGCCCAGGGCCCCATCCTCAGAGCAGAGTGCTGGGGTCCCCACCCTAGACCTGAGCCTCAGATCCTTGGCCAGAGGCTTGGCATTTGCCGAGGTGGAGCAGGGCAATTACAGCTAACTGGGGGTCCCCTGCCCAGGGCCAGAGGATTTAGACCTTGGCAGGGGTGGAGCTAGAGATCAGAGTAGATAGATGTGAACTGTAGAGGAAACACCTTTTCTGTTTATTGGCTAAGCTCCCTATACACCACTGGCAATATTCTTAGTAATTTGGGCATAAGAATCCAAAAAAGTAATCTAGGGTTTATCCACCACACTCCTGGAGTAAAAAACAAAGGTCTGCTGCTGGAGGGCTAAGAAATATCATATCCTTTTCCTAGGCAGTTTGGCTCAGTGGATAATGCCTAGGTTTGCCAACCACATAGTCCAGGTTATATTCTGATCAAGGGCATGTACCTAGGTTGCAGGCTCCTCCCTGGCTAGGGCCCAGGTCAGGGCTCATGCCAGAGGTAACCAATCAAAGTGTTCCTCTCATTTTGATGTTACTCTCTGTCTTTCCCTTCCTCTTCCAAACTCTCTAAAAATCAATGGAAACATATCCTCAGGTGAGGATTAAAAAAAGAAAAATAAAGAAGTTATATCCTATGAAAGACACATCTTAAAAATGCCTAAAGAAAGTTGTCATTTTTTCATGGTGAAGGGACAGGAGTCCGGGTTGATGAAAACACCTTGGTGGCTGTGGTGACTGGCAGTGGCTGCAGCAGTGGGGTGATGGGGCTAGTGCCTTTCCCTGATCAGCCCAGTCACCTCCCACAAAGGGAGGCCAGACTGTGGCTTAGGCATGCTCCCCATCCCCTGAGGCTCCCAGTATGTGAGAGGGGGGCAGGCTGGGCTGAGGGGTCCTCTCCCCCCACAGTGCACAAATTTCATGCATCGGGCCCCTAGTCCTATCTAATAAAAGAGTGATATGCAAATTGACCACACCTCCACTACACCCAAAAGCCACACCCACCAGCCACGCTCACCAGCCAATCAGGAGCAGATATGCAAATAAGCTCAACCAAGATGGCACAGGCCACAGAGTGCAGGAGGGAGGCTTGGGTTTTCCCAGCAATAGAGGAAGCCAAGCTTTCTGCCTACCCTTGCCGGCTGAGGCCTCCACTCAATGCTACAAAGTGTCAATTATCCTATCTAATAAAAGAGTAATGTGCAAATTAACCATCAGTCCACTACAAAATGGCACACATAGCCACAAGATGGCAGCACCCAGTCCTCTTAACCCTGCCGGAGTCCACCAGTCTGCCCAGTGGCGGCAGTCCTGGGTGTCCGTCTCGGAGGCAGGCCCCCTGCAGTGATCCCCACGAAGCAGCAGCAGCCTGGGGTGTCAGAATGGGAGGCACCAGCAACCAGCGCGATCCCTGGCCAGCAGCGGCAGCCTGGGCTGGGGTCTCAGCCTGGCCAGGGGCACCCTCCACGGCTCCATCTCTGGGTGGGCTGGGGTCTCAGCCTGGCTGGGGTGTGATACCCTTCCAGTGGTGGCAACCTGGGGTCTCAACCATTGAGTCACACCAGCCAGGCAGATATGGAGGAATTTTAAATGTTCCTTTTATAAAAATATAAATTTTACTGATTTTTTACAGAGAAGAAGGGAAAGGGATAGAGTGCTAGAAACATTTATGAGAAACATCAATCAGGTACCTCCTGCACACTCCTGAGTATGTGCCCCCAACCAAGGTATATGCCCTTGACCAGAATCAAACCTGGGACCCTTGCATCTGTAGGCCAACGCTCCATTCACTGAACCAAACCAGTTAGGGCTGTCCAATATGTTAAAGAAAAAAACCCTATCTATTAAAGAGGGAGGGCATTTGGGGGTGATTGGGTTGTCAGGAGAGGGCAGTTGGGGACAATTGGGCTGGCAGGGGAGCAGTTAGGTGTCAATCAGGCTGTTAGGTGTCAAACAGTGTACAAGAGATCCAATTTCTTTTCTTTTTAAAAAATGTGTTGTTTTTTTTTTTTGAGAAAGAGGAAAAGAGATTGAGATACAGAAACATCAATGAGAGAGAAACATCAACATCGATAGGCTGCCTCTTGAGTGCCCTCAGCTGGGGATGGAGCCTGAAACCCAGGCATTTGCCCTAACCAGAATGGAAGCGGCAACCTCCTTGTGCTTAGGTAGATGTTGAACCACTGAGCCACACCAGCCAGGCCTTTTGGGTTTTTTTTAAATCTTTATTGTTCAGTTTATTAATTACATTTTCCCCCCTATATCTCCCCTCCACCCAGTACCCATCCCACCCTCTGCCCTCACCTCCCCCACACTGTCCTCTCCCATAGTTGCATTTTTGTCCAGTCTCTTGCTGCACTTCCCACACCCCTTTTCTCCCCAAGAATTGTCAGTCTATTCCCTCTCTATGTCCATGATTCTGTTCTATTCACCAGTTTATCCTGTTCATCAGACTATCAATTCACTTGATTTTTATATTCATTTATTGATAGATGTGTATTTGTTGTTCATAATTTATATTTTTACCTTTTTCTTCTTCCTCTTCTTAAAGAATATCTTTCAGCATTTCATACAATATTGGTTTGGTGGTGATGAACTCCTTTAGCTTTTTCTTATCTGCGAAGCACTTTATCTGATCTTCAATTCTGAATGATAGCTTTGCTGGATAGAGTAATCTTGGTTGTAGATTCTTGCTATTTATCACTTTGAATATTTCTTGCCACTCCCGTCTGGCCTGCATCGTTTCTGTTGAGAAATCCACTGACAATCGTATGGGTGCTCCCCTATAGGTAATCAACTGTTTTTCTCTTGCTGCTTTTAATATTCTCTTTTTATCTTTTGCTCTTGGCATTTTAATTATGTGTCTTGGTGTGGTCCTCTTTAGATTCCTATATTTTGGGGTTCTGTGTACTTCTTAGACTTTTAAGTCAATTTCTTTCACCAGGTGGGGGAAGTTTTCGGTCACTGTTTCTTCTAGTAGATTTTCATTATCTTGCTCTCTCTCTTTTTCTGGCACCCCAATAATTCGGATGTTGGTATGCTTGAGGTTGTCCCAGAGGCCCCTTACACTATCTTCAATTTTTTTGACTCTTTTGGCTTCTTGCTTTTCTGGCTGAGTGGATTTTGCTTCTTTGTATTCCAAATCTTTGACTTGGTTCTTGTGGTCCTCTGGACTGCTTTTAGGTCTTTGCGTAATATTTTTATTTCAGTCAGTGTATGCTTAATTTCTAGTTGGTCCTTTTTCATATCCTTGTAGGTGTTGTTTATTTCCTTGTAGTTCTCATTAAGTTCATCGGCCTTTTCTAGTAGCCTCTTAAAAAACCTAATTACTGTGGTTTTGAACTCTATGTCTAGTCGTCTTTTTTCCTCCATTTCTTTCACAGCTGATTTCTTTCCATTTCTCTGCATTGTGGCTGCTTTCCTGAGTTGACCCCTTAGCGGTGTGTGGTAGGTGTCCTCTAAGGGACAGTGGCTCAGCTTCCCTATGCATTGCGCGGCATCAGCGTTAGCTCCGCCCTATGTGGTGCGTGGCGTCAGCTATGCAGTGTGCGGGTCTCTGTGTTGGGTGGCAATGGCTGCAGGCACCTCCAAGGGAAATCCACTGTTGGTGTCCCTGTTGCCAGACAACTCTGCCTCTCCCCAAATGAGTCTGCACCCCCAAAGTCTCACTCAGGATTGTAAAACAAAGCAGTCCGGTGGTCTCCGAGCCAGTGAGCAAGTCACAAGTCCTCTGCCCAGCTGAGCACCTTATGAACTGTTGTTCCAAGTTACACGCACTCTCCTCAAACTCACAGACCTCAGCTGCGCCCGGGGTTTTACTTTCCCTGACCTGGGACCTCGCCTGGAACTGGGGGGTCGATGTTGTGGGAGGCCTCTGCCCTCCCCGTTGGAGAAAACCAGCCGGGTTTGCTGCCGCCCGTCCCTCATGGCTCGTGCGCACAAAGCTCTGAACCTCACTTCTCGCGTATCTTCAAGGCTGCGCACCGCTGCTCCTCTCGAGTCACACAGCGTCCTATCTTTACTTTTATCTGTGGCATTTTCACTCAGCCAGCTTTCCGGTGATTCTGGATGATGTTTGTTTTGTTAAGTTGTAGTTTTGGAATTGTTGCGTGGGCAGCAAAATAGGTGTTTACCTATGCCGCCATCTTGGTTCTCCCCCAGGCCTTTTTTTTATAGTAGCCATCCTTATGGGTATGACATGGTGTCACATTATGGCTTCCTTTACATTTTTATTTTTTTAAATCCTCATTGGGGAATATTTTCCCACTGATTTTTAGAGTGGAAAGGAGAAAGGAGAAACATCAGTGTGAGAGACACATCGATTGGTTGACTCCCATACATTCTGACCAGGGTTGGGGATCAGACCTGCAACCAAGGTCTTTGATGGGGAATCAACCCAGTCAAGGGTCGACCATTTAGCCGACTGGCCAGGGCTCCATTTTTCTAATTAGTGATATTGAGCATATTTTCATGTGCTTATTGACCATTTGTATATTTTTGGAGAAATGTCGACTCAGGTGAAAAGTGTTGCCTTTTTCTTTTGATGTATACAAATTTTTTATTTCGCTGTGGTCTAATTTATCTATTTTTTTTTGTTGTTGCCTGTGCTTTCGCTATTGCCGAATGAAATGTTATGAAGCATTTCCCCAATGTTGTTTTCATAAGGTTTTGCAGTTTTAGTTCTTACATTTAGTATACAATATTGGATTTATTGAGTTGATTTTGTATATGTAAGTGAATGGACCAACTTTTCTTTTGCAAGTGGATATAATCTTCCCAGCACCATGTTGGAAAGCCTGTCCTTTCCCTATTGAACCCTTGTTGAAAATAATTTAATGGTATGTGAGGGGATATTTCTAGACTCCTATTGCGTAGGTTTGTCTTTGTTAACAGTTAATAACTTACAAATGTACAATGTTGTTTTTATCCTCAATCAACTTCACCTTTACCAAATAAATACTATTTCCCTACCTTCTAATACTCTGCCTATTTACATGACCAGTCAGCTTCAAAAGTAGAATGACTAGTGCAATATAAGGCAAATTTCTAGTTTCCAAACTTTAAAATGTAAACATGTCTTCCATTGGTCCTGGTACCAGTGTGTAAATTTACTGAACATTACTGGGTCTCAAGGAAAGTCGGATTCAATTGATTATTGAAATAACCTCTTTAATAGATCAGAACTTAATTATAAAACTTTTTACTATTTTGTTGAAAATGTTATTTCATGTTTAGCATTTTAAGTAGTATTTACCATTTATGCTTTTTTCCTTCTTAGGGGCCACTGTATTTTGTGTTGCTCCAAATGCAGTATTTCCATTTGAACTATATAATGAAGAGTACTTAGAACAAAGGGATATGTATCTAATTCAGTGCCAACAACAGCTCCTACAGTTTATTGCCACATATGGACCTGGGACAGCTGTTTTTGCTAGCGATGAATAGGCAATCTGAGGAAAATTTTCTTCATTCCTACTTCAGTAGTAGAGTGATATTGAAGTAATGCTTCAGGTAATATTGTGTATAGAGTACATTAGAATGCCACCTTAAAAACATAAAATATGCTCTTCAAATTACTAATAAACACTGATTTAAACTCAAAGCCAACAGCAGAAATTTAAAACTTAGGAGAATCTTTTAAAAAACAAAGAAAATAACTCTAGCTAGCCCAGTATACTAATAGGCAACAGATAAAAATACTGGATGTTCCAAGGTAAACAATGTAAAAAATGCTTTTATGTAGTTCCCGCCACTTGTCACAAGATGGCAATAGCACTTTAGAGTACCTACAGATTAAATGGTTTTCTCTTGCACTTTAGAACTGACACATTGAATAAATTAACAATTTACATAACGTCTCAAATTTAAGGACTTCTTGTGTCTTACTAGATATTGACATATCCATTACATAAATATAGTTTTATGGTGTCAGGGAAAGCCTTAAAATGTTTTCCATTTTTTAATGAGCCAGGTTAAACAAAAAGGAATTTTAAGTCAAATCAAGCAGTAATAAGCTGTTTAAACCTGATTATAAAGTACCAAAGGCAAAGAAACCAACTTGTAAACAAACCATCTTCATTTTTAGAGGGCAGATACCTGCTCTGAAAAGGTAGACACCATGAGGAAATATACTTATAAAATCCCCAAATCCTTTTTTTTTCAAAACTTGAATTTTTACTCACTAAAGTCACCTGAAATTTGCTACCTTAACCAAGATACCACCATACATATTCTTTAGAAATTGGTCAGAGTTTAACTATAAAGTGGACAGCTGTCACTCTTGATAGGACTTGGACAGATCATTCACTATTTCCTACTCATTTGACAATACTAAATATCCACTGGTAACGACTTTCAGAAGGCAGTTGTTTCTAAAGTATGCATTACAATCCTATTCTGCCAAGACCTTATTTTTCTGGTTCTGAGATGGCAAAGTACTTTATAAAATTAAGACCCACAAAATGCCGTGTTATCTGACAGCTGATTTCCAAATGTTCTCTCTTGCAGTGATTATAAATGTTGCTATACACATTTTGTACTTTTTTCCTTTCCACGAAATTATAATCTTAATTAAAAATAAGGTATTACTATGAGACTCAATAGAAGAAAACGAGACTTAAATTTTCACCCAGGTAGGAATTGAGTTCATTCTTAGAATTTTCATCAATTCTCAAGTCCTGAGAAGACTGGATTGCCTAGCCATTTTTCCATAATTACTTGTACTAGGATTGTGATTTTTTGTTCACAGAGATAAAAGCAAATTAAAACTTAGTTTACAAGTGAAGTCTTTAATTGTGAGGGGCAATTCATTAGGGAGTTCCCAACTATACTTGTCCTCCTCATCCATGGGTTATTTTCCAAGACCTCAAGTGGATATGTAAAGGCATGAATAGTAGCAAACTTTTTCTTATATGTACTTATGATAAAGCTTAATTAATTAGGCACAATAACAGGTCTAATAAAATTATACTGTAATAAAAGTTCTAAGGGTTATTTAACATGCACTGGTAATACAAAATATCTACTAATAGGTAATGTACCAGATAAAAGATTCTCAGGCTGCTTGCAACTTAGGAATTATTTCTGGATTTTTCCAGGTAATCTTTTCGGATTGTAACTAAGGCTATGGATAAAAGATTATACAATTTCAGGGGAACAGGTTCTGAAAGGAGGGCCTCTAATATGCAGTAATTAGGGCTTCTCTAGATATCCCCTAAGGCAATGGTCGGCAAACTCAGTCAACAGAGCCAAATTTTTAAAACTCTTAATGCCACTTCTTCAAAATAGACTTGCCCAGGCTGTGGCATTTTGTTAAAGAGCCACACTCAAGGGGCCAAAGAGCTGCAGTTTGCCAACCACTTCCCTAAGGCAAGAAAGGCTATTAAGAACTAGAGGTTCTGGAAATCTCCCCCATTGCCTGCGACCTCAAGAATCACTTTCCACAAACAAGCGAGTTATTAACATACGATCCCTCAAGTGTATAAAAAACAAGTTTGACTAATGACTATGAGAATGGGGTTTAAAAGACTTATGTTTAAAAAAAAAAAAAAGGTTTTAAAGCCCATCAAGTAAAAGTATTCAAACGTGTTTTCTATATAACTTTATTGTGATTTTCTATATAATTTTATTGATAATTGTTAAATAAAGTATTACTTTTTCATCATTTGCTTCAGTCATCTTCTTGACCAATTCTTTGTTTCCTCTTCCAAAAATGTCAGGCCACACCTGGAAAAAAAATCAGAAACCAATAGTGAAAATCACTTTGTACCTAATAAGGGCAACTAATAGGAAATGGGCCAGCCCTTTTTAATTAACAGATGCTTGACAGATCATAATTGCTTACCTGAGGCAATGAAGAATTTGAAAACACCATAGCCAAGAACTTGTTCATTCACTTGCAGTTACCTATATGCTGAAAAAAACATTTCACTTATTTTAGTAAAAAAAATTGCATTATAGCTGAATTCACATAATCTCAATATAGATAACTGGCAACTCAGTCTTAAAATTATTTCTTCAAAGAAACCCTCAGCTGGGTAAACGGCAAAAATAATTTGTCATCATTGTGCCAGTTATTAAATCTTTCTATGTCAAAAATGAATCAAACATTTTTGCTACTGTGCTTCAGAACAATATCACATTAAAAAAAAATCCACACAATTTAACAGTAACTTTTGGTACCTTGTTACATGCAGTTGTGCTTCCTGGAGATTTAGTCATCCTCTGTTACAAGTTTTTGGGAATTATTCATAACCTTGATTCATCTTCAACTCATAGGCTCTCTTGCACCTGTAAATTAGCATTTTGAGGCAAATTTTTATTTGTACTTACATATGTTTGGCATCCTATATGCAGGAAGGCTCCTGTTCTAGTTTTTTCCCTTTTCATGAACCACAGCATAACCATAGTTAAAAACAAAAAATTCCTGACCAGTTTTTAAAAATCGCTAATATTGAGATCATGTAGTGGAGCAATTTCTATTTGCTGTTTTAACACATATCTAACGGAACACAAGAATGTACCTGCTGCTTAATTCTACCTTTTTGGTAGTTAAAAATGATAAACCTAAAATTTAATTTCTACAATGGTTTGAGGATGTGTTAGTCCTTCTGACTGATTAGACCTTAATAATTCAAGCTATAAATGGAATCATTAGCAGGGGTGGGAAATATAGCAGCTATATTTATATTCTTTACTGTGGCAGTATTGAAGACATGATGGTGTTAATGAGAACCCAGCTATTGCTTTTCTGTCTCAGAGTTTGACAAGGATAAGATGATGAGCCAGGTTAAAGGTTAGATATATTAAATCAAGTGTGGCAGACCTCCAACTAAAAGCATTACAATGGCAAATGTGATCTGGTTTTAGAGCAGTTAAATTTTGTCGACATCATTATTGGACACAGTTCTGTAGAATTAAATCCCAAGTTGCTTGAAATGTCACTAAGGTACAGCAAAGGGCATGGCTAGGGACACAGATCTTGTCCTAGCAGAGGATAAATCATTGAACCAGACAGCTACTGAAAATGATTTATGAAAGCACATCAAATGTTGGGCCCTGCAAAGCAATCTATCATTTCCAAGTCTTGAAATGCTGAAATATTTCACATAATCAATACTAGGAACAGACTATTGGTTATGAATTATTATGGCTCGGGAAATTTCAGTTTAATATAGGATGCAAAGGAATTACACGGCCTCAATAAGGATAACCCCAAATATAAACTACTTTAAGCCATCAGATTTGTCCTGATAGATTGTTCTGGATGAAACAGTGTATTTTAAATTTGGGGAGAGGAAAAATAAACCACTTTGACTACTACACTAGGTCTCATCGATTATCATTTATAACTCACTTTTCTTCGACAACATGGTCTCCTAGCTGTTGGCCAGTTTCTTCTGTATTTCGTGCAGAAGCAGACATCTTAAGTAAACGCCATCATCTAAACATATTAGGCATTTAAGGCTTAAGGCTCCTCTATACGATACATTGTTCTCCAACTCAGTGCCAATTTTTAGATTCTACTTAGAAATGAAGATCCAAAACAGATGCGTTAAGTAGCTCCAGTGTCCGGACCATAACTGTAATTGTCAATAGGTAAACTGTGCTCTTAATAATTTTAAAAAAAAATGACAAGAGCACAAGTAAGGGTCTTAACATCTAAGAGAAGAATCCCTCCCACTCACTAAGGCTGTGCCGCCGATTAAAGGGACCTGACGCCTTCCAGGCCGCACACAACGCAACACAAAGGCCCAGAGAAAGGCCGCCGCCTCGGACCCACCTGAATCACAGGCCGTTTCTGAGCTGAGAACAGTCGAAACCGGCACTGAGAGAAGGTCAGTTAAAACTCGCAGGTGGTTACTCACAAAATGCGACTGAGCAGATGTCGTGGAAGAAAGCTCGTAGCCGCGTGAACTCGGAGTGACGGCAGAGCCTGCACCTGGCAAGGGACAGAGACTCCAGGAATGGAGTCCCCGGGAGCGGGACCGAAGAGCTGCAGGCCCCGAGGCGGGCACGGGCTACCATAAGGGCTCGGGTTCCCCGCAGAAAGAGGAGAAACTGAGATCGCCGAGACTCCCACCTGGAAAAGCCTGGCGACGCGCCCGCGGGCGCTGCACCCGGGCCAGCAATAACCTCATGGCCGCTGGCGAGTCGCGCGCGTACTCCTCCGTTCCTCGCCGACGGAAAAGGAAGCTGTTGGCCGTTGAGGGCTCTAAGGCGACCCGATGGTCCCGCCCCTTCCTGAATTAGCCCCGCCCCTGCCAGCGTCGTTCGCGCCGGAGGCCGAGCAGCGGCTGAGAGCGAGGCGGCTGGGGGCGTGGCCTGGACCCCTCCTCCTTCCCTGCCTCTCGGCTTCCGGCCGCGTGGCACACAGACACAGGTTTCTGTCGGAGGCCGTGTGGACTCCCAGAGAGGCTTGCAAGGACCTCGCCTCGAGCTATTTCACTGAGTGTGTAAATGATTAATCTGCCAGTTATGCTTCCAAGCGAGGAGAAAATGCTCCAAAACGAGGCTCCCATTCCTAGTACTTTGCTTCGTCTTCTCCCTCACTTTGTCCAAAGTACTGGTGGTACCGGACATCCGAATGTAGAGTTAATTTAGAGTAAGGGTATCGACCCCTTAACACACGCAGAAGAACCAATACCAGAAAAGAAGGAAACTTTTGTATTTTCTCTGTTATAGCAATAGCTACTGTTACTATTTTTATTGACAATAATAACAGCGGGTTAAAAAAGCATAAAGCAGCCAACTGCCTTATTTATGGACATGTAATTTGCTGTTGATTTTCCTGCTTTGTGTTTTATAGGCATACTAGCTTTATTGTAGGCTACAGATGTTGTGTTATTTACAAATTCAAGGCAGGACCCCTCACCAGCGAAAGATTACAACTGGCTTTATTGCCAGTAGTCCTCCGGAAGGCAAACCGCAGCATCTCAGAGGTATGCCTGCATTACTCTTGTTCTCTCTATTATATATATTGAGCTCTTAACATATATTAAGCAGCAAAATACTAAGTCTAGCGGTAGAGAAGACAGACTGATGAACTTGTTGCCAGGAAGAATATAAATGAAACTATTTAATTAAAATTGCATCAGCAAAAGGTGTAATATCTCCTCATAAAATTTAACATCTAAAAAATTGATAGAAAAGCCAGTATAAAGTAAATTTGTCTCAAAATGTGGTATGAAAATCAATACAAATTGTGATTTTATTCACTTTACCCAAGGATTCCTGCTATATGGTTTTGTTTTGTTTTTTAATTTAATAAATCTTTATTGTTCAGATTGTTACAATTGTTCCTCTTTTTTCTTCCATAGCTCCCTTCCACCCGGTTCCCACCCCACCGCACCCCATGCCCTTACTTCCCCCCACCCATGTCCTCATCCATAGCTGTATGATTTTTGTCCAGTCTCTTCCTCACCTCCTACACCCCTTTTCCCCCAAGAATTGTCAGACCATTTCCTTTGTATGCCCGTGATTCTATTATATTCACCAGTTTATTCTGTTCATCAGATTTTTAATTCACTTGATTTTTAGAATCACTTGATGGATATGTATTTGTTGTTCATAATTTTTATCTTTACCTTTTCTTCTCCTTCCTCTTCTTTTTTTTTCCTTTATTGTTCAGTTTATTAATTACATTGTTTCCCCTTTTTTATCCCCCTATATCTCCCCTCCACCCTGTACCTATCCCACCCTCCACCTTCACATCCCCCTCCCCAATGTCCTCTCCCATTGTTGCAAGATTTTTGTCCAATCTCTTGCTGTACTTCCAACAAAACTTTTCTCCCCAAGAATTGTCAGTCCATTCCCTCTCTATGTCCATGTTTCTGTTATATTCACCAGTTTATCTTGTTCATCAGCCTATCAATTCACTTGATTTTTATGTTCATTTGTTGATAGATGTGTATTTGTTGTTCATAATTTATATTTTTACCTTTTTCTTCTTCCTCTTCTCAAAGAATATCTTTCAGCGTTTCATATAATACTGGTTTGGTGGTAATGAACTCCTTTAGCTTTTTCTTATCTGCGAAGCACTTTATCTGATCTTCAATTCTGAATGATAGCTTTGCTGGATAGAGCAATCTTGGTTGTAGATTCTTGCTATTCGTTATTTTGAATATTTCTTGCCACTCCCATCTGGCCTGCATTGTTTCTGTTGAGAAATCCACTGACAATCGTATGGGTGCTCCCCTGTAGGTGACCAACTGTTTTTCTCTTGCTGCTTTTAATATTCTCTCTTTATCTTTTGCTCTTGGCATTTTAATTATGATATGTCTTGGTGTGGTCCTCTTTAGATTCCTGTATTTTGGGGTTCTGTGTACTTCTTGGGCTTTTAAGTCAGTTTCTTTCACCAGGTAGGGGAAGTTTTCAGTCACTGTTTCTTCAAGTAGGTTTTCATTAACTTGCTCTCTCTCTTTTTCTGGCACCCCAATAATTCGGATGTTGGCATGCTTGAGGTTGTCCCAGAGGCCCCTTACACTATCTTCAATTTTCTGAATTCTTTTTGTTTCTTGTTTTTCCAGCCGAGTGGATTTTGGTTCTTTGTATTTCAAATCTTTGACTTGGTTCTTGTGGCCCTCTGGACTGCTTTTAGGACTTTGTGTAATATTTTTTATTTCAGTCTGTGTATACTTGATTTCTAGTTGGTCCTTTTTTTTATCCGTGAGGGTCTGGTTCGTATCCTCAGAGGTCTTGTTCATTTCCTTGAGGGTCTTATTCATTTCCTTGAGGTTCTCATTCATTTCCTTGTAATTCTTATTCATTTCCTGGTTGGTCTTGTTTATTTCCTCGTAATTCTCATTAAGTTGATCGGGCTTTTGTAGGAGCCTCTTGTAAAGCCTTATAACCATGGTTTTGAACTCTATGTCTTGTCGTCTTTTCTCTTCCATTTCTTTCACACCTGATTTCTTTCCATATCTCTGCAAGGTGGCTGCTTTATGTGGTAGATATCCTCAAAGGGACAGGGGCTCAGCCTCCCCAGTTACCCGAGGTGGGTACTCTTACTGCAATCCTTTATGGGTTGTATTCAGTATTTTTGAATTTAAACCCAGCTTGTTGTTGTTAGCCCTAGGAGGGTTTGACCTCCAGGCCAATTGGCTGTGAAGGGAGACTGTGTTCAGGTTGGATGGGCGGAGTCTCTGAGCTGCGCAGGCAGCGGCAGCGGCAGCTGCGTCCTATGCGGCGCTCGCGCGCGGGTCTCTGTTGGATGGGGATGGCTGCAGACACCTCCAAGAGAAAGCCGCTAGTCTCTTCCCCTTGCCAGACAACTCTGCCTTTCCCCAAATGTGCCTGCACACCAAAAGTCTAGCCCAGGGTTTTAAAATAGATGGTTTCCGGAACCAGGAGACAAGTTTCCAGGGGCAAGTCGCGGGTTTGCGCGACCCTTGCGCCGAAACTTCTTTTCTCCGCCTCCGGGTTTCTAGCAGGCTAGGAGCCTCTGCAGCGCCCTGCTTCCAGGGTGCATCCCCCGGACCTCGGACCTCTCCTGGCACTGGGGAATCTGTGCAGTGGGACATCTCCACGTACCCCAGATCTCGGACCTCGCCTGGGCCTGGGGAGTCCGTGCAGTGGGACGTCTCCGCCCTCCCCGTTGGAGAAATCCGGCCGGGGTTGCTGCTCCAGCCCCAGCCCGCACGGGCGACCAGGAAGGCTCCTAACCTGTTTCCGTCTGAAAGGCTGCGCTCCCGCCGCTCCTGAGTCTCAGCGTCCCACCTTTACTCTTATTAGTGGAGTTTTCATTCAGCCAGCTTTCTGGTGATTCCGGGTGCTGTCTGTTCTGCTGTTATGTTGTAGTTCTTAAATCGTTGCGCGGGGCAGAACAATAGGTGTTCACCTATGCCGCCATCTTGGTGTCCTCTCCTTCCTCTTCTTAAAGAATACCTTTCAGCATTTCATATAATACTGGTTTGGTGGTGATGAACTCCTTTAGCTTTTTCTTATCTGTGAAGCTCTTTATCTGCCCTTCAATTCTGAATGATAACTTTGCTGGGTAGAATAACCTTGGTTGTAGGTTCTTGCTATTCATCACTTTGAATATTTCTTGCCACTCCCGTCTGGCCTGCATAGTTTCTGTTGAGAAATCAGCTGACAGTTGTATGGGTGCGCCCTTGTAGGTAATTAACTGTTTTTCTGTTGCTGCTTTTAAAATTCTCTCTTTGTCTTTTGCTCTTGGCATTTTAATTATGATGTGTTCTTGGTGTGATCCTCTTTAGATTCCTTTTGTTTGGGGTTCTGTGCATTTCCTAGACTTGTAAGTCTAATTCTTTCACCAGGTGGGGCAAGTTTTCAGTCATTATTTCTTCTAATAGGTTTTCAGTATTTTGCTCTCTTTCTTCTTCTGGCACCCCCATAATTCTGATGTTGGTACACTTAAAGTTGTCCCAGAGACTCCTTACACTGTCTTCATATTTTGAATTCTTTTTTCTTTTCCAGTTGAGTGTTTTTTCCTTCTTTGTAATTCAAATCTTTGACTTGATTCTTTCATTCCTCTAGTCTGCTGTTAGGTCTCTGTATAATATATATTTTTTATTTCAGTCAGTGTATGTTTAATTTCTAGTTGGTCCTTTTTCATATCTTCAAGGGTCTTGCTAAATTTATTGGACTTTTCTAGAAAATTCTTGAAAAACCTTATAACTGTGTTTTTGAACTCTATCCAATGGTTTGTTTTTCTCCATTTCTTTCATTTGGGATCTGTTTGTCTGCTCAGTTTGGCTGCTTCCCTGAGTTGATAGAGTGGCTTTGTGTGCTAGGTGTCTTATAGAGCCCAGAAGCTCAGCCTCCCCAGTTACCTGAGGTGGACACTCTTGGTGTGGGCTGTGTGAGTTAAGCCTTGATTGTTGTTGGTATCACTGGGAGGAATTGACCTCTAGGCCAGTTGGCTCTGAGGCTCAGCTGTGTCTACATCTGGAGACACCCTTATGAGACAAGACCTGCAAAAGCTGTTGTGCTCAGCTTGGATGGGCGGAGTCTCAGGGTGGAGCAGACAGCATTGATTTCCTATCAGTCCTGCCCCATAGGCCCCTGTGTCTCAGTGTCCTGTGGTAATTGCTGCAAGCACCTCTGAGAGAAAGCCGCCCTTGAGTTCTGCCTGCTGCCAGACAGTCCAGTTTCTCCCTGAATGAGTCTGGGTCCCCAGAATCTTGCCTGGAATTGGAGTTCAGTGCAATTGGGAACTTTTGTCTCCTTCCTACTTGAGAAAGCCAGCCATGTACTCAGTTGCCCACCCTCTCCACACATGCGCTCCAGTACCTCTGCCTTCCGCAGTTCCTCTGAGTCTCAGTGTGCTTTTCTCTTTCCTGACAGTATAGTTTCACCCCATATGAGTCTAGGTCTCCAGAGTCTTGGCCAGAATTGTAGTTCAGTGCAGTTGGGAGCTTTTGTCTCCCTCCCACTTGAGAAAGGCAGCCGCACACTCAGTTGCCAGTCCTCTCCACACGTGAGTCTCAGTACCTTTGCCTCCTGCAGCACCTCTGAGTCTCAGTGTGCTTTTCTCTTTCCTTCTAGTTGTAGAATTTCTACTCAGCCAGCCTTCCTGTGGTCCTGGATGATGTTCATTTTGTCTTTCAGTTGTAGTTTTGAAATTGTTGTGCGAGGCAGCAGTTTAGGTATTTACCTATGCTGCCATCTTGGTTTCTTCTCTCCTGTTTATATGTTTTTGATGAATGCTTAGTAGGGGTTAAAAATTGTTTAGGGCCCCAAGTGGGCACTGTATCTTCAGCCTGCCATCACAGACTCCTAATTTTGCGACCTGGCTAATCACCTCCATCAGGCCTTTGCCTACAACTGGGTAGGCAGCTATAGGAGCCACCATTACTGAAAGGTGTAGAGGAGGGTGTGAGAGAGAGGAAGGAAGGTGAGAGAAATATCAATGTGAGAGGGAAACATCAATTGGCCACCTTCTATACATCCCCTATCTTGTTTTACCTTTTTTTAAAAAATATATTTTATTGTTTTTTCACAGAGAGGAAGGGAGAGGGATAGAAAGTCAGAAACATTGATGAGAGAGAAATATCGATCAGCTGCCTCTTGCACACCCCCTGATGGGGATGTGCCCGCAACCAAGGTACATACCCTTGGCCGGAATCGAACCTGGGACCCTTCAGTCTGCAGGCCGATGCTCTATCCACTGAGCTAAACCGGTTTCAGCTTGTTTTACCTTTTTATTCCTTGCACCTAATACAGAACCTAGGACTTAAAATAAATACCTTTTGAATAAATAAATAAATTGTAAATCTGTATTGCTGATTTGAAATATTTTTCAAGACTTATTAATTTTAAAAGCTAGGTGCAGAAGGTATTTAGTTTAATTTTTGGTTAAAGAAAAAAACATTTATATGATTATGTATAGAATATTTTTGAGAGGTTACAAAAAATGTTTACAATTTATGCTTCTAGGGAATGAAACTTGTGGTTTCTGGAGAAATGGATATTTCTATTTTTTATTGAATACTATTCTGTTACTATTTGGAGTTTTACTATGTATGTGTAATTTTGTGATTAAATTTAAAAATAATTATTAAAGTACAGTTTCTCTTATGACTGCAAAAAAAGACTGTTTCTAAGATTTGCGCCTGTAGTTCTGAATGGCATTGTGAAAAGTGTTTGGTATTCTCCATCATAAGGTCTCCAGGTTGCTGGACTGAATTAATGCTGCCAGTTGTAAACACAGCTGAAATCACATCAAGAGAAAAGTTTCATGGTTTAAATCTGATAAAGTATTTTATAAAAAATAACATTATATGGACTGGCTGATGTGTCTCAGTGGTTGACTGTTGACCTATGGACCAGGATATCACAGTTTGATTCTGGTCAGGGCACATGCCCTGGTTGCTCAATCCCCAGTAGGAGGTGTGCCAGAAGCAGCCAGTCAATTATTCTCTTTCATCACTGATGTTTCTATCCATCTCTACCTCTCCTTTCCTCTCTGAAATCAATAAACAATTTTTAAAATTTTTAAATGACTTTATATGGACATATTTATTTTTTAATAAGTTCTTATTGGTGCCGAAACTGGTGTTGCTCAGTGGATAGAGCATTGGCCTGCGGACTGAAAGGTCCTGGGTTCGATTCTGGTCAAGGGCATTTACCTTGGTTCCGGGCACATCCCCAGTAGGGGGTGTGCAAGAGGCAGCTGATTGATGTTTCTCTCTCATTGATGTTTCTGACTTTCTATCCCTTTCCCTTCCTATCTGTAAAAACTCAATTAAAAAAATATACTAAAAAAAAAACACAAGTTCTTATTGGTTTAAGAGAGAGAGAAAGGAAGAGGGGGAGAAAAAACATCAATCGGCTGCCACCTGCATGCCGCCTACTGGGAATTGAGCTTGAAACCTG
This sequence comes from Antrozous pallidus, assembly GCA_027563665.1. Lineage (NCBI taxonomy): Eukaryota > Metazoa > Chordata > Mammalia > Chiroptera > Vespertilionidae > Antrozous > Antrozous pallidus. The sequence goes on from CM050510.1 coordinate 38,611,772, forward strand.
GATATGTGCTCTGACTGGGAACTCAGCTGGCAAACTTTTGGTGCACAGGACAATGCTCCGCCACCTAAGCCACACAATTTTTAAAATTATAACTTTAAAGAATAGTCATTCTTTGACTATATAACTAGGATTATTTTAGAAAGTTTACTTTTTTTTTTTCAATCCTTACCCAAGAATATGTTTTTATTGATATTTAGAGACAAAGGAAGGGAGAGAGAGAAACATCAATCACCCATACATCCCTTGGCCGGGGATCAAACCCGCAACCCAGGTATGTGCCCCGACCAGAATAGAATCTGCAATATTTTGGTGTATAGGAGGACAATGCCCCAACCAACTGAACCACCCAGGGCTAGAAAGTTTACTTATTTTAGGTAGACATACATCTGGATTCAGGGAATATAGGACATTTTTTCTTATAAGCTGTCAGAATCTATATTTTGTACTTACACATGTAAATCTCATTAGTAAATTAATACATTTGACCCTCAGTCCTTTTTCATATTTAGTGAATGACTTGGAGAACTTCCTAGTTCCCCTAAATGTTTGCAGCAGAAAATGAGGTTGGAACTGGAAGGAAGTTGGCTGTAATAACCATATGCTTGTGCTTTCCCATGCTCAAGAGTAAGCATGTCAAAATAAAGTTAACGCAAGAGAAATGTAAATGACCTTAGTCAAAAATGCATGACTTTTATATATAAGATTCTTTTACCTCAGGCAAGATTATTTTTAAACATAATATTGACATTAAGATAATCATAGCATTTATACTTTTCGTCAAGGTTAAAGTTCCAAATCTGTGAAAAATACATTAAATTGTCAGAAAATAGGGCACTGATCTGAATGAAAGTTGATTCTTAAATACTTAAAGTACATGAACTTTACTGAGATAATTTTGGTAAAAATTACCTAAATTACTTATGATTTCTGCCTGGTTCTAAAGTAATGAGTGGCTTTAATTGTCTATGTGAGACACTAGGGTTTTCCTTTTTTGTTTAAAATTTAAGTATGTTAAGACTAAGCCAGGCAAACAGCTATGTAAATCCTATGACAAAATCTGAATGTAATGGGAGGTTACTAAATTATTCAAGCTGACCAGTGGGCCCTGAGGGGAAGTCTATGAAGGGACTTTGGGGAAAGTTTTCTTCTTTGATGCAAATACACATATGGGAAGAAGTAGCCTTTTTCCCCCCTTGATATTACCATCTGTGAAAGAATTCCTGGCATTACTGAAGCTATTTTGTTAAAGAGGCGCTTGCCAGAGATGGCGAAGTAAAAAGAATAAACCAAGCAACACTGAATAGTCAACAAATTAACCAGCCAGGGAGCCACTCCAGTTTAGGCTTCTTGTTTGTTATGTGAAATTATTAGACTTTCTTACTGCTTAAAAAAATTTAAGAATGATTTCTTAGAGAGCTAAGAATGTGGAAGTAATTGAAAAATTCAAGCTAAGGTTAAATTATGATGTTATTCATGCCTTAGTGTTGGATCTAATAAAAATCATGTCCTGAAATTAATACCATATTAAAATTGAATAAGGTGTGGATTCTGAATGTTTCTTCTACAATATCTTCTTGTACATATGCATGATAGTTTGTCTATGTTGCAGTTCTAGTTAACAGGATTTTTAAAAAAGCCGTAACCAGTTTGGTTCAGTGGAGCATCGGCCTGCAAACTAAAGGGTCCCAGATTCTATTCCGGTCAAGGGCACATCCCCAGTGGGGTGTGCAGGGGGCCGCTAATTGTTTCTCTCTCATCGATGTTTCTAACTCTATCCCTCTCCCTTCCTCTCTGTAAAAAAATCAATAAAATATATTTAAACAAAAACAAAAACAAAACAAAACCCAAACTGATTTGTTACATTTGCAGATTTCCACGGTGCAAATACCCCCATTTTGCCTGATTTCAAGCTACTATTCAACAATTGGCTCACAAAATTCCTGAATATTTGAATAATTAATAATTGGCTCTCATAACACATCATTGTCCCCAGGAGATAGATGGAAGGATAAATGCATCTTCATACTGAATATAGTTTAATTGCTTTCCAAGTGGTGGTACCATATTCTTGTAAGAACTTGCTCTTTTCAGAAGTTAAATATTTTTGCTGGTCAAAACCGGTTTGGCTCAGTGGATAGAGCCTTGGACTGCGGACTGAAGGGTCCCAGGTTCGATTCTGGTCAAGGGCATGTACATTAGTTGTGGGCACATCCCCAAGAGGGGGTGTGCAGGAGGCTGCTGATCGATGTTTCTCTCTTATCGATGTTTCTAACTTTTTATTCCTTTCTGCAAAAAATCAATAAAATATATTTAAAAAAATATTTTTGCCAGTCTGATAAATATAAAATTATATTTGCTGTTATTTTAATTTGCATTTCCCATGCCATTGAAATAAAACTTTGCATGCTTTATTTTTATCTTAATTTTTTCAAGTTTTTAATCATTTAGGTTTTCTCTTTGATAAATCATAGCTTTAACCAATTTTTATATTGGAGTATTGATAATTTTAAAAATTGATTTATGGGATTTCTTCACATATTTTAGATGCTAATCTTTAATTGATCAATAGTTACATGCATTGCAAATAACTTTTCCAGTCTGGGTTTTTTTTTTTTTTTCATTATGTTTATGGTGTTTTATATTGTTTGGAATTCTATATTCTTTTTTCTGCTTACCAATATAGCTCCCTAACCCCCAACACTTCTGCATTTCTGTGGAAGATTTCTGGCTAAAGCCAAATCCTTTAATGTGCTTTTAAAGGCCCTCCTTGATTTAAAAAGTAGGAGTGAGCCCTGGCTGGTATGGTTCAGTGTCATTCCATGTACCAGAAGGTCCCCAGTTCGATTTCCTGTCAAGGTACATGCCCAGGTTTCATGTTTGATCCCCAGTAGAGGGCATGTAGGAGGCAGCCAATGGATGTTTTTCATCGGTGCTTCTCTCTCTCTCTTCCTCTCCCTTCATCTCTCTCTAAAATAAATGAAAAAATAAATTGGGAATGATACAGTATTTATTCCTAGGATTCTTATGAGGATTAAATAAAATAATATATGTGAAGTATCCATCCCCCTTCTCCATACACTTTCTCTCAGAGCAGCATATTTTTCACTCTTCCTTGATCTCTTGAGACTTGGTCAGGTTCTCATGACAGATAGAAACTCTTGTTGCTGTCCCTGTAATCATCCCCAGCCCTCCTCTCTGATAATGAAACTCTGAGTTCTTTTGTGTTATGGGTCTACTGTTAGTGCTGAGCCAATGTGTACGTCTGCTTCCTGTGGTAGATGCTGGGACTGGCTCTCTCAGTAGCTATTCCAGTCTCCTCTTATCTGCATTTCTGTACTCCAGAGACTGAAAAGCTAAGTATTATATATTCCAAGACTCTCTTACAGATAGGAGAATTGGGTCCTGCCAATCAAACCTATTGGTACAAAATTCTGAATTTTAAATTGAGTTATGTTGGGAGAAAAGCCAGGAGGCATCCATTTTGCTGGTGTATATGCAGCAAAGACAATGTGCTTCTGGAGCCACTGTGGGGACAGCTTCCCATTTGGCAGGCAGAATCCAGACCAGGACAGAAGTATTAGCTGCCTTGGCAGCCCAGGTCTGTGGGATGACTTTGGAAATTTTTCCTATAAATTTAGACCCAGTTTGTTTCATCCCGATGATTCTGTAAGTCACTGATAATCTATCCTATCTAATTAAAAGAGAAATATACAAATTGACCTTACCTTTGCTACGCTACCAGCCAATAGATGTGAGTATGCAAATTAACCCAAACAAGATGGCGGGCCAGCCTCCTGCCACCCCAAGCCCAGCCATGACAGTGCTGGGGCAGTGGAGGTCTGGATCGCAGCCACAAACCCAGCAGGGAGGCTGGCCCCCCGCAGTCCCAAGCCTGGCCATGGCAAATCTGGGGCTAGGGGGGTGGAAGGATTGCAGACAAAAACCCACAGGCCTGGTACCCAGCAACTCCAAGGCCTGAGGTGGAGGCACTTGGGTTGCTGAGGGTGTGGGTTGGGGCAGCAGAGACACAAACCCGCAAGAAACCTGTGGAAAGGGAGATAAACTATCATAACTTTATCTTTCTTTCCACAAGATGAGAAAACTGCCTCTGGATTATTTAGGTCTGTGGCCAACACCTTTCTACAAACACAGGGTAATGTTATGATCACTCCCAGGAAGGTCTGGTCAGAATACCGTCTCCAGGGAATAACCTACTGTGGCAAATCATCTAAGAGAGGAAACAAGCGTTTGTTGGGTTTATTCTGAAGGTCAGAGAACATGCCACCCCAATATATGCTGTGTTGTTATATTGATGATCTTGAGCTGTAGATGCTTGAAAAACAGCAAATGCACATGGAGGGTTTCATTGAAATCTCCTGATCTCCCTAAAATCAGACTCCCCTAAAGGAGCTTAAATACCATAGTTCCCCTTGATGAGAGAAGTGTGATCAGGCAGAGAAGACTGACTCCTGTCACAGGACAGGAGAGTAGAAGTTGACATCACACCCAAACTTTGTTACAAACTATTTCTCTCCCCATTCATCTTTCCTAAATATCATTTACTGTCCCCTAAGAGGCCTATATCTCCCGTCCCCTTTCCTTAGGAAGAATGTATTTAAATCTGTATTCTAAGCCACCTTGGAGAGTTACTCATTTTCCCCTGGGATCTCCCACATATACACAAGGTACACATGTTAATGAACTTTTTTCTCTTGGTGATCTGTCTTTCATTACAAGGGCCTCCACTAAGAACTCAGAAAGGAAAATTATTTTTCCTCCTCCATAATTCTATCTCAGGAAATCAAATCCCCAGCTGAACAATGAGGTTGGCTCAAGTACCAAGCAGTCCCAGCTGACGGGAGGGAAGCTTCTAGGGAGAAATAAATGATATTGGCATCAAAGTGGGACAAAGGACACATACATGGTTGCTGGTGGGAGTTTAAAGTGGTTCAACATTTTTGGAGGATGAGTTGGCAAATTCGATAGAAATATTCACGGTCCATCCAAGAGTCATCTTCTAGGAATCACATCTGCTGAGGTAAAGCACAAGCACATAAGCCCTGGTCAGAACCCAGGATGGTACGGTGGGCTCCCCTTCCACAATAGGAAAACCTGGGAACATCCTGAATTTTTAGGACAAGGTGTCATCTATACTAATATAAGGGTAATATGCAAATTAGACTGAACATCTTCTTGGCGACCTTCCAGATGTCCTTCTGGAAGTCCTTCCCAACAAAGCCATGTTGGCAGGGCCAAGGCAGAAGAGGTTAGAGGCAATCAGGCAGGCAGGGGAGGGCAGTTAGGGAGACTAGGCCAGCAGAGGAGAGCAGTTAGGGCAAATTGTCAGGGGAGAGCAATTAGGGGGATCAGGCTGGCAGGCAGGTGAGTGGTTAGGAGCCAGAGGTCCCAGATTGGAGAGAGTGTAGGCTAAGCTGAGGCAACCCCCTTCCTGTGCAAGAATTTCATGCACCGGGCCTCTAGTATATATATAAAAGCCTAAGTGACCTGAATGACTGGTCACTATGATGTGCACTGACCACCAGGGGGCAGACACTCAATACAGGAGCTTCCCCCTGGTGGTCCATGTGCTCCCATAGCCAACCTCCCATGATCTCCCTCCTGCACTCCCCCCCAGCCAACCTCTCATGGTTCCTCCACCTCCCTCCCCGACCCCCTCATCTCTTGCTGGCAGGGTCCAATCACCCCATCAGGGCTGGCCACTGGGCTGGGACACGGAACCAAGGGAAGGTGGGGCAGACGTGGCTCCTTTCCCAGGGGGGCTGAGGGCCAGCTCCCTCCTTGGGGCCTGCAGCCAACCTCCCTGGCCCTGATCCTCCCCCTGGCCGGCAGGCCCCGATAGGCCCGCCACCCACCGCCGTGGTGGTGGCACAGTGGTGATGGAAGGAGGAGTGAGGGAGGCTGGGAACCGACTGGTGGAGGGGCTTCCTGTGTCTGTTCCTTCCACATCCAGCCCGGCGACCATTGCCTCCTCTCTGGCCTAGCCCAGATCGGCCTGGCCCCAATTGGCCCTGATTGCCAGTCAAGCCTATAGGGACCCCCACCCATGCACGAAATTCGGGCCTCTAGTTTATAATAAGCCTCTTTCTTTTTAAACTAGCTGGGGCAGATACCAAACATCCGTATACCTTACTTATACCTGAGGATGACCCTGTGACCTAGTTCTGACCAATGAGAAAAAAGTAGAAGCCTTGGATCCTGGTAACTATTAAGTTATCACTAGTGAATTTCTTTTACATAAGGGGAAAAAACCTAATTTATTTAAGCCACTGTAGTTGGGTCTTTCTTATTAGCAGCTGAATGCAATTCCTAACTGATACAGTAGGCAAAGAGCAATGTGTGCCAGCACATTAAAAAAACATTTGTGGACCAACTGATGATTGATGAATAAAGGCACTGAAGCATGAAATAGGAGTGTGTGTGTGTGTGTGTGTGTGTGTGTGTGTGTGTGTGTTTTCTACAACTTAAAGTATGTAGGAAGTGGTCAAGAGTGAGAGCAGGGATATCAGTAGGGTTTTCATAGGCCAACTTAAGTGGTCAGGCATCACCATCAGATGCCTGCAAACCCTTGAAGGTTCATCCTCAGATGTGCAATTTTGTTAGGTTACTTAGATGCGATCAGTACTGAGGGCAGGTAAAAGTGTTAAATCTATAAATTGTAGGTTAAAAAATCAATGAATACCTGTAATAATTATTCTGTCATACATTTGTGTATATAAGTGTATCTTAAGAAAAATTTTAAGTGTGGAATTTCTAAGTCAGTGTATACACTTAAAATATTGAGAGATATTGCCAAATTGTACTTAAAAGAGGTTCCACTCCGGTAGTGCACCAGTTGTCATTTCCCCATTCTCACCAATAATCGGTATTTTTAATGTGTATTCTTTTCCCTCCACATTCTTCCATTTAATATTATTGGGGGGGGGGGAGAGGAGAAGGCACAAGGATAAAAAGAGATTTATTTTCAGCAAAGACATGCATGCTTAAACATTGTGTGTAAAACAAGTTAACTCCAGTATGCCAAAAAATTAGTCATAATTATTTAGCTTTTAAGTCCAATTAACCAACCCCCTCATTTTATTGAGATATAATTGACATATAACATTGTTTAAGGACTGCAACATAATGGTTTTGATATCTGTGTGTTGGGAAATAATTACCACAGGAAGTTCAGTTAAAATCCATCATCTCACATTGTTACAATTTTTTTCTTGTGATAACTTTTTAAAAATGTATTTTTATTAATTTTAGAGAGAGAGGAAGAGATAGAATCATCAGTGATGAAAGAGAATTATTGATTGGCTGCCTCTTACATGCTCCCCCCTTTACTGGGGATTAAAGCAAAAACCTGGGCATAAACCCTGACTGAGAATAGAACTATGGCATGGGCTGGGCTAAAGGTGGATCTTGAGTAATAGCTATCACCTCCCACCATTCACTTCCTATTCACTTTTGAAGGAAGCTCTGCTTCCTTTTACCAAGGGAAGGAAGGGCTAATATAACCAAAGTGCTTATGCTTTAGAGTGGTCATAAACCTTGAGTGCGGCTCACATGGTTGGGGAAGTGGGGAAGACCAGACCAGCAGATATTGTTTCTGTCTTGGGTCAAGCCATTCTCACCTGCACTATCACTCGAGACATGGTCCAGCCTCTGATATTGGTGGTCTGGCCAGAGAGGGAAATAGAACCACCTGGACCTCGTCCTTTCTGAGCCCCAATGTGGCTGTTCTCAACCCCTCAGGCCATGTGTGGCCCAGAATTAGCAGACTTTTTGTTGTTCTGGCTTTATTCTGAAATCAGTTCTCGTTTTCAAGTCAGTCTCTCCTCTATGTCTCAGAACATTACACTTCTAGCCTGATTGGACACTGGTGAAACTGGCTTCCTCTTTCTGAAAGGAGGATCTGGGAACAGCTTCCCACCTTCCACCTTCCTCCTCTTCCTCCCGTTTCTGCCATTGCGCACCACTTTTTCACTTGGGGATAGTCTGCCTTCCAAAATGACTCTGATATAGGGTCTTACATTTAGCAAGAGGCAAAGATGAGCTGCATACAGAATAGAAACAATCTTGCACAGGCTTTTTCTTTTTTTAATACAACTAATTTTTTAAAACAATTTTGACCCACATGATATAACCATCTATGTAAAGTATTAAAATGCCTCATAACACGGTTAAATTTTTTAAACTAATTTCAGAACTTATTTGAAAATAAGCATGTTTAAAATAAAATCTTATTTAGACCTTACATTGTTTTAAATGCCTCCCATTTTCCAAAGGCCATCAAAATGGACACAAGTGATTTAAGTCCAATTCCCAGAGCTCCCCATGGACATAATTCTTGGTCCTGAGAGGGCAGGAACGCATGAATTTTTCCAGTAACATTCATATTCACAGGAAATGACTATTGACATAATCTTTAAGCCTAATAGTTAAGATTATTCTTCAGTTTGTAATTTAAAAGCTTCTGACAGCTAAATGCTATGGTATAATTTATAATGAAAGAGTCTGAGTGATTGAGGTGTATTTCACTGAGCTGGTTTCTCTTATGAGTTGAAACTAAGACTTGTGTAAACATAGGGAGGGAAGCCCTTCCCAGTTTTATGTAGTTAGGCAAGAATACTTAATGTCCCTCATTCCCAAATGTGCTGTAGTACCATCTGGGCCATACTCCAAGTTCACAGGAGGCAAATCTATAGGATTTAAAGGGGCATTAATTTTTTCCCTGTGAAATAATCATATATAAGACCACTATCTACCAGTATGTAATAAAGTACACATTAATTTATTTGAAATAAACAATTTTGTAATATTTCCCTAGTGTGTACCATGGAGAAAGACACCAATAGAATACTACTAACTGTAAATAATTTGGGAAACTACAGATATTGCAGAACTACTCTTTTTATTACTAAGTAACATGTGAACAGATATCCCCAATTTTACCCCAAACACCCACTTCCACTGTAGGACTTTTATTTTCCACTTCATTCCTTTTATTACTTATTTTATTTTTAAAAGGGGGCACATATATACTTTTAAGATAGCTTATTGATGTATAATTGGTGTACAATAAACTGCATTGTGTTTTTATTATCAGAAAAAGAAATAAAAATATTTTTAAGGTCTGTTGGAATTCATGCTTCTAAAAAGGCATTTCCTTCTCCCCCGAAATTATCATTATAAAGGAATTTAAATGTATCTCATATCACTGAGAGAGCTGAGTGAATTGACAGAAATTTACCTTGCAGATTATAGAATATTGTGATCCAAATATACCCCCTCTCCAGTATTAATATGTACTTCATTAAAAAAATGTAATGAAGGCGCTAAAGCCAAGTAGATATCTACTAGAAAGATTTTCAAATGTACCTTCAGCATTTGTTAAATAGACACAGAGACAGATGCAAATTTAACAGACTACATTTTCAATTAGTGCTTTATTTTAGTAATATCCTTTATCCTGACCATGCACCATTAATGAAAACAGCATCCTCCCGTGAACCTTTGGGTGAAAACATGCAATTTCTCTCTGATATTTCTGAACCTACTAAAATCTGTTAGCATTTTAGCAATTTACTAAAAAGTTAAAAACTCATGACAGAAATATACTTCTTTGGCATTAAAACATTTATAACCAGACCAGAAGAAATAAAAAATAATACTATAAAAGGCAAAGTAACTATTTAACAATGATTTAGAGAAGTCTGATAATCAACAAAAGTCATAATTTCCCCCAATTAAATGCTTTAAACACTAGCTAAACAGGTTAACAAGAGAGCTATTTTTCTGAAATTCCTCCTATCAAATGTGGTGTTTATAGTTCATTTTCAGGTAACTTTAAAGAAGTTTTGATTTCATTCCTTAAAAGATTATTCTTAGCACTTTTTAGATAGTGAGTGGCTGAATCCATAACTCATTTTACTTTTTATCCCTTTCAATGTTAAACGAGTGAGTAAATATATTCACAAATGTTTAAATATACATTTTGCTTAATATTAATATGCACAGAGTTTTGATTAATACATTTTCTTTTAAAGACATACTTCTATCATATTACAAGGAGATATTCACAGTAAAATAATGAAAGTTACAAACTATCAGATATGAGCCAAACATACTGATGTTTGGCTGAATGAACTAAATGGTAGTTTTTGCCTTAAATAGTCTTTACTTCATTTCACTGCCAAAAGCTTAAAGAAAACTGAGGAGAAAATAAAGTGGTGGTTCAACTGCAATATTAATTCAGCCAAGCCCCTTAATATGCCTTTCTGTTTGCTAATCTTGGATCAAATTCAGCAACTTTAAAACAGGGTCACTGAGAAATAAATGAACTTTACATTTGGAAAGTGGAATAATAGAAAAACAAGGGAAATAAAGGAAATCTAAGTCAGCAAAAACATGACAAAAGAGATTGGGCATTTTTCCCCCAGGTGTTTAAAGATTCAGCATGTTCCCTGACTGTTATCTCTGTTTCATGGCACCTCATGTGCAATGTGGCAGGAGAGGCCCAGAGCGGAGGGCCTTCCCAGAATGTAGGTTCTCACTGGGCAGGTTCAGCAGGGCCTGCTCTGGCCTGATTACCTCAGGGGGGTCCTTAGACCCCCTCGAGGCACAGATCAATGCCAGAATTCCCAAATCAGACAATGTCTCCCGTTTCACAATGGCCAAATAGGTAGCCTGTGAACCGAAGCTGACAAGGGGAGAAGGAGCCCGGCCAAAGCTGTGACTGAGGGTCACTGGGCTCACTCTCTAGAGTGGCTGCAACCACACCTACTCAGCTAGGCCAGGACCTGAACGGGAGGAGGTGGAGATGGAGTGACCAGGGAGCAGGGAAGAGCCCGCTGCCCAGTGACACCCATCTGGCTGCAGGGATTTCCAGAACCACCTACAATTTAGAAATATAATTAGATACTTAGTAATCCTCTAGGATGGTGGGGCAAGCCCTGTCCTATGAAGCAAACAATTACTTTTCTTTTCCTTTTTGTTTGAAGCAAACATATTCCAAACAAGTTTTCTAAGAGGGAATAATAACTAGATACAGAAGTTACTGCATTATCATATTACGTCAGCAGTCTTTTCACACATATTCAGCTGAAACTAATAAATGATGTCACACCTTCCAACTGAAATGGCTTCTTAGACCAACTTTAAGCATGGACTGGTTTTTACAAAAATGAAATACTGGTATATTACAAGTACAGCTTTTATTTTTTAAACTAGAAACACTATCAATGGACATCAGTTTATAATAAATACAGAATGTATGCATTCTATGAATATACAAATACAGTTTTTTGCTTTTATGTGTTTCTTTTTTCCAATAGTGTCTCCTGTATTATATAGTAGTGACTATCTCTCAGAATAGATCAGCTGTGTTTTATTCAAGACTATTTCATTTCTCATTTATTTAGACAGATAAATCTGAAAACTCAACTATGGATTCATATGTAAACTTTCAGAAATGTTGTTTGTTATGTCTGATGTAATAAATACAGAATTACTTCATAGTATTAAAAAAAAAAAATGGACACCCTTTCTTTCAGCAGCCATCCGGGGACAGTCTAAGGCTGTGAGTCTGTTGGAATATTGCCGTGATTTGCTTTTTCTCCAGAGACAGAATGCTTCAGAAACTGACCAGTAGCACCAATGTATAATCTTGATCGCATGGGCCATTTCTGAAAAAGAATATTTAAGCAAGAATCTAAAAGTTAGTATTTATGGCAGTTATAATCTATAATAATAAAAATAATAATTCCAAATACTTCAATGCAAATGCAATCTTATATAGCTATAGCTAGTAATAATTGTAATTATGAAATCTAAGGGATAACATGAAAAAATATTTATTAATGCTAACAATAAAAATATATCCAGACTTTGATTATAACTGTATAAAATAGTATTGTGCATGTGGGCAAGAAATCATGGATAATGAATATAATAATTGTAGGAAAATTTACCTACGTTTTAATTTAATTTCAAACTAAGCCTAAAACAAGTTCCTTGGCTTTAAAGATATTTTTAAAAGTTATAGATGGTAAGTGCTCTCTTCTGTAGCACATATACTAAAATTAGAATGACACAGAGAAGATTAGCATGGCTCCCAAATCATGAAATGTTCCATTTTTTTAAAAATGTTATACATAGTAAGTACTGTCTCCACTTGTCAAAGAACCACAGTGAAAGGTGACTAATTCAACTATCTAAACATTTTATCAAGCTAAAAGCAATAATCTGGAAGTTATAAATATTAGAATGAGAACATCTGGATTAAATGTCTGGATATATTGGCATCACATAACTCGAATCTTTCAGTAATCATCACATTATATTCTAATTTGTGACTTTTTCTAAATTCACCTTTAAGATGAACAAGCTCTCAAACAGTATAATTTATTACCAAATAGACATGGCAATGGAAAACCATATTTGGGCAAATAAGCAGCCCTCTCAAGAATGGGACCTCTCCTTCCTTGGTGAGGGCATTCAATTATCAATCATTTAGCTCTAAGGTCCTTGAAATACTAAGAGTTAAAATACTTTTAGTTAACCAAGAAGTGCAATAAACAGACCACTTTTATTTGCATTAGATTAACCAAAGATAGATTTAATAGTTAAACATTTTGGGTAGTGCCTATAAAATAATGTGTTATGGTTCCAGTTATGTATATAAAAACCCTCTTTTCCCCCCTATCCCTCTGATCCTTCCACAGCATGATGAACTAAACTCTCTTATGACGAACAATACACACATTCTCCCCTCTATCCTTCCCCCATCTCTTTGTCTCTGTGTTCATTCAGGACAGGGGTTGAGCCTTAAACCCAAGCTGTATTCACTTCTGGCAAACAGGTGCTTTCTTTTGGCACATACCGGCATTCAGTAAATGAATATAAAAAAAAAAAAAAAAACAGATTAGTCACTTGTTCAACCATCAACAATTTCATTAAGAGGTAATCTTTGACCTTGTTTCATTATCCCTAGAGTTGCCTTTTAAAATCAAAATAATTCAGAGAACAAATGAATTTAAAGTTTTTTTCCTAAGAATGTACCGGTACTATGACAAAAACATTTGGTACATGAATCAAGTGCAAAAAACAAACACAAACAAACAAAAACCACCTCTTGTTAAGCTTATTGTTACCTGAAAATTATGGTTCTAACATTATTCAAAAAGCACTGCAAGAAACTACAGTGAAAACTTGATTTATCATTTAGATTACACCTCTCACAAAGAGGAATTTAACATGCTTTTTGTAGTAAAGTCTACTTAATATTTAAAATGTCAAGTAAAAAATATATTGTTAATATATATTTGAAAGCAATTTAATGCACACTGTAGTACAAACCCCCTTAATAAGAAATGATTTTTCAGACGAGGTCGATTTAGGGAAGGAATCGGGTGGCTAAGGAAGATGGTGTGGGTAAAGGTGACTATGTGACCACCACTCCCCCACCCTTTCATACCCTCTAGACAACTCTACCTATTTTTTTGCTATGGCTAATCAAAGGTAAATTTCTCCCTTCTGGCCTCACCACCTGGACAATGCCTTTAACACTGGGATCCTATTTTGGGCCTGGGGTGGGGGCACCTGAGGCTGGCCTTAGGAGCGAGGGTGGTTGCAGACTGCCTTATACCCCCTGGACACTCTCATACGGGTTTTTCTGTGTTATTTCATAAGACTCTCTAAAGTCCAATAAAGCATGGAAGAAATCTTAGTATTTAGAAAAAAAAAAAAAAAAGAGATGACTTTTCAGCTGAGATTATTAAACAGGGTGGGGCAAAAGTAGGCTTACAGTTATGAGTATGCCTAACAGTTTATTCTTGTATTATTATTTATTAATTATTGCATTATTTTCCATTTGAACAACTGTGAACCTATTTTTGCTCTACATTGTATATAACACAATGAATGGAATGGGAACTTTATAAATAAATGGTATTTAAATATTTTATATTTAAAATAGTGTTAGCCTATAATCATGTTGATTACACCAGGTATTTACAAAGTAAATTTTGTTATATCTCACCATAGCATTTAAAGTTCAATTAATATTAGAGTGTACTTTTTAAACACATTTCAATAATGATTATTCAGTAATTTATTGAACACTGATATACTTAAGACTAATTCATAATTTGGTGTGTGTGGCCAAATACTTCAGAATGGTGGAACTATAAATTTGAAAGTTTAGGTTTAGGAAATATAAGGAAGATTTCATATTTTGAACAGAAAGCCAGATGAATTTCAAAAAAATCAAGCCTAGGAGACAATAACAATGCAGAGTCTAAATACTGAGCAGTCTACCTATATGTAAGGTAAAAAAATTATACAAAACGGATTCTCCTGGCTAACTTCGTACATCACAGAATTTGAATATAGTATTTAATAAGATCATTCAATGAATATAGCAATTTATTATACAGATTACATAAACTCATTTTAGTTTTTCTAACACTTTTGGTGGCTGCCTAGTCCATGATCCGTTAACCGTTATTAAAACGTACGGAAATACACTTTGTGGGGATGCAAAACGGTCTCATTTTGTCCTTAACAATTTTACAAAAAATTTTCAATACTGGTTTCCTAGGATTACTAAGGGGCAGATAACTCCACTACCCCATAGTTCATAAATATTTCATGAAACTTTTCAAACAGCTGGTAAGACGACAATGGAAATGTAATTATGTAAATCAAAACACTTAAACCAAAAAGGCTCATAAATACAACTCTGATTGTAAAAATTACCAAAATGTGCAACCAAACACCTCATCAGGCACCCTGAGAAACCTCTCACCAGGAAAGGGCATCCGGTGGGCTGCATCCTCCGCGGACCGTGAGTCTCCCTAACCACAACCTCCGGTTTCAGCCCGCGAACAGTTACGCTGTGGGGACCTCGAGGGCGAAGTTCCCTTGGCCGATCTGTTACCCTCTTTTAGTGAGGGCTCGGAGGCATGCGCCCAGGTGCTGGCAGGCCGGGGGTCAAGCCAGGTGCCTGCTGCCGCCCAGCTGCCGCAGGGCGCCTTGTGTCCCCTCCTACCATGAACAGGGTTCAGGTAGCCGTCGCGGCCGTGCAGGGCTCCCATATCCGGGTCAGGCGGTGCGCCTCGGCGTCGTCCTGTAGGTGGGGGGGGGCGCGGTGAGGGAGCGATGGAGCGTGGTGGCCAGCAGCAGCACGTCCAACTTGGACAGCTTGGTGTCCGGCGGAACGGACGGCAGCGTGCGCTGCAGCTCCAAGGAAAAGAGGTTCTATCCAAGGATACAATTCTAATCGTACGGGCGTCGTTTCGAGCTCCGTGCGCCGCAGGGTCTGCACACGGCTGTGCTCCCGCGCGCGTTCGCCGCGCCGGCGCCCACCCGCCCGAGCGCCGCCCCGCCGCCCGCGCCACGTCGGCCCCCGGCCTCGGTCACCCCATGGCTTGAAGTCTCGAGTGGAGGCGGGCAGGGGGGGCGCGGTGGCTCGTTGCTGGGGAGATCAGGGGGCTGCCTGCGGGGCCGCAGCGGTCCATGGCGACGTCCCTGCTCAGCGCGCCCTGCAAAGGACCCGGGGCGCGGTGAGCAGCTGGGGCCCCGGGGGAGCTAAACCCGGGGAGGAGCAGCCCTCTCGCTATTCCTGCGCGCGCGGCCGCCCCGGCCCGCCGTCTCCCCAAAGTCCTCAACCAACGTCCGGGCGTGCTTTCGGAGGAGGAGGATGCTTGGATTGCGGCCGGCGTCCGTGCCTGCGCTTGGGAAGAGACTTGGGGCCTGGGGAGTTCTGCGCTCCTTAGGAGGCGGAGGAGGGGCGCGGGGCGGGCTTGACTTTTCGCTGACAAGTTAAGCGAAAATGCTACTCTGCCGGGGAAGGAAGCTCGGGCTGGGAACTTGCTCGCCTTCAGGAATGTTATCCTGCCCGCCCCGCCGCCCTCGTGCCATTCGCTCCCGACGCCCGGGACCCGGGGGCGACGGCGGGAGCCCAGGTGATTTCTGCAGGAGGGATGGAGGGCCCCCGGCTTCACCTCGAACTTCGGCATCCGCAACCCTCCGGGCCCGGGGATGCGCGGCGCAGCGCGGCGCGGCGGGGGTCGGACCGGGGCCTCACCTCTCCTGGGGCGGCCGTGCGGGGCTTTGCTCCGCGGCGCGAGCGGGCGCAGAGCGTCGAGCCGGGTCAGCGTGGCCAGGGCCGCGCCCGTCACTCCATCTTCGCCCAGCTGAGTCGACGACCGCTCACCGCACCGGCGGGAGCGCCTCTTATGCGGGCGTCCGGAGGCCAGGCGTGCGTGCGGGTCAAGCTGGGGCCAGCCCACGAGGTCCGCGCCCACCTGAGGGGCCGTCCAGGAGGGGCCGCGTCCAGGCAGAGCCACCTCCTCAGCCGCGCGAGAGCCATTAATCAAGCCGCCGGCGGGGCGGGGCGGGGCGGGGCGGGGCTTCCTGCTGGGCGGGCCGGCGCCGGGGCCGGGGTCTGGGCTCTGGAACCCCAGCGCGGCTTCGCGGGGCACCGGTGGGGCGTGTCCCGGGCGGCCATCCCTGGCGGGGCTGCCGATCAGAGGCGGACGGCTGACTGGCCTTCATGATACGGACCTTTAAATTATTTTCTGGGAGGCAGCCGGCCTTTCCTCTCCCACCGGGTAAATGTTAAAGCCCGAGCCCCCGCTCCGCACTCCGGGGCCCGTTTGAGAGCCGCCCAGAGATGAACCGCACTCCCCGCGAACGCTCCCGGGTCGGTGAGACTTGAGGAGGTGCCCCCACACCTGCAACGGCCGTGGGGCGGCGAATCCGCCATCTCTTTCCCCTTACGGCCGGCCACCCGAGTCATGCCCGGGCTTGCCGCACTGGTCTTATTTTGGACCCCCCCCTCAAATTCGCCCTGGCCCCGTCCCGCGGGGAACTCGGGCCCCGGCACCTGGGGACCCGCGGGAAGCGGGCCGGGCCGGCGCCCCTGCCCTCAGCGCTTCCCAGACGGAGTCCGAGTGGGCGCACACTTCCTAGCAGCTTAAATACCACATCCCTGCAACAGTTCGAAGAGCAGGACGTGAAAAAATGTCTTCGGGGCCAAGACGGAATAACACATTTATGATGCCATCCATGAAACTGCTCTTGTATACGCGACGCAATTTCATACTTTACAACACCTTTTCACATTGGAAGTACCAAATACTACACAGTAACAGTGGCATTTGAATATATCGTTCCACACTTGAGTATATTAGTGAATCAGAATAATCCTCAGGCCTTTGTGTCATTCAGTAACTGTAATTAGATTTACTTTAGACAGAAGCACGCCAAAACGCCACTGGTTCAAAAAAGGATCCCTTTCTAATGAGTGAGAAAGCTCATCTTTACCTTTATTTTGCCAGCAAATGATATATAATGAAGAATGAAACAACTGGAAAGCAATGTTTCAGATTCAGTCAAGAAGCAAATCAAACAAGAACTTAAAGGTTTTTCTCATATAATATATCCTAGGATACAAACAACCTCAACATTATGTTCCTAGCCCTCGTATAAAGGTAAACGCCACCCCCCCCCCCCCCAAAACCCACAACGGTTGGACACAACACGAAAACGTTTCAGGCCTCTTAAGACTGAATTTATTAGTTTTTTTACAAATAAATTTTCTTTCACTTTTGGATTATATAGACGGTGAGGTTCATGATCATCACTTTTTTTCACAACATGTCAGATTCCTTCAGAGAGATTCCTGTTAATAGAGGGAAAAGGACCTAATGTTAAATTATTTTAAAAATGAAAGTTATTCAAAACAGGTAGCAAACATAGAATCTAGGAAACTACAGCAATAATAAAGGCTAATGATTAGTCACCAAACTATGTAAATCTTTTCAGAATTTAAAGAATGCAGAAACAAAGATTTCCACTCACCCCCTCCCCTGTTTCACTGCCAGGATAAGGAAGAATAGGAAAATCTGAGTTGGCAGAGGTGTGAAAATGGAATATTGGAGGGAAGGTGGGCCAAGATTAGGGTGAGGCTAATTAGGTGCCTGGGACTCAAATTGTGCACCCTTGGCATCTGGAATCCTCACCCTAACCCACCCTATGAGGTGGAATGGAGGGGGCACAAAGGCAGCTAGCAACAGCTGGAGCAAAGAAAGAACTGAAGTAAAAAGTACAATAACTGCCAGCTACCCCCTTGTCCTATCTGCTGCCACTCTAAGTAGGTTCTCTGAATTCTCTGATGATTCTAGATTAGTCCAATTCCTGCAAGAAACCAGTCTGCAGTTAAATTAAAAATAGATGGAGAAAAAGAAAAAAACCTTTAAAAAAAAGAAAAACATCAAAAAATAATTACAACATTAATAAAAACTGTAAATCTCATTTTAACTCTATAAGTGCTGTTTTTACCAAAAAGTCAACGCCACTGTATCACCCCCTATCCGGATTTTGGCCTCAGTGGATAGAGCGATGACCTGTGGACTGAAGGTCCTGGGTTTGATTCCGTGAAGGGCACATGCCCAGGTTGCAGGCTCGAACCCAGTGGGGGGCATACGGCATGCAGCCAATCAATGATTCTCTCATCATTGATGTTTCTATTTCTCCCTCTCCTTCCTCTCTGAAATCAGTAAAAGTATATTTTTTTAAAAGTACTATATTTTCCATTTGGTCTTTACAAAAATGCTTTGAGAATTTTACATTTTGCAGTTGAGAAAATAAAGCTCAGAGGGATTAAGTAATTTGTCCAAGGTCACTCAGCTAGTAAGTGGCAGAGATCAGATTTAAGCCAAGTAGATTGACCCTAATGCTTATGCTTTTTACCAAACTATTCTATTTAATATTTGTAGAGTTCTTCATAATCTGCAAAAACACTTTTGAATCTATTATCTCAATAACTTGACTCATTAATAATCCAGATACTATTTTCATAGTATATCATTCTCTGTCTAGGGTCCCAGAAAGTATATGGCTTTAGAGTGCTATAAACTTTACTTCACAGAATGTGATGTATGTCTTGAAATTATACTTGTCTTTTTTCTAAATATGTCAAATTACTTGCCATCTTAACTCACTGTTTTTATAATGTAAAATAATCACACAGCAGTGAAGATGATATATTGCTTAATTATATATATGTTATATCACAAAAGGTTTTATATAGTTGGTGCTTTTTTTCACCTTTAGACTTTTTCTCTCATTATTTAAGACATAATTTACATAGTTAAATTCATTAGTTTGACTGTATAGTTGAACAAGTTTTGATAAACATGTAGAGTCATATAACCACTACCACAATAAAGATTTGCAATATTCCTCCCCGCCAAATTCTCTTGTGCTTACCCCTAACCTTGGCAACTACTGATCTGTTTTATGTCTCTATGGTTTTGCCTTTGCCTTTTGCTTTCTGTCTTTGCCAGAATGTCTTACATTCTGTTATACAGTCTGTAGCCTTTAAGTCTGGTTTCTTGTGTGAGTATAGGTCCATTTCACTTCAGAAAACACTGCTAGATGTGGTAAATGTTTAACTTTATAAGAATATGTCAAACTGTTTTCCAAAGTGGCTGTACTCTTTTCGCATTCCCACCAGTAATGCCTGAGAGTTCCAGTTGTTCCATATCCTCGCTAGTATTACCATATTTTTTCTTTTTATCTATTTTAATAGATATATATTTTTTAATTTTTAAAAAATATTTTTTATTTTTTTTGTTTTTTGTGGTTTTTTTTTTTTTTTTTTTACAGAGAGGAAGGTAGAGGGAGAGTTAGAAACATCAATGAGAAAGAAACATCGACCAGCTGCCTCCTGCACACTCCCTGCTGGCTGGGTATGTATCTGCAACCAAGGTACATGCCCGTGACTGGAATTGAACCTGGGACTCCTTCCAGTCCACCTCACTCAATGGACACTCATCCCACTGAGCCCAAACTCGTTTAGGGTTTAATATTTTTAAGAAAAAAAATGATGCAATATTTTAAAATTAGATGATTTCACAATCTAGACATCTTGCTTGCCAGCTAGATATCTCAAGTTGAGCATATATGCTTGCCTACATTGCTTTGGAGCTGCCTTTAGTTGGACATGTGCTCACCTACTTCTCTCACTTCCTTTACCTGCCTATACCTGAGAGTGTTTTTGAGACCCCCTTGCAGAGTAGTTGAGAGCTTCGCTTTTGGAGTCAACGATACGGATTCAGGTCCTAGCTCTGCCTCGTGGTGAATAATGTGACTCGGGTCTCCGCTGACTGGCTTCTCCACCTATAAAATGGGGCTGATAGTATTCTCATCTCAAAGGGTTCTACTGTTTTTTAAAACTTGTTTAGGTAATGAAGATTCAGCTTTCAAAATAGACATATTAGAATGGAAAATAACTAATACAAATCTCATAAATTAGATCTACATAACTCTTGTTCACAGAGTGAGCCATTGACAGAGTTGAGACTAGAAGTCACAAAAGCTACCTTACACTGCTTTTAAAAACTTTGTTGCTAATCACAGTTGCTTTTTTAAAAAAGGGAAATTGTATCCTGATTTCAAAAGTATTCTTTGAAGACTGCAAATCAAAATCTTAATATTATACCTACATTACTGATACGTCTAAGTTTATTTTGCCTGTAAAATTAATTAGTCTGAGGTTTTAACACAGCAAAATTAAAAGCATTTAGATAAAATCATCCCAGAATTTTCTGGCTAGAAATATTTTCTAAGTTTTAAAGATTCTTCTTGAAGCACATAGGAGATCTGTTGTTATAACTGTTTAAACATAACCTTAACAGTGATGAAAGCAAATTATTTTTACTGTTTTAAAGTTCATTTTTAACACAAAAATTTAAAGCTTCCATATTCTAACTAAAGATAGTAGGTATTTTATTGATAGTTAAATAACATTCAGTTAACATTTCCTGCAAATTATGGACCCCAGAGATTCACATTTCTGAAAGGTATCTGAATTAAGGGCATTTAACCCAGCTAGAAAGTTATTTTTGCATTAATAAAAGAGATGATTTGACTCTGTTGACATTGCTTAGACTTGATAGTTAAATAATCAAGTACCAATTTGCATTTTTGTTGCATTGTGCTGTACAGTATTTTCAGTTGATCTTACTTACAATATACGAATGCATTTAATGTCTATTTTAAAATTACTAAGGCTCAAGCACCTCCTAACGTTTGAAAAGAGAGGAAACATCTGTGACAAACACAGAAAGAAGCAATGTGTACATGCTTTGTTTAATGACATATATTATTTTTAATTGAACCGTGAAGACATTGGTTCAGAATCTGCCTTTAAATAAAAAATAGTTCTGAACTAATCTTTAATTAAAGTGTACATTGATAGTATCAAGTTCAGTTTGAGGGTCAAAAACGTCGTCACTGAGTCTGACTTTTTCCTCCCTGTAGGGAAAGCAGGCTTGTGTAAATATACATGAGCACAGACTGCACGCATTTATAAAGGAGGTGGAAAACATTCCCCTGTCATTGCACAGATGTTGCTTCACTGGGTTCCACAAGGATACAGGCACCGCTTCCAATGTGCGGAACCTTACAGGAGTGCGGGTCACATGCTTTTAGCATTTTGGAACAAGAGCTCTAGGCTCCTTTCCACCCCTGAGTAGGCTCCCACCTGGAATATTAAATGTTGACCGAAGGCCACTTGTCTGCCCATTCTCCCCTTTAAGGTAATTAAGGGAAGGAGTAACTTGAAACAACTTTTTAGAAACGAGAAAAAAATCTATACTTTGTGTTTGGGCTGGGTACTTTTTTTTTTTTTCTTTTTCTTTTTCCTTTTTTTTTTTTTTGGGGGGGGGGGGTATTTTGTTTTTAATATTTTACTGACATTCTAGCTTTAAACTCATCTTTTAGCTCTACACTAAATTAGTAAAATGTTAGCAGTAGGCACCCCCTAAAAATCTATATCAGGAGCTTAATGAAATTCCATCATATATTTGTTTGCCTTTTATCAGAGAGATAGAATTGATATTCCCACTTGATAAGACAAATCTTTTGCAATAGCAATAACAGAATTTTTGAATTTTGTTTTGTCCTCAGTAAAAAAATAGTCAACCTGAGGGAATAAAAACCAAAAATTTAAAAGTCTTTAATATTTTTTCACATTATAAAACTGAAGACTCAGGATTGAACATAATCAACCTCACTGATAGTAGCAGTAGAAGGACATTCTTGATGTGCTCATAGGAACTCCTGTATTCTGCTGGCTTCTTTTAGGGTAGCCTGTCTTAGCATACGTAGTAGTTTAAAAATGCAGTTAGCTCTATATTTAGTGTTTCTAGTAAGGAAAATGAGGGTAGAGTGATTTATTTGCTGTTTTTGTCAGCACAGTCCCAATGACTATAGCTTTGCTTGAAGCTATAAATATGTGGTATATGTCACAGTTCACAATTTATCTTAGTGTGTGTGGCAGAGGATAGAATTTACTAATATTGTTTTCTGAGGCTGTGTCCATTTTTTATTGTTTTCTATCTTGATGATATATGATATACTAGCAAGACCTTTCAAAATGCTTGGCAAGAAACACAACTCAAAAACACTGTCGTGGAATTTTGACACCAATTGTGTAAACCTTTAAAAAAAATGGCTAGGGTACTAGGGACAAACTGGCTAAGGTTTTGATGGTAATTACAATGTACATAAGCAGTAAAGCAAATTTTCATGCAGCATCTAGTTTTTGTGCATATGCGTGTGTGAATGGAGAGGAGCAAGACCAAAACTAGGGCTTCTTTTCCTTCTTCCCAGATAAGGCGTTTTCCGGACTCACAGTGCCCTCTCTCCACTAAGCCTCCATCTTGGTAAGCCCAAGCCAGTCTTCAGGGAATGGTGGCTGGACAGTACAGCACTGTTGTTCACCGGTCTTCTTCAGGTGGCTCCCATAAGGAGTGCTAAGTCATCACCCCTCGATTGGACCCTATAAAGAGGTTCTCATGACAAACCCACCTGACCTTCAGCAGAGTTCTTGAAAAAAGGAAATCTATTCCAAAGTATGTCCTTCTAAAGTATGTCCACTGCCTGTTTTTACAGTGATTTTTTAAACTATTTTTTTATTTTATCATAAGCCCCTTTGAAGATCTAATGAACTTATGTCTCTTTCAGGGACACCAGATAAGGACATTTGGTTTGGAGAAGTGGTGAAAGTAGCCAGCCTCTCCCCTCCTTCCTGCTACCAGCTATCCTTGCTGTTGTCATCCACCACTTAGTGGATTACCCATCATCAGCTGGGCCTTCAGCACCTGTGATATAATCCCTGCTTATCCAGATGTTTCTTCCTGCTGCTTCTGGGACTATTCTGAGTTACCTGCCTACCTCAGTGTCTAGTCGTGACTTTAGCTTTTTGTTGTCGTTGTTGTTAATCCTCACAAAATATATTTTCCATTGATTTTTAGAGAGAATCGAAGGGAGTGAGGGAGGGAGAGGGAAGGAGAGAGAGAGAGAAAGAGAGAGAGAGAGAGAGAGAGAGAGAGAGAGAGAGAGAGAGAGAGAGAGAGAGAGAGAGAGGTGAGAGACACACCATTTGGTTGCCTCCACCACACACCCCAACTGGGGAACCTGTAACCCAGGGACGTGCCCTTTCAAGCCAAGAACCTTAGGAGCACGGGCTACCTCTCCCAGCTCTTCTTGAACTGACTCTTCCACCTCAACAGTGAATTACGAGAGACATGAAAGGCCTCTCTTCCTCTGTGTTGCTGACAGTAAGAGTGTCCCATTTTCTCCCAAAAGATAAATCGCACAAATATTTGACAGAACATACCTGGTCTCTTCAATAATTTTAGGGTTATTATCTTGGGAGCTTTCTGGAGGTGCATTATCATGAGCAACATATTTCAGTGTATCAGCGAGAAAGATTAATTTTGGCTTACCCACTTGTGGGTAATAAATAGGAACTATCTGATCCATTGCTTCAAAGGTACCTGCATACAAATAATTAAAAGAATTCTGCTTTGAAACTAATAATTAAATTGTAGACATAGCATTAGACTATCTAAAATTATATTTTATGAAATGGAATTAAGTAAAGTTAAATAAAACCATGGTAAAACCAATAAAAATTAATATCTAAGATAAAATTTCATAGACTTTCATACAGAAATACCTACACAGGAAAATTTATAGACAAAAAATGGTACACCAACATTAATATAAATATTAACTACCCTTGTACTTTGCTTTTCTGAGCTTACTTTTTTAGAGTGTTTAGGGAGTAGATTAGTCATGTACAGTTTTGAAATATGTTCATGCCTTTATTTTGGCACTTAACATTCCATATTGTTACAGGTCCTTCTCCCTTTCTAGCAGCGATTCCCCTTTAAGTGAGGTCTGTCTTAATCAGTTTCGAGCCCCTTGGACTAGCATAGTCTGGGACATATCAATAAGTATTTATTAAGCGAATAAATGTTTCCAATACAAAAATAAATACTAAAAGATATGCATATATTTTGGATTTTGTTAAAGTGATTTTGTTTTCAATTTTGAATTATATAGTTACTAGGGGCCCTGTGCACGAATTCCTGCACCTTGAAAGGAACTGTGGGCCGAGAGGCTGCAGTAGGCACAGGGATGGGTCTTAGCCCCCGCCCAGCCCCTCCTGAATACAGGCCTGTTTCCTGTTTGCCACAGGCTGCTCCATGTCACTCTGCTGCACCTCAGTGCTGAACCCTTGGGCTAGTCTTGCTTTTAATCCTCCTGAAGGTGTGGAGTGATTGGGGCCGGCACCAACAGCAGGTGCAAACAGGGCCAGTGCTATCAGCAGGTGCAAGTGGCAACTTCTGCCCTGTTCACCCCTCAGGAGCAGGGGGAAGTGGAGAAGCCCTCAGGAGCAATCAGGGCCAGCAGCCGCCACCGCCGCTCACACCTGCTGATGGCGCGCCGAGCAATTGGGACCAGCACAGGGACCAGCAGTGGCTGCTGGCCCCGACTGCCCCTCAGGAACAGGGGGAGGTAGAGAAGCCCTCAGCAGAAATGGGGGGGGGGCCTCCTACCTGGATTAGCTGCTGCTCACACACCACTGATGATTATGAATGTCGGTCCAATGCTGGGTGTCAGCAATGGGTGTGAACAGTGGCTCTGTTGCTGGCAGCAGGTGTGAGTTGGGGACAAATGCTGGGCCGCAGGTGTGTGTGAACGCTGGGCTGGACCATGATGCACAGGAGAAAGAATTTTCAGTACCTACCAGAGGCTCACCCCAATGAAGCCTTTTGTCTGAGGCCCCCACTCACCTGCTCTACCATCTCACTGTGGCCAGTGCCCACCATGTTCTGCACACGCCCCTGGTGGTCAGCGCACATCATAGTGACTGGTTGTTCGTTTGTTTGGTCTATTTGCATATTAGCCTTTTATTATATAGGATGTGATTATATTAAGGACAAAAATCTTTGTAGTTTGAGGTCATAGTCCTTATAACCTTCGCATATATCTCTAATATGGAACTCCAAATTTACAAGGCTATTAAAAGTATGTAAAAGATTAGGGAGTACAAAAATTACTCTCTAAGAATTTCTGTTTACTTATGATGCATTTGGTTATACTGAATTGTCTTTAAAAGGTTAATCTTAGCTCTTCTAAACATCTGAAAATATATTATAGATTTTAAAATGTATTTTCTAGACTTTAATTTCTTTCTGTTTCTCTTGAGCAGTAATAGCCTTTGCATAAAGATTATAGCATTAGCTATTGGCCACATACCTAAGGGTAGAGCTATATACATGTATTGAGCTATGTCACTGTTTTTAAGTTTGAGAGGATCAGAACTGTATCATCATTTGGATAGAGATGGCAATGAAGGAAGAGGCTCATTCCAATGTGTGTACTACAGAATCTGGGAAGAGTGAATTCTAGGATGCTCCCCAAATGATAAAGATAATTGTTACCCATTACACTTAGCTACATTTAGTTTCATTACTTAGGCAAGGAACTTGGCATGTCCTTTGTGAAACAAACTTAGGTATATTATAATCAAAACTAGAGGCCTGGTGCACGAAATTTGTGCACGGGGATGGGTGAGGGGAGGGGAGTGTCCCTCAGTCCAGCCTGAACCCTCTCCAATCTGGGATCCCTCTCACAATCCAGGACTGCTAGCTCCCAACCATTCGCTTGCCTTTGCCTGATGGCCTCTTGCTTTCGCCTGCCTAGCCTGATCACTCCCTAACCACTCCTTGCCAGCCTGACTGACACCTAACTGCTCCCCCTGCCACCCGATTACCCCTAGCTAACTGACTTCCCCCTGCTGGCCTGGTCACCCCTAACTGCCCTCCCCTGTAGGTCTGGTCCCCCACAACTTCCCTCCCCTGTAGGGCTGGTGTCCCCCAACTGCCTTCCCCTGCAGGCATAGCTCTCCTCAGCTGTCTTCCACTGCAGGACTGGTCCCCCCCTCATCTGTCCCCCACTCCAGGCCTGGTTCTCCCCCGCAACTGCCCTCCCCTGCAGGTCTGGTCCCCCCAATTACTCTCCCCTACAGGATCTAAAATATAACCTCCCCATACTGCACCTCCCCTGCGCCTGGTCTTTCCCAACTAGCTGCCCTCCCCTCCTGCAGCCCTAGAACCTGCCACCGCCCCAACTGCCCTCCCTTGCTGGTGTGATCTCTCCTCTTGCTGGCCTAGTTACTCCTAATTGCCCACAACTGCCCTCCCTTACAGGCTATCTTGTGGCGGCCATCCTGTGTCCACATGGGGGCAGCCATCTTGTGTCTTGGAGTGACTGTCAATTTGCATATTATTATTTTATTAGATAGGATATGCAAGTGTTGGGATGTGTACATAAGAAAGGAGACATGCCACAGATTATAGGCCATAGAAGTGGCTGTGTTACATTTTTATTTTCTATCTTGATGAAAAGTATAATTTTTGCACTGTTGCTAAATAAATATACTAGTACTAGTGACTTAGGTTTCACACTTTACATAGCTGGTATTGTTTCACCATTTACATAACTAATACCATGCACTTTGGCCAGATAGAAAAGTACACATTTCCCCCCACCTTTATGGCTCTCTGTTTACATAGCTGATACAGTTATGCTCAGTAGGAACAAAACACAGGTTTAGCTGATAGAGGCTACCATATTCAGATATAAACATTACAGGTTAAATTCCCTAGGAATCGTAAATAAGTTAAAAAATAAAAAACTTGCTCATTTCATGGCACATTTTTTGTCGAGGAAAATATTTCCTTTGCTAGTAGAAGTAGTCAACTAATGAATGGCGGTCTACTTACTTATATATGAAATACTGTCATCTTCTCTTTTACTGTTCCTTTTCTTGCTGATTTTCTTGGCATCTTTGGATGCTTTCCAATTTATTAGAAATTGTCTTTCCATGGTTTTAATTTCTTTTCCATCAAGACAGTCTAGATAAAAAATATATTAAAATACAATATAGACATGTCACTATATATATATATATCCTTCTTATTCAGAGATACACAAACTTGTTACACTATATGCTGAAATAAATTTCTTTTTAAAATACCTTATTTACACAATTTCTGATATTTTTGTCTAGATTTTATTTATTTTAATTATTTTTTAATGATTTCAACAAGAATATGTGGTTATTACAAGTAACTGAAACATGTTGAGGGGAAAACATAAAAACATGGATGTAATTACTATTACTGATAAAGATAATAATTGTAAACAGAATTTGATGTATGGTCACCCTTCTAGAATCATATTTAAATTATATTATTATTTTAAAAAGCAAAAATGTCATACCTAACAAAAATTAAATATCATCTATAATTATTTAAATGATATTATGGTTATTCTTAGGAAAAAGCAAAATAATTTTATCTTAAAGTGACTAAAAATATTTATATATGTAACACGGTATTTTAAAAGCACATACATTGATAATGCTTATTATATCCTGGGACATAGGCTATATAATAGGAACAACCCACATAACCGCTCTTTTGGTTCTGTGAAATGAGACTTCATTATCTGTTAACATTTTGTTCCTTTAAAAATGTTTTTTGAAAATAAGCATCTTAAATTAGACAAATGATTTTTGTATGTTGCAAGATATTTGGAAACTACAAAAAATTAAGGTTGCCTGTATTTCACCAGAAATAATGACTAAAAATCACTGATAACACTTTAGTATATTTCTTAGCAATTTTTTGTTTTCTATGTATGTATATATGTGTTTTATATAAAATTGGAATTTTCTATTTGTACAGCATTACAGCCTACTTTTAAATATTGTATCATGAGCATCTTACTGTATTTTTTAAAAACTCAACTTTTAATAGTTTTTTATAGTATTCTATTGTATATGATATACTGTACTATAAAAAATTATAGGATATTTTATGTGACTTTAATCACATCAATACAGGTGGCCTTCAATTAACATTAAGATAAAATGTTATATTTTCTAGCAAAATTTCCTTATATAGCAGTTTAAAAAAAATAAATACATTTTCTCTCATCATCCATGTAATGTCTTCTGCTAGATTCCAGAATGTAGAAAGGAAGTAGAAACATTTTTTGGGGTCATATTTTTATAAGGGAAAATAACAATATCCTGATAAAATATTAATTGTACTACTGAAGATATTAACATTGCCACTTAAATATGATGTATAATACTTTTATATTCCAAATCAAGTGATGAAACTGGAAATATAAACTAGAACCATAAACTCTAGAACTACAATTGTTTCTATACCTTGTCTCTTGTACTTATTTTAACTGAGTAATAGCACTTTCCAAATTATAATGTAAGAAATTGGCTAAATGTTTTATGGATATACATCTGAGTACTTATAACTTTATATTAAAGATCATTTTTTTTACAATCAGTTTTCCTAACCACTTGTACTGGTATGTATTGATATCTTTCCAAATATGTTTTTATTTATTGTATAATTAATTAGTATATTTTTGGATATGTTATATGTAAGTCAGTACATATTTTTAAAACATCTATTATAAGGATAAGGAATGAAAAACCCAAATCTTTTACAGTAATCCCATTTCCTTATGTTAATGTTCCAGACAAAGTTGAGGAATGACTAGGTATGCCTCAGTAAATCTGATTCTATCTCACTTTTAGCAAATGATCTCGTTTGAGGTTATTAGGTGTAGAGGTGGTTCAGAAGGGCAAGTCAGGTAATGGACACAAGATCAGAGACCCATGAGATCTGTTTTAATGAGCTGCTTTCAACACAAAATTTGATTCCATCATACTAAGTAAATAAGTATGTAGACTGCCATTCTATTTTATAGGACTGGGTTACTTACAAAACAGAAAATGACTCCATATAGTTCTTTTTCCTGGGACATATCAAACCAGGTCTTCAATTAACTTTGTGTGTGTGTATGTGTTTTTGTTTTGTTTTGTACTTAGGAAAAACAAGGAAATTAAATAAGCTAAATCAAAGAGAATTTGTTATATATAGAAGAAAAAGACTGTAAGGATATATACCAAAGTCTAAACAGATTTATGCAGGATTATTAATAATATTTACTATATTTTCTAGAAGAAATATGTATTAAATTTTACAATCATAAAATGTTATAGAAGATTTGTTTTTTAAAACTTCGAATAAATTCTCTTTACTTGGAAATTTAGTACCAACTTGGGTCTCCCGTTTCAGTTTTAACAGCATGCCTGTGGTACTGTGGTCAAAAATGGTTTCCAAGAAATGGTTCATGAACATTGGAAGATTCTTAATCATCAAACATTAATTGTATTTATGTATGTTCTGCTTCCTAAGGAAAATAGACTAATACAGTTGTGTGCATGGGGGGAGAGGAGGGGATAGACAGTTGGGGGTGGTGCACGGCAGAGTCACCTGTGGAGCTTTAAAAATTATACACGACTGTCCTCGGTTCCTGACCCTTGGCTGGTGGGGTACAGGGTGGGCGCACCTTTTGCAAAACCATCCTTGAGTTTTCTTTTTCTGACCTGCCCTATTTCCCTTTCATCCCTCAATCCTCCTCATAGAGATCACTGCACGAAGCAGTATGAATAACCGCAAGATTTACCTACCACTACCGCATACACTATGAGCTTTTAAAACAGAGTTTTGCCATCGTTTTTATACCCATGTCACTGAAGTTCTGATACAGGAAACTGGCTCATGAATCTCCTTTGGGAGAGGCCAGGCTTGTTTCTCTGATGCTATCTAACCCATTCCCTTGCTGGTCCATGTCCCTGATATAGTGCATACTGAGGAATGTTATGATTTGTAAGGGTCTCATAAAGGACTCCCCACCCTGCTGCACTTTCAAACGAAAGGAACTTCTATATGTTTTTAAAGTTCAATTTTGCAGTGTCAGCACGAAAATCTTGGTCAACAGAACCAAGCTAAAGAAAAGAGGCTCGTGATCTTCAGAGGATTTGTGCCTGAGAAAATTTGGCAAAAAGTGAGCAAATTCTACACATTTATGACTAACCATTTTTGTTAGTAATAGCAACATTTTTTTTTAAAAAAGGAAGAGTATCTGGTGCCTCGATTAATTATTTTTGAACAGCAGATATTTTTATGCTTTATTTTTCAATTTTAATTTTTGGTGTTATTAAAAATACATAGAATTTAAAGTTGACTTTTTAAAAAACTGTCTTTTTAAATTGAATTTAGTAGGTGAGGATTGGTTAATAAAATTATATAGGTTTCAGATGTACAATTCTATACTACATCATCAGTATATTGTGTGCTCACCACCCTAAGTCAAGTATCCTCCTATCACCACTCACCCTCCCAATACCCTCTTTTACCGCCCCCCATAGTGTTAATCCAGATAACACATTTAACTAAAGAGCGAATCAGGTCTCTTTTTCAAAGAAAATTATATTAATAAAATGTATACCCAGTGATTTGGAGACCAGTATCAATCTGTCTCTGTATTTTGGTTTGACACAAACAGGATTTCCTTTTAGATCCATTTTCCACAGTTTCATCAATTTGCTCAGTAAAAATTCCAAATCCTATAATTATAGAAGAAAAAGACAAAATATTCATCAATTAACACTAATATTATTCATTCAGAAAATTGTTTGTAATAGTAATTTAATCGCATTTTGTGGAGTTTCTACTAACACAGTTGCCAGCTACTTAGAAGGTGTATGCTAAATCACTTTTGGATATAATGGTCTATAGCTGTGGTCGGCAAACTGCGGCTCGCGAGCCACATGCGGCTCTTTGGCCCCTTGAGTGTGGCTCTTCCACAAAATACTACGGCTTGGGCGAGTCTATTTTGAAAAAGTGGCATTAGAAGAAGTTCAAAAATTTTGGCTCTTAAAAGAAATTTCAATCATTGTACTATTGATATTTGGCTCTGTTGACTGAGTTTACCGACTACTGGAATGGAAGGCAGCTAAAGAGAAGGCAAAAAATGAGGTCTGAGTTTGGGGGCCATAGAACTAACTGTTCTTTGTCATAGTCCCTTAAAAGGGCCTAGTTTAGAAAAAACTTTTGCCCCTCTGGCCATCCATCCTGCAGAAGATGCTCTATTCTTAGTGGAATTTACAGAAGTGTCCAGATAAAGGCAATTAAGGAGCAGTGAATAAGCAGTCCATTGACATAGCAAATAATATTTGCTTTTTATTTTATAAAATAATACATATTTATTTTTAAAAATCTGTGAAAAGGTCAAGGGGAAAATATGAGAAAAAAACACTTGCATGCTTATCATCCAAAGATCATTTTCAATATGTTGTCATCTATCCTTTTGGCCTTTTTTTTTGAACATAGGGATTTCTTTTTTAATTGTCATGTGGGTACAGTTTTGTTTTATGTATATCATAAACATTTGTGTGTTTTTATAGTTATAAGAAAATCAGCCAATTGATATTTCAAGTAGTAGTTAATGTTATAACCATGGGGTCTACCAATCCCAAAGGATGGGAGGAAATTGTCAGGCAAAACGATTAATGCATTTAAGACTGCTTCTCTCAGTTTGCCCTCTTTCTCCCAATTTGGGTTTCTTTTTCTGTTGTCACAACCTTTTGTTCAATGCCTTGTTTTTTGCCTCTTTTCTTGCTTTCTCTCCTTCCTCATTTTTAAATATGTATATTTTATTTTAGATGTGTAATGGAAGTGAAATATATTTGGACTATTATATATGTCATACAGTTCTGTTTTTAATTTTTGAAATCTGATAAATTTAGTCTGTATGAATTACTTAACAACAAGCAATGCAGAAATTGTTTTTCTACTCTATTAACGTTGAATAAAAAATAAAATTGACTAGCCAAAGGCAAAAAATAAAGGAAAGGAAAACTTTATTAGAACAAAACATTACTTTAAAGCAAATATTTTGCTGCTAATAAAAATAAACGTTGATAATTCTGTGGAGAGCATAATCCAGGGCTCAGGAATGAAGGATGAAGTTACAACTTTTGAAGAGAGCTTTCTGATAAGTCAGCTACATGACTGTGGATCAGAAGCTTCTCTGTTGGCTCCAACTAAGAGAATGAAAATCAGCCCGGCAGGAGAGGCTCAGGGGTTGAGCATGAACCTATGAACCAGGAGGTCACAGTTCAGTTCCTGGTCAGGACACATACCCGGGTCATGGGCTTAAACCCCAGTGGGGGGCATGCAAGAAACAGCCAATTGATAATTCTCTTATCATTGATGTTTTTCTCTCTCTACTTCACTTCCCCTCCTCTCTACTGCATTTGTTTGACAGTGTTTGATACTGCCATAATTATTTTATGTGAGAGTTTCTCTGTATTTCTCTTAGTCTAAAATCCTCTAAGGCAGGAATTGTGCATTGCATTTTTTAGTGTTGAATACGATGTCCCATCATCCAAAAGTTAGGTAATAATAACAATAAGAGAACTTTACATTTATAAAGATAAAAGAGTCCTGTAGAGTTTTGTTAATTGCCCCTCACTTGATAAATGACCCTCGACATACTACCTCCAGTGCATGTTTATTTAAGACTAAACTAATCCTGTGCTGAAATATGATTACCCTTTGGATACGCTCTGGTTGTTCATTGCCTTCCTGTCTTTAATAAAATGCCTTCACGTTCCTGTTCTTCAATAAGTTACTAAAGGGAGCAGACACTTTTCTGGACAGTCTCTGTTTGATAAATGATCATGTCATGCTATCACTGAGAGGAGGCTGCAGAATCCTGAGGAGCCAGTTCTGTTCCCGGGGCAGGGCTGGCGGAGCTCCTGCCG
The DNA here is from genome assembly GCA_027563665.1 of Antrozous pallidus. Lineage (NCBI taxonomy): Eukaryota > Metazoa > Chordata > Mammalia > Chiroptera > Vespertilionidae > Antrozous > Antrozous pallidus. The sequence goes on from CM050510.1 coordinate 38,644,854, forward strand.
CACTGGCAGTTGCTCCCCCCTCACCCGGAGTTAATGAAAGGCCACGGCGAACCCTGTATTTGACAGCAGCTCCAATTTTTATCGGAAAGAACAGTCCTGGCCCAACTGTCTGAACTAAATCTAAAGACAGCCATTTGTCATCCCCCTGACTGCCTGTCATCATCTGCCTGGGAAAATCTATAATTTTTGGCTTGTTTCTGACTAAATTGTGGAGTAAATAAATTTATCTTCGGGTCACTCTGCTTGTCAGGATCAATACTGAGCAGAGGTTGAATAAATTAGAAACTGGAAAAACATGACAGGCCATATTGGTTTGTTCGTTCGTTGGTGTCTCATAAATCAAATATTTAGTTTATATAAGAGGCAAACGCATCAAAATGTTAATTTCCACCATTTACTTGAAGATACTTTACCTCATGATAAATGGTCATCAGGAAATAATGAAGTAAATCACTAATATATCTGACTGTGAGATGAACTTTTCAGATAATTTTATTTATTTAGCAAATTTTCCAGACAAAAACTTTAGGTATAAATTTACATTTTTTTAAATTTTTCACGTTTTATAAATTTTTATAACCATGGTATTTATTTGACTTAATAGTGTCAGCAAGCTATATAATGTTGACCCTATTAGAGTTCATGGCTTATTTAACTACTTGGAGGCATGCAAAAATTTTATTGTAAATGATCATTAAAGTATTTAATATTTTAATACATTTTTTCTATAGCTCCTATTTAAGGAACTATAGAAAAAAATGCAAAGAAATTTTAAAAAACAAAAGAGAATGCAAATAAACAAGAAAAGTGAGGAAAAAAAAGGAGTTTCTAAACTGTGGAGTATTGTTTGGCCTAACCTCTCTTTCTCCTCCTCAAGGGCTGACTTTGCCACCAGTTTTATTGGGAAGAATTGGGTCCTCCACCTACAGAGTTTTCTCATTTATCCACCTTGGGTCTCATACTTCCTTTCTCCTTTCACATTCTTCTCAACCAAGAAAGAGTTCCACCTCGTTTTCTAAATTGATGAGTTACTCACCATCTCCTTCTCACTTCTCAACAGCCCCTCACTTCTCTTGGAATCTTCTTTCTCTTTCGTTTCCATTTTCATTGTCTCCTTCTCCTCTGGCTTTTATCCTGTCTCTTGCCACTCAAAGAGTAGTCCACACCAGTGTGTCTAAAACTTCATGTGCTTTAAGAGTCACCTAGGGATCTTATTTAAATGCAGTTACTGATTTGTTAGGTCTGGGGCAGAAGCCAAGATTCTGCATTTTTGAGGCTGAAGTTCTGGTCCTAGGACCACATTTGGAGTTATGAGTCTAGGCCACTGCCTTTGCTTCCTTAATCCCTGGGCACTCCTGTAGTCTGGGGCTTCTGAACCAGAACTTCTGGACTCATCCCTTATCACCTTATCACATTGCCAATCTCAGATTTTCTCAGTCTCAGTTCTATGGAGCACTTCCCTACTGACTGTACCCCCTTTATGGCTTTGTGATTCCATGTTTTTCAGGCTCCCTGCATCTTGCATGAATCTCTAACCTCACAAGCAACAACCTTCTGACCACAAGAATCCCTAAGGTATAAACATTGTTTTCTAAAGGTTGCTTTTGAAACATCTCACAAAAAACAGTGCTATGCCTGGCAGGCTGTCGCCTGGATAGGGCAGCCATATAACAACCTACTTAAAAGAGGGGAAAAACCCAAAGACTGTGTGGCAATGGTGCTATAAAACCTCCTCCTAGTGCATCGCCATGTTTCCCGAGCGCTAGTGCTCTCTCTGGGGAGCAGAAGCAGATGTGGCATCAATTCAGTTTCTTCCTTTTCCGTAGCTTACATTTATTCCTCTCAGTGTTTTCTTTTTTCCTCATTGGACCACAGCAAAATGTAAAATCATGGCTAGAAAAATGTTTCTCTTCATTAACCCACTGTATTCTTCATTTATATGCAGACATTTCACAAAAGGAAGAGAATGTCCATATTGATATTAGTAAAACACATCTATTAGACCAAGGAAGGAAGGGTCATCTATATGTGAGAAGAAGAACCAGATTTTATGAGATACCACATTGAGCATTTCATCATACTCGCATATCTAGTCAGTATCATCCAGGATGGCAGTTTCAGTGACTACTTAACCAATTTGCTGAAAAATACTACTATCCACTGAACTCTGTCCTCTATATCCAGTTGTCCATCTGGCATTTTCTATGTAACATTTTAAAGGCACCTCAAAATTGATCAAAACTCATCATCTTCACCCTCTTCCCCAAAGCTGACTTTTGAGTTCTCTATTTTCCATGGTGCAAGGCAAAAACCTGACTCTTGACCTTCTTTTTCTGGCTAACATCATGTCTTAATAATCACCACAAGATCCTGTGCAAAACCTTTTACTTCCTAAACAGCTTTCTAATATGTTCATTTGTATCACTTTTACCCCAACACTATTCAAGTTTCCACCACCTCTCACTTTCTAACTAGCCAGGTTTCTTCCAATCTGTTCTCTACATCCAAGCATGTCAAACTCAAAGGCTAACACGGGTCAAATAAACAAGGTCAAAGTTTATATGGGCTGCAAAAAAACAAAAGCTTTAATTTCATAGAAATGTAGGTTTATTTTGATAGACATGCTGAATACAAAGGGCTGAAATAAATGAGTAATTGTTAACATAAAATAATAGAGAATTTTAATAAAAATATTTTTTCTTGAACGTTAACTTACCAAATACTGAATAACTGCACACATTAATAAGTGCAACACAAATACACCTATTTTTCTCATTCTCCAAAAGCAAAATATCCTATTTTTCTCATTCTCCAAAAGCAAAATATCTCTCGTTGCACAAACCAAACAAGTCAGTTCAAGACTAATGATGTGGCAATCAGCTGCTAAAATATTCGCTGCTAGTATTAGTGGAGAGAAATGGTGCGTCTGTGCATAAGGCGCATAAAGGAAACGAATGCAACCCGATGATAGTAATCAGTCATTAGTGAACATTGTAGTTCATTAATAATTTTAGTACAACAGGATATTGTAAAAAATTAAGTTACAAAATTTTTATTAAAACGTTTCTTACATACCGTTATATTGGCTGGGCTGCAAAAATATTCATTGTGGGCCGCCTGCAGCCCACGGGCTATGAGTTTGACATACTTGCTCTACACTGTAGCCATACTGATCTTTTCAAAATGCTAATTACTTTATTCCTGGCTTAAAAAACCTTCAATGGTTCCCCTCCCATTGGTTCTTTAGATGAAGACAAACTCTATTATAAAACTTATGCAACATTAAAATAACTCACCAATTTATTTGCATTATGGTTCACCTTCGCTCTGCTTCCTGTTTTCTCATTTTTGCATGCTTTCACCTGCCGCGGGGCCTTTGCACATGCTATTCTGTTTACCTGTTAAACCCTTTACTTCTCTCAGAGAGCAGCTCAGCAATCCCTTCCTAAGGGAAGCTGTCACTGAGTTCCCTAAGGCAAATCCCCCTATTATAGGCTCTCAGAGCCACATACTTCCACTTTGTACACTCGCCATGGGTGCATTTTACATTTGTTTTTGCCTGATTATTTGCTTAATGTTTCTGTTCCTATTAATGCTGAGAGCTCTTCAGAGCCAAGGACTGTATCTGGTTTTGCTCACTATTGTCTCCCCAATTGTCTAATAAGTGTTGGCACATGATAAGTGTTTTCAATGGATGGATAAGAAGAAATGAATGAATGCATGAGTGAATGGATCTGGGGTTAGGAGCAGGACAGGAATTGTAAAGATTATATGGAACCATTTTGAAATATTTGCTTAGAGGGCTACATACATGGAAAGAAAAAGACTAGATTAATCTTCTCTTTCATTTTCTCCTCTACTTCTCCACTGTCCCCATTTCCCCTTCTGCTGCCCCAGTTCTCTGTGTGGGGCCAGCTTTGGGTTAGTGAATAGGAGAGATGAGGGGAGGGTTAGTCAGCTATGGGTCTGTAGAAGTATGAGGTAAAGGAATGAAACCCAAAATAACATGACGGACAGAAACCAACTCAGGCCACCCAACTTTTTCCAGGTCCTTACCCTGTTCCTCCACCTCTAACGTAGCCGCCCCTTTGCAGCTCTAGGCTAGGGCATGGATATTGCTTTGCAATGTCTGTTTCCCATTGACCCATTTCTCTCTCTCTCTTTTTCTTATTCCTTTCACAGAGCTCTAGTGTTTCAGTTGTCATGGCAGTACTTTTCCTTGTTGTTTGTGTTCCTTTTAATTTTTCTTAAATATCTTCCTCACTGCTCAAACTATAATCTTGATTGGAAGATTCAAAGTTATTTAACCATCCAAAGGAACATTATTTTTTCATTTATCTTATTTCATGTATTTTCTGTCGATGCATTTGAGCAACCTATGATTGTTCGTATCAAAGCAGCTGCTCCAATGCTAAAAAGCTTGGGTAATTATAGTGGGTTTGTGAGGATTCTCTAATGATGTCCACTTCTTGTTCCCATTGGCACAAAGCTGTCTGTTGCTGAAGTCTCTTAGGATGGATTCATGACCTAAATTAGTGGCAATTGAGCTTTTTCTCTCACCTCATGGCACAGTGTTGAATTTCTTGGTCAGCAGCTATGGGCAATTTCTAAATTCACAATCAATGAGCGCAAATAATGGAAAAATTAAAGCCAAAAAATGGAGATCTGGCCCCAGGAATACATACAGAGAAATAGGTTAATATTATGATGTTAAACTTCAACATGTCCTTTTATTAAGCCTTCAGAGGATGATGTAAAATGGACCGCAAAAGCACGTTTCGAGTAAACCCCATGCAAGATTATATTCAGACTTCCATGAAACTAATTAAGGCTGGGCATTTTTTATTGCTTGTGTTTTCTTGTTGGAGGTAAAAGAACTTGAGATTTTATCCTCACTCATTGTATATCTTCTCTAATGGGAGGGAAAAGCAACTTTTGGCATATAACAACCTCTGGACTTGCTGAATATTTTCTTTTTAAGGCATATCCACATAGTCTTTTAATTTTCCTTTCTCTTACTTTTTAGTTTATATGTGGAAATTTCAGGTATGGGAAATACTTCTGAAAAGCCTGCAGTTTCTGAAACCGTAACAAGGAAGAACATTTCTAGGAATGTTTCTGTGGCTTTGGGTGGAAGAAAAACAATGCAAATCCTTCCAAGGCACTCTGTTCTGAAAAATATGTAATATATGACACTTGACCCAACATAGTGTGCTGTAAAATCAAATGCACTTCTGTTAACATCTTATCGGCCCTCGTGTCAACCATTCAATAGCATTCAGTGCAAGTGGCCATTCCCTCTTTCTTGAAGTTTTTTTCTCTTGTCTTCTCTTGCATCACTGACTCCTGGTGCCTTCTCATCTAAAGTATTGGAGTATTTCTGTGCTTAATGTTGGCCTCATTTATTCTTTATTTCTACTATCTGTTACCCAGTTGCATGGTTCTAAATATCATATAAATGTTGTTGACTCCCAAACGTTCCAATCTTACTTCTCCTTTGAACTCCAGAATGCCTACGTGACATATCCATTTCAATGTCCAATAGATATTTCAATAGGAGGATTTTAATCCTTCCCTGTATTCCCCAGCCTTTACAGGCTACCACTATATCCCCAGTTTCTCACATAGGAGCTAGGAGTCTTCCTTGGTTCTTCTTTTTAAATTATTACACATCCTACTCAATAAGCAAGTTCTGTGGGTTCAACCTGTAATCCATTCACTCCTTTTCATCTCCAAGCAATTAGCTTCTCATATTTAACCTCTGTGGTAGTCTCCCATCGGGCCACTTTACTGTCATTCTTTTTTGTTGCTTTTGTTAATCCTCACGTGAGGTTATTTTTCCATTGATTTTTTTTTTTTTTTAGAGAGAGTGGAAGACATGGGGAGAGATAAAGAGAGAGAAACATCAATGTGAAAGAGACACATTGATTGGCTGCCACCTGAACATGCACCCACTGGGGCTGAGAATCTAGCTTGCAACCTAGGAATATGCCTTTGACCAGAATGGAACCTGAAACCCCTTCAGCCCAGCCAACCACTCCTATTTGTTTTTCACTGAGCCATTAATGAACTGGATAGGCTAACACGTGTCATTCGTTGAAACTATTCCCCCCCCCCCCTTTACATAGCTGATAGAGAACTCTGTTAAAATATAATCCTTTGAGTGACAATCAATATTGCAACTTGGAAAAAAGTCCAAAAGCTTCCTGAACCATGCCTGAAAGGACCTTTATGATCTGGCTCCTATACGTTCCTTCCTAATCTTACGTTACACTGTTGTCTATTCATTCAAAAATTACTTATTGCCAACATTTTAGAGACTGAACTAAATTCTGGGGTCACTATCACAGTAAACTGGCCTGTTTTTTGTTTCTTGGACACTTTAAGCTCTCTTTGGACTCAGAACCTTTGTATTTCTTGTCTCCTATGCCTCGCATGTTCTTTCTTAGCTCTCTTCTCAGATTTCTTCTTTCTCATTCTTTAGATCTCAGTGTAAGTGTCATTTGCTCAGAGGCCTTTTTTGATTACATGACTGTCCCATTATGTCATCCTACCTAATTCCTTCAGAGTGCTTTTCACAATATTCTCTGCTTATTTTTTTCTGATCCCCTCCCGTCTCACTGTAATGTAAGCTCCTTGAGGGTAGAGAACTTGTCTTATTTATCATTGTATTCTCAGTGCCTAGAAAATGTTTCTCCAGGCGTCTAAAACAAGACCTGGGACACACATTCTAATAAATATTTTTGAATATGATGGGGAGGTTCAAAAAAAGCTACACAAGGGAGATGGTTTCCCCAGGGAGCAGAAAGTTCAGATTTAGTCATAGCTACTAGAAACCCATTCATTGGGAGATCAGAGGTTAGGGGCAAGAAATCTAGTCTCTAGAGGGGAATATTCAATGGAAAATATGACAGAGGGAAAAGCATACTTTCCTACTCAGAGAAACTTTTTTTCTGTAGATGAGTGTTGGCAGCATTGGATATAGAAGAGAAAATCAGGTAAGAGGGCAGAATTATACCAATAAGTATATTAAGAAGCAAAAATTAATAAGATAATTTTTAGAACAAATCAGAATAGTTTTTAAAAGCAATACATTTTATAGCAATTTCAAGTAATTTAAATTAATTAATTTAAATTACTTTTTCTTCATACTACCTTCACATGCAGAAGTTGATTGTCAACTGCTATGAGCTGATTAAGATTTTCCAGTATTTCTAAGTCTCTTATGTCATCAATATTATTATTGCTAATATTCAATATAGAGAGGGATTTCTGTAAGGAAATAATTTAGCATTAGTAAACAACCTAATTAAGTGCTATATATAGGAATCAGAAATCCTAATCTGTGAAGATTTAAGATTGCTCAGTCTATTTTGCTTTTTCAGACAAGGAAATAAAAACCTATGAAGAATTTGTTTCTATGTTATATATTTTTTTTCATATGGATTGTTTAGAACTATAATAATTGTAATAAAACTTATTTTCTTATATAATAAAAGGCCACTATACAAATTGAACAGTGGAATGATAGGTCGCTATATGATGTGTACTGACCACTAGGGGGCAGACACTCAATGCAGGAGCTGCCCCTGGTGGTCAGTGTGCTTTCACAGAGGGAGCTCGGCTCAGCCAGAAGCTCTTGGGGGGGGGTTGGCTCATGGCGGGCCAGAGCAGTGGCAAGTGGGTGGGAGCCTCATCCCGCCTTTTGCGGGCAGCCCAACTTGCCACTTAGGCCCAAACGCAAGTCACTTCCATGTGATGTCAGGTGACTGCTGGAGCATCCCCTTGAGGGCTCTGGACTGTGAGAGGGTGCAGGCCCGATTGAGGGACCCCCTCTCCCCCCAATGCACAAACTTTGTGCGAGTCTCTAGTATTTTGTAAGTTTAATCAAGGCATAAGAGAAATTTATAGAAAAAAGAAGCTAAGAATCAAGAAGCAAAGAAAAAAAGGTATCCCAATGAACAAATGATAACAATGTAGAAAAACAGCTAGTTCATTTTGAAGCAGTTACAATTTTGTGATTAAGGTCACTAAAATTTACATCACAAGGAAGAAATTGTTTTTGTTTGTTTTTCTAAGTAGAAAACACTGACCAAGAATTAAAGAATTAAAGAAAACACTGTTAAAATTAATTTTATTTTTATCTATGTAGTTTTCTCTTAACAATCCATATGTTCAGAAGCTACTTAGAATAATAAACTAATTAACAAGAATTTCAACATCAGCTATTAATGAGGACATACAGCAACACTAAATAAAAGCCATCTTAACATCTAAAGGCCAGGATTGTTTACAAAGATCGCATCCGCACAAAGATAACATAGAGAAGATACTTCCTGAAACTTTTTTAAGACTTGAAATACAGATTTAAAAATCATGCCTTATATTTATAATTTCAGAATCTGCTTGAATATATGCAAAAATTGAGTAAGCAAAAATATTTTCAGCAGTGTTTTATAGTAAAACTATCCATTCCCACTGTGTTGTCAGTCTACGATAATCAACAAGATTAAAATTATGAGTGAATTAACATTGTTAGGACCTTCATACTTTACATAATCTTTTAATATCCTTCTTTTGATTCTTCCAATAGCCCTAGAAGTAGATATTATCCTCACTTTATAGATGCTGAGTCTCTGAGGAATTATGTGGGAAAAATTAGTTTTAGCCCTCAAATACACTCTCAATTGGCCTATAAATAAGCAGAGAATCTATGTATCCAAATAAACCTTCACCATCTTTCTGGTCCATAACTATTAATCACATCATTCTCTATTAGAATATTCAAATGTCGCCTTACAGCCAGAGATTGAAGACTTCTTGGATCAAACAGAAGCTTTTCTCCAAGGGGAAGTCTCTGACTCTCAACATGAAGCTCTCGTAGTCCTTCTAATCTTTCCAGACCTTCTACAACAGCAATGCAATTGCCTCCCATATACCTGCAAGATAGAAGCCATAATTTTAAGTAGACATTCTAGAACACCATGGTCTTTAAACATGATAAAAACATAACAAAATCATTGAACTGTGTGAAAATTATACATACAGAATGTTCTCTTTGAGTTAATGAAAAGTTTATATGATTTTTACATGTAATTTAGTCTAAGAATTTTTTTAAGTGAGAGAATGGTAATAGTCCTTATTAAACTATTTACCCATGCTTCTCATATATAGAGTGCAGAAGAATCACCTAGGGTTGTAGATTTAAAAATGAAGGTTTATATTCTCCCGAGACCGTATATTTGGGGCTCAGTGATAGGCGTCGCCTGCGTACAACTGTAGGTTCCCGGGTTCGATTCCAGCAAGGGCAATGTACCCCCTTGGGCTGTGGCACATCCCCAGTAGGGGGCGTGCAAGAGGCAGCTGATCGATGTCTCTTCTCATCGATGTTTTTGACTTTCTACCCTTCTCCCTTCTGCTCTGTAAAAAATCAATAAAATATATTTAAAAAATAAATAAAAAATAAAATATTTAAAAAAATAAATAAAAATGAAGATTTCTGGGTCTAACCCACAGAGATTCTGATTTGACTATCTAAAGAACTCAACATTTCCCACACCCCATTCTAAGGCCCCTGGCCCACTTTTTGAGAAACACTGATAGTTTTTTTAGTCTGGGGAAATTGGATCCACCAGTCTTCATTGTTTAATTAAAGTCTTTATAGGCACAGTAAATACCTTTTTATAATCAAGCCTACATCAACATTCATTTTAAGACCTGTCCTTTTCAGAAATGTGATTCTGAAAGGCACAATACTCAGTTGAGTTCCATGGAAACTTTTCTCACTATTTGAGCCTACATAAGGATGTTTTTATGTTTTCCTGTAAAGCCCTTAAGACAACCTCCTGCGAAGAAAAGTATACCATACTTAATAAAATGCAAATTGTTTGATATTACATTTGAAACAATTATTTTGTATTAATACTACTAAAAGAGAATAAAAATTGTGGCCTGTTCTACAAAACAACAGATAATGGAAATACTTGCACACAAAAATATTACTGTAATAATGACAATTAAATAAGAGCACTTACAGTTTTTCCATTTTCTTTAATGAACTGAGGTTCTCTATACATGAAATAGAATTGTTTTGTAGGTACAGGTGGGTCAGATTTGTGGCAAAACTCAAGTTAATTATTTGATTAATATGGTTATCATACAAATATAAAACACTAAGATTTTTGCAAAGAGAGAGGTCATCCTAAAGGAAAAACAAAAACAGGTCATACTTAATTTTTCTTGAAAACTTGTTTGTCTTTAAGATAGTTTTTCACTTAAATCATTCTGTAATATTCTTAAGTTTAATATAAAAGAACAATATCTCTTCTTAGCACAGTCAAAACAAGACTAGAATAACTACAAAATTAGTTCTAGGTTTTAATATTCTGTAATTATATCTATAAAATTGTATTTGTTAAGAAGTATTTTCCCAGTGCACCCAATTTTTCTTGGAAGCAATTAGGCTTCTCTGGAAGATGAAGCATTAAAAAAGTTATTGCTCCAACATTTTAAATCAGATCTTCTTAGTCTTTCTGTAGGATTGGAAGTAACTTTTGTGGTTTATAATACTGAATATTGGAAGTCAGCTAGATATTCAAGAACAATGGATTGGTAAAGAAACTATGATAATGGCATTGAAGGAAATACCATATAGCCATTAAATATCCTTTAGTTTCTTTAGTAATATTTTATAGATTTCATAATAAAATGAGAACAGTACATTCAGGGGACCACTGTTGTAAAATTACATGAATGTATGCCTAGAAAAAAGACTGGAAGGACATTTTCCTAAATGTTGATGTGATTTTCTCTACATGGTAAAATTAAAAGTCAGTTTCTTTTTATATGTATTTTGTATAAATGAACACCAATTACATTTGAGATAAGAAAAATAATTAAAGGTATTTTAAAAGGCTGTCATTTTTTGTGAGCTGGTAAAGTCAGCCTAGACTGAGTAGGCAAGAGATAAGAGTGAAGTTTTGCTAAAAAAATATCTCAGCATTTATTATGATCTTTTAAAATACAACCACATCTTGGTAACTAAGTTTACAAGTTATTCTCAGTGTAAATTACCTTACATCAGTTTGCTTTCCTCCTAACATCCACACTGAAGGAGCATTGATTGTGAGGGGCCAAACAATTTTAAAGGGAGGTGCTGGAGAAAGCAGCCTAAATATAGTTTGGTGAGGTAGAGAGCTTTGGGCAACAAAAGAGAAACAAGAGATTTGGGGAATAGCATTCATGAGAGAATCACCAGAAAACTGGAAAAAGATATAGAATGCGAACTGGGTAGGGTCTCTGAAAAAACAAACAAACAAACAAACAAAACTTCTGTTGTCTTAAGTGACAATAGTGCCTGGGGCTTTGGTGTTTTCAAAATGTATTCATTCATTCAATAAATATTTATTAAGCACTTAAAATGAGCCAGGCACAGTATTGGATGGGGAATTTAGAGTGATGCGAAGAAAATAGACGTAGGTTCCTGCCCTCATGTGGGTTATGTGTTTCCAAGAAATTTCCTCTCATCTATAGTCTTTAGCATTTTATTATAGATAATGGATACCTATACAAATGGCCCAAGTGGGTTATTGCTATCTTTAAAGTTTCCCAAATTAAAGTCAAGTGAACAAAATCTTGTCTGATGTAACTGGAAGAGTATAATCTACATGTATATAACCATTAAATTCTGTGGGAAAAAGATTTCCCTGTTAAAGTTTTGAATATGGTAATCACACAGTTAATTTTTACTATTTTTATGTTAAAATTCATATTTCAAGGTTAGGGAATTCCATATGAGTAATTATCTTTGAAATTATTTTCCAACATGTACTTTTAAATCTAGTTTGCTATACAGTAGAGTATTTTAGGGGAACATATATATTTAACACATATATTTAACAATCACAATAGTATATTTTATACAAAGTTAATTTTAAAAAGTTTAACATAAGCAGGAAATTAAATAACAATATATAGCTAATGAAAATATAGTTAATAAGTATAATCAAAATATAGTTAATAAGAAGGTATACCTTGACAACAATTTCTAAACTTTACATGGCTAATTATATAAAAATTAGAAATAATTTCAGAGTTCTTACAATTGCATCTATATTTTTGTCTGAAAAATTTATATGAGTTATTTTCTTAAGGTATTGTAAGGTGGTTTCTTCTTTTCTGGGTTTAAAGTTGCTGCTTTTGGCAATTAGATCCAAGGTCAGTCGAACCATGATTTCTGTCTAAAATCAAACTAGTATTTTAGCTCTGTTCTGATGTCATGCCAAGAAGCAGTTTTAGGTATTGCTTTATGTCCAACTTTCTAAAAATTAAAGGAAAAAAAGGAATATTTAGAAAAAATCATTTTGATGTTTTAAGTTTCTTATATAAAACTATTTGACTAGCTAGTTCATAAACATTTTCAGGGACATTTAGGGTATTTTCTAAGTTTATAGACCAGATTCTTTTATTAAAAAATTAAAAATACAAAATTAAATACACAAGGCTCATTTACTTTTAATTCTTTTCTTTTCCCTAGAATTGAGTTTTTATTGTGGTCATCTGTTAAAATATCATTTTTCTCTCTTGAAGTAGAAAAGGATTCTCAAGGATTATCATCTAGTGTTGTTATGTGAAGAAACTAAGGTTCAAAGATTTGTTTGAAACTACTCAAGCGAGTGGTATGTAAAAATGAGATCAGGTCTCCTGGCACCTTTTCCATAATATCTGCTGTGATCATACTTACTAAATCCCCAAATCAGAACAATAGTGTGAGCACTTTCAATATATACATAGGACAGTGGTGCAAAATACTTGAAAATGGGGCTGGCATTGAAATTTTGTTATGCTACTACAACTATTTATAATAATAAAAATGTGATATGCTAGTTAGACGGGACAGCCAAACGACCTTCCGGAACATCCTTCTGGATGATGTTCTGGACAAAGCCGAGGCTGTGAGGGCTGAGGCAAGCTGCTGTGGCAGCGAATTCCGCGCATCAGACCTCTAGTAGTCCACAAACAGGTAACAATGCAGTGTTTCTCAATCCAGACAGCCTAGTTTCAAACTTTCACTCCACTGCTCATCAGTTGGCAATCTTGGGCATGTTACCTCAATTTCTTATGAAATTAGGCCAATATACAAGGTATAGTATGGGGATTACATGAGGTAATCATGTATAGAGTGTTCTCCACAGTGCCTGGTACATGGGCCAATAAATGTTTGTCATCATCATTATTATTCTATTATTTTGTTCACAGATAAGGCAAACACAATTATTCACTTCACTATTTCATCTGGAATACAGGGTGTCCCCAAAACATGTATACACATTTTAACAGCTGATAGCTCAATTAATGTTTCTTTTTTTTCAGCCAGACTAAACTTTGAACAAAGGAAATTCATCTTAAAATGCCACTAGAAGTTTAGGGAAAATGCATTTGAAGTACAAACACTGCCTTTATAATTATTCAAAATGTGTATACATTTTTTGGGGGACACAAAAATATGTACATACTTCAACAGTTGATAACTCACTTAATTTTCATACCTCTTGAGACTTAACTGATTCAAAATAATGGGTGAAGCCCGACTAAGCCTTGAATAAAGAAAATTTAGCCCTAGCCGGTTTGATTCAGTGGATAGAGCATCAGCCTGTGGACTGAAGGGTCCCAGGTTTGATTCCAGTCAAGACCACATGCCTGGATTGCATGCTCAATCCCCAGTAGAGGGGGAGGGGCCAGTGCAGGAGGGCAGCCAGTGATTCTCTCTCATCATTGATGTTTCTCTCTCTCCTTCTCCCTTCTTCTAAAAAAAAAAAGCAATAAAAATATTAAAAGAAAATTTATCCATTAGACATTTTTATAGAGATACATAAAAGATAAAGTTAACAGTACAAAACCAGCAATAGATGACAAATTGAGGGTGTACAAATGCCAACCCAAATGATTCCTCATGTTTGTGATTCCATTGTTTTGCATTAACAGCAGTGCCTAGACCAGAACGATCATCAGTTTTAAAATAGGCATTGACAAAAAATAATAATAATTCCCTTTTGTCAATTATTTAACATTTTGAAAATGAACTATCTAATAAAAGACTGATATGCAAAATAACTGCCACTCTGCTACACCCACCAGCCAATCAGGAGAGAATATGCAAATTAACCCAACCAAGATGGCTGTGGCCACAGAGGAGCAGGAGGCTTGGGTTTCCCGGCAATGGAGAAAGCCAAGCTTTCCGCATGCCCTGGCAGGCTCAGGCCTCCACTCAAGAGTTTTTGTAGGGTTTAAAACAAGTGACGGCCACTTCACAGTTCCATATATTGAAAATATGATTTCTTTGGCTGCTATATAAAAATGTTAGAATTTTTTCTGGAAATTTCAAATATATTTTAGAACATTATAATAAAAATAATTATGTCAACATGTGTGGGTTGTCCCTGGTTTTCTTTTTTAAAAGGTTCCTTATTTTCCAAAGTCTGAGAAACTTTTTTTACATTTTATTTTTATTGATTTCAGAGAGGAAGGAAGAGGGAGGGAGGAAGGGAGGATCAATGATGAGATAGAATCCTTGGTCCACTGCCTCCTGCATGCCTCCTACTGGGAATCAATGGGGACCCGTCAGTCTGCAGGCCAAGCCCTAGCCACTGAGCAACCCACTAGGGTGAGAAACTGCTTTTTCATATTTTTTCCATAGTGGATATCTCTGTTATCTCGGGGCTTCACTTGCCAGAATCTCTCTTTAGAAGGCCAGGGTGGGCACTTGGAGCTGCTTTACAGGCGCTCTGGGAATCCAAGCGTGTGTGTATGGGGGGGGTGGGGGGATCCTTGGCTTCATCATCTCGAGGCTCCTCCTGGCTAGACACCGTGGAGTTTCGGGTTGAGACTGTCTCTTAGCCCCAGGCTCCTGGCTTCCAGAGGCTCTCAATCGCTCTCAGACTTTCCCCTTTTCAAACTCAGGTCCGCACCCACAGATCCTGCTCCCTCCGCTCCGCGGCCGCCCCGCCACCCGTCTCCCTCCTCCGGAGCTGTTTCCCAATCTTGCCTGATTAGAGCCATTATTTTAAAACACAAACTTCCAGATTTTTCTAGAAATTCTACATGTCTGGAGATATAAGCTCAGGGATCTGCGTTAAAACAAGTGCCCCAGGAAAGTCTTACTGGCAGGCAAGTTTGAGAAACCTGGCTCTAGGGCTTCCTAGGTCCCCAGCTTCTTCCGCGAACGCGCCGCACCTCACCGGTTGGGATGAGCCGGATCAATAACTCCGGTTTGTCCGCCAGCAGCGCCAGGTTCCTGCCTGCCCACCTGCGGTTGCCAGGCGACCAGGCACGCTTGGTCTGTTCGCGGCTCAGGAGGGATCTCGCGAGGTTTCCGGAAGCATCCTCCTTTGTGGCCTATGACGCCTGGCGGGAGAGTGCACTAAACAGGGTCTGATGGAAGGCAGGCAGCTCGATGAGGCGGCAAGGCATCGGCCACGTTGGCTGTTAGTGGGCCAGCCTTCCTGCCAGGACAGTTTTTGGCAGGTCATCATTTCCCTCTCCTGGCTTTTCCTTGCCATCAGTTTTGAACTTTCAGTGCCCCAAACCCACCACCTTTCCCCAATAACAGGCTAGGAAATAAATTGTTTAAATCCAAGTACAGCCCTTTACTCAAAATCCAAATTCGTTAGGGTGACATTGCAGTCCATTCATCATGGCCAGCCTCACTGCTTGCCTCTCTTGCCCTCTAGACTTCATTCAGAATTCCAATCTGGCACTTGGCACAATATGTCTTGTCCTAATAAACTTCACCCTCTTCTCTCCTCGCCTCAAGGTAGCAATAGAACACACTCCCCCCCCCCCCCCTCCTTAATTCTTATTTTCCCTTTTAAGACTGAAGGACTCAGCTTGGAATGAGCACACATTTCTGAAGCCTTTCTAGGTCACGGGTCCTGATAAGTAATTACTGATTTCTGCCCCCAAACAAGTAGGATATATTAAATTCTTTGGCACAATACTTACCACACTACTGTATGTTACTTACCCATATTTTTAATAAAATGGTAAATTCTTTAAGAGCAAGGATTGTGTCTTTTATCTTGCTATTTCCGGGACTTGGCAAAGTGCTTTCTAGATTAGCAGCCACTCCATAAGTGTTTCTTAAAATAATTTATAAGTGCAGAAAAAGAACACTAGAAGGAACTGACATTTGTAGTGGGAAGACTGAGACTCATTAAGGATATGGTAAAGTGAGCAATCTGGGTGTAAGGGACAGCAAAAGCTTTAAGTGAGTGACAGTTGAGATCTAAGGAGGAGGGGGTGTGCTGGAAAAGTTGTCATTGTTGTTCCTTTAGCAAAGAAGGGTCAGAGAAGATTGTTAGAGTTACAATCAACTTAGAGCCCATGTGGATGGTCCAATTTGCCATTTTGTAGATAAGGAAGCTCCCAGGCCTAGAGATAGGAAAGATATAGGCGGAAGGTCACAACTGAGGTGGCAGAGAGGGAATTTACCCTTGGGCTCCTTATTTTAAGCTCAGGTCCTCTTTCCTTATATCTCACTGTTTCAGTAAGAGTACCTAGAAAGAGGGACAGAGGGATGGGGACAGGTGAACCTTAACTATTCAAGACATTGTTGATAAGTCCACTTGTAGGCAGTTTGGCCTGGATTAGTGTGAAGGCAAAGAGAGGGGCAAGAAATGGACAAATTTAGGAGGCATCTTGAAGCAGAATTTAATAGAGAGATCAGATAGGAGAAAGGGAGGGAGAAGATAATTCTCGGGTGTTTGTTAGGATGAAAAAAAAAATACCAGAGAAAAAGGAAAGGTGGCAAGTAACTTGAGGGGAAGTAGATGAGTTTGGTTAGCACATATATGAGATGAGATAGGTTCAATAGTTTGCAGAATAAAACTAATCATCGAACCCAGGAGGCCAAAATAGTAGTGAGAGAGGAAGTAGGGAAAAGAGAAATATAGCAAGTCAGTAACTATGCCAACTAGTTTTGGTGGAAGAGAGAAGCAAAACCAGTTAAGATGTCAGAAAAAGATTCCTGAGAAGTGAGATATGTTCTGAGAACAAATAATATTTTTGTGATTGAGAAACACATAATTTAGATTCAGACACTGGGTTTTAGGAGGGAGTTACCTAACAATAAAAAGTTACAGAAGGATATTAAGAAGTAGAAGTATGATCAAAATAATATGCCTAAAACACAATATGACACAGATCCGATGACCTTTTTACCTATTTTGTAGATCATTCCTTTGGGAACAACAGCTTTAGTAATGTAGACAGGGCTATCTCATTGTTATTTGTAGCACTCACTGAACCTGCTTCTAACATTACTTTGCTAGAAACATGTTTAGCAGTGTCTTATTAAAAATCAGTTACTAATTGGAGGAACAAGATGGCAGCATAGGTAAACACACATCTTGCTGCCCCACACAACAATTTTAAAACTACAACTTAACGACACAATGAACGTCATCCAGAATCACTGGAAAGCTGGCTGAGTGGAAATTCCACAAATAAAAGTAAAGATAGGACACTCAGAGGAGCAGCAGAGGGAAGAGTTGAGGATACGCGTGAAGTCAGAGGTTTGGAGCCGTGCGTGCATGAGCAGATACGGTGGGCAGCTGGATACCTGGATGGTTTTCTTGAATGGGGAGGGAGACAAAGGCATCCCACTGCTCTGATTCCCCAGTTCTGGGTGAGATCTGGGGAACCCACACTCATATAGGGTGAAACTGGACAGTAAAGAGGAAGCACGCTGAAACTTAGGCGCTGCAGAGGTCTTCGAGCTTGTGGAGAGGGCATGTAAACTTGGGAACTGCAGAAGCACGTGAGTGAGCAGAGAGGACTTGTGACTTGCTCTCTCATTTGGGAGAAAAAAAAGAAAGAAGGGAAAACACCAGACTGCATTGTTTTACAACCCGGGGTGAGACTTTGGGTGTGCAGACTCATTTGGGGAGAGGCTGAATTGTCTGGCAGTGGGTAGAGCTTGGCAGCAGCTTTCTTTCAGAGGTGCGTGCAGCCATTACCACGAGGCAGAGAGACCCACGTGTCACATAGGGCGGAGCTGACGGGGAAATCAAGGCTGCCTGCTCAGCCAAGAGACTCCACCAATCCAACCTGAGCACAGCTGATCCTCACAGCCAATTGGCCTAGAGGTCAAATCCTCCTAATGCTAACAACAATAATTTAGGCTTAACTTCAACAAGACTGTGCAACCCATAAAGGGCTGCACCAAGAGTATGCATTTCAGGTAACTGGGAGGCTGAGCCACTGTCCCTTAGAAGACATCAACCACACAAAGCTAATGGACCAACTCAGGGAAGCAGCCAAAATTCAGAGACATGGAAAGAAATCAGATGTGAAAGAAATGGAGGAAAAAAACAACAACTGGACATAGAGTTCAAAACCACGGTTATAAGGTTTTTCAAGAGGCTCCTAGAAAAGGCCAATGAACTTAATGAGACCTTTGAGGAAATTAATGAGACCTTCGAGGATATGAATGAGACCCTCGAGGATATGAATGAGACCCTCGAGGATATGAAAAAGAACTAACTAGAAATTAAGCATACACTGACTGAAATAAAAAATATTATACAAAAACCTAAAAGCAGTCTAGAGGACCACAAGAATCAGGTCAAAGACTTGAAATACAAAGAAGCAAAATCCCCTCAGGCGGAAAAGAAAGAAGCAAAAAGAATCCAAAAAATTGAAGATAGTGTAAGGAGCCTCTGGGACAACCTCAAGTATACCAACATCCAAATTATAGGGGTGCCAGAAAAAGAGAGAGAGCAAGATAATGAAAACCTACTTGAAGAAATAGTGACCCAAAACTTCCCCCACCTGGTGAAAGAAATTGACTTAAAAGTCTAAGAACTGTACAGAACCCCAAACTATAGGAATCCAAAGAGGACCACACCAAGACACATCATAATTAAAATGCCAAGAGCAAAAGATAAAGAGAGAATATTAAAAGCAGCAAGAGAAAAACAATTAGTTACCTATAAGGGAGCACCCATACGATTGTCAGCAGATTTCTCAACAGAAACGATGCAGGCCAGATGGGAGTGGCAAGAAATATTCAAAGTGATGAATAGCAAGAATCTACAACCAAGATTACTCTACTCAGCAAAGCTATCATTCAGAATTGAAGGTCAGATAAAAGTGCTTCGCAGATAAGAAAAAGCTAAAGGAGTTCATCACAGCCAAACCAAAATTATATGAAATGCTGAAAGGTATTCTCTAAGAAGAGGAAGAAGAAAAAGGTAAAAATAAAAATTATGAACAACAAATACACATCTATCAACAAATGAATCTAAAATCAAGTGAATTAAAAATCTGATGAACAAGATAAACTGAGGAATATAACAGAATGGACTGACAATTCTTGGGGAGAAAAGAGGTGTGGGAGATACAGCAAGAGACCGGACAAAAATCATACACCTATGGAAGAGGACAGTGGGGGAGAGGTAAGGACAGAGGGTGGGATGGGTACCAGGTGGAGGGGAGCTACAGGGGGAAATAAGGGGGAATAATGTAATTAATAAACTGAATAATAAAGATTAAAATATTTTATTAAATATATTTTTATTGATTTTTCACAGAGAGGAAGGGAGAGGGATAGAAAGTCAGAAACATCGATGGGAGAGAAACATCAATCAGCTGCCTCTTGCACACCTCCAAATGGGGATGTGCCCGCAGCCAAGGTACATGCCCTTGCCGGAATCGAACCCGGGACCCTTCAATCCGCAGGCCGACACTCTATCCACTGAGCCAAAACGGTCTCAGCAAGATTAAAATATTTTTAAAAATCAATAAAATATATTAAAAAAATAATCAGTTACTCTGTTAACTTCCCCTCAAGTTATTTGCCACCTTTCCTTTTTCTCCGGTATTGTTTCTTTATCCTAACAAACACCTGAGAATTATCTTCTCCCTCCCCTTTTCCTCCGATCTCTCTATTAAATTCTGCTTCAAGATGCCTCCTAAATTTGTTCATTTCTTTCCCCTCTCTTTGCCTTCACACTAATCCAGGCCAGAACTGCCTACAAGTGGACTTATCAACAATGTCTTGAATAGTTAGGGTTCACCTGTCCCCATCCCTCTGTTCCTCTTTCTAGGCACTCTTACTGAAACAGTCAGTGAGATATAAGGAAAGAGGACCTGAACTTAAAATTAGGAGCCCAAGGATAAATTCCCTCTTTTTGTTTTGTAATGATTTCATAAATAATAAAAAGGAATATGATCTCATTTGTGGTAAAATCATGCACACATTTAAATGTCTAAAAATATATATTTATGTCTAATAGTATGGATTTAGATACAGTTATATACATCCATACCTATATTATATACCTAAATACTTAATAGTGGTTATTTCTTGGGGGTGGGATTATGCTGGTTTATTTCTCTTAATTTAGTAATCAGATTTTTAAAAATATGATAAAATTATATTCTGAAAATCCATTTTTAAATTCTACTCTTTGTGGAATTGAAAACCTCTTTGTGACTGTTGCTATTTAAAATAGTTTAAAATGGTTGACTTACTAATTAATTTTAAGTTTAAGAGAAAGTATTTTTTCATTAAGATGTGAAATATAATTCCTGTCTAGTGGCACACAGTGTTAAACAATCCTCTGCATATTTTCCAATGTGGCAGGAATTTGGCAGACTACAAGAAATACTTGTTTTCAGTGCAACATTTGTAAGTTCAGTTTAAAGTATTCTAAGAGTTACACTTTGACAGATGTTGGGAAATTTGTATTTGTCAAAAAAAAAAAAAAGGAGTCTTGACAGTCATTCTAAAAGGCAGTCTTTGAAGAATTGCTCTAAAAAGCACATTTAAAAAAGTATCCACTAGAGTTTCCAAGAAACTTTAGAAATGCACTTTTTACTATATATATATATATATATTGTATTTCTTGATCTCTAGAGTACTAAGCAAACACTTTAATGATTGCTGTTATTTTCATTGATAAATCAACTTTTTCAAAGGCCCAGACAAGTATATCATTAGATAACTCAATACAGAAAAATTAGCTTTTATTGGCATTAACTCTTTTTGTGTTGACCTTTTAGATTGATCAAATATTAGTGAGTATGGTAGGCAGACTTTTAAAATGGTCTAAATGAGCCCTAGCTGGTTTGGCTCAGTAGATAGAGTGTGGGCCTGCAGACTGAAAGGTTCCGGATTTGATTCTAGTTAAGGGCATGTACCTCAGTTGCAAGCTTCTCCCTGTTCCAGGCTCTGGTCAGAGCAGGTGCAGAAGGCATCCAATTAATGTGTTTCTCTCACATCGATATTTCTCTCTGTCTTTCCCTCTCTCTTACACTTTCTCTCTAAAAAAGGGGGGGATATCCTTGGGTGAGGATTAAAAAATACAATACAGCCGAGACCGGTTTAGCTCAGTG
Source organism: Antrozous pallidus (assembly GCA_027563665.1). Classification (NCBI taxonomy): domain Eukaryota; kingdom Metazoa; phylum Chordata; class Mammalia; order Chiroptera; family Vespertilionidae; genus Antrozous; species Antrozous pallidus. The sequence continues at coordinate 38,666,250 of CM050510.1, forward strand.
GATAGAGCGTCGGACTGCGGACTGAAGGGTCCCGGGTTCGATTCCGGCAAGGGCATGTACCGTGGCTGCGGGCACATCCCCAGTTGGGGGCGTGCAAGAGGCAGCTGATTGATGTCTCTCTCTCATCGATGTTTCTGACTTTCTATCCCTGTCCCTTCTGCTCTGTATAAAATCAATAAAATATATTAAAAAAATACAATACAATACAATACAATACAATACAATAAAATGGTCATCTCCTGGTATTCATGCCCTTGTGTAATCACCCCCCCTTGAGTGTGGGCTGGACTTAATGACTTGTCCCAGCCAATAGATTAAGAAAAGGTTGATGAGATACTATTTCTGCCATTAGGTTACAAAAGATCATGAATTCTGTCTTGCTAGCAGCCTATCTACTGCATTTTTAGCTTGCATTTGTTGATAGAGCAAGATGTCATTTAGGAGTGTCACTTGGCAAGGAACTGAGGATGGCCTTCAGCCAACGAGTAATGAGGAACAGAGGACCTCAGTCCCACAGGAAACTAAACGCCCCAAACTATTGTTTAATCTTGGAAGTTGATCCATCCTCAGGTGAACTTTCAGATGAGACCTCATTCCTGACCAACACCTTGGTTGCAGCCTGTGAGAGACCCTGAAGCAGAGGACCCAAATTCCTGGCCCACAAAATCTGAAATAGCCAATGTGTTGCTTAAAGCCACTAAGTTTTGGGAATAATTTGTTATACAGCAATAAATAGCTAGTACAACCTGGCCAGCATGGCAAAGTGGTTGAGCATTGACCTATGAACCAGGAGGTCATGGTTTGATTCCTGGTCAGGACACATACCTGGGTGCAGGCTTGATTCCCAATGGGATGTGCAGGAAGCAGCCAATCAATGATTCTTTCTCCTCATCGATGTTTCTATCTTATTCTCCCTCTCCCTCTCCTTCTCTTTCTCCCTCTCTGAAATCAATATTATATATATACTAGAGGCCTGGCGCATGAAATTTGTGCATGGGGGGGTTGTGTCCCTCAGTCCAGCCTGCACCCTTTCCAATCTGGGACCCCTCAAAGGATGTCAGACTGCCTGTTTAGGCCTGATCCACAATCCAGGACTGCTGGCTCCCAACTGCTCACCTGCCTGCCTTACTGATTGCCCCTAACTGCTCTGCCTGCCAGCCTGATCACCCCCTAACCACTCTCCTGCCAGCCTGATTGCCCCTAATTTCCCTCCCCTGCAGGCCTGGTCACCCCTTACTGCCCTCCCCTGCATACCTGGTCACCCCTAACTGCTCTCTCCTGCAGGCCTGGGTCCTCCTCAACTGTCCTTCCCTGCAGGCCCAGTCGCCCCCAACTTCCAGCCTTTGCTGGCCTGGTCACCCCTAACTGCCCTCCTGCTGGCCTGATCGCCCACAACTGCCCATCCTTTCAGGCCTGGTCCCTCACAACTTCCCTCCCCTGCTGGTTATCTTGTGGCAGCCATCTTGTGTCCACATGGGGGCAGCCATCTTGTGTGTTGGAGCGATGGTCAATTTGCATGTTACTCTTTTATTAGATAGAACTAGAGGCCCGGTGCATGAAATTTGTGCTCTAGGGAGTGGCGGGGGATGTTCCTTAGCCCAGCCTGCACCCTTTCTAATCTGGGACCCTCAAGGGATGTCCGACTGCCCGTTTAGGACTGATCCTAAATGGGCAGTTGGACATCCTTCTCACAATCCAGGACTGCTGGCTCCAACCTGCTCATTTGCCTGCCTCCCTGAGTCTCCCTAACCGCTTCTGCCTGCCAGCCTGATCACTCAACTAACCACTCCCCTGCCAGCCTAATTGATGTCAAACTGCTCTCCTGCCAGCCTGTTTGCCCTCAACTTCCCTCCTCTGCTGGCCTAGTCACCCCTAACTGCCCTCTCCTGCAGGCTTGATAGCCCCCAACTGCCTTCCCTTGCAGGCCTGTTCCCTGCCAACTGCCGTCCCCTGTTGGCCTGATTGCCCACAACTGCCCTTCCTTGCAGGGCCTAGAACCTCCCAATGGCCCTCCCCTGCTGGCCATCTTGTTGTGGCCATCTTGTGTCCACATGGGGCAGGATCTTTGACCACATGGGGGCAGCCCTCTTGTGTGTTGGAGTGATGGTCAATCTTTGTATTACTCTTTTATTGGATAGGATAGAGGCCTGGTGCATGGGTGGTTAGCCCTGAAGAGTGTTCCAGATCAGGGTGGGAGTTTCCTTGGGGTGAGGAGTGGCCTGGGTGAGGGGCCTGTGGAGGTTTGCAGGCCGGCCACGACCCCCAGCGACCCAAGCGGAGGCCCTGGGATCTGGGATTAATTTATGTCTACAATTGAAACTTTGTAGCCTGGAGCGGGCCAAGCCTTCTGCTCGCTCAGTGGCGACAACCATTTCTGTTTGAAACTTTGTAACCTAGAGTTGGAGGCCTAGGCCGGCAGCAGGCGAAAAGCTTGGCTCCCTCCATTGCCAGGGAAACCCAAGCCTCTGTTCTCTCCAGCTCAGTGGCTGCCACCATTTCTGTATCTTTTATAATTGAAACTTTGTAGCATTGAGTGGAGATCTCTGTTGCCGGGGAAACCCAAACCTTTCTCCTGCTCTCAGTGGCGGCAGCCATCTTGGTTGGGAGCAGTCCTGGATTGCTCCTGATTGGCTAGTGGGTGTGGCTGTGGGCATGGCTTGTGGGTGTAGCAAAGGTATGGTCAAATTTGCATATTACTCTTTTATTAGATAGGATAGAGCTCTGGTATGTATGGGTGGTCCAGCTGGTTTGCCCTGAAGGGTGTACCAGATCAGGATAAGGGTTCCCTTGGGGCATGGGGCAGCCTGGGTGAGGGGCCTATGGTGGTTTGCAGGCAGGCCACGCCCCCTGGAGGCCCAACTGGAGGCTCTAGTATCTGGGATTTATTTATGTTCTATAATTGAAACTTTGTAGCCTTGAGCAGAGGCCAGGGCCAGCCAGGAAGCTTGGCTTCCTCCATCACTGGGGGCAACCCAGTTCTCCTGCTTGCTTCAATTTTGTGGCCACTGTCATTTTTGTTGTGATTTATTTATCTTCTATGATTGAAACTTTGTAGCCTTGAGTGGAGGCCAGGGCTGGCCCAGAAGCTTGATTTCCTCCATCGCCAAGGAAACCCAAGCTTCATGCTTGCTCCATGGCCACAGCCATCTTGGTTGGATTAATTTGCACACTCCCTCCTGACTGGCTTGTGGGCATGGCTTGTGGGCATAGCAGAGGTATGGTCAGTTTGCATGTTTTTCTTTTATTAGTGTAGATATATCTAGTACAGGGAGCAATGAAAAATTTATTTAAGGAGGGAAAATTTACTTAAAAATTTTGGAAATAAGTGAATGGTTTCTTACCAACAGTCCATTTATAAAAACTGTAAGTTGTAGCACCAATACAAAGGAAGTTCTTTGATTTAGGAGGAGGAAGTTTCCTTTCAAGGTATTAATTTTGATTTCTGTAACTTGGGGATGATTATTTAATTGAGAGCTTCATGGCCTTCTAATGCCATGGTGTACACCAATAATAAATAATTTTTGAAAAAATTAACTTAGTAACTAATTTACATCATTTAAAAAGACAATAAAGTTATTACATAGGTTATATATGAAACAAAACCAAGTATTTCTTTTGGGTTCCAGATATATCAATCCGGCGAGCTGCTAGATATTCATTCCATATGGATATGAATTCAAAGAAGTAATAAAAAGTGAACCTGTCAAAAACTGAACTCATTTCTATACTGCACAAATCTGATCTGCCTCCTTTAGTTTCTGTCTTTCTCACGGTCTGTCCACTACCTAAACCTCCAGTCTCTCACGTACTAGCACCCCCATTCAGTCACCAAATCAAGTCCACTTATCCTCAGAGACTTTGTAATCTAGCCGTCCCTCCACTGCTTCCTTCACTACCTAAGAATGGATGTAAAGGACTTTGTCAAGTTCTATTTTTTTAATGTTCTGTTAACTTTAATATCTAAACTTTCTCAAGTTCTATTTTTAAAATTCTATTATGTTTAATATACATAAAGTTTTTTCCAAAATGGTTCACTTGCACCCTCCACTAGGGAGTCAAAATTGTAATAAATATAACATGTATGAGATGTGATTGTAAATTACAGGATCTAAGTTGAAAATCAGTTTTATACCTTAAAATCACATTTATATTATACAGTTAATATATCTTTGAGTAAAAATGTTTTCTGAAAAGTATTTTTACAAACATTGTCATTGATTTCTCATTTATGGATTTTTAAATATATTTTATTGATTTTTTTTACAGAGAAGAAGGGAGAGGAGAGGGATAGAAAGTTAAAAACATCAAAGAGAGAGAAACATTGATCAGCTGCCTCCTGCACACCCCCCACTGGGGATATGTCCACAACCAAGGTATATGCCCTTGGCCAGAATCGAACCCAGGACCCTTTAGTCTTCAGGCCAATGCTCTATCCACTGAGCCAAACTGGTTAGGGCTGATTTCTCATTTAAATAATGTTTTAATCTTTATTTCTGAAACATCTATTGTCAATAGAGTCTAACACTTTAATTTGAGTTTGAATTTTTCATGGAGCATTTGCAAGAAAGGGACTCATAATTTCAGAAAAAGTTTCGATTAGGTTTCAGAAAGAGTTCATTGCTTAATTGTCTTAGGTGAGGAACCTCTATCTTCTAATAAAAATCCAAGACTTTGCTTAAGTTTATTAGGCCAATAATAAGTTCAGCAAAAGTTTAATTAGTTGGTGATAGATTGAAGCAGAGAGTGAAACTCAGCAATGTAATATACTCTATTTTCACATCTTTCAAATAACTTGTTAAAATCAGTGGAAATATCTTGTACATCTGTATACCTGTATTTAATTGCTTTGTTTTTTTGGCTCTTGTCAGCTTTTTTTTTTTTTTTTGTCAGTTTGTTTAAAAAGAGTTTCACTCCATGCTTGTTTTTGAAAATGGCTGGTGCTTTTTTAATTATTATTTGGCCTTTTGCATATTTCTGCCATAGTGACCCGTAATTGAAAAAAAAAATGATGAAAACCTTTCTTTACTCTTCTTTTGAATCTATTAAGAAGTTTAGGAATAGATATCCTATCTAATAAAATAGTAATATGCAAATTGACCATCACTCCAACAAACAAGATGGCTGCCCTCATGTGGTCAAAGATGGGTGCCACAAGATGGCCAGCAGGAAAGTGCAGTTGGGAGGGCCCATCTCTGCAAGGAAGGGCAGTTGGTGGCGATTAAGCCTGCAGGGAAGAGCAGTTAGGGGTGACCAGGCCAGCTGAGGAAGTAAGTTGGGGCGACTGGGCCTGCAGGGAAGGACAGTTGGAGGGGACTCAGACCTGCAGGGGAGGGCAGTTAGGGGCAAGGGGAGAAGTTAGGCATCAATCAGACTGGGAGCAGAGTGTTTAAGGGGTGATCAGGCTGGCAAGCAGAGGGTGATTGCGGTTAGGGGCAATCAGGAAGGTAGGCAGGCGAGCAGTTGGGAGCCAGCAGTCCTGGATTGGGTCCCAGATTATTGAGGGTGCAGGCTGGACTGAGGAACACCTCCCCCCCACACACAAATTTTGTGCATGGGGCATCTGGTTCATTTTATAATGAATGATCTTACAGTGCAATAAAAGTCAGTTTCCTGTAAAAAGGCATGAACACCTTTAATTATGTCATCCTAAAAATACATATTGTTGCCCTAACTGGTTTGGCTTAGTGGGTAGAGCGTCAGCCTGTGGACTGAAGGGTCCCTGGTCTGATTCTGGTCAAGGGCATGTTCTTTGGTTGAAGGCAGTAGGGGGTGTGCAGAAGGCAGCTGATTGATGTTTCTCTCTCATCGATGTTTCTAACTCTCTATCCCTCTCCCTTCCTCTCTGTGATAAACCAATAAAATATATTTAAAAAATAAAAACACATATTGTTAATGTTTCTTATAAACAAATAGAGCCAGGCTGGTGTTGCTCAGTGGTTGATATTGACCTGTTAACCAGGGTTCAATTCCTGATCAGGGCACATACCTGGATTGTGGGCTTGATTCCCAATGCAAGAGGCAAGCTGATCAATGATTTTCTTTCATCATTGATGTTTCTATCTCCCTCTCGCTTCCTCTCTGAAATCAATAAAAATATATTAAAAAAACAAACAAACCGCTGTCCCCCAAAACAAATAGAAATGGCCACTGCACTTATTTTTCATTGAGTAAACATTTATCAAGTGCTTGTATGCCTAATACAGTGTTGGAGATGCAGAAATCGGACTAAGGCCCCACCCCATATGGAGCTTACATTCTAGTATAAGGAGACAGTGAAAAAGTAAGTGTATCAATGGCCAAGATTATGGTACAGTCTGTGAAGAAACGAGAGTGCAACTGGGTGTAGAAGTGGGAAGGGATGAAGGAAAAGTGTTTCTTTGAGATGAGGAAGATAGGCAATGCCTCTGCGGGGAGAATTTGAGCTGAGATTCGGAGAATGAGCCAGGCTGGTGTGAGACTGTAAGGAAGTGTGCCAGGCCCAGGAAGTGGGCAGTTTGAGGCTCGGAGAGGGGACAGAACTGGATGAGCATAGGGACCGAGATGACAGGGGAGGAGCCAAGTGAGGAGAGGGAGAATAGAATGAGAAGCTACAGTGAGAAATATGGATTCCCTCTCCCTTCTTCTCTGAAATCAATAAAAACATATTTAAAATTGTTTTGATTAAAATGTAATGTTCTTGTAATGTTATATTATGATGATGAATATAGTATTGTCAAAGATGCTCTTAGTAATTTGGTGGCTAGAGCATTAGAATTAGAAAATATAATTTCTACTTATGCTTCAAAATCTCATATTTAATGTAACTCAGTTTTGCTCTTTACTGTAATAGGTGAAGTGCTTGTTAATAAATTATTTTTAGACCTTGAGATAATTAAAAGTCCATAGCATTAATGTCTGTCTAAATAAATTACCATTTCAATAGTTCATGCTTCCTTACTTTTAAGTAATAACATATTTTACCTTAACTATTAAGACTAGTTAGAAAGTTTGAAAATAACCTCCTTTAAAAAGTATTATTCATGTGTAGTTCTGCCATCAGTGGTCATATCAATTTAACATATCAAGCTATCGAACATTTCAAATAGTTGTAATGACTCAATATGGTGTGTTCTCATATATAAAAACACAAGTTAATTTCTTGTTTAGTCTAATTTTTGTTACTTTATTTAAGCCCAGAATCTTCAGGTAATAGTCTCAAGTATACTGGAAACACATGCAAGAAATGATAGATGGATTACATAGCAATTGAAGTAAAAGATTAAAGCTAATCACATATATGTTTTAAGGGACTTACTTAATATCATCAACAATAAAAATTATGAATTGAATTGAATATGAGGATAGAATATAAAGTAGCAAATTCTAGGAACAAAAATAAATCATTTAAATTAAACATGTATTTGGAGATGCACTTATACCAATTAATTTTTCAGGAAGGTAAGTAGCTTAAAGTAATGACTGTTAATGGCAAACATATTCATAGTTATGTGATAGATATTTGTAATCCTCTAAAATCTATTATAATGGTCACAGAGCTCTATTCTAGACAATATACTTCTTTTTGCATATGCCTCTTAGGTTATAAAAAGTACACCTGTAGTTCATCAAAATGTGCCCCAAGGCACAATACCATTTTACTCAGTCATTAGGAAGTTTAGCATAATTGCTTAGCATAATCCAAAGAAAATATGAGTACTGACATTAGGGACTCTCCAGTTTGTTAGGCAATTGTTCCATGATTTTTGGCACTAAGATAATCCACATGTTGAAAAAGCAATTAATCATTGGTGTTAGTTATCAAGTTATGACTTTAGCTGTTTCCTTCCCAAATTGACCCGAAATGACAGAGTTCCTTATTTCATTTTTGTAATATTCTGACTTCTGAGATAAAAAGTTTAAGTACGCCAGTCTGGTTACAGTGACTTGAGTTTTGTGTTAATTAGTTTTCTAAAATAAGTAGATTATAACTTGATATTTACAAAGATAAATGTTATTAATTTCATTAATATTTGGGTAAAAGGTTTAATAACCTTTAGAAACTTATAGACTGATTACCTCAGAAGAAGTTATTTGAAGTCCTTAAACTAGCATTTTGGTCCCAAGAAGATAAATTTATTTCCTGTGGGAACTTGTGTTGAAAATAGGCCAAAACAAGAGAACACACAGATTTCCAATTTTCTAACTAATATTTTGCAAACACAATGACATAGCCATTTCAGTCATTAAGCAGTGAATGAAATAATTACCTCACCATAATTTTAATATAATCATAAGGATGAGTAAAAATAAGAGCCATCATTCTGTGTAGTATGTTTTCCTATCATCAAAAATCACCCTCCCAGAACGAAACATGCTCCCCCGCCCCCATTGCTCGACAATGCATGTGTCTTTGGAATTCACAGTTAAAACAACCCAGAAATATAGAAAGAAACATTGGAACTCAACAGTCTGGATTCAGTTCAGTTTATTCAGCTAAATGTGGATACAGTGCAGACTTAGCAGTATAAATGAAGTCTTCTCTGCATGCATGACTTATGCATCTGTACCTCATCACTCACAGAAGTTTTTGGAAACTCTGAGCCTCTGCAGTATGTAGGACCCCAACTCCCCAACAGTTTCTCTGATTCATTATAAAGTTACCATGCTCCTGTCCCTCCGTGTTTATTTTCAAGTGGCTGCACTATGGGGTGTTTATTATTCTATTGTGCAACGTGGTGATTTTTCAAAATCCTGAATACTGACTAGGTAGTCATACTAATTTATGACAACAATCTTCAGACTACATCCCTCAAGTCCAGTGTGTGATGTTTAGTTTCAGAGCTGATCCATATTCAGAAACAATGGAGCACAAACAACTCCTCTTCCTGTTGGCCTTTTGTTTTTGCTAGTACTACTCATTTAAAAGTAACAACTTGTGTGGTGTTTTCTTGTTAACCAATAAATAAAACATGTAGAATGAAGTGCTCATGTAACCTAAAAAAGGTATCAAATGCATCCATTCTCAACAATATAAATAAGTTAATGTTGTTGAATTGTTTGCAACTGATTTCTCTCTCCGTCTCTTCTCCAGCCCATGTTTCTTTTTTATAATTTTTTCTTTTTTTTATTGTTTAAAGTATTACAAATAGTACATGTGTTTCCCCACCCCCTTGACCTCCCCCCAGCTTTCCTACCTCCCCAGCACATGCCCCCACCTGCCGCCCCCCAGTGTCTTGTGTCCTGTGGTTATGCTTTGATGCATGCATACAAGTCCTTTGGTTGATCTCTTGCAGCACCCTCTCCCCTCAGCCTCCCCTGCCTTCCTGCTATAGTCTGACAGTCTGTTCCATGCTTCTTTGCATCTGTATCTATTTTTATTTTCCCGGTTTCTTTTTTTATTTTTTATTGTTTAAAGTATTACAAATAGTAGTACATATGTTTCCTTCCTCTCCTCCTCCATTAACCTCCCCCCGGCCTCCCCCAAACCCCAGCAGATGCCCTAACTACCCTCCCTCCCCGTTGGTTACCCTTATATGCATGCATACAAGTCCTTCGGTTGATCTCTTACAGCCCCTGCCCCCCACCCTCACCTGCCTTCCCACAGCAGTTTGACAGTCTGTTCAGTGCTTCTTTGCCTCTGTATCTATTCCCCCCCCCCCCCCCCCCGTTTCTTTTCTTTAAAAATCTTGCCTCTGCAGCCTAGATATAAACATACGAGCACAATGTTTGAGACCCAATTTCAATGACCAACAGTTCTGAGTCCCAGTTCCAATGTCAAACTGTTCCTTATGTGTACATGTCAGCAATGGTGTCTGGATGGTGGACAAATGTTGGCAATGCAGGGCCCACCCTCTCTGGTTTGGTCCTGGTTAATCTGTAGCGACGTACATCTAGCCCATGTTTCTGGCTCCAGTTTTGTTACGCAGACATTGGAATTAAGTTTTTGATAATGATAGACGTTTCCTGTATATTATTACCAAGAAGCCTGAGAAATTATCTCTGAAACAAGTTGAAAGTGAAACAAACAAACAAACAACAAACAAAAAACCAGACTTCGCTTAGAAAATGGCCTATTCAGCTCCTGAATAGCTCAAGGCTATAAGATAATTTTTTGCAGGGAAAGGTAACCCCAATTCATTAGTTTCTAAATAATGGTTGCAAATTGAAGCTTGATTTTCTAAAATCTCAATAATATAAATTGGAGTACTTATACCAAAAGCGATCTTAACAGTACATTAAAATTTAGAGATACTTTAAAATTATTTGTAAAGAATCTTGCTTTTTAATAAAGTAGCTACATTTACAATACAATGCAAATGTGCCCTGGCCTGCGTGGTTAGTTATTTGGGCCACTTCCTGTGCACTGAAGGGTTGCCCATTGGTTCTATCAGGGTACATGCTCGGGTTGCAGGCTCAATCCCCAGCAGGGGGCATGCAGGAGGCAGCTGATTGATGATCCTCTCTCCCTCTAAAAAAAAAAAAAAAAAAAAAATCAATATAAAAAATGGAAGGCTCCTTTTTGCTATTTTTGCGTGGACCAAGCCAATGAGTAGAGGTTTATTGGTGTCTCTGTAATATCCATGTAATGTTTCTCAGTGTGTAGTAGTTATTTGGGTATTGACCCTACTCCCAGCTCCAAAAGTGGCGCTTAATTGGTCTAATGCAGCCATTAGACCAATTACTCATTACTTAAGTTAGACTACTCAGACAGAAGTGGGAACTTTGACAATCATGAGCAGCTATGTCCCCTTCACTGCATGGTGTGGTATGCAGCCAGTTGGCAGAATCTGCTTTAGGTTTAGTCAACATGTGTAGGGCAGAGCTGAGAATCGTAACAAGAAAACTAATCCAACTGTGCCAAATTTGATTCTGGACTCTGGAGTTAGGTGAGCCAAAAATTCTTATTGTTTAAGCAACTGGTTGTGTGTTACTTTTGCTGTTATATGCATTTTCCATCACACCAGATGTCTTAAAATTTTTTATTTTGTCCTGGTCGGTTTGGCTCAGTGGATAGAGCGTAGGCCTGTGGACTGAAGGGTCCCAGGTTTGATTCCAGTCAAGTGCATGTACTTTAGTTGTGGGCACATCCCCAGTGGGAGGTGTGCAGGAGGAAGCTGATCGATGTTTCTAACTCTTTATCCTCCCTTCCTCTGTAAAAAGTCAATAAAATATATTTAAAAAATTTTTTATCTTTATTGTTGAAAGTATTATAGATGTCTCCTTTGTTTTCACACCAAGATGTCTTAATTGATTAGGTTACAAATGTCAAATTAAATATGGATAATTATATTCTAGTCTTGGAATGAAAAAATGCCAATATATTTCACAGTGACTTTAATTACTCCCCTTTCATGTCAGAACCTTAACTATTCAATCATGTCTGTCAGAGAAACCTCAACAAGCTTGTGAGTATTTCTGAGTGACTAGGGATGGTGTTGGGTGTTGCTAAAGGCTGTGGCAGTAAATACAGATTTTGGCTGCTTGTTGGAGGCAACCAGATTTTTTTTAAAAGGGCACAGAAATGGAGGTCAGCTTGAGCTATCTGAAACTGCGGTGCTTGCTTTTTTTTTTTTTTAATATGTTTTTATTGATTTTTTACAGAGGAAGGGAGAGGGATAGAAAGTCAGAAACATTGATCAGCTGCCTCCTGCACACCCCCTATTGGGGATGTGCCCACAACCAACATACATGCTCTTGACCGGAATCGTACCTGGGACCCTTCAGTCCACAGTCCGACGCTCTATCCACTGAGCCAAACCTGTTTTGGCTGGGGTGACTGCTTTTACTTAAAGGGCTATAAAACGAGACCAAAACGTTCATGTATCATTAACTGAGAAAGTATTTGGTTACTAATGGTACCTGATTTCCTCAGCTTGCTAAAGACCATCTCATTGCTAAAGCTAATGGGAAACTTCTAAGCTTTGCTTCCCTCGCCTTTTGGCAGCATGTGAAGGCAAATTCTGAAAGTTTTACTTCTGTGCTTCATTCAGTGATCTCTTCTTCCTCTGCCATTTAAAAATTGATATTTCCCTGATTTGTCTTAGGTCTTCTGCTCACTCTTTCTTTGCCACAGGTCATCTCATCTGCTTTCACCCAGCCATCACCCCCAAATCTCTCCAACAGAATGCACTAGGAAACCTTAATCAATCACTTCAACATTTCTGCCGTTTAACACTTTAATTCTCCATTGCCATTAGGATGATCCAAAAGGCTCCTGCAAGGTCTACCCTCATCTTACCTATTGAAGTCATCTCTCGCCACTCCCACATTCTATTTGACACTCAAGTCTAACTGAATCTCAGTTCTTAATGGTTCTAAAGCTCTTGTTCTCTGCCTCTGGCCTGCCACACATTGCTATAGTCTCTGCCAATAGACATAATTGCTTCCCCATTATGCTCTTTCTGGCTAGTCTTCCTTTAAAATCCAGCCTAATGCCAGGCACTTCCTTCAGTAAGCTTACCTGGGTCACTCCACTCTGGGGTGTTTTTTTCCCAGTTCCCCAGCTCACTTTATTTCTCCCTTCATAGCAACATGCTTTGGTTCTTGATAACTAGGTTCTGCAAGGACAGAGGCCACGTCTCTCTTGCTCAGAACATCTCCAGAGAGTAAAACTGGGCCTGGTTCAATGAAGGCCCTTGGTGAGTTTTTGAAAGACTATATATCCTGTGCTAGACTCTGTCTCAAATAAGTTATTTGATTTTCCTGAAAATCATTTGTGGTGTGGCTTGGTTAATGTTTCATAGAAACACAAAAAAACTGTATTAAATTATGTTTTTACTAGTGGGCTTTCAAAAGGAGATCCTCAGATAACACTGGTTTATTCAATGCTATTTCACTGTAATATTAACTAGAGGCCCGTTGCACAAAATTCATGCACAGGGCAGGGGATGTCCCTTAGACCAGCCTGCACCCTCTCCAATCTGGGACCCCTTGAGGGATGTCTGACTGCCCATTTAGGCCCCAATCCTACGAGGATCAGGCCTAAACGGACAGTCGGACATTCTTCTCACAATCCAGAACTGCTGGCTCTAAACTGCTCACTTGCCTGCCTCCCCGATCCCCCTAACCCCTTCTGCCTGCCAGCCTGATTACCCACTAACCACTCCCCGCTAGCCTAATTGATGTCTAACTGCTCCCCTGCCAGCCTGTTTGCCCCCAACTTCTCTCCTCTGCCAGCCTGGTCACCCCTAACTGCCCTCCCCTGCAGTCTTGATTACCCCCACTGCCCTCCCTTGCAGGCCTTGTCCCTCCCAACTACCCTCCCCTACTGGCCATCTTTTGTCCACATGGGGGCAGGATCTTTGACCACAAGGGGACAGCCCTCTTGTGTGTTGGAGTGATGGTCAATCTGCGTATTACTCTTTTATTAGATAGGATAGAGGCCTGGTGCATGGGTGGGGACCAGCTGGTTTGCCCTGAAGGGTGTCCTGGATCAGGGTAGGGGTTTCTTTGGGGTGTGGAGCGGTCTGCATGAGGGGCCTATGGTGGTTTGCAGGCTGGTCATGCCCCTCTAGCGACCCAAGTGGAGGTCCTGGGATCTGGGATTAATTTATGTTCTACAATGGAAACTTTGTAGCCTGGAGTGGAGCTAAGCCTTCTGCTCGCTCCGTGGTGACAGCCATTTCTGTTTGAAACTTTGCAGCCTAGAGTAAAGACTTAGGCTAGGGCTGCAGAAGTTTGGCTTCCTTCGTCGCCCCGGCTACCCTAGCCTCTTCTCTCTCCATCTCCATGGCTGCTGCCATTTTTGTTGGGATTCTATTTTCTATAATTGAAACTTTGTAGCATTGTGTGGAGGCCTAGGCCGGCAAGGGCAGGCAGAAAGCTTGGCTTCCTCTGTTGCTAGGGAAACCCAAGCCTCCCTCCTGCTCTCAGTGGCAGCAGCCATCTTGGTTGACGTTTATTTGAATAACTTGCTCCTGATTGGCTGCTGGGCATGGCTGTGGGCATGGCTTGATCAGAGGTACAGTCATTTTGCATATTACTCTTTTATTAGATAGGATGAGATGCTCTATGAACATAACTCTTGTTTATATCAATTGTCCTACGGTAAAATTGGTTTCCCTGTAGTTCTAAGGACCTTCAGTAAGGACTTAATGTACAGACAAATTGAGAAGCAGCTCTGATGATCCAAAAGGCTCCTGCAAGGTCAGTATAGCAAGTGAAATGGTGAAATTCTTTGACTAATTTAGAAAGGCAAGACTCTTTGAAAAATAGGGAAGTTCTGCCCTGGCTGGTTTGGCTCAGTCGGTTGAGTGTTTGTTTCTACAAAAAGTGCTGTAAGGTCGTGCTGGGTTTGATTCGTCAGGGCACATATCCAGGTTGCGGGTTTAATCCTGGGTTGGGGTGTGTCTGGGAGGTACCCGATTGATGTTTCTCTCTCTTTCTCTAAAAATAAATAAAAGCATACTAAAAAAAGAAAGTTTCTAATATTTATTTTTCTCAATTCTAGGATATTAAAGGATACTAGAAAAATATTGTAACCCCACCCACAAAAAAATGAAAAAACAATTTCATTTTAAGGACTTTTATTACAGGATGTTAATATAGTCAGGACACTTCAGAGCACCTTATACTTCTAATCAGATTTTTGGTAACTGTTTTTAAAGTGTTACTTGAGTATTTTTCTCACACTGGCTTTCAGACAAAAGTACTACTTAGTGATTGTTTAAGAGACATTAATTTGATTAAACAGTTTATCCTTAATAACCTGAGACATCAATCCATGGATAGCTTCTATGGTCGTTTTACAGCTAGAAAAAAAACAAAACAAAACACATTACATAATGTCACAAGACCTGAAAAGTGGTTTGACTATACAAGCCCCCTCCTTTCCACTACTGAATCCCCAATAATGATTTTCAGTCCTATTCAGATTCCCGCAAACATACCAATTTATAGTTTAATTTCATTATTTTTAGCCTCCTGCATGTCTTTTAACCATTTCTCTACTTATGAGCACCTTCACAAGGAATAACAAAGTGAAATTTGATAGAATTTGCAACAGTTAATTTTGTTATGTGTCAGTAGCTTTAGGAAAAGTTTTGTTTTAGAAGATGACTAACATATATAATTCATAATTATATTGATTCCAATATTACATTAAACTTTATCATTCCTTTGCTTGTTGTGTATTAGAATAATTTAAAAAAAGATTTTAAAGAATCATATGCTTTTTTGCTAAAATAAACAAAAACATCCTTCACAGAATTAAAAGTTGGTTCAGTGGATAAAGGACTCAGATTTTAGAACTGATCTACAATAATAAAAGCATAATTAGACCAGTCGAAGCCAGGGCAGTAGCCACCGTGGGAGGGAGGTTATCTATCAAGGCAGCTGCCGCAGCTGTGAGGGAGAGGCTGAGGCAGCCACCTAACTGTAACCCTAACTGTCACCGTAACCATAACTCTAACCCTGTCACCGTAACCATAACTCTAACCCTAACTGTCCCCGTAACCATAACTCTAACCCTAACTGTCCCCGTAACCATAACTCTAACCCTAACTGTCACCGTAACCATAACTCTAACCCTCACTGTCACCGTAACCATAACTCTAACCCTAACTGTCCCCGTAACCATAACTCTAACCCTAACTGTCACCGTAACCATAACTCTAACCCTAACTGTCACCGTAACCATAACTCTAACCCTAACTGTCCCCGTAACCATAACTCTAACCCTAACTGTCCCCGTAACCGTAACTCTAACCCTAACTGTCACCGTAACCATAACTCTAACCCTGTCACCGTAACCATAACTCTAACCCTAAGTGTCCCCGTAACCGTAACTCTAACCCTAACTGTCACCGTAACCATAACTCTAACCCTAACTGTCACCGTAACCATAACTCTAACCCTAACTGTCCCCGTAACCATAAGTCTAACCCTACCTGTCCCCGTAACCATAACTCTAACCCTACCTGTCCCCGTAACCATAACTCTAACCCTGTCACCGTAACCATAACTCTAACCCTAACTGTCCCCGTAACCATAACTCTAACCCTACCTGTCCCCGTAACCATAACTCTAACCCTACCTGTCCCCGTAACCGTAACTCTAACCCTACCTGTCCCCGTAACCATAACTCTAACCCTAACTGTCACCGTAACCATAACTCTAACCCTGTCACCGTAACCATAACTCTAACCCTACCTGTCCCCGTAACCGTAACTCTAACCCTAACTGTCCCCGTAACCGTAACTCTAACCCTAACTGTCCCCGTAACCGTAACTCTAACCCTAACTGTCCCCGTAACCGTAACTCTAACCCTAACTGTCCCCGTAACCATAACTCTAACCCTACCTGTCCCCGTAACCATAACTCTAACCCTGTCACCGTAACCATAACTCTAACCCTAACTGTCCCTAACTGTCCCCGTAACCATAACTCTAACCCTACCTGTCCCCGTAACCATAACTCTAACCCTAACTGTCCCCGTAACCATAACTCTAACCCTAACTGTCACCGTAACCATAACTCTAACCCTGTCACCGTAACCATAACTCTAACCCTACCTGTCCCCGTAACCGTAACTCTAACCCTAACTGTCCCCGTAACCGTAACTCTAACCCTACCTGTCCCCGTAACCATAACTCTAACCCTGTCACCGTAACCATAACTCTAACCCTAACTGTCCCCGTAACCGTAACTCTAACCCTAATTGTCACCGTAACCATAACTCTAACCCTAACTGTCCCCGTAACCATAATTCAAACCCTGTCACCGTAACCGTAACTCAAACCCTGTCACCGTCACCGTAACCATAACTCTAACCCTAACTGTCACCGTAACCGTAACTCTAACCCTAACTGTCCCCGTAACCGTAACTCTAACGCTGTCACCGTAACCATAACTCTAACCCTAACTGTCACCGTAACCGTAACTCTAACCCTAACTGTCCCCGTAACCGTAACTCTAACGCTGTCACCGTAACCATTACTCTAACCCTAACTGTCACCGTAACCATAACTCTAACCCTAACTGTCCCCGTAACCGTAACTCTAACGCTGTCACCGTAACCATAACTCTAACCCTAATTGTCACCGTAACCATAACTCTAACCCTAACTGTCCCCATAACCGTAACTCTAACGCTGTCACCGTAACCATAACTCTAACCCTAACTGTCACCGTAACCGTAACTCTAACCCTACCTGTCCCCGTAACCATAACTCTAACCCTACCTGTCACCGTAACCATAATTCAAACCCTGTCACCGTAACCGTAACTCAAACCCTGTCACCGTCACCATAACTCTAACCCTAACTGTCACCGTAACCGTAACTCTAACCCTACCTGTCCCCGTAACCGTAACTCTAACGCTGTCACCGTAACCATAACTCTAACCCTAACTGTCACCGTAACCATAACTCTAACCCTAACTGTCACCGTAACCATAACTCTAACCCTACCTGTCACCGTAACCATAATTCAAACCCTGTCACCGTAACCGTAACTCAAACCCTGTCACCGTCACCGTAACCATAACTCTAACCCTAACTGTCACCGTAACCGTAACTCTAACCCTACCTGTCCCCGTAACCGTAACTCTAACCCTAACTCTCCCCGTAACCGTAACTCTAACCCTACCTGTCCCCGTAACCGTAACTCTAACCCTACCTGTCCCCGTAACCGTAACTCTAACCCTAACTCTCCCCGTAACCGTAACTCTAACCCTACCTGTCCCCGTAACCATAACTCTAACCCTACCTGTCCCCGTAACCGTAACTCTAACGCTGTCACCGTAACCATAACTCTAACCCTAACTGTCACCGTAACCGTAACTCTAACCCTACCTGTCCCCGTAACCGTAACTCTAACGCTGTCACCGTAACCATAACTCTAACCCTAACTGTCACCGTAACCGTAACTCTAACCCTACCTGTCCCCGTAACCGTAACTCTAACCCTACCTGTCCCCGTAACCGTAACTCTAACGCTGTCACCGTAACCATAACTCTAACCCTAACTGTCACCGTAACCGTAACTCTAACCCTACCTGTCCCCGTAACCGTAACTCTAACGCTGTCACCGTAACCATAACTCTAACCCTAACTGTCACCGTAACCGTAACTCTAACCCTAACTGTCCCCGTAACCATAACTCTAACCCTACCTGTCACCGTAACCATAATTCAAACCCTGTCACCGTAATCGTAACTCAAACCCTAACTGTGACCGTAACCATGACTCGAACCCTGTCACCATAACCATAACTCTAACCCTAGCCGCGGCCGCAAAGACTTATGCTTGCACGAATTTCAGGCATTGGGCCTATAGTAAAAAATAAAAAGCAAATTGTAACAATCCACCAATATCCAGAAGAGATGCAATTTTTAGAACGTTACCTAAAACAGGAAAATTCTCTACTTTTATACATCTACTTTTGTCCTTTCTACTTTCCTTTTTATGTAATTAAAGGCTTTCCCATAATGAAATTTTTGCTTCAGAAGAAATTGAGATGTAAATGTAGTTAAAATCACAAATCACAGACTTATAGAGACAGATGAGGAAAATACACTTAAAGCAAATACCAAAACTGAGACCTAATGTCAAAGGAAAATGTAATTCTTTTCCAGGCTACTAGCTCTATCTATCTGAAAACACATGGAAAAGAAAGGAATGAGTTTCTAACCCAAAGGGGCTTCTCCTAATACACACTGTCTTCTCTTCTTCTCCCTTATCCTTTACACCCCAAAATCCAGTTCTTAAAAAAATGGACACCAAGGTTTCGGTTTATATAGATGTCAACATGCTTTGCCCTTCCTTTCTGCCCCTAATTATCATATTAAAACTCAAAATTTTGTGAAAGTAAATGTTATTTAGGTAGTTCCAATCTCGTATGCATCTGCAGCACCAAATAATTATTTCCTAAGTTATCAGGGAACATATCCTAAGTTTGTTTCTAACAAATCTTGGTAGTGAAATTTGGGATACTAAACAAAAGATTATTTCAGAAGAATAACAAGGGAGATGTAATCATTACTGTGCTACTTAGGGGTTTAAAACTTTGTAAAAAATTGAAATTTAATAAATCTTACTTTAATTCCTAGAAAATAATTAGGTTAGAATAGATTAGAACATACTTCTGCAAAAGTTTTTTTTTTTTTTTTTTTTTAAATAAGTTTTAATGATTGGCCCTAGCTGGTTTGGATCAGAGGCTAGAGTGTTAGCCTGTGGACTGAAGGGGCCTGGGTTCAATTCTGGTCAAGGGCATATGCCCAGGTTGCAGGCTTTATCCCCAGTAGGGGGCATGAAAACGGCAGCTGATCAATGATTCTCTCTTATCATTGATGTTTCTCTCTCTCCTCTCTCTTCCTCTATAAAACCAATAAAAATATATTAAAGAAGAGAAAAAAATCTCACAATGAACTATAGAGAAAACATCAGTACAGTGCTTCATTTAAAAAAATTCAGTGAGTAATTCTCAGTTATAAATAAGTTAAACCATAAAGAATTTGACCCATATTATTATTTGCATATCTGGAAACAAAGAGAGGGACAGGAATGGATTTGCTTTTACCTGTCTCGAGTAGCTTTGGCGAGTTTGTCTTCTGACTTTCGGTCGTGTGTTTCTAAACCCAACATGAAACTCCCTCGTCCCAGCTGAGCTTCTGACTGTTCTAATTTTTCAGACAAATCAAAGACCTGGCCGGTGGTATAGTCTGCATTCTGTGGGCAAAATGACATTGTTTCAGTGCATAATACAAGTCTACCATTATATAATTTTAACGTAAATAATTTTCTTCAATATAGAACATTTCATTTACAAAGAATTCCACTATGAGGCAGCTTTCTGAGCAGCCCATTGGAAATTTCTCTTCGAGTGTACTTTCTCTGCTTGCCCAAATAAATTTTCTCTAGTGAAAAACAAAAACAAAAATAAAGAATTCCACTATGAAAATCTAAGTGGATAGTCAGTGAATTATTGTTATAATAAGAGGCTTTCACAGATCTGAGCCCGGGTTCTGGTTCTGCCACAGATTAGTAGGGAGGACTTGAGAGAGTGCCTTTATTTCCTATGCCTTTAAGTCTTCTGAAAATGGGGGAAGAATGTGATAATTGTGACCTTAAGGCTATTGTGAAGATTAAATTCAGTAACATATATAAAGACCTTAGAATGGTCTATGGTACCTGGCCAAGCCTTAATAACTGTTAGCTAATTTTGTTATTTGTTCTTGTTGAACTTCTAGCATTAGTATTATGACAATATTTAAAAAATAACATTGTTCTAGTTTTCCTGATTTTAAAATTAATAGCTTTGCAGAAAATTTGGAAAATGTAGAGCAATACAGAGAAGACAAGAAACACATATAATCCCTCCACCTCGCTTTAACCAGTTATATTTTAAAGCGGCGGTCACCAACCTTTCAGACCTCACGGACCACCAGCTGGCAACCGCTGCCCCAAAGGTTCTCTTAAACCAGCGGCCGCGCCAACCTTTCGGCTTCACCGATCATCAATGGTCCACAGACCACTGATTGGCGACCACTGTCTTAGAGTATTGCTATATTCTCACAATGCTCAGCTATATTTGGTAAGCTGAAATATATACAGGGTGGGGGCAAAATAGGTTTACAATTGTTCATATAGAAAAAGAATTGCAGGTTATGCCCCAGCCAGTTTGGCTTGGTGGATGGAGTGTCGGCCTATGCAATGAAGGGTCCCATGTTTGATTCTGGTCAAGGGCACATGCCTGGGTTGCAGGCTTGATCCCCAGTGGGGGCGTGCAGGGGGCAGCTGATCAATGGTGTCTCTCTCATTATTGATGTCGATCTCTCTCTCTCTCTCTTCCTCTCTGAAATCAATAAAAATGTAAAAAAAAAGAATTGCAGGTTATGATTATAACAATAACAAACTCTTGTTTTGTGTTTTCACAACTGTAAACTTACCTTGCTTTGCCCACCCCTGTATAAATCATTTTGTCCAATTTCATACTTTTCAAAAAGAAAAAAATTTATACGTATATATGCTTAACTGATATTTTTAAAGATTTTTTATGGGACATATTTTAGAAAAAATGTCTAAAATAAAAAAATTTCATGAAGATGAATTAAGAAGTATACAGTTCATTTCTTTTCTACATTTTCAATAGAAGAGCATGAAGATTTAATAAACTTGGCAGCCATTAGCTTGTTATCCTGTTTGCTCAGTTTACAAGACAGTGTACAGAAAATATAGTTCAATCACCACATATGAAAAGTTTTTTGCTGCCATCATAGTTACTACAGAAGGCCCTTTAAAATGCTACCAATACTTCAATTTTACAAACCTGTATTTTTAAGGAAGCAATTAACTTTGTTTGGATTTAAATGGTTTAGGACACCATCACCATTACCATTGTCCCCTGCCTCAAGTTTGGAGAAAACTCTCAAGTTTATAGATCTCTTCATATTTAGAAGATTAGTTCAAGCCATGAAAATGTAGGAAGGCAGAAACAGTTATAGTATTAAAATGAAATAAAATGACATCAATTACATTTCAGACACACAGAATAATTTCATAGAGGACTGCTTTCTTAAATCAGAAAATTATTTTTTGTGGTATTTTTTTTTTTTTTTTGCGAGGAAAACATTTTAATGGATTCTATAAAGTAAATTCTTATGTCGAGTTTAATTGACATTTCCTGTTCCTCATTAGCAACATTATCCTATAGAAACATAATCTGAGTCACATATGTAATTTAAAATTTTCTCATTGTTACAATAAAGGTTAAAAAAAAGATAAAATTAATTTTAATAACATAGTCCCTAAAACAACATATTTAACATATTTTAATTATAAGTATTTTGAAAATCAGGAAATTTATATTCTTTTTCATTCTGTCTATGAAATCTAAAGTGTTTTACACTTAAAATATATATTAATCAATACCAGTTAGATTTCAAATACTCAATAGCTCCAAGGAGCTAGTGGCTACCATAACAGACGCACAGAATTAGGAAAGAAGAGGTCCCCTTTAAGGGGGGTGGTGTTAGTGCTTTCTGGTAGTTTTTAGAATACATGCTTTAGCTAGGGAAATAGATGAGTTGAACATATATTTTTTCTTAAAATGCTGCAATGTACTATATATAAAACTACAAGGAAGGAAGAAATATAATTGTTTTCTCCCTTGCTACCATGGGTCACTTCTGGCTGCTATGAGTACATTTGCCTCTAAGGAAACAACAAAGCATTTATCAGCGTTTAGCGTATAGGAAGCTCTTAATAAAAGTTTGCTGTTATGGTCACTCTCCTTCCTTCTAAAATGCTACTTCTGATTGTTAAGGATAAAAAATAAGAACAGAAACCTTGCCAGAATTGTGTGCAAGTTAAAGTAAATATGTTCAAGTGGGGTCTTTTCCCCTGAATACAATGAACCAAATAACAACAACAACAACAAAAATTTGTTAAGGCTTTATTATATTCCAGGCACTTTGCTAACTGCTTTATATGAAGTATTTAATTAATTCTCAATGTACTTAATGATGTGGGTACTAAGATCATTGAACCCAAGAAAGGCTCAGTCACATTAAATAACTTTCTGAAGGGCAAACATGGCCAAAGTGGCAGAGTTGTTTGAATTGAGTTAATTTTATTCCAAATTTTGTGGTTCTAAATATTATGCTAAATTGTATTACAGGAAGTGGCCATCTTTTTTTTTCTTTTTTCCTTTAAGTAAGAAACAAAACGTTCCTGGCTAAGCTAGATAGCATAGACAGACACTTGTTAAATAAATATCCCTCTTGCCCTAGCTAGTTTGGGTCCCAGGTTCGATTCTGGCCAAGGACACATGCCTGGGTTACAGGCTCGACTCCCAGTGGAGGGTGTGCAAGAGGCAGCTAATCAATGATTCTCTCTCATCATTGATGTTTCTCTCTCTCTATCCTTCTCTTTTCCTCTCTAAAAATCAACAAAAATATATTTGGAAAAAAGTAAATATCCTTCTAAGTATATTAGGTTTTAATGATCATATTGAAAAATATTCAGCAACTTTTTTGCCTAACATCTGCTGCCTCAAGGTAATGATATTTTGATTTCCGTCGGGGACAACCCTTTCTCCACTCTTAGTTCATGTGCTCCTAGAACAGTTTCTTCTACCCCAGCCCACTAGTAACTCATTTGCATTGGCCCAGATCTGTCACATGGACATGTGACTTAAGAAAGCCCAGACACAAAGCCCTGGGGGAGAGAGGGAGAGACACAGACAGAGGGAGGTAGGGAGAGAGAGGAGGGAGCAGGAGAGTGTGTGTATGTATCTCAATCTTCTTTTTTTAATGTAAAACTGAAAGGCTAGAAGGTCTGAGGCTAATGCTGCCATCCTGCTTTCACACGACGCCTGAAACTGAAGCAAACCGACATGAAATCAAAGCCGAGAAAGAAGGACCAAGATCTCATACTATCATTTGAATGCACACTTAGCTGAAGCTGAACTATTCCTTACTCCTTAACTTTGCAGCTCACATGATTCTCTTTTTTGTTTAAGCTAGTTTGGCTGGGTCTTCTATCATTTGTAACTTGAGTCCTAACTGAAATACACAATAAAAAAATAGTATTTGTCTTTTTTTCTATGTCTCTTTTAGGTAGGGGCAGATCTGACCCTCATCTGGTACTGTATTTGCCATTTAGACTTCGTCTTAATAGCACATGACACAGACCTTTGCTTGGACAATTATCCTAATCCAACTCTGGTCATGCAGAATCTGACCCCAGCCCTGCTGTCTTGGCCAAGTCAGGTGTAGCTATTCCATGAAAGAGTTTCAGATATTAAGCATCTTATGTAGCCTAGATAACATTCAAACCCATCCCTTGAAATTATAGTACTTACGGTAAGCAAGCTAGAGGAACTCAGCGTATTCACCCAGTATTTATTCCATAAAAGCTCAAGCAATTTGCGATCCAAGGAGGACTTGAAATATGATACTTCTAAGGCATAATATCTATTAAAGAAAAGCACAAATTTAGTAAGTAAAAAATTCAACCCTCTCTCTATATAAAAGCCTAAATGACCAATTGACTGGCTGACATATGATGGCACTGACCGCCAGGGGGCAGATGCTCAACGCAGGAGCAGAAACCACAGGCATGGAAACATGGAGCAGACTGATGAATCTCAGAGGGAAGGGGGGAGGTTGGGAAGAGACTAATCAAAGATCCTATATGGGAGAATGCACCAGTGGGTTCCCTCAGCCTGGTCTGTGGGGTTTGGGCTGAAACCAGCTCTCCGAAATCCCCTGAGGGATTCCAGATTGCGAGAGGGCACAGGCCAGGCTGAGGGAACCGACTGGGCCTCTAGTACCATATAAAAGTTATAACCAAATTTAACTGAATTACATTTTATTTCCAAATAGTCATGTTATAGTTTTTAGTCCAATAGAACATCAGGTAACCGTAGCTTCTTTACTCTTCAGGGTTATGGTTTCAAAATTTTCTGCTTAATAAACTTTCTTGTGTTATATTTTTTCCCTCTGTAGAGCTCAGAAATTCCCAAGAAGTTATCAACGATCAATCTGAATTTCAGAGTGACATATACTTATCCATGATATTGAGTTTATTAGTTCTAGACAATAGCATATCAGCTTAATGAACTGCCTGTCTAGGGTCAAGTATAATTTTTTTTAGGCTTTTAAAAATACTGAAAATGACTGGTGGATTCCCCATCCTTCCCATTCGAATCCCCTAAGTAGGAAAGTAAACTATAAAGCAGGTCCTTAAAGCACTTAAAAGAATTACTATTGCTTCCAAAGGTTCCTAATTTATAATCAAGGATAGCAAAGAAAATTTGCTTAAATGTCTGAAAAAACATATACTTTCATGAAGTTCACATTCTAATGAGGCTGATATCCAGGTTGATAAACATATCGGATGGTGTCAAGTGCCAAGAAAATAAAGCAGGAAAGGGAACACAGTGACAGGAAGGTGCTATTTTAGATAGGGTGAGCAATGAACATTCTGTTAAGGTGACCCTTAATCAGATTCTCAGTGACTGGAGTGAGCCTCATGGAAAAAAGGCAGAGGACACAGCAAGTGCCAAGGCCCTAGAGCAGGAGCCTGCCTGGCATGCCTCACACACAAGGAGGCCACTCCTCCTGGACTGGAGAAAGCAAAGGTTCAGCGAGAGATGAGCTCAGAGAGGTTGCAGGGGCCAGAGCACACAGGGTTGTGAGTGCCGTGGTGAGGAATATAGATTGTATTCTTGGTGAGAAGGGAAGTCATTCTGAGGAGGAGGAACATGATTTGACTTGGATTTTAACAGAATTAGTTGGGCGGATAAAACCTTTAAGGGATGAAGGGCAGAAGGACGAAGACTATAAAAAGGTCAGTGCTTTCCTGCAGGCTCCAGATAGCTTCGGGCAAGATGACAGCAAGAGAGTGGCAAGATACATTTAGAAGGTGGAGAAAACTGTCGCCGGTTTCTTTAACACTTTTGAAATTGAGATGTAACTCACATTCCGTAAGATTCACTATTTTAAAGAAGCATACAATTCAGTGGTTTTTAGTATGGCTTCTTTCACTTTTGGAATGAAATCTAGAATTGTTGCTAGATGGAACCTGGGTACTTTGAGGTTGCAGACAGACTAGTGTCAGCTTTGTCCTGAATATAACTTCTTTTAACTGTTAATTTCATTAACAGACCAAGTATCTTATACACTGATAAAATGTTTATGGGTATGCGAAAGACACAATGTGACTAAAACAATTACTAATAAAAAATTCAAATATTCTCCTAAATTTGTACATTCTTACCATTATTTTAAAAGGCATTATGAAATGCATTTTGTCTGAACCTTTCTTGTCATCTGTAAGGGGCTTGGATTGTATGATCTCTAAGGTTTCTTATAAGGTCTCTGGCATCACATGCATTTTTAAATTACTTACTGTTTGCAGTGTACACCAAAGTCTTCTATTTTATTCAGTGGGATAGTCTGGTATTCAGAAGGGCCTTCATCAGGAGGTTTGTATCCCTAAACAAAAATGAAGAAGAGAAAAGAAAAGAAAAAGCAAACCAGCTTTCTATTTACAGAAACATTAATTTTGGGGAGCCAAATATTGAACATAAACATTTTAGTAATCAAAATGTGTATTGCTTATACCCTCCCTCAACTCCATTTGGTGGCTGAAGACTGGATTTGCCTTATATTCATTTTTTTGGTCCTTTACTGATGTATACTTGTGCTAATACCTATTTTAGATTGCAGGGAAGGAAATAGATGTATTTCACTTGTTTCTCTAGTGCCTGTCAGGATATCATGGGCATATACTTATTAACAAATGAAGACTGCCTTTCTAATAAAATTAACTATATAAAGCACAAATGTACTATCTTCTGTTAAGGACAATCAATGCTAAGGACAAGTTGACTGCTATTTTGTAAATATTAAATTGTTTTAGGACAAAACAAGATACCAACCATAACATATCTTTAAAAATAAGCCAAATATTCGGAATTTAAAGTTATACCGACTTATGCTTTTAAAAATTACCTTTGGGTATGTCCTAAAGGCTCCAAGATTCACTTTCCCTGCGGATATTGTTCTTGTTGGGTCAATCTACAAAAAGGATATACTTACTATCTGCCAATGATAAAACCATTAGACACTTCCATTCATATATATCTACGTATCACACTATACACTCACACACTAACAATCAAATAACAGGAAAAGATAACAAACTAAAAATCCATTGAACATAAAAGTTCAATAAAGTGGTTAAGTATAGAAATGTCTCATAGTTAATTAAGAAATTAGATATAATTAGTATATTATTTAAGAATATTACTTAAAGATTTGCTTCTCTTTTTCAAAAATATTTTTTTCTTTTACATGAATAATTTCTGCCTTCCTCATAGTAGCCTGTATTGCATCTAGAACGCTAAACATAGCAAGAGCTACTCTAGCAACTCCTAATGTACTCAATTCAGTCAACACCAACTTGAGATTCAGGCGATGTGATCAGCCTCATCTTACTGAGTGGGGGAAGGGACACAGATAAAGTAACTTGTTCAAGGTCCCAGTTTCTTAGAGGTAGAATTTAGATTCAAACCTAGGCAGACTGACACTACAACCTTGCTCTTAATACACTAGTTTTATTTCTCGGTATACTTGTTTTAGTAGTCTTTGTGAGGAACTTAATTAAAATGGGTTGTAACAATACTTACCACCACGGCTACGAATGGCTCCTGGAACTGCTGATTGAGCATCTGAGTACTAACATCAATCCCAGAAAGCCAGCAGCCATAGCCAGGGTGGCTATGGTACCAGCCAATTGCATTTTCAAGGCGTCCAACCTAACAAATGAAGAGGGCAAGGGAGCTTGAGGTTTCTGTTTAATCTTAGAGAAACTTATTTGTCTGTTTACATAACATTATAGTAAAATAATAATGTGCAGATTACTTCATAGAATATGCTGCTTTCAGGTAAAAAAAATGTTTTGAATAGATTATACATAGCAAGGCAAAAAATTAATAAGATATAAAGGTTATTCAATCTTCTTCCTATCTCCTTCCCCTCAACTATCCAGTTTCTCATTCCAGATGTTGCCACTGTACCCAGCTGCTTACATACTTATCTTCCTGAGATATTCTTTGTATATATGTAGATTAATAGAAACACACACGATAGCATATACCACACACAGTGTTCCACACTTTGCTTATGCACTTAAAATATTCTGGGGTTTGTTTCATATCAGTAAATATATAACTACTTTTTTGTTTTTATTTTTTTTAAAGGCTGGTTAGCAGTTCATTGTATGACTATACCATAATTTATTTAATCAGTTCTCTACTCAGTAACATTTAGGTTATTACTAAGGCTTTGGTTTTAAACACACACCTGATAATGAGTGTGAGAATTAAAAAATTTTTTTTATTGAGATATAACTGACATATAACACTATATTAGTTCAGGTATACATCGTAATGATGTATATACTACAAAATGATTACAATAAGTGTTAATTAACAGCCATCACCACACATAGTTACAATTTTTTTCTTGAGATAAGAACTTTCAAGATCTACTCTCGAGTGTGAGAATTTATTTTTAAAAAAATTAATGCTAATCTCATATACACTTTATATAGAAATTGTTAAAAATAACTTAAAATATAATTTTAAAGAGGACAGCCTTAAGTTTAAAAAGTTGAAAGTCACCATGAGACTCTTTAACTTGCAGTAACTGCACTTGAAGGAACAACATTTTTACCTGCTTGGCATTTTCGATATATGCAGCCATGTACTCATACGCAGCAGCCTGAGCATTTACTCGGGTTTCAGTGCCCTCTACAGGCAAAGCAAAACTGTCCATAATGATCATTGTTTCACCATCCACCTTTCCCAGCATCAGACCCATCACTTCCAAGTTGCCTCCTGACCTGGCGTGCATCACCATTTTCAGCAGAGCCAATGCCGAGATTTTGCAGTACTTAAAGTAGTGGTGGCTGCAAAACAAAGGCGCCGTGTGATCAGCTTTACACAAAGTACAGCTTCTAGGCATTGGAGAAATTTACAGAGATAGAAGGGGAAAGTGTAAAGTGTGGGAGAGAAAAAAAGAAGTGTTAGAAAAGGACAATATTTCTTCAGGGGGATGGAAATGATAAACATGTCACAGTCCGGCCCAAATATTTCCCCTTGGTGCAAGGGAAGAGCATGAAATAGTTTTTTAGAATACATTACTCAAACAGGACCAGTTCAAAAGACCTTTTCCCCATTGATTGGAATCAACAAATCTCTGACTGTGATTCTAGTTGGATGGTTGTACCTAACTATTCTCAGGCCTAACCTCTGGCCTCGTGGTTAAGAATGTGGGCTCTGACATCTGTCTACCTGGGTTTGAATCCTTGCACTGCCAAGTTCTAACTGGCCTTGAAACCACTTAATATCTGTGCCTCAGTTTCCTCATCTGTAAATAGCGATATTTCATAGAGTTGTTAGGAGGAAACAAACTAAATGAAATAATGCATAGTGTAGTTTAGTGACTTAGTTCTGACATTCTGTGCTATCAGCCTCAAAATAAAAAATGTAGCCCTGATATCTCAAGTTCTACAATAATCACTATTTCAGACTTTGTCATATATGGATATGACTAAACTACTCTTGAATAAAATTACATTTGCCATCTCACTGATGTAGCCCAAGACAGCTAAGATGAATACAATTAGAACTACAATCAGGCCGTGAGGCAAGATGATAGTTTCCAAATATTTAATAGGCTGAATCAACCTAAAAGGCATAGCTTGCTATAGAAGCAGGCAGGCAACCAGGCAAACTAACCAGTCTGTATAGAGTGGTCAGTCAATGTCTCTGAGAAGCCTTTTTAAGATGTCTGCCCACAGATTTCAATCACAAATGGAAGACACGGAGACCTGGTCTTGGGAATCAAGACAGGAATTATAATCTGGGCTCCTCCCTTTACTGGGAACAAGAAAATACAACAAGGCAGTGTGTGCTCCTATTACATACATTCTAGACCCTTTTTATATATTACCTCATCTAATCTTCATGACAATAGGTCTTATTTCTATTTTAAAGATAAAAAAAATGAAGACGGATAAATAAATTTCCTAGGGTCAATCAAATAATTAGTGACAGTGGTGAGATTTGCTTTTAAGTCTATTGCTCACTTTGGAGCTTTTGCCTCTGTGACCATGAGTTACTAACTGTATTTGCCTGGGTTGTCATGAGGATTAAGTGACATGTGGAGATTTTTAACTCGTGCTCAGCCCATATTAATTACTCAATAAACGTTGCTGGATTTGAACAGAGTTATAGCCTGCCTTGTAAAAAACAGCGAGACAGATGAAGTATGGTTTTTGTTGTTGACCACGGCTCCTTTTTATCTCTCTATTAGACAGACTGCGCTTTTTACTCCCTTCCTAACAAATCCTGCTCTCATGTAAAGAATCCTCAACTTGTCACCATTCCCAGGGACACAGGGGTTCTACTAAGGGGCAAAAAGCCTTTAGCTCTATCGATATAATGTCTAGGGTATTTGAACCGATGGAGTAACAGCAGACTGGGTAGAGTCTCATGTGTTTCTGGAGTAACAGCAATTACAGAGTCTAACAAATGGCTCATAGAGCCCCTGGGGCTGGCTGCAGTCTCCAGTCTGGGATCACGTTAAGGTCCCAACAAGGTGTGCATCGACAGAGGGTTCAAAGTAGAGTGTGTGGCATGTATTACAATGGGAATGTTGAGAAGTGACACCCCAAATCACCATTTGTTTTCCTTCTTTATCCTCCAGAGGCAAACATGTTAAAGAAACAGAAAGGGGAGCAGAAGAAAACCCCAGTGGAGGGGCTTTGGCCCCACTTGCGGGTGTAAAGACCAACATTTTCCAGGTGCACATTTGTTCTCTGCCCTGCTCGTGAAAAAGCAAGCTCCCCAACCCTTCAGCTCCCCCACCCGCTGGGCCTCCCAGACTCCCGCCACCTCTCCCTCCCTCCCCTGCGTCTCGCCAGGGACCTCCTCACTCCTTAGTCCAGGGCTTCGCCGCCAGGATTTCTTGCTGCTGTTTCTTGTCGTATTTGTAGATTTCATCGATGCTCTGGGCTTCCTGCATGTTGTTGGCCAGTTCCCAGGTTTTCTGGGCCATACAGCTCCCGGACGCCGCCATCTCCAGGAACGCGAGAAGCTGTCGCCTCCGCAATCAAGGCACAGCTTTAACTCGCTGGGTTTCCCAGGCGTGGGCTCCGGACCCCGCACAACCGCTGCAAACTAGTCCTAGCCTCTCGGGGCAGCCATGACACCTAGAACCGGAAGTGGGTTGGAGCAGACCATTTGGGGGTGGCGGGGGCCTGCGGGGACGCGACGATCTAGACGGCACCTACAGAGTAGTGAAGAGGCAGAGAAACCTTCTCGTGGCTGAGGGAAGCACGTGTCACCTTGGGAAATTATGCGTGTGAATGAGGACGAACGATGATTAGGTATGAGAGTGGTACAGCCCGCCGCGCCGGAAGAAGGGCAGGCTGAACGTTATGCCCGACTCGGGATTGGCCTCCTTTGCTCGCACTGCGCAGGCGCAGCCTCCGCCTTCTTAACGCCGGCAGATCCTTCAGCAAAGGGAAAAAAACCGTTGTTTTTATTTGTGTGTGTGTGTGTGTGTGTGTGTGTGTGTGGGGGTGTAGGCACCTTACATGAAATAAGTTTGCGGAAAGACTACACATTAAGGATCTCTGCGGAAAAACGGGGCTGCGAGGAGTCCTGGAAGCCGGCTGACATAAACAGGGCATCCCGCCTAACTTAACTGGCGGACGGACCCGCTGCACCGGCCTCACGCCCCAGGGGCTCGCGGGGGTGTGGCACCGCGCGTCCCTCCAGCCTCCCCGCGCGGCCACGGACACTCGTGGGCGGGTTCACGTGTACACGACCTGTTAGTGTCGTGAAAACGTCCGGTGTCCGGTTCTTTTAGTCGTTTACAGTTTAATTTTCAGCTTTGCTCCGTGAAACCGCCGGTCCCCGAGACCGAATTAATCTCAACAGCAGCCCCTTTTCTTCCCACAGATAATACAGTGTTTAAATATTTTTGTTTGTTTTACGTATTCTTCCTCCCCCCCTCTTCCCCACTCCGCACTCGATTCTGAGTCCGAAATCACAGGCCGCTAGGTTTGTGTTCCTTCCTTTATCCCTATCATCGAGATGTTGGAGAAATATTTTTGCTGGGGAAGAGGGGGGGGGGGGGGAGAGGAGGAGGATGTTGTAGCTCACCTCTCCAGCTTCATCTTTCTTCGCTCGCCCTCGAACGTTTGCACACACGGTTAGCACTGGCTAAGACGCACGTCCCTGACTCCCCTCCCTGGGAGCTCCCGTTAGTGTTGAGAAGACAGCTCGGGCCTCTGCCGCCATCCCCCTCCTCTCCCAGCCGCCGTCCCGCCCGTGTCTGCGGCGCGCCCGTCACTGCTGCCCTGCGCCGGGCTGCGCTGCTCACCTCCCGGCGTCTCTTCTCACCAGGTTTCAGCGGGCAGGGCCCCCCGCTCCTAACGTGTGTGGCGTGCAGCTCAAGTGCCAACATGGCAATGGTCGAATTCGCACCCCGCCTGCGGCTTTGATAAACTTCCATGAAAGAAAATTTGCCTTTAAAACCCTGTTACAGAACAGTGTAGGATAAAGGACTCTTCGTTCTGCTTTTCGTTGGAGAGAGAGAGAGAGATATTGAGAGAGAGAGAGAGAATATGAGAGAGAGAGAGAGAGAGAGAGAGAGAGAGAGAGAGAGAGAGAGAGCTTTTCTAGCGGTAGCATATGGCCACTCGTACAGGGGTGAACGGAGTGTGCTGAAATTGGTAGGAAAAGCCCAGGACAAAACATCGACCACACTTCAGGGGGAAGAGCAGTGAATGCCCTGGAGAGGTACGCGCGCCATTTTCCTCTCACTGCCACCCTCTCCTTTCTCCTTACCGGGCTTTGCTGACTGTGCCCAGGCCAGCTGGGACTTGGAGGGTTTGGAGGGGCTGGAATCGGTTCAGCCTGGGAAACGGCGCCCGCGGTGTAAGAGCCCCAGGCGGAGGCGGGCCCCGGCCCCGGGGTGAGCGAGCTTGCGAACCGCCGGGCGCTGTGCGGCCTCCGGGCCGGCGGGGGGCGCCCGAGCCGCGCGCCTTTCCCCGGGTCCCCGCCGGGGGCGGGCCGCGCTCGGCGGTTGGCCAAAGGCGGGCGGAGGGCTCGGCCTGAGAGGCGGAGCCCGCGACAGGCGGTCACCGCCGCCGCCTCCTATCGCGGAGGTCCCGCCCGGAGCGCCGTGCGTCTCCTCGGCCGCGGTCCCGCTCTCCAGAGTAAGGCGGCCTCGGGCTGGGGACGGGCCTGCGGGGCCTGGCGGGAGGGGGCGTCCCAGGACCGGCGCTCCCGGGACCGAGGTCTCGCGGTTGCCAGGCTGGCGGCGGGGCCGGGGTTACGGGGGTTGGTGGGTGTGGGGGGTAAGTCTCGCGGCCACCAGGCTAGGGCCGGTAGCGAGTGATGGGTTCGGGGTCTCGCAGCAGGGCCGGGGTTAGTGCCTGGCTCCCGGGTTAGGGGGTCCCTGTGAGTGGGGGTCCCTGTGGGTGGGGAGCCGGGGCGGTGCCCTGGCTTCGCGGTCTGGACTCGCGGGGCCGCCCCCGGCGACCGCGGTGCCTCAGGGACCCGGTTGCTTGACAACGCGGCGATGCTTCCTTAGGCGGCCGCCACCCGCGGCGCCAGCGCGGGGCTGTGCCTCGCTCCCGGCGCCCCCCGCCGGGCCGCTCAGCCTGCCCGCGCACCGCCCCCTCCCCGGGGCTGGTTAAATGTTAACGGCGGTGCGGACTTCCACGCCGGAGCATTGCTTTGCCAGTAAAATTTAACCGCCGCCCCGTGAGCTCGGCCGCTGTGGTCCGGGATCCACCTGGCTCCTTGAGTTTGAACCTCTGCCAGCTGCCTTGATTTCAGGATTGTTTTTCTGGGATCTGAATCCGCTTTTCAGTGGTAGCCATGAAAAGAGAGGCTGGTTCTCAAAATTATAGGGTTAAGAAGTTCAGCTTGGACTTCTGAGAAATCTGAATTTCTAAAGTACGATACCTAGTTGACAAACACCTCGGAGTGCAAGAGCCAGATAGCAACCACCGCGAGTTTGTAAAGACAGCTGTCCGCAGAGAGTTCCTATTTTAAATGGAAGACTGGCGTGTCGTGTTGACAAGCTTAAAAGGAATCCCATGGAAACCAGTAGGACGCTGACATTTTCCCTTGCATATCATTCTCCGAAGGACACTGACTTTCTTGTGGTTAAATGTCTGCCAGAATGCTCCCCAGGGATGAAATCTTGGGTCTCCAGGTGACCTGGAAGGGAGCAGGTGTTGTTTGTGTGAAACGAACGTTCAGTGCAGTTTTTCTCAAGTGAAGTTTTCAGACAAACGGGATTTTAACTTTTACAGACTTTGGGATCATTTCGGCTTACCTTTTAAACATAATTCTGACTGCTTTCCTGAGTGTGAGACAGGTGTTTGAGCAAGTGTTTTGGCAATTTTGCATTACCCAAAGCCCATCTAATTGATGTATCTGTCCTTAGTCATCATTAATGATTTATTATTAACAGCAGCTTAACAAACCTAATACTGCTTTTATATAGAGGCATACCTTGGAGTTACTGTGGGCGGTTCCAGACCACCACAGCAAAGCTAGTCCTAATCTGTTTTGCAGGTGGAAGGTCTTGCCTTCAATTTGTGAAAAACGCAACATCTGTGAAGTGCAATGAAGTGAAGCACAGTACAACCAGGTATGCCTGTATTCACTCTCTTTGTATCCTGACCCTTAATCTCCATTTGTCCCAGCAACATGGCGTTGACATCGTTGTCGTCTTAGTAACATTCAGGGGGATTTGTCAAAGGTTGGGTGTGCCCATGAAAGTAAGTTGTGCCTCTGCCAGGAGAAAGAGTTCGCCTTTCACTTGGTGAAAGATCTCTGGATTGGGGGTGGGCGTGGGGTGAGAAACACTGTCTTAGATCACCTAATCCCTCCCCCTCTTTCTTCTGAGGCTTTCAGAGACTCCTTCCTGCACCCCACACCCATATGTTCTCACTCCCTGCTATTCTGCCCTCAGTTCTGTTCTCCAACACTAGGCTCTCTTTTTCCAGGCACCCTTTTCTTCTATAGTTTTAATGGTTATTTTAAAAAGTGTACATCATCTAGCCTGGGCTCTATTCTGAATTCCAGACACATTCAAATCCTTTCCTTGATACATCGACTGGATCTCTTATGGGTACCTCACACTGAATCCCTGAACTCTCATCTGGCTAGATTGTGAGCCACTGTGACAGGTGGCATTTTATCTTCTCCAAATTGGAGGCCAAGGATCATATCTTGACTTTATCTGCTGGCATCTAGAACCTTAAAGGCCTCCTTTGGGAGGGGCATTATTTTCCGTTCCTCATACTGCCTTAGAGGGAAAGAAATTTGCACTTGACTTAAGAGGGACAAGGATGGGAGGAACATTTTCCCCTTTCTTTGTGATTGATGAAACTGGAAGGAGGAATTGGGCATGCTCAGTTATTTCTGGATCTTCTCTGCCTAAATTTAGCAGATTGAATATGTCCTGATTTGTCTGTATTTCTACCTGTATGATAAGCATACTTTTAACATCATTCTGACTGCTTTCCTGAGTGGGAGACAAAGGTGTTTGAGGAAGTGTTTTGGCAATTTTGCTTATCCAAAGGCTATCTAATTTATGTATCTGTCTTTGGTCATCATTAATGATTTATTATTAACAGCAGCTAACACACTGATTTATACAAAGACTATGAAACTATAGCAAGAATTAATAAAACAGCTGTGATTTATTGATTTCTAAGTGCCAGGTGTGCCATACGTTTTATATGCATCATTTTGTTTTTTCTTCAGAACAACTCTGCAATATATGTTCCTGTTTTACAGAAGGGGAAACTGAATGATTGAGAGGTTAAGGAAGGTATTTGAGGTCAGTCACATACAGTTGATTAGTGATTGAATTGGGTTTCAAATACAGGTTTTCAGCTAAACTGTTTTCCTGAAAACTGTTTATCATCTACATACTGTGTACACAGGTAACCAGGGAAAAAAATAAACCTGGTAATATCCTAAAAAAAGTTGTAATTTTTTACACTGTATAGTGGAAGAAGATAAAGAATCCCATGTAGGTTTCTTGTAATTTTTAAATTCTTATTCTTTTTTTATACTTAGGCTGTACACATTGACTCAGTCTCTCTGAATTATTAAGTAATTCTTGAATAATTTTGTAGTTGAAGTTGTTTTATGTAAGTTGTCACATGCTTTCGGGAATAAGAAAGAGAAAGTAGTCATGGCTGCTAGAAGCTGGCTCTGCTATCACCAAGGCTTTAGTGTTGCTAGGAACTGGCCTGACAACACTGCTTAGGCTTGGTTTTTTCTGTTGAAGATAAACAGTTGTATAGAACATCAACATCAGACTGGGGCTGCTTGGTGTCTGTGATGGATCAAGACAAAAACACCACTACTCCATAATCACATCCAAACACAGACAAAACATGAATGTTGTCCAAGCCACAAAATGCCAGACATCTCTTCTCCCACCTAATATGAGTGACTGCTGCCTCTACCAATTAAAGCTTTGGCCTCACCCTGTCCACTTCCTGACAGCATTAAATCCAGAGCAAAACTCCACTTCCTAAACCCTCCTCCAAATCACCTAACACTGTGGTTGGCAAACTGCGACTCTCCAGCCACATGAGGCTCTTCCATAAAATACCACGGCCTGGGTGAGTCTATTTTGAAGAATTGATGTTAGAAGAAGTTTAAATTTAAAAAAATTGGCTCTCAAAAGAAATTTCAATTGTCGTACTGTTGATATTTGGCCCTGTTGACTAATGAGTTTGCTGACCACTGACCTAACACAATCCCAAGTCTTTTCTAATACCCTCTTACTAAAATAAGGATGCATCTCTCCATGCAATGATTAATAAACCCAAATAGTTCAACTGTAGTAGTGTTCCAGTGTTCTTTGTCTGAAGGGCATTGTCAGGAGAAAGCTTACCAGTATTATCTGACTTTTCAGTTTAATTGAGATATACTAGAATCAGATTTGAGAGTAGAACAAAATTAGAAATGATTAAATATAAACATATCTAATAAATCTCATGTTTTAACTATTGCATGTATTTTACTACCATTGTTTAAAGATGTATTTTATTACTATGGTTACTATTGTATAAAATCAATTCTAGCATTTATAATTGATGTTAAATTATTAAAGGGAAATTCAAGTATGTGTAAATTCAAGAGAGAACTTTCAAGTCTGGTTAAATCAATGTACATGGTATATTAATGTTTGTTAACAGAATTATGTGGAGACCTTAGTTCAGAGTCGAAAGAGGCTTATTAACTTTTTTTAGATTAATGGCATTTCTGCTTAAAATCTGTATAAAGTCCTATAGCAAAGTATATGTGTATATGTACATATCCAAATTTTTTTTCTACTAGACATAAAATATTTAGGAAAATTCGGGGATTTTAAGTGACTTTTTTTGCAGCATGAAAATTACTATTTACTGTTGAGCTGTTTTGAATTTTCACTAGGAAAAATCTTTTGTGACAAATAGCAAACTAAAAATGGCTAAATATATTAATGTGTTGGCTTGAGATATATTTGCTATAGCAATTTTTAAAAACTATTCTTTTTGGAAGTAAATAATAGAATGAAGTTCATATTATGTACTATTTAAATAAATTTCAGCATATTTGTTTAGGGTAAAGCTTGCTTGTCTGGATTTTTACATATTATCCCTCAAACATTAAATTCAGTGGGTGCTTTTTTAAAAACACTCTTACTTTTGATATTGCTGACTGGATCTTTCTCATATTTTTCTTGCCAAATTATGTTGACTTGCTTTTCTTTATATCCTTCTTTTAATACTCCTTTGTGTTTTTTCTAGTTCAATTCTTTTGTCACCCTCTCAAGGGAACGTTGTCCCGAATGTAGTTCTGTGCTCATTTACTACAGCTTCAGCTATTTTTAAAATAGTTAACTTTTTCTCCAAGGTGCTCTTATTGGCTTCCAATCAGTTCTCATTTCTTTTTTATTGTTGTTAATCCTCATTGTAGGATATTTTTTCCATTGATTTTTAGAGAGAGTGGAAAAGAGGGAGGGAGAAAGACACACACACACACACACACATCGCTGTGAGAGAGGCTCATCGATTGGCTGTCTCCCATGCATGCCCTGACCAAGATTGAACCTGTGACGCAGGTACATGCCCTTGACTCTAGGATTCCATCCATATTTAGTTTCTAGGACTTAAAATTTTGGTTGTCAGCGACTCCTTTCCTGCCACCCATCCAGTTGGTCACTAAGTTTCCTGGGTTTTTGAAAAATGTATATTTAAAAAAGTACTAGGTTCAATGTGGAAAGGATAGTCTTTTTTAAAAAATTGGACTGGAATAGTTTTATATCCATGCAAAAACAACAACAAAAAACCAACATACCAAAAAAACCCCAAACCAACCAAAAAACTGAACCTTACACGATTACACTATTTACAGAAATTAACTCAGAACAGATAATAGATTTAGGTGTAAGAGAGAAAACTATACAACTTCTAAAAGAAAACAGAAGAAAATGTGATCTTGGGCTAAGAAAAAATTTATTACATGTCATAAAAACAATTGATTAAAAGTTGATGACATATGAATAAATTGGATTTCAGAGAATTAAAAATCATTTGAATATCACACAGATGTTTATTGCAGCTCTATTTATAATTTCCCAAACCTGGAAGCAACCAAGATGTCATTTTTAGGTAAATAAACTGGTACCTTCACACAATGGAATATTATTCAGCACTAAAATGAGTGATCAAGCCATGACAAGACAATTAGAAGCCTTAGCAATGTATACTAGTCAGTGAAGCAAATACTGTATGATAACTATATGACATTCTGGAAAAGACAAAACTATGGAGACTGTAAAAAGATCAGTGGTTGGCAGGGATTAGAGTGGAGGGAGGGATGAAT
Organism: Antrozous pallidus; assembly: GCA_027563665.1. NCBI lineage: Eukaryota > Metazoa > Chordata > Mammalia > Chiroptera > Vespertilionidae > Antrozous > Antrozous pallidus. The sequence goes on from CM050510.1 coordinate 38,704,660, forward strand.
AGCTGGAGTATAGAGGACTTTTAGGGCAGTAAAACTACTCTGTATGATTCTACAATGTCATATATGTCTCAAATCCATCCTATCTAATAAAAGAGTGATATGCAGATTGACCATCACTCCAACACACAAGAGGGCTGCCCCCATGTGGACACAAGATGGCCACCACAAGATGGCCAGCAGGAGAAGGGCAGTTGGGAGGGACCAAGCCTGCAAGGGAGGGTAGTTGTGGGCGATCAGGCCAGCAGGGGAGGGCAGTTAGGAGGGACCAAGCCTGCAAGGGAGGGCAGTTGGGAGTGATCAAGCCAGCAGGGGAGGGTAGTTAGGGGTGACCAGGCCGGCAGAGGAGGGAAGTTGGGGGAGACCCAGGCCTACAGGGAAGGGCAGTTGGGGGGAACCAGGCCTACAGGGGAGGGCAGTTGGGGGGAACCAGGCCTACAGGGGAGGGCAGTTGGGGGCAAACAGGCTGATAGGGGAGCAGTTTGACATTAATCAGGTTGGCAGGGGAGTGGTTAGGGGGTGATCAGGCTGGCACACAGAAGCAGTTAGGGATAATCAGGAAGGTGGGCAGTTGAGAAGTTGGGAGCCAGCAGTCCTAGATTGTGAGACGGATGTCGACTGCCCAATTGGGCCTGATCATGATTGGGCGGGCCTAAATGGGCATTTGGACATCCCTCAAGTGGTCCCAGATTGGAGAGGGTGCAGGCTGGGCTGAAGGACAGCCCCCCACCCCATGCATGAATTTCATGCACTGGGCCTCTAGTTGAATATACAATACCACGAATGAACTCTGTTGTAAACAGTGTGCCAGTGTGGGTTCATTGATTGTAACTCTCTGGTGGGGGATGTTGATAACAGATTAGGCTATGCATGAGTGGTGTAGGATTTATGGTAAATCTGTATCTTATCAATTTTTCTGCGAAATTCATAACTGCTCTAAAAAAATAGCTTTAAAAAAACAACACATGATAAGAAAACAAACCACAGACTATGGGTGTGTAGTGGGGATGGTAGGTGGCTATTTGTCTTCTTTATTTCTGTTTTCAGATATTTTAATATACATACTAGAGGCCCGCCGCACAGAATTCGTGCACTGGGTGTGTGTGTGTGTGTGTGTGTGTGTGTGTGTGCACGCACGCGCGTGTGTGTCTCAACCTGGCAGATAATAAATTGAAAATCTTGCAGTCTGAGAGCCCCATAATCAATCGCCCCAAACAGGGAGGCCCTGCTCACCTGGCTAGGGTTCTGTGATGGATCATCCCTGCAGAGGGAGGCCTCACCTCTCACTACAGCCTGCAGGTTGGTGGTCTGGGCCTCCCTCTTTGGGGCGATTATGGAGCCCCCTGATTGATTCCCCCAACGGCCAGTGGCCTGGACCTCCCTCTGCGGGCAACCAGTCGCATCACACTTGCCTCGGCTGGCCTGGCACCAGTGGGTGTCATAGCGTGGTTTTCTGGACAGTCATTCAGCTGTTTGGCCATTTGGTCGATTTGCATATTATGCATTTATTATTATAGATATTATTGATTTCAGAGAGGAAGGGAGAGGGAGAGATAGAAACATCCAGAATGCGATGCTACCTGCACAACCCCCATACGGATCGAGTCTACAACCCAGGCATGTGCCCTGACTGGGAACTGAACAGTGACCTCCTGGTTCATAGTTGGACACTCAGCTGCTGAGCCACTCCAGCCGGGCTCTTGTTGGATATTTAAAGTATGTTGTAGGTGTTTGAGGGAGCTTCCAGAGAAAGCAGACGGGCATCTTTTAGTCAAGCTTGTTTGAAGTTCTCAATTTAGTAAATGAGACTGAAAAATAAATGTAGACTAAGCCTGCATGTTATTAGCCTAAAAATACTCTGGTAGAGTTGCAGCTGTGCTCATTGCAGTGTTTTTTTTTTTTTTTTTTTCAGTGTTTTTTTTCTTTTTCTTTACAGATTCTAAAAGATGGCTGATAATTTGGATAAATTTATTGAAGAGCGCAAGGCCAAATTGGCCCAAGAAAAAGCAGAATTGGAAAGTGATCCCCCTTACATGGAAATGAAGGTAAAGTTAATCATTTCCTCTAAATATGTTTCATTAAAATTGTTTCTGAAGATTAGACATGTGTAAATGCAAACATCATCTTCTCTGAGTCAGAATCTTTAGTTCTGTAGTTTGGCTAAGCTGTGAGAGCCTGACTCAACAAGATTTCGAATGCAGTTTTTTATTTGTGCTGTTTTATATCTCATAGTTTCTCCTTTGTAGAGTTTTAATTAATACTTTGTGTTTCATACGTGATTAAGGGGCTAGCTCTAGGATAAGGAACTTTCAGAATAGAAACATAATAGATAAGAAAGCAAATTCTCATCCTCTGTGGGAAAAGTTAATATTTTAATGAATCATTATCTTAATTTTTGAAGCCTACAAAAGTGAATTTATTAGAATAGTTTGTTATTTTGTATACTTTATTTTCAGAATGTAAATTTATTAAAATGTTTCTGAAAGCAATGTCTGCAAAAGCTTTCTTAAGCTTTCCTAATCTTTGTTGAAAGTGATTCATCCATTTTAGCCATACTTAACTGAGATTGTGCTCGGGTACTGTGCTAGGCTCTGACAATGAAGTACTAATCTAGATGTGGCACTTCCTCTCATGGGCTCAGTATATGTAATAAGATACAGGATGTGGATTAATCTGTGCCATATGGTCCATCATAATGAGGATAACCACATACTGTATATTGGTTTGCCCAAGATAGTCCTGGTTTACCTGTTGTCCCAGTGTCTCATCTGTTTTACCATTCGTCTTGGACAAACGTATCCTGGTTGAAATGATAAATAATATGGACATCCTTATTATAATAGAATGCACATAGCTAACTTTTATTATATGTAAAATATGAATGAGGTAAAGTCTTACGAAGTTACATTGATATTTCACACGAGTTTGTGATATAAGTACTGTTATTAGCAGTTTCCAAATGAGTAAACTATGGCATGGAGAAATTAAGTACTGTAATGTGACTAGAGTGATAGCAGAACAAGACTTTGATTCCTGGCAACCCCAATCCTGTGCTTGTTCTCTTAACCACCACACTAGGTTGTCTCTCTGCCATAATTCCTGCCTCTTATAAGGAACGGTAGGAAGGACTTTAGATGTATTATCTCATATAATCATAATATCCCTGTGAAATAGATGGAGTTTTTTTGTATTTGTTTTACAGATCAAGAAAGTGAGGCTTAAGGGTTAAGTAATTTGTCCACATACGTAAGAGGTGGATTATAGATCTGAACCTTCATGTGTCCAGCTCCAAAGCCTATGCTCTTAACCATTCTCTAGTACTTAGGACTAGTTTACAGTGTTTGGAAAGAGTTACTACATAGCTTTAAATACAGCTTTATTATAATTTCTGATATTAAATAGTACATAAATAATAATGTTTAAGTCTTAGTTCAAGTATCACCTGTTCAGTGAGGGCTGGTGGTCTGGACCCCATTGTTTTTGGGCCTCCACACCATGCTGTATTGTTTTCCATAGTTCCTCCCTACCACTCTCTACGTATTACATGGCTTAATTATGTATTATGTTTATTGCTTGTTTCCACAATAGTTTATAAGCTCCAGGGAGGCACAGATTCTTACTTGTTTTTTTCCACTCATGTGTTTCCAATACCTGGGACAGTGCCTGGCAGGATCTCAGTGACTGTTGATAAGTGAATGAGCTAAATATTAGAACATTTATTATAGTATTAACTGCTTTTGTTTAATTCCCTAAACTTGACACTTAAATTTCTTCAATGATATACCATGTAATTTTGTGAAGTTATTAAATAAAAGTACTTAGATTAATTGTATATTTTGTAGGGTTTTTTTCTCCCCTCTGCTTTTGTAAATATTATATCTCTTTCAGGAAAAAGCATCAGAGAAGCTTTCTGAAAACAGTAAAATATTAATCTCCATGGCAAAGGAAAACATACCACCAAACAGCCAACAGACCAGGGGTTCCTTAGGTATGTCATTAGGTGTGCTAAATTGATTTTAAGATATTCTAAGCAGGCTGTTGTGAAAGAGCTTTGTCTTGTAAGACATAAAAGGTATTTTCAGAATCCTGGTAACTCTTTCCTTTCTAAAATCTTACATGTGACAGATCAACTACATGTGCAATACATATACTAAGAACCTTGTTTTTAAAAAAAATGCTATTGCCTTGATTATGATTTATGGAATTATAGCAGTAAGTATAACTAATAAAAAAGTAATTGAAAAATTTGAGTGTGTGTGTGTGTGTGTGTGTGTGTATGTGTGTATGAGAGAGAGAGAGATTAAGAGAGAGTTAATTATTAAACAAAAATGGACTTGCCTTTATTTAAAAATCAAAAAATTATGCTTAATGGATACAAACTCTTTAGTGAAAGACCATATCATTATTTAAAAAAATTCTTAATTGTAAATGACTATATATTATAATTGTAAAGAAGTTAATATTGCAGCTATACTAAATCTTTGATTATGGTTTGGTATGACAATATTTGGAAACTTTTTACCAAAAAGATTGTTGGTTATAAGGGGATGTTGAACAAGAGATTGAATAGTTAGTGGGCTCTTTGTCTCTATTAGAAAACCAGTTCTAAGTGAATGCCATGTTTTTAGTATTCAGTACATAGATAATGCTTTCAATTCTGATTTTCTTAAAAATTATTGGCTAGTATACAGCTTTAGTGAACTTAAGCATTATACGTATTTTGGTTAAGTTCCTTAATCTCTAAGGCCCTCAATTTTTTTTAAATCTGTAACAGAGAAGTTGAATGAGTTTTTAGTCCTAAATTTTTCTGAATCAAAAGTTTGATTATTACAAGTATAATATTTTAAAAATGTAATGGCAGGTTTTCTCAAGCACTGAAGTCAGATAGAGTTACTTTGACATTCTGGGGTTGCATGTTGCTTTGGGCTGTGGATGTCATGGTTTTGTGACCTAGCACATGTTATTTAACTTGTTTGTTTCCTTGCCTTAAGAATTGGCATCTACCTTAAGAGATTTTTGTGGCCGTAATCTTCCATATATGTGAAATCCTAATATGCAAAGTGTCCCCTTGGGAGTTCAACTGGAGTTCAATTGCTCACTATGATGTGTGCTGACCACTACGGGGTGGTGTGGAACAAAGGCAGGCCCCAAACAGCAGTTGGTAGCTGGGGAAGGGAGGTCCTGGACGGCAGCCTCTAGGGACCCTACCCATGCATGAATTTCGTGCACTGGGCCTCTAGTTGAATACATACGAAAAGATGACTGCACATAATTGGCGGACAATAAATTTTAATTCCCGACCTCTTTTGCATCTTTTTAAAAGTCAGTTTTTGACTTTTTTATATTAAGAATTATTCTTTTATTACATTCACAAATGATGGTGAGTTTAAAATTGAAGATACAATGACCTCTGCCTGTTTCTTGGGGCTCTGTCCTAGGCCCTGTTTTCATTTCATACATTCTGGTCTTATTTAACATAAGTGTATTCATGTCTTCTAAACCTCTATCTAGTTCCCAATTTTTTAAATGAACTCCAGATCTATCTATCTAATTTCCTACTGGACATCTTTACTTGGATGCCATGACCTCAAAATCAACATGTACAACATTGATTTTGTTCGTCTCAAATTTTTGGTGCTCTGGGGAGCTGGTTGCCTCGTCATCCTTGACTCCTCTCTTACCTTTATAGTCTACAGCAAGTAATTTCTCAAGTCTAATTGATTCTAATGCCCAAACCTCAATAAGTTTACTTTTCTCTAATCCCATAGATGTTATTTGATGTGGGCCTCCATTGTTTCTCACTTAAGATTTCTTTCTTCCTGGTGTTCTTTTGTTTTACAGTCTACCCTCTTGGCTCAGTCCCTGTATTGCCTGCCCATTGATAGCCTTCCAAAAACCAAATCTGATCTCTGCTTTAGACCTTTCAATGGCTGCTTGTTTCCTGTATGATGATTTTATCCTTTTATTACTTTTACCACATTGTGTTGGTCATTCCTGCCTTCTGTTCCTATAGCATAGGTTTTCCCTGGAAGAATAGTTTTGAACTTGTCCTTTCTATTGGCTGCCAGCTTGCCTGACACTGTATATTCACTGCCCAGCACAGTGCCTGGTACTGTGGTACTTAGAGAAGATATTTTGAATGAAGGAGTGAAAGTCTCCATTGCAAAAATAAATTCTCTTGAATGTGTAGGATTTACTTTTCATGGAATGTTTTCTTTTATTGCCAAATGAAGCAGTAATTATTTTTATGCTCATTGAGTTTTATTAAAGAAGAATGTGTAATTAGACTAATTTTATAACTTATCAGTATTCAGTTACTGACCTCTTGCCTGGATAACTGTGGCCTTAATATTAGATTAAATATATAATTTTTGATAATGGGAAAATATAATTTTGCAATAGTTTTCCTTTGATGATCTTATCTAAGAATTATAAAACAAACTGGAAATAAAGATTAGTTTTGGAAACTATATATTGAATTAAAACTGTGATACCATACTTTGAATGAGTAATTAAGCATAGTAGCTATTAGGAGAATATAAATTGGCAGTATTTATTTTAGCTAATAAAAGCAATCTTTTTATAACTCATAGTTCAACTCTCATGCAACAGTACATTTTTATGATTTTGTAAATTATTGTGTTAGATATTGATGAAATTCATGGATAAGGTTTATCTATGTGGCTCATTCTTTCACCATTGTACCTCTCACAAAAGGATTTGATGAGCATTACAATGACTTCTGACACCAACTACCCAGAGTCTAAACTTCACAGATTAAGGTCATAGTCCTCCTCAAGGCTTCTCTTATCTGAAGCACCAGATGCAAGTTCAGAGGTCCACCGGCCATCCTCACTTCTATCCAGTCGGTCACATATATGGGGAAGGGGGTACACTACTCCTCATTTTGATAATTCACTAGAATGACTTACAGGAGTGCTATACTTACTATTATAGTGTTGTGAGAGCAAAAATACAAAAATCAGAACCTGCCAAAAGGATAGACACGTAGGGGATGGTCTGAGAGAGTGCAGACATGAAGCTTCTGTCAGCCTCTCTGTCGTCAGAGAGGCATGGTCACTTTCTCAGCATATCAGTATGTGACAGTGTAAAGACTGTTGTCAACTGGGATGTGATCTAAGCTTTGGGGTCCAGTGTTTTTATGGAGTTTCATTGTGTAGTCATGATTGATGGAATCATTGGCCACCTGGCTCAGTCTCCAGTTCCCTTACTTTGAGGTCAGGCTGATGTCAGATGGCTCAAAAGTCCACGTTTGGTCTTTTCTGGTGTGACCAGTTCCCATCTGTGCCGTCTCTTTAGCACAAACTACCTAGGGGCTCACCATGAGTTGCCTTCTTAGTATAAACTATCAGGTATGGTCATGGGGATTTACTACAAAGACCTTCCCATCACTTGAAAAATTCCAGATATTTGAAGTTACCTCCCAAGGTCCACTGCCTTTTGTGCCCAGCTTTGGGCCACTTTGTGGGAGCTACAAAATATCTGCAGTTGGTTGTCACTTGTGCTGGGTTTGGAGGGACTTGGGAGAGGCTACGCTGCAAATTGAGGCCATTTGCCACTGGTTCTGGGCTTGAGTGCATTTAGTGGGCGCCATGATGTTAGTGGAGGCTAGCTGTCACTTATGCTGGGCTGTGGCTGCTTAGTTGAAGCGACACTAGCCACAGCTTAATGCCAGCCATGGGCCCACCTGATGGGAACTACAATGCAACTTGAGACAGTTTGTCACTGTGTCAGGCTTGGGACACTTAGCAAGAGGTACACGTTACGGCAAGACCAGCAACTGCTTATTTGGGATTGTGGACTTTGAGAGATTTTTGGAAAGTTCACAGCATCAGCCAAACAGGACAATTGTGTGAAAAGCCACTGGAAGCCACTTAGATGGGCCATGCTATTAGATAGAGGAGGAGTGTCAGGGAATAATCAAGGCAGGGTAAACGGTGTTAGCCAGGTTAGTGGAGTGCTCTGATTTGGAGACTTCTGAGTGCCTTCCAGATGGGTGAAGGGAGTGTTCAGCAAAGGATCAATGGCACCTACCTGCGCTTCTGTCCCAGAGATAGCTTCCCTGACCTCTGCCCCTCCATCCCTTGCCCTGAAGCCTGTCAGTTTAGCTCCTCTCGAATGTCCCTGGTGATTTTTGACCTGCCAACATGAGTCCAGAGTGAGTGCAGGCCCCTTAAGAGGAACACCTGGGACTCCAGCAGCCCTCGATCTCACTTGGACATAAACCCTGCCAGTTTTCAGAGCAGATGGTGTGGGGACTCCTTGGCTCTTTTACCCTGGGCGGGAGCCCAGTGTGAAGCTGGGACTCCTCACCTTCCGGGAGCACTTCTGAAACATATTCCTTCTGATTCTTAATCATCACATTGTGGTTGCAGGCCTGCCCATTCCGCATTTCTGCCTTCCACCAGTCTCGTTGTGGCTTCTGTGAATTATGTTCAGCTGGTTTTCAGGTAGTTCTCAGTGGTGATTGTTTGGTGGTTCTATGATTTAGTTTGGATTTTGAATACTGTTGTGGGAGGAGGTGAACACAGTGTTTACCTACTTTACTATCTTGACCATCCTAGTGCGGAATCACTTAGGAATTTGTAAGGGGTTTAGGAGCCCTGTGTTAGGAGTGGGGTCAAAGATAAATATTAAAACAAGAGATGCTTCCAGTGTTCTTATCACTTAGGAAATTAGAAGGGTTTTAGGTACTTTGTGGCAGAACTGGGGGTAGAGACCAATCTATATATTTTGTATTACCTAACAGCTTCCCAATCCTGCCCTTCAGTCTTGTTAAAGCAGCATTTTGTATAAAATTTCATAACTAGAATCTCTTTTTTTTCTATATATGGTAGCATATTTCCTGTTTTGCATTTGAAGGTAGTACTTCTGTGATTAATAGCATAGGGACACGGCCATGACCTCTGGAGAATAAGAAGCAACCTAATGCATCTATTAAACCTGGAGCAGTTACTGTCTGCTGCAAAGGTTTCCACTACAGATGACGGAGAAAAGTGTCCTTGCCCTTTCTGTTGGATTGTGGTAGAGAAGATTGGATGGAGGAATATAGGAGGAAAAATGGTAACAAAGGAATGAAACATGGAGAGAAAATTTTTACAACTCAGAAATAATGTTGTAAATAGAGAAAAATCTGTGGTATTTTCTCCCCCAAAAGAATCTGAAATTTGAGTTAAAAAAAAAATCAGTCTAGTCTGGTGTAAAACTGTTAATAAACCACCTTATCCTTGAGTGAAAGGAAAGTTAATTATGTACCAAACTGATTGGTACTTGGAGTAGATTATGGAAGGTGTCAAATGGCACTGTGTTATATTGAAATTATTAGTATCCTTGTTTCTGGTCTAGATTCGGTGCCTTTGGGGAAGCACTTATACTTCTCAACAGAGCCTGCTATTCTTAGAAAGGCCTGTCTGTGAGGCCTGGCTCTTGACTAATGTCTGGAACCTAGCTGGTAAACAGTTTCTGTACTGCCATAAAGCTTTCCCTAAATGATAAGAGTAGTTCATTGTCCCTAAATTGTTTGTATAAACCATGTGATTTATGCAGGAATGGCTGCTTTCCTTTTGGGGAGTCTGGTACTGCTAGTCAAGAGTGTGCCTGTATGGCCATCTCACAATAGAAGCTTAGGGCACTAAGTCTGTAATGAGCTTCCCTGGAAGGCAACACTTCACATGGGTTGCCACAACTTCTTGGAGGAATTAAGGGTGTCCTAGATGATTCCTCAGGGAAGAATTCTTGGAAGTTTGCATTTAGCTTCCTCTGGGCTTTGCCCCATATACCTTTTTCCTTGGCTAATTTTGCTTTAGATTACAGATTACTAAAGTAAGATAAGAGATTTTACTCTATTACTAGAAATTATTTGATATGATTTTTTAAAATATATTTTGTTGATTTTTTTACAGAGAGGAAGGGAGAGGGATAGAAAGTCAGAAACATCAATGAGAAACATTGATCAGTTGCCTCCTGCACACCCCCTACTGGAGATGTGCCCGAAACCAAGGTATATGCCCTTGACCGGAATCGAACCTGGGACCTTTCAGTCTGCAGGCCGATGTTCTATCCACTGAGCCAAACCGGTTTTGGCTTGATAGTATTTTTAAAAATTCATTTTAAATACAGTTAAGTTCAAAGAAATTTGGAAAGAATTATAAAGGAAGGAAAATTACATTGTAATTTAAAAATAACATCAGAGTTCAGCTGATGTTGCTCAATAGTTGAGCAGCAAACTATGAACCAGGAGGCTGTGGTTTAATTCCTGGTCAGGGCACATGCCCAAGTAGTGAGATGCTCCCCAGTAGGGGGCGTGCAGGAGGCAGCTGATCAATGATTCTCTCATTGTTGATGTTTCTATCTCCTCCATTCTCTCTGGAATCAATAAAAATATATTTAATAAACTATCAGAAAGCAAGCAATAGCTGATTTTACATTGCAGAAAAGTTCTAGAGTTTAGACTAAGCTAAAAAAATGTGGTGACTTTTGGTGAAAGTAGACAAAAGGAAATAGTTGATTTTGTTTACTAATTTTTAATTGCACTTTCTAACTATTTTTTTTTTAGCATATTTAATCTTAGGTTTCTCTCTCTCTTTTTTGTTAATCCTCATCTAAGGATATATTTTCTATTGTTTTTAGAGAGAGTGGAAGCGAGGGAGGGAGGAGAGGAGAGAGAGAAACATTGATGTGAGATACACACCTACCTGTTGCCTTCCACAAGCACCCTGACTGGGGTTGGGAAGGAAACCTGAAATCCAGGTATGTGCCCTTGACTGGGAATGGAACTCGAGATTATTTGGTGTGCGGGCTAATCACTAGGCCACACTGGCCAACACAGTTTCTTTCTTTCTTTTTTTTAAAATATATTTTATTGATTTTTTACAGAGAGGAAGGGAGAGGGATAGAAAGTCAGAAACATCGATGAGAGAGAAACATCGATCAGCTGCCTCTTGCACACCCCCCACTGGGGATGTGCCCACAACCAAGGTACATGCCCTAGACCGGAATCGAACCTAGGACCCCTCAGTCCGCAGGCTGACGCTCTATCCACTGAACCAAACCGGTTTCGTCGAGTTTCTTTTATTATAAACTAAATTTCAGACATTCTGCCTTTCTTGTTCAGTTTGTACATGTGGGTGATTTGTAATAATACTTTTATACTTGGAAGTTTGGGTACAGTATTCTACTCAGTTAATATATTCATATCTCTGATATGTCAGCTGCTTAGGTAAAGGCCTATTATTATTTCTTATGATTTGTCCTTTATTCATACATAATATTTTCTCATAGTAATATAATAATGAAAAGAGGAAACTAAGTGTTCCATGGTAATTATTTTATAAAGTATTTATTATGAGTGCTATGTTAGAAGGTATATTGATTTTTAAAAAGATGATGTATTTTAGTTTTAAATATTAAATATAACTCACAAATACTGTAGAAGCCAAATACTTGTAATTGGTGTAGTTTTAAAGCATAATGTTAACTATCTTAGAGTCATTTCTGTTGTGCTTGGTGAAGTGACATCACTTCACATTACTCTAAGATGACAGTAAGGCCTTACTTGCCACCAGAACCTCCAGAAGACAGCTGCTCTGAATAAGTAAGTCTGACCATGTTTCTTAGCTCATTAAGTCCACTGAGAGGCCATTGGTAATGCACAGCTTTAGGTGAATATTTAAACTGTTCCATATAGTTCTTAATTTTATTTCTCTGACCTACCTTTAACGCCATAAAATGATGGTGCTAGATGACAAAAATAAGAATTAAAAAGTTAGCATTTTCTGTTGACTAAATCTTAATAAAATTTTAAATAATTCAGAAGACATTATATATTACTTTTTAAAAAGGCAATTATTATATTATTTGAATCAATGGTAAAAAACAAGTACTCCTGATAAATAAAAGTAAACAGTATGAACAGTATTTTACAAATGAAAATGAATCACATTTTTCCCCCTATTTCACATAAGTCACCAAGCAAAATTGAAAAACAGCCCAGGCGGTGTGGCTCAGTGGTTGAGCATCGACTCATTGATTCCCGGTGCCTGGGTTGCAGGCTTGATTACCAGTAGGGAGCATAGAGAAGGCAGCTGATGGAGGTTTTTCTCTCATCGATGTCATTTCTCTCTATCCCTCTCCCTTCCTAAAATCAACATATTTTTAAAAAATCGAAAAACAGTAGGAAAAACCACCTTAAACACATGACTTTTCAGAAAGCCGTAAATTACTTGTTCCCTGAGAAGAAAGCTCAACATGTTGAGAGGCATCATCCTTGCTGCCTGTTGTCTTTTTCTCTTTGACACGTAGAGCATCCTTTGTGACTACGTAACTACAGATAGGTAACTCTGGTTACCAGTAATTATGCTCCCTCCCTCTACACAATCAGATGAAAAGCAAAAAGGAAATATTAAGAATAGTGTGTCCTTCCTGTCTTTCCTTCCTCATACTCAGGCGTTTATTTATTTATTCATTAACTTCTTAATTCAGTGAGCATTTCTGGGGGACAAGTTGTGTGCAGGTATTATAAAATTGAATAAAGCATGGACTTGGCTTTACTGTATTTAAAAAGTACGTTTTATTGATTTCAGAGGATGGGAGAGGGGGGAAAGAGAGAGAGAGAAATATCAATGATGAGAGAGAACCACCGATTGGCCTCCTCCCACTGGGACCAAGCCCACCACCTGGTACGCGCTCCTGATTGGAGTCAGATCTGGGACCCTTCAGTCCATAGGCTGACACCCTATCCATTGAGCCAAACCAGCCAGTTTATAGTTTAGTTTCTTTTGTGGTACTCTATTCTTTTTTTTCTTTTTTTTTGTGGTACTCTATTCTTAATGTAAGAATTCAAACATCCTCTCTGTAGGCTTAAATTCTGTATCTTTAAAAATGAGGTTTAGATTCCTTTGTGAGGAAGAATGCCTTTCTAGGATGAGTTAAAATTCTAGGCATCTGGAATGCTTTAGATTCTTTTGGAAAGAAACCTGGGAGTCTGAGTGAGAGGTGTCCTAAGGAATCTATACCTACATTCCTCAGGGGTTAAATAGGCTAGAAGTGTTTATAAAGAGAATGCCACAGTGTTTATAGTAGAAGGTGGAATTTAGTATCGCAGAAAAATCAATAAACATTAATATTTATGCTACTTTGGCCTGTTTGCCCCTGAAATAGCTCAATGATGTAATAAAGCAGTGATATGACACTTTCATGATAAGTTCCCACCATTTAACTGCATTGTGAAGAATAAGGCACACAAATGGTGATCCGTATCAGCTCAGACAGCAGTCATTTTCTTCATCTATATTGATTGTCGCTGACTCTAAAGAAATTTTTTATTTTGTTTAGAAATATTTTTTTATACTATAGTATTGTATTATAGGACTTAAAAAGGTAGGGGGCTTTAAAAATCAAATACTTATCTGATATCTGTACTTACATAGTATTTAGTATTTAAAATATTCAAAAAGTATTTAATGTGATAACAGCTTTATTGAGGTATTATTGATATAGCATAAAGTTTACCCATTTAAATTATATAGTTTAGTGGTTTTTAGTGTGTTTATAAGTTGCGCAGCCATTATTATTGTCATCACCCAAAATGTAATTTTATTTTTGAACTCTATGAAAGGAAAAACCCTGCTCAAAATTGAAATTTTTCTTGAAAAATTATCCTTTTACTGAGTTTTTGTTTGGGATGATAAAAAATTTTTCATAGTGGTGATGGTTGCACATTTTAAATGAACTTAATGGCACTGAATAGTTAAAATGGTAAATTTAGTATATATTTTTGCACAATAAAAATTAATATTCATTTATGTGAAATCAAAATTTGTAGCTAAACTTTAAAAGTTTTTAGAAATTTCAGTTTGAGAAACACGTCACTAATTTTTTTCAAATATGTCATAGCAAGGATATTCTTATAGGTTCAAAATCATGTTATTAATTTTCATATTGAAAACAGACATTAGCATGTTGTAAGTATTTTTATAGAAATTTCAGTGGAATTAAGAAGTGAAGCTTTTCTTTGCTTTAATTTTTCTGTCCTTGAAAAAACAAGGTGCCAAACAATGCAGAACTATTATATAAAGGGGGAATTAGTAAATATAACACACACGCACACATATACATGCACATGCACATGTGATAACATATAGTAACTCTGTGGATGCATAAAAAGTTTCTAGAAGGAGACAAGAAGAAATAGTAATGTTAGTTCTGGGCAGGAAAGCTGGGTAGCGGGGGTTCACGGGTAGGAGTGATATTTTCCAATATATGGATTATTACCTATTAAAACATTTTAAATAAATATTATCCTCATCCTAGTCTCAGAATCAGCATGACTGTGTTCCTTCCTATACTGTGCTGTTACAGGGGAGTGTATTGAAATTAAGATTGGTTTGAAAATGAGCTACATTACTTTAAGAAGTTGTTTTCTTTCTAGGACTTGATTATGGATTGAGTTTACCACTTGGGGAAGACTATGAACGGAAGAAACATAAACTAAAAGAAGAATTACGGCAAGATTACAGACGCTATCTTACTCAGGTAAAAAGTTCTGTTAATTAGTTGAGTCTCATGTTTCAGAAGTCATCGAGCCTGCAACCCGGCATATGCCTTTAACAGGAATGGAACCTCTTGGTTCATGGTTCGACACAACTAGTGAGCCACACTGGCCAGATTTTAAGTTTTAAAGTTCAATTAGCTTTTTAGGTTATAAGCATGATGTTTCTAGTCATCCTAAGATATTCTTAGTTTTTAAACTACTTTATGATGTTTGTTCCAAATTTATAAATGCTCTCTTATTTATTCTGATTTTCACTTGGAGAGAAAGGACTTTGAATACGTTTCATCAATGGTTTGTTTCCCTTGACTTTAGGGTATTACAGAAGCAAAGAGAAAGGTAGGATTGCCTGCAAAATGTTCTCCTTTAGATTTTTATTTTTATTTTTTTAGATCTAGTAGCTTGCAATCATTGGCATTTATGATGTTGCTGCTGTCATGGGAAAAATAGCTTCATTTGTGGTTTTGAGACTTTTAAATGGCACCATTTTATAATTTTGCTTTTAGCAAGATGACATGATTTTTCATTAATTCAGTTAAGCATTATTTTTGATTTCTGCTTGCATTTGTTTTTGTTGTTTTCTTATGCATCCTTTAGAAATGTTCTGTATCTGTTGTAATAAGTCCATTTGTTTTCATCATGCAAGTTTTGTTCTTCAAATTGTGCTATCATCACATAAAAATTGATAAAATAGTAGGATTTTCAAGGTATTTTAACATGTTTTTGAACTGTGTGTTGTCAGGATTTGCAGATATTTTTGCATCCAAACATGTAAATTAACTTGTAAATGTATATTGGAAAATAAGGACAGTCTTATAAAACTATTTAAAAAAATAGTCTCTCACATCCATTCAGCATTCAACCAACACTTTTTAAACACCATGAAGATGTATGAGGTATGAATCCTTCTTCAATGGGCTTAGAATCTATTTGTAGATATAATATTCATACAAAAGTGATAACTCTAAATGAGAAGGGTAGTGTGATTAGGAAAGGCCTCAGTGTTATTTTGTAAGACATGATAGGATAGAATTTGGATGTTCTAGAGGGCATTCAAGGGAGGAGGGAAAGGTTTTCAGATGGGGAGTTTAGAATAAAGGGGGGCTTGCCGGGTAGATTTTAGCTTTATATGAATGGGTCAGGGAGGTTTACCAGCCTAGCTGAGTTAGATTCTTTTTGAGAGTAGTAAGAAGTAATCATGTAGCTAGAGAGGTCTGGTTAGAAGGCAGTAAATTTTTAACTTGGTGTATAATAGGCAGTGGTGATATAGTAGACCTGCTTAAGCAGCCTATGAGGAGCTTTGTAACTGCTTTAGGACAGTTAGTTGTACATGTTAGAGACTCTTGTCCTAAATTAATACCACGGATTTTTAACTGATCCTCTTCCATTAATTCTTAGACCATTCTCCATGCTGCTTTACAGAATGATCTTGCCTTTTACTGATTTAAATACTTCAGTGTCTTTTCACTCAGTCTTCAGGATAAAAATTTGAATCCTGTAGGATGGCATGTGAAGTCTTCCATGATCCAGCCTGCCTCCCTGGCCTTGTACCTCCAAATCCCCTTTATTGGGTGGGGTTTTCCTCTGATAGCTAACATTTTCACTTGTGGATTTTATGGTACTTCATAGATACATGATTTTTTTAATTTCTTTATTGATTAAGGTATTACATATGTGTCCTCATCACCCGTCACCTCTTCCAATCCCCCCATCCCCCATAACCACTTATGCCCTCACCCCCCTGGAGGCCATGTCCATTGGTTAGGCTGATAGGCATGCATACAAGTCCTTTGTTTGATCTCTTCACCTTACCCCTACCCTCCAATACCTTCCCTCTGAGGTTTGACAGTCAGTGCTTCTCTGTCTCTGGATCTGTTTTTGTTAATCAGTTTATGTTGTTCATTATATTCTACAAATGAGTGAGAGCATATGATATTTATCTTTCTCTGACTGGCTTATTTCACTTAGCATAATGCTCTCCAGTTCCATCCATGCTCCAGTTTAAAGCACCTTTTCCTCTTTTTTTTCTTTTTCCTCTTCTTAAAGAATACCTTTTAGCATTTCATATAATACTGGTTTGGCATTGATGAACTCCTTTAGCTTCTTCTTATCTGTGAAGCTCTTTATCTGACCTTCAATTCTGAATGATAGCTTCGCTGGGTAGAGTAATCTTGGTGTTGTAGGTTCTTGCTATTCATCACTTTGAAAATTTCTTGCTACTCCTGTCTGGCCTGCATAGTTTCTGTTGAGAAATCAGCTGACAATCGTATGGGTGCTCCCTTGTAGGTAATTAAGTGTTTTTCTCTTGGTGTTTTTAATATTCTCTCTGTCTTTTGCTCTTGGCATTTTAATTATGATGTGTCTTGGTGTGGTCCTTTTTGGATTACTTTTGTTTGGGGTGCTTTGCACTTCCTAGACTTGTAAGTCTATTTCTTTCACCAGGTGGGGGAAGTTTTCAGTCATTATTTCTTCAAATAGATTTTCAAAATCTTGCTCTCTTTCTCTTATTCTGGCACCCCCATAATTCTGATGTTGGTATGCTTGAAGTTGTCCCAGAGGCTTCTTACACTATCCCCAAATTTTTGGATTCTTTGTTCTTTTTGCTTTTCTGGTTGAGTGTTTTTGGCCTCTTGGTATTTTAGATCTTTGACTTGATTCTTGTATTTATCTGGTCTGCTGTTGGGTTACTGTAAAATATTTTTTATTTCAGTCAGTGTATGTTTAATTTCTAGTTGGTCCTTTTTCATATCCTTGAGGGTCTCACTCATATCCTTGAGGGTCTCGCAAAACTTATCGGCCTTTTCTAGGAACCTCTTGCAAAACCTTATAACCGTGGTTTTGAACTCTATATCTAGTCATTTGTTTTTTTCCATTTCTTTCGTTTGTGACCTGTTTCTTTGTCCCCACATTTTTACTGCTTTCCTGAGTTGGTAGGGTAGCTTTGTGTGCTAGGTATCTCGGCCTCCCCTGGACACTCTTGGTGCACCCCTTTGTGGACTGTGAGTACAGCCTTGTTGCAGATAAGTCTTGATTGTTGTTATTCTCACTGGGAGGAATTGACCCCCAGGGCAACTGGCTGTGAGGATGAGCTGTATCTACACTGGGAGACAGCCTTATGCGACAAGACTTGCAAATTTGCCAAAGCCTCTGTGCTCAGCTTGGATGGGGTCGAGTTTCTGGGTGGGGTGGAATTTCAGGATGGAGCCGATAGCCTTGGCTTCCATTCGGCCCCGCCCCACGAGGTCACTGGGTCTTAGCGTCTGCAGGCAATTGCTGCAAGCACCTCTGCGAGAAAGGTGCTCTCAAGTTTCACCTGCTGCCAGACCATCCAGTCTTTCCCTCAGTGAATCCAGAATCCCAGATTTTCGCCTGGCCCCGGGGTTCCGTGCAGTCGGAACTCCTTTCTCCCTTCCGCCAGACCATGCCAGTTGCACAGTGAACAGTTCGCCCTCACTGTGGGCATTTGTGCGTGTGACTCCAGAGCTCTGCCCTTGGCTGTTCCCCCGAGATTTCGCCTCACAGTCCAGATTTCCCCCGTAAGGTCCTGGATCCCCAGGTTTCGAGTGCAATCTGAACTGGGTTCAGTGCAGCCTGGAGTTTTTGTCTCCTTTCCACTAGAGCACCCCTGCCAGGCATTCAGATGCCCCATCTTCTCTGGCTCTGCGTGCCCGTGAGTCTCCGTACCTTAGGCTTTGCAGCGGCTCTGATTATCCGTGTGCATTTCTGTTTTCTTCTAGTTTTAGAATCCCCAGTCAGCCAGCCCTCTTGTGGTTCTGGATGATGTCCGCCTTGTCTTTTAGTGGTATTCTTGAAATTGTTGTGCACAGCAGCAGCCTAGATGTTTACCTATGCCGCCATCTTGGTTTCTCCTAGATATATGATATTAAACAAAGAATGGTGGTGGGATGCATAAAAAGAAATTGCCTTTAGTAAAGGGAAAGAGATAAAGGAGTAAAAATGTTTAGAGATAAAGGAGTAAAAATGTTTAAATTCAAAGGATGGTGAAGTTTTTGATGTTGGATAATCAAGAATGTTGTTGTGGTAGAGGAACAATAGTTCCTTAATATAAAAGAGACAGTTTTGGTTGATATCCGAGAAAGGGAGAGTGGAAAGGAAAGCAAAGAAAAAGAAAATGACATAGAATATGGGGATGTGGCTGCAGTGGCTTCCTTGACCCTTGGATTTTGTACACTTTTCCAAGTCCCATTCTTTCTGTATTTCTTGTAGCTTTGGGACCCCAGGCTTGTAGATAGCATGAATATTTAAAAATGATCAAATCTTTAAACTTTGTTAATGAGAACCATTAAAACAGTTATTATATCTACCATGTTCTTTCCTGTTTTTAGAATAAAAGATACTTGACCATCTAACAATGCAAGGAGGACATAGTCTCAGAAGAACAGTTGTTAAATTGATTCAGTCAACTTATGATTTCAGCCCAGGCCTCTCTCCTGAACCTCAAATTTTTGTAGTTGGCTACCTATTTGAGATTTTCATTTAGAAATTTAATGAGTATCTCATGTTGAACATGTCTAAAAGGGAATTCCAGATTTCTGTTTTTCCCAATCCTATTTCCTAGAAACTTGGACTACCTGTAGGCAGTTCTTTTTAAGTATTTACTAGGAGCTCTGTGCATGAATCTGTGCACTTGTAGCTCAATGCCCCACCCCGCCCTCTTGTAGCTCTCTGCCTGCTGCCCCACCCTCTTATAGCTCTCCACTGCTTATAGATCAGTTGTGATGTTATGGTGCCCTGGCTAATTTGCATATTTCTCTATTATTAGATTTTGTCTTAGCAGTTATCACCTTCTAATGTATATTATGTTTATTCTTTTTTGTCAGTTTCCCCTGTTGAATGTAAGCTTTAGGAAAGCATGGTTTCTGTTCTCTTCACTGACGAGTCTAAAATGTTTCAAACAGTTTTGAACATAGTAGGCACTCAGTATTTATTGAATGAATGAGTGATTGGTTAAAATTCTTTTTATTTTTTGCAACACTCATTGTATTGGCCTTATTGTTTATTTTTTTCATTATATTGATAATTTCAAATATCACTCTGGACCTGGATTAGGAATGGGGAATTGCTCAGTGAAGGAGTGAGGTGCTTTATCTCTCTCTTCCCAGGATTGGAACAGGAGTGTGTTCTGTTGTACATGTTTAACTCTACAAATAATTCAGTTTATTGTTTACCTTGATATATAGGGGGTTGAGTAATCTGACTCAGGAGTCAGATTATTTCCCTTGATAAATAAATTTAGATTTCTACCAACTTTCAGATTAGCTTTTGTAGCACAAATTGAATTATTAATAAGTTTAGATTTAATGAAACTTTATTAATTTAATTTTATTAGTCTGTTCCCATATTTTGAATACAACATTATTGTAGTAGTTAGTACATTGTATTGTAGTTATTTATTTATGTGTTTGTTTACCCAACTGGATTGTAAATCTCTTGATTATAGGGAACATACGCTTATTTTTGTCTCCCAATCACCTAAAAAAAATAACTGAAAAACATTACAGGTCAATAAATGCTTGTTTAATGAATAAATAAGAGGCATGGAGCTGGACAGGTTAATAACTATTGATTATTTAATCCTCATAACCTACTTATATAGATGACACTCCTGTTTTACAGACAAAGAAACTGAGGCAGAGAAGTTAAAAAAGTTACTCCAGATTATATACTACTAAGCAGCAATATCAGCAAGTTGGGGATTGTATAATTTTTTTACTAGTCCCTTGTGTTTGCTTTTTAGTATTCAAAGAGATAGTACACTTTTTATCTTCCTTGATCCCAAATACCAGCTTTGGTAAGTAGGCAGAGCAGATACCATTCTCATTTGATAGAAGAAGAAAGTGTGGGTCAGGGAGGTTAAGTGATTTGCTTAGTGTTGTTGCACATCAGAAAAATGTTGGGGCTACTTCTAGAACCTAGCTCTTAGACTCCTGGTCTAATGCTCTGAATACTACACTGCATTACCTGAATGTTTACTGAACAAAAATGGAAGGACACATAAAGAAACTTTCTTCATAGTTTATATCTTTTGACATTTTAGTAGGTAGCCACTTAAAATTGTAGGAAAAATGTTATTGCAGTATGCATAGGATATTTGTGAGGAAGTGTAAATTTTCCTTAACAAAAGAATAGTAGAGCATCAAGAGTGAAGAGGAATATGAATTAAGAAACAATTTCTTCTTTTCTCATGCTTTATAAAATCACCTTGAATCAATACCCGTGTGTGTGTGTGTGTGTGTGTGTGTGCGCGCGCGCGCGCGTGCGCATATATATATATATATATATATATATATATATATATAATGAAAATTAAGATTTTTACTTTCTGCTTCAGGGTGTTGTTGATTGGAAGAAAATTCTCTTTTCCTAATTGTGATTTCGATAGATTTGTAGTTTCCGTCTTCATCTCCATTTCATTCTTTTGCTCTGCATAATGTAATAGCTTAGAATATCTGACTTAAAGATACATTTATGAAATCTTTTATAAAGGCAGTTAATTAATATGTTTTTTTATGTGTATATGCACAGAAAAATTTTCTGTCCACGAGTGAAACAGACCCATCTACTCTGGGAGTTTCTCTTCCTATTGGTGACAGGTTATCTGCCAAGGTAAGTAGATGGGAGTAGTTATTGTGGGTAGCAGTTTTATGAGGGATCACAATCATGAAAAAACATATTCCAGATTTAAATGCAAACAGATTCCATCATTTTCTGTACTTGAATATATGTATTTTTCCAAAAGTCTGCAGAGTCTCAGGCTGTGCTGCTTAAGAATTTTTTTCAACATTACATTTAAAACTATGTAATGTGACATATTTCTTTAATATGTTGATCAATTGACTATTCATAATTTACATTTTTCAGCATTGGTTCCTGAGCTGTAAAGTCTATGCTCTGTAACACAGCAAAATGAATGAATGGCAGAATATACTGAACTTTTATGTAGGTTGAGGATTGGGGTGATTTAAATGTCTATTTCAATCATGCCATAAATACATATACATACTCTTTAGAGGTTTCAACAGAACATTTACATTATAATGTTTTGTTGTCTATGATAATTTAATGTTTTTATATTTAAAATGGTTAGCAGCAGGCCTTTTGAGAGGGGGTGGGAGTTGGAGCAGGAGATAGCTCTGGAAAGGAAAGAAGGAAAATAACGTGGTCAGATCTCCTTGGGAACATGCTAATGACAGACTTCCTGGTAAACACACTATGTATGCATTTACTAGTGGGAAAGATTTATTTATGATAATTTTGACGTAGTGCATCTGGATTATCTAGGATTGCTGTTGATAAACCTAGAATCCATGGATTTATGGGGCATGCCTTAAGCATGTTGTAATGCTTAGATATTTTAATTAACATGATAAAAAAGGGGAGCTGTACTGATGGTCTGTAACCTCCTGCTTCTCCTGTGCCTTGCAACTACTGTCCTTGAAATTATTAGTAAAACATAATTCTGGGCAAGATCACTGATTTGTGTGTCTGATTTAACATTAAGGTACTTTTTTCTCAAGCAGAAGTTAACATTGCCTTTTGGTGTTTATTTTAAGGAAAGGTTGAAACTTGAACGCAACAAAGAATACAATCAATTCCTCAAGGGTAAGGAAGAATCCACTGAAAAGTTCAGACAAGTAGAAAAGAGTACTGAGGTAGGTGTTGCTTTTAAAGTAAATCTTTAATGCTACAGATAAATATTTTGCACTTACTTGAAATATAGTAGATCCTTGGGTTATGTCGGAGATCCATTCCTGTGGCATGACATATTGCGATTTTTGCCTTTAAGTCGGAACTCACCTACATAAGCACTTACATTACTCACATGGAGCACATACACAGCAGTAATGAAGTGAAACAGTAAAAGAAAATTTAAAAGAAAGATAACAATTCCTGACTTTTACTTGTGGTAAATAATAAAAAACATAAAGCATATATGTACATATGTTGAAATGATGGAACTTTTTTTCAAAATAAATAAAATAGAGGCCCGGTGCATGAAATTCATGCATGGGGTGGGGTGAAGGGTCGCTCAGCCTGGCATGCACCCTCTCCAATCAGGGATCCCTCAGGGGATGTCTAAGTGCCTCCCAGAGTCCAGGACCGTTGGTTCCTAACTGCTCACCTGCTTGCCTGTCCGGTCACTCCTAAGTGCTCCTCTACTAGCCTGATTGCCCCTAACCACCTGTGCCTTGCCCTGTAACTGGGACCCAGGATTCTATCTTCCGGCCGGTCGCAGGCACCTGGGACCCAGGCTTCCCTCCGTCTGGCCAGCTGCAGGCACCCAGGACCCATGCCCGGCGCAGCCACAGGGGACCGAGGGTGGGTGGCTTTGCCTGGGCCACAGCCATAGGTGCCTGGGACCACAGGCCGGGCAGCTTGTTTCTCTTCCGGGCCTCAGGTGCAGCAGTCAGCGCCCAGGACTGTGGAGCTGGTGGCTTGTCCCTCTCCCGGGCCACAGGTGCACTCACGGCCGCTGGCGCCCAGGACGGCGGGGCGGGCGACTTGTCACTTTTTGGGCCGCAGCCTGGCTGGTCCTCATTCCTCTCCCATGAGCTCATTTGTGCCTGGCTGGTCCCCATACCTTTCTCCCTAGTGTTGAGGGTCTGAGCCATTATGGCATGATGGCATGAGGGCATGACAACCATTTGCATATTAACTCTTTATTATATAGTATGGTAGATAGCGATGTAACCCTGAAACAATGTACATTGTGTCTGACATAACTTGAGGACTGCCTGTATATTTATGTTAGACATTTCACTTGTTTTTTCATGTAGTGTTTTAAAAAAATCCAAATCAAACCAAAACTTTTGCAAATGGTTTTATCTCATAAAACTTACTTAACCTACTTTCAGGTGAAGAACTTAACCTACTTTTTAATTTCATTAATTTTAGAGATTTGGTTGTATGTGATTTTTGTTTGTTTGTTTATTTATTTATTTTTAAAATTTCTTTATTGATTAAGGTATTACATATGTGTCCTCATCACCCATCACCTCTTCCAATCCCCCTCCCACTCCTGCCCTCAACCCTCCCTGGTGTCTGTGTCCATTGGTTAGGCTGATATGCATGCATACAAGTCCTTTGTTGGATCTCTTCACCTTACCCCCACCCTCCACTACCTTCCCTCGGAGGTTTGACAGTCAGTGCTTCTCTCTCTGCCTTGGATCTGTTTTTGTTAATCAGTTTATGTTGTTCATTATATTCCATAAATGACTGAGATCATGTGATACTCATCTTTCTTTGACTGGCTTATTTCACTTAGCATAATGCTCTCCAGTTCCATCCATGCTCCAGTTTGGAGCAGCAACCTTTTCCTCCTTTTTCTTCTTCCTCTTCTTAAAGCATACCTTTCAGCATTTCATATAATATTGGTTTGGCGGTGATGAACTCCTTTAGCTTCTTCTTATCTGTGAAGTTCTTTATCTGACTTTCAATTCTGAATGATAGCTTTGCTGAATAGAGTAATCTTGGTGTTGTAGGTTCTTGCTATTCATTACTTGGAAAATTTCTTGCCACTCCCATCTGGCCTGCATAGTTTCTGTTGAGAAATCAGCTGACAATTGTATGGGTGTTCCCTTGTAGGTAATTAAGTGTTTTTTTCTTGGTGTTTTTAATATTCTCTCTTTGTCTTTTGCTCTTGGCATTTAAAAAAAAATTTTTATTGATTTTTCACAGAGAGGAAGGGTGAGGGATAGAAAGTCAGAAACATTGATGGGAGAGAAACATCGATCAGCTGCCTCTTGCACACCTCCAACTGGGGATGTGCCCGCAGCCAAGGTACATGCCCTTGACTGGAATCGAACCTGGGAACTTTCAGTCCGCAGGCCGACGCTCTATCCACTGAGCCAAACTGGTTTGGCGCTCCTGGCATTTTAATTATGATGTGTCTTGGTGTGGTCCTCTTTGGATTACTTTTGTTTGGGGTTCTTTGCGCTTCCTAGACCTGTAAGTCTATTTCTTTCACCAGGTGGGGGAAGTTTTCAGTCATTATTTCTTCAAATAGGTTTTCAAAATCTTGCTCTCTTTCTCTTATTCTGGCACCCCCATAATTCTGATGTTGGTATGCTTGAAGTTGTCCCAGAGGCTTCTTACACTATCCTCAAATTTTTGGATTCTTTGTTCTTATTACTTTTCTGGTTGAGTGATTTTGGCCTCTTGGTATTTCTGATCTTTAACTTGATTCTTGCGTTCATCTAGTCTGCTGTTGGGTCTTTGTATAATATTTTTTATTTCAGTCAGTGTATGCTTAATTTCTAGTTGGTTCCTTTTCATTTCCTCGAGGTTCCTTTTCTAGGAACCTCTTGAAAAACCTTATAACCATTTTGAACTCTATCCAGTTGTTTGTTTTCCTCCATTTCTTTGTGATCTGTTTCTTTGTCCCCACATTTTTGCTGCTTTCCTGAGTTGGTAGGGTAGCTTTGTGTGCTAGGTGTCTTGGCCTCCTCTGTTACCTGAGGTGGACACTCTGGGTGCACCCTTTGTGGATTGGGTGTAGAGCTTTGTTGTAGTTAAGTCTTGATTGTTGGTATCACTGGGAGGAATTGACCCCCAGGCCAACTGGCTGTGAGGATGAGCTGTATCTATGCTGTGAGACAGCCTAATGTGACAAGACTTGCAAAATTGCAAAAGTCTCTGTGCTCAGCTTGGAAGTGTCGGGGTTTCAGGGTGGAGCCGACAGCCTTGGCTTCTCGTCAGCCCTACCCCATGAGGTTCCTGGGTCAGTGTCTGCAGGCAATCACTGCAAGCACCTCTGTGAGAAAGGCGCCCTCGAGTTTTGCCCACTGCCAAATAGTCCAGTCTCTCCCCAAAGAATCTGGACTCTCAGATTTGTGCCTGGTACTGGGGTTCCGTGCAGTTGGAACTGGGGTTCAGCGAAGTCTGGAGCTTTTGTCCTCTTCCCGCTAGAGCATGCCAGCCAGGCACTGAGCCGCCTGTCCTCTCCGGCTCCATCCTCTCTGTGCGCACCTCTGTACCTCAGGCTTTGCAGCTCCTCTGATTCTCTGTGTGCTTTTCTCTTTCCTTCTAGTTGTAGAATTTCTAGTCAGCCAGCTTTCCTGTGGTTCTGGGTGATGTCCGTTTTGTCTTTTGGTTGTATTTTTGAAATTGTTGTGCGAGGCAGCAGTTTAGGTGTTTACCTATGCCGCCCTCTTGGTTTCTCTGTTTATTTTTTAAATATGTTTTTAAAAATATTTTTTTTAGAGATAGAGAAAAGAAGATAGAAGAGAGAGAGAAAAACACCAATGTGAGAGAGAAACATTTATCAGCTGCCTCTTGCATGCCTCCTATTCGGGGAAACCAGCCCATAATCTGGACTTGTGCCTGACCAGGAATCAAACTGGTGACTTTTAGGTTCATGGGACAACACTCAAAGCCAAACCAGTGAGGGCTATTTATTTATTTTTAAGTGTTTTTCTTTATATTGACTATATATATATTTTTTTCTCCCAAATTTAAGGATGGTTGATGTTATGAGAGCCAAAAAATTTACCACTTTCTGTATTCTTTGTGTTAAGAAAGAATTCAACTCGAAATGTTTTGAAGCAATATTTAGCTGACAAAGAATGCTTAATATCTCCTGGGATAGGAATTTGCATTTAGTTTATCTTTCTTTTTATATCCACTTTATCCATATTACTGTTATCTGTATATTTGACATTTATTAAGTATTATTAAAGGATCTATTTTCTGAAGTTTTTTTTCCTAAAGATAAGGTATCACTTATGGGTGATTAATCCTTAGAATTGAGAGGATTAATAGACTAAGCATCATTTGAGAGTTTAATTACCCTTTAAGAAACAGCATCTCATTAAAAGCTTTTCTTTTCTTTTTTTAAAAAAATTGACCAGCATAAAAGTCAAAGAAATAAGAAACCTATTGGTCCAGTTAAACCTGATGTACTTTCACAAATAAAAGCATCTTGCCAAAATTCAGAAGTTCCCAGGAGAGATGTCTTAACTCCTTCAGAGGCATATGAAGAACTTCTAAACCAAAGACGACTAGAGGAGGACAGATATCGACAATTAGATGATGAAATTGAATTAAGGAATAGAAGAATCATTAAAAAAACGAATGAACAAGTGGACATTTCCAATAAAAAACATCAAAGGTTTGCCAGCAAGATTGACATTCCAGATAGAAGAGTTAGCAGGTTTAATGAAGATCGTGTTTTGGACAAAGAGTATTATACGCCAGACCAAGATCCTGAAGTAAGTGAAGAAATGGACGAGAGGTTTAGATATGAAAGTGATTTTGATAGAAGACCTTTGAGAGTGTATACAAATGACAGGTATTTACAACTTCATTTTTATTTTCTTTACTTGCTCATTATTGATGTTACTTTTTGTCATCATATTAGGTAGCATCAGTTTCATTTGATTTACATATTTAATTCTAAGATGCTGTCAGCTTTAAGTTATGCTATTATTTTATGTGCCACTGAGGTAACAAAGAAAACACTCAAGATAGGGAGAAAAGGACCCTGTCGTAATGCTGGAACACTGAAAAACTACAATTTTTATGTAAAATTAAATGGGAAATAAACTTTCCCACAGAAATGGACAGAAACACTTCCATGCCTCAAACTTGCCACTGAGTGGAGGAAGTAAAAAGTAACTTCCTTGGGAATTGAATGATCAGCTAGTACTGACTTAAGTTTGCAGGGGAGATTCAGAGTTGTCTGGCGTTCACAGTGCCCCTAGGTGACTGGCAGGATATTAGCTTCTCTCTGCAAGAACTTGACATAAAACCAGGTTAATGGCTAATTTCAGATATTAGAATGTGGGACAAAAAGAACAGCTTAAAATAGATGAAATATAGTTTATTCCTTTAGTGTTCCTATGTCCTAAATCCTTTTATCAGTATATTTCTTTGTTTTTTTTTAAGTTACTTATTGAACATTTATTTAAGTGAAATGGCAGTAATTTTTTTAAATCAGATTTTTACATTCTTTTCAGTTTTTTTGGATGATTGTTTTTGTAAAGCTATTTGTAATTTCTTATTTTTTTAGTCATTTGTCTTAATACTTAAAACTTGCTTTACTTCAACCCAACTTTTAATTTGGAGATAGAAATATGGCAGGGTCCCGTATTTGCCATTTACTTATTAACATGAAAGGTTTAAATCTAAATTTGGAGCATTTAAGGGGACCTGTTTAATTTATTTGTCCAAATAGGTTACTTTTTATTTAGTATTTTAGGAAATTTTCTGAGACATAATGCTGAAGATTCAGTATTCTAATTAATAATACCAAGCCTTTACAGTTTTGGGTCTTCTCTTTATTCTGAAGCTATTATGTTCTGTTCGCTCAATATTTTTAATATTCACCTCAATTAAGTAATTTGAATGAAGGACTAGAATGTTGCAATGCCAACTATAATGATCTCTGATTTGAATCCAATTGTTTGTACTTTAGAAAATGCTCCAAATCCTATAATTGTTATATTTGAAAATGTTTATGTCAGAAGGTATTCAAAGGCAGCCTGATCTGTAAAAATTAACAGCTGGGAAATTGCAGGTAATCTTGGACTCGTGGTGCTGCCACCTTTATAAATGAGAACTTTTTTACTTACCTTGTTTGTTTACCTTTGGAATGTAATGTAATGCATACCTTTTAAGTTTTGGATTTCATGAAACTTATTATAAGGTTGTTGCTTTGCCTATTCTATTTATAATTATACCCTGTGGTGATATTATACATGAACTAACAAATGAATTTCAGCCTAATTATTTGAGCACTATCTTATTTTCTTATATATCCCATAAATGAACTTTTTCTGTATTATTTTTTTCAAGTAGTATTTTAAATGAGAATGAGTGAGAATAATTCCTATTATACATTTCAAAGTTTCTTAAAAGTAATTCTTCAAAATGTGATTATTATTATATGTTACTTCTAGTTTGTTAATGCATATATTTCTAGTGTAAGGTTTGTAACATGTTGGCATGGCAATTGAGGTTAAAATGGAATTTCTGTATTTCAGATTAGTGGATATCTTATTTCCAGCAAAAAAAAAAAAAAAAAAATCACATTGATCATTCAGTAGGTTTTATTTAACAGGCAGAGTGGTAGACAGAAAAATGACTTTGTTAGTGAAATTTTTGAAACTAAAGGAATGTGCAACTGCATTTGATCTCTTGTTCTAACCATTTACTCTTTATAATACATTTAAAAGCCTAAGCGATCAGACAACCAAACGACCAGTGGACTGTCTAGCTATGATGTGCAGTGACCACTAGGAGGCAGATGCTAAACTCAGGAGCTTCCCCCTGGTGATCAGTGCACTCCCACAGCCAACCTCCCGTAACCGGCCATTCTCCCCCAGTCCCTCCTCCTGACCAGTTGGCCCTCCCCCGATCAGTCCTGATGTAGGGGGCTTGCCTGGCCAGCCAACCTCCTGTGGTCCCTCCCCTCGGCAGGCCAACCTCCTGCAGTCTCTCCCCATGGCCGGCCAACCTCCCGCAGTCCCTTCCCCCTGCCAGCCAGGCTCTGTGTGGTCTCTCCCCCTGGCTAGCCAACTTCCCGCAATCCCTCCTTCCAGCCAGCTGGCCACCCCACAATTGGGCCGATAGGCTTGGATCTCCAGCCAGGCCAAGGGACCCCACCTATGCATAAATTCATGCACCAGGCCTCTAGTATACTATAATCTTAACCAGAAGTTTGAGCAAAAAAAAAAAAAAAATTATAACTGATTGTGAGAAAATTAATTTTCCTTCATTCTAAGTTTCCCTTCTCTTTTTTCTTCCAAGTTAGCATGTGATAAATTCTAGTTAAGATTTTTAATATTTTTTGGGGGAGAGGATATTGGGGGGGGAGGAAAACATATGTACTACTATTAAATATAAGTTATATTGTAAATAAAATTTAAAAAAAATTAAAAAAAAGATTTTTAATATTTTTTAATTTATATTTTTGGTCTTAGTTCTTTTAAAAAATATGTTTTTATTGATTTTTAGAGTGATAGGAAGAGAGAAAGAGATAGAAACATTGGTGAGAGAGCAACTTCCAACTGGCTGCCTCCTACACCAGGGATTGAGCCCACAATCAGGGCATGTGCCTTGTCTGGGAATAGAACTGGTGACCTCTTGGTGCATGGGTCAGGTCGACTCTCCACCACTGACCCACACTGGCTGGGTGGTCTTAGTTCTTCTCAATTTCCCTATAAACATTTCCTATATTTATTTATTAATGATTTATTTCCCCACATTAAATATGGGAAAGAAAACTAGAGCCCAGAAATGATTTTTCTTTTCTAAACTAATAATTACTGGCAGTGTTTTTAATAGTTAACAAACTTTGCTTGACAGTTGAATTCTGTGTGTGTATATTATTTATTCACATATACTTACCAATTTAATTAAATTTATATTTTTGGAGCTTTCTAAATTCGAATGTAGTAGTGTCTTATAATACTTAGAAATTTATAGGCACTTATAAAATATAGTCATCCTCATCTTTATTATTAACTTGACTTATAGAAGTTAATATATTGCCATCTTATGTTTTACTCTATAACCAGAGTTAATGAGTAAAGGACATTTTTAGCATTAAAAATGCTGTTGGCTTTGTTTTTTCTTTTTTAGTTTTTATATGATTACTATAGTTTGCACTTCAGTTTAACTCTTAATATTTGATAGTTTGTAATCTTAAGTCATTTAATAAAATTCTGAGAATACTCCATCTGAAATTAGAACCTGTGTGTTAGCCACATAGGTTTTTAGTGTAGGACATTCTAAGAAGTGTGCATGCTTAATACGAAGACATAAATGAGGAGGAATGGCTTATTAGAACATGAGTTACTTTTTTTCCCTAAAATATATTTTTATTGATTTCAGAGAGAAAGGGAGAGAGAAACATCAGTGATGAGAGAGAATCATTGATTGACTGCCTCCTGCATGCCCCACCCTGGGGATCAAGCCCACAACCCAGGCATATGCCCTTGCCTGGAATCGAATCATTCAGTCCACAGGCGGATGCTCTACTCACTGAGCCAAACCAGCTAGGGCTAGAGCATGAGTTACTTCATTTGGTATTACTTTTTTCCTTATAATAATTAATTTTCATTTATCTTTGAAAGGAACATTTTAATTATTTTCCCCACTTTAAAGATGGGCTTGATATCTGAAAAATTGTTATGGAATTAAAGTAAATGTAAAAATTGAGGAACAATTGAAAACAATGAGCAAAATATAGTTATAACTGTATTTTTTAACTTTTGTGTACACTTAGTAGCAGAATTCATTAACATTAGAGAAATTCTTAATATGAAACAAGGTGAT
The DNA here is from genome assembly GCA_027563665.1 of Antrozous pallidus. Lineage (NCBI taxonomy): Eukaryota > Metazoa > Chordata > Mammalia > Chiroptera > Vespertilionidae > Antrozous > Antrozous pallidus. The sequence continues at coordinate 38,735,525 of CM050510.1, forward strand.
TATGAATTATGAATTAGATGATTTCTTTAAGTTAAAAAGACAGATTCTTCTTCCCCTATGAATTGTATTAATGTAGGACCAACATATCGTAAATATTTTATTTCTATAATGTGTTACTCTCCATAGCAAAAAACATTATAAATTTATTTCTGTGGTAGTTTAAGTTATTCATTACCATTTAGGAGTTGTTCATTTACATGTAAGTCAGCTGAAAATACCTGTGGCTTCAAACAGTTCGCTTTTCTTTTGTAAGAGAGTAATTTTTAAAAATAAGATAAACGTGTTAATTTTTAGAGTAATCTTAGCCTCTAGCCTATACCTGGTTTATTTGGGCATTGAAATTTGAAACTAATTCAAGGAAATAGAGAACAAAGCTTTTTCCATTTAACATAACTTTTAACTTTTTGTTGTTTTTTTTGATAGTAGGATGGTGAAACTATTTTACATTTATTCCCTCACGCAAATCTGATTTTCTATGTCAAAGTAAGCAAACTTTTTTCTTTTGTGAGGTCTGTCCCTTGCTGACAAAACCGAATGGATTGAAGTGTGATAAGTGAACCTGTTGATAGAAAATCATAGGCCACTTAGGTGGTTTTTGGTCACAGGGATCATTTTAATCTGGTACTGGCTCTAAAGCCATAGCTAAACTGAAAGGACTTCTCAGGGACAAACTGGACCTAACCTGGACTCTGGTACTCTGACTAGAATCAGGCTGTTCTTGTTATGAGTTCATTGTTTCTGGAGATCACCATCTGTCATTCACCCTCAGTGTTGAAAGGATTGACGAGAGAAAGCAGTGGTCAAACATCTTTCTCTGCAGAGAGGACTTCATTTGCCTCTGTAAAAGTTTCTAAAATAAATTGTGAGACCACCATAGAAGCTGTTAAAGTGAGCTAACGGATAATTAAGAGTGATTAAATGTTAAACTTATTAAAAATATAAAAGAAACTTTAATAAATGAGGGAAATTCCATTACAGTTATACAGATACTAGAGGCCCCGTGCACAACATTCATGCACTGCGGGGAGGGGGGATCCTTCAGCTCAGCCTGCGCCCTTTAGCAGTCTGGGAGCCCTCGGGGGATGTCCTACTGATGGCTTAGTGGGCCTAAGCCGCAGTCAGATATCCTTAGTCAGCCTAGCTTGTGGCTCAGTGGCACTACCCCTGTGGAAGTGCACTGACCACTTGGAGGCAGCTCCTGCATTGAGCATCTGCCTCCTGGTGGTCAGTGCATGTCATAGCAACCGGTTGTTCCACTGTTTGGTTGATTTACATATTACCCTTTATTATATAGGTTTTAGATTATGAGACTGACGCGCTGCCTACTGCGCTAAGGAGGCAACTATTATTATATAGGTTTTAATAGATAGTAAGGTGGCTAACTTTTTAAACTATAATTTGCCTTCACAGCTTGTTTGGTTCCTTCTACTTTTCTTATTTATTTTATGTCTTATATTAATAACTTATAAGTTATGCCAGTCATTTAATAAAATTGAATAGATACCTTAAAATATTATTTTGTCCTTTTTAAAAGTGAAATACATATCTCTGCTCATTTTTGGATTCTTAAATATTTCTCCAGTTTTGACTTTATTGTAATTATAAGAGACAGGGGCACTTTTATAATTTCATTAATAAATATTTTTCTTTAGTGAAGGAGCCCACCTTCAACTATCTCTTTAAAAAAAAATATATATATATATATATATTATTGATTTTAGAGAGGAAGGGAGAGGGAGAGAGAGATAGAAACATCAATGATGAGAGAGAATCATTGATTGGCTTCCTCCTGCACGCCGCCTACCAGGGATTGAGCCCACAACCCAGGCATGTGCCCTTGGCCAGAATCGAATCTGGGACCATTCAGTCCATGGGCCGATGCTCTATCCGCTGAGCCAAACCAGCCAGGGCTCAACTATCTTTTATATGCCCTGTCCATTATTCCTAATAATCTTTGTAATTTTACTGTAGAATTTAGCAGAGATCTTGACTTTATACACAAATAAAGTCATCTAACTTTCTGTAATTTATAGTGTTTGCTTTATTAAGATGTCTGTATATACCAAAGAACTTACTAAATATGTTTCGTGTAGGTGCTTTAAATATTGTACTTTGGTATAGTTTATAAAAAATAAGCTAGAAATGCAAGTTCAAACTTAGCTAAAGTGTGATGGAAACAAATGAATTTTATATGCTGGCTCTGTGGAGAATGAGAAGTTCCTTTTCTTCTGAAAATTGCCATTTTTTAAAATGTGATAATGAAATTCACCTAAAATATTGAACAGTACTTTAACAGTCATATTTTTTTTTCCTAGTAGTCCTCTTGAGAGAGAATGTAGTTTAACTGCCATGTAAAGAACTGTGACTTAGGAAATGGTGATTTTCATGGGTGCCTATAAATGTTGCTGTAAATAATCATGTTTTTCTGGTATGAAAAATTAAGCTAAAGAAATCAATGTTTGCCAAATGGAAAAAAACAAATTGAAAAACATTAAAAATTATTTTTAAATATTTTCTTGTTGTTATGACCTAGTAAGTAAAGTAATCATTTTCCAGCCATGGATCAGTCTGTTTATGATGCTTTCTGTGCACTATTGCTAATCTTTATTCTTTCATGTGATTTACACTGTTAACAAATGTGGCTTGTTACATTTGATTTAATTAAATGGTAAATCTATGGCTGTGTTTTTAAGTTATAAAGATTTGTCTCTGCAGCGAAATAATTCCCACAATCAGGGAATTTTGACTAAGAAAATGATCTCATTTTGAAATTTGACCATGATCTTCCTGAGGGCAAGGACCATGTCCATATATCCTGTGCCTAGAATTGAACTTGGCATTTAGTAGATGCTCAATAAATAGTATTTGAGTAAAGGAGTGAGGAAAAATATAGTATGTGCATAGTTTTCAAGGTAAAAATTTATAGATGTTATAATGAAATAATTTATAATGACTTTCTTTTGTTTTAAAGACGACGAAATCCAAACTCTTAACTTCTCTTACTAACCAGCTGATCATATTTTAATCTAATCTATTCACATTAATTTTAAAACATGTTTACAGTAAAATTTCACTATAACACTTTGTTCCCTTGAATATTTCCAACATCAAATGCCCAAACACCAAAGACATAAGTCCACTGTATGTGGAACAAGCTTTATAAGCTGATGTGTTTTTAAGGACATACGGGAACAGACGAGGGAATGGGCCTCCTGTGGAGTATGGTGGCGATGTCACAGGACAGTCAAACATACGAATTTCATCTGCTGGAAATAAAAGGTATAGTATGTAATGCAAATTCTGCCCTTCAGTCATTGCATATACTGTGAAACAGCACCTGCTAAAGCCGGCTTATTGAAAAGTGGAAAGAGTATTTTAATAGCTTTCCTTATTAGGAAGGAATTGGAAGAAAAGGTTTGGAAGGGGAGAGTTGTGTTAAAAGAAAAATTTCAGTACTTTACAGCATTCTTTTGAAGGGTAAATTTTGATGATAAAGTGTGCCAAGATGATCTTAATAAGTCCCTGTCATTTTAAAATGTATATATTTTAAGCAATGAAAGGAGAAATAAACGTACAATACAGAGGACTAACAATCAATTTAAAATAATCTTGGAGTTAAGTGGCTGGTACAACCTAACTGGAAATAAATTGAAAATATTTCACAATGAGTTTTCCTTTCAAAACTTTATTTTTTATTTTCAGTTTATTGAGTAGATCATTTTATGCTTACATTGTAAAATGGGTGTTCATATATAATTCTGTCATGTTTGAAAAGTAAGGAAATGATATGCATTTTATCTTTATGTTCTCTTTCTATTTATAGTTTATCATTTTGTTGGCTTTCTTATATCATAAATAAGGATAAGTGCTTCTGAATCTTTAATGTGTAATGAAGATAATGTTGTCATGTGTCAGAAACAGTGTCTATTTTCTTTCAAACAAAGTAACTAATAAAAGTGCTTGAGATAGTTCGCCCGGTGTGGCTTAGTGCCTGAGTGTTGGTCTACTAGTATGAATCAGGAAGTCACAGTTCCCTCTATTCCCTGTAGGGGGCATGAAGGGAATTGCAGGAGGTAGCCAATCAATGATATTTTCTCATCATTGTTTCTATCTCTCCCTTCCTCTCTGAAATTAATAAAAAATAAAAAAAAATTTATAATAAAAGCCTAAGTGACCATTATGGCAGAACAACCAGAATGATCGGTCACTATGCTGCACACTGACCACCAGGGGGCAGACACTCAGTGCAGGAACTGATGCACACTGACCACCAGGGGGCAGACACTCAATGCCACGCAACGCAGGAGTTGCCCCTTGGTGGTCAGTGCGCTCTCACAGGGGGAGCACGGCTCAGCCAGAAGCCTGGCTGATGGCTGGTGAGTGCAACAGTGGTGTCAGGAGCCTCTCCTGCCTCTGAGGCAGTGCTAAGCAGCAGCGAGCAGGCAGGCAGTAAGGAACGAGGAGTTCGGGACTGTGGGAGGGATGTCCATCTGTTGGCTTAGGCCCAAGAGGTCCAATACTGCAGGAGGGCGCAGGCCAGACTCATGGGACCTCCACCCCTGAATTCAGTGCATGAATTTTGTGCACAGGGCCTCTAGTATTTTAAAAAGCATTTAGAAGAGATTTTAATGAAGGTTCTGAAGGGACTTAACTTTTTAGGAAGGAGTCTTTTAGGAATGATCATTTCTAAGTATGTGTATAGGTATCACCATTTCCTTTTAAAAAAAGATGTCTACTTTTATTTTCTTCACTGGGATAACTTTTTTTTTTTTTTTTTTTAAGATTTATTAGGAATCTATAGAGCCAGTGAAGAAGGCTGAAGAAAAAGGAGCCCGAATACATTGGGGGTCCCACTATATAAAGATAGAAATGCCATGATTTTACCCTAACTTTAAAAATATGTAACTATCATAGCATCTAGTATTTTAAAGGCCAATAACACATAACTACTTTTTACTCTAATTTTGTTTTCTGAAAATTACTTGGGTTTTAATTCTTTTTGTTTTTGTTTTAGTGCTCGAGACAATGAAGCATCCAAATCTACCCGAGAAATCTGTAGTCCTTTTGCAGGGATGCTCTTTGGTATGTGCAAACTTCAGTTGATTAGATTTGTAGAGTGTTTCATAAGAGGTCTTTTTATTTTTTTTATAGACACACTTTCCCATGTTCTTTCCATGTAAGTTCTGAGAAGGTATTTTGTTCCAATCATGATCATAATTCATACTTTCTCTTTATAGACATGAAGGAGATAATGTAAGCATGTTGATTTGCTATGTTAATTTGTCACGATAAAGAGAGCCTTACTTCCTGTGTGCAACTTTTTTTGTTTTTTAATCCTCACCCAAGGATATTTTTTTCCATTGATTTTAGAACAAGTGGAAGAAAGGAAAGGATGGAAATGAGGGAGGGAGGGAGGGAAAGAGGGGAAGAGATAGGGAGAGAGAGAAAGGGAGAGAGTGGGGCGGAGAGAGAGAGAGAGAGAGAGAAAGAGAAATAAAAGACATTGATGTTAGAGACACATAGTTGGTTGTGATTGAGCCTGTCCAGGGCCAGGGATTGAAACTGCAACCCAGGTATGTGTTTTGACTGAAAATCGACCCTGCAACCTTTTGGGCTGTGGGCCAAAGCTCTAACCACTGAACAAATTGACAGGGCTTCTATGTGTAACTTTATTTTTTATTTTATTTTTAAAAATTGAAAAATTCTTTTTTTTAAATTGATTTCAAAGAGGAAGGACAAAGGAGAGAGAGATAGAAACATCAATGATGATAGATAATCATTGATTGGCTGCCTCCTGGACACACCCTACTGGGGATGGAGCCTGCAACCTGAGCATGTATCCTGACTGGGAATCGAACTGTGACCTGCTGGTTCATAGGGTGATTCTAAACCACTGAGCCACACCAACTGGAAATGAACTCTCTTCTTTGTAAAAATTATTAGAAAAATTACCTGAAATTTGGCTTCTGTGAAGTATATGAAAAAAAAGGATCAACAGTTTAGGTTCATTCACCTGAGAACCATCAGTAATTTAAATCTTGGTTCAGAGATAATGTATAATATTTCAGACATTTGTTCCTTTGAAATGAGAAAAATCACATACCACCTTAAGTTTTTTTATAGTGTACTGCCTTTAAGTGTAATTGACCAGTTTTACTATATAGATAGGAAGGTTTTATTCTTATGATGTATTTTGTTAAACATGATAAAAATTGGAAAAATGACTTTCTTTGATGGCCCACCAACAAATAATGGAATCATTTGGAAATTTTAAAGATGAATGGCATGAACTTATCATTAATGAAATCCAAGAATCATAGATTAATATTCAGTGAGATAATAGACTCTAATGTTTGCAACAAACCATTCAAGTCATTAAATCCAATTATTTATCTCATGGCTTTATATATATATACACACTAGAGGCCTGGTGCATGAAATTTGTGCACAGGGGACGGGGATCTCCCTCAGCCCAGCCTGCACCCTCTCCAATCTGGGACCCCTTGAGGGATGTCTGACTGCCTGTTTAGGCCCAATCCTACCGGGATCGGGCTGAACGGGCAATCGGACATCCTTCTCACAATCCAGGACTGCTGGCTCCAAACTATTCACCTGCCTGCCTCCCTGATTGCCCCTAACCACTACCCTGCCAGTCTAATTGATGCCTAACTGCTCCCCTGCCAGCCTGTTTGCCCCCAACTTCCTTCCTCTACTGGCCCGGTCACCCCTAACTGCCATCCCCTGCAGGCTTGATTGCCCCCCAACTGCTCTCCCTTGTAGGCTGGTCCCTGCCAACTGCCCTCCCCTGCTGGCCTCATCGCCCACAACTGCCCTCCCTTGTAGGCCTGGAACCTCCAAATGGCCCTCCCCTGCTGGCCATATTGTGGTGGCCATCTTGTGTCCACATTGGGGCAGGATCTTTAACCACATGGGGGCAGCCTACTTGTGTGTTGGAGTGATGGTCAGTCTGCATATTACTCTTTTATTAGATAGGATAGAGGCTTGGTGCATGGGTGGGGGTTAGCTGGTTTGCCCTGAAGAGTGTCCCCTTGGGGCGAGGGGCAGCCTGGGCAAGGGGCCTGCTGTGGTTTATAGGCCGGCGATAACCCCCAGTGACCCAAGTGGAGGCCCTGGGATCTGGGACTAATTTATGTTCTACAATTGAAACTTTGTAGCCTGGAGCAGAGCCAAGCCTTCTGCTCACTCCGTGGCGACAGCCATTTCTGTTTGGGTTTATTTAAATTCTGTAATTGAAACTTTGTGGCCTAGAGTGGAGGCCTAGGCGTTAGGGCTGCAGAAGCTTGGCTTCCTCTATTGCCCAAGCAACCCTAGCCTCTGCTCTCTCCAGCTCCGTGGCTGCCGCCATTTCTTTTGGGATGTATCTTCTATAATTAAAACTTTGCAGCATTGAATGGAGGCCTAGGCCGGCAAGAGCAGGTGGAAAGCTTGGCTTCCTCCATTACTGGGGAAACCCAAGCCTCCCTCGTGCTTTCAGTGGCCATAGCCATCTTGTTTGGGGTTTATTTGCATAATTTACTCCTGATTGACTGATAGGCGTGGCTTGATAGGTATGGTCAATTTGCATATTACTTTTTTTTTTATTGTCAATAGTATTACAAATAGTAGTACATATGTTTCCTTTCCCCCCTCATTAACCTCCCCCTGGCCTCCCCTGTGCCCCAGCACATGCTCTCCTCTGTCCCCCCACTTACAGTGTCTTGTATTCATTGGTTATGCTTATATGCATGCATACAAGTCCTTCATTTTATCTCTTACAGCCCCCACCCCCCACTCTCCCCTGCCTTCCCACTGTAGTTTACAGTCTGTTCAGTGCTTCTTTGCCTCTGTATCTATCTTTTCCCTTGTTTCTTTTCTTTAAAAAGTCTTGCATCTGCATACTAGAAATAAACACATAAGAACAAAAAATGTTTGAGTCTCAATTTCAATGTCCAACAGTGTTCAATGTCAAATAGTTCCTTATGTGTACATGTCAGCAATGATATCTGGATGGTGGACAAATGGTGGCAATGCAGGTCCCACCCTCTCTGGTTTGGTCCTGGGCAACCTGCAGCGACGCACAGCTGCTGACTGCTAGCATGCAAGGTATCGTCAGTGTCTTCTATCTCTGGACTGACTTCATAGATAGGATTTCTAGCTTATATATATGTGTGTATACCCACAGGGAATTTACTCTCTTCCAAGGCAGCACATTCCATCTTTAGGTGGCTCTGATTGTTATAATATTCTCATTTCCATTGAATTGAAATTTGTCTTCCTGTAATTTTGCCCCAGTGACTTCATTTAGAGCCCTTTGTTTTATTTTAAAAGTGAGGCAATTGAGTGCTTAGAGCAAAAATAATACATTGGGGGGTTTACACAGAATCATGGGTTATTTAGAAGTATGTTTTTACATTTGCAAATATTTGGGTTTTTTCCTGCTGTCTTTTTGTTATTGACTGCTTCATTCCCCTGGAATCTGAGAAAATCATTTGTATAAATTAAAATTTGAAATTATACAAATTGTATATTAATACAATTTTTTTTTTTAAATTTTATTTTCTACAGAGCAGAAGGGAGAGGGATAGAAAGTCAGAAACATCGATGAGAGAGAAACATCCATCAGCTGCCTCTTGCACACCCCCTACTGGGGATGTGCCCGCAGCCAAGGTACATGCCCTTGCCGGAATCGAACCTGGGACCCTTCAGTCCGCAGTCCGACGCTCTATCCACTGAGCCAAACCGGTCTCGGCTTAATACAATTTTTTAATGGCTCCGGATATAGTCAACCTTGGTGCATGTTTAGTATGTACTTGAAAAAATGTTCAATGTGTGTTTGTTGAGAGAAGTGGTTTATAGTAATGTTCATGTCTTACACATCCTTAAATTCTTACCTGACTGCTTTACTTTTTGTGTGAGGCCTGTGTGCTTGAGCGATTTTCTGTGTTCCTTCACCTTAATCAATTTTCAGCTAGGCCTTAATGCCCTTGACACAGATGCTGTCTCTCCGTACTTCTCTCTCCTTAGATTCTTGTGCCGTGTTATGGTGGAAGGCTGGCCCTCTGGGTGTGATTCTCAGAAATGAGTTGTTTGCCCCTCCCCCCAGTGGTAGACAGCCAAACTCTCTTTGATGTCTTGGAGAGTCTTGCATGAGAATTTTCTGCCCTTTCTCTCATAGCTAACAGGTCTTTGTTTTGTATGTGCAGAATGCTGGGTCTGAGCAGGTTTTCTGCCCTTCAACCAGTAGATTATGAAGAGTCTGAAAAATGCAGACTCTTTTGTTTTTGTTTGTTTGTGTTTTTTACTTTGTTTTTATTTGGAAGGGTTTTTTCAGGTCTCCTGTGTTGCTCCATGTCCAGTCTTTTGTGATCATTCTGCGGGAGAATAGGCTTCCAGGAATCTACATCGTCTTTCAGCCCACACAGAGCCTTTACTAATTCATTAATAGTTCAGCTATTTTTTTCCTTACCCATTTGTAAGGCTGCCTCCTATTTCTCCATATTCTGGTAAAGGTAAAACATTTGGATTGTCCCATGTCTGGACTATTTTTTATACCCTTTGAAATTCAGTTTCACTGGTTGATTGTAACAATAGCTTTCTGATGGTCCTTTTATTTTTTTTAAAGTTCTGAGTTTGTAGATGATTGAGCTTTTCGCATTGTGGGGACTGAGCAATGTTGTTGCCTTTTACTTTCTAAACAGAAGCAGAACTCTTCATTAGTTTTTTATAATATTTTCCATTTCCTTCTCATAATGTTACTGTTTTCACTTAAATACTTGAGCATAGTTATGGGAGCTATTTTTAACTTCCTTATTTATTGTTCCATCATCTTTGTCTATGTGCTTTTTTCTATTGACTAACTTTTCTAATGGTTATGGGTCAGTATTAATTTTCTATTGCTACATCACAGATTAGCATAAATTTAGTGGCTTAAAACATGCCATATTATTTCACAGTTTCTGTGTGCTAGGAATTTAGTTGGGTCCTTTGCTCAGGGTCTAAAAAGGCTAAAATCCAAGTTTTAGCCAGGTTGCAAGCCCACTTGGAATGCTGGTAGAGTTATTTTCCTTGTGGTTGTGTCACAGGGGCCTGGCTAACTACTTGATGTCAGCTGGAGGCCCTCCACGGTTCCTAGAGGCTTGACCACTGTTTCTCCCAACATGAGCTTCCTTCCTCACCGTGGTTGCTCATTTTATCATGCAAGCAAGAAGCTTTCTAAACTCAGGGAAGGCTTTTACCTGATTAGCTCCTGCCCACCCAAGATAAATCTCCTTTTAAAAAAAATTAAATAAATCTTTGTTGTTCAGATTATTACAGGTGTTCCTCTTTTTTTCCCCCCTGTAGCTCCCCTCTACCCGATCCTTCTCCCCACCCCATGCCCTTACCTCCCTGCCACTGTCCATCCGTAGGTGTCAGGTTTTTGTCCAATCTCTTCCCGCACCTCTCACATTCTCTTCCCCCTGAGAATTGTCAGTCCACTCCCTTTCTATGTCCCTGATTCTATTATATTCATCAGTCCATTCTGTTCATCAGATTTTTCATTCTCTTGTTTTTTAGATTCACTTGTTTTTTAGATTCACTTGTTGGTAGATATGTATTTGTTGTCATTTTGTTGTTTATAGTTTTTATCTTTATCTTTTGCTTCTTCTTCCTCTTCTTAAAGAATACCTTTCAGCATTTCATATAATCCTGGTTTGGTGGTGATGAATCAATCTCCTTTAGCTTTTTCTTGTCTGTGAAGCTCTTTGTCTGACCTTCAATTCTAAATTATAGCCTTGCTGGGTAGCATAATCTTGGTGGTAGGTTCTTGCTATTCATCACTTTGAATATTTCTTGCCACACCCATCTGGCCTGCATAGTTTCTGTTGAGAAATCAGGTGACAGTTGTATGGGTACTCCTTTGTAGGTAACCAACTGTTTTTCTCTCGCTGCTTTCAAGATTCTCTCTTTGTCTTTTGCCCTTGGCATTTTAATTATGATGTGTCTTGGTGTGGTCCTCTTTGGATTTCTCTTGTTTGGGGTTCTCTGTGCTTCCTGGACTTGTAAGTCAATTTATTTCATCAGTCAGAGAAAGTTTGCTGTGATTATTTCTTCTAATAGGTTTTCAATATTTTGCTCTCTCTCTTCTTCTGGCACGCCAATAATTTGGATGTTGGTACGCTTAAAGTTGTCCCAAAGGCTCCTTACACTATCTTCATATTTTTGGATTCTTTTTTTTTTCTTTTTCTGGTTGGGTGTTTTTTTTCTCCTTATATTGCAGATCTTTGGTTTGATTTTTGGAGTCCTTTGATGTACCGTTGAATTTCTGTATATTCTTTATTTCAGACAGTGTATGCTTAATTTCTATCTGGTCCTTTTCCGTTTTCTTGGCATTCTCATTAAGGTCCTTGAAGTTCTCACTAAGCTTGTCAGAGGTCTCATCAAGTTTCTCGGCAGTTTTTAGAAGATTCTTGAGTAACTTTATAACTGTGGTTCTGAACTCTATGTCCAATAGTCTGCTTTCCTCCATTTCTTTCATTTGTGACATGTTTCTTTGTCTTAGCATTTTGCTGATTCCCTGTGTTGATGGAGTGGAAGAGCTGCTGTGCAGAGACACGCCTATGGGGTCAGGTTTTGGTGCTCGCTGAGTCTGCCTCTTGAATGTGTCACTTATGGATGTGAGTAGTTGAATTCTGGTGTCATCTCACACTGACCTCTAGATACACTAGCTTCTGGATCTCCAATTGGGTGCAGTTCAGCTATTGTCTGAGGCGATCCAGCAGGCGCTACACCAAGATCTGCAGGTTTCTCCTTTTCTGACCAGAGCTGCAGTTTAGGTTAAGCAGCTGAAGCGCAGGCCATTATATGCAAATGCCTCTGTGCACAGCTTGGGCGGGTTTGCAGATTGGGCCGGTGGGGTTTCAGGGCCTAACTAGATTAGGGCATGGCCAACAGTGATGGCTGCCACTTTGCATCTCCGCATCTCTCCCCATCTCCAAGTCCCCACATCCCGCGCCCCCACTTAGTGAACACTGATCACTTTCCGATCCAATGACAGACCGTCCAGCTTCTCCCTATAGGAGTCTGGGTCGCCAGCGTCTCCCCTGAAACTTGGGTTCAGAGCAGTCAGGCACCCGCTTCCCTTTGGGTTGAAAAAAAGCAGCCCCAAGGTCACTCGCTGTCAGCCTGGCTCGCACGCCTCCGCACCTCAGGTTTTTAGTGCTTGTGCATGTCCCAATCCTCTTCTCGTTCCCTCTGGCTGAAGAGCTTCCGCTCGGCCAGCTTTCCCACAGTTTTGGGTGATAGGAGGACCTGTCTTTTAGTTGTAGTTTTGAAATTGTTGTGCGAGGCAGCAGTTCAGGTGTTTACCTATATCACCATGTTGGCCAATAAATCTCCCTTTTGATAAATTTGGAATTAATTTGCTACCTTAATTACACCTGCCAATTCCTTTCACTTTTGTTACATGTTGTTGGCTAAAAGGAAGTCATGTCCCCACTTAAGGGGAATGGTTTATATAGGGAGTCATCACCTGAAGGTAAGGGAACATAGGATCTGTCTTAGAATTTTGCCTACCATAGTCACGTTTTTCTGTTACTTAAGGACCATTCTTTTTGAGGCCTTATTTTAATTTTATTTTTTTAATCCTCACCCAAGGATATTTTTCCATTGATTTTTAGAGAGAGTGGAAGAGAGAGGGAAAGCGAAATATCTATGTGAAACACATTGATTGGTTGCTTCCTTCATGAGCCCTCACCAGGGCCCAGGGCGGGGAGGGGAAGGAGCCTGCAACCGAGGTACGTGCCCTTGACTGGAATTGAACCCGGGACCCTTTAGTCTGCAGGCCAGCACTCTATCCACTGAGCCAAACCAGCTAGGGTGAGGCCTTATTTTAAGCTAGGGATGTATAGGGTACCCTTTCTTCCAGGAGTAGGTAGTTCAGCCCTTCTACTACAGGGTGACCTTTCTGGGTTCTTCCCTGAAGACATAGGAGATCCCCAGGAACTCCATTCTAGCTGGCTAGAGCTTGAATTTCTCTTTACTTCGAGGTCTGATAATTGTTCAGTTAATGTGTCCTCCATAGTTTCTTTGCCCAGCATAATGGAATTTCGCTCTGCATGCAGAGCTAAGTGCACAGAAAGTTGGAAGGAATCCCTCCATGGATTTCTGAAGCTCTTTTTACGATTCTTTTTGGATCTTTGTCCTAAACTTCCAGCCATGAAAGCTTTCCTGAATTTTTATTTTTATCTGCTTAATCCAGTTCCGTTTCCAGCTTGCTTTGTGTTCTGTCTTCCTTACCTGCAACTTGGAACTTGCATTTAGGCAGAAACAGGGGTACTTAAAGGGCTCACCTCATTTATTTTTCTCCCGTCACGTATTACAGTCCACTGTTGCCTGGTGTCCAGTGTCATATGTTTTGCCTGTTTTTATGGTAGGAGATTAAGCTCTGTGCTTGTCATCATGATCAGAAGCAGAATGGATATCTATCAATATAAAAGCCTAAGTGACTGTCACAAGCGAACAAACGACCAAACAGGCTGTGTGGGGCGACCACGCTGGCAGGGGGGTTAGTGAGGACTGACCAAATGACTGAGCTGCAGGTGGCAAGGGGTTAGTGAGGGGCAACCAAATGAGTGAACAAGCAGGCTGCATGGGGTGACCAGGCTGGCAAGGGGAGCATTTGGGGGCGATCAGGCCGGCAGGCAGAGGTCATTAGGGGTGACCAGGCTGGTGGTGGAGGGCAGCGAGGGACAATCAGGTGGCAGGCAGAGGCAGGGATGATCAGGCTGGCGATGGGGCGGGGGTTAGTTAGGAGTGATGAAGCAGGCAGACAGGTGAGCAGTTAGGGGCCAGTGGTTCAGGATTATGAGAGGGATTTCTGGCTGCCAGTTTAGGCCTGATGCCTGGATCGGATTGGAGAGGGTGCAGGCTGGGCTGAGGGCACCCTCTTCCTTCTCCTACCCTCCATGCACAAATTTTGTGTCCCGGGCCTCTAGTTTGATTATAAAGCATTATTATTAACCTTAACATAATCTGTTTTCCCCTGTGGGAGTTCCACTGTTGCTGACATCTGTGCTTAATGGATAGACTCAGATGCTATATGTCCACTTAATTATTAATTGGAAGGCTAATCATTAAAGTAGTAGAGGATTTGCTGGTTCAGTTGTGTTTTTGTTGTCTTGTGATATTTGTTGTGCTCTGATCTTGCATACTTGATTAAGAGGTGATTTTTGTGTCATTAACATATGCAATAATAATAATTTTTGGTGGATCCAAAATGTTTGCACAACTGGATTTTTGCATAAATGATAGCAGGGTGAGGCTTACAGTTTTTTCTATAGAATTAAGGTAACCATTGATTTTTTTTTTAGCAGGGTGCCAGTGTGATTAGTGTTTTATTATAGACAAGGGGCTCAGTGCACGAAGATTCATACATGGGGGGTGGGTCCCTCAGCCTGGCCTGCACCCTCTTCAATCTGGGAGCCTTCAGGGAGTTTCTGTTTTTGCAATCATATGAGCGAATTGTCTGAGACCTCAATCCAATTTGGGTTTGTTGCTTACAGAATAATAGAGGCATTTTTTTTTCTTTGCTTCATTGGTGGAGATTTCCTGGAATTTTTAGAATATCTTCTCTTTAATTTTTTCTAGACACTCTGATTTTACTTATGTCTCTCACTTTTGCTTTCCCTCCATCCCCCACTGCAACAGTAACTTGCTCCATGCTCACTTTGCTCTAGTGTCTAGATCTGTCTGCCACCAGAAAAACGTTTCCAAGCATTCTTGGTGCTTCTCGTGCTCTAGGCTTCCCCTTTCGATCCTGGGACTGCCACCAGAACTACTATTCCCAGAATTCCAGGTGCTCCTCGTGCTCTTGGTTTTCCTTTCCTGTCTGTCTCAGTCTCATACCTCCTGCTCTGCCAAGTCCTTCAAGTCAATAGCTCTCCCTCTCTGCTCTCCGTCTGGTGGCTTGGGGAGCCAAGTTCCCTAAGCTGCTCCACTCTCTGCTGGCTCTCCTGCTTTGTTCTCTGCCTGGTGTCCCATGTATGCAAATTAACTTGACTTCTTTGTTGTGTTAATTTGCATATTCTTTCCTGATTGGCTGGTGAGCATAGTGGAAGTATGGTCAATTTACATGTTACTCTTTTATTATATAGGCTAATTCATCTTCCATAAATGTGCTGGATGACTGAAGCAGGGAGAGGGGAGTTTGGGAAACTGGTTAGGAGATTATTGCTGCAATAAGGTGAAATGTAGAGAGGTTCCATCTAAGATTAATGGGACCTCATACGAGAATAGAAAAGAAGGTCCTCATATGGAGTGAATAAGAAAGGATGAACAAAGTTACAGTGTGGTTTTGGGGTTTGGTTTTCATGTCATTAACAGAAAACAAAAAGGGGCAGTTGATTCAGAGGTGTTCAGTTTGGACACATTTGTTAAATTTAAGGGGCTTGTGGAAGATATTAGTGGAGTTATTATTTCCAATTACCGGAAAAATATGAGGATGGGAATTAGAGTATTCTCTTATTTAAGAAGGCTTTTAACTAAAAGGAAGGATTAATGTGTCTGATACATAGTAGATATTCATTATGAAATTAATTATTATATGAGAACTTTGTATGATAAATAGGATTTTACTTTCCATCTTATGTAGTGATTACTTCTTGGTCTATTAATTAAAAATGGAAGTTTTTAAAAATTAAGATTTCTAGTTGCATATATGGTCAAGAGTTAAGATTGCATTTTTTTCTTATTGGTTTCTAGGAGGTGAAGATCGAGAACTTATTCAGAAAAGAAAAGAAAAATATAGACTAGAACTGTTGGAACAAATGGCTGAACAAAAGGAGAACAAGAGACGGTAATGAAAGGTTTGCATTTAAAAAGAGAGGATTTGAATTTAAAATGCATTTGTTAAAATGAGATGGTGATAAATAACTATTATGTAGTAAAACAAGAGGATGTTTTTCCTAATGTGCTTTTGTATTTGTAAATCACTTTAATTTCAATCTGCACATTGTAAATCAACAAGGTAATAAATGCTCTCAGTGGTCATTTTCTTTGTCATAGGTAGCAAATGAGATTATATAGTATCTTATTACAGGCCTTTTACATACCTGAATTAATTTCTTCAGTGATTGATTTAGGATAGCATTTAAAGTTATCTGCATGCCCACTTATATTATCTATATATAATAAGAAATATAAAAGAAACGTATTTTACCTTCTGACAATGCAAATATATATAGTATAAAAACAATCATTGATAAATCCTCAGATTGTTATATTGTATACAAGTTTCAGTGTTTGTAATTTTTCTTGTAGAAGCATTTATTAATTACAGTTTAAAATTAGACTAGATATCTTAGTTCTAGAGAATTTGCGACTTATTATATTTTAAAAAATAGTTTTATTGATTTTGAGAGCGAGAGGGAGGAAAAGAGAGAGAAACATTGATGCGATAGTTTTATTAGCTGCCCCCTGCAACTGGGGATTGAGCCTGCAACAAGGGCATGTGCCCTGACCAGGAATCGACCTGGCAGCCTTTCACTGCCTGGGCCGTGCCCAGCCAACGGCCACACTGGCTAGGGGGAGATTTATTATTTTTTAGTTTTGTCGTTTGTCTTCTTTCTTAGAGCAAGCCAGTATCTACTGTCTGATATTAACCATTGTAAACATTTTAAAAAAAACTTACTAGAAAGTATGGTATGAATTTTTAATTTTTGCCCTTTTTTTGAGAACTGGAAATATACATGGACCCTAAAAGAAGTAAAGATTTTGTTTTACTTCTGTACTTTATTCTGTGTACATTTCTTAGGTTTTAAAGTAACCCAGGCACTGGTTTAGAGATAACTTGTTCAACTCATTTACATGTGAATTGTAGTTTACTTTACACTAAATAAGAAAAATTTAGTTTTCAGCATCATTCAAGGATTTATTGTCAGTTAAATGAATTATTTGTATTTGGAGATGTTGTTGCATGGACTTTGTGTATTTGTTAGTTTCAATAATGATTATGATTTTGTGTTTACTGTAATTTTTTAATATATAAGACTTTAATTTTGTTTAGAGAAAAAGATTTGGAACTCAGAGTTGCAGCTTCTGGAGCCCAAGACCCAGAGAAATCGGTAAGGATTCCTGACATCTTTTAATGTTCAATTGTTCCGTCAAATAAGCCTCAAATGTGCCAGCAGGTGGAGATAGACAGAGAAGGTATTGGGGGAAATGTAAGAGCAGATCAGTTTGAATACTGATAAACTAAACTTATTTCACTAAGCTAATTTTTACTTTTTCATAAATTCCTTCTTTTTTCAGTTTGTTTCAAATTAGTCCTTTGTATTTTGTTTACCTGTATTGTTCCATGGGAGAGTTATTTTAGTTTAATTTACAATAGATGTTAATATTGTTCTTGAGTATCTCTTGGTCACTCTTCTTATATTTGAGTGATTCTCAAAGAAAGTGAATCTTTAATTCTAGACTGTAAGCATTTTAGTAATTTTTACTTAATGTAAAACTAGAGAGATGACTTTATTTTTACTTTAATCTTGTATTTCTCATCATTAAGTGGGATGAATTACATCATTGCAGTTAAGTAAGAAGGTAATAATGTATTCTCACGGTGTACTTTTTCTGTAGTTGGATAGGAAGAATTTACTTGCTAAGGCAAGTTTTAGTTTCATCTTGGAATAATAATTAAGAAACTTTAATTTTACTAAAAAGTTAATTCTTTAAAGAATACAGCAACTTAAAATTATTCAACTGTAGGCAATTTTTGATTTACTTTTTTATAATCACATAGATCCTGGAGGGTTTATCTGTTTAAAAAGTTAATATCTCACCAGCACCACTCATTCCCAGTGTACTTTTTGACTGCTCATAGAATAAAACTTTTAGATTAATCTGACAAATCATTGCTGGGGAAGATAAACATGGGGGCGGGGAGGATACTGTTTTGGGATGAATAGAGCCTGATATATATATATGGCTCTTCACAGGAAATGTTTGCTGACTGGAGAATACTTTGATGTCAGAGAAGCAGCATATTGTGGTATAATAGAGTTTTGCATTTAGAATTTAATATCTGGCTCTGGTCTTTGCCTGGTTATTTATTAGCAGTGAGACATCAGGTGTTTGTGTACTTTCAGGGGGATCTCAGTTACCCCATTTATAAAGTAGGGATTAGATCTGCAAAATCTTTTAGCTATAAAATTTTGTTATTTTCTGAGTAATGTTTAAGTGTCGGCTGGCAGTCTGGGACAGAGGGTCTTTTGAGGTCTCTTCCACCTTTCACTTAATGATTGTAAATAACAAACAGCTATCTTTTCTTTATTTTAGCCCGATAGACTAAAGCAGTTGAGTGTGGCACCAAGATACTATGAAGAGACGATCCCACCTGAAAGACCCAGAGTAGCTTTCCAGACCCCTCTCCCTCCTTTATCTGTCCCCCATTCCCCCTCCTGCCCCCCAGCTCCCTCCGTCCCACCGCAGAGTGAAGATCTGTACAGTGGACTTGGCAGCACCCTTGGTGAAATGGTGCCTCCCAGGTGCTTGTTGAAATGTTTTATGTTTGGGAATTGGGGAAGGTGTCATTATGTTCAGAAGGATTTTCTGAGCAGATAATATTAGCCATTAGATACTTCTGTGTAATTAACAACCTTTGTCAAATAATTTCTCTTGGAATGTTTTCTTTGTTGGGCTTTTCTCTGTTCTGATAAAAACAAGGAAAATTCTTATAACATTCTTTTATTGTTGAAAGATGCTTTAGAATTTTTATAATGCGTAAGTGCACTTAGTATTTAGTTTGAAGTCATATTTTTGAATATTTTAAAGTACCTTTAAACATATAAACATACCTTTTCTTCAGTTTTGTAATTCCATTTGGCAAATATTGAATACTTCAGTTTATACAGAAAAGAGACTTCTAATGTGAGATATATATATATATATATATATTTTTTTTTTTTTAACTTATGTTTCATCCAACTTTTTCTCTGTGATTACTTATGGGCTATGCAACTCATATACCTGAAATGAAAACTGTTGAGATTATAAAACCTGTACTTTAGGTATTATGGAAAAGATACACTTTCTGTTGGTGAAAGGCATCATTCTATACTATATTGTACATACTGAAAATTCTGTTGTTCACATTGATATTTTCTGGACTAACTTCTCTTAGGAGGACTTGAACTGTTTATTATTAATGTATTATAGTGGGTGTTTAATCAAGTGTTTTTCTTTGTTAACTAATATTTTCTGGGCCGTACTTTCTTTTCAGTAGCATTTCTTTTTAATACTAACAAGCTGTAGGTCTGTGTTTACTGTGTTTATCAGGTGTTGGTTCATCTGCTGCATTCCTTTCTGAAAAGACTAGATGGGATTGGAATTACAGAGCATGGTATGATGCTCTCAGCGTTGGGTGAGGGGTTACAGTGGTCGGCTTCACTGTATGAATTTTGGGCAAACCACATCTTTATTGAACTTCAGTGTTCTCAGGTCTACAAATATAGGGTTGTTGTGAGGATTAAATTTAAAATAAATTTCTATAAAAACGTAAGATTGAATGATACTGATAGGTTCTCATTGCAGTTTTTAAACTGTTTTGTTGATGCATCTATGGACTTGAGGATAGTAAGGTTAGACATGTGGAGTGACTAGTAAATGTGAAAAATATGCACACTTGAAGAGAACTGTAAATGCCTTGTAAGCTCTTCAGAATTATTTTGCAGTATATAGTAAGGAGAACATGTTAGGGAAAACTCAAAAGTGCAGACATTCTAGGAAGTTCCCTTCTCATTCTGTTCATGTAAAGGGGTTTGCCTTTTTCATTTTTACTACTGGGAAAGATTGCCTTGGGGGAAATACAGCCACATTTCCTAGTCAAGAGTGAAATGCTGATGTAGAAATTTTAACTTTATGCAATACTAAAAATTGTGTCAAGACTTGACTGTTGATATATATAAAGTGGAATCTGTTATACATTATTGTTAACCTCTTTTGAGAACAATACTTTTTTATAGTTAAAAATGCACCCCTTCCCCTAGTCTAATGGGACCATTAAAAAAATATATATATATTTTATTGATTTTTCACAGAGAGGAAGGGAGAGGGATAGAAAGTCAGAAACATCCATCAGCCGCCTCTTGCACACTCCCCGCTGGGGATGTGCCCGCAGCCACGGCACATGCCCTTGACCGGAATCGAACCCGGGACCTTTCAGTCCGCAGGCTGATGCTCTATCCACTGAGCCAAACTGGTTTCGGCTAATGGGAGTATTTTAATCCCTTTTTGTGCCTCTGCCTTTTCTTCCTCTCTCTGACTCACTCACTCTAGCAGCCTGGCTGAAGCATTGCCTTTCCTAGAGAGCCTTCCTCATGCTTCCCTACTATTGCCTAGATGATTTCAATGTCCCTACAGCATGTTCCCTCATCTACTTGTGTGGCTTCATTTATTACACTTTGCTGTAATTGTCTGTTTATTTCTGAGGGACAGGGACCATGCTTTTTTGATACTGACATGTAGTGACTAATTAGATATTGTTTGAATAAAATCTGAAGCTTTTGTCTTACATAAGTTTTGAAGCTTTTTCTAAAGCAGCAATCAGATTTCCAGTAACATTTTTGCAAAACAAAGATATCTTGATTTAAAAAAATATTACAATGTAATATGAGAAATTTTCCAATTTTCTTTTGATACAGGATTGCACCTCTGCCTCCACCTCCAGTACTACCACCTTTGGCTACTAACTATAGAACTCCTTATGATGATGTGTACTATTTTTATGGAGCCAGGAATACTATGGATCCTAGTCTTGCTTATTGTAAGTTATCTATAGTCTAAACATTTTTTCCTACTGGATCAGCCAGGAAAATTGATTTTTGTGTAAGCAAAAATATGTAAATGAGAAAAGCACAGCTTTAATTAATGCTAATAAAATATATAATATATTTGATTTAATAAATTCCCTATTTGTTATTTTTTATAGTTATTTTACTTTTATCTAAGTTTCAGAAATTACTGTGTTGTGTTTTCTTGCCCTGTGCTTTGATAATTCCTTTCCCAGAAGGAAATATGCATTTTTTTAGGTAATATTTTCAGTATGTGAGTTTTCTTTTAGAGATAAAGTGTTATTGAACAAGTACTCTGGAATAAATGTGTTTTGTGTTTTTAAGATGGGTCGGGAATGACGGGAGTGCAGCCTGCAGTTCATGTTGCTGCTCCTGTTGCCCACTGGCCAGCACAGCCCATTGTGTAAGTCGTTGTCTGGACGATAATTTCTTTCAGGATTAATTTGTCTTCCATAGCACTACTCATTCTTTTTTTTCTTTAAACAAGTAAAACTTACTTTAATTTCTAATTATTATATATAATCAGTATGTACAAAGTATTGCTTGTACATCAGTGTTTCATGGAAAGCACATTTTAAAAATTAAGAATTACTCCACTTCTCTCATTATAAAAGTCATGCATGTATATTATTGATAAGTATTGCTACCTCAGCTTCCCACCCACCAACACTTCCATCTTTCATGAAATACCTTTTCCATCCCTTTACTTTCAGTTGTTGTGTATCTTTCAATTTGAGGTGCGTCTTTTGTAGAAGCATATGTAAGGGTCTTGTTCTATTATCCATTCAACCACCATGTCTTTTGATTAGAGCATTTAGTCCATTGCATTTAAAATAATTGTTGATAGATATGTATTTATTGCTATTTTATTATCCATATTTTTATCTTCTTCTGAAATAAAACCCTTTAATATTTCATATATATATATAATTGATTTTTTACAGAGAGGAAGGGAGAGGGATAGAGAGTTAGACACATTGATGAGAGAGAAACATCCATCAGTTGCCTCCTGCACACTCCCTACTGGGGATGTGCCCACAACCAAGGTACATGCTCTTGACTGGAATTGAACCTGGGACCCCTCAGTCCATAGGCCAGTGGTCTCATCCACTGGGCTTTGCAAACTGGTCATGGATTAACATTTCTTGTGATACTGGTTTGGTGGTGGTTAACCCCTTTAGCTTTTACTTGTCTGTCTTTATATCTGTCTTTTGATTCTAGATTATAGTTTTGCTGGGTAGATAATCTTGGTATGCAGGTCTCTTTGCTTTTCATCACTTTGAATAATTCGTGGCAATCCCATCTCTCACAAACTTTCTATTGAGAAATCAGCTGACAGTTGTTTGGGCACTTCCTTGTAGATAACTAACTGCTTTTCTCTTGCTGCTTTTAAGATTCTCTGTCTTTACTTTTGGCATTTTAATTATGATGACTCTTTGGGTTCATCTTATTTGGGACTCTGCACTTCCTGGACCTGTATGTCTTCACCAAGTTAGGGAAGTTTTCATTATTATTTCTTCAAGTAGGTTTTTAATTTCTTGCTCTTTCCCTTCTCTTTCTGGCAGCCTCATGATGCAAATGTTGATATGCTTGAAGTTGTCTAAGAGGCTTCTTGCACTGTCCTCCTTTCAATTTCCTTTTTCTTTTTGTTGCTCTAATTGGGTGTTTTCTGCTTCTCTATATTCCAAATTGCTGATTTGATTCTCAGCTTCATGTACTCTACTGTTGATTCCCTGTGATGTATTCTTCATTTTAGTTACTGTATCCTTCATTTCTGAGTAGTTCTTTTCATATTTCCTATCTCCATTTCTTGTTTCTCTCTTTGTTGGACTTCCAAGTTGATCTGCTTTTCTCCTAAGTTCATTGAGCAACCTTATAACTAGTATTTTGAATTCTGTATCTGGTAGATTGCTTGTTGCCATTTTTTTTTTTTTTTTTTAGTTTTGTTCAAAACTTTGGGCCATGTTTCTTTGTCTCCCCATTGGCTGCCTCCCTGTATTTGTTTCTATGCATTGTGTAGAGCTGCTACCCAATTTTGGTAGAGTGGCCTTATGTAATTGGTGTCCTATAGGTCCCAGTGGCACAGCTTCCCCTGTTATCCAAGCTGGATGCTCTAAGTATGTCCCTTCTGTGGGATGTGTATATTCTGTTGTAGTTGAGCCTTGATTGCTGTTGGCATGTCAATGGGAGAAGGGGA
This sequence comes from Antrozous pallidus, assembly GCA_027563665.1. Lineage (NCBI taxonomy): Eukaryota > Metazoa > Chordata > Mammalia > Chiroptera > Vespertilionidae > Antrozous > Antrozous pallidus. The sequence goes on from CM050510.1 coordinate 38,758,541, forward strand.
TTTACCCCCAGGACCGTCAGCTGTCAGGACTGGCGCATCCACAGTGGAAGATATACTGTGAAGGGGCCAACCCCATGAAGCTGGACTCACTTCAACATGGCTCTGGTGCCAACTAAGTTCACTCCTTGAATGTGTCTCTTGTGGAGATGGCTGGGTGGTGCTTTGGTATGGTCTGAAGCTGTCCATCAGGTGTTCTGGCTCTGGGGCCTCCCAGAAAGTGCAGTCCTAGGTCAGCCACTCTGTGCCCTCCTCTGGGGCCACATAGCATGAGCTATAAAGCAATTTGCAGATGGCTACTACTTATGCTGGGCTTGAAGGTGCCTGGTAGAGGCTAGACTGTGAACCAAGGCCAGTTGCCACTAGTGCCAGGCTCAGGGCCCACTTAACGAGAGGTACGGACATGCTGAGGCCAGATGTTGCTTGTTTGGGGGATTTTAGGAAAGTCTGCAGCACAATGTTTATATGGAAAAGCCACTGGAAATGGCTTGGGTGAACCCACAGAATGGGAGGGGCCAGTCTCAGGGAAACACCAGAGTGGGCCAAATAATATTAGCCAGGTTGATAGAGACTCACCTGCTGGCTCTCTGGGGGTTGGGGGTGGGATTGAGAGTTCAGCAGAGGAACAATAGCCTCTGCCAGCACTTTGTCTGGGAGAAAGCTGTCCTTCCAGCCCTCTTTCTGATGCCAAGCAATTCAGTTCCTCCCCCTATTGATAACCAGAATGATGAGCTAAGGTTTTTTCCCTGGGACGTGTCTCGCTCTGTTGAAGAATAAGCTCTGCCTACAAGATTTAAGCAAAATCATGGAAAATTTATTATAAGCAGATTCAGATTCCCGGCATGGGGAGGGAGATGCAGTAATGGGCTCTCCCCTAAAGACTTGGGGTCCAGTGGTATATGTATTTGCTACAAGCCTGTTCCTACTCCTGTGGTCACCTCAGTTCTTGCCTAGCAATGGACCTGAACTTTCTCTGTTTCTATGCTTTCGTACACCTTGTTGCTGCAGGCCCTCCCTTGTTTTCCCATGCCTCCCAATTTGAGTCCAGAAGCATTTTATTATTTCTGCTTGGTTGTTTTCTGTGATTAGGCTTGCTCAAACTGCCATTTCTGCCCCTGCCTCTGTTTCACCTGCCTTTGTTCTCCACTGGACCCCTGCCCTATCTGCCTGTGTTTCTCGTTAACACTCCCTCAATTATGTCCTTTGTTATCCCAGAACTGGTACTCAGAGTTAGTGAGTCTGAGTAAATTTGTGCCTCGTCCCTTTAAGAGGAACTGCTTGGGATTCCAGAAGCCCTCTGTCTCACTTTGCCACAATCCCTGCTGGTTTTTACAGCCACGAGTTACAGGGATTTCTCTTCCTGGCCATGGAATCCTGGGGTGGGGGCCTGGTATGAGGCTGGGACCTTACTCCTTTGGGGGATCTCTACAACTAAGACATTCCTCTTGATTTTTATCTGCCACATGTGAGGTATGACCATCCCATTCTTTATTTCTGTCCCTCCCACCAATCTCATTGAGGTGCTTTATATCCTTATTTGTAGGAGTTGTATTCAACTAGTTTTCAGGTGGTTCTGAATGATGGTTCTGTAGTTTTGTTTTAATTTTGATGTAGTTGTGGGAGGATGTGAGTGCTGCATTTATCTTGATTTCCTTCTTTTTAAAGGCTAAGTAAGTAATATCTCAATGTATTGATATAATGCATATTCCTTTCATCCATTCATCCATTAATTTTAAAGAAACACGAGGAAAAATTCAAAAGATGATCAAAGATATTGTCAATGTGTTGAGATAATTTTATATTCAGCAGTTACTTTTAATGAATGAGACTGCAATAAAAATATTTTAAGAGAAACAACTGAATTTGCCATTAGCAGACCCTAAGTAAATATTTAAGAGAAATGAAAATGTACACACAAAGACTTGTATGTGAACATTCATAACAGTATTATTCATGATAGCCAAAAAGTATAAACAATTCAAATATTCGCTAGTAAATGGGTAAGCAAAAGGTGTTATATCCATACAGGGAAATACTATTCAGTAATACAAAGGAATGAACTACAGCATAACTCAAAAATATTATAAGTGAAAGAATCCATATATATTGTCTGTTTCCACTTAAAAGAAATGTCCAGAAAGAACAAACCTGTAGAGACAGAGAGCAGGCCACTCTTAGTGATTGCCTGTGATAGTGAGGGATAGTTTTTGGTTATGGAAACATTCTAAAATTAATTTACCTTTTATAATTCAGATTTTTAAATATATATTTTTCTTGAAAGTAGCTGCATTCCTGTACTTTAAAATGTGTTGTATTTAAGGCAATAGCACTGTATTGCTTGAGATTTATATAACTGTGGTGTCTTAAAATTTTCCTTTTTAATTTTTTAAATTTTATTTGGGACAGTCAGACTTTTTACTGTAATTTTATTGTTTTATTCTTGAAATGTCTAGGAAGTTATTTTATATTGGCATATATTAAGTAAATTATTAGGGACTTAAAATTATTAGGGACTTAGTAAATTATTAGGGATTTAAATAAAATTTGAGGGACTTGCACTGAATTATTATTTTGCATCCAGCAAAATGCATAAACCATATGTACACTGCTTGATGAATTATCAAGTTTTTTCACTCCCTGTAACTTCCCTAGGTCAAGAAATAGGTCCAGTAAATTTGAAAGTTTCATGACTTGTGAAAGTGGAGACTGGAAAATTGCTTAGGAAAGAGTCACTTAAGGATTCCTCTTTGATCTATTTTTAAACGTACTGCCATGTTGTTTCAAAGTAGTCTTGCATTTTCTTCTTGCTTGGTCATAAATAGATTCAAATGATTAATTGTGTATTTAATGTAGGAACACGGTTGGACAGAAGGAATTGAAAATGACAAGTGATAGAACAATTAATTCAGGATTATTTTTTGAAAATAAGCCAAAGCCTTCAAAGCAGACACTTCAGTCTTACCAAGAAGCTTTGCAGCAGCAGGTATCCACCAGTTGATTGATTGATTCATTTAACGTTGACTATTTTATGTGTTAGCACAATGGCTCCTCGGAACTGCGAGTTTGGCAGAGGAGAAAAAAATATGACAGTTATTTATAATTCACCATGATGAGTTTTGATGTAGAGAGCCAGGAGTGCTGTTGGAAGCATAGAATAAGGAACGTTAATTGCCTAGGCAGTTAGGAAGGCCTCACATGGTTGTTGATACTTGAACTGCATTTATACATTGAATAGATTTGAAATTCCTGGTATATTCAAGGGAATGGAATTAATTTGGGAGAAAGGGCTGGAGTGTTAGATTGTACTGGATTGTGAAGGACTAGCTATAAGGGGTTTTCACTTTTTTTTCTGTTATGGATAGCAAAAGGGAGGATGTTTTAAGCCACAGAGCAAAAGTAGTTGAAGAGAGCAGAATTGACTTTTAGAAAGATACCTGGTTGTGATGTGGACCATTGTGAAAGAGGTGTGACAGAGAAACCTTTTAGTGAATTATTGAGGTAGTCCATCCAGGAGGTAATGAAATCCTAACCCTATGGGAGAGATAGGGAGGATGTCCAAGAGACAATTCTAGGGTTTCAGTGATAGGACTTGGGTACAGGGATTGAGAAGAACAGAAGGTGTGAAGGTGATTCTGAGAGTTGGAATCTAGGAGAATAATGAGACAGTGAACTAAGATAGGGAAAAAAGAGGTAGGGCACTTTTAGGGAGGAGGATAAAGGGTTCTGTTGTATGTTATAATGTTTGAACAGAGTTTGAAGAGAATCAAGTGCATGGGTTTTGGCGGGGTGGAGTGGGGGAGATACTCTTTATCTCTGAGAGGATCCTGGGATTCTTGGTAGGTAGATGTCAACCTAAGGTACCTTTCTGTAAAGTTCCACTTGGGTTTATTCTAAAGCTCCTTTTATTCAGTTTTTACGTGGGCAACCTCCTTAAAAAATAGATTTTTAAAGTTACAGAATTACAAACATTATTTTTTTTTGGTTAGGATTCTACCAAATAAAAAACCGAATTTATCTTCCGTTTTCAAATGAGCGTATTAAAAACACCATAGACAAAACTAGATTTTCAAACTCTAGAATTTTGTTTTATATATGTGATGACTTCAATGGTCCTGATGGAGTGGTTGCTTAAATTTTCCAATGCATGTGGTTATAATTTTAAAAGTAAGTTTTCAAAATGTAGATACTTATTGATTGCCTGCCCATAACTCTCTAGAGAACAAGCCTGCACTTACGCTTGATGACGTTAAGACTACTCCCCGAAAAGCTTTGAATTTTCAACCTTTTTGAGTTCTGGAATGGAGTTTGCCCAGGGTAGAGTGGATTTGGTGAGGCGTAGGGAGTAGTTCTGGCTGGCCGAGTCCCATGAAAGGGTGGATGAAAAAGAAAGTAGGGTGGCCCTATTGGACACCATAGAACTAGTGAGGTCAGGGAAGGAATGGCTCAGGTAGACTTTGGGGGTGGGATGGAGGAGTTGGCTTAGCCCACATGGCATCGGTGGTTGGAAAGGACTCTAGTGGCATGATGTGAGGCAGCCATCAAAATGTTTTAAAATTGGTTATTGTCTCTACTTGTGATTTTAAATTTTATAGTGAAGCATACTGAAACAAATCTCCATTTTTTTCTCTAGCAAGAAAGATGAGTTATTATAACTAACTGTTTGTATCAGAGTACTTGTAAGCACTTACTGTGATATTTCTTATGTTGTCAAGATTTGGGAAAGAGAGCAGAGAAGGAAGAAAGAACGTGAAGAAAAGGAAGAATACGAAGCTAAGCTAGAGGCTGAAATGAGAAGTTACAACCCCTGGGGGAAAGGTGGAGGTGGTGCTCCTCTCAGGGACACAGAGGGAAACCTGATAAGTATGTTGTTTCCATTGATTTGTTGTTTTTAAAAGAAACATTAATTTTTAGGTTTTAAAATAGCTACCTTAAACACAATTAAAATTAAAAACCATCTGAGAAAAAGCCACTTTCAGTATTTGACAGACAAAAAGATAATACTAATGAATAAGATATGAAGACAAATAAAAAATGGGTGAATATATATATTGAGATAATTCATAATAGAATAAACATATCTCATCCTCATGAGCAAAGCAGTACCAATTACATCAATTGAAATTATCTGAGAGAAAATGTGTGAACTATAACATTGGAAGAGATTCCATTTAATGCCATTTCATTTTTTAAGACACTCATTTTTATGGAATTGTAAATTAGATCAGCTTTACTGTAGGGCAGTTGGATGATATAAATGAAAAGTTTTGATTGGTTTTGGTTTTATGGTATTAGAAACAATCATTTTTAACTTTTGAAAAGATTGGAAAGCAGAAAGTAGTGGGAATCATAGCCTGTAAGGCAAGGTCTCTTTTTATGCAGCTTAATGCAAAAAAGGTATTTTGGTAAATATCTCTATAACAACACCTTAGAAAGCCTTTCTTCTTCAAAGTACTATTCATTTATTTCTGTTATAAATTGCCTGTCTCTGATGATAACTCCGTTGCAAAGAAAAGCTCATGTTAGTTGACTAATATTTACCTAAATTAGTTAGAATTTAAAAAATCGTTCTAGTAAAAGTAATAAAATCCTTATTACAAGGTTGTTTTTTTTTTTTTTTAAACGCACTAGTAACATATCTTTAAAATAAGTGATCTGGAATACTGTGCAAGGGATGCTGTATTTAAATCATGTAAAAAATAAGGAATGAAAAATTTAAGCACTACTTATATATTATTTACCTGTAGGTATATACTTTAGCCCTGGTCTAAAAAATTGTTCAGGGTATAGAATTATTTTCCACTGTGAATATGTGACATTTTCTTTTGTTATTTTGTTTGTTGCAGAATTATTCTTGTAATGCTTGCAATTTTATGTTAAACTAGAGGCCCAGTGCATGAAATTCCTGCATGGGATGGGTCGGGGAGTGGGTGTCCCTCAGCCTGGTCTGCACCCTCTCCAATATGGGACATCCCTTTCACAATCTGGGACCACTGGCTCCTAACCACTCGCCTGCCTGCCTTTCTGCCTGATTGCCCCTAACAGCTTCTGCCTGCCAGCCTGGTCACCCCCTAATTGCTCCCCTGCTGGCCTGATTGCCCCCAGCTGCCCTCCTCTGCCAAACCGATCGCCCACAACTGCTGCGACCCGCCTCCTCCACCGGGACTTGCCTCCATGCGAGGCAGCGGAGATGCTGGGACTGGTTTCCTTCGCGCTGCATGGAGCCGGGGTCCCCCCGGGCCTCACTGCGCACGTGGCTGCTGGGCCCTGCCTCCACTGTGTGTGCAGCCATCTTGTGGTGGCCATCTTGTGACGACGTCGCCTGCAAGGACCGCCTAGACTTTCATTAATAGAGATGATATGATTTACATTTGAAGTAAAGGCCCCTTTGCAGTGACATCTTTGCTGTTGGCAAATTATAAATCTGACAGATGTGCCTTTTTAATTTTTATTTTTTAGCTGATTTCAAAACTTTTATTATCTCACAGAAGGATAGAGAAGGAGTGATGATTGACTAATCATTTTTTTCCAGTTAAAATAAATATAGATTTTAAAAAATTGTTTATTTTTTTTATTGTTTATTGTTTTTATTGTTACAGATGGTAGTACATATGTCTTCTTCTCCCCCCCCCCCCCCCCCACTTACCTATCCCTGGCCTTCTCTACCCCCCAAGTCCTTTGGTTGATCTTTTACCATATAGATTTGTTTTGATTGCTAAATCTGATAGTTTTAAATCTTTAAGAAATAATTTTGTACTCTGCTGAAACTAATTTTATTTTTATATAAATCCATTGATTATTCTGAGAGGATCATGTATAATCACAATGTGTATTATTATTCATTGTGACTTCTCATATATGTAGATTGGTATTATGCTGTTCAAGTGAATTGGATGACAATGAGATTTGATTTCCCATTTAAATTATACCATTTTTGTGACTTTTTTAAGGAACCTCGGTTTTCCCATCATCTTCCTATTTTCATTTTCCTCCATATTCAGATAGAGCTCAGGATTTGATGATGATTAAAGGAGCACCTAGCTAATTCTCGTTTTACCAGTCTTTGGCACATGGTAATTTTTTGGTAATCAGCTTTTCTCTGTGGTTTCACCCAGTTCCTCCTTACATTTTCAGTTATTCCACTCCTTTCTCCCCTTCCATTACTAAACATACTGAGGTTACTTGTATTCTTAAACACAAAACTCTTGACTTTGTTATACTTCCCTTATATAAAGCACGTTCGAAAAGTAGTTTGTGCTTGTTTGCTCCCAGTCTTGCCTCTTACTCATTCATATTCCATATTATGACTTCTAGCTCCCACCACTCGACGGATACTATATTTCAGAATCAACTGGTCCTTAATTTTATTTGATGGTTTTAACCATTATTGGTCCTCCTCCTCTCTGAACTGTGTTAGAGTTCCCCCTCCCTCCCTCCCTCCCTCCCTCCCTCCCTCCCTCCCTCCCTCCCTCCCTCTCTCCCATCCCTCCCTTCCCTCCCTCCCTCCCTCCCTCTCTCCCATCCCTCCTAGATGCTGTCCTTTCTTTAGCTGACATATTCATTTGGATGCATTTTATGAACAGGTTAAGTGCTTTGAGGTCTGTGAACATGATCTTGGTTCTAGGGCTGTCTTCTGATACCGTGTTTTCCTTGAGTTAGATATGTTCTTCATCCTTTCTCTCCTACCTCATCTCTTGTACTCCGATGTTTCTCTTTAGGTCTACTCCGTGAATGATCCTCGTATAGTTCTTTCTTTGCCCCTGACCACTTGTAAAATCCTTTTCTTCACTTTCGGCCTGTCGTCTGAATCTTTGCCCCTGAGGCTTGGTGGATTATGTACATCTAGCATGCAAAACCAAACTTCACTTTGTAAATCCAACTCATCGTTGCCTTTTCCTGTATATGCATCATAATTCTGATCATTCAAACTGAAAAATGCTGAGTGTTTTTTTTTGACTCTTCATATCTAGTCCATTAATAAGACTAATCTATAGGTTTGCCTTTTCAGTGTTTTTTGAATTCTCTTTGTTTTCATTCATGTTACCACCATATTGAGCTTTATAATGTCTTGCTTGTGTTTTTGCCATTTCTTCACAACTACTTCATTCTACTTGGTTTTTCACTCCAAGCTATATGTATCAAAAGAATACCCAATCACATTATTCTATACTCAAAAATCAGTGAGGATTTTGGAATCTCACTGGCTGAGTTTATATTCTTGCTGTGCTATTTACTGGCTTTGTGATCTTTGGGAAAACTAATTTAATTGTCTCATCTGTAATACTAGGGTGAAAGTAATAGTACCAAGTCATATAAGTTATATAGAATGTAAAAACAGTGATTATTAAATGTTAGCACTATGATTATTAGTACTATTTTATAGCTACCATGTGCTTCTACAGAACAGAATTGAGAATCATCAGTTTGTATTTCAGAGTATTTCAGAATAGGCATCTAGCCTGTATTTTCCCATTGTCATTGCTCTTTTACATGTGTTTTGTGCTCTAGTCAAGCCGACCTACTTTAATGTTGTCGGAATACTTCATGTTTACCCTGTTGGAACTGTTTTTCACACTTCTTTCTTTCTTTTAAAAAAAAATATATTTTATTGATTTTTTTTTTACAGAGAGGAAGGGAGAGAGATAGAAAGCTAGAAACGTTGATGAGAGAGCAACATCGATCAGCTGCCTCCTGCACACCCCCTACTAGGGATGTGCCCGCAACCAAGGTACATGCCCTTGACCGGAATCAAACCCAGGACCCTTCAGTCCGCAGGCCGACGCTCTATCCACTGAGTCAAACCAGTTTCTCACACTACTTTCTTTATTAGACTTTCCCACCCCCCTTTTACTTTTGGAACTCTCAGTCTAGCCTGTCTTAAATGTTGCAACAGGATCTGAACTTTACTGATTCAGAACTCTCCTTCTCTTTGGTAACATTCACATGTTATTTGCCATGTTCTATATGGTATTCTAATTGTGATTCATGTTCAAAATATATCCTTGAACATAACAGGCTTCCTGCTAAATAATTTTTATATCCATGTTTCAGTTTGCTTTCATTACTGCAGTACTGTTCAATTTGTGTTGGAGAACTACTTTTTATTTGTTAAAGCTTTTGAGTTCTTCAGTCATTCAGATCTGTTTTCTGGTTGTTTGAACCAGTCCTACATGTTCAGATTTTTGCCATGCTATCTGTTGTATAACAAATCACCCCAACATGTAGCATTTCACAATAACAAACATTTATTATCTTGTAGTTCTGTGGATCAGTAATTTGTGAGTGGGTTAGCTGGATGGTTCTGTCTCAGGGTCCCTCATGAGTTGCAGTCCAAGATGTCAGAGGTGGGGCTGTAGTCACCTGAAGGCTTGACTGGTCTGGAAAGTCTGTTTCTAATCTGGCTCCCTCACATGGCTCTGGAGGCCTCAGTTTCTGGTCGCCTGGGCCTCTCCCTATGGCTCCTTCAGTGTCCTGGTGATGTAATGGCTGGCTTTCTTCAGAGTGAGTGAGGCAGTAGATCAAACAGTGTGGAAACCATTATGTCTTTTTATGAAGGAGCCTCAGAAGTCATATATCTTTATTCTGCATTATTCTGTTTATAATAGTGAGTTATGAACAATGGCCCACACTCAAGGGGAGGGGAATTGAGCTCCATCTTCAAGGGATAATTGTCAAAGGGTTTGTGGCTATGTTTTAAAACTGCACAGATTATATTTTTCCATTAGGAACGCTAACGATCTTGAGTAAGATTCACTATGACTTGTTTGAATTGTTGCTGTATTTTCTGTATTAAAGAGAATCCAGGTTCTGAAGTAATAAGAGATAAAAAAATGTGGTCTTTAAGGGTTGTCAAAGATCTATATATTAAGTTCTCTACTAATTTTCGGTTTGTTTTGTAACATTATTTTCTAAAAATTTTCCAAGTTTTCAGGGCACCAAGATACTGTTGAATTATTCCAGCTCTGTCCTGTTGTTGTTGTTTTTCACATGTATTAAGCATACTAATTATAAAAATGTATTTATTGAAATAAATGGCTTATTTTTCCCCTCTCAGCTGATTTGAATAAGATGCACAGACAAAATATAGATGCCTACCATAACCCAGATGCAAGACCATATGAAGATAAAAGGGCTGTTGTATCTCTAGACCAAAATTTAGCCACTTCAAATGCTGAGAGCCTAGAAGATTCTGCAAATAAAAACTCAGGTGTTTAATCACATTCTATCTTTTCTTTTACATTTCTAAAGTTGTTCAGTAACAGTTCTGTTCTCTGATGAAGTCTTACTATATTGAGAATTTGGTTATTCTGAGTCAGGAAGCATAACATGTTGTTTGTATTTTTTATACCTTCATAGGTATTTTGAAAAAAGTGAATAAGGAAACGTAGATTGCTTCTTAATACTGTTTCTTCTCAGCTTTATAATTTGCTATGCATGTTTTAACTGCTGCTAACATTTCTGTTTTGCTATGGAAGGACATTGCTCAAAATCAACTAGTCTTTTTACACATTGTTTTTTATATCCATAACTATTTGAATTGGTGAGAGGTATCAGATGTGGTATGACAAATTGTACAGTAAAATTAATTTTAACTTGTTTTTTAATAATCATTTGCTCTCCCTTGTAAAACCACAATGTACAAAGAAATGATAATTAAAAGTTTAATTTGATATCGAGTCACATCTCCCCATTTTTTAGTAAATATCTTTGGTTTGCTGTTAAGCAACATCCATCAAAAGTTCTAGAAATTGAAAATTACTCATCATCTTTTTTTATGACTTTGCCAGAAAAAATTGGCATTATTTTTTCTTAAAGAAATTTGATGCCTATAAAAGTAACCAGTTATTTGCTACAAATTCTGCTTTTCTACTTTCACAAAGTTTTGATGTGTAGACTAGAAAAGAACTTTACATTAGGAAGTCCTTTTGAAATACCTTGGACTAAATTTTTAAATTTTATTTTTAACCCTTACACTTACCGGCCAAATTGTGATTAGAATCAGTAGCCTTGCATCTTTCAGTCCTTAGATGGCAGCGCTATTCTATGTAGCCTTTCTTAACACTCAGGAGGTGGAGTGTGTGTTGTTTCTGTGGGCAGCCTGTATCACTGTTTGATCGCTAATTATCAGAAATGCTTTCTTACTTTGATCCACAATAGATTTTGCTTGGTAGATCCACTTTAAATTTTGGGAGCACTAAACTTTTGATTTTGATTAAATTATTGATTTGATTCTCACTCTGGGTCTGTAATAATTCAGTGTGCAGTGGGAGCATCAAAATACCTTTTCATGTTATTGCTGCTAAGAGAATTTTGGCTTCTGATTATCATCATTTTTTCTCTTCATTTGCCTTTTCTTTTCATAGTCTATATGGAGATCTCAGTGCTACAGACCGCATTCTCTGCCCGTTTCTTCCGCACCCAGTACTGTTTACAGTTCTGTTTACAGTTCTGTTGCAGCCTCATACTTTCTGTCTTAGTAACAATCACTTAGTTCTGCTTACCAGCAAACCCTGGAAAAATGAACAGTTTCTTTGACCCCTTCCTAGGAAACAGCACAAGCATGATGATTACATATGCTCAGCAGAATTTGTTGTCCATAGCCTTTCTGTACACCACCAGGGTTTCCCTCATTTTTTGAGTTGAAATTTTCTAAATTAATTTTCATTCCCTAACAACCTCAAATAGACTTTCTGAATGCAATACTTATCCAAAGTCACCTAACTTGTTGCTATGCCATAATAAGTATGTATGTCTGTGTATGTATACACACATATATAAATGTTTGTGTATTTATACACATGTGCACATATTCATATATGGCATTAATATTTAAAGGTCTTAGGGAACTTGAATATATCTAAAAATTGAGTGTTATAATGTGTGTATAAGGTTCATGATTAATGTTCTGTCTGAGGTCTTCTAATGTTCATTTCCCCCCACTTACTTATAGTTCTTTGATGAAGAACCATATTTAAGAAGTCCATACTAATTTGGCTTAAATTTATTTTGTGGCTTATGATGTCTAGATATATTTCCAATTACTTAGTGTAGAACAAGTGTTTCCCTATGATTTTAATTTTATAATTTATTATAAATGTTTAGAAGAATTTATCCTTGACTTTGATAATATTTCTTCTCTAATTGCCCGAAAGGCTTAGAATTTGAGTGATCATTGAAGTGAAACATACCATTCATCTTTATTTTTCTACCAGCTTTTATACCATAGCATAAGATTCTAATGTGTAAGTATTGATTTGGCTGTCTGCTGATCTATTCAAATAAGTATTCATAAATTTAAATACAGAGCAAAGAGACCTAAATAGTAGCTCAACTCTCAGTCAGCCTACACAAACTATATGAGTGAGAGGAAGTAAATGTTTTAGGATGATGGTACAAAGAATGAGTCAGTACATAAAAAATGATACAAAAAGTTGTATGAAGCTTAAATTTAAGTACAATTTTTTCTTTCTGCATTCATAGAGACTCCTGAGGTATAATTATTTTTCAACTTGATTTTATGAAATATTTTTCCTTCCTAGAATGTGTAATACCACTTATAGGTAATAGATAACATTTTTATTATTCATGTTTATGTCCCAATTAACTAGATAGAATTTTTAAATGAAAATTATTGTAATGATTAAAAGAGTTATTTCAATTTTTAAAAAGATTTTAGATTTTACTTTATTGTTTATTTTAATCATGGATGGAAGACTTGAAATTACTGGTTTTTTAAACAACTTAGATATTTTTTACATATATGTACATAACACATTTAATATATAAACAGTTTCTTAAAGGATATTTACATACATGAGAACTTTATTTTTTTCCTCTCCATAAATTTTACATTAAAGCCTTTCCTGTAATCAGAGCTGATTAGCTATTACCTTTTATGTTTTCTTGGTGTCTTTAAGATACAGATATATTATGATTTTTCAACTATTTTATTTTAGTTTCATCATTTTTCTTTCTCGCGTTACTTTCACTTGGTCTTCAGATTCTAATCTCAGCCTTTTTGATTGTGACATCTGGATTTTCATATTTAGCACATTTTTTCAAAATATGAATTTAATAGCTAACTCTTCATTCCTGACTGTTTACTTTTTCTAAGAATTGTTTAATGGTATGTTTTGGCAAATTTCTCTTTCAAGGACACGTGCAAGTACACAGCTCTCCTTTTGCTCGGGGAAATGTATTTGGTGAGCCTCCAACTGAACTTCAGATGAGACAGCAAGAATCATACAAGAATTTTCTTCGGTTTCAGGTGAAATGTTTATTTGATCATAGTTTCAAGTTTCATAAAGGTTTTAATGAACTGAACTTGCAAAGATTTTATCCACATGATAAATAAATTTTAAGGTGCCATGCAGTTATCTACATGTGATATATATCAGATATAGGTAGCACTAAAATTATGTCACTTAATTTGAAAAAAAGAATAAGGAGACAGGTATACCAGTTGACTTAATCTTTTCTAAACTTTACTAAATCACCAATTGTTAAAGACTGTTGAAATTTCTAAAACTGAAAGTAATAAAACATTCACCTTTTAGGTATAGAATTACTCTTTCTAGATGCTTGTGTGTTAGTAGAATGTCAATAATTTCCCCCAAAAAAAGATTTGATATTCTTGACTCAGTAGTATAGATTGTAAATAAAGTACGATCTAATCACAATGGCATTTATTGCTGCATTTATGTATGTAAACTAATAGCATTTAAAATATTAGAAATGCCCAAAGGAAGGCACTTGTGCATCCAGTGTTTATTAAGCAAACAGACTTCTCCCACACTGTGCCCACCCGTGTGCTGAGTACTAGAGAGAGCACCTGAGATGGACGAGAGCCCTGCCCATGCGGGACTCACAGTTTCTTCTCCCTTCCCGTCACCCCTTCTCCACCCACACTGACATTCCAGTGTCAGGTTAATTCTGGGATCAACGTAATCTTCCTTTCATAGGACTTCACATGTTACTCTTTTTTTTTTTTTTTACTCAAACCTTGGTAGTAGCTTTTCTTTTTTACAGGAATTTCCAAATTCCTTAGCCTGACATTTAAGGCTATCCAGTCTAATCCCAGCCTCTTAAATTCCTCTAAAAGAGATTCTACTCAAAGGTGTTACCTTTCTAATTCTAATTTTGTGGACCCTTACCTAAGGGAGTGACATAATAAATGCAGCCTTAAGGATGCTCTGGCATTAGTGCTTAGGATCTATTATTGGGAGTCTTAAAACATTGGAAGCAGGGGTATTTTACTAGAGTGGTGACTATGGAAATGATGGAGAGGCCTTTCTCATGAACGACAGAATGAGTAGAGTTATAGAATATTAGAAAGTGGAACCAGAGGCCCCAAAGATATTGGCCACTCAAGTCAGGCAGCAGCATTTTGAGGGTTATAGAGTTACTGGTTGAACTTAAAAGATCCTGTGGTATGTTGCCTGTACTGATAGCAAGTGAAAATTCAAGTAGCTTCTATTGTTTTTAGCAAGTGTTACATGGTTTAGGGTAGAATTCAGGAAAAAAATATTGCAATTGTAAAGCTTGTTATTATTTATAAGATACTTTTACATATAGTATCTCATTAAATCTCAAAACTCTTAGAAAGGTATTTTATTTTATGATGTGCAATTAAAATACAGGCAGAGAAGCTCATCTGTGGTGGTAGAGCTAGCCATTATGAGGCCACTGCTGGAACCCAAGTCTCAATTCAGCATCACATCTGTAGGTACAGAACTTAGAGTTCTAGGGAATTTTTCCCTCTGGAAAAATCTAATAATGGGGATGCTTTGACTGTTAGTTTGAGAGTAAGTTCAGCTTTTATTTCTCCCACCTGTAAACCCTCAGTGTCAACTGGTGGTTTACGTATTTTCTTTTACCAGTCTCTTAACTGTCCCCATTTTTTACCCTCAAAGTCTAACCCAGGACTAGCTAAATGATATTTATTACTGACAACAGTAGTATAGTGTCAGACATATATAACTCCAAACTAGGTGTTAAAAGAGGTGCTTTATATAAAATGTTCAGATCTGTGCACAAAGATGGCCTTTGGCTCCTTATCTGCACCAAAAATTTAAGTTACACACAGAAGTCTCCATGTGGTTAAAATTTGGCAAACAACACGTGAGTATTTAGGCACCATTTTTAATTAGAACTTTAAAAATAAAACATTTAATAAACTATTTGTAGAATCTTTGAAGCATTTTTATATTATATAGTTTGAAAACCACTCACCTAGAAGCTAGCTCTCCTCTTTCTGATGAGGACTATGTAGACTTTCTCTTGGAACGACATTTCTATGGACTCATTAAGAGTGTGACTCATTTATGATTGTGACCCTTAATGGAGAAGTGACCCTGATTGTGATTTTTTTTTTTCACGGAGTGGGAAGAAATGGGGAACTGAGTGTTAGATGTGATGTTTTGCTGTAGAGATAATAAATGATGTTTTCTCTGGGTATATGATACTTGGAGAAATGATTACGTGCACACTGCTTAATACTAAATGTTAGGATTGTGCATATTTACTGGTGTTGTGAGAAAGAATTGGAAAAAGCCATATCCTGTGCAATCATTGGACATGTATGAAGATTAAAGTTCTTACAGCTCAAAAGATCAACAGCGCTAGACATTGAAGCTAGAGGCAGTGTAGATAAGAACAGTAAAATAATACTAATGGCTATAATTAATGTGTACTTAAGAGTAACTGAAACCTATTGAATACCAGTATGCATGCTTCCTTCCCTACGTCACTCTTGTAGGATGCAGACTCTCTGAGAGTCCCTTCTGCTAGAACTTGAACTCTGCCTTAGAATGTCCCCCCAGAGTGACATTCAGCACTGTACGCCACAGGGGCCATTCAAGATGAAACCTTGTGCTGAGTCCTGGTGGCTGAAGTCCTCCTGACCTTACACTCACCAACAGATAAGACAGAAGGAAGGACGTTCAGAAGGAGGGGTTCTTGGGTAAAGAATGGTTGGATGCTGAAACACTGATTTGCTGTTTCAGGATACTAATCAAGCCAGGGAGCTGAGACATCTCGTGTCAGTTGCTACAGAATAACATAGACATGGATTGCTTCCTCAGTACTTCCTAACAGGGGAACTCGCACATTTTCCACATTTCTTTACATCCATTCTTTGAGCACTCCTTTGAGATGTAGACATTAATATCTCTTTTTACAAGAGGAGAAAACTGAACAAGAGTTTCTTAAGGTCTCATAGTTTGTAAGTATTGATGGAGCTGGAATGTTACTCATAGCTCTTAACATTACACTATGTAGCTTTCCTAATAAAATACAAGAAATGAAAAATTTAGGAAGTTATTGTAACTTGCAGAAAGAGGATACAAATGTTGAGTTCATAGGTTACTAGGAAAAAACAAGTGGTATTCCAACTTGGTAGTAGTGTACAAAGAAATAACTAGGCTTAATTCTTTAGATTGAGGAGAAGAGACAAAGAGAGGAAGCTGAGCGTGAGAGACTGAGGATTGAAGAAGAAAAAGAAGAAAAACGGCTAGCAGAACAGAGGGCACGGATCCAGCAAGAGTACGAAGAGGAACAGGAGAAGAAACGGGAGAAAGAGGAGGAGGTACATTTTTTTTCCTACTCCAGTTTTCTATTAGTCTGAAGTGGAATTTTTATTCTGACTTAAAAAGATACATATTACTTACAGAGAAGAACAGTCTTGGGGTACATTTAGAAAATTATAGATCAATATCCACTCATTGTATATTATTCTATTAAAGTTGAAAGGCTAGGTTAAGGAAAGAGATAAATGATGACATCTTAAGCCAAGGATATTATATGACTAGAGGCCTGGTGCATGAATTTGTGCATGGGTGGGGTCTTGTCTGCTTTGCCCCAATGATTGTTAATTGGGCCAGGCCAGTGGGGGAAAGGGGATGCGGGGGGGGGGGGGCAGATTGGGGCTGTGCCAGCTAGGGGCAGGGGTGTGGGATGTTGGCCGGCCTGCCTGGTCCCCAATTGGGGTGGGAGAACGATTAGGGGCAGGACTGGCTGGGGGAAGGGGCTGCAGGCGGTTGTGGGGAGGGCTGATAAGGGCCCTAATTGGGCCAGTTGGCTGCTGCAATGCACGTCATAGCGATCAGTTGTTTCAGTTGTTTGGGCATTCCGGTTGCTTGGCTTTTACTAGAGGCCTGGTGCATGAAATTTGTGCATGGGGGTGCGTGGCCCTCAACCCAGCCTGTATCCTCTCCAGTCTGGGATCCCTAAAGGGATTTCCGACTGCCCGTTTACAGGCAGTTGGACATTCTTCTCATAATCCAGGACTGCTGGCTCCCAACTGCTTGCCTGTCTGCCTTCCTAATTGCCCGTAACCGCTTCTGCCTGCCAGCCTGATCACCCCTAACCACTCGCCTGCCAGCCTCATTGACGCCTAACTGCTCCCCTGCCAGCCTGATTGCCCCTAACTGCCCTCCCCTGTAGGCCTGGTCACCCCTAACTGCCCTCCTCTGCAGGCCTGGTCACCCCTAACTGCTCTCCCCTGCAGGTCTGGTCCCCACAACTGCCCTCCTCTGCAGGCCTGGTTCCTCCGAACTTCTTTCCCCTATAGGCCTGAGTCCTCCCCTAATTGCCCTTCCCTGCAGGCCCAGTTGCCCCGAACTTCCCTCCTCTGCTGGCCTGGTCACCCCTAACTGCCCTCCCCTGCAGACTTGATTGCCCCAACTGAACTCCCTTGTAGGCCTGGTCCCTCCTAGCTGCCCTCCCCTGCTGGTCATCTTGTGGCAGCCATCTTTGACCACATGGGGGCAGCCATCTTGTGTTGGAGTGATGGTCAATTTGCATATTACTCTTTTATTAGATAGGATATATAGATACCTAATCTGCACTAATAAAAGAGTGAGATGCAAATTGACTGTACCTTCATGACGCCCACCAACCAATCAGGAACATGCAAGTTAACCCAACAAAGACACGGGTTAACTTGCATATGCTGAGCAGCCAGGGGCAGGGTGGGATGCAGGCATTCCGCACTGCCCTAGCTGCTCCAGACCTCTGGGCAGCGTGGGAAGGCGGCTCCGGGCCAGAGAGAAAAGGTAGCTCCTGCTGTAGCGAAGGCGGAGCCGGCAACCAGGGGAAGGAAGGCCCATTCTTGCATGAATCTTCATGCATCGGGCCTCTAGTACTTTATTATTAAGTACTTGATATTAAAGAACACTATTTCATTTATGTCTTCAATTTTATATCTATTTTAGACAAGGCAGCACATTTTTGAATGGACTATAAGAGTGTATTTACGGAGTGTATATATTTTTTCTTTATTTTAAAGCAAAGACTAAAAAATGAAGAGCTTATTCGGTTAGCTGAAGAAAGACGAAAAGAAGCAGAAAAAAAGAAGAAAGAAGAAGAAGAAAAACATAAGCAACAACTTCAGCACTACTACGAAAGAGAAAATATAATTGGGGAAGAAACAAAGGTGAGCTTCAGACAGACATGCCAGCCCTGTAGGCTATCCCACTTTCAGTGCGAGTGCTGCAGCGTGCTTACAACGGGGCCGGCGGAGGAGGGGCATTGGTGCCCAGACTGAACTCCTGCTGCCTGGGGATGCCATTGGACTTTGTTGCTGTTTCCCCAGGAAGTGTGATAGTTTTACTGAGCTTGTTGTCTTGTTTGTTGTCTGTGGGCCACCACCCTCCAAACCCATGACAAGCACAGAAATTGAGAGTAAGTGTTTGGAAGTTTATGCAGCTGTTTGTCAAAGTAATTTAATGTCTGTTGAATCTACTAATACAGAGTTGGGCTTAAATTGTGTCATGTCTTATGAAAATCTTTCATTTTTCTAGTAATGCGTTCAGATGTTTGTACATTTGTCCACAGTGGGTTGGGAATTTGGAGAAAGCCTGGAGGCTCACCACAGTCTATTTGAAGTCGCTACCCGAGGCAGAGGAGGGTGTAGTTCAGTTCGGTACATGAATCAAAGTTGTTAGACAGCTTTTCTTCCTAGAAAGCCACTTGTCCCTTAGAGGATCTAGTTTACCCCTAATGCTCATATTTCAAAACTGTATTTAAAATTCTTTATGCATAGCTATTATTGGGGACTTGTAAAAATGTATATTCTTGGGTCTCATCTATAAAGTATTTGATTTACTGAGTCTGAGGCCAGCCCAGGAATCTGAATTTTATAAGCATCCTTAGGGGTTTAGATGCAGTTGGCTTATAGACCACACTTTTTAAAAAATATGTTTTTATTGATTTCACAGAGGAATGGAGGGGTAGAAAGAGAGAGAAACATCAGTGATGAGAGAGAATCTTGATTGGCTGTTTCCGGCGTGCCCCACAGCGGGCCTCGAACCCACAGTCTGTGCGTGTACCTTGAGCAGGAATCAAACTGACCTCCTGGTTCATCTGTCAGTGCTCACCCACTCAGCCACTCCAGCCAGGCTCTCCACTTTCTTCGTTTTTGTCACCGTTTTTTATATTTTTAGCTTGTATATTTTAGTTAAAAATAATTTTTAAACCCTAATCTGAGAGTTAAATCTTTTAGATAGGATGTCTAAATCTATGTTTATTATAACCAATCTTTTTGATCATATTAATGCAATTTCTAACTTTTTGTTTTGCTTCTTTGATAGTTACTTGTTTCATTATTATGTGGATGATGCTTTATTTACTTCATTCTCTACAGATTATATTGTCCTTATGATTCTGCTTTTGGTCACCTAGAAGTTTTACCAGAGTCACCAGTATTTGATTTTTTGCTGTGCAAAGTGAACTATTTAACATCTACATATATTCTCTGATCTGGAGAAGTGTTTTTACCCAAATTATAATTGCATTTTGTTGGGAGTTTTTATGTTTTCAGCATTTTGATTTTAATGTGAAGTGGGAACTGTTAGCTTTATTACACTGTAAACTGAAATCCTTTTTTATTTTCATGTGGAGACATGGAACCCTAATTTGATCTGGAAACTCCCTTCCTCATAATGCTCTTGGTGACAAGGGATTGAGATTTTAGAAGTTTATTTCTGTTGTTTTCCAGAAAAGGGTTTTTTTAATGTCCTATTTCTTTTTATTATTTTTTAATGTTGGCTCGATTTCTTTGTTTTTGTTGCTTTCCTAATACTCAGTATGTTATTGCTTTACTTAAGTTTGTTGAATATTTTTTCTGATTTGAGAGTCATGTTAAAATAAGGATATCAAACTATTCATGTTTATCATAACTGATATATTGTTTTTCTGACTTTTTGATAAAAGTAATTTATTAAATAAAACTTTTTTTCTAGCGCTTGAAACAGCCTTCTCCTGTGGTTCCTGCTCTACAGAACAAAATTGCAGGCAAACTCCAAAGACCTCCTTCAGTTGACAGCATTACAAGTACCTTTATTCAAGTATGTACTTTTTCTTCTGATTGCTTAATCTTAGCTACGTGATTTTGGGTTGGGGGATTGAATGAGATTAAAATTTTTTAAGATCTGAAATGGAGATAAAGTCTACAGTAGTTTGTTTGCTGCTTTGGTTGTAACTTGGTGCCTTACAGTTAATTACCATAGTAGATGAACATTAGAAGAACATCTTCCTGGATCTCACCCTCTGAGATTCGATTCAGTAGGTCTGTGATAGATATAGGCAGTGGTGTGCAGATACAGTTTGGAGGCCAGGATGCTTTTGCAGAAGTCCAGATGTGAGACTTTAAAGAAAGGCAGTGACAATAGAAGAGAGAAGGGTGACACATCAAGGTATGTTAAGAAACACAGATGGTGGCTCTCACTGACTGGGAGGTAGGAGTTTCTGGTGAGGGTTCCATGGAGCAGGTGGTTGGAAATGGAGATTGTGGTTGAGAAGGTGGTCTGGACTGGGTCTGTCGTCGTGGAAGTCGAGCAACTGAGTGCGACCGTCTAGGATGAGCTTGGGAGCAGAAAACGGCTGAAGACGAAATACTACGGAATTATCCACATTTAAGAAGCAGAGTTAAGGACCTGGAGACAGAAAAAGGGACAGACAGTGGCAGTGATGTCAGTTGCTGCTGGCTGTTGAGTGTGTCACTGGGATCACTTGGTGCCTTTGGCGAGGCAGGTCAGTGGAGTGACGGGTGCAGAGCAAAGGCGGGCATTTGATATGAAGTGGAGAGTGGGTGGGAAGGAGTTATCTTTGGATGGGGCATGGACTGCACCATTTTGGTGGGAAGGAAAAGCGAATGCAGGTAAGTGTATAAGTAGGATAGTGAGGAGTTTGGTTTCTTTTACATATAGTTACTTAAAAAAAAGTATTCTCTTCAAGCTCTTGAGTAGGGAAGACACACTGAGTTTGTCTGTCATGATTGTTGAACAGGAACGTTCCGTGTCCAGGGCACAGTCTCCTCCGGTACCTGCCAGGAAAAATCAACTCCGTGCGGAAGGTAGTTACCTGTTAAACCTGTCTGTGACCTAGGACATTTTTTATAGACTCATAGAACATTGCAAAACACTATGGAGTTAGAGAGGGCCTGGGTACCCTTCCAGCCTTCCCCTTGAGAACATCTTACCTAGTACAGCATCACCACCAGGAAATGGACATTGGTGTGTTCTGCAGACCTTCACCAGTTTCACATGTGCTCTTCGTGTGTTGTGTGGAGTGCCCTGCACTTTACTGTGTGTAATTTGTGTCACTACCTGTCAAGGTGCAGAGCTATTCCATCACCGCGAAGGAATTCCCTGGTGGTGCCCCTTTACGGTGACATTCTCTTCCACCCCCAACACTTGGCTTAACTTTTGAAATTTCTGTATTATCAGAAATGTGCTTGTGAGTCTTAATGATATTCATAAATGTGATTTGTTATGTAAAACATTAAAAATAACTTTTATGACAATCTCTCTCTTAACATTTTAGCTTTATGGTAAGCCAGTCTATATTTTAAAGCTTAATCTTTTGTTCTTTTACTTATCGATGGGACTTTGCAGAGGAGAAAAAAAATGTAATCATGGAACTATCAGAAATGAGAAAACAGCTTCGTAGTGAAGAACGGCGTCTGCAGGGGCGGTTGCTACACTTGGACAGTGATGAGGAGATTCACATACGGCAAGTTTCAAGTTACATTTTTATTTTTCCTGATTCTTTTGTGTTTAGGATGAGGAATCATATGTCAGAACCTATCTGGTAATTTTAGTTTTGGAACAGGGTTAATTTTTGTTGTAAAAAGCCCCTTATTAGAATGGATAGTTTGTATGTTTGTAAGTTTTTAACAGATTAGTGAAATTTAAAGACTAAACTAGCCTTTTCTTCCAGAAGAAATCTAGATAAAAAATGACATTCTAGTGGAGAGATTTAGTGCAACTAATACAAAAAGAGAGCATGATTTTTCAGTCTATATGTGTTTGCAGTAATTATCAGAAATGAGAGTAAGTTTTTTCTTTTTTTCTTTTGACAAAATAGGTCTTTTTAAAACTAATATGCTTTTGACAATTTTTTTCAATTTTATGTCAAGTTGCATTCATAAATTTTTATCCACAATTATTGACTTAATTCATCGAGAAAATATGGGCTATTTAGTAGATACTTAACTGTATATAAAATATTTAAATTGAGCATTGTAACTATTCTGTTGCACTGCCAATAACATATTTATGGTGGTGGTATTGACATAAGAGTTGATGGGAGGAGGAAGAAAGGAAAGAAAAAGAAGAAAGAAGTAGCATTTCTTGAAGGAAAACCAGAAATACTCTCCCTAACCATGAACTGTTTAATAGGGTTAGCAGCCTATTTGACTATTAATGTTAAAATAATTAGCTAGAAGTTCTGTACACCTTTTTTAAACAATCTTTAGTGAGGATTTTTTTCCATTGATTTTTAGAGAGTGGAAGGGGAAGGGGAGGGGAGGAAGAAAGGGAGAAACATCGACGTGAGAGAAACACAGTGATTTGTTGCCTCCCTCACAGGCCCCAAGGGCAGGGATGGAACTTGCAACTGAAGTACATGCCCTTGACTGGGAATCGAACCCAAGACTCTTCGGTCTGTGAGCCAGAATGGCCAGGGCAGGACTTATGTATTTTCATGGCCTTCTAGATTTAGTATTTATTTTTGTTCTACATTTTCATGAGCCTCCACTGCAGTTCTTGACACCCTGGGTAGTTCACTGTCAGATATCTGTGTCAGCCTTGACCAAGTAGTTTGTATTCCTGTGAGTCCGTCCCCTGAAAGGAAACTCTAGGAGAGCAGGGGTATTACCTGTGGGGATCCTGCTATTCCCCTGAAATGAAGACCTGAATCTGGCCAACTCTCTTATACCTCTAGCTTAGAGCTGCATCTTCAGAACTAGAGAGGCCTGCCTAGGGCTGAGGGAAGCAGCAGGACTAGAGGGCCACCCCTCATCCTTGTCCTCTCTTAATGTCACCCTCTTCCTCCAAAGCCATAGTGGAAAATTCCCTTCCTGAGCTACCTCCTATTATATTCCCTAGGAATAGAGTATTGAGTAACTAGGTATGAAGCTTCCTGAAAGCCTATTGTAAAATTAATGTTGGAGACTGTGGATAATAATCTTTTATAATGGGGCAACATATTAATACCATCTTTTTCTGTATAATTTTATTTTAGGCTGGGGGAAAGTTTATATTTATTGCATACCTAATACATATCAAGTACTATGCTGGGTACTTTACAGGATATAATTTCACTTAATTCTCACACTCTTAAGACTAAAAGGAGTAGATACTATCTGCATCTTGTAGATACTGAAATCAAGGTCAGACTGCTAACCAATAGTGGAGCAGGTCTTTGAATCTTGGTTTCTCTGACCTCAAAGAC
This sequence comes from Antrozous pallidus, assembly GCA_027563665.1. NCBI lineage: Eukaryota > Metazoa > Chordata > Mammalia > Chiroptera > Vespertilionidae > Antrozous > Antrozous pallidus. Next base: position 38,782,268 of record CM050510.1, read on the forward strand.
TGATTTTTATGCTACATGAACATTTTAAGATAAAGCTAAATCATTTTACTCTTAGAATAAAGTACTTTGCACCTGAGTATTTTGAAAGATTATAAACAAAGACTTTATAAATACCCTATTTTTTAATGAGGAACTGAAGTAACAGATATTAGAATAAATGTGTATAATCAATTCTGGTGAAAGATGCCACATTTCTTTTTTTAAATTTTTTAATTTTTATTGATTTTTTTGCAGTATAACTTATAATAGTAGTACATGTTTTCCTTTCCCCCTCCCCCTTATCCTCCCCCCAGCCTCCCTTACCCCCCAGCACATATCCCCACCCTCCCCGCTCCCTGCCCCTAGATGCCACATTTCTTGAATGAAATGCGAACTCATATTTTCTTGCCGTAAAATACATACTTACCATAGTTTGTCACTTACAGGAAAAGAGAAAGGAGCCCAAGGGACATATTTGACATGGCGCGACATCGGGTGCAGGCTCCTGTCAGAAGACAGTCGCCGAAGGGCTTGGACTCAGCTACTTGGCAGAACATTCGGGACTTTATTGAGCTGAAAGACAGAGGTGCGTAGAATGCTGTATTTTAAAGAGACAGCAAGAGTGTTCTCGTCTTCAAGGATCTTTAAACACGTTTGTATCCATGATCTATTTTAAGCGAGTCACACTTCTGTGTGCCTTGGTGCTCCATTTTACCAGACTGAAGCTTTGCCTTGGCCTAACAGAGCTGATAGAGCCTCAGCAGTGGATCAGATCACATAGAAAGGGTGAGGAATGGCCTTTGGGATTTCATGGAGGGTGGACAGAGCAAGATGAGCTTAGGAAAGAGACTGAGAAGGAAAAAGCCAGAGCGTGACATCCTGAGAGCTGAGGGACAAGTGTATTAGAGAAGGCATTGCCTACGATGAATATTGGAAAGTGCCAGTTGGATCAAAGGCCATTGGTGACTTCAGCTAGATCTTTTCTGTGGAAGCCAACTGACTTTGGGGTGAGGACTGAATAGGAGGCAAAGTGTTAGAAACAATTAGCATAAAGCAGGCCTGGAGGAAGCTTGGCTGGGAAGGAGGAGAGGAGGGTCTAGAATTGTTACAGGAGGAAGGGGTTCAGAAGCAGGAGAGGGAGGGAGTGGTTGTTGGAGAGAGCAGGGCCCCTGAGTGCACAAGAGGAACTGTAGGTTGTTTAAAGGAAGAGGGTAGAGAAGGTTTGATGTAGGAGTAGGAGGAGAGAAAGCTTATTAGGGAAGTAGCATGGACAAGGTACACAGTCTGGGGACGGAAGGTGCGCAGAGGAACCAAAATATGTTATATGTGATATTTCTTCAGGTGCATTCAACAGTTTGAGTCAAGCAGACAAATCATTGGATGTGTGTTCTGGTAAACCAGAATTTAAACTTTTTTTTATTTTTAAAAGTAATATCTATTATAGAAAAATTTGAATATAGAAAGATAAAAGAAGGGAAAATCATTTTATAGAAGTTTTCTAATCTTTTTTTCCAGAGCCTAAAATGAAAAAAAAGAAAAAAAAAGAAAAACAAAATATAATTGCCCTAGCTGGTTTGACTCAGTGGATAGAGCATCCACCTGCAGACTGAAGGGTCCTGGGTTCAATTCCAGTCAAGGGTACATGCCCGGGTTGCGGGCTCAGTCCCCAATGGGGGGCGGGCAGGAGGCACCCAGTCAATGATTCTCTCTCATCATTGATGTTTCTATCTCGCCTTTCCTTTTTTCTTTCTTAGATTTACAGTGTCATCAAGTATATACACTATAGTTATTTAGGGTGTTATCATTTATTGCTTATCCTATCTAATAAAAGAATAACATGCAAATTGACCGTACCTCTGCTATGCTACTAGCCAGTCAGGAGCAGGGGGCATGGCCAGGGCATGGCCAGCAGATGGGGGCGTGACCAGCAGGCGGGGGTGTGGCCAGCAGGCGGGGCGTGGCCACAGTGCTGCGTAAGCAAGCACCAGGCTAGAAGCTCTGCCCACATGGTACTTAAGGGCCAGTGAGATCCCTCTCTCCTTTCAGTTACTCTTGACTGAGTAGCGACCTTTTCGGTGACCTTGGGACACAGGGGAATTTCATGCCATGAGATCCCCTCACCAGGCTCGCATGTAGGTTGCTCTGATAGTTAGGCTGTGACTGAGGTGTGGGGTTTACCTATCGTGTGGGACGTGCAAATGAGCGCCAGGGGCACCTTGGATAACGGGAGCCAGGTGTGAGCCAAGCGGGGCTGTGAGCCAAGCAGCAGTCCGCTCTGTGGGGTGCCGTGGGCCCACCGGGACTGCCGGCGTGCGGAGTCAGCTCCTCAGGCCCATGCCTCTTCCCCCTGGCGGACCTCCGCCACCTCCTCCCCCGTCACCACAGAACCACCACCAGTCGCTCCGGATCCCGGCGCGCTGAATGCAGGTGGGAAGGGGGCACAGGGCCCCCCAGACTCCGTGCCCAGTGAGCTCGGTCCAGGACCCGCCGGCCTCACAGCTTCCCTGCGGGGCGGGCAGGGCAGGCGGGCCGGGCCGGCCTCCGGAGGAACGGCAGAGGCGGCAGGAAGGAGGGCGGCTGAAGGAAGCGAGGAGACAGAGGGGGGGCGGGGAAGGAAGGGGACTAGGGCTGCGCTGCAGGGCTTCGGGGACGGGTGACCCTGGACCGCAGGAGAGAGGTCCTATGGCCGCCACCAAGAAAGGCCCTCGCCGGAGGACGCTGTGCCCCCGCAGCCGCCAGAGCCGCGGCTACTACCGCGAGAGCCACGCGGAGCCTGGCCTTGGGCTCCCCTGCCCCCGAGCCTGGAGCGGCCCCGCGTGGAGCACTGGGCCCCGCCCCAAGGCTGGAGCGGGCGCCGCGCAGAGCGTCGGGACCGCCTGTGTGGGGCGTCCGCTCCCCAGTGTTGGCTCTACAAATGCCATGAAAACTGAGTTTAAAGTGACTGTGAGCACTGAAGTGAAGCGTTTTCATTTTATAAGTCTATATTTCACAGTATGCACATTTCACATGACACCCCAGAACTTATCTAGGGCAGGGGCCAAATGCCATTGCCGTAAGGAGCCAGAGTGCGGCTCAGTTTTTGTGGGCTACACATGGCCTCGAATACTCAACTTCTGCAGTCCTAGCATGCAAAGCCCAAGGGAACGAGATGGCTGTGTCCCAACAAAACTTTATGGCCACTAAAATTTGAATTTCATTTAATTTTCTTGTCACAAAATAACATTCTTTTTTTCCCTTCATTGACCAAAAATAGGCAGAAAGCCAGATTTAGCCCAGTGGGCATAGTTTGTTATCTTTGATCTAAGCCTGGGTCCCAGGTGTGGGGCAAGGCAGAGGCAGTTAGGGGCAATCAGGCCAGCAGGGGAGCACTTAGGGGCAGGGGCGATCAGTCAGGCAGGCCATGAGCTGTTAGGAGCCAGTGTTCCTAGCTTGAGAGAGGGATGTCCGACTGCCAGCAGTCAGACATCCCCGAAGGGGTCCCTGATTGGAGAGGGTGTAGGCTGGGCTGAGGGAACCCCCGCTCTGTGCACGAATTTCGTGCACCGGGCCACTAGTTTACTATATTTTAGGATTGTGTCATCCAGTGGGCCTCACCGTTTGGTCAGGGAACTTGTGAGGTCAAAACTACTTTATGAAAACTAAGATATTATTTGTCTATTTCACTTTTATTCTCACGTGTATAGGTTTTCCAGAGTTAATGGCATGTGATGACTTCATTGCTCTGAAGCTAAGGTGATATCTTTGTGTATGTGTGTATGAGAGACAGACAGACAGACAGATATTGGGTCCTCAGTTTTTAAGAATATAAAGAGATCTTGAGATAAAAAAGGTTTAAACCATAAAACAGCCATTTATTTCTCTAAATTATCACATCCAGTTCTTATCATGTGGCTTAGATGTTATCTCGTTTTTAGAGAGGAAATCGAGTCTAGAGGTGAAGTCAGGGTCCAGTCCAACCGAGTATGTGTCTCCAGGGTCTCTTCTGTTAACTTTGCCCTTAACCATTTTTAATTCTTAAATAGTCAACGTGCTTTCCATTTTTCACTATTATTTTGACAATTTCTGATTATAGAGCTTTTTACATATTCAGGATTATTTTTAAAAATTATATCCCAGTGCTATTATTTAGTAGATCAAAGGGAATATTTTCAGGGCTTTTAAAATGTATGAACTATTTTTATTCTTAAGATTTAAAAAATTAATGTTCAACATTTTCATTCTGATAAATTGATACTCTTGAATTTGTGGCAAAGGTAAATTCTTAAACTGTTATTGCCTCCTGTAATGATATTCCTCCTAAAGTTCTAGCCAGTCTGCTTTTATCTTGCTTTCTACATTTTATTTCCAAGGGCTAAAATGTTAATTGGCCATAACATATTTTCATTTTTCCAGCGTATTACAGGGTTCAGCTGTGATTACATTGCCTCATGGCTGCCTGAGTTTCAGCTGATGACTCACTGTGGGATGTATCTATGCAGCTGCCCTGCCATCTGCTTTGGGCACCTGGAGGGAGTGGGGTGGTAGGAATAGGAAATAAATACATCATTAAGCTGCTGCTTTTCTGGGCAGCTCCCTTATAATGTTGCTAAGTTTGTGAAAAGGCATTTATTTAAAGAACTAGAGGCCTGGTGCACATGCACTGGTGGGGTCTGGCCTGCACCCTCTCACAAGTGGGGACTCCTTAGGGGATGTCAGAATGCCAGTTTCGGCCCGATCCCCGCAGGCCTGGGATATAGTAGTGCATGAAGCAGCAAGGGGCCAGGAAGGAGCCCAACCCTGTTCCTGCTCATCCTGGCCCCCACTGTACCTGCCCCACTGCTTTACAGCACTGCCGCGGAGGTGGGTGAGGCTCATGCTTGCCAGCCATGAGCTCTGCGTCTGGTGCCTGTCAGTCAAATGAGTGGCACTCCTGTTGTGGGAGTGCACTGACCACCTCAATTGAGCATCTGCCCCCTGGTGGTCAATGCACATCATAGCGATTGGTCGTTCGGTCACGTAGGCTTTTATATGTATACTAGAGGCCCGGTGCATGAAATTCGTGCGGAGTAGGGGGTGTTCCTCAGCTCAGCTTACACCCTCTCCAATCTGGGACCCCTTGAGGGATATCCGACTGCCCGTTTAGGCCTGATCTTACCAGGATTGGGCCTAAACGGGCAGTCGGACATCCTTCTCACAGTCCAGGACTGCTGGCTCCAAACTGTTCGCCTGCCTGCCTTCATGGTAGCCCCTAACCGCTTCTGCCTGCCAGTCTGATCACCCCCTAATCACTACCCTGCCAGCCTAATTGATGTCTAACTTGTCCCCTGTCAGCCTGTTTGCCCCTGACTTCCCTCTTCTGCTGGCCTGGTCTGTCCCAACTGCCCTCCCCTGCTGGCCATCTTGTGTCTACATGGGGGCAGGATCCTTGACCACATGGGGCAGCCCTCTTGTGTGTTGGAGTGATGGTTAATCTGCATATTACTCTTTTATTAGATAGGATAGAGGCCTGGTGCATGGGTGGGGGCCAGCTGGTTTGACCTGAAGGATCAGGGTTGGGGTTCCCTTGGGGTGTGGGGTGGCCTAGGCTAGGGGCCTATGGTGGTTTGCAGGCCGGCCACGCCCCCCAGCAACCCAAGTAGAGGCCCTGGGATCTGGAATTAATATACGTTCTATATAAATTATGTTCTACAATTGAAATTTTGTACCCTGGAGCGGATCCAAACCTTCTGCTTGCTCGCTTCATGGCAACAGCCATTTCTGTTTGGATTCATTTAAATTCTATAATTGAAACTTTGTAGCCTAGAGTGGAGGCGTAGGCACTAGGAGTGCAGAAGCTTGGCTTCCTCCACCACCCGGGCAACCCTAGCCTCTGCTCTCTCCAGCTCCGTGGCTGTCGCCATTTCTGTTGGGATTATGTATCTTCTATAAGTGAAACGTTGTAGCGTTGAGTGTAGGCCTAGGCCAGTCATGGCAGGTGGAAAGCTTGGCTTCATCCATTGCCAGGGAAATCTAAGCCTCCCTCCTGCTCTCAGTTGGCTGCAGCCCTCTTGGTTGGGGTTTATTTGCTCCTGATTGGCTGGTGGGCATGGCTTGTGAGCATGGCTTGATTGGAGAGGTATGGTCAATTTGCATATTACTTTTATTAGATAGGATAGATATTAATTTTGTGTTCTTTAGTTTTATGATGATATTAATGTCCTTTGACTTTGATTATATCCCACTATTTATATTGTTCCTTGATTTTGAAATTAAGGCTACTCATGTTACAGTAAAGATTTTTAACATAGTTTTATAACTTTTTTTGGGACCAGATCCAGAAACACGAGCGGGTCTGAAACTTATGTACCCAGATCCTCCAAAAGATCAGTATACCTTAGAGATTCAGCAACAAGCTCTGCTGAGAGCGCAGCAGAAGAGACTGAACCGAATAAAAATGCAGGAAGGTGCTCAAGGTAAGAGATAGTTATTGTTGCTTCTAGTAGGACCAGTGGGTTTTATTGATGGCTTTCTTTCTCCATCTTTTGTGTTGATTTTGTCCAGGGAAGGCTGCTCCTATTAGCAACTCCATGATCACAGACGTTTCAGCCTTCAGACCTAGAAAAGGGTCTGATGGGCTTGGTTGGGATCGGGGATTCCCTCCGTCCATGCCCGAGCAGCCCCGAGCCACACACTAGAACCAGGAGGGCCATGTGACACCAGGGACTAGGATCCAAGGGGAGGCATGCTGGGCAAACACATAAGTGCCTTCCCTGGGGCATTTCCCTACTGTGTGTATCTGTTTTAAGTTTTGATATGGTATTAAGTTGGTAGAGCTTATACTCTGTTGAAGAAGTAGATGCTAAAAAATGTAAGGATGATGAATGCTGCAAAGGAGAAATCTGGGGTCCCGTGGCATCTAACGGGTGGTGGTGGTTGGGCACCTGGAGGCAGAGTGGACTAGTTGCTTCAGAACATCGGTGGTCCCTGTTGCCGGGGTGGGTGACTGCATGACCCCCTGAACATATTTCACCAGCCTTCAGGCCTCTGAGGTTAGCCATGGGAAGTGAGTCATAAATGTGCAGCGTCCAGGAAACAAGAATAGGAGGAGATGGTCCTATAAGTCGTATTTAGGAAAACTTCAGACCCTACCTTGGCAGGCTGCTCACCTGAGGATCCTTGACCGTGTGAGATGGACTCACAGGAGTACGAGATACCACACTTGAGGCCCGTATCACTACCAGGCAGGACTTGGGTAACAGTTGATCTAGGGGTAGTTTCTCCTCCATCTGACTCAGAATTTTAAAGTGGTTTCAATTCAGGCTCTTCTGCTATCATCCGTTGATAGCAGAATAATCCAAATTCTATGGTAAATAGTGGGCCAGTTCTCAGGAGAGAGAAGCAAGTACATTCTTCAACTTTTAAATCCATTTTAGTGGAATTTTCTTTAGGAGACCCAAAAGTAGTCCCCAGGTAGATACAGGTGCATTTTGGTACTGGAGGTCTCCATCCCCACAGCAACCACCCCAGCTTCTGAAAAACATTCAGAGACACACAGGAATGCTGGTTAAATTGGAGAGGGGCCTTGGGGATACTGATCCAAAACCTTCCTCTGGAAGGTTAGCTTCCTTCAATTACATGTGAGGAAGTCCAACAAATTTCTACACAGATTGTAGAATTATGGGAAGACGGTGAAGAATCCTGTCTTCTTTTCCTGTAGGCATCAGCTCTAAGAGCACAATGATTTTACTTTTCATATTTATTGGGAATGGGAGAATTTTACCCAATTAGAATGAATCCTGGGCTATATTTATTGATAAGTAATATCTTAAAAGCAGTCTTTAGTATGATGCTTGATAAGTAATTTCCAGTACAGAGATAGTCACAAAAGATATTCTAAAAATTTTACTTTTCAAATGCTTTCTAACCTTTTAATTTGGTTTTCTTCCCCATTGGCTACAGTGGACTTGGAGGCCATCCCACGCGTTCAAGTACGAGATCACAGGATGGTAAGAAACCAGTTCTAATTTTTCAAGCTGTTTTTTTTTTTGGGAATATGAGTATTTCAATTTTGAATTTTCAGGAAAATTGAATTAAGAATTTTAAATCTTATCAGTGCATTGGGTAGCTAGAGATTTATTAGTAGAGAAAGTATATTGTAATAGCTTAAAATAAGACTAGAGCTTGTTCAAGTTAGGTTTTAATTGTGTGACTTCAGGCAAGTTTTACTTATATCCACCTTCAGAGGCCAGGTTCTATAAGTATTAAATTCATTAATATTTGCAAGCACAAAGTGACAGGCCTGGCAACTATCAATATAGTACTTACAATATCAGTATCTGCCATAGTGTTTGGGCCTAGAAAGAAGATAAGCAAGGTTAAGGGAGTCACTCTTATTCCCACGAGGTGACATCTATGCAAACAGTGAAGAAAAAGTTAGGGATGAACTATTTCACTGAACAAATACTTACTATCGACCAGATACTGTTCTAGGTGCTAGGGGTACAAGAGTGAACAAAACAAAAATCCCCGCCTTCTGGCCTGAGGAGAGAGACAGTGAGAGTGTATTTGGAATTGTGGGGTTCTGGAGAAAGTGACAGCTGGGAGTCCTGGGGTGACGCAGTTTACAATTTGAAATAGTGGTCCTCGAAGGCATCACTGAGTAGGCAGCATTCCAATAGGGACGTCAGGGAGTGGGACAGAAGAAGCAGAGGCCCAGGGGTGGGGGCCTGGCGCAGGCTGGAGCAGTGCAAAGGCCAGGAAGGCCTGAGCGTCTGAGTCCTGGAGGGAGAGGGAGTGGGGCCTCTCAGGCTTTTGCCTTTTATATGGTGAATGTGTTGAGAAGCTTCCCAAGTTTTTGAGCAAAGGAGCGATGTGGTTCATTTCATGTTCCACCCTGATCACTGACTGTTACTCACTGAGAATAGACAGGAAGCTGCTGCTGTCTTCTGGGTGAGAGGTCAGGTGACATAGCCTGGGCTGGAGCAGGGGAAGTGATTGGACTGACTTTGAAAGGAGATCTGAGAGGATTTGTGACATATTGAATGTGGGGTATGAGAGGAGTCAGAGATGGGCTTCAGGGTTTTTGGTTGGAAGTTGCTATTACAAAGACTGAGAAATAGGAGTAAAAAATGTAGGGGTGGGGAGAAAATGAAGAACTTAGTTTAGATATGGTAAGCTTGAGATGCATTTTAGACAAGCCATTGGCGCTTGCAAGTAGAGAAGAGACAGAATTGAAGAAAAAGATCGAGGTTGGAAATGGTGCAGTAGCACTGTCCTCACTTTCAGGTTAGAGCCCTTGCTGTGTTGATAGTTGCCCAGGAAGTACCTGTGGGTGCTGGTTTTAACTGGTGGTGATGAAAACAGTGACTGTGTGCTAACAGCTACCACAGCACACACTGTACCTCACTGTACCTTATTTCTCTAAGTTCACACCAGGGCATGCTTATCCTTGTTTACATAAGAGGAAGCTGCTAGCCAGTGTTATAGCCAATAAGCAGTAAAGCCCAGATTCGAACCCTAGAGCTCCTTTTCCCGGTGCTGTGTGGCCCAAAATGTACTGACACTGCTTCCTGGATACTCTGCAGGTCTGTTGGTTTCTCTATAATAGGTAACCACATTTCTCAGTGAAAAGATACTGAAATTTAACATTTAGAATTTTGATTAAAATGATAATGCCATATTTAGTGCAGTAGAACCTCAGCATAAGCCAAAGTTCACTCTTGGCTTTTTACAAAAAAGCTCGTAAGTTTTCAGATCCTCTTTTTCCTAGAAACTGGACTATATGAAAAATACCGGATGAATCTGGAGAAGATAGGGCTTAGTGGCTTCTAGCACTCGTTCAGTTATGGGAGGGCTGTGATGCAAAAGAGAGGCTGGGTAATGTGTGTGCAGTGCTAAGCGCAGCTGGTTCGGAACATCTGGTAAATTTTGGGTGCTGTTATCACAGTTATTTTCCAGCTAGAAAGCAGTCAGAGTCAATGGGTATTAAAAAAGAGATTTGAATTCAGAGGAATTTGTTTCCTTATAAAAATGACAGCTCTTCATGGGAGTGATGCAGCCTATCCTAGAAATCTGGTGAGGAGGTGAAGTCATTGCAAGCCGAACCCTAGCGTTACTTTTTTTTGTTTGTTTGTTTTTTAACCCTACTTGGTGTCTCTGGAAACTGCTGTCACTGTCTGAGGGTGGTCTCTCTCGCCAGGACTAGGGGAGATCTACTGCAGAGCAGAAACACTCATTTTTTGCATCTCCACTTCCTAGCATGGAGGAAATTGTGCACTGTACAGAGTCTCAGCAATGGTTTAAAGATTTATAATATACTCTATTTTTATCAGCAGTAATATAACTCTTAATAATAGCGCCCCCCCCCCCCCAACCCCCTGTATTTTCTGGGCATTGGAATATAGTATAGGAGGAAAGCAGCTAGTCCTAACTTTCCCTATCCTATTTTGTGGACACTTATGCCTCTTAGTAAAATGTTTTTTTCACATGGCACTAATAAAAATACTAATTAATATATGATATTTCTTTTAGCCCAGAGATAACCCTGATGATTTCTTAAAAAATTCATTATTAGAATCTGATAGTGCTTTTATTGGTGAGTATATTTATTTTATACCAAGCTATTTGTTAAAATATTAAACATATTTCCTTTAAATAGTTTTAAAACATTTACAAAATTAATCATTCACTCGTAGTAAGTAATCATTAAATGTAATTTACCATGGTTTCCAAATCAGAATAATTAAAATTAATTTTAGAAGTCAGAGGAAGGACTTCCTGTCAAAATGGTGAAGTAGGTAGAGGCTGTGCTTGCCTCCTCCCACATTCTGAATTTACTCGCTTTAGGATGAGGGCGGGAGGGACAGGGGTTAAGGCAGCTCTGTCTGGGGAAGGAAGTGTGGGCAAGCACCACTGTTTGTTTGTTGATTGTTCCTCCAACCTGGCTGCCAGGCACCAATCTAAGCTCCGTTAGCCTGGTAGTGTTCGCCCCACCCAATATGCTTGTCCTGCTGGAGCCTGTAACAGTAGCTGCTCCATATAAGTGACCTCTCCCAGCTTTCACTGTGGATTCTCCTGAAATCTCTTAAAGGCACACAAAACCCCAGGAGTGCAGCAGCTAGCCTTTGTGCACCCTATACTTTTTGCTCAGTGCCCCTAAGCTTGGTATAAGTTGTAGCCAGCCTGTAATGTAGCTTAAAATAATCAGCCACAGAACTGACACAGTGGTAGCTGGCCTCAACTCACATGGTGCCCACCAAAGGGTCCCAGTCTAGTGCCAGCCAGTCTTGATTCACAGCATAGCCTCTCCCAAGCACCTCCAATTCTAGCACAAATAGCAACTAACAGCAGATCATTTGGTAGCTCCCACCATATGACCCCCCCAAGCCAGGCCTAATGGCTGAACAGGGCTTTCTGCAGAACCCCCTCCTAAGATTCCAGACCATCCAACCATCGCCACAATGATATACCTGAAGGGAAGACTTGTCTGGCACCAGAGCTCTGTAAAGAGACTCCCTCTGCATGAGCTCAGACCCTGCGCACAGTAGAGCATGTAAAAGAAAACAAAATTGTATGCTAAGCACTATTTACTGAATGTAAAAGAGATATCTGGTTATCAACTTAATATTTATAAAACTTTTCCTCCAAAAACAACATAATACACATTCTTCTCAAATGCACCTCAAACATTCTTAAGGATCGGACCATATGTTGAGACACAGCGAGCCTCCATAAATTTAAGACTGAAATCATACCAAGCATCTCCTTCAACATGATGGTATGAAGCTAGAAATCAACCATAAGTAAACTGCAGGACACAAAAATCAATATACAAAAGTCTGTGGTGTTTCTATATAGTTTTTCTATGAGAAAGAGAAATGAAGAAAATTCCACTTACAATCGCAACAAAAAGAATAAAATACCTAGGAATAAATGAAGGCGAAAGACCCGCACACGGAAAAGAGCCAGTCCAACACTGAGAAAGAATGGAGTGGAGGGCTCGCACTCCCGCACCTCAGGATGTCCTGTCAGACAGTCATGGTCCTGGCGAAGGAGAGACAGACAGACCAATGCAACGGCCACACGAGTGTAGTTCCTGATCTTTGACAAAAGAGCACAGCCAGTGTAACCGAGGAAAAAATACTTTCCACATTTGGTGCCCGGAGCCGGACATCTACATGCAAAGGATCTGAAAGCAGACCTTACACCCTTCACACAAAAATACACTAAAATGGACCTTAGACCTAAATGTAAAATGCAAAACAAAAGAACTCCCAAGAAGATAACAGGAGAAAACTAACAAGAACTTTGGTATGGCAATGACTTTTTAGATACAACAGTACAATCCCATGAAATAGATAACTAGACCTCATTAAAAATGAATGTTCTGTGAAAGTGTCAAGAGAATGAGAAGACCACCCACAGACTGGGTAACAATATTTGGAAAAGATACCTTTGAAATAAAATGCTATCCAAAAATAGTTAAATCACTCTTAAAGCTCATCAGTAAGGATAACAGTAACCCAGTTAAATAAGATGGGCAAGGGACCCAAACAGACACTTCATTAAATAAGCATATAAATAGTTGCTCTACATCATGTCATCAGGGAAATGCAAATTAACACAACAATGAGATACCACTTCCTACCTGTTAGAATGGCCCAAATCCACAACATGGACAACACCCAATGCTGGCCGGAGTGTGGAAGAACAGGAACTCGCACTCGGTGGCGGGAATGCACAATGGCACACTTTGCAAGACAGTGTGGTGGTTTTGTACAAAACTAAATGTACTCGTATCATACCATCTAGCAGTCACATTCCTTGGTATAAATGTCTAACCACTGTACTCTACACTTGAAACTAATATAATATTGAGTGCGAACTGTAATTGGGGAAAAAAAAAAGACTACCAAACGCTGGTGAAGATGTGGGGAAACTAGGACTTTCTTATAATGTAAAGTGAGTGGAACCACTTTTGAAAATGGGTTGGCCATTCCTCAAAAAGGCTAAATGTTAAGTTACCCAGCGGTTTCACTCCTGGAAAATATTCCAAAGAAATGAAAACATGACCACAAAAAAAGACATGTTCATGAATGATCATAATAGCTTGCCAACTAGAAACAGTTCAGATGTCCATCAACAGGTGGAGACATCGACAAAAGTGACATATCCATGTGATAAGAGTACTTGCATTTCAAGGATGAAAAAGAATCAGCTACCAATATGTTACAAAATAGATGAACCCCAAACACATGCCAAAGTGGAAGACAACTATTGCATTGTATAATTACACTCACGTGGAGTCTCAGGAAAGAGAGTGAAAGCAGGCAGGAGTGGGGAGTGATTGCCAGTGAGCTTCCTGAGGTGACAAAAATGTTGTAAAACTAGATTATGATGACTGCACAATTCTGTAAAAACCACTGACCTATGTACATTTATAGCGGGTGGAAATAACATCTTAAAGCTAATAAGACACATCTTGGTTTAGATGAGTGAAAAGCCTTGAAACAGACTTCTCCCTGTGTGGCCCTTCTAGGTGCGTACGGTGAGACATATCCTGCCTTCGAAGAGGACGCACTCCGTCCACCCTCTCAGCTGCCCTCTGCAAGGGAGCGCAGGAGGGGCAAATTGAAAGGAGTGGCCTTTGTATGTATGGAATGCCCCCTCCCCCCTTTCTGTTTAGGAGTGAGGTCTGGGTTCTGGCTCATGCTAAATTGGTGTCGTCCAATAAGTAAGGGGTACTTGCTATAACATGGTGCAGCTGGCAGTTCCTCAAAAAGGCTAAATGGAAAGTTACCCAGCAGTTTCACTCCTGGAAAATACTCCAAAGAAATGAAAACATGACCACAAATAGCTGGATGACCTTGAGCAAGTTATTGAACTCATTACCTTGGCTTTGAAGTAATATTTTCCTATCTTCTAGGGTGGCTGTAAGCATAAGCCTAGTACTTGACACAGGTCTCTTCCCTATGTGTAATAATTCCTTACCCTAGCTTCCCTCCTTCCACCTGCAGAATGTATGGCATTCTGAGAAGGCACAGGAAGCGAGTGACACTATTTATTGGAAAGCCTATTATATATAGACATCTCTGTTTGGGCCAGATATCATGCCCAAGGTCACATGTAACATGCAGACAACCCTGACCAAATGACAAATGCTGTTACTAGATTATATATGTATGTACAGCTTTACCACCAGGTGGCAATAGCTTGTTTTCCTATGGACGACCACTAATCTACACAGATTTACCTTTTCTGGACACACAAAGAAAAACATACAACATATGATCATTTGTGACTGGCTTTTTTTCTTTCAAAGGTCATTTAAGTTATAGTATGTCAGGACTTAATTCCTTTTTATTGATGAATAAAATTTAATTTATGGATAGTCTACATTTTTAATCAACATCTGAAGGACATTTAGGTTGTTTCCACTTGTGTGTTATGAATACTGCTTTTAACATCTGTGCACAGTTTTTTGACATTCTCACCTCGTGTGCATATATGCCTAGGAATAGAGTTGTTGGGTTATATGGTAAATATGCTTCACCTTTCCAGCGTAGCAGTGTTTCTCACAAACACAGTGCCTTCGTCTGAGCCTCATGGATAAACACCAGGAGTTAGAATGTAAATGTTAGATTTTTCTTTTATTTTGTTCATCACACTGTATACTTATCAAGGGCAAGAACGTGTTTTGATTCACCTATCTATTCTGAAGATACTTCATCTTAACAGTCATTTCATTTCTGAAGTTCTGTTTTCTTACTACAGGATAACAGTCTTCCTAATGTATCACCAGATGATCTCTCTTTGAAATCTGTATCTAGTATAAATATTGATCAGATCAGAATAAGAAACGAAGAACGAATGCGAAGATGGAATGAACTCCAGAATAAACCCATTAATACAGGTAAATGGCCAACTTTAATGGCCTATAGCAAATTCTGTAAGAAGTCTAACAGGCTTACATGGTAGCTTTCCCTTGTGGCTGGGGAACTGATGCCATGAGTTTGAAATCCTTTGAATTAAGAGGCCTATAAAACAACTACCCTGCAAAACCAGTACTTGGGATTAATTTTGCATCAGATTCTTTCTACTACCATAGAGGGTACCTTTTTCTGAGTGGGTCCAAAACTGATAAAGCTTCTGCTTATAAAGATGTGTAGGCTTTGCTTTCAGCAGAGAAAATGCTTCCTTACTGAAGTGAGAGAATATCAGAAATTAACTTTAAAAAATTCAGTGTTTTAGATTACACACAGTAAATTAGTAGTGTTATGAAGAAAATGATTTTACCTTTTACTTGGCTTTTAATACTGTGGACACAAAGTAGCCTCAGGTGAATGATTTCCCTTTTTTTTAACTTTTTGATTTTTATTATTTTTTTGCTTTTAATATATTTTTAATATGTTTTATTGATTTTTTTACAGAGCGGAAGGGAGAGGGATAGAAAGTCAGAAACATTGAGAGAGAAACATCGATCAGCTGCCTCTTCCACGCCCCCTACTGGGGATTTGCCCGCAGCCAAGGTACATGCCCTTGCCGGAATCGAACCTGGGACCCTTCAGTCCCCAGTCTGACGCTCTATCCACTGAGCCAAACCGGTCTCGGCAATGATTTCCTTCTGTAAGTCAGAGTTTATCTTCTCATTATGCTGGGCTCTGCTGCCGGTGCCTTGGTGACAGGCAGGCAGGACAAACAGCTCCTTAGGCAACTGGTGCGCTCCTCTGCCAGCCTGGACCGCCATCCAATGCTGTTCTTTAGGAGAATGGGACGACTTTACAGTACATACGTCCTGCTGTATTTTTAGTTTTAGCAAACAGTGATCTATTGGAACAATTTTCTTATAGCAATTTTCTTAAGATATTTTTAGATTTTACCTTTAACTGTTTTTAAAACTACTCATACACTCTGTCTAGCGGTCAGGGTGTCTTGTTCTGATGGTAACTCCGTAACAAATACCAGCAAACACGGCAGACTGATGGGAGTACTTTTCATGTCCGACCTGGAAAACATGGAACAGTGGGGTGGGAAAGCAGTGCTTCCTTTTAGCTAAAAAGCATTTTCTTTTAACTTGTGAGTTTCTTGTTCCTCAATTTCTTTTAGAAGCAGTAAGTTGAATATTTTACAGGGATATTTTTAAATTGAGAAGACAGCATTTTAAGAATTTATTCTTTACGAAGGTATTCCACTGCTAAACTGTTTTTTTAACATTGTGCTTTCAAACAGGAGATGTGGATTAAATTGATTACACAGGTCCCTTTGCTGGGCTACTCCTTCACTGACCAGGAGACTTAAAAAAAAATTTTTTTTAAAAATGACATCACAGGGTAGGAAGACAGATTTTTTCCTATTATATTTATAAGTAAAATATAGATGTAGAAGTTGAATACTATCAATTAAATTTAAGGTTGAGACACAAAATAAGAGCTCGCTCTTAATGATGGAGTGGAATGGAAGTCATTTCAATCCTGTCTAGTGCTTTCCTGAAGTGACTTCATGTCCTTAAAGCAGTGTTACAGGGAGTATTTCCAAAACCTTGTTGAAGGTGACAAGGGAAGATGGCCCACACTCCTATGGCCCAGTTAATGTTGGCTGCAGCCTCTGCTGTGCTTGGGATGGTGCTGGTACCATGGATTCACTTTCAGTTGCATTTTCTGTTTCATAAAACTGGGTCCCTCCCTGGTTTGCTTTCCTACCTGTCAAGTAAGGGGTACCTGAACAAAACTGGAGACGTGCGGAGCTGTGAGGTCTGTGTTCACATTACCTGTCTGGCACCCACCTGAGGAACGTCTCTCTTGCTTCCTCTAGACGACGAGGGTTCACTGGTTGACCCTGATGACTTCATGAAGCATTTGGGCGACGATGGATCAAACTCCGTAGCAACTGAACCCTGGCTCCGCCCGGGCACCTCAGAAACACTGAAACAGTTCATGGCAGAGCAGCTGGACCAAGAGCACCAGCAGGCTCCTGGGAAGCCAGGCACGTTCACTTGGCAGGGCCTGTCTACTGCACACGGTTAAATAAACCCGTGTTGGACCCAGCAGTGCCTTCTAAGGTGAAAGGGACGTTTACTCTGAACCTTTAACATGTGCTACTTTGATCCCTACCTGGAAGTTACTTATGTCATCTGTGTATAAGGTGATGTATATAATGTATATTATGTACATAAATAAAAGGCCATGATTAATTTATATATAATGTAGAGTTATATAGAATTATTTTTGCAGTTTTGCCATAAATCAGGGTGGTAATGAACTCTACCATATGTGCATTATTGTAAAGTAGAATGAATAAAACACAAGTGTATTAACAATCTTGTAAAACCAGGAAACACCGTTATTGCTATTGAAATAATTCATTAGTAAATACATTAGCTGTCACTATTCCAGTTGCTACGTAATGTTATTTATAACTACTGATTCAGTATAAATGATGGGAGTCATAATTGATTTTATTCCCCAAGCCATGCACTAAAATGTTACACCCTTCTATTTCTGTGCCAATTAAGGGATTAAGTTTACTAATTTATATGATTTAACAACTACTACTTGAAAGAAATAAATTATTTTTATTACCAATGTTCATTTCTTAATTGGAATTGAGGTTTCTAGACAAAGGCGTTCTGGAAGGTGGAGCAAGGCAGGCGCACCGGGTTAAAGGCGCACTGGAATCCTTGCTGTGCCACTATGGACCCTGAATAAGTGACTCAGTCTTTCTAATCACTTCATGAGAGGTGCCTTTAAAAAAGATTTAAATTCTAAGAAACAATTATTTAGCGTCTTTACCGCACAGCAGAGAACAATGCAGGCACTGCTTCTTCACACTTCCTTCCATTGACAGTACATGGCAGGCAAGATTAGATAGGTTCACCTCAAGTGTGAACTTTATACTTTGAAAGTTAGCTGCATGTAAATCTTATACTTGATTTGTAATCTAACTACTGTTTATTTTACTATAAAGATTTTTTTTCTTATTCATTTGAAAGTTAAGATGAAGGCCCCCATCTCCTCTAGGCCAGTGATGGGCAAACTGCGGCTCACGAGCCACATGCGGCTCTTTGGCCCCTTGAGTGTGGCTCTTCCACAAAATACCATGGCCTGGGCAAGTCTATTTTGAAGAAGTGGCGTCAGAAGAAGTTTAAGTTTAAAAAATTTGGCTCTCAAAAGAAATTTCAGTTGTCGTACTGTTGATATTTGGCTCTGGTGACTAATGAGTTTGCTGCTTATTGCTCTAGGGAAGGCCTTGATCCTGTACACCATGAAGTAATAAACTGCCAGGTTACTTGAAACACTTACCTGTCAAACAGACTGGGAAGTCATGGTGGCTCCCCGATAACCTAGGTGGGTGACGTCCAGCTGGGCTGGAACAGGGCCCCATCTTGGGAGTAATGCATACTGTTGACTTACCAAGGCCCAATTCAATGACTGCTTGTAAGAGAGGGCGGTGTGTGAGCAAAGGCTGAATACTTACCTGTTTTTTAGCACAATCTTAAAAATAAATGATCTTGACACGTTTTCCTTGTTAATGCCGCTGTACCACACAACTGTCCCAAAGGAAACTTTACTGCGTCTTTTTTTTTTTTTACAGAGAGGAAGGGAGAGGGATGGAGAGTTAGAAACATTGATTAGCTGCCTCCTGCACACCTCGCACAACCAAGGTACATGCCCTTGACCGGAATCGAACCTGGGACTCTTGAGTCCGCAGGCCGATGCTCTATCCACTGAGCCAAACCGGTTAGGGCTACTGTGTCTTTTCTCTACTCAAATAGTGTTACATTATTCTGGGTTAATAAGTTACAAAATATTAAATTATTAATATCCTTTGGGGGAGAATCTAATGCCAGAAGCTGGAAAGAAAACATTAGTTCTGGCAGAAAACAGCCTTTTCCTAGTTATTTGCTTAAAAAAAAAAATCAAAAAGGAAAAAAACAAACATGGGGCCGTGGATTACACAAGTTTGATTGCACTGATGAAATAATCCAAAAACTTTATTGACCTATAACCTGATTAGAATATGCCAGATGAGAATCAATATTGTACAGAAAGTTGTACAGAATTTTTTACATAGAAAACTTTACATCTGTACCATATACATTTTAACCATCTGAAAAAATTTCTACATCCACTGTTAATACGGAATGCTAGACAATCTTGTAATTTTTAACCATCAGAGCACAATTCACAGTATGAATACATTTCCAGTTAACCTAACCTCCCCAAACCATGCCAGAATTATTTTAATATATTCAACATTAAGTTCTGTACACAGAATAAAATCTACATCAAGCCCCGCCACCCAAAAGAAAAAGTGACAGCAGCCTAGATTCATTTTGCAGTGATTCAAGTTCAGTCCATGAAGGATCATTCTATTTCAATGGCTCATCTTTAAAAGCCCTAAGAGAAGTAACAGGTAGTTATGTCAGCAGGGATATTCCTACCCTTTGTTGTTGTTGTTGTTGATCATGACACGTATTGGCCACAACAGTTCTGGGCATGTTAAACCTTCAGGATTACCAACCCCCCGGAAAGGGCAAAACCAATCCCCACAAAATAAAAAGACAAAAAGTTCAACCCAAGTTTTTAGTGCATTTGACAAAATAGTATAGGTATTTAGCAAATGAATAAGAAAATAAAGAAAACAGTGCAAGAACTATATCATGTTTAAGATTTTTATATTACAGACCTGCGTCTCTGTACATTTTTCACAGAAGGATGATTAGCAGTATCTCAGGTAGTCTGAGTGTGCAAAAATTTCAGAATAAGAATACCATAGTTGCTAAATATCTTTTACCGTGAACAATAATTTCTTTTCCCCTCTCCCCCCAATTATAAACATTTTATCCTTCAAAATACAGCTCTCCTGAGTTGTACTTCCAGCAGAAGTTCAAATCTTTACATCTATAGTTCTTTGGGTAAGTTTCCCTTCCACACCTGCCAAAAATATGTGGGGCTCTCCTTGCCACTGAGGACAAGGAAGGACCTGTGAGCATGGCTGACACTGTGGAAATGGGCTTTCTGCTCAACATGACACACAGGGTCCATCACTGAGACGGACTGGAGCGTTGCAAGACTGAGTTCTAGTTCCCAGTCAGTAACCCTTAGTCACTGAAATTCAGAGAAACCATTTTCAGGTAGGAAATCTCAGCTCCAGGGTCCTTTTGAAGAGTGGAGGGATGTAAACGCCAAGAGAAAAATACTAAGTTCCCATCATTGCTTGTTTATTCCAAGTTCCTGTTCAGGTGGCTGTGAAATCTGAAAGACCACTCCGATTCGCAGAAAAAATCTTCTAAGAACAGCACGAAGTTCAGGAATCAAGTCAAATTGCATAATTTCACATAAGAGAGGGTAGTAGAATGATGCGTGAGCTTTGAACTGGGAGGAAAAATGAATTTCTCCATTAGTAGTGCTGCATGCAAAACCACCACCTAAAACTCCCTTTAGAGACAATCACTGGGCCCAGCACTGACCATGGAGATAGAAGTGTCTGCGGGAAGGAGTGATGTGCTGATTATGGAACTGAAAGACCAGAGATTTTCAACACTCACTTCATACAAATATGCACATAATTTCTATCTTATTTTGATATTGCCTTGACAAACTTCTAGTATTTATCACTGGTTTTCTTTCCCCAGGTAATAAAAGTAGGAGGCCCAGCAGGAACCATGGTCTAATTTTACAACTAGGCTATACTATAAAGTTGTAAAAATTTTAAGAGATAAAACTTTCTCCTTTGTCCTGTGACAGGAACAATACACAGGACTCATTCATATGTCACCAATTGTGCAGAAGCACCTTCTCTCAGACTGCATGTGTGTCTCTGTAAGCCATGTATTAGTTGTTGAAACCATCTTATATTTGTTAAATAAAATTTTAATTTCCTGGGGAAATTCTACCTAACATTGCAATATAAACTATACAGTCTCCAAGCAAAGCTCATACATCTCATATTCAGAGTCTGCAGTTAAGCCAGAAATGCTGGGCTGGATACGCAGTCTCACACTCACCCTATTATCGCTTATCTTCAGAACTTTCGTTAGAAACAAAAGCAGTAAGTTGGTCCAGGCCTCCCGATGGCTCTCCGATGTCAGGGTGAGGAAGTAACTCAGTGCTTCACTGCACACACTGCAACACAAAAGGTTCCCTCTTACCGGTGCTCGGCCACCGGCTGGCACTCGCCGACAAGAACGACGACGACGTGGAGGGTAGAGACTATTTGACTATGAGGGACCTTTTATGTAGGTTTTTTTTTTTTTTTACTTCCTATTTTTTTTATTGTTCAGTTTATTAATTACATTGTTTCCCCTTTTTTATCCCCCTATATCTTCCCTCCACCCTGTACCTATCCCACCCTCCGCCCTCACCTCCCCCTCCCCAATGTCCTCTCCCATTGTTGCAAGATTTTTGTCCAATCTCTTGCTGCACTTCCCACAACCCTTTTCTCCCCAAGAATTGTCAGTCCATTCCCTCCTTTTATGTAGTTTGAAAACATCTTTCACGGAGACCTTCTGTTCCCCAAGAACACACAAAAATACTATTCAGATGATGGCAGTCTCTAAAGATGTTTGTTTTAGCCTCATTAAATAAAAATAGAATGCAAAAAATAGTTAAAAAAAAAACCCTCCAAATATTTTTTTTCAAATGAAGTGCAAGCAGGTTCTCCCTTTCACAAATGATTTGTTTGAAAAAAAAAAAAAAAATGAGTTCTCTGGCACAAAAAGCCTAAAAACTAGAATATAAAGTTGTAAAGATTTTAAGAGATAAAACTTTCTTTGTCCTGGAACAGGAAAAAGACACAGGACTCACATGTCACCAGTTGTGCAGAGGCACCTTCTCCTCTCAGACTGCGTTTAATTATCACCATCTGCCTTGGCCCCACGTTACCTGCTGGTCCCGCAGCTCCCGACTGTGGGGCTGGCCGTGGACTGCGCCCACATGCAGACCTGGTGGCCCTCCCGGCTCTGTACCAGGCAGCTGCACAGGTGAGAGCAGAAACTCAGCCAAGTCTTACTTTAAAAGCCTTTGCTGGACCTCCTCCCAGGCATCAACCCGGCTCTCATCCATGTACATCCGGAAGAGAATGCGCAGCCCACAGGCCAGGCTGCTAGTCTCCTGCTTCAGAAGGTTGGGTTTGGATTTGCCTTTAAAGCCTGCAGAGAGGGGACGTTTCAGGATGAATCTGGGAAAGGATCTTAAAGGTACAGCAACCTGGATGGCAGCACATTCTGTGTGTTCAGCCATCACATCCGCTACCTGAGCCACAGCAGTTCTGCCCGAGCCTTGAGCCCTGGAGGTGGCCCACGGACAGAAGTCACACTGAGAAGGTGGAAGCCAAGTCTGGCTGAAGGCCCGATGTGAAGGCAATGACTATGTTCAGAATTTCCTCCCCTCTCAAGCTGGGGATACCAGATATAAGACAACACTTGGCTGGGAAAGTGGAACTCTCCCAGTGAAACTGCACAGCAGGGCTCCCCTGGAACAGAGCAGACCACAGGGACTGTTTTCAAGGCCACGGTACAAGTGCATGTGGAAACGGGTCCGTGAGCTTACAGGAACAGTCCCAGTAGAATGGTGGCAAAAAGTTGGGGTGAAGGGGAAAAAGCAAGGCCAGACCACTCTCCTGCAGTTGTGGGGTAAAGAGAAGACGGACAGAGCCAGAGCTTCATCAACAGGTAGACATTCTAGATGACATAGAAACTCAAAGATAAAGCAACCACGTTCCACTTGACAGTTTGACATTTAGTAAATGTCACCTGCCTTCTTTTCCTGCCAGATTCGGCTGCCCCCACTTCATTGCATGCACCCTAGTCCCCAAGCACTACCAAAAAGGCTCTGATTAACTATTTCTTAAACAAAAAAATGGCAATGTCAGTAAACTATAAAGCTTATGGGGGGAGTGGGCGGAGAGAGGTCATTGGGGGAAAGAGGAAATGTAGTAATTTCAACAATAAAGAATTTAAAGAAAAAATTTTCAACATGTTCTAAAACATATGCCTCCCACTTTTAACCCTTCACTTTCATTCTGAGATATGGTCATGCCCAGGTCAATATGGAGAAGTCATTTGAATACACACGTTTCTCATAAAAGGGCAGATTTCAGTGTGCTGGCAGTGTCAACAGGAAGCCCAGATTGGGAAACAAGATGAAAGACGACTGGTCAAATCAGTCAAATGAAGGTCGATTAAACAAGGGGAAACAAATATACCCAGGCAGTTACTTAATCTATTGAAGACCTGGCTGGTAGTTGTTAAGGTGGAAGTTTAAACAGTGAGTTCTAAGCAATGTAAGTATCTGCTGTACATTCATAAACAGTGAACATCAGATGTGGGACTGTGCAGCTCACCTGCTTTCCACAGAGCAGTCCTCTGTTCATTGTTGGAATTAAATGCTTTTGCAAATCGATGTGACTCTAATAAGCAGTCCAGTAGCTTAAAAAGCTGTTGTGATGTTAAAAAGCGGTACATTCCTTGGTCTTGAGTATCAACTCGAACATCAAAGTCCGCGGCATCTCTCTTGGGGAGAAAACCACCATAGCATGTGCACACAGAGTCACAGGTTTTAGAAATCAGTGCTTCCCAAAGACTAGGTTTACAAGCAAGTCACAGAACCTAATCTGTTCTATCTCAACAGAAGATAGGGAGAGGTCCATCTTTTGTTGCCTGATTTCCAGAATCTTCATTGCATGCACCCTCGTCTCCAAGCACTATCCTTCTAATGCAAGAGCTATGCTCAGACCAGACCCGACAGCCATTCTCCCAGCCCTTCCCTGTTGGTCACCCCTCAGGTCCTCGCTGCTCTTCTTCACCAGGTGGGAGTCCATGTGATTATAATTATTCCCTTGCACAAACCCTCACCTCTTTACAGTAATTGTTTGGAAAGCTGCCTACTCCATGTCTGTTCCCATATGCTAAACCTAACTGGAGAGAAACACACTGATTTACCTTTAAATCCAGTGGATCAGGGATTAAATCTGAGTGCTGCCCAGCAATCCTCTTGCCCTTCCCTCATCCACTTCCCTGGACACTAACTCCTATTTTCCCTTCTCTCAAGTAGCTAAAGCCTTCTTCCCAAACTCACTTGGTGGAAGGCTTTTCTTCCTATCTGAATGAGAAACCAGCGCTATCAGACCTCTATAAACTCCCACCTATATAACGTACACTTTGCTTGCGTTCCTGTTATAATTCATGAGCGGTCTGCTTTAACCACGACAGCCCCCGGGGACTTGGCACGAGGGTCATCTCTAGGCACTCACTCCCTTCCTCAGCTGTCCCTTCCTCATCTGCACTGGGTTTCTCCCTCCCGGAGAGCTCTCACCAGAGGACATGCTGCAATATTGCTTATCTTAAAGACACCTTTTCTTGACCCCTTCATTCTCCAGCTATTACCCCATTTCTCTGTACCCCTAAAGTTCCCAACATTTGTTGTCTTCAACTGCTCTCTTCTCTTGTACCTAGTATAATAATAACACCATTAAACACAATGTCAAGGTCACTAAAGTCCATCAAATTGCTAGAGGGCAATTCTCAGACACGAAATTACTTGACCTACTGAGAAATGGACAAAACGCAGAACTTCTTCCTAAGACATTTCTGCACTTGGCTTCCAGGTCTCCTCATGCCGCCTGGTTCTTGACCTCTGGCTCTTTACCAGCTGCCTCACCAGGAGCTAATGTACGGTGGCCTCCGGGGCTCAGGCCCTGACCACACCCTACCTGGGTCATGCCATCCGGTCCCAGGGTTTAAAATGAGATCAATGTGATAAAGAATGACCCCCACCCTCCAGCTCAACCTCAGCTCTGAATCCATCTGTCATTGCTCCTCACCTGGGCTGCAGCTAAGTTCTCGGCGTCCTCCTTCCTGCTTGTGGCGGGGAAGAACACAATGTTGTCGATAGTCTGGATGAGTTCCAGCTGCACAACACATTTAATCAACAGGGCAGCAAACAGTTTTTGTTCTGGATATTCTGTGAGGAAACCCACCCCAATGCACATGCAAACAAAAATTATTTCGAATCCTTTACCATTTCTATGATATTATAATGCTAAGGGAACATAATATGTATGAAGGTAACTTGCACATATCACAGTGAGAAGGATATACTTACTGCTTTTGCATATAAGCACTATTCAGCAAAAGTTTAATCAATATTTAGAAAATAATTTTTAAAATGTAACTTATTTTTTTAACAAAATGTAACAATGAATTAAAAGCTAAAACTTAAATGTTTACTGTAAACACAAGTTTGGCCTTTGAATATAGGTATTTTACAAACCTACCCCAAAAGAAAAACAACAAGAAGTGAGAGAGCCAAGAATTTTGACAAATAGGGCAATATTGTGGATTAACCATAATGCATGTTTTATTTGGAACCGTTAGAAGTTGTAGCTCAAATGACCTTATATCTTCAAATGGGTCCATAAGCAAAGGAACCTATAAAAAGTTATACTAAGTGTGTTACTACAAGTAACAGAAGTGTTTCCACAGTGCCAGTGAACTCTAACAGGCTTCCACCCTCCACGCTGAACAAGTCTGGCCAACAGGACGATGTTTCTGACACGTGCTCATAAGAGAAGCCTTCCGTTTCACTGGCCTCCTGGTTCATGGCAATGGTGGTTTCTGTCTAACAATTGCTGCCTGATATTTTGAAAGCAAAATAGTCATTTAAATATTTTTAGGGTATTTTATGAAAAAGAAAACAGAAAGGAACTCAGACATTTAGTGGGCTTTCCCTTTGTCCTCCTCCCTTGGTGGTGATATATACTAGTAAGAGTTGCAAAAGTAGGATTATACTTGTTTGTATAGGAAAATATATAATACAAGAATAAGTAATAATATTCGAATAGCCCAGCTGATGTGGCTTAGTGGTTGAGTGTTGACCCAGGAACCAAGAAGTCACCAGTTCAATTTCTGGTCAGGGCACATGCCCAGGTTGCAGGCTCAATCCCCAGTAGGGGGAGTTCAGGAGCCAGCCAACTGATGTTCTTTCTCATCGATGTTTCTATCTCTCTAGCCCTCTCCCTTCCTCTAAAAGCAATAAAAATATATTTTAAAAAATGGATCAGTGATCTATATATAAGAGTTTAAAAAGTATAAAACTCTTAGCAGAAAACATTGGGGAAAATCTTCATGACCTATAAATGGATTCTAAGCTATGACACTAAAAACATGAGCAACAAAAGAAAAAAAAGATAAATTAGACTTCATCAAAATTAAAAACTTTTGTGTAACCGAAGACATTATCAAAGAAGTGAAAAAATGACCTAGAGAATGGGAGACAATGCAAATCATATATCAGATATGAGGGTAGTATCCAGAGCATGCAACAAACTCATACTATTCTAAAACAAAACGACACACAGTCCAACTGAAAATGAGCCAAGGACATATGAATAGATATTTCTCCCAAAAAGATAAACAAATGACCAAAGAGCACATGAAAAGACACTACTTGACATTATCAATCATTAAGGAAATGCAAATAAAATCCACAATGAGCTACCATGTCATACCCACTAGGATGGCTATACTAAAAAAAGAAGTAATGTTACTGAAGATGAGGAAAACTTGGAATTGCTGGTGGAAATGTAAAATGGTACAGCCACTCTGGAACATATTTCAGTGGTTCCTCAAAAAGTTAAATATAGAATTATCATGACCCAGCAATTCTACTCCTAGGTATCTTCTCAGAGAATGAAAAACAGGCACTAAACAGTACTTGTAAACAGACAGTCACAGCACCCTTATTCACGATAACCCAACGGCACAATAAACTCAAATGCCCATCAACAGATGGATAGACAACATGTGACATATCCATAAAAATGACAATTACTCTGCCATAAAAAGGAATTACTGACCCACTTTACAATGTGGCTGGACCTTGAAACATTATGCTAGATAAAAGCCAGACATAAAAGGTCACATACTGTATTATTCCATTTATATGAAATGTGCAGAATAGCCAATCCATAGACACAAATCAGAATGGTGGTTGCCAGGTGCTGAGGAATGGGAAAATAGGAAGGAAAAGCATAATGGTTATGGGGTTGTCTTCTGGGATGATAAAAAATGTTTTGGAAATAGATACAGTGGCAACTGCACACCCTGTGAATTTACTAAATGCCACTGAATCGTTCACTTTCAATTGGTTACTTTGGTTATGTGAATTTCATCTCAATTTTAAAAAGCGATTTTTAAAGCTGTCCTATTTTCCTCTGGGGAGGAGGCAGTCTTGCCTCAGTGTTACCATTTTTCTTCAGTAAACAAATTTAACCTATTTAGTAAAAACAGAACTAAGAAGGTGAGGAGAGGAGCGAAGACGCCATGGGTGTGGGGCAGCAGGTCATAAGGAAGGCTTGCTCCTCTGTGCAGGAGCTCCAGCTTTGGAAGCACTGACCCCTCACTATCTCACCTCATAGATGGGTGGAGGAGGGCCAACAGCCCCACTATTGCAGGAAAACAATGGGGCTGACATGAAGAAGGGGATGAGAGGGAAGACTCATAGGCTCAACACAAACACCTGGTACTGCAGGTGTTAGCAGTTCCTGATCCTCCTCACGGGAGCGTCTCTATCTATCTATACTGGGAGGTTCAGATTGGAGCAAACATAGTAATGAAGTGACCATACAATCAGTTACAGTATATTTGTTAGAAATAAAAGTACAAGAAAATTTCATTCCTTTCCTACATCAAACAAAACACACAGTTTAGTTTTACTAAGAGTATAAATAACTCACTTGCTGAAGATTTAAGTTTGTTGGCTTCTTCATTCACAGTAGAGACAGAAGTCAAGGTTGCTTGCTGTCTATTATCTACAGGTCTCGGTTGAATAGAATCATGGATATCTACAGATTTCTGTGATATTGTATCCTAACAAAATAAAAAAAAATCACTATAAGTACAATGAAAAAAACAAGAATAAAAACAGCATGGATGGAGCTGGAGAGCATTATGCTAAGTGAAATAAGTCAGTCAGAGAAAGATAAATATCACATGATCTCATTCACTTGTGGATTATAATGAACAACATAAACTGATGAACAAAAACAGATCCAGAGACAGAGAAGCATCAATCAGATGCTGAAACCTCAGAAGGAATGTAGGGGAGGGTGGGGATAAGGGATACAGGTCAACTAAACGACTTGTATGCATGCATATAAACATAACCAATGGACATAGACACGGGGGGGAGGGGGCATGAACAAGAATTCTGTGGGGGTCAATGGGGGGATAAGGACACATATGTAATACCTTAATCAATAAAAAAATGAAATGAAAATAGATTCTATTGCTATTTTTTGTGTTTGCTTTTTAAAAAAATTGACCATGTCCCCATGAAAATGACATTCTATACATTGCAATTATAGATGCAATGAGAGAAAATTATTTAAAATTACCTATTTCCATTGACAGAGCCAACAGTGTTTAAGTGAAAAGCTTCCATACTGACTGCCAGGCTTAGGCCTGACACTACCCAAGAACAAGAGATAAAAATGCTAAGTTCACTGTGTAGGAAAAGTAGTCAACAATACCTATGAACTGTCATGAAATCTAAACAGATTTCTGCAAGCTTTGTTCAGGCTGAGCTCAGGGAAGCTTTTTAGGGATGAGTTTTAGAGACGTTCTGTCACCCAAGGAACCCGCTACCAGAAGTCAGTGAGAGGGGACCGACTAGGGATGAGATGTCACGAAGAGAAGTTGATGTTTAAGTCCAACGGAGCTGCACCGGATTTTGCGCCAGAGTTACTAAGTGTAACATTGAAAAAGCAATGAATCCCCATATGGGTTGTTATTATCTACCGATTAGACAGTAAGTCCAAAGCACCAGTACAGTGTCAGGCAATATATGGAGTGACAGCAATACAATGCACTCAGCGAGTCAGACTATGGCCTATTATAGTCTACTAGAGGCCCATTGCAGGAAGATTCCTGGCACAGTAGGGCTTCTTTAGGCCTATTCCTGCAAGAACAGGGCTTCCTGTGGCCTGAGCGAAGCAGAAAAGGGAGCGAAGCCCACCAAGTAGGGCTTCCCTCCTGCTGCTGCAGCCGCTGCCCCACACGCTTCCTTCTCGCCGCCATAACTTTCCCCTGACCCCCTGCGTTTTCCCTCCCACTACTGCCACCGCCACCCCACTTTCCCTCCCTCTTCCTTGTACACATCTTCAGTCTTCACTCTGTGCCTGAGTATGCAAATTAACCATCTTTGTTGGGTTAATTTGCATACTCACTCTGATTGGCTGGTGGGCGTAGCAGAGTGCTGGTTAATTTGCATGTTTCCCTTTTATTAGTATTGACTGTCCTATCAATTCTAGCTGCTTCACTGAGGTTTCTGAAAGAAACACAGGGACCTGTCCCCAAAATAGTGCTAATCAAAATAATATTTTAACTTGGACTTATGTTTATGACCTGCAGTTTATGATCTTTTATTCACTGTTCTGTACTAGTATATAAAATGGGGATAACATATACCAGTGGTCAGCAAACTCATTAGTCAACAGAGCCAAATATCAACAGTACAATGACCGAAATTTCTTTTGAGAGCCAAAAACTGACTTCCGCGCATGGGCCATGAAGTTTCAATCGCACTGTATGTGTGCGCCTGCATGTGGTATTTTGTGGAAGAGCCATGCTCAATGGGCCAAAGAGCTGCCATGTGGCTCGCGAGCCCCGGTTTGCCGACTACTGACATATACCAAACCTGGTTCAAAAAATTGCTGGAAGAACTGGAGTGATGTGTATACAAGCCAAGGAATGCCAAGGGTTGCCAGTAGCCATGGAAGCTGAAAGAAGCAAAAAAGGGTTCTCCCTCAAAGACTTGAAGGGAGTTGGCTCTGCAGATGCCGGGATTTGTTTTTTTTGCCTCCAGGATTATGAGAGAATCAATTTCTATTGTTTTAAGCCACTTTAGTTTGTGGTAATGTTACGTCAGTCCTAGACAAATAAATATAGTGGATGAAGGGCATATCAGAATTCTTTGTACCGGCTTTGCAACTTTTCTTTAAGGTCAAATTATATCAAAATTAAAGGTTTAAATGAAATATCCAATAATATCTTCAGCTTGGCATGGAAATCCATGCATAATCTGGTGCCTGACTCTTCAACTCTTGAAGTCACTTTACTCTATGTCTCATCTTATAATTTAAAATACTGCCTTTATGGCACTTAGAGAGATAAACTTTAGCTACTTAGGAAATTGACCTGATGATGAAATTTAACCTGAGAATTCTGGATAGTAGATTTATACCTTCTTTTTAAAAGACAAAAAGTCATACAAAAGAATTTGGTCCATGGTAAAACACTTTTCACAAATAAATAATTTAAAATATGCTTTACTTATTAGAACTTACCAACTGTTTTTCATTCACAGGAGAGGAAGGCAGGGGGACAGCTTCTCCGGAAGTGGGACGCCATGTCAAAAGCCTTTAAAATGCCAAAATCACACCAGTCAATCACAGTGTAAAACGTCTGTTGCATCCAACATATTTTGAAATGGGCACAAAAAAGTCACATGAATGTACCAAAAATAGTATAGACCTTCTTTGACTACTGTTAAGAACAATTTGCTGAAAAGAGAAATCTAGTGAGAAGTTTAAAATACATACTTCCAGAAAAACAATTAACGGTTAATATAATTAGAGTACTCGGGTTATCAGTTTCAGAAACTTTAACCTGTTTTCTAAATATTAAGCGTCATTAAGTATTATTCAAAGTGAGATTTAAAAAAAGTTTGACTTGTTTCAAAAAAATTCATAAACCTTTTTAGATTCTATTTGTTTAATGTATAAAAAGAAAATAAAATTTGGCTTCAAAGAGGATATAAAGTTGATTAGCTGCTTGGGACAGAAAGATGATTAAGACCTAAGTTCTTTCTTTAAGGAACAACAGTTCCTGGGAAATGGGGCAGACAGGCAGTAAATATGTCACTTCAGTTCAATATGGAGAGAACGCTGGTACAGATACATGCTAGTAAGAGATGCTTATTAGATGATCTTTAAGATCATGCATCTTATATCTAGAATGTGTACATTCAATGAATTAAAGTGGAAGCATTTCTTTAAAAAAGAAATTCAGCCTGGCTGGTGTGCTCGTTGGCTGAGCATCGACCTGTAAACCAAGAGGTCACTGGTTAAATCCTGGTTGGGTATATATTTGGGTTGCAGGATAGATCCTCCTATGTGGGGCATGCAGGAGGCAGCCAATCAATGTTTCTCTCTCATCATGCTTCCATCTCTATCCTTCTCCCTTTCCCTCTCTCTTAAAAAAAAATCAATAAAACGTATTTAAAAAATTTAAAAAAATTCAGCCCAACTGGTTTTCATAAAGACTTCACAGGGACAATAGCTAAGCAAGAATTCATACGATAGTGGCTATAGATAAACTATGACAAAAATCTATCATTTGTCAGTTACAGTGATCCAACAAAATATGCACCAAAAAGTAATAACTGTCAAATAATTATAAATAGGCAAAGGATATTACTGTGTGTCCTTTGGTGTAGTCCTACCCCGATCTGTCCTAGGGGTGTGTTCCTCTTGTTTGACTTTTATTTCCTAGTGATGAGGATTTTTACAAGGAGGTCATACCAGTACAAATATATTTAATTCATGTCAAGAAAAAGTTTATGCTGCTTAAAAATGTGGATTGGTAGTTTTTGTGTATAGTTTTATGCCAGTGTATTCACATATACCTACTTAGTAACATGTTTTAGGTAACATTTAAAACATCTAACTAAATGTAATAGGTGGAAATATATCTTCCTGAGATTATTAAATCTACAATAATGGAAATATATGTTATTGTTGTTTTAATTCCAGACCATGGCTTTGTTTAGTCTGAATAAATAAACCCTTATATAAGTGGAATCACTTAATTATGACCCCAATTTTGGATGATTAGACTAAAGGTTTTGGCTTATAAAGAATTTAATTCATGTTTTGTTATGGTTTATAGGAGTTTGATTTGTAATAAATACAAATTCAAGGACCAATGAGAGATGTTTGAAAAAGGATTCTGTTATGAGAAATCACTAGCTACTATCAAACCTTTTATGTCCACCATTCAATATATATAGTTGTATAAAATGATCTTACGCATGTGGGATTGTAGTTTTGAAGATATCCAGTGTGCAGTTACAAGTTTTATCCCAGATTTCTAGGGTGAATTTTTCCCCATTCAGGATAACAACATTCTCTAAGCAGTTTGTACCAGACCGTGCTAACTGCTCATTGTCTAGAAAAGAAAAGAACGATTCATTTGTATATCACCAGGACCCAATTTAACACATTGTGTCACTATCTGGCACAGACATACCTTGCTGCACACACCAGTACAGCTGGGCAAAAATGTCATCCAAAAGCACATCACTGAGCACTTCTAGATACTGTGTGAACACGTCACAGATGGCATAAAGGGCGTGATTACAGGTCGTCGTCATCCATTCAGCTTTCTGGGGGGAAGGGGAGAGGAGGGGAGAAATTCAGACCATTCATCAACTACTAGAATTTTAAAAAAGATGTTTGCATGTGTAAAATGTAAGCCTATCCCTGTTCCTTTCAGACCTTTACTTCCCCCTCCAGAACATTACATTCACCTCACTTAATATCTGCTATGTATTTTTCTCCATTATCCCATAACCCCTAGGTATAAACTAATTTAACTATTTTTTGTTCTGTCTGTTTTGTGAAGAACTATCACTGCATTTTCTTGCTATTAGCATTATGACTTTTCAAACAATATGCATGAATAAAAAGCAGGCCTTGCTCTAGCATATGACTGAACTTGAAAGAGAAAGAGGAAGAAAAGGGTAAGAATTTATTCAAGTGGGATCAGTGTATCTTTTAAATTAAACTGACTTTCATGAAGTTATTTAAAAACACTATAAAAGACAAATAGGGCCATATAAAGTGTTTTTCTCAGATTCATAATGAACTAACCTGAAATAACAGTTTTCAAACAGTTTTGTGGTAGTGCATACATATGTCTATTACCATGTAGTATTTAATTAATTCAGAATAAGAAGTCACTATGAATACTAAAGAAAGCTACTGGTGTTTATAGTTGTGACAATATTAAAATGAGGAAAAGAAACTAGAAGTTCAACAAAAACATTAAAAAAAAACACACCAAAATCCCACAAATTCATTAACTCGGTTCTATCCCCAAATATACATATTAATAGTAATCTTATCTAATAAAAGAGTAATACATGATTGACCATCACTCCAACACACAAGAGGGCTGCCCCCATGTGGACACAAGATGGCCACCACAAGATGGCCAGCAGGGGAGGGTCGTTGGGAGGGACCAGGCCCTGCAAGGGAGGGCAGTTGTGGGCCATCAGGCCAGCAGAGGAGGGCAGTTGGGGCCGATCAACCCTGCAGGGGAGGGCTATTAGGGGTGACCAGGCTGGCAGAGGAGAGAAATTGGGGCAAACAGGCTGGCAGGGGATCAGTTAGACATCAATTAGGCTGGCAAGGTAGTGGTTAGGGGGTGATCAGGCTGGCAGGAAGAAGTGGTTAGGGACAATCAGGGAGGCAGGCAGGTGAGCAGTTTGGAGCCAGTAGTCCTGGATTGTGAGAAGGATGTCCAGTAGGATCAGGTCTAAACAGGCAGTCGGACATCCCTTGAGATGTCCCAGATTGGAGAGGGTGCAGGCTGGGCTGAGGGACACCCCCCACCCCCCATGCACGAAATTCATGCACCGGGCCTCTAATATCTAATAAAATAGTAATACGATGATTGACCATCACTCCAAGACACAAGATGGCCACCTCCATGTGGTCAAATATGGCTACCCCCATTTGGACACAAGATGACCACCACAAGATGGCCAGCAGGGGAGGGCAGTTGTGGGCAGTTAGGGGTGACCAACCAGCAGAGGAGGGCAGTTGGGGTGATCAGGTTGGCAGAGGAGGGCAGCTAGGAGAGACTAGGCCAGTAAGGGAGGGCAGTTGGGGGGGACCCAGGCCTGCAGGGAAGGGCAGTTAGGGAGACCAGGTCAGCAGGGTAGGGCAGTTGGGGAGGACCAAGACTGCAGGGGAGAGCAATTGGCGGGGACCAGGCCTGCAGGGGAGAGCAGTTGGAGGGGGGATCAGGCCTGCAGGAGAGGGCAGTTGGGAGAGGACCAGACCTACAATTGAGGACAATTGGAGGGGTCAGGCCTGCAGGGGAGGGCAGCTGGGGGGAACCAGGCCTGCAGTGGAGGACAACTCGGGGGGGGGGGGACCAGGCCTGCAGGGAGGGCAGTTGGGGGATGCAGGCCTGCAGGGGAGGGCAGTTAGGGGTGACCGGGTCAGCAGGAGAGGGCAGTTGGGGGCAATCAGGCTGGTCAGGGAGCAGTCAGGCATTGATCAGGCTGGGAGGAGAGTGGTTAGGGGGTGACCAGGTTGGCAGGCAAAAGCAGTTAGGGGCAATCAGGCAGAGGCAGGTGAGTGGCTGGGAACCAGCAGTCCTGGATGGTGAGAGGGATGTTCGACTACTTGCCTACACAGGCAGTTGGATATCCCTCAAGGAGTCCCAGATTAGAGAGGGTGAAGGCTGGACAAAGGCTGGACTAAGGGACAACCCCCCCCTCTCCCGCCGCACGAATTTCATGCACTGGGCCTCTAGTGTATATATGTATATATACCTCCTATCTAATAAAAGAATAATATGCAAATTTGCCATCACTCTGCTACATCACAAGCCACGCCCACTAGTCATGCCCACCAATCAGGAGCGAGTATGCAAATTAACCCCAACCAAGATAGCTGCGGCCATGGAGAGAGCAAGAGGGAGGCTTGGGTTTCCTTGGCAATGGAGGAAGTCAAGCTTTCCGCACACCCTGGCTGGCCCAGGCCTCCACTTAAGGCTACAAAGTTTCAATTATAGAAGATATTGAAACACAGAAATGGTTGTGGCCATGGAGTGAGCAGAAGACTCCACTTCTACAAAGTTTCAGTTGTAGAAGATAAATAAATCCCAGATACCAGGGCCTTTGCTTGGGCGCTGGGGGGCGTGGCCAGCCTGCAAACCACCACAGGTCCCTCTCCCAGGCTGCATCACACCCCAAGGGAACCCCCATCCTGATCTGGGACACCCTTCATGGCAAACCAGCTGCCCCCCACCTATGCACCAGGCCTTATTCCTATATAATAAAAGAGTAATATGCAGATTGACCATCATTCCAACATACAAGATGACTGCCCCCATGAGGACACAAGATGGCCACCACAAGATGGCCAGCAGGGTAGTGCAGTTGGAAGGGACCAGCCCTGCAAGGGAGGGCAATTGGGTGCAATAAGGCCGCAGGGGAGGGCAGTTAGGGATGACCAGGCTTGCAGAGGAGGGAAGTTGGGGGTGACCAGGCCTGCAGGGGAGGGCAGTTAGGAGCAAACAGGCTGGCAGGGGAGCAGTTAGGCATCAATCAGGCTGGCAGGGAGCAGTTAGGGGTTGATTAGGCTGGCAGACAGAAGCGGTTAGGGGCAATCAGTAAGGCAGGCAGGTGAGCAGTTGGGAGCCAGCAGTCCTGGATTGTGAGAGGGATCCTGGTAGGATCAGGCCTAAATGGTCAGTCGGACATCCCTCGAGGGGTCCCAGATTGGAGAGGGTACAGGCTGGACTGAGGGACACCCCTCCCCCCCGCACTGTGCACAAATTTCATGCACAGGGCCTCTAGTATATAAATAAAGAGGTAATACGCAAATTGGGCCAGGACTCTACAACGGGTCACGACCAGACAGGAGGAGGTTGCATGGCAGCTCAGGTTGCCCCAGAGTGGACACAGGCAGGGGATCTGGGGGATGCTGTGAGTCAGTTGCAGGTCCTGGACCCCTGTGGGTGCCTCTTTGCATGGCTGGAGGCAGGGCGCCTCCTCACGCAATTTCAATCACACACTGGGCCTCTAGTTTATTATAATGACTTAAGGAAATTTTTTCTAGAAATTTTTTTCTGTTCAATGTGCTTAATATGATATATTAAAATACATTAGGAAAAATATTAAGAGCCTCTTGAGTTGACTATTTAAATGAACATTTCATGTCTTACCTCTGTCTGCTGTTCTGGCAATTTCATGTTGTCAAAGATTCTGAACACAATTCTAAATAAATCCTGCCACCAGTGTTTTTCGTAAGTGTGGCCATAAGTTTTCATTATTTCAAACATTACTGTTAAACCCCTAAAGTGATATAACGTAATTAGTAAAACTATAACATCTAAAAGCATTGCACATCAGAATCTCCTTCCTATAATAACTGTTACAGTTCACAAAGCTACAGAAAAAGTTTAAAACTAGTATTAAGACTTTTACCTTGTTATACATCCAGCTTTCTTTAGAATGCATCATTTAGGAAAACATTTCAAATTTTTCTTTATTTTACTTTATCCTCCATTCCCACCCCATCATTCAACATTTAAAAATAGTAAATGAAATTACAGATAGACAGAGACCATCTTATTAGTGAATGTTAATTTTGTGGCACTGTGACCAGGAAGAAAATATATTAATTAACAGTCTAAGAACCAAAAATAGGTTTTAGAAAATCTTTTTCAAAGAGCCACAGGAGTTTTTAGTGAATGCTATAATTGTTCATATAATGTCTTCAAACAAAAGAATCTGTAAAGCTAATCCATAAGGTGTCCATGAGGGCAGGCCTGTTTCCTGCTGCATTTCAGGCACAGCACAAGCTCGTCATCGAGGAGGCACACGGTGAGTACTTGTTGAACGAATAAAATGCTTAGTATCACTTTCACTATCTTTGAATAAATGTTAAAACTAAAATTCAAAATTGTCTTCCCAATTCCTGATTATCTTCCTCAAAATTGGAGGAGGGTGTACGAGAGGGAAAGGCGGTCAAGATTGATGGAGAGACTTGACTTGGAGTAGTGAATACACCACAGAGTACAGTGAGGTGTTGTAGAACTGTGCACCTGGAACTCATATACTTTGGTTAAGCAGTGTCACCCCAATGAATTCAATTTAAAAAACTCTAACTGGTGTGTTAAGTGGTTATAGCCGTGGTTGGCACACTGCCGCTCACAAGCCACAAGTGGCTCTTTGGCCCCTTGACTGTAGCTCTTCCACACAGCCTGGGTGAGTCTATTTTGAAGACTCTTCTTCCATCTCCTGAGCTCCAAATCCATTTCCTCTCTTGCTAACTCCCATGTCTGGGGAGAAGGGAATGTGAGAGTCCTATTTTTTCTAGGCCCCCAGCGCAAACACAGATTTACAGAGATTTCTAAGAATTTTTACTGTCGAAGAGGTCTTTTTTAAAGCAATTCTTCAGTTGCTA
Organism: Antrozous pallidus; assembly: GCA_027563665.1. Classification (NCBI taxonomy): domain Eukaryota; kingdom Metazoa; phylum Chordata; class Mammalia; order Chiroptera; family Vespertilionidae; genus Antrozous; species Antrozous pallidus. The sequence goes on from CM050510.1 coordinate 38,819,468, forward strand.
GTGTAGGGAAAAAGAATGTTTGAGGCTCTAGGTTAATTATTTAACCATAAATCTACAAAATTGTGAGGGAGTCAAATGAAAATACTTATAAATAACAGTGTTACATTTTTACATATAATCTAAATAATAGCCCTACAGATCCTGGGGTGAGGTAAGAAAATGAAAGCCATCATGGAAGAGTTTACTCATATTTTCTCTCTTTTACTAACTAGAAGACATACTTTCTCTTCCCTTTAGCATCCATGTTAATATAATACTTCACACATTCTGTTTTTTTCTTACGTTTCCAATTAAAAATAGAACTTAGTGGCAAATTTATTTTATTTCCTAAAGAATGATGGAAGAATTCCCAAATGCAAATCCTTGATGCATTGTATGTAAAGAACCTTTTCTCTGAAGACTGGTCAGTAACATAGTTTTGAATAACATAGGTCTATTAAAAAAGAATTGAACTCTTTCCAAAGTATATTCTCAATTAAAGATCTATACGAACACATAATAAATCTGTAAAGAAACTATTTTGGATATGCTGTAACCAGACAAGTGCTCAGTATATACTCTCATGTTAAAGCTCAGATCAGTCCCATAAGATGATCTGTCTGCAGTCGGAATATAAATATGGTGAGCAGTAAATCAGTGTGGTCCCAGATAAGGACAGGTTAAGAGGCTAAGAAAGCAGGCAGGTCCCTTGTCAAGATAAAATGTTATACACTGTTCTTGTGATTACTACACTGAGAAACTCCCAAGGTTGAGTCAAGGTTTGAGCCCTACTTTGGATAAGTTACCTATGTCATTCATTTTTGTTGTTGTTATTACAAATAATACTATAAAAGTGAAGTTTCTTAGGAAATAAATCAAACTTAACCTTGGATGGGGGTGGCAGTGGCTTCCCCTTATTCTGGCATAAGGGGAAGAAATATTCACTCTTTCATTATATTTCTATAATTGATTTATTATAAGTCTGACCACGTTTCTGATTTTAAAAAGTTCAGTAAACTGTCCAAATGACTAATGCTTCTCCTAAAAAGAAGATGGGATAATTAAATGAGAGATTTTAACATGAAACTGAATTCATGATATACTCAAGCACTTTTGACAGATACTGTAATACAAGTTGGCCATTTCAATTTCAGTCACAAATACAGAGTGAGAAAAATTATCTTATGGGACTGATCTGAGCTTTAACATGAGAGTATATACTGAGCACTGTCTGGTTACAGCATATCCAAAATAGCTTCTTTACAGATTTATTATATGTTCGTATAGATCTTTAATTGAGAATATACTTTGGAAAGAGTTCAATTCTTTTTTGACCAGTCTTCAGAGAAAAGGTTCTTTACATACAATGCATCAAGGATTTGCATTTGGGAATTCTTCCATCATTCTTTAGGAAATGAAATAAATTTGCCACTAAGTTCTATTTTTAATTGGAAACAAATGTATGAGAAAAACAGAATGTGAGAAGTATTATATTAACATGGAAGCTAAAACACAAAGTAGGCTATATTTAAATTTAGTAGACTATATTTAAATTTTAGGAAAAAGCAATATATTTCCACTTTTTAACACTGTTATAGCTTAACATATTTTTAAATCTGCCTATCTAATAATTGCTATATTTGATAAAACACATGATTTATGGCCTTTCGCTACTAAACTTTGTGTTCACATAAGAAAGTTAAGTTAAAATAAGCCTTATAAAATGTTAATTACAAATACTGATTGTTACCTGGTTCTTACATCTAATTTGCATCTATTGATGATACAGGATAACTCAAAGAGGATGGGGAACCATCCTCTCACCCACACCCTGTCTTCAGGTGCCACATTCATATCGTCACTTGTGTATTCCTTAAAAGCCTTCAAGAAGAAAGATAGGGTTATTAAAGGCAACACATAACAACTACATTAAGCACATTTCTCTAAAACTTTAAAAAATGCTTTACAAATCAAAGCGCATAATTTGACAAAACACAATAATTTATAAAAATGCTGAAGATTATAACTTCCTCTAAAGAGCACTGGACCAGAACCCAAAAGTTGGTTTCAGCTTCAACTCTGACACCAGATTTCTGCATTATTAACCAGGTTAAATCAGGCTCTCATTTTTACCATTTAAATGGTTATGACACCATGCAGGCACACTAACCACACTGGGGAAATGTGAGGTCAAATGAGTCAATGCATGTTTAGGTAAAAAGTACTAAGCACCCCATAGGTCCATGTCAGTATGTAGTAAAAATCTTATTACTAAATCTATGATGTATTGCTTCTCCTTATGGTGGCTACAAAGAGAGGCTCAAGTATGTGAGTTGAAGTTGGAAGGCAGGTTGCCAATTTAACCTTTTACTCTAGTGCTGAAGCCAACATCAGCTTCAGTACTGCAGACGAAACACCACAGGTAAGAGCAGCACAGGAATGGTAAAACAAACAAAAAAACACAGGCTTGGGTCCGAGCTCTAGGTCTCCTTCATTTGCCCTGCGATCACAGACACGTTTTTTAACTTCTTTGTGCTGCAGGTTTCTTATCTGTATGGGTCTAGAATTGTTATGAAGATGAAACAATTTAATACAGTGAAACACTCACAAAAATACTATTTGTACTACCCATTATGACTCAGAATCAAGCTCAGATAATTTTTGGGTTTACTGAAAAATAAATGCTTCATAGCCTCTTAATTTCCAAATAAATGTAGATCTCAGAATGGGAATAAATATTCAGTAAAATTTTGTTTACAAAGTGACACTCTACCTGAGGTCTGTCAGACACATATTTTGCACAGTGGCGAATAAGTCGGATTGCTTCCATACTTGTGTCTGGGAAAGCTGCATTGCATGCAAATTCAGATAAACACTTGACTGCATCCTGGAAAGAATCAATGGTCGCTGGAAAGTGTTTTTCAAACACAAGAGCTAAAAAAAAAAAGGGAAAACGTATCAGGTCTGTGTTTTGTTTATACTATAAACCTAGCAGCTAATACAGTGACTGGTACACAGCAGGTACTATATCAACAGTTGTTGAGTAAGTACACTAGCTTACGTTTAATCTCTCTGTATCTCAGTTTCTTAATTTATAAAATGAGAATTACAATATCCACAGGAGAGTTGTAAGCACTAAATAAAATAGTGTAAGCAAAAATGCTTAATTCAAACAAGCACTCAAATGATAATTATGATAATGTCATTATTCTTGATATTGATTATGTTGATTGTCATTATAATCTTCCAGATAGGTATAACTTACATTTTTAATATTTTATTCTTCCTCAAAGTCAAAGTGCAGTGGGTAAAAACAAAGACTGTGTCTTAAGGTTCCCTAGCTTTGAATATCAGCTCTTTCACTCACTAGTTCTGTGCCCTTAGGAAAATTACTTAACCTCACTGGGCCTGATTTTCCCTATCTATGTATTAAAGAAGGATGATATTAAAGATACTTATATCATAGAGTAGTTGTGAAGGTTGAAAATACATGCAAAGTTCTTACAGTGTCTGTCATATAATAAATGTCCAATAAATGTTAACTATAATAATACATTCATCATTTACTCTGCTTATGTAGTAAAAACTTGGTAAACTTAAAAATCATAATAGAACTACAACCTTATACTTGAATTATCTTCTGAACATATTATAGTTTCATTCATTCATTTAAAAAAAACAAAAAACTTAAACACATTTAAAAGAAATACTTACTGACAATGTGCCCTGTTGTTTGGAATGCAAGTTCCACTATGCTTTCATCTTGATCAGATGCAGCTAGATGAAATACAGAGAAAATGTTCTTCCATCCAGACCGAATGTTAGCAGCTTGAGAATTCACCATCTGTGCTATACATCGCACGACCATATCTCGAATGGTTGGAGACCTAAAATATTAATATAATTTCTTGAATAAGCATATAGATAAAACATCAGTATTCTTTCCCTTCTTCTGTTTTTCTCTCTGCTGTGAAAAATAATGAAGTATTTTTCTAATATTAAGCAATTTAACAAATATAATACCTGTTCCGTTTCATTATATGCTCAAAAGGTCTTAAGAAATCCTTCTGGAATCTGAAATTAGCAAGCTCCCCTTTCTCTAAGAACTTCATTGACAATTGTCTCAAGGAGTCTACTGCAAAAATAGCTACGTCTTCATTAGGATTACAGCCAACCTGCAATGACAACAGAAATAAAGGGTGCTAATGTCAGCAGTGAAAACAATTTTTTATTTTTGTTTTAAAAACAGTGTCTCATTAATAGCATATATAAGTAAATCCTAAGATTTTTTTTATAAAAGCACTAAGTGCTAATAATAGTTCTCAATGAGAAAAACATAACTAAATCCTTAAAACCTAGAGCTAAAGAAAAAACAGGACTCAAAGGGTTCTCTAAATTTAATCTTAAAAATTGCTTCGAAAGAAAAATTCTCTATTAGATTATGATAAGGACATTTTACACAATGAAAAATAATATAAATGTAAGCAAATCCTATAATTATATAAATACCTTATTAAAATGATCTCCAATAACTTCCCAAATTCGAGACCACTGCAATCTTATTCTTCCCATGTTGTAGTATGATATTTCTACTATTTTTTGTAGACTAAACATTCTTGGATGTGTAGTGGAAAGTAATTCATCCATAGACACAGCACAGAGCCAACGGACAAAATCCACTATAATATAAATAGATTTACAATTTTTTAGCTTAATGTTCAAGAGTCTTTTAGCCAAACAACCAGTTTGTAAGTAAAACAAATGTACATACTTACCAATAGCATTTCCATCTAGCCTTGTAGATCCTGTAAATATTCTAAAGGAAAAAAACAACCCCATGATTAAAAAATATATAGCCTGAAAAAAACATGTATAGTCTCACATCTATTACATCAATTCAAATGTAGCTACTTTCGTCTGTTTCAAAGGAACTAAAGAAACCAGGTAGTCAAATAAATTTTTTTATTATTCTATACTTTAGTAACTATAATTTGATGTTCGTCCCTCTTACCTTTGCATTCAGTAACATATTAAAGAATATATGGTTCTAATTTTATTAAAAATTTATAAAAATAGTTATCTTGTGAAACTCTGAGAATAAGAAAAATATTAATTTGTAAAACTAATAATTGGTACACTATAAAACAGAAAAATTTTCAATCTTGTCCTGATTATCTACTAACATTAACGAAGTTTTAAAATGAAAAATTCTACTTAATTTCTACAAGTAATGTATGTTTGATGAGAAAATTCATTTATGTTATGTTATAAGCGATTTAACAGAACCTTGCAAATAGTCTCCAACAGTTTAAGAAATAGCTAACTGACATTTCTTAGGACATTCAAATGCTTAGTGTTAAGCTATGCTGTCCAGCTTTATCCAGACTTCACTGAGCTCTGTTTCTGTGTTTCAAAGTTTCATAAAAGACTTCAGCATAAATATATTAGTCCTCTTTTTTAAAGTCTGCAGTTTTATCCATGCACTTACTGGGTTTATAACCAAGGGTTTGAATGTGACTTCCAGAAAGAAATGATATTCCTCAATTTAAAATAAACCCCATAAGATCTGCATGGTAAAAAGAAACCTTAAAGGCAGGAGCAGGTCAAATATTAAACTTAGAAATAAAAGTAATCATAAGTAACAGTAACAGCTACAAATAATCACACGGTGGGTATTATCCTGACTGCTTAATATATCCATTCAAAATAATATCCAATACCCTGGGAAATAGGTACCATTATACTCCCAATTTCACGGGCATCTCCTAAAGTATCAAAACTAGTAAATGCTGGTGCCAAAATTCAAACCAGGATAGGCTGACTCCAAAGGCCACCCTCTTAATCATGGTGCTACACTGCCCAATATTTACCTGAGCAAAACATAATTTAAACATTTTAAATATATTCTAGTTTTTTCCTGCACCCATAATATAAATGTTCTAAATATAGCATATTGTTTTAATCTTAGTGCCCTTGAATGCCTATCTATGTGTTCTGGCAACGAGTAACAAAAACAAGACTGCAAAAACTACTTAGAAACCAACAACACGATAACTCAGAATCTGACCTCCTGCTAAAGGAGTATCATGAGATTTCCCATATTACTCTTCTCAAGAGAACAAAACAATTCAAAGATCTGGCTAAAAACACAATCTGGGGAAAAATATAAGAGTAATAGGGTCCCATTTAATTCAGTGATTTGACTGGAGCCAGATATTAACATATATAAAGCTTCTGTACAAAATTCCCACATGAACAAAAAATGAAAATCACTATACTATGCATTATATGTGTCATTAGCCAATTTATCAAACTACAGGTATCCCCAAGGAGCAATGTAAAAAAAGAGAACAAAAAAAGAACCCACACCAAAACTAGGCAAAACTAAACAGTATAGGAGAAACAAATGAAATAACAACAAAAAATGTTTAATTGAGAAAGAGGCAAATGGCAAAAGTTGAAAGGGTAAAGAATAGAAACAAAATTAGAGATTATATTCAACTAGAGAGGATATACACAACTCTGAATGCAGTGAAATAACAGAGAACAAAGGCCACAGAGGGGTTGCGACAGCAATTAGAAGGGTCCTGTATACTCAGGTGATGACGGAAGGCAGTGGAAGCATGCATCCTGGGAAAGTGCATTCAGATGCCTACTCACTTTGGTAGCCTCTGAGGGGTGCCCTATTTCTAGTAATCCTCCACTAAACGTAAGTGATATGTAGAGCACAGTGGTCTGTGGAGGCATTTAAAATTAAGCCTTATTATACTAAGGCAGGACAAAAAAAGCTGTGTTTCACAAAATCAGCCTATGAAAGATTCTAAAGTCCCTGTAAGAAAAGCAAAAGACAGTAGCATGAGATCTTGCGTGCTAATACTAAAAGACATGTTCGGAAGTGTGAGTAGAAAAATAAATTTGATATATTATTTATTCATCCATATCATGATAGTAATACAGCAATGCAAAACAAAACATTGACCAAACTTGCAGATTCTAGATTTAAAAAACGTTTACTCTGTATGTAACCCACAGGAAAAATAAATTATTATATATGTAAAAAGTCTTCACAGTGAAATATCTGAAGTAACATTTATCTCTCACATCTACCTGAAACGTATTTTTGAGCAAATGAAGTGGAGGGTGAGTGGTATGTATTTTCTAAAAGGTGACAATGTTCCAAAGTGTGAGATGGGCTAGTTTACAAAGCTAGATCTGATGTGCCTCCAAATCATGGCATTAATTAACTGTTGTTTGTTTTTTGTCTGTTTTTAACTTTTAGAGAGAGAATTCATTCTGGGACAAAACTCCATTCCTGCATAGTGATACCTAAAATTGATCTAGTTTAGCAATTCTACCCTAGCAAATCCCAGACTAAAGTGCACAATATTCTCCTAAATTCTAATGGATTCCTAATACTCAAAAAGTGGAGGTAATTAGGATATATTATCATTAAAAACTTAAAGGTTTTTAATGGAATCAGCACAGAAGCTATAAGTAATTAAGCAAAAAAGAATTATTTTTATTTTCATTTCCTATACTTAGCAGAAGAGATTTTTCAGAACAACAGGCCTAAGAGTAGGAAAATGACTGTTTTTGCTGGACAAGTACAGAGTTTTCAAGGATGATACCTGATAATATTCTTACCACTGTCTTGAATTCCAGGGCAATCTCACTTAGTTAGCTTATAGACTAGAGTCCAAAGTTTACATATGAATATAACCTCATATCTGAGAAGAAATTCAGAAGAAACTTATTGAAAAACTGAAATGTACCACATAAGAATAATATAATCTTATATCAAAGATGTAGCTTTTGTTTTCATTATAAGCTAAAATTTAAATAATGAGGTTTTATATAAAATTGGACATTAATTCTATGTTTGTAGAAGCCTTTGGTGATGATGAGTTTGAGAGAACAAAATACTAATAGTACTTATGCTAGGATACCTGTGAAACAGTATAAATTATTAAAACAGACAAGAATATTATCTGTTCAAATGAGTGACATGTCTACCTATAACAAACTGAATATTTGAATCAATCAGAACTAGGAATGGTCATATAAAGTATATTATGGAAACAGAAATAGCAGGTAAAATGTTGACTCTTGCCTGAAGAGATTCCCATAATGACAGTGAAGGTGATTTTCTGGAAAGCAAGAAAACCACTTGGAAAAAAGCTACCCTGATAGCAGAAGGGCAGACATTACATTGCTCTGAAGTTGCACATGCAGGTAGAGAAGTTTAGAGTGCACACTCAAGATATACTGCTTGACTGTACGTCTTGGCTCCATTCCTCAAAACTCTCTATGAATGAAATAGTCATCAAAATAATGAAGACCCAGATAGCCTAACTGTGGAATGACCAAGTTATTTAATTTTCCCACGACTCAGTTTCCTTATCTGTAAATTGAGGACAATAATACTCATCTCATGAGGCTACTAAAGGATTAAACTAAGTAATACGGGTAAAGCATTTTGAAAAATACCAACCATGTGGTAAACCTTCTAATTATATAGTGGGTATAAGATGACACACAATCTTTCTTCATCCTTGCCAAGAAAAATGCAAATAACCTCCTTTCCCTAACAAAAAAGATTGCAAGTGGACATTAAGATTTTAAAGGATAAAAGTTCCAGGGAGTACTTCCAAGGTCAGTAGCCTGGAAAACTCTAGTTCTATCTGTACTTAAAGCAAAAAGTTTTATCTGATGTAAAGTAAAATAAGGAATCAAAATAATGGATCAGCATGAGTCTCAAAGCACCAAAACAAACAAACAAACAAACAAAAAACAGTATATGTTACATTTAGATTTTTGAAAATTCCCATAAGGAGTGGCAAAGAAAAAAAATTTAATGTCAGATTTGTAAAATGTTAAGTTTCAATTTGGGGGGCATTCATCTGAAAAAAAAAACACTAATATTAAAAAGAACACTAAATGTTCTACATACTGAAAATTTTAAAAATCTGAAAGAAACTAAATATTCCCATAGTAAAATAAACCACAGTATGGGTTTTCTTTTAGAAAACAAACTAAAAATGAGGAATACCTGGTAATGTCTATAATATACCAATTCCCAAGTCCTTTTCAAAGAGCTTATAATAAGAATTGCCAGCAAATTCCTTCATTTTACCCCCAATGCAGTACTCTTATCAGAAAGGGAAAGTACACTCTGTTTTCCAATAGGGATAACAAAGGGAATGTTTCTTATACAGGAAATAAAACATTTGTGTTCTTTCTCATCAAGGTTATTATTTCCTTAATGCCCACTTCTACCTACTGTAATTTACATTATCATACTGTTTCTTTCCTATATTCTACAACCCAAAATGCCAAAGTATGTACTTCATCATTTAAATCATATAATATTATAAGTCTTATATTACTTAATGAAAGTTTTTTTATTATAAAATTTTCTGTTTACTAGTGTGCAAAAAATATCTAAACATGACAGAATTAATCGAGTATTCATTTGAAAAGGGAATAAAGTGAATACCTTACCTATCTACAGCAACAACAACACTTTGAGAACTGGTTTCTCCAATGGATTCCTGAATACTTGCTATCTGCTTCCAGTCCACATTTCCTCCAACTACCACACATAAAAGAGAGTTATTTCAGTTTGAAAATAATTCTGAATGCTGGAAGAACAGGCTTAAGAGTTCTAAAATACATTTCTGAAATCAGTTATTTTCCGAATGAAAGAAATGTGTTGGGTGAACAATTCTTTTGGCATCAGTGACCTTTATGAAGGCAAAATGTGCTTAATGAGCTATACTAATTGGTACACAGACATGGTTATAAAGACGTAAACTGTGTTTGCAAAAATTACACAAATTAGGGCCACTGAGAATTTAGAGCACAAAATTAATAACATTAGGCATAATTATGCTTAATGTTTAAGAAAGACAGCACTAGCTCAGGTTCCAATGATACCCTCTAAAGATGACTCCCAAGTCCACATAATCAGATCTCCCCTGTCATTTAATCTTCAGTCCCTGTTTATAAATGCTTATTGGAAATTCTGGCTATATGTCCTAATATCCTTCTATTCAAAGTAATCATTTATTTCCCCAAAACACTGGTTCCATATGTCAGACAGAACAACTTCCCCAAGTTTTCAAACTCTTAACCTTACATTATCTTTAAGATCTTTCCACTAGTCACTAAATGTTGCTTTTGACCTGTTTTCATATAATTCATTAATTTTCATTCATAATCAGTTGAGATGCTTATAATTTCAGGCCCACATAATTTAAAGTTTCCTGATTGCTTTCCTTGCTGCTAATTTACCCCCTCTTAAATCTTTCCTTCATTCTCTTGCCAGATTAACTTTCCTAAACCATCAGCTTCATTTTGCTTACTATTATTTTCAGATAAAGTATAAACTTTTCAACACAGCATTTATGACAGTTTCCTTCAACATTCTCCCGTGGTCGGCAAACTGCGGCTCTTTGGCCCCTTGAGTGTGGCTCTTCAACAAAATACCACGACTGAGTCTATTTTGAAGAAGTGGCATTAGAAGAAGTTTAAAAAATTTGGCTCTGTTGACTAATGAGTTTGCTGAACACTAAAATCTAGACAATATCGCACATCTATTTAGGGCAGTGGTTGGCAAACTGTGGCTTGTGAGCCACATGCGACTCACAAGCCGAGCTTTGCCGTTCTGTTGACTAATGAGTTTGCAGACCACCACCTTAGGGGAAAACACTTAAAAAGCATTTTAATAATGTTCTAATGTCTTTAACCTGAAGCCAAAACTTCTGGGTAAAGGTAATACCTTATAGCAGTGGTTGGCAAACTCATTAGTCAACAGAGCGGCAAACCACAGCTTGCGAGCCACATGCGGTGGTGCCACAGTTTGCCGACCACTGATTTAGGGCATTCCCTCAACTAACTGACACCCTATCTACCAAGATCCAGTTTGAGTTCTCAATGAAGGATTCCTAGCCATTATTCTCATCCTCCTCTGAACTAAGCATTTACTTAAAGAAGTATACTACTCAAATCAGGATTTCTTCTATATAGTCTGATATAAATTACTTTGGTTTTGTTAATATTGCCTTCTTAGCCAGATAAAAAGGTCCCTAGGGTTAGGAACCAAGACATATACATTTTTTTTGTATTCCCATACACTTCACTCAATATTAAGTGCAAAGCAAATGCTCAATAAATTGATTTGACTGACCAGATACTCAATAAATGCCTTTAACAACAGAAACATAACTGATGACATTATTTAAACCAGCTGTACTCAAATTTCATTCTAGCAACCGAACAAAGTAAAAAAGATGTCCTGTCTTCTGAGTTAACAATTTACCAGGAGAAATACAACTTACAACCAACTTTAATACAATGTAATGATTACTTCATGACTGAAGCAAACTAATTACATATAACACAAGTTTTGCTAATATAATTAATTTTGATGGGATAAAGGAGAATGGGCATGTTAACTCATGGGAAGGTTTCAAATATGAAATATTAAGTTGGACCCAGAAGGATGATCATGTGGGAAAGGAGACAAGAGGAAAAACAATTTAGGTAGAAGGAGCAGCATATATAATGTACTGGAAGTGTGCAAATGGATCAAGCAGATAAATATATACCCAGCCCTATTCACTTGGCTAAAATGAAATACTTAGTACATTAATAAATTGGGCATAATTTATATTGGTGCCTAACTTACTTGGTACAAAAAAAAATTTTTTTAAACGTGTCCATGGTAAACTTTAAATAAGAGGTAATGAAGGAAGTTAGACCTTAAATGGTTTCCAGAACCCTAAAATTCACCGGGAGGGACAGGCTTCTGGGAGACGGAAGCACGCAGAGGGTCTCAGACGCATAAACTTGGTGCAAAATTTAATACTTGGTACATAAATATTTGGTGCATTAAATGCTATTAATAAAGGATTATTAAATGCTACTAATAAAGGATATTTATTTACACACACACACACACACACTAAACCAACTTGTCTGTTTTACATATTCTAGCCTTAATTCTGACTAGAGCATCCTGCTAAAGAAAGCATCTATTGTCTGAGTAGGTGACAGGATATAGATGTACAGGGGTGAACATTTGCTACATGGATTAACCAATGAAATGACCTGAAAGGCGGGCTCTGCCAAGTCAAAAGACTGGCTCTTTCCTGGGTGGAGAGAGACCTAATCTACCAGGAGTGAGTGGAAAATGGGGCAGACCGAAAGAGGTAGATAATATAGGAGAAAGCCTAGATAAAGCATGGAAGAGGTAGAAGAGTATGGTTGGTTATTTGAATGGCTTGGAAGCCTGAAATTTTTATTTCACTTCCAGACCCCAAAATGTGTATATTTTTCTGCAAATGCTCTTCTTCTGAAGGAGTAAGGCAGACTGTCTCATATCCTTGCAACCTAAGTGGCACAATGGCACAGTGATCAATTTAATTTTAATTCACTTCCAAATATACTAATAGTAAATGTTATCAGCATGCATCTTTTATTGTTTGATTAAATTTTTAGGAGATAAAAGAACTTCACTGCTCTTTTATTTTTAGTGTAACCTACTTCTGCTGCTTGATAAAACTGAGCCTTGGCAATTTGTACCTGTCATTATTTTGGCCTTCCCACACTCCTTAGTTCTAAAAAAAAAAAAAAAAGCCTTTCAGAAGCTATTGAATCAATCATTGCACATTCATTTCACTTGCCTGTAAACATTTTTCATCTGTATCTTGTGCTATCTTCTGGAGTAATTATAGTTCTAATGTTCCAAGTCAGACTTCCAAATTATATAAGCCACCATGCAGGTGCTCAAGCAGTTCTAAATCCTGCTGCTGGGTCACCAAGTCATTAGGTCTACAACTGCATCACCCAGAACCACAGCATCTAAGATACAACTGAGGTACAGACTGCACTGTTGGCTGACACAGTTGGATAACCACTGGAACTAACGGTCCCAGTCTAACTTGAAGCCACATATGGTCCTGGTCTTTACTTCTTTCCCTATGGATTGTTTTTCAAGCTTGAAATTCTTTTGGATTTCCTAAGAATTTTTACTTCAAGCAACAACAGAGAAATCACTAAAAGATAAAAAGAGAAATTTTCCAGAAATATGTTACAGTATAAAGCTTTAAAAGATAAATACTCGTAGATCTCTGGTGTGTTCCTTCTTGCTAAGTCATGTTTCTAGATTTCTTGGTTAAAGTGAGGTGTGGAATAAGGACAGACAATAATCCAGAAACCATTAATAGATTTACCACAATACCAAATCCATTTATATATATTCTTATTTAATCCTAACAACTTTATAAGTAGATATTACCATTAGTTTGCAAAAGAGAAAACCAAAGCTCAGAGTTAATTACTTGCACATAGTGAATAAGAAACTTGCAGAATTCAAACCCAAAAGCACAGTATTCAAAGTGAAAGAATCTAAATTTTGTCTATTCCCTGATGAAACTTTTTCCCATTTATGACTAAAAATGCATTGCCTTTGACTTGCCTGCACCCACTAATATTTTCTTTTTTTTCTATTGGATTAAATCTAGAAGTTCCTGGCCAGCCTGAGTACATGGGAAACCATAGGAAAGTTTCCATAGTGGCAGAAGAATTTAGGTAGGTCTGCACAGTACCTTTAAAAAATCTTAATGTGAGTGCTTTCTCAAATTGCCCCAACTATCTACCATCTTCTACAAGTCTTCACTCATTTAAGTTACCTATTTCGTCTTAAAAGCAGATAACTTTAAACTGTACCTTTTTTCTACTCCCAACTATGAGATTAAGACTAAACCTCATTTAATGTTGCAAACTATTTCAGGCAAAAAAGACTTAGTTCTCTATACATTCATCTTACTTTTCCTCAGAACAATAGCCAATGGGCATTTTATCATATCCTCCAATTATATTTCATTCCTACAATAAAGTTACTTATATTGAGCAAGTTAAACAATTTTTGATACTTCATAGAAAGATTTTGTAAAATGCTCACCCAGCCCTAGCCCCACAAATTCATCAGGAGCCTGATCTTTTGTTCCAGTAAGTGATCCTTCTCTGCCTCGCACTGTTCCAGAAATGTATCGAGGTTTCACTCCAGTTCCTATAAGTTGTGCAAGCTCCAACTGGCTGATGCACTTCAGAATCTTAATTTTAAAAAAGGAGAAAAAACTTAATTTCATGTTAAAAATGTTTGCAAATATATTTAAATGTACGCAGCCAGGATTTAAACTTAGGCTACATCATAAATCACTGGAGGCCCAGTACACTGGTGCACTGATTTGTGTACCGGTGGAGCCCCTTGGCCTGGCCTGCAGGGATCAGTGGACCTCCACACCGCTGCAGCCCAGCCTTACCCACTAGCTTGTCAGGCTCCAGTCTGCTGACCACATTAATCGCGCACGGTACGAAGTAGTGCATAAAGTGGCAGATGGCCAGGGAAGGAGCCTGAGCCCAGCTGCTCCCACTCATCCTGGCCCTGCTGCGCCGCCACCACAAGGGTGTGCAGAGGGTGTCCACGAGAAAGGTTCATGCAGCTGCACTCCCCAGCTGTCAACCCAACATCTGGTGCCCGTCTGTCAGCTGAGCAGCACTCCCACTGTGGGAGCACACTGACCTCCAGGGGACAACTCCTGCATCGAGCATCTGGCCCCTGGTGGTCAGTGAGCATCATAGCTACTAGCTGATCATCCCATCGCTTAGGCTTTTATGTATATAGATTATAAAAAGCTAACTGTATTTACCCTGAATGTGCTTTATTTTCTGCCCAAACACTTAAGCATGTCAGTGATAGAATATTTAGCTCATTTTATAAACCAAATTACAAAATAAAGTGCTTATACCTCATGCCATGAATTTCCTAAATAATTTCCATCTGTATGAGCCACTGTGATAAGCGTTTTTATTGTGTCAATGTTCTTCTGTTTCATTTCAGTAATACCAGAACTCACTGTAAGCAAGGTAAATCTTGCTAGTGCCTGAACATACGCATCTCTTTCCAGCTATAAAAAAAAGAAAAGTATACTTGACGTAGTTGTAAACACAACAGAGTGATCCTTAATTCCCTAATGACAAGCTGTTCACTTGTTAATTAAGTTTTTAACGGACAAATCGTAACTTATATCAATACCTCAAAATAGAGTATTTTTTAAGATAAATGAAACAAATTTCTAAAATACAAAGGTAAAGAAGGTGTCAAATCAAGATGAGATTTTATTAATAACAAATACATATAGTAGAAAAATATTCATTGAATATTTCAGTTTCAAGTACTGTGTGAACTAGCAGAAACCTTATTTATAAATTTGCTCATTTTTTCATTACAACTAGACTGTACTTTGTAAGTCCTATCATTCATAATCAAATAGAAAAGTTTTTTGAAAAAGAAAGCAAGCTTCAACTATATTTATTATCAGACAAAGCATATAATTACTAGAACGGGCTATCTTCATGAAAATTATGTCCTATAGGCCTGGTTCTCTTAAACTTGTTCTGAGGGTTAAGACACACACACACCACACACACAAATACACACATACATACACACACATATATGAAACAGTTTATTCTTGTATTATTTATTAATTATTGTATTATTTTCTATGTGAACAATTATAAACATACTTTCTGTATATAAAATATGAAAATATGTGATTCAATAAGTAAGTACTTTCAACATATTTATTTAAATAAGATATTGAAATTAACATATAAGAATTCAAAGTCTTGGGGAAGAATTGCAAAACAAAGTTATTATGATGAATTTTAGGCACATCAGTATAGAACTACTCTGTCATAGATTCTCAGGTTCTTAAATATTAAGATTCATTTAAATTACATCATAAACTTGAAATTAGTTTCTTATAAGTCAAATGTAAAAAAAAAATTTAAACTATAGTAATGACATAAGTAGATTGGCTACAAAAGCAAATTTCTTATTACCTGAATGCTGAAAATGCATGCAATTCTGATTGCACATCTTATACCTTCCAGGCAAAGAGAGGCTACTTCAGTGTCATCACAGTCTTGCAGACCCACACTGAATGCAGCCAGAAAAGGTGTCCAAGCCAACTAGGAAATTAAAATTTAAAATATATCATCACTATCAAGTGTTAATTAAAAATTACGATAATACTACATTAATATTTCTCAAGGCTTTCAGACAATAAATGACTTAAAGTTCTGAAAAAAAAAGCAATAAATTTCTTAGCATAGCTATTTGGAAAGCTTTCCTAGACAAAAGGAAAAAAATGATTTAATGCTAACTGGTTTTAAATAAATGAAAGAACAAGATTATAAATTCAGTAGAGGCATATTTTAAGTGCAGTATTTGTAAATTATTCACATCAATAAAATGGGATAGTCAATATTCAAAAATGATATTACTTGTACTCCTGACTTGAGAACTCACCTCTCTCTGCAAGCTTTGTCCCTTGCAATATCATGAGCCTTTTACTTCCAAGAAAATACTTTAGCATTTTCTACTTGCAGCAATTCTATTACTTCCTTTACTTTAAGCCTGCTTCCTGGACACGCCCCCTTGTTTTGCAAACATTTTACATTGATATATCAGCATTAACCCTGGACAATACTTTAAAAATATAGTTCAATAAAATATTCTTCATTTTATACAGTGAAAGTCAACAAACACTAAATTTTTATATAAAAACTGAATACCTAATTCTAACAACAAAAAAGCTATCTCTTGACTGCTGAACATGCTAATGTCAAAACATAGAAATTATATTAGTGTGTGCATGTATGACTTTGACATGTCTGACGTGAGAATATTTGCTTTTAATAAGTCGTCATGAAGCAAAACTATAAACCATATAGCCATACAGATGAAAAAAATGTTTATGGGTGTGCTATAGAAAAGACAACTGAAATATTTAAAAAATCTAAAATGTTTTTAGCATTATGAAGGTAAACCCAACACTTTGCTTATAACAGCAGAAAGTTTAGAAGCAAAGTGTATAATCCCTAACAAAGGAACATAAGCCACAGTACCTAACTTCAAGTCTTAGCTTTGCCACTTATTTAATCTTTCTGAAACTCAGTTTCTTCCTGTTTTAATACCTGGATTACCATTGTGGAGAGATGCTGTGAGAAGCATATGAAGTGCAGAACTTTTAAAATACAAAGTACTACATGGAAGTAATAGATGACATATTCCATTAGAAACCCTATATAACATTTATTTTTTAAATATATTTTATTGATTTTTCACAGAGAGGAAGGGAGAGAGATAGAAAGTCAGAAACATCGATGGGAGAGAAACATCAATCAGCTGCCTCTTGCACACCCCCTACTGGGGATGTGCTCGCAGCCAAGGTACATGCCCTTGACCGGAATCGAACCCGGGACCTTTCAGTCCACAGGCCGACACTCTATCCACTGAGCCAAACCGGTTCGGCCCTATATAACATTTTATAGTATAAGTATATGGTCCATAAGCCAGTAAAAAATGTTTAACTCTATTAGAAATTAAAGACAATGATTTCTCCAATCAAATCACATCCTATTGGTGACGAGGCAAGCATTGCACGCCTGGCTGCGAATATGCCTCTGGACAACGGGCACGGAGCGGCCAGGCTCTGCAGAGAGCTACTGGTGCAAGGATTCGTGTGCAGGGCTACTAGTTGAATAATTTCCAGGGACAGTGAAGTTAAATTGCCCACTCTTAATTGTATAAACCTTTACAGAATACAGCTTGCCAATTGTAGAAAGGTTCCTAGTAATGTGTATATCCCTTCATAGTATAACGCATTCTAGGAATCTCTCATTTATTCCTTGACTCAGTCAGTGCTTATTACTGAGCACTGGCTACAAACCAGCAACTGTACCAGATATTGGGAAAAGTAAACAGAACAGATTTAGTCCATTGTCTCATGGAGCTTAAAGTAAAGAGCTATTCTAGCCATATATTTTAATACACATCCTATCTAATAAAAGAGCAATATGTAAATTAACCGCCACTCCACGACAAAATGGCGGCACCCGTAGCAGAGGCTGGTGGCGGCGCCCTGGCAACGGGAGCCCAGCATTTGCTCCTTGGCCGCGGAGGAAGGGGAGGGCCTGTCGGGCCTCCAGCCCAGCATCTGCTCCTTGGCCGCGGAGGAAGGGGAGGGCCTGTCGGGCCTCCAGCCCTGCGTTTGTGCCCCAGCTGGCCGCGCGGAGGGAGGGGACGGGCCTGTGGGGCCGCGAGCGTAGCATCCCTACCTGGCTGGCCGCGCAGAGGGAGGGGAGGACCCAGAAAAATTGATCTTTCCAGTTCTTGATGCTGACGGAACCCTATGGGTGCTGGGGGTCCTCTGCCTGAAGCCCCTAGTCGCAGCCCAACAGTCCCAGTTGCAGACTAAAAGCCCCTGCCCACAGTCCAGACGCGATCAGTGTGACGCTATGGCGGGGGGTGGGGGGGGTGGGGGGTGGTGGGCATAGTACAGACATCAAATCACTTCTGCTGAGGCTGCTCTCCCTCCCACCACCCCCCAATCACAAGAAGTATGGTCCAACGGGATGACTTCTGAGGCGCAGCTCCCATGGCAGCTGATGCACACCATGCGGACGGGGAAGCCAGACCCGAAAGCCCAAGCCCCCGTGTACCCGAGCTGCTGGGCGTCGTGGGCCGGGGCCCTGAGGAGTACCCAGGACAAGCATCTTCCCAGACGCTGCATGGAAGGAGGGGAGGAACCTCTGGCTAGAGACTGGGGTGAGGGATGCTGGTACCTTTGCAAGCTAAGCTGAGGGACACTGCCACTCCCTCCCCCACCGCACCCCTGTGCATGAATTATGTGCACCAGGCCTCTAGTATTAAAATAAATGTACAAATACAAATGGTTATAAATACAATGAAGGAAAAGAATAGCATGTTATGAAAAGGGACCTAATTTGAATGAGAGGGGTCAGAGCAAAACTTTCTGAAAAGGTAACATTATAAGTGGGAGCTACACAGGTAAAGAAAAGAGCATTCTAGACACAGGACACAGCTTATAAGAATGCTCTGAAGAAGAAATAACAGGACATTCTAGAAGCCTAAAGAATCCCAGTGTGACTGCAGCTCGTAGGAGAGAAGAAACAGAAGGGTGCGGCAGGGAGTTTGGAAAGGCAGGCGGTCTCCAGACCCTCGCGCTGCGTGTGCCAGTTTCATCAAGTGTCATGCACAGTCAGTGAAGCGGCTTAAGGAAGGTGAAATTGCATTTTTTCTTTTAATAAGATCACTCTGGCTTCTGTAAATGGATAAGAAGTACACATAAGGATGCTACAGTACTGAGAGAGAATTGAGGGTGTCTGAAGAGAACAATGGCAGTGCTTAGAGGATGTTTAAATAGACTATAATCCATATCATAAAACCTACTGACAATTTTTAATGATATGGGGAAATACTTATGTGAGAAACAGCAAAATAAAAAAAATCCTATACATAGTACGATCACAATGGTTTAAGATAAAAAGGTAGTATATTAACACAAGTTTTTTTCTGAGTGGCTGAATTATGGCTAGGCCCTTATTTTGCTTTTTTCTGCCTCCCCCTTTAAAAAAAAATTTGAAAAACCAAACAAAATAAGGGTATAACATTATTCACAACAAATCAAAAAGCTGCCTTATAAAATATATTTTATAATAAAGAAAAAGTGTTTATAATATTTCAACATGATTTTCTATTATTTCAAAAGATAAAGCCAGTTATACACCACTATTCCTTTTAACATTATCTCTCTAAACCCTCTCCTATTCTATAATTCTTCCTCAATTTTATTATCATTCTCACTCAGACCTTGAAGGAGGGGGAAAGTAATTATAAAATTTTAACCTAAAAGGAAGCAGAAATCTTGTAGTCAAGATTGCACCACCCATACATATGTATAGTGAAGTCTGCATTAGAATTTAAATTATGATCTTTAGCTTCTACAGACCATCTTAACCACACAAACTGCAATGAATTTTACCCATTTTCCCTTTTCAAACTTAACTAGACTCCCCTCCACTTCCCTACGATCCTAATGATGCACTGCTTTCTCATTCTAAATTTGGAGAAAGTGTAGGAAAAAAGAATAGGAAATGAAAAAGAAATAAGAAATAAAATTTTAAAGAGCCAGTACCATTCTTAGTAGATCAACCTATAAAAATAAACAATGCTCCTCTCTATTCCTTACTCTTTTTTCTGGGCTCCAGGCATATCAGAACCCTCCTATTATCTTAGGACCTAGGCCAGAAGCACTGAAAGAGAGCAAGCAGCTCACTGAAGATCCTTTGGAATTTTAGGTAACTTCAAAGGTTAAAATAAAACTTATTAGAGGAAACCAGGTGAAGGATTAAAGATCATTCTCTGAACTCTTTCTATTCTTAAGATCACACAGCTATTAATTCCTAGTAGTGCATATATTTGTCATTCTCGTTAAGAAAAAATTTTGTGTCTGCCATGTCCTAAACAACATGGCTTTTGCTTCCAGGGCTACACAAATAGGGTATGTCACTATATTTACTTAAGTGAAAAATATGCACAGCAAAATTATATGTAAATGTATACTGCCACCAAAAGTTACTAGTAACTCTTACCTTAAACATGGGTCTCACATGCTCCAAATGTGTTGCACTTGTAAAAGGTGCTTGAACATGGCTCACGGCTTCCATAAGTGCTTTAGCTGTCTTAGCCATCTGTTCCATTTCTAAGTTATACAGAAGTCGTCTTTGTTTTTCACTTGCTACATCTAAAACAGACACCATTAGCATTTAAAATAGGAAGCATTTAAAAATGCTATTTTGATGTTTTACTACAAAACAATAATATACCACATGATATACTTACCAATACACTAATTAAAAATTGTCCTAAGAAGTCAGACACAAACGGTCACATAATGTATGATTAGACATATATGAAAAATCCAGAAGAGGTGAATCCATAGGAACAGAAAACAGAGTGGGATAGCCAGGGCCTAAGGAATGGGAGGGAACCTGGAGTAACTGCATATTGGAACAGGGTTTTATTTTGGGGTGATGAAAATGTTTCGGGACTAGATAGCGGTGGTGGTTGCACAACAGGTGAATGGACCAAATGCCATTGAATTGTTCACTTCTAAATGGTTAATTAAAAAAAAAAAACAAACGTTTTTCTCTAAAACATTGATTCTGGAGAGAGGGAAAGAGAGAAACATCAATGTGAGAGAGAAACTTGAATCAGTTGCCTCCTACATAAGTCACCCAACTGGATGACTGAACCCACAACCTGGTTATGTGCCCTAACTGGGAATCAAATCCACCACCACCTTTTGTGTACACATTGCACGTCTGCCCCCTGATGGTCATTGCATGTCATGGCAACCAGTCATTCCGCCATTAGGTTGATTTGCATATTAACCTTTTATTATAAAGGATGATTAAATGATTTCACCCCAATAATGAAAAGTGGAAAAATCCTGCACTAGGAGTCAGGGATAAGTAGAAAACCTATGAAGGAGGGAGGAGAACACATACAAACCTGTCACAATAAATAGCATTAGGGAAACACCACAAACCTGGGATAGGAAAAGAGATGTAAGAAGAAAGGGCATAATGTCTCCTGAGTTAACAAAAAATGATGGCCCTGACACTCCAGGATGATTTCAGTATTTCAGACAACCACCATCTCACTCCATTATCTAGCTCTCTAATTTGCTACTACCACATATGAAATAGGCCATAGAAAGAGGGTTATGAAGATGTTAAAATAGGTTTCAGGAAGAAAACAATCAGGAAACTGGTAACTCGAGTGTAAAAATGAACCCTTGATCAATATACTTAATGTTACAAGCAGAACTGAAGTTAACACACCCAAGGAAACGAATGCCTGGTACTCAACTGCAGTAAGAGTCAAGCATGTCTAGTATAACATATGACTTTGTCACTGTTTGGGTTTTAGATGTAGCAATTTAATAAAAATTTTACATTTGGTAAACTCAGCTCATAAATTCTATAACTCTAAGTTTCTTAATCTCTGCACTTTAGTTTCCTCATTTATAAAATGAGGATGAACTTACTAAAATTCTTTAGGATCACTCCCCATATTACTCCAAAGGATAAGACCATTATGCTTTACTCTTCCTTTTAAAATCATCTCCCTAGCTCCCAACTCTCATCTTGTAATTCTTCATTAGCTTCTACAAATACATACATCAATAGACCTTTTTGCTTCTCTTCTGTCAACAGAATTTTGCTACTGTAACTTGTTCTGTTAAATAAAACCTAAGAGCTCATTTCTAAGTGGAAGGTGTCTGTCCTCTTTCCATATTACTGTTATATTCTTTTTATTTTTAAGGTTTCACGTATTTATTCAGAAGGTGATTTAACTATAGAACGAAGCATTTTTAGTACTATGAAATACAATGTTTTAAAATCTTTTTTCCTGAAATTATTATAATTTTTATAATTCTGAAGAGATTCTCGTATCTGAAGTTTTTTAAGCATTCAGGTATTTTGCATGATGTCTGATGTGATCAGTAATAAAGGTAGCAATGAAGTAGTAGCTATGATCATAACCCTCTTGTAATCTAAAAACAACAGGGATTTTCTTTTCTGTACAGGCAGCTATGAAGTTATCAGGTAGTAACTGTCCATCTGAAAGAAACTGGTCATCTTTTCCTTGATCAATTAGTATGTCAAGCTGAGAACCTGGAAAGGACTTCACAAGATGAGTAGCATCATAAGCCTTCCATTTACTTTGATCTGTTCCCAAACATCCACTAAAGGCTTTTTTGCCCCAAGGACAAAGCACTGGATTGCAAATTGGAGCAAATGCTGACACAGATTTGTATTTTCCAGGATTCTTTAAAGCACAAATCAGAGTTCCATGCCCTCCCATTGAGTGGCCAAAAATAGACATCCTTTGGGGGTCCACTGGAAAATTGGCATTTATAAGTTGAGGAAGCTCCTCCGTTACATAAGAGTACATTCTGGAGTTAGTTTTCCTAGGATTTATAGGCATCCATATAAAACTCAGCACCAGTGCCAAAATCCCAGCTCTCATCTTCTTTAATATTGCAGCCACGAGGGCTGGTATCTGGAGCAATGACAACAAGGCCATGTTCTGAGGCAGTCTGATGATAACCAGATTTTGATATAAAATTCTGTTCTGTGCAAGTTAAACCAGACAGCCAATACAGTGCCGGGCATTTTCCAGTTTCTGCCTTTGGTGGTAAGTAGATAGCAAATTTCATTTTGCAGTTCAGCTCAACACTGTCATGTTCAAAAATTTTCTGCAATCCCCCAAAGCATTTGTTGCTGGAAATCTGTTTCAATGCCATTCTTTTCCTCGGGTGACTGTGGCAGTAACCGAAGTTGGAACCAAAAGGAGGGCTTCCTACTGTTATATTCTTAAGCCACTACCTTCATCTCATTCCTGCCATCAGATTTTAGCTCTAATTTCATCACCATTGTCTACATGTACAGAAAGTCTAAAACGGCCGAAACCGGTTTGGCTCAGTGGATAGAGCGTTGGCCTGCGGACTGAAAGGTCCCAGGTTCGATTCCGGTCAAGGGCATGTACCATGGTTGCAGGCACATCCCCAGTGGGGAGTGTGCAGGAGGCGGCTGGTTGATGTTTCTCTCTCATCAACGTTTCTGACTTTCTATCCCTCTCCCTTCCTCTCTGTAAAAAATCAATAAAATATAAAAAAAAAAAGAAAAAAAAAAAAAAAGAAAAAGAAAGTCTAAAACGGAGCCAGGTCCACAGCTGACCTCTAATGGTAGTTAGATCTAGGAACTCTACAGTGATACAGTTTGTGGCCCATCTGAAGTAGTGATTTCTGACTTCACAGCTACCTCACAATCCTAATCTTCCCCCATCTCCTTGAATTACCCCTACTTCAACTTGTTCATCTATAAGGATATATGAAGAGATATAAATATGTTGCTCGTAGCTGATAAGGGGGCAGAAACAAAGATTAAGAATTGAAATCTGACTATTGGGGTTTCCTGACCAATCTTTCTGACCTCCAAATTTGTGCTGAGATTAACTGCTAAAAGGACATGTGTATATTAAACACACACTAATCCATGCATATTATGTAGCATTTTTCATTAGTGATTTTTTCTTCAGCATGTGAGAAAAAATACAACCATATCAACAAATGCTACAGTATATAAATACTATCACTAGAATAAATACTCTAAGTGAAGAACTCTTTCAAATACCCATATTTTTCCTTCTGAGCAATCATTCAAATGATTTGGATACCTACTTTGCTTACTTGATTTTGTAGGAATTGTTAATTCTTTCGTTTCTTTCAATGATATCTTTTTGCCAGCTATTTCATTGTAGATGGCTGATAGATACTCTTCAGGAAGGTCTTTACTGTCATTGATGCCTCTATTCATCTTAATGTACTGTTCCTTTGTCATCTTATTTTTAACCTAGAAA
Organism: Antrozous pallidus; assembly: GCA_027563665.1. NCBI lineage: Eukaryota > Metazoa > Chordata > Mammalia > Chiroptera > Vespertilionidae > Antrozous > Antrozous pallidus. The sequence continues at coordinate 38,843,814 of CM050510.1, forward strand.
TGAAAAGCCATTATAACTCCTAAAAATTATCATAAAAAATTTCACTCGTATCTTAAAAATTTAAATAAATACTTTGAGGACAAGAAGTGAAAAATATGCAATAAAACATACATTAAAATAAAAAATTCATAGAAAATGACAGCAATGTTGAAAAAACCCATCTTGGCATATGCCAATTCAACTTGTTCTACTATAAACATGAATCAAAGCCAGTTGTTACTAATGATGAAAATTAAGACAAAAATATGTGTTCTAAATGTACCTAAGATTAAAACAAAATTAGCTGACACACTATATATAAAAGGTAGTTTAACTATAAATATTCTAGGTGAAAAAGAAACAAATGACTTGTTAAAATTCACCTATAATTTTAATTTTGAAAATAATTAAGAATGAGAAGAATTTATTTTAGGGACTCTTTTAAAGTATTCTTTAAAAAATTTTTTTAAAATTTATTTCAGAGAGGAAGGAAGAGGGAAAGAGATAGAAACATCAATGATGAGAGAGATCATTATTCGGGTGCCTCCTGCATGCCCTCTACTGGGGATCAAACCCATAATCTAGGCATGTGCCCTTGACTAGAATTGTACCTGGGAACCTTCAGTAGGTAGGCCGACACTCTATCGACCCAAACTTGTTAGGGCTAAAGTATTCTTTAAATATGATGTCATTTATTATAATTCATATGGTCTTAAAAGTGTATATCATATGGGGTCATGATTATGGGTTCAATTTTCTAATTGGCAACTTAGCTTTGTAGGAACCCATAAGCACAGTGGCATGCTGCCTAGCAGCACAAGATGCCAGCAGTCTGACAGGAGCCACATGACAATAAGCTACCACTGCCAGACCAGCACATGTTCTACAGACAGAAACTAGTGCAATCAAGACAGGACACTATTCTCAACATTTAACACTCCCTAACTGACATGTGCTCAGAAACTTTAACAATCTGATATTATGAAAGGCAGTTTTAATAGTTCTTCAAAATAACTTACATTAGAAGGTACATATGTATAGGAAGACAGGACGTAGATGCACATAACATTGATAATTCATTCATAGAACCAAATTCTTTAAAAATACAACATTCTAAAAACAAAGGGAGGTAGTGTAAAACATAATTCTATTTTTGGTTTAGACAGAAAACCAGGGAGAAAACTCTGATATATACAGACAGACTCATAGACAGAGAGGAGGCGGACAGCTGGGGGATTAAGGGGGGCGGGAGGATGTTGGGGGTGTGTGGAGGGATTTAGCAAAAAAGAGAGAATTCATGGACATGGACAACAATGCAGTGGTAGTTGGGTCTAGGGGTGGAGGATGGAGGGCATAAATGATGATGGAAAAAATAAAAAGATATCCAAGTAAGCCTTTAAATGTAGACTGCCTTATAAACAAACCCATGGGAAAAGTGTTATGCTAGATAATGAAAACCCTAAAAGTGGGCTGCTTTTACTACACTGTCAGTAATATGACAAAGGAATATTTTAAATGAGTAAACTCTTAAATGATTTTTTCAAAGGTCTATATAAAATCAAGTAGTCCTGGTAAATGGACAGTTGTTGAATTCTAGTGTTTAAAACTAGGAACAACTCTGTATGGTATCCACAACTCTGTAATTCTTCCATTGTACATTTGGTATATATTTTCCCTATCAACCCTGCTTTAAATATCTCAAAAAAAACTCTCTCTCTCTCTCTCTCTCTCTCTCTCACACACACACACACACACACACACACACACACACACTCACATAATCACTATATTGCTAAACTTAATCTCAAATTAAATAGGTTTTAACTTTTCAATACACCTCAGATTAGGAAAAGCATATAGTTTATTTCACATCCACAGTAAATATCATATGCTGCACTACTCCTAAGAAGTACAAATACATTTTTGCAAACAGATTAATGTATAAAGGTTATTTTCCCCAAGGATACACAAGCATGTTTTTAAAAACTAAGCTTAAAATACCTAAAATGTTTAAAATAAGTGTTTGCAAGTGGATATCAGAAATCAAGTTATATTCCTTAACATTTAAAAAGGAATTATAAATTTTATGAGGAAAATAAAATTTGAATACTTCTTGAATATCTGTTATTTTATTATATATTTATTTATTGTTTGTTTTTGTTAATCTCCACCTGAGGATTTTTTCCATTGATTTTTAAAGAAGTGGAATAGAGAGGGAAAGACAGAGAGAAACACCGATGTGACAGAAACGCATCGATTGGCTGCCTCCTGCAGGTGCCCTGATCAGGGCCTCAGCCAGAGAGAAGCCTGCAACCAAGGCACATGCCTTTGACTGGAATCAAACCCAGGACCTTTTGGTCCGCAGGCTGATGCTCTATCCACTGAGCCAAACCAGCTAGGGCGTGGATACCTGATATTTAAAAAATATTTTTAATTTTTATGTGTATTGGTGTTAGGATTATGTTTAAATAGAGTACTTCTCTTTCAGAGATATATAATGAAATAAATACAGATCAAATTATATGATACCTGAGATTTGCTTCCAAATGATCTGTGGGATAGAGGGGGCTATAAATAGAACAAAGTTGGCCATAAGTTGATAACTATGGAAGCTAGGTGACAGGCACAGGAAGAATCACTCTAATGTTTAAGTTTAAAATGGGGAAAAAAAAAGAGAGTATATAGTGTTTTTTCATGTTGCCATTAAGTATAGGCAGAAGAACTATATCATATTCTTAGATAAAATTTATCTTAAGCTTTATACAGCTATTAATCTTGAGAGAGACAAATGTAGATCTATTTTACAGATATCCAAGTCTAATTACAATAACTACCAGAAACTGCATTTGTAAATGTATACTACACTATATTAAACCAATCACCAAACTGGGGTATTTTACTAAACATCATTAAAATTTCAACTATTATTTATCAATTCAAAGGAACTCAGAGTATTAATTTGTATTATTTATTACAGAACTAGCGTGGAAGAAAACCTACCTGTGGACTGTGAAGGTCTGTGGTCAGCATAATAATTGAGTAAGCCAGGACATACGCAGTATCTGCACTAGCAAAAAGGGTTTGTCTGAAAAAACAAATGTGTCATGTTATAAACTTGTACTGTTTTACAGCTTCATTAAATTACTCACTGCAAACCCCCAAAGCACTTTTAATTTACTTTTTCAGGATTTATGTTTTATCTCATATTTCAATTTTTAAATGGAACTATCTGATTACCTCCACATCACAGACAATCTAAGTTTCCTGGGGGCAGAGGATTATGAATCTTCTGATAGTTGGCAACCAGTAAGAATCTGAATCTTGCTTACCCTTGGTTGCATTCTAGATATCTTGCAGCAAATTTTTCCATCAATCGATCAATTTTCTGAGCTTCCCCTGGAAGACGGAAACCTTCTAGAAACATTCGAAGGGCTGACACAAAGTCCTTTCCTGAAAAGTCATGTTGGTCCACATATGCATACATGACTTCTTTGTTAAATTTATCATTATCTCCCAGGAACTCACCCACTTGAGTCTAAAGAACAAAAGACAAATTGATATCCCAATGGAACATTTGCCAGAGAGCCATTTAAAAAGCAGAAAAATCCAAAGACCCATAGATTTTGACTATAGGTTTATTTATTTCAAACATGAAGCTGTAAAACATACTGAATGTGTTTATTAAAAAAAAAAGATATTTTTTGGGTTTAAAGAATTAAAGAGTAAAATTAAGAATAGCTAAGTATATTCTTTAAGTTTTACTTGCATACTTGGGAGGGCAAAATACATATATCATTATTAACTTAAAAAGAAATTTTATAGAAAAGGTTAGAATGGACTAAAATGGTACTCTTACAGAGTCTAATCTTTCCTCTTGATGTAAGAATTGAGCAATATCTTCAGGTGTAGTGCCAAGCATCCCTTGTTCTTGGAGGTACTGTATTCCTCTCTTTGGTTTCTTATTAAACCTAGATGATATTAAATAGGGACATTATAAATAGAAAACCACTGGTATTCCTAGAAAAGACCTTAGTAAATTGATTTTCTAATAGCATTGAAAAATAGAAACTTATTTAATATAATCTGTGCATAAAACATAAAAATATTATACTATGTGAAGTTTTCCACCTATTAATTCTAAATTTCCTGCTTTTATTGAACTTGAATTCAGTGACTGTTTTAGCTAAAATCTGACAGCATTATTTCTTTTATTAAAAAAGACCTTTAGATACCCAATGTTTTCAAAATAAAGTCCAAATTGATTATTAGACTGCCACATAAAATCTTTCTTAATATAGCTTATTCATTTTTCATCCTCTCTTCTCACCTACTCCCACATACTGTCTCAGTCCCTAAACACTATGCATTTGCGGCCCTTTCCCTCTGTATGCCCTTCACCTGCTCCACTCACTGGGGAACTCTCCTTCATGCTTAAAGATCCAATTTAAATGCCACCTCTTTCTTTCCAAATCATTTACTTTCTACTTTTATTGTACCAATAATTACTTTGGTACTTCATCACCTGTCACCTGGGTATTGCAAGCATTCTTAAATGGTCTCCCTATCTCTTGTTTTGTTCACATTCTAATCCATCCTTCAGGCTGCTGGCAAGTCATCTTTCCAAAAGAGGAAATCAGGTGCTGTGCTCCTCTGCTTAAAACCTTCAATAGTACTTCAATGCCAGGAGGTACAAGACAAAACTCCTTTACACGGCAAATAAGGCCTTCTGTAATCTGGATCCAACTCAGTGCTTTCATCTCACCTCCTGCTACATGCTTCTCCCTCACAACTCCCCCTGCCTCCTGTGATTAACAATAGTCCCCAAATGTTCTCTTTTTTCTCTGTGCTGTTGCATATCTCATTCTCTCTGAAATGTCCTTCCCTGTTCAGTCCTCCTAATGATTTCCCCAGTAAGTCCTAATTCAACCATTACCAAGTACATAAATTAAAATCAAACATTTTCAATGAGATAAATGTAATCTTTGCTCTACAGAAGCTCTTATTATAAAGCAAGATACATGATTTTCAAAAATTATAATAGTAAAAGTGCAACAAATAATGTGTTCACAAGGTAAGAAGATAGCACAGAAAAAGTGACTAATTTACAAAGACGGTCATGATTTATTCTCAGGGGAAGGTGACTGTGGACCTGAGATTTGAGGAATAATCACATCTTTTATAAGTAGTAAGAAAAAACATCTCAGAGTGAAATAGGTCAGACTAATACATGAAAGCAAAAAACAGCATAATAAATAGTTCAGCACTGGTGGAGCAATGAAGTGAGAGAAAGAATTGGCAGGTGATCAAGTTTAAGAGTTCTTTAAAAGCAAGAAAGGGGAGAAACAGAACTAAGACCTTCATTCAAAAAGAATAGTTGTGAGAAAGACTAGAGAATAAATAAGAGCAAACAAAGGTAAACTAATTAGATTATACTATTTATTTAGTGACAAATCCAAGGGGGAAATCTAAGGTAATTTCCAAAATTTTAGCTTGCAAATTTAGTAACATCCTGGGGTTACTATCCTCAATAAAAAATACAGAAAAAGTGGATTTTCTGTTTGTCTTTTATTTTGGGTAGGAGTATTGGGGAGTTGATTATGGAGAGAAGGTAGACTGATAAATTTGATTATGAACATGCTGAATGGAAGAAGCTAGCAATATCCAGTGGAGATGCCCAACAGGCAATTATAGGTATGAGTCTGCACATCAATGGAGGTATTTATGTTAACAAATGGGGGTAGTGAGGTGTTAGTAAATAGTAGCTGAAGTCATGAAAAAGAATACAATCATCTAGGATAAGATACAAAGTAAGATAAGGACTGAGGGACAGAACCCTTAAAATGCTAAGAGGGTATGCAGGAGATAACAGCCCAGACCAAGACTGAGATGGCATGATCAAACTGGAAGAAGGGATGGGACACAGTGGTGTCATGGAAGGAACAGCTGTGAAAGAGTGCACTGAGCACAAAGGAAAGCATTCTCTTGGAAGTCTGAGGCAGAAAGCAAGCCTGATGGCTGAAAGGAGGGCTGGAGCTAACAGCTAAAAGCAGGGAGACCTCCACTTTAAAGGCCTATGACAAACTCCCTCTCACTGCTAAGTACTTTACGGGAGTTATCGTACCTTGGCAGTACTTTGTAAACACTTATTATGGACTTTACACAGTACCAGTTAAATAAAGTTTTGCCAAGATTTAGACTCTAATCTTGAACACAAGGACCAGTGTCTCCATGGTTCTTGGCACACAGTCCCAAGTACCAAATATGTGTTTGCTGAGTGACCAGCCGAACTTCAGTATTAGTATCTGCTTACACTACTAGATCTGTGCCCCTGATAAGGGATGTTTTATTTATCATTCATTCCAGGACCCTGCATAATGTCTGGGACACATGACAGTTTGTAAATAATGACAGAAAATTAGAATGAAATATCAATGGCAACTTCTTGAGACAATTTTGTTATATTCATAATTTTAGGACAAAGAATGTGTTTACATTTTGTCAATTTTTAAAGATACAAATACACTGTAAAAAAGGCATTCACCAAAAGGCATTGCTTTAGATTCAGGAAGAAATGCTTTAAAACAGAAGGAGCAAATGACCTATCTAAACAAACAAGGGAATTTTTAATAGTTTATAGTAGCTAGATTCATGGAAAAAGGCCAACAAGTTTATTTTTCCTTATAGCATCTCTTTGAAAAAAAGAGATGGGCAATAGGAGGGATAGCAGAATGGTAGTACTTAGACAGGAAATAGTCTAGAAACAGGCTGATATCAGTTTAGTGGCCAGATTGGAAAAGGTCATTATCACCATATGAACATATGAAAAAAGAAATTAACAACAATGGATCAATAACGAAAGTAGCACACGTGTAACTCAGGTGAAGAAAATACAAAGCCTATAAAGGAACAACACTAACTAGTTCCATACTTTTAAGTTTTTTTAGCTGTCACCTGCTTAGGAAATATACTGGGGGATTTTATAACTGAACTAAATAACACAAAACTGCAGATGCATAAAACAGCATATAGAACGTGGTGCAAAATTAATTTAATGTGCATTACAGAGTCTGTTTGGGCTAGAATGCAATGAAAAAGGGGAGCTGGTTAAGGAGCCAGCAGAAGTCAGCAAGATTTTGCCCTGTTTTACTCATTAGAAGGTGGTGATAAGAAAATAAAAATAATCCACAGATTCACAGAAACCCACGGCAATGGTGGCACAGTACACGCAGAGGGATATCCAAGAAAATTTCTCTTTAAAATCAGACACTCACAAATCTATTCCTTGTTCTATTATTTCTTTTTGTTGCTTTAAGACTTCAAACTGTTCTGGATTATCAGTGCCAGACATCTGTGTGCTATAGCTTCCTATTCCTGATGATGATGTTGACTCCAGGGAATTTAAACTTCCGTATCTGTTTATTGTCTCAGGGTGTTTGATATCACTTGTCTCTTGTTCTGAGGGTTTTTCCTGACCTGTAAGTAGAAAAACTGATACAGTAAATTACTCTGTCAAAGAAAAAAAAAGTAAAAGGTAAAAAAAATTCAAGATATTGGCAAGATATTTTACTGCTGCTTAGATATCTTGATACAAATAAAATATTAGGTGCAATATATACATACACAATTTACATAATTGCAGTCACAGTGCTGAGTATCTGCTGGGTTTCAGCTCTCAGCTCATGACAACAGTTTTCCCATGGGAACTTGACTAAGGTAGCCCTGCAACTATGAGATTTTCTCTGAGTAAGGATAAATCTCAAACATGCACAAAAAGAATCCCATCTTCTTATCCTGATTTCTATAAATTTCTTCTATAACTATACTTTAACAAAGTAAAGAATTCCATCTTCTTATCCTGATTTCTATAAATTTCTTCTATAACTATACTTTAACAAAGTGGCATAAATATGCTTCAATTTTATATAATATTCAAAATACTTCTAGAAAGAGTAAAGTTTGGATAACTAATCTGAGAAATTCATTATTTTAAAGCTCATTATTTAAGGTACAGACATTGATTCTTCGTCAGCTAAATGAGTAGACATCACGAAACTGGTTTAATGGCATCTACAACTAGCCTCCAAAGTATCCTTAGCTTAAAACGATGAAGAATTATATTCAAAATGTCACCTTACCAAGAGTTGTCTGAGAGTTGGGGTTCACATACTGATCCTTACTCCATTCAACCATGCACTTCAAAATCGACACTAAGCACTCTAAACCTTTTTTCCTTAGGCTTAATTCCTACAAAATAATTCAGAATAAGAATACAAACTAGACCTTTTAAGCAAAACACATAGCACTTCCTTGGCAAACTTTAAATTTGAAAATGTTTTTAAAGTTCTTACCTGAACATTACTCATACCAAGTTCTTGACTGCCCCGGCCTTGAGCAATTTTTGATAGATCATTTACTAGTCTTTCAAATATATTTGCTGCATTTAAGTCACAGTCATAGTTTACATAAATATCCACTACACTCTGAGCATCTGTAATAATATAATATATTAATTAACAAAGGGCATCTACTATATGAGTATATTCAACCTCTTAAATATCTCATTGTAAGAAAAGATAATATGGGTAATTTCAAATACCTGCACAAATCCTTGTCAATGTCTGAATAACCATCCATTTATGGTCAAACGAGCTGGTAGAAGTTTCCAAAATATATAGGAAAATTTCTTTAAAGAACACCTGTGATTAGGGGAAAACATCTGTTTTAAAATATTGCTTATAATTCATAAATGTGATCACTTTTTAAATGTCCCAAAGTTGCAGAGACTAGGATTCAGGTTCCTCTGGCGCCAACTCCTTTTGAGTCCATCTCTGAAACATCAGGACTAAAATCACTAGGTGGGTGACTGAAGGGAGTCCTTGCAGTAGGAGCACTGCACTTCACAATTTGTTTGCTATCACACAGCCACTATAAAAGAAGTCTATAAAGATTTGGAGTTCCTCTGAATAATTTCCTCAACATATTTACAAAACTATTGTAACTCATAATTCATTTTTAACACACCAGACAGCATAAATCATATTCTGTTCATCAGTCAGATGGGGTGGGCCAAAGCAAGTTTACAGTTGTATGGGAAACACAGTTTACTCTTGTTCTAGAGGCTCGGTGCAAAAAATTCGTGCATGGGAGGAGGGGCGTCCCTCAGCCTGGTCTTCACCCTCTGACAATCTGGGACCACTGGCTTCTAACTGCTCTCCTGCCTGCCTGACCACCCCTGGCCACTCACCTGCCACCCTGATTGCCCCTAACCACCTCTGCCTTGGCCCCTGCCACTTCATCCAGAAGGAATGATGTCCTGAAGGTCAATTGGCTGTCCAGTCTAATTAGCATATTACACTATTATTATAGATTATTTAATTGTTGTATTATTTTCCATACAAACAAGTGTAAGCCTACTTTTACCCTACTCTGTATTTTTCAGACATTGTAATACTGAGCAAACCTAACTGTTCCTAGTTTTAAAAGTAAGTAATATTGTAATCCACACAACAAAAAGTATCTATCCAATTCTCATGGACTATTTTTATCTTTACCCACACAAGTGGAAATCTCCATTGTCTCAAAACTACAAACTATTTTTCACTATTCTTTTAGACCAAACATCGTCAAGCACAAAGGAGCTAACCTAATTAAATAAACAACATACTGTATTAACACTTATGGAACACTAGAGGCCCGGTGCACAAATTCATGCACAGTGGGGTCCCTCAGCCTGGCCTGGGGGATCAGGCCAAAACTAGCTCCTCGACATCCCCCAAGAAGTCCTGTATTGCGAGAGGGTGCAGGCCAGGCTGAGGGATCCCACTAGTGCACAATCAGGGCCAGGGAGAGATGCGTGAAAGACCTTGGAGGGCTCTTGGGTATGCCCAGTCTGTCTTGCTCAGTCCCTATTAGCTGGACCCCAGCAGCAAGCTAACCTACCAGTTGGAGCGTCTGCCCTCTGGTGGTCAGTGCACATCATAGTGACTGGTCGAAGGTCGTCTTATGCCCTCTGGTGGTTAATGCACATCATAATAAGCAGTTGAGAGGCCTCAGCATATCATTAGCATATTATGTTTTGATTGGTTAAATGGACAACTGGACTCAACATATTATGCTTTTATTACATAGGATATGTATTATGAACCTAGAAATTCATATTTACAATGAACAATTCCCAATTTGGATAAGATATCCTTGGAATGTGCTTTTCTTTCACAAAACTCAACACATTTCTAGTACTTGCCTAATGTCAGTATTTCCTATAAGACTGAAACCTCTAAGCGGGTAGGAGTCAGGTCTTTCTTGCCAAGCATTGTGTCCACACTGCTTGGCATATAGTAGGCATTCAATAAATATTCATGGCCACAGTTCCAAAACTGCACCAATGTGTCCCAGAATGCTAAAACAAACCCGGAGGGTTATCATGAGAATTTTTAAGATAAAATTCATAGAGACATCTTGCAAAATTGTTCAGTGTCATTAGATCAGTTAGATCTCACTACATTCCTTTGAAAGCCATCATTATTTTTGCAAACCTGGGTTTTAGTGGTTGCTATGACAAAAAGCAGGAACTGAGCCCTGGCCAGTTTGGCTCAGTAGACAGAGCATAGGCCCATGGACTGAAGGGTCCCTGGTTCGATTCCTGTCAAGGACACATGCCTGGGTTGCAGACTTGATCCCCAGTGGAGGCAGCCTATTGATGATTCTCTCTAATCATTGATGTTTCTATCTCTCTCTATTTCTCCCTTCTCTCTGAAATCAATAAAAATATATTTTTAAAAAGTGGATACTGAATCAAAATCAATAAAGAAATGGTTATGAGGGTGGCAGTATCCAATTTGATTCCAAGATCTGAGCAGTTGTACAGTATTCAATATGCACATATATTCTAATAGTAATTGTGACTATTTAAAACTGTATTTTCAGAAACAGATATATAAGTTAATCTTCATTTAACAATATCTCAATTTTGTTTTGCAATTTATATTTTTAGACACTGAGTTTTCTCAAACAGCAACACAGCTTATCTTGCATTTGAATGTTTAGTATTTCCAAAAGCATATATACTTATCTTCTTTTATCCTTATCATCTCCCCATAAGAGACAATGCAGAGTGAAATAAACTTGATCTCTTTTAAAAAACATTACAATAATTTTGTAATAAGAGCCTACCATCTATGAACAGATAGAAAATTTCTTGAAGTATTTCTCTTTAAACTTGTCCTTAACAAAAACTTTGTATATATAATTTACTCTATAAAAATAGTAATCCCAACTTAATTTTTGTGATATTGATTCTGTAAGAAGTTGTTTCACATAGTCTACTAATAGCACTTAAAGAAATAGAGACTCAGTGTCCAAAATTCTGTAGGTAACTGAATGCACAGTCTTCCAAAATTTTTTAATGGCAATTTAATGTCTCTTTATCAAATGAGAGACTTTTAGATGGTTATATAAGCAGGAGTTCCAAAAGATTTTAAAGTCTTTTTTTTTTTTTTATAGTTCCTGAAGATAATGAGAGAGAAAAACTGTGTAAAATAACAACTGTTTTGGTTAAGTGACCTGCATTATTTTAATAGACATATGACAAATTTCTAAAATTTGACACCATGTATGGGCCAGAAATTGTCCTCTGTCCAAAAATATGGTCCAAATTAAATAACTTTTCACTTAATTAACCAAGGCCTTATTCTGTATCATTCCCATAATAATGTTCTAAATGAATTTAAGTAGATATTACAGAACATTAACAAAGATTTGATTATCTTTACCATATAAAAACTCTGGGAAAATAATAGTTTATATCTTCCTATGAGGTAATGAATTATTAGTCTTGAGTTAGAATTAAATATAAAATTAATAAAACTTACAATGTAAACTGTATATCATACCAAATATGAAATGAATGTGAAAGTTGACCAGCATGAAAGTGAGTATTCGTAAAATATACAATGTCCCAACCCAAAGAATATTATGACAAATGACAAGCTGGAAAAGGTATCCATTAAATCAGTAAAACATAAAGTACTATTTTAAAATACTGAATTATTTGAAGGTGAAAACAACAGATCAGTAATTTCTATACCTGCATGATACATGCAGACACGGTTAAAAGGTTCCCTAACTCAGTTTTGGTAAGTCTCTGGAAATATTTTATTTTATTATTTATTTATTTTCCTCAGTAATTCACGTGTGCAGGGCACGAACCAGGCATGGGCATGACCTAAAACCAAGCTGGGATAACAAAGGAATTTCTTTGTCCCTGGCTGATATGAGACAAGTATCAACAAACCAGGTGCCACTCTACCCAGGTCAAGGACATCTGGAAATACTTTAGAACCACATGACAGTTATTTTATTTTCAAAAATGTGTAGGAATACAATATGAACATTAGAAAAATATATAAAGCAAAAAGTGAAATTTCAAATGTCGTAAAATAAAAAATATAACCCTTTTCAATCACCTTTTTAAAGTGTTAAAACTTAAATGACTTAAAACCATGTACACAAAGTATATATTTTGAGCTTTCTTTTAAGATAACCAAAAGCACTATTACATACTATATACACAATGGCAAAGTTATTGTGAGGACCAAGTTAATTCCAGACAACTGGAATTACATACAACTAGTGTAAATTCCTTGAAGGTAGGGCTGTGACTTAATTTGATTTTGCATTCTTAGTGCTTTACCTAGTGCTTAGTGCTTTGTAGGTACAGGTTAGTTGAATGAGTGCATATAAAGATAAATACACATAATATACAAATATTTCACATTCTGAAAAACTTTCCAGTATATTAATCATTTGACTGAACATAAAAGGAATTAAAGTGCAACAATGCCGTGATGCAGAACATACCTCAATTTGCATCTTTAAGTGTGTCTTGAAATTTGATAACAAAGTAAGAAATATGGAAAGAGAAAGCTCAAAAACCTCTGGAACAGATGAGACTCCATTTTTTGAGAGTGCAACACACAGATACTGCTTAATAGCATTAATAAACATCTCATTTGTCCTGAAAACAGGTCCTGCATTCTGCAGAATGGATAGAAGTAACTGCAATGAAAGAATCTTGGATCGTAACTCATGAGACCTAAAATGTAAAAGAAGAAGGCTTAGTGTACGGACAAGTTAACATTATGGTAATAATAGGTTGTTCCTAAGGTATTTCCTGGTACCATATAATTTCACAAACTTTTAAATAAAGAGGCACAGAAAACTCTACAATATAAAAAAAACAAAAACAAACAACTACAGTACATGAGTAAGCTCAAACACTAATAATGGGTAGTTTCACTGATGTTTTCCTGTACCACAAAATTTCACAAACTTCCAAAATGGGAAAACAATCAATCATTCATAATTTTTAACACCAGTTTTTCATGGGATAGTTTCAAATTATAATTCAATTTAAAAGAACACTTCCTGGATCACAAAGCAGAGAGAGAAGCAAAGACAAAAAAGAAAATTATATAAATAAAAAGCTCATTAATTTTGTAAAAAAACAAACACTCAAGCTAGAAAACCATATATTCTCTTTTGGAAAGACAACAGTTTCTAGGGAGTGAAAATGTGATCTTTCAGTATTCAATTCCAATGATTAGATCTGATGGTCAAAAATGTCTTTTTAAATGTACATAAAATATTTCCTAATATTTGGTTTAAGCCCACTAGGTAGAAGGATAATTAATTTACATTATTCCTCATAAGTGTTGCTCTCCAAAACCCAGATTACTCTTTTTTTCCAGGGCTAACTACTCTCCCCCACATAGTATTCCTCAAAATTTATATATTTTCTTTTATTCTTTTAATTCTTAGCATTTTAAACAATTCCTTCTCTTCTGTTTCTAATAAATATTTTTTCTACTTGATTTGAGAAAACTAAACATCTAAAGCTTTTATAGCCAATACATTTTTAAATCATGGCAAAAATGGCCTTTGGCAATAACATCAAATTCTTATGTTATATCATTCTTAAAGTCTTCATCAATTCAGAATGAGATCTCAAAAATGTCAATTTTTGAGCAAGTTATTTCTCTCCTTAGCAAGAATAAGAAATTAAAAAAAATTGAAATATCCTATCTAATAAAAGGATAATATGCATATTAATAGAAAGGTAGAACAACTGGTCACTATGATGCACACTGACCACCAGGGGGCAAACGTTAATGCAGGAGCTGCTTCCTGGTGGTCAGTGTGCTCCCACAGGGGCAGTGCCACTCAGCCAGAAGCCAGCTCATGGCTGGTGAGCACAGCGGCAGTGGTGGGAGCCTTTCCCACTTCCGTGGTAGCACTAAGATGTCTGACTGACGGCTTAGGTCCATTCTGGGGAGTGGGCCTAAGCTGTCAGTCAGACAATCCCTGAGGGCTCACAGACTGCAAGAGGGCAACAGGCCAGGCTGAGGGACACCCCCTCCCCCGGTGCAAGCATTTTGTGCACCAGACTTCTAGTATTCTTAGAAAATATATAGGGTATAATTGAGTTTAGACTGAAATCTGAACAATCTTAAGTCTTTCTCTATAGAGTTCTTATTTTCAAAATAGAGAAGAATCAATAAATTATCTTTTTGACTCTCAGGAGCTGGACCAAAAAAGATTTTAGAATTTTAGTCTTCTGGGCCTAAAAGATGGTTTCCCACTGACTCAGTACAATGTTACAAAATAAAATTATAGAAGATTTAGTTTTTATAATTAACTGTCTTTAGTCTTTCTTCCTAGTTGACAAAGAAACCAAATGCTCTAGAGTTTTTTAATGAAGTAGAAGTAGTGTTGCTTACATTTCCTTCATTTCAATATCCTTTTCTCAAAGTCACTCAGGCTTTCTCCAAGGTTCTTTCCTCTCTAGTAACTCCCAAACTCAATCTCAAGCAGAAATTAGTTATACTTAAATCAGATGAAATGAAAGACATTACTTAAAAAATGGCAGTTTCCTACAGTTTAAGTAACTGATGAGAATCAGACAGAGACTCCTATTGCAAAATACTTCCTGTTCCCCATGAAGAAAGGTATCATCTTAGGACATTTTTCAGACCTTAATGAATACATATTATGACTTTAAAAGAATCTTTATTGTGGAAAGTATTACAGATGTCCTCTTTTATATTATGACTTTTAAGATTTATTTCTCTTAATAAATCAACTGGTAGCTTTCAGAGCCTAGCATGAGGCTACATGTTAACAGAGCTACATTAGCTCCAAAGTTACTGACAAAATGAAATAGGAATTCAGTCAACCAATCAGTATTTACTGTACCAGACACAATTCTATGCTTCTGGTATGCTCTGAGTTATCTAACAGTTTTGGAACACTCAGTTTTTAAATATATACTAATATATTTTGAGGATCCTACAGGACAAGTGGAACAAAAGAAAAGCCAAAGACTATCTTAGAGTACATTTTGAGCTTTAAAACTGTATTTGTCAGGCAGAATAGCTAATTACTTACTTTGGATCTGGTGGTCCATCTGACAACGGTTTCATTGACAGTTTACACAATGACCTGAATACTAAAAAGGCATCCTTTTGTAAAATGTGGGAAAACTTAGCACCAGGTGAAGGTCCTGAAGAATTTCCAGATTCCTAAACAAGTTAACATAGTATGTAAATAAGTATATTTGCCAGTGTAAATGATTTCAGCCTTTTATACATTTTGTTTGTAAGGTGAGGCGCTATTGGAAGGGAAACCATATGAGGAATCTGTCACATTGTTTCTCTGATATTGTACCCCTATCCTCAACAATTTCCCAGTTCATATTATTACTAACAAAAGCTAGCACATTATGCCCTGACAAGATACTTCATACACAGCCTAAACTATGCTTCCCACTACCTGTCGTTGGGTGTTTTGTGTTTTTGCAGATAAAAGACAATGGAGATCATCAAGGCGATGTTTAAAACTTATTAGCTGATGAAGATTAACAAGGCCAAAAAAGCAATGATTTAAGATAGCCCTTATCTTTTAGGATAAGAATAAAAAATAGGGTAGAAAAGAGAGAGGAATTGCAGCTACCATAGTATGGACTTCATTGTAGCCCTAAACAAAGGTAAGATGAAATTTCCTAGATTTCTAAAAGTTTTTTCTCTTCCTATAATACTAGAATTATTCTATGAATATGTGATAAGAATTCTTCTTTCTAAAAGTAACCGGTTTGGCTCTGTGGATAGAGCGTTGGCCTGTGGACTGAAAGGTCCCAGGTTCGATTCCGGACAAGGGCATGTACCTTGGTTGCGGGCACATCCCCAATAGGGGGTGCGCAAGAGGCAGCTGATTGATGTTTCTCTCTCATTGATGTTTCTGACTGTCTATCCCTCTCCCTTCCCCTCTGTAAAAACATCAATAAAAAAAAAGTAATTTCCATGGGGCAGAGTTAGGGAAGTTGTGAACACCAGTGACAAACACTATAAAATTAAACATTTAGCAATCAATTTATTAAGGAAATAAACTTTTGATTTATAACAATGAGGTAAAAAAAAACCACAAGTTTTTATTTCCCAAAAATGAAATTAGTCAGCATTATCACCTAGATATATTTACCAGAAGGTGTTGGTGACCTATAAATGTGTAAGATTAACAGGAATTTCCCACTCCCATTTATACCTGAGTATCATTGGAAGAGACAGAGAGTCTGTCATCAGGTAAGGATGGTGTATATGCAACAGAAATTGGCGTTCCTGGAATTCCATTTGCTTGAATATTTTCACTGTCACTACCATCCTCTATAGTTCCAATGTTGCCATCTGCATTTGCATTTATGGTCCTATCTCCCATATCTGAAATGGTAAGAATAAAAAACATACAAACACATCTGATTTAACTTAAGGATATAAAAGCATAGAGTATTTAAAATTAAATAGTGGCAGATAAATGTTGTGAAGTAACACATACTGGTACCATTTAAATGTTAGCATACCTACTAGTAAGTAAATATGCATTTGAAATACATTCAAATATGATTCTTAAGTAGCTCTAGCAATGAAACACAGCTGATGAAAGGCTTAAATATATAAAAAGAGAAGTTTACTTTTAGTCCATATCAGCATTTGTTAAACTGGGTTCTAATGAATGCTAATACCTTAACATGGTACTAGAAATTTCTCAAAAAAATATCCCATTATCAAATAATAGGGAAATAGGTTTCTTTATTATATTAACTTGCTTGCTAATATGCATTGAGCTCTCTCTCAAAGGGATATAAAATATGCAGTATTTTCAAATTTGTTTTACCATGAGCCCTCTCCCCATTTTGAAGAATATCTATTAATACCCCTAATAACATATTCTTTAGAACATTACTATGAAAATAATGGCCTATACCCCTGAACTATTTTTAGTATGTCACTCTAAATCATCATACTTGTAATTACTATAAATAGAAATAAGTGACTTCTGATAGAACAAACATAGATAATGTAAATAATATAAAGTTTCAGTACTGCTCTAAGGTGTGATGTGTATTTCTTTCAAAAGAAATACATACATGTCTATGGCCATACTCAGTAGCTATCTCAAGACACTGCTTCTTTCATGCTACTCATTAAAAGAAAACTATAAACTAGCATGAGGGACACATACTGTGTGTGGAGGGCAGTGCCTAGGGATGGAGGGTAGAGGTAGAAGAGGGTATACGGAGGATAAATGGTGGTGGGGTAAAAAAATAAAAATATAGATGAAATATAAAATCTCAAAAAAAAAGTAAAATTTAAAAAAGGGAAAATTGTAGCAAAACATCCCAGTGTTTGGGAAGGATCAAGTGAGTAAAAGCAAGTAAAGCACTTAATGGAGTTAGATATTATTATTCTCCATTGTTTTATCCTTTAACTATCCTCCAAACATAAATGCAAACTTCTGTTTTAAAGGTGCTGAATGGAGCCCACTAATTTACTTTTTCTACTTTAACAAAAGTTAAATACCACTGAAATTTCTAAGAAAAATATAAACAAGAGACAAAATCTTTAATAGCACAGGAAAACTAAGAAGGGTATGATTGATGGGCCAAAACCATAGAGAAAATTCTAGAAAATAGGACAGATTCAGAGAATTTAATCCTATTTCTAGAAGTATATGTAGCAAGGACTAGCATTCACTATGCTAGTCCTGTGTAAGATATCATGAATTACATGAGTTTCAGTGGACTTCTATAATCAAAGATATCCTAATATATAAAAATCCAGGGGCCATCATGACTGAAATAAACAAATGGATGACCGAACAGTAGGCTGTGTGGGGGTGACCAGCCAGTTGGGGGACAGGTGGGGGTGACCAAGCCAGTAGGGGGGCAGTGAGGGGTGACCAGGCCAGTGGGGGAGGGGGGGCAGCTAGGGGCGACCTGGCCAGCAGAGGGGGCAGTTGGGGTGATCAGGCCAGCAGGGGGGGGTAGTTGGGGGCAATCACCTGGCAGGGGGGCAGTAAGGAGCAAACAGGCTGCAGGGAGGGCAGTTGGGGGCAACCAGGCTAGCATGTGGGGGGCAGTTTGGGGCAGCCAGGCTGGTGGGGGTGGGGGGCAGTTAGGGGTGGTCAGGCTGGCAGGTAGAGGCAGTTAGGGGTAATTAGACTGGCGGGGGGAGGCAGTTAGAAGCGATTAGGCAGGCAGGTGAGCAGTTCGTTAGGAGCCAGCGGTCCCAGATTGTGAAAAGGATGTCTGACTGCTGGTTTAGGCCTGGGATCAGTATAAGAGGAATTGGGATCTGGTCTAAACTGGCAATCAGACATCCCCTGAAGGGTCCTGGATTGGAGAGGGTGCAGGCTGGGCTGAGGGGTACCCCTGCCCCATGCACAATTTTTGTGCACCATGCCTCTAGTTTAAATATATTTTCTACACACACACACACAGATTTGAGGAAGATATTATATTTTTGCCCTTTTTAATCCACACATTGTAAAAATAATTTTCACAGTCAGATGAAATACTATACTGTAAGACAGAATACACTAATTCCTAGGGACATACACTACCTCCAACAACAATGTTCACCATTTCTTCTACAATGCTCTGTACAATGTCTTGTGGCTTTTCCTCACAGTCATGGTTTTCTCCATCATATAATATATCACTTTTAGATAATGCTTTAAAAAGAAAACATTATTTTAGAAACTATTACTAAACATAATGAAAAGCTTTTTTTTAAAAGTTAATAGAAGAAAAATCAAATAGATAAATGAAACTAAAAGCAATACATGTTAAACCAAAATTTATAATTAAATCAAAATTTAAAATATAAATTCAAGTCAGTTTCATCAATGATTCATTTGACAAACTATTCATTGAATAGTGACTATGTGAATTTTCTAGATTATTCCTTTAAGGACCAAAACTTTTAAAAGTATTTTAAATGAAACATTTTAAACATGCCCATACTTCCAAATAACATATTCAATGTAATTATACCTTGTTTTGATTAATCAGGCTCCTCAATAACAACAAGCTCATCACTGTGCTCTAACATTGTGAGCTCCTTAAAGAAGCTGAGATAGGCCATCTTGCCCTCCACCAGTGATTTCCAGCCTTTTCTTACTACTTGTTCTCCAACAGAACTTACATACCCAATGTATAACTTAATTTAGTAAGTAAAAAGGAACTCATCCTCCAATTTAAGATTAATTAAAAACGTGTAACTGCCAATCAGAACTTCTGAACAGTATAAGAGAAACTGATGAAAACCTTAACATTAC
Source organism: Antrozous pallidus (assembly GCA_027563665.1). NCBI lineage: Eukaryota > Metazoa > Chordata > Mammalia > Chiroptera > Vespertilionidae > Antrozous > Antrozous pallidus. The sequence continues at coordinate 38,863,461 of CM050510.1, forward strand.
AGTTAGCTTGTATGGACTATTGTAGATAAAAACAATTTCTACTGGTGTTTTTGAAATGTCCAAAATATATTAGGAAGGCTCAATTAGTACTTTAGGATGTGTTGGGGAGCAGGATCCTGTTCTGGGAGCCACTGCTCTTCATAATGGCTTCGGACTGCATATCAGCTGTTAGTGTTGCTGTCTATACCCTACCCCCACTTACACCTCCATAAAGAACCACTATTTATAATTCTGGCTTCTGGAAGCCACCCTTCCTCCCTATTGTTCACTGATGTGAAATTACTGTTTGCTGCATTCTACAAAATACTGACTGCCATAAGGTGAAAATTGATAAGCATGTCAAATCATTTGCCTTATTTTTTAAAAAATCCAATCAACAATAGCATTTAATGTCTTCTGTGGATTAAAACCATATAAATGTTTTGATAGATAATTTTTCTACCATCCTTAAGCTTTGTATTTCTGAGCACTAGCTGGCTAAAATTAGTTTGAAAATTAGTTTCAACATAACTGAATATACAGTCATTAAAATGTGCACAAAATGACTAGAGAATCAACAGTCAATTCTCATTTAAATCATCTAACAGAAATAGATTAGAGTGGGTAACATTTATTAGATGTAGGAAATGATGAGAAAAGTTGATTATAATATCCAGCTAGTGAATCAAAGCAGGTAATCCAACCCCAGAACATGCATTCTTAACCAATGGCTCCCAGGTAAAATTTTCATTTTTATCAGATGTTGGAAGCCAAAATAATCATGACTATGCCAAGGGGAATTATGTCGTACTTATAATCCTGTATCCAATAAGGTACCGACAGAGGTACCTTACACACAGTAAGTATAGCAGATTCTTTCATTCCTTGGGTCTCAGCCCATGTTGTTTCTTCTGATGAAAATTTCTTAAATTTCCTAGTTAGCCAATACCTACCCCTATACAACAAGGTTCTTCTAAAACATCACTTTCTCTGTAAAAGTATGTCCTGACTCTCCTCAGCAGAATTACATGCTACTTTCATGATCTTTATCACATTATGTCTCATTTAAATATGCATGACCATCCATCCAAGGAGACCATGAACACTCTAAGAGCAACGGCTATATCTCCATCAGCTTTTTAACCCCAGTCCTAGCATAGTGCCTATGACAGGGTATGCTAAATAAATGGGTAAAAAAATAAAGGGAAATATAACATCCCAGCTTTATTAGCAATTAACTCTTTGAATCAGCCCCTTTATAAGCTCACAGTGAAAGTACAGGAAATTTTGAAAAGGGCAGGCTAGGAAAATATAAATTGTATAAGCCAGTGGTCGGCAAACTCATTAGTCAACAGAGTCAAATATTAACAGTACAACGATTGAAATTTCTTTTGAGAGCCAGATTTTTTAAACTTAAACTTCTTTTAATGCTATTCCTTCAAAATAGACTCGCACAGGCCATGGCATTTTGTGGAAGAGCCACACTCAAGAGGCCAAAGAGCCGCATGTGGCTTGCGAGCGTGGTTTGCCAACCATTGTTATAAGCAATATAGATTCACTATTAGCTTGGGTACTGTGAATGCATGCTTGGTTTATCAAAATTATCTCTCTGAAAATAAAGTGCTATTAAAAATAGTAAAACATCTATTCATTCCAGTGCTGATGTTTATACTACTATTAGGTTATGGAAAAGATGTGGTTAAAAAAATTAAAAGGTTAAAATATATTACAGAAGTCTTTCCTCAAGGTGAAGTAAAAACACAGGTTCAGACAAGCTATAACTGAGCCCCCTAACCTTCTTAGTACCACATGCCACACTGGAGAGGAACAGAATTTCCATCATTTTCTGTTATCAACCTAAGGAGGAACAAAAGCAACAAGCAAACTCCCTGGCAGTTTTACAGAATAACTAGAGTTGAGGACAATGGTTAGAGGGAAAAATGACTTCATGCACTATTTTTAGAGAAACGAACTTGTAAAATAAGTAACTTTTTGTAATCTTGTAACCTTTACCTTACAAATTTACTTAGAAAAACTGTCAGAGAACATCTCAAAAAAAAAATCTTCATGTCAGATGATCACTCAAAAATGTTCCTTTTATATTTAATTTCAGTACTTTTTGACCATATTTTCTAAATAATATAATTATTTCCTAAAATTTTGAGTCACATTCCAGAAAATCTTATTAAATTGGTCTGTTTGCTGTAAAACTAATTTTAATAAGGAAACTGAAGTTCCTATATAACATGCTAAGAGGTATTTATAACCTTCAGTAACACATACCTCCTCCAAAACAAGTCTACAAATTTTACTGCTCATGAGATGCTAATAAATGCCTAGTATCATTAACAGATGGCTTGTGAGTAAAGTGAAACTAACTTTTACCACCTAGGATAGAGAAAGTCCACAATTACCACCATGTGTCTGATGCCTATGAACACATACATCCTTTCCACATTTCTTTACAAAAACGCATTCCTACACTCTTCCCTTCACACACGCACCACCCACCACAACCCCTTCTTAAAAAGATTACTTTCAGCTGCAGTTGCCTGATCAGCTTCAGTCTGTTCATTTTCTGCACTGGAAATATCAGATCCATTTTCAGGTTCTATGTCATCCTGAAGGTTTTTATCCACATCATTTGTGTGGGGATCAAGGTCTCTTTCATGTTCCTGGGATATGTGGTCAACAGCCTGAGGCGGCAGATAGCTAAGGTGAGGTGACTCAGGCTCATGATGGCTTACTGGAGACTGCAACAGATGATGATGATGCCGGTGCCTCTCTTTTTCCATTTGTTTGGCTTCCTGCAACTGGGAAGAAACAGAATGATTTCTCACATTTGTAAAATAAGTTGTTTCAATTTTAAAGAAATGATGTTATACTGATTACAAATTACAGTCTATCAGAAACAAAGAACATTAAAAAAAGTAAAACAAGTAACAGTGGTCACTTCTTAAGGGGTAAACAAGGACAGAGATGGAAGTCTTCAACTATCTACTCAGCTTGAATGAAATAAAAATATCAGTTCATAAACACTGCCAGGAGGATGATGGCAAACACTATCACTCAAATTCTATTTGTGAATAATAAAAACATATTTTATCCAAAGTCAAGGCAGTAAACCTCAAAACAAAATAATACCACATATCTTCAGTAAATAGGACTGTAGATAAAAGTCACTCTTCTCTACAAACACAAAGACTTCATTATACATTTCTGTAAACTCTTTTCTGTTTCATGCTTATGGTGTTCTATATAATCTCTCTCTTTTTAAAATACTTACTGCTTGGTTTTCCATGCGTGCGAAGATCACATTTAGCATCTGAGTAAGAGTAGCTTTGGCTGTTGTCTGATTGATGAGATTTTTGCTTGCTAGATAAATATTGTAACATGTTCTCACAGCTTGCAGTACAGTTCCTTCATGAATTTCTATGTGTTGAGATGTTACTGCAGTAAGTAATGCCTTAAAAAAAAAAAAGACAAAGTTAAAGCAATTGAAGCAATTTTCTGCATCCAGTGTTTCAGCACAAAAATGTATTTTTATATTAAAATTAAAACTTTCAGGCACCATTATCACTGTCAGATATACGCCGACAGAATTTTCCATATGCACCAACTAAATTTCTACCTACTCTGAATTATCAACTGTGAAATTATTTTGTTTTCCTCAGACTGGCAATAAATAGTTCTTACATAATCTTTCCAAACCCAAAACACTAGAAAGTCATTCAATTTATTTGTTTCAACCCAAGTTTCACTTCAATATAATTTAGTTTATTAAAATGTACATTAAAACTCTGTCACTGTGAAGCACAGATATACTTCATGTATTATAGCTACTGAATTAAGAATGTCAAGTTTGGAGGACATACAATGTGTCTTATTCACTTACAAATTTTTGAGATCTTTCTTATAGACTGGACTCAATAACATGCTGTTGTTATTGCTGACAATGTTTTTACAAAATGAGTTAAAGTATTTAAAATAATACTAAAGGAAATCAACCAATAAAGTGAGTAACTTTAATGTGAATTGTCTTACATCAGTTCACTAGCAATTTCTCAAAAGTAAAACTTCCTCTTTTGTCCTTTTAGGTTGTTCAATAGCATTGAGTATACACTAGATAAGCCATGACTCACTGACATGAAATTGCAAATGATAGGCCAAACAGTCTGGACAGCTTTTTACAATAAAGATATAATATGACTCATGAACTAAATACAGCTATTAAACTGAAAGACTCAGAAGGACTATCTTCACACAAAGAAACACTTTATACATGTAAGCAATTTCAAAAGTACTATTAATACAAAACAATTTTATTGATATATAAACATACCACCACTACAATTACTGGTAACATTAAGAATTCAATATTTAGCCCTGGCCAGTGGGGCTCAGAGGTAGAATGTTGTTGGCCCACAGACCGAAGGGTCTCAGGTTCAATTCCCGTCAAGGGCATGTACTTGGATTGTGGGTTCCCTCCCCAGGGCACGAGCAGGAGACAACCAATCAATGTGTCTCTTTCACATCAAGGTCTCTCTCTCTCTCTCCTCTCCCTTCCCTCCCCCATCTCCCCCTCATTCTTCTTCTCCCCCCCTCCCCCCCCGCCCCTGACTCTCTCTGAAAAAGCAATGGAAAAAAATCCTCAGGTGAGGATAAGCAAAAAGGAAAAAAAAAAGAATTCAATATTTATAACATACTAAAAACACAACTGAGTGATTTTCTTTAAGGAGTTTCATCAGCTAGGAACATAACATAAACCCAGGGCAGGGTTTAGCCGAACAGGTTCAGCAGATGGTGCAAGACAATCAGGAAAACTAGTACATAAGGAGTCCACCTGGTGAAGCATGGGTCTAGAAGGAAGGGGTCAGGCAATACAGAAGAAACTACAGGGGTCATGGAACCCTCACATCAATCTCTGAAGCTCAAAAGATGTAATATGTACGGTGAACATGACAGAAACTGAAAGACTCTGGAGGATGCTGGGATCCCAAACCTAAACTGAGATCTTCAAAATAAAATATTTGAAAATATAGTCTCCTAATGAACTCTTGGCATTCAACAACAAAATTCCCTGATATGGGATCTAAAAAGCACCCAAATAACCTCTGTTATACCTAGAAAAATTACCTTTCTAAATTTTTTCCAAGGTAAAAGGTTTTTTAAAAATATGGATTAGAAATAACAAATTTACTTTATATAATTATTTACCTTTATTATTTGCAACTGAACTCCTTCGTCTGTTTGAGGACCTTGGAAACAACCACAAATTGTTTCTATAATTCTATCAATTAATTTTTTGCCTGGTGTTGTACTATCTGGAGCATTGCCAGTCAAGTGCCCATAAGCAATAAGCTTCTGAAATGGAGAAAGAGAAAAAAAAAAAAGAATTTAATTAAGCGAATTAATATGTCTACTAATTAAATATACATTAGAATTATAATATATAATTGATTATATATTAAAATTATTATATAAATCATTAAGGCATAGTCAAACTCTAGGCTATACCAACTTTTCATGATGAAAGCTTTATTAGCTATAAATGTGTGAAATTATTTATACTGCAATTACCATGAAAACAGAACAATAACTACAACAAAACCATCAGGTGAAATTTTGAGAAAGCCAGCCTTAGAAGTTAGTTGTCTCTAATGAATTAGAATAGCTTACTGCTTTCTATCTAAACAGTATTAAGGCTTTTGTGAAAGCTATCTTCACTCATTTAATGACCCAATATCTCTTTCCAAATTAGATCTTTGACTAAGAAGAAAACTGAGTTTCCATATATTGGCTACAATAAATCACAGATTTGTTCATTCAACATTATCAGTATAGCCCTTGAAGAAAGGCCTCAGATATTATAGTTTTAATTTTTCAAAAAAAAAACACAAAAAAAACAAGGTCACAAATCAAATAAATTTATTCTTAACCTATTTTAAGAACAAATCAAAAGAATACTGTCTTTTCCACTGTTAAATAGGTATAAATAGGTATACTGAACCAACAATGAAAACACCTGAAAAGAGCAGGACTTCTAAATCTGGAGGTTTGTCTTACAAATATGTAAGGGAATCCGCATAAGTAAAACAGAATAAAAGATTTAAAAAATTTTCCTGACATAAATGAAGGTCAGAGCTAAAGTCCAACAGAGAAAATAAATACTAATCTGTCAATATTAACCTATTTTCTTATATAAAATAGCAGGCATTTAGTAAAACCATTTGCAAATAATGATGCATGTATCATCATCAGTAGGTTAAAAGTATGATTTTTGTATCTCACTGATGGAAAAAGAGACCAAATCAACACTTTCATTATTGATAACCTTAGTAAAGATTCTGTGATTCACTAAATAATGATTTTTGTTACCCTTAAACTAAAAACATTCTTGCAACTACTATTGTCTCTCTTGACACTAGTAAACAAACATTTGGTTTCTTACCAAAAAGTATATTAAAAGCTATCATTTGGTTTCTTACCAAAAAGCATATTAAAAGCTATCATGGAAAATGTCTGAATTATCAATTGTGAGTAATGTTCAGAAACACATTCCAGTTTTCGGTGAAGGTTTTCAGCTAAAGCCATTTTATACATACCTGTAAACAATCTAGAGATGTATTAACTATGCGGGGACATCTGGACTGGCAGGCCAATTCAAAGGGTAAAAAGTACTTGTCTGCTTCGATAAAATTTGCCTTTGATTTCACTGGTGGAAGGGTGCTTGATCCAGCTTTTGGTTCTCCATGAGGAGGACTACAGGAAAAAAAGGGGTCAAATAGAATGCTATATTTATCATATAAATATTTAACACATTTATCATATAAATATTTAACACATATAAAGCATTTAACACATATAAAAATACAGAATTTCAGTTCCAAAAGGAACCTTGCTAAACCAGTTTTCATCTTCCCTTATTACTTCAAAAGGAAACTACACCCAGAAATTAAATTATTTGCTACAGATAAAAAACTAGTAGCCAGAGCGGTGACTAAATGCAAGAAATCACTTACTTTAAATAAAATAATTAGTTAGATTACTAAATATTTAGTAATCTTTCTAAAAGTCTAAGCAAAGACTTTAAATGGTATTTCAGAAATTCCCTTATATATTTTATAAGTATGATTACAATTTTTTTTCTTAAAAACCATTTTAAAAATTGATTTTATTTTAAAGATCACATAGAAAAATTTGCCACACTAAAATATAGATAACTTTATTATTATTTTGGCCATGACTGACAAGTTTGCAAATTATTTTTACTAAAAAAAAGAAACCCCACCAACCTCTGTTTTTCAGTCTCCACTTTGATTTCCTCTGTGGGTGGAGAAAAAAGCATACATTAGAAAACTTGACAACAGAACAACGATCATTAAGTAATCTGATTACAGGTTATATAAACTGATTTTTAATTTCTGTAACTGGGAAGCATACAAATTCAAAAAAACAAATACTAAAATTCTATTGCAGCTAAATCCATTCATTTACACAAATTAACTTTATGAAATGAGGCAAAAAATACATTAACAACAAGAATGTTATAATTGCAAATTTAATTCCCAAAGCATTTCCTTTTCTCAAAGTTGTGTGTGTGTGTGTGTGTTTTGGTGAAGGAACTATTTATATTAACCAGAAGTATTACTGTTAAGAACAGAATATTATGTATGCTGTATTCAAGTCACAGAATATAAGGCATAGTTTGGGTGAGGGAAAAGAACCTCAATGCACCACTCTTGTGACAACCTCAAGGAGATTATCAGGTGAAATATGTAACTTCCTGACCATGTGCAAATGATATTTAACCATTTTTTCTACTATGACTATACAAGGCACTGTAAAATACATATATTTAATTTAATGGAAAAATTTCCCTTCAGTGTTTATAACAGGTCAGAAAAAGCCACGCAGCTCAATTTCTTAGAATGCTGGGTCTCCAGACACCCACTTTTGGAACCCAATGGCCTTGATATGAGAAGAACCAAGCCACATGGGGGCAAATGTAAGTGGTTCACTCAACAATCCCAGCTGAGCCCAGCTTTCAAGTCATCACAGCCTGGGAGGCAGATGTGAGTGAATGAAGAAACCTCCAGAATTCCAGTTCCTAGACATTCACACCTCCCTCCAGTCACCGGAGTCTTCCTAGCTGAGGCCCCAGACACTGAACAGTAACATGCCCCATATGAATTCCCGACACACAGAATCTGTGAGCATAATAAAATGATCACTGTGTCACACCACTAACTCCTAGGTGGCTTATTAACCAGCAATAAATAATTGGAACAGAAAGAGTTAAGGAGTTATGAGGAGGTTTGAAATAACGTGCTGGCAAATGGGGGAAGAGATGAGATACGAGAAGCACAAAAGCACTGCCAGGTACATGAAAAGTTAGTCTCATGTTCTAAGAGTTTGGATAAGGAAACTGGTAGACCCCCAGAGCAAGGATGATGGGCCAGGTACCCAAAGTCACCAGGGTAGAAAGCCCTGGATGCCTAGCAAGGGGCAAAACAAGAACCTCCCTTGAGGGTAACCTATCCCTCCCACCCCCCAGCATATCACTGGTCATGTGGTTTGGACCTGTGATCTTTCATATTGCTAGTCAGGTGGTTTAGAACCCCCTGACTTTTTCCTCCCTAAAGATAACATCTGGGCCTCAGCTATATTTCACCCCCAGACCCAGAAAAGCAGCAAGAACAGACAAATGGGATCATGGCTGCCTCAGGACCAGCTACATTGAGTAATGACCCCTTGACACTGACCAATCAGTGGAGACCAGGACCTTGAAAGCGCACACCTGGAAAGCTGATGAATATTCTATTAAGACTCCCCTGAGACTTCCCCTAAGATTTCCACCTATAACAAGGGATAAATAGGCTCAGGACAAGAACCCATGCGCACTCTCCCTCCAAGGAGCACACCCATGTCACTGCCCCACAGGTATGTGTCACCCAGTCTCTAAGGGGCCCGAAGAGACTTGCAACCAGGGGAGCAATGGGCAGCAGGCAGTTTGTCCTGGGCTAACCCCCTGAACCTGTATAGCCCTTCTCTTTGGATATCCCCATCTCCCATCTCCTTTTCTTTAAATAAATTCAATTTTTTTTCAGTCACCATCTGAGATGGCTACTTAGCCTGCCCGTGCAGCATCTAATTTAAACTTTCAGAAACAAGATGTTTAAGAAGTGTTGTGCTTCATTGCAACAAAAAAATTAAGATGCTTAGGAATAAACTTAACTAAGGAGGTAAAAGACCTGTACTCAGAAAACTACAGGACACTGAAAAAAGAGATAAAGATATAAATAAGTGGAAGGATATACCATGTTCATGGGTTGATAGGATCAACATCACTAAAATGGCCATACTACTCAAAGCAATCTATATTCATTGCAATTTCCATTAAAATGCCAATGGTATATTTCACAGACCTAGAACAAACTCTCCAAAAATTTATATGGAATATAAAAAGACTCTGAATAGCCACAGCAATCCTGAGAAAAAATAACGAAGATACCAGATATCTATTTACAAAGCCACTGTTCTCAAAATTGCCTGGTACTGGCACAAGACAGACATACTAGTATAGACCAATGGAACAGAACAGAGAACCCAGAAATCAACCCAAGTCATTGTCAATTAATATTTGACAAAGGAGGTAAGAGCCATACAATGGAGTCAAGACAGTCTCTTCAATAAACGGTGTTGGGAAAATTGGAGAGATACATGCAAAAAAAATGAAACTAGACCATCAACTTACACCACACACAAAAATAAACTAAAAATGGATAAAGGACTTAAGTGTAAAATGGGAAACCATAAAAAAATCTTAGAAGAATCCATAGGCAGCAAAATATCAGACATATCTCATAGCAATATCTTTACCGATACATCTCCCCGGACAATGGAAACTAAAGAGAAAATAAAAAAAAATAGGACTATATCAAAATAAAAAGCTTCTGCATAGCAAAAGAAGCCATCAACAAAAAAGAGAGCCCACTGCATGGGAGAACATATTTGACAATGCTACATCCGACAATGGCTTAATCTCCAAAATTCATAGGGAACTTATATACTTTAACAAAATGATAAACAATCCAATTAAAAAATGGACAAAGGACCAAAATAAACACTTTTCGAAAGTGGACGTATATAGAAGGCCAAGAGACATATGAAAAAATGCTCAAAGTCACTAATCATCTGAGAGATGCAAATCAAAACGACAATGAGGTACCATCTCCCACTTGTCAGAATGGCTATCAATCAACAAACAGCAAGTGCTGGCCAGGATGTGTAGAAAAAGGAACCCTCATGCACTGCTGGTGGGAATGCAGACGGGTGCAGCCACTGTGGAAAACAGTATGGCATTTCCTCAAAAATTAAAAATAGACCTCCCATTTCACCCAGGAAAGCCCATTTCTAGGAATATACCCCAAGAAATCAGAAACTCCAATCAGAAAGGATATAAGCACCCCCAGGGTTCACAGCAACACAATTTGTTTTTGCTTTTTTAAAAATATATATATTTTATTGATTTTTTACAGAGTGGAAGGGAGAAGGATAGAAAGTCAGAAACATCGATGGAGAGAAACATTGATCAGCTGCCTCTTGCACGCCCCCTACTGGGGATGTGCCCACAGCCAAGGTACATGCCCTTGACCGGAATCGAACCTTCAGTCCGCAGTCCAACGCTCTATCCATTGAGCCAAACCGGTCTCGGCTTTTTTTTTTTTTTAAATACACAGCAGCACAATTTACTATAGCTAAGATTTGGAAACAGTCTAAGTGCCCATCAGCAGATGAGTGGATTAAAAAACGGTGGTACATCTACACAATGGAATGCTTATTGATTTTAGAGAGATCAAGAGAGAGAGAGAAAGAGAAAGGCATCCTCAAGAAATTAAAAATAGAACTACCATATACGATCTAGCAATTCCACTTCTGGGCATACAGTATATCCAAAGGAAACAAAATCATTATCTTGGAGAGAGATTTGTACTTCTATGTTCATATTATCCAAGATATACAAATGATCTAAGTGTCCATCAATAGATGAATGGATCCCTAGCCCAGTGATCAGCAAACTCATTAGTCAACAGAGCCAAATATCAACAGTACAACGACTGAAATTTCTTTTGAGGGCCAAAATTTTTAAATTTAAACTTCTTCTAATGCCAGTTCTTCAAAACAGTCTCACACAGGCCAGGGTATTTTGTGGAAGAGCCACACTCAAGGGGCCAAAGAGCCGCATGTGGCTTGCGAGCTACAGTTTGCCAACCACTGTCCTAGCCAGGTTGGCTCAGTTGGATACAGCATCAGCCTGTTGACTGAAGAGTCCTGGGTTCGAATCTGGTCAAGGGCACATGCCCAGGTTGCAGGGCTCAATCCCCCGTAGGGGGCAATCAGGAGGCAGCCAATAAACGTTCCTTTATCATCATTGGTTTTCTCTCTCCCCCTCTCCCTTCCTCTCTGAAAACAAAAATATACTTTAAAAAACCTACACAAAACAGATGAATGGATAAAGAAGATGTAAGACACACAAACACACACAAAATGGAGTATTTATCAGCCTTGTGGCAACATGCATGAACATAGAAGGCATTATGCTAAGTGAAACAAGCCAGAGAAAGAAAAATAAATACTGCATGGTATCATTTTTTGTGGAAATCTAAAAAACCGAAATCATAGGAATAGAAAGAATGGTAGCTGCTATGGGCTGGAGAAGGGGTGTGCTTACAAGGGCAACAGGGAGAGGTTAGTAAAAGGGTACAAACTTTCAGTTATAAGATTAATAAAGTCTGAGAATTTGATACATAATATGGTGATTGGAGTTGCTAACATTGTATTGTATAACTAAAATTTGCTAAGAGTAAAACATGTGTTCTCACCAATGTCATAATATTATTCTTTTAAAAGAGACAAATCTGAAACCTAAGATCACTGCATAAGAAAATAGAAAGGGGGCAACATATATTGGCAAACAGGAAGAAATAATAAAGCCCTGAGATGAAACTGAAAACAGAAAAACAATGTTAAAAAATGTCTAGAGAGAAAAAGCTGGCTCTTTGGAAAGATAAAAAAATCTGACAAACTTCTAGCAAGGAAAAGAAAAGGTAATTACCAATTACCAATATTTAAAATAAAATAGGATACTGCTAAAAAACAAACCACCAGACATTAAAAGGGACTAATACAAACAATACTATACATATAAATTTGACAACTGAGATGAAATGGAGCTATTCCTTAAAAACTACAATTCACCCAATAAGAAATAATTTGAATAGTTCTTCCACTCTTAAATACACTGAATTCCTAATTTTAAAACAATGAAAAATGTAATCTCCAGGACCAGATGGTTTCACTGGAGAATTTTACCCAATGTCTGTAGAAAAATTAACACCATTTACATATAACGTCCTTCAAAAAATGCATTAGAACGAACCATCCATCTTCCAGTAATTCTCCAAAATGGCTAGCACAAAGAAAAAGAAGAGAGGCACCCACTATATGTTCTTTAAGAAAACGAAAGATGGAGTTGTTCCTTTGGCCACATATATGTGAATCTACAAGAAAAGTAATATTGTAGAAATCAAGGGTATGGGCGCTGTTTAAAAAGGAATGCCTCATAAATATTACCATGTCAAAACGGGGAGTTTACGGTGCAGTGGGCAATGTAAACAAACAAGTTAAGGGCAAGATTCTTTCCAAGAAAATTAATGTACATATTGAGCATATTAAGCAATATAATAGCCAAGACAGCTCCCTGAACCGTGAAAGGAAAAATGATCAGAAAAAGAACAAAGTCAAAGAGAAAGGTACCTGGGTTCGAACACCCACCCACCTGCTCCACCCAGAGAAGCACACTTGGTGAGAACCTATGGAAAAGAGCCTCAGTTGCTGGAATCCATTTCCTATAAATTCATGGTATAAGTGTTAAAAAAATAAAGACCTCCAAACTGTTAAAAAAAAAAAAAGGAAGAGAACATAGCACTTTTTAACTCATTTTATGAATTAAAAATTGGACTGTAGTGTAATTAAGAATTTGTTTGGCCATTGTCTTGTCCCTGGTCCTAGGAAGAAGCCACTAAACCCTGGGAATTTCCCCAATTGTAGGACTGTCTTTGTTATTGGTGCTGGGACTCCAGGGTAATTTCAGGATAGGGGCTAGCCTTGGTAGAAAGACCAACTATGTTGTTTTGAGCCATATTATCTCAGCCAGATAGGGAAGGAGGGTTGTTTATTGGATTCGATCATGTGGCAAATGATTTAATCAATCATGCCCATGTAATGAATGAATGAAACCACATCAAAAACTCTGGACAACCCAAGCTGGGGTGAGCTTACTAGGTTGGTGATATACATTGATTTCTTGCAAAGGTGATGCATCCTTAGGACAAGACGTGTAAATGCTATCTGACCTTGCCCTATGGATCTCTTAGGTGGTCCTGATTTATATCCTTTATAATAAAACTGAAATCTAAGTAAAGCACTTTCCTGAGTTCTGTCAATTATTCTAGCAAACTAAAGGGGGTAGGCGAGAACTCTGAATTTGTAGCAAGTTGGCTATATAAAACTATGGGTGGTCTGGGGACTTTGGAGTCTGGGACTGGTGTCTGAAGTGAGGACAATTTTGTAGAGGACTGTGCCCTATACCAGTCAAATGTGACTTGACCCTAGGTACTTAAGTGTCAGAATCGCATTGCACAAGCAAGGACAGTATAAAAAAAGGAAATACAGATGAATATCACTCATGAATATAAATGTAAAAATCCTCAACAGAATATCAGCAAATAGAAGCCAGCAATCTATAAAAAGAATCATACACCATGACCAACTGGGACTTATTTCAAGGATCCCTGGCTAATTCAATATATTTTTTCTAATATATTTTATTGATTTTTTACAGAGCAGAAGGCAGAGGGATAGAAAGTCAGAAACATCGATGAGAGAGAGACATCGATCAGCTGCCTCTTGCACGCCCCCTACTGGGGATGTACCCTTGCCGAAATCGAACCCGGGACCTTTCAGTCCGCAGTCTGACGCTCTATCCACTGAGCCAAACCGGCCTCGGCCTAATTCAATATTTAAAAAAACTCAACCAATGTCAGTCACCATGTAAATAGGCTAAAAAAGAAAAAGCACATGATAGTATCCACTGATGCAGAAAAAAATGCATCTGACAAAATTCAACATCCACTCATGATAAAAACTCAGCAATCTGGCAAAAGAAATTTTTCAACTTTTAAGAGTAGCTACAAAATATCTACAGTTAACCCTAAACTCAATGGTGAAAAACAACGCTTTCCCCCAAGATCTGGAAAAAGGCACAAATGTCTACTTACACCATTTCTATTCAACTTTGTACTGAATGTCCCAGTCAGTGCAATAGACAAGAAAAAGAAAAGGCATATTAGATTGGAAAGAAAAAAAATAAAACTTTCTGGAGAGAACTAAGATGGAGGCATAGGTAAAACACCTATCTTGCCATCATACTCAACAATTTTAATACTACAACTTAACGAAAGAACAAATACCTTCCAGAATCACCAGAAAGCTCGCCAAGTGAAAATTCCACAAATAAAAGTGAAGATAAGATACTGTGACTTGGAGGAGCGGCGGCGAACAGCGTTGAAAGATTCGCGCGGAGAGAGGTTTGGAGCGCGCCGTGGAGAGGGCGGGCGGCTGAAAACCGGCCAGTTTTCTTGAACGGGGAGACAAAGACATCCCACTGGACTGATTCTCCAGCTCTGGGCGAAGTCCAGGGAACCCATTATCATACGGGGTGAAAACTGGACAGTGGGAGGGCACGCCGAAGCTCGGGTGCTGCCGGGTCTCCCAGCTTGTGGAGAAGGCAGCTCTCGCGCGAACAGCTCGGCTGCGTGACGGCGCAGAGAGCGCTCTGCGACTTGTCTCTCATTCGGAAAACCACCAGTCTGCTTTGTTTCACGACCCTGGGTGAGACATTGCGCATGCAGACTCATTTTGGGAGAGTCTGAATTCCCCAGCAGCCGGTGGAGCTCGGCAGCGGCTCTCTCTCAGAGGTGCTGGCAGCCACTGCCCCCTGAACAGAGTCCCCAGGGCCGCATAGGGTGGAGCTAACGTTGTCTGCTTGGCCCGGAGACTCCGCCCATCCAACCTGAGCACAGCTGAGCTTCACAGACAATTGGCCTGGAGGTCAACCCTCCTAGTGCTAACAACGATTAACTGAGCTTAACTTCAGCAAGACTGTGCAGCCCATATCCACCTCAGGTAACTGGGGAGGCTGAGCCACTGTCCCTAGTAGGAAGTCTACCACACAAAGCTAATTGACCAACTCAGGGAAGCAGCCACCATGCAGCGACATGGAAAGAAATCAGATGTGAAAGAAATGGAGGAAAAAAAAACGACTGAACATGGAATTCAAAACCATGGTTATAGGGTTTTTCAAGAGGCTCCAACAAAAGATCGAGGCCTATAAGGAAATAAGCAAGACCACAAAGGAAATGAATGAGGCCTACAAGGAAATGAACAACACCCTCAAGGATATAAACGAGACCTGCAAGGAAATGATCAAGACCAACGTGGAAATGAATGAATCCTACAAGGAAATGAAGGAGACCCTCAAGGATATAAAGGAGACTCTCAAGGGTATGAAAAAGGACCAACCAGAAATTAAGCACACACTGACTGAAACAAAAAATATTATACAAAGACCTAAAAGTGCTCTGGAGCACCCCAAGAACCAAGTTAAAGATTTGAAATACAAAGAGGTAAAATCCACTCAGCTGAAAAAGCAAGAAACCAAAAGAATCCAAAAAATTGAAGATAGTGTAAGGGGCCTCTGGGACAACCTCAAGCATACCAACATCCGAATTATAGGCATGCCAGAAAAATAGAGAGAGCAAGACAATGAAAACCTATTTGAAGAAATAGTGACTGAAAACTTCCCACACCTGGTGAAAGAAATTGACTTAGGAGTCCAAGAAGCGCACCGAACCCCAATATATAGGAATCCTAAGAGGACCGCACCAAGGCACATCATAATTAAAATGCCAAGAGCAAAAGACAAAGAGAGAATAATAAAAGCAGCAAGAGAGAAACAGTTGGTTACCTATAAGGGAGCACCCATACGATTGTCAGCGGATTTCTCAACAGAAACGATGCAAGCCAGAAGGGAGTGGCAAGAAATATTCAAAGTGATGAACAGCAAGAATCTACAACCAAGATTACTCTATCCAGCAAAGCTATCATTCAGAATTGAAGGTCAGATGAAGTGCTTCGCAGATAAGAAAAAGCTAAAGGAGTTCATCACCACCAAACCAACATTATATGAAATGCTGAAAGATAGTCTTTAAGAAGAGGAAGAAGAAAAAGGTAAAAATATAAATTATGAACAACAAATACACATCTATCAACAAATGGACATAAAAATCAAGTGAATTGATAGGCTGTTGAACAGGATAGACTGGTGAATATAACAGAGACATGGACATAGAGAGGGAATGGACTGACAATTCTTGGGGAGAAAACGGTTGTGGGAAGTGCAGCAAGAGACTGGACAAAAATCTTGCAACAATGGGAGAGGACAGTGGGGAGGGGGAGGTGAGGGTGGAGGGTGGGATAGGTACAGGGTGGAGGGGAGCTATAGGGGGATAAAAAGGGGAAACAATGTAATTAATAAACTGAACAATAAAGATAAAAAATAAGTAAATAAAAATATATAAAAAAATAAAAATAAAACTTTCTTATTCATAGATGACATGATTGTCTAGGTAAAAATTCCAATAAAATCTAGAAGAAAAACTCTTAAAACTTACAAATGCATTTAATGAGGTTTCACACACACAAAAATCAATGAAATTTCTATACAGTATCAATGAATAACTGGAAACCAAAATTTAAAAAAACAACACTTTTAATAATCATTTCTCCCAAAACGAAATTTTTAAGTATGAACCTAATAAAACATGTACAGGATGTATACTAGAAGAAATGAAAGAAGTAAAGAATAGGAGAGACATGTCATGTTCATAAATTGGAAGACTCAACACAATAAAGATGTCAATTCTCCCCAAATTGATCTCCAAATTGAACCCACTGCCAACCATAATTCCAGCATAATTTTCTGCATCTAGGTAAGGGAATTCTAAAATTTACAAGGAAAAACAACCAAACTAGAATAATGAAACAATTATGATAAAGAATGAAATGGGAGGATACACAATATCCCATTTTAAGACTTTAAAGTTACAATAATTAAAACAATGCCATTCTGCAGAAAGACTAAACACAGAAACCACTAAACAGAACAGAGTCCACATACAGGCCCATAGAAATATAGCACTTGATATTTTACAAAGGTGCAGAGCAATTAAATTTAAAAAAAGGGTAATATTTTCAACAAATGGGGTTGGAACAGTGAGACATTAAAAAAGTTACTCAATTTGACTTTATCAAGATTAAAAAAATTTTTTTTTTATGGAAAAGGCACGGTTAAGAAAATGAGGAGGTAAGCTACAGAAGATATTTGCAAATCACATGTCTCACCAAGGAATTTACGTATATATATTTTAAATATATACAATGTGTATATTTTAAAATTCTTAAAACTCAACAGTATGAAAACAAATAACCAAATTTCAAAATAAGCAAAAGACTTCTAAGACACTTCACCAAAAGGATATGTGCATGGCAAATAAATACCTGAAAATGTATTCAACACCATTAGCCATTAATGAAATGCCAATGGAAACAATGATGAGATACCACCATATACCTATTAAAATAGTTTTAAAATAGTTAAAATACAGATACCAGCATGAGTTGGTAAGGATGTGGAGCAACTGGAACTCTCAGACACTGGTGATGAGAATGTAAAATGGTATAGCCACTTATTTTTAATCTAATTTTTTTTATTGTTGACACTATTGCAAATGTCCCCCATTCTCCTTCTCCCCCTCTCATAGTCCTCTCCACATTATTGTCTGTGTCCATGGCCTATGCATACATGATTTTTAGCTAATCCCTTCACTTTCCTTTATCCAGTCCCCTCTGATATATGTCACTCTGTTCTATGTATCATACCTCTGGTTCTATTTTGTCAGTTTATTTTGTTCATTAGATTCCACATATTAATGAAATCATATGGTATTTGTTTTTCTCTGACTGGCTTATTTTTCTTAGCACAATAATCTCCGGGTCCATCCATGCCATCACAAAGGATAAGAAGTTTTTTGTTGTGTTTGCCTTTTTATAGCCACTTAGTATTCCAATGTACCACAGCTTTTTTATCCACTCATCTACTGATGAGCACTTGGGCTGTTTCCAGATCTTGACTATTGTAAATAACACTATGAGCATAGGGGTGCATATTATTTCTGATTGGTGTTTCAGGACTCTTAGGCTGTATACCCAAAAGTGGAATTGCTGGGTCAAACAGTAGTTCCATTTTTAATTTCTGGGATAAACTCCAAACAATTTTTCACAGTGGTTGCACCAGTCTGCATTCCCACCAACAGTGCTCAAGGGTGCCCTTTTCTCCACATCCTCACCAGCACTTATTGACAGTAGCCATTCTGACAGGTATGAGGTGATACCTCATTGTAGCTTTAATTTACATTTCTCTGATGATTAGAGACCTTGAACATTTTTCATATATCTACTGGATACAGCCACTCTGAATTCAGTTTCTTATAAAGTTAAATATGTAGTTACAATATGCCCAGCAATCCCCCTTACCCTAGAGAAATAAAAACTTACATTCAAATAAAAATCTATACATGAATGTTTACAGTAGTTCTAGTCATACGGCCAAAAACTGAAACAACTCAAATGTCCTTCAGGGGTGACAGAACAACAAGCTGCAGTACATCCATATAACATAAAGCTACTCAGCAATCTTGGCTGACTCTCAAAGACATTCTGAGTGAAAGAATCCTGGATCAGATGCTTACATAATATCTGATTCAATGTATACAACCTCAAAAAGATAAAACATAGTGACACAGAACAATGCAGTGATTGCCAAGGCTTAGAAATGGGGAGGAACGGTGTGACTATAGTTATCAAGAGGTAATTTTTTGAGGTGTTAGAACTGTTCTGTATCCCAATTATGGTAGAGGTCACACAAATAATCACATGGTAACATTAATGGAACTAACAACAACAACACAAAGAAAGTCTATTTCATTGTATGTAAAATGTGAAATTAAAAAGCGAAATAAGATGCTCAGGCCCATGCCTAAACTTAGCGAATCAGAAACTCCAGTAATGTGATGACACTAGCTACATTTTTAAAATGCTCAACAGATGCTCTTGGTATATAGCCAAGAATAGGAACTGTTGTTCTCCTTTCATTTGATTTCTCCATTCCTTCTGCTACTTCTTTAGGTCAGGTCCTCAAATCTCACCAGGCCTACTGACTCCTCATCTCCATTCTTCAGCTCTATTATAATTAGTGCCAGAGTGACCTTGACAGGATAATGTTCAAGTTCTTCGGCAAGGAATACAAGACCCTCTAAAATGTGACCCCTACCACTTTTTCATCTCCATGCTGTTCCTTGCATTCCACACACTCCATGATTAACACACACACACACACACACACACAACCCCCCCACACACACACACAAAAAAAAAACAAAACCCAATGATAAAGCACTCTAAATCCAGAAAACTGATCTGCTATTTCACACGTGTGGGCTTTTGTCCAAAGTATATCCTCTGGCTGGAGTTTCAATTCCCACACCATTAGCTTTGCATGTACTTTTCAAGACTGCTTCAGGAACGTTTTTTGTCACTTCCAACCAAAAATCTTTCAGTGGTTTTGTTCATGCTCACCATCACCTATAAAACTGTCCAAAAGCCCGTATCCTACCATCCCGCCTCACACTTAAGATTCAAAATATCAATCGTCTGGGTAACTACCACACTTGATGTTTTTTTTCAGCTACTTATGCCTTAGCTAATGATGCCCTTCCCTCCCCAGAATACTCTTCCTACCAATCTTTTCCTGGCGCATACCCTTCTGGAATAAACAGCTGTCATTTCTAAAAAGTCTTCCCCTATACTTCCAGGATAAGATAATTACACTTTTCTGTTCCCATAACCTCGTCTGGTTAGCACTACAACAATACTTATTATACAATGTCATTTCTTTCAATTGCTCCTTAACAGCAAAGGCTATCCTCTCTAGCATTATATTCCTCGGGCTTACCATAAAATCCAGAACAAATAGGTACTTAAAAAGGTTTTCTTGAAGAAAGCAATTAATGAGAGTAAATTTACTGGGCACTTAATGTACATGTCCATTTCTCCAAAAGGACCTACGTGACTGTTTGCTGATGACACCTAAACCTTTACCTATAGCTTAGTTCTCTCTTCTCCACCACCTTAAGCTTTTGCCATGTTATAAACAACTGCCAACTAAACTAAACATATTTACTTAGATGTCCCACATGCACCTCAAAATCAATTTAAACATAACTGATTCCATTTTCTTCCTCAATTCTTCTCAAATATGCTCATTTCCTTGCACAACCATTTTTGGTGAATGGATTAACAACTTAAAATTACCCATTAGATAAACCTCAGAATCATCCTCAAATACCTTCCTTTCCCTCATTTCTCACATCAATAACAGTTAGGAAGTCCTCTTAACTTACCGAGATCTAATCTATCTGTCCTGGGTCTTGTTTTCAAGCCCTTGCTTCTTCAAAGCTGGGATATGGCAACAGTTTATTAATACAACATTTTACTTCCTACAGTGTTATTTTTCATAATGCCAACAGTGATCTTTCTGAAATGCAACATCATCATTCCATTCCTTAACTTAGTGCCCTACTGTCTGTAAGAAAAAGTCTAGAGGAGATTTGAAGATGGTGGCGTAGGTAAATGCCTGTACTCGCTGCCTCTCACAACCACATCAAAATTACAATTAAAATAAAGAACCATCATCCAGAACTGCTGGAAAGCTGGCTGAATGAAGTCCTACAACTAGAGAAGTAAAGAAGAAACCACACTGAGACTGGTGGGAGGTGAAGAGGCAGGGAACAGGCTGGTCCTGCACTCATGTGTGCTGCTTTCTTAATTGGGAGGGAGATGTCTCTGTGGAGGCTGCCCACAGGAGTGGGACTTTGGTGCTCTCAGAGTCTGCCTCACACCAGATCCCCAGCCCAGGGTTCCAAATCTGGGGAAAGACTTCCCTACAGGCAGTAAGAACCACAGGCAGTGACACAGAGGCTGCTGGAGACTATGCTGTTCCTTTTAAAAGGACAGCACCACAAACTGAACTTATAAGGTCCTGCTTCCCCTGGGCAAGGCTCTGGGAACAGACACATAGGAGGAGGAACTGGATTGTTTGGCATCAGGGCAGGAACTCAGGGGCGGCTTTTTCCCAGACAGAAGTGCTTGCAGGGATCATTGTTTCTATGCTGGGACCTCCCGGGCCACAGGGCTGATTGGCAGCCATCTGTTTGCTCCGCCCTGGTGATTCTCCAAGATCCCACCTCATCCAATTTACAACTCCACCCAAACTGTGTGCAGTGGCTTTTGAATAGGAGTGGCCTGTCCTTGCTCAGGATAAAGTCTCTCCAACAAGCTGCAGCTGGGTCAAGGAGCCCCCAACTCTATCAATAAAAGGCCTAAGACTCAACACCAGCACCAGTCTGCCTTGCTTCATAAACTGGGCCTTATCTGGGCACTTCCAAATCCAATACAAAAAGGGGGAATCTGCAGATCTCTCTGTGTCTCCTGCTGGGTGGCCTCAGGCAGTGCCTGACTGCACCTCCCTGGAGACCCAAGAGCCAGTGTACCCAGTGGTCAGTGTCAGACCATACCAGATTATAACTCTCTACATCCCTAAGTAACACACTCAAGGGGCAGACTCTGTGAGTACCAAAGCCCCACTGAAGCAAGTCCTACTCCATAGGGGTGTCTCCCCCACAGCAGCAGTCCCACTGTAGTCACAGCTGGTCCCCACAGCCAATTGGCCTGTGAGAACCAGCTTCGACTGACACCAACAGCAATCAAGTCTCAACTACAACAAGACTGTGATCACAGCCCTGTGGTGCAGGGTTGAGCTCCCAAAGTGGTGCACCTTGAGCTCCCAGCTCAGGTACGATGTTGAGGGCAAGAAAGCACTTTTCAGAAATCAAGGACACCACCAACATATGGATAACTAATGTTTAATATTCCCAAAGGTGATTTGCATTTAAAAATATATTTATTTACATATGCAAATAAATACTGAATTGGTATAAGGAAGACTTTTGAGGAGAAAATTTTCAATGAGTGAAGAAGACAAAGAAAGCACTTCATCTAATTCAAAATTAACTAAGCTATAGTCAAGTTATAATGGAATGAGCACATATTTTGGCTCACTGTGAAAATAACATAACTCACAGTATTTTATTTTGTGATTCAAATAAATTATACAAAAAAATAGTTGATAAATGTCAGGTTCTATGTAATTGAAAAGACTTGGTATCAAAATCTAGAAAGGATGTAGACCAAGAATTTGTAAGACAAGTCTATACCAATTAACATTACTGGACTTTCTAAATACATCAAGAAAACTTGTATTCTTCAATTTTTCATACCATATGGATATACATGGTGACGAAATCTTCTGAACCTAAATACATTTGTTTGCTTAGGTTTCCTTTTAAATGAAAACTAAGGCTTTCTTTGTGTTTTGCAATATACAGCAATCTCTGAGGTTCTCTCAAAAAGACTTTTTAAGTTTTCGATAATACTTAAATAGATGACCAGAGACATAAATTGTAAATATTTCCTACTCAAAAGCCTTGTTGAGACCAGTTAATTATTTTTTCCCATTGTGAGAAATCAAAATAAGAAAGAGCATGGGAGTATATCTGAAAAACAAAACAATTTCTTTTCTATTACCACAAACTAATGAAGTAATGAAGCCCATAGTACAATCAAGTTCTGATAATCAGGTGTACTTTAAGCAATACTAAAGACATTGAAAGTGTTCCTGTTGTTCACTAAGAGGCTAACTTGTTGGTAAATAAATGTGACTACCTTTCAATCATATATATTTGATGTCAGCATTCTTATTTCTTGGTTTTATTTTCTATTTAATCAGAAGCCCACTGCTTATCTTTGTGGAGGTATTTTTTCTCTTACCAAAATTTAAATACCAGAGTCTTGGGAAAGAAAATAGATAATATTTCTGCATTAAAGTTATTTAGAAGCATTTAGACTCTTCAGTGACAAACTTAAGACAATCTGATGAACATGTTATTGTACTTCCATCACAAAACAATGAAACATGTCTCTCGATATATTTTTCAAAATATTCTTGTATTTGCAACACTTTTTCTATGAATACCTATACTTATTTGTTCTAAAAAATACTACTATATCCCTGGCTGGCATGGTTCTGATTCAGGGTCAGGGCAAATATACAGGTTTTGGATTCCATGCAGGTGTGTGCTGGAGGCAACCAATCAGTGTTTCTTTCACACTGAGGTCCGTCCCTCTCTCCCTCTTCTATCCTCTCTCTCTATATAAAATCTGCTTTTCCACTCAGTGCTTTGTAGTATTCCACTGCATGGACATACTACTATTTATTTAACCAATCTCACATTGTTGATGACTTTCAACTTTTAACAATTATAAAGAACATGATGAATAAACTTGTACATATTTATCTTCACAACATGTCTAATTATTTTCTAACAATTATTTAGAATTTTTTTAATTATTTAAATTATTTAGAATTCAAAGGGAAGGAGAGAAAGGAATGAATAAATGAAGGAGACAGAAGGAAAGAAAGAAAAAAGAGAAAAACAATAGAAAGAGGTGGGATATGAAAAATTTTTAAAAGATGTAAAACACTATGTCTGAGATTATTAGAGTTGCCATTCTATCATTTTAAACAAATTCCTATTACTTAAGTTTACTTAAGCTGAAACTCTTCCTTGCAATCTTAAACTAAACTCTCAACTGCTTTAATATATGTCCTTATGACTCAAGAATGTCTTCATTTATGTATCCAATGCTATAGAGATTCTGAGAGTTTGAAAAGGAGAAGGGGAAGAGAGTTTTAAGACAGCATACTTTGGCAGATTCATTAACTTTTAAGGGCAGCATATACTACATATCACTATCAAAAGTAATTTTTCTTCTTATTTGCCTTCAATAGTTTTCTCTAATAGCCATAAAAATGGAGGCTATGGTGGGAACAGAGAGAATAAAAATACTTTCACTTCATTTATATAAACACACATCATTCATCATCGCATTTAGAAAAATATACATTCTCATAATGTAGGTTTAATTTCTGTATATGTATCTTCCAGCAAAATAGCTCTAGATACAGAGTTAGTATTCACTATAAGCCTCCCATGTCTAATCATTATAAAATACTATTTTGGATACGTGTATATATTTCAAAAGCTTAATTATTAACTATTAATTGTTAAGATAACTTTTATCAAACATGCTACACCTTATTTCTATCCTTCACTATTACTAGAAGATGCATGTAATTCCATTTTCACTTCTAAAGATAAAAGCACATTAGAAATTACAATGCATTAAACACACTATCAAATATCACATAAGAATTTACAGTTAGGGGTAGAAGTATGAGGACCCAACAAAATAATCAAATTCTTCCCAACTGTAACACTTTTATCTGATACATAAAAATGAAAGATAAGAAATGCTGATTAAGTATTATGTTAACAAAAAGTTAAGAGTAAGCATTAAAAAACATAAGAGAAAATACTAAAATTTGGGAAAAAATTAAGCAACATTATAAAAAAAATAAATAAGGGGCAATGAGGACTAATCAATCCTATCAGATACCATACTGGCACTATGCCATTATGATTAAGAATGACAGAATAAGATGTGATAAATGCTTTTTAACTTACTTAGTAATTACTTTTCAACACTATTAATTTAAAGGAAGAAAATGAATTTATTCAATATGTACCTCATCTTATACCCTCATTAGTCTCGTGGAAAACACGAAAATCTCAAAATTTATGGAAAACAAAAGTATACCTGTCTTAACTATTAAAAAGAGGTTTTATGTCTATTTTCTACTTTTAAAACAGAAAAAAAACTGTAAAGGTGAAAAGGAATGGTTACATAAAAACAAATCAAAACCAATACATCTAAAGATGGAAAATACCCTGTCATGTTTTCCTCAGTACTCTACTGTACATTGCACCCAGCATAGGTAGAATTTATTTATGGCAAATATGTCTAAGGAACAAAAGCCATAAATGACCATATTCTAATCCAGTAAGCTCAATCTTAAAGTTTTAAAAAAATAATCCTGCATAAACACTCAATGAATTTTGCAGAGATTGATAAAAAAAAAATACAAGAAAATCTATGCAGCTAAATTTAAATGCTCCCCAAATCAAAAACATTTAAACAAATTACACATTTAAAAATTATTAACATGCTAGGTAGGAAGACAACAGGTATATAGAAAATGCACATGAAATAATAGAAGTCTTATTTGTAATTTCCCATGACATTTTAACAAGATTTTTATTTCAATTTTTAAAATGATTTGAAAATGCTACAAAAAATTAAGATAAAAAGCGGGAGTTTTTATTTTATTTTAAAATATTTTTTGTTTAAAGTATTATATATAGTAGTATTTATATTCTTTTTTTCCCCATTGACCTTTCCCCAGCCTCCCCTAACCCGTCGCATACCCTCATCCCATCCCCCAACGTCTTGTGTCTATTGGTGTGCTTATATGCATGCCTACAAGTCCTTTGGTTGATCTATTTCCCTCCCTCCCCAACACTCCCCAGCCTTCCTGCAGTAATTTGACAGTCTGTTGAGTGAGTTACTGCCTCTGTAACTTTTTATTCATCAGGTTATAATGTTCTTTATTTTCCATAAATGAGTGAGATCATGTGGTATTTTTCTTTCATTGCCTGGCTTATTTCACTTAATGCTCTTCAGGTCCATCCATGCTGCTGCAAATGGTAACAATTCCTTCTTTTTTTATAGCAGTGAAGTATTCCATTGTACAGATGTACCACAGTTTTCTAATCCACTCATCTGCTGATGGGCATTTAGGCTGTTTCCAAATCTTAGCTATGGTGAATTGTGCTGCTATGAACATAGGGGTGCATATATCCTTTCTGATTGGTGTTTCTAGGGACATATTCCTAGAAGTGGGATAACTGGGTCAAATGGAAGGCATGAACATACAATGGAGTCAAGACATTCTCTTCAATAAATGGTGGTGGGAAAATTGGTCAGATACATGCAAAAAAATGAAACTAGACCAACTTACACCATACGCAAAAATAAACTCAAAATGGATACAGGACTTAAACACAAGACGGGGAACCATAAAAATACTAGAGGAATCCACAGGTAGCAAAATCTCAGACTTATGCCGAAGCAATTTCTTCACCAATACTGCTCCTAGGGCAATGGAAGCTAAAGAGAAAATAAACAAATGGGACTACATCAAAATAAAAAGTTTTGCACAGCAAAAGAAACCATCAACAAAATAATAAGAAAGCCCACTGTATGGAAGAACGTATTTGCAAATGTTATCACTGATAAAGGTTTAATCCCCAACATCTACAGGGAACTTATACAACTTAATAAAAGGAAGATAAAAAATCCAATAAAAAATGGGCATCGGACCTACACAGAATCTTTTCAAAAGAAAACAGAAGGTCAAAAGACACCTGAAAACATGCTCAAAGTCACTAATAGTCCGAGAAATGCAAATCAAAACGATAATGCGGTACCATCTCACTCCCGTCAGAATGGCTATCATCAACAAATCAACAAATGACAAGTGCTGGTGAGGATGCAGAGAAAAAGGAATCCTCGTGCACTGCTGGTGGGAATGCAGACTGGTGCAGCCACTGTGGAGAACAGTATGGAGTTTTCTCAAAAATCTAGAAATGGAGCTCCCAAAAATGCGAGAGTTTTAAAATATGTTTTTATTGATGAGGGAGCGGGAGTGGGAAATTGATATGAGAAACATCGATCAGGACCAAACCCACAACAGGGGTGCGTGCCCTGACCTGGAATGGTACAGGCGACTTTTCTGTGCATAGGACCCACGCTAGCCAAAGCACAAGCAACAGTATTTTTGAAATGTTAGGAATTCAAGTACAATAAAAGTCAGCCTGTACAGATTCCTTGGGAAAGTTACAGGACAGTTGAATTTACAAATGGCTTAAATTATTAAAATTTTACTTTATTTTTAAAAAATATTTGTTAATCCTCCTTACCTGAGGATATTTTTTCCATTGTTTTTCAGAGAGTGGAAGGGGGAAGAGGGAGAGAAGGGGAAGGAGGGAGAGAGAAGGAAAGGGAGGAGAGAGAGAAACATGGATAAAGAGAGACATGGATAAAGAGAGACATGGATTAGTTGCCTCCTGCAAGTGCCCTGACCTGGGGCAGTAAGCAAAAAGATTTATTAATAGCCGCTCTGATAGGTGTGAGGTGATCTCTCATTGTGATATTAATTTGCATTTCTCTGATAATTAGTGACCTTGAGCATCTTTTCACATGTCTAGTGATGATCTGTATGTCCTCTTTGGAGAAGTATCTATTCAAATGCTTTGCCCATTTTTTCAAATGGATTTTTTGGCATTGAATTGTATAAATTCTTTATAAATTTTGGATATTAACCCCTTATCAGATGTGTCATTGGTGAGTATGTTCTCCCATTCAGTGGATTGTCTTTTCATTTTGAAGACGGTTTCCTTTGCTGTGCAAAAATTTTTTAGTTTGATGTAGTCCCATTTGCTTATTTTTATTTACTTTGTCAAAGAAGATATATCAGAAAAAACACGGCTATAAGAAACATCTGAGATTTTACTGCTTATGGTTTCTTCTAAGCATTTTATGTTTTCAAGCCCAACATTTAAGTTTTTAATTTAGTTTGTGTTTATTCTTGCATATGGTGTAAGAAGGTGGTCTAGCTTTTTTTGGTTTTTTGGCATCTACCCAATTTTCCCAACATCATTTATTCAATTGACTATCTTTACCCAAATTGTATGTTTTTGTCTCCTTTGCCACGTAGTAACTGACCATAAAGACATAGGTTTTATTTCTGGGCTCACTATTCTGTTCCATTGATCTCTGTGTCTATTTTTATGCCAACCCCATGCTTTTTTATGACGACAGCCTTATACTATAGTTTGATACCAGGAAGCATGAGTCCTCCAACTTCATTCTTCTTTCTCAAGACTCCTGTGGCTATTCTGGGTCTTTTGTGATTCCATTTAAATTTTGGGAATGTCTGCTCTAGTTCTGTGAAATATGCCATAGGTATCTTGATAGGAATTGTGTTGAATCTATAGATTGCTTTGGGTTGTATGGACATTTTAATGATTTTAATTCTTCCTATCCCTGAGCACGGTATATACGTCCACTTATTTGTAGCATTAATTAATTCTTCACTGTCTTATAATTTTCTGAGTACAGGCCTTTTACATCCTTGGTTAAATTTATTCTTAAGTATTTTTATTTGACGCAACTGAAAATGGGACTGTTTTCTTAGTTTCCCTTTCTGAGAGTTCATTATTGGTGTAAAAATGCAACTGACTTCTGGATATTTACTTTATATCCTGCTACAGTAAAACCTTGATATAATGGACTAATTCGGGTGAAGGGTGTCCATTTAAGGCTGAACATCCATTATATAATAAAGTAGGTTTCCCAAATGCATGTTAAAAAAACTGACAAAGTAGCTTACCAGTTTTTACTTAAGTAGACATATCTGTGTAATTAAATATGCATGAAAAGTTTAATTTCATAGAGAAGTTTTCTATATGTATTATAGTAATTTTAAATTTATACTGAGTAGGTCTAATAAATGCATGCATACACCAGTCACCTTGAGCAAACAAATGCACATCACTGGGGCGTGCTTAGCACACATGTTAAAACTGCTGCAGAAAGTCATGTCACATGACAACAGAACCAATTACCTTGAGATGTCCTGTGATCACATGCTAATCATACATGGAACATTGTTTACGAGAGGTTACTCAAGGATTTAAATATGTAGACTATAATTGTAGATATGTAATACTTGTTTATGTCAGCAAAATTACTATAGTGTTTTCCCCCAACATATGGCCTAATTATAGTGTTTTTTTCCCCCAACATACGGTACTAAAATTTGTTTAAAATAACAATTTGTGAATTAACAAAAAATAATCTAATAACCTAATTACAAGTAAATTTTGGTTAGAAGCATTTTAAAATTGACAGGGTGTTAATTATCACATATGACGTACGGACCGGAAATTTTGTCCGTTAAATCTGAAGTCCGTTAAATCGAGGGTTTACTGTATTTTGCTGAATTCATTTATCAGTTCTCATAGTTTCTTGGTGGAATCTTAGGGTTCTCTATATACAGTATCGTATTACCTGCAAATTATGAGTTTTACTCCTTCCTTTCCAATTTAAATGCCTTTTATTTCTTCTTCATGTCTGACCACTGTGGCTAGTTAGGACTTCCAGTACAATGTTGAATAAGAATGGGGCAAGTGGATCTCCCATGGGGAGCGGGGAGCACCAGTCAGGTTCATGGGTAAATGAGGGAATAGACCCTGCCCCAAACCCATACAACTCAGTCACAGACACCCATAAGTCTTCCCAGGCCTCTACAGCTTGGCCCAGACAACTGACTCCTCAGCAGAGCAAAAGCTCTGAAGGGCTGTGCTAACAGGGAATCCAGAGTATGGGGCTATTGCATTCTCCTGGCTAATGCTGCAAGGAAGGGAGTGCTCCATCCAAAAAAAATTGCATCATGGTGTGGAAGAGTGACTCAGCACAGGTGTCCTGGCAGCTGTTCCTTCAGCTCGCTCCCCAGGCCACAATCTCAGCCTCTCTTCAAGGGACTCTATTCTGATCCACCCTCTTTCCTTCAGAGCCCAGGATGAGTAGCTGCAACAAGATTTTATGCTTTGGCCCTTTAAAAGGGAGCATGTGTCTCTAGCAGACTCCAGTCTCTTCATGAGGACCAAATCCCTGCTGATTTTCAGTCAGATATGGGTATGTCTTCCTGGCTCAGCCTGGAGACCCCACGCTTCTCCTGGGGAACCTTTAAGGCAGCTGAGATCTGTCTCCAGAAGAATTTCAACCCCGTGAGAGTGGGGCCAGCCCTCTTTGCGTATCGCCCTTCCTACCAGTCTCGATGTGGCTTCTTCTATAAATCCTTGGTTATAAGACTTTTCAGCTAGTCTTCAGTTGGTTATTCAGGTAGACAGCTCTGTATTTTAGCTGTAATTCCAGTTTGGTCCTGGGAAGAGCTGAGTATAACGGGTATCTACTCCACCACTAGCGTGGATCATCTGCCCTTTCTCTTTTCTTAACAGTGATTTTCTTTCTATGGAAACCCTTCTTCCCCTTTTTGTAATTTACTTGTAAACAGTGTTGTGAATAAGGGTGCAGGTTAGAATGGCTGCATTTAGTCAACTCTGCCAAACAAGCTGTAAACCTCAGTTTCCTCTTTTGCAAAATGCAGATTAATAGCACCTAAGTATACAGGGTTGTTTTAAGGACTAACTGAAATAAAGCCAAGAAAGTATTTCACTAGCACAGAGAATTTGGCATACAGTAAAAACTAAATAAATGCTAGAAAACTTCCTCCTACTATTGCGTTTAGTAATAGATCAATTTTTTTTTGAAGAATACATCTGTTTGTGTATGTGTATGTGTATATGTGTAGAATAAAGTCTGGAAAAAATACCTGAGAAAGACAATAATGTCCCAATGAAATAACACTTCATATCAGCCAAGATGGCTAAAATAAAAAAGACAGAGTGTAACAATGTTGCCTGGCAAGGAAGTATGGAAAATCTTAATATATTGCTGGTGGGAATGTAAAATGTGCAGCCACTTTGAAAAATAACTGAGTTTTTTAAAAATTCCATTCCTAGGTGCCTATACAAAAGAGATAAAAATTTAGGTCCACATAAAGACTTACGCACAAACATTTATAGTGGCATTATTCATTCAGCCCAAATGTCCATCAACTGGTGAATAAACAAGGAAAATGTGGTATCTCCATTCTACGGAATACTATCTATCTTACTTAATAGATAAACATGTAAATTGACCGTACCTCCGCCACACCACCAGCCAATCAGGAGTGATATGCAAATTAATCCAACAAAGATGCCAGTTAATTTGCATACACAAGTGCCAAGTGCCTGGGGTTGGAAGATTGCATCATTGCCATGGTGATGATGCAGGCATTCTACCCCACCCCAGGTCTCTCAGGGCTTCTGGGCAGCATGGAAAGATGGAGCTGGAGCAGAAAGAGTTGGCTCTAGGGCCTGAGTGGAAAGGCAATGCAGCAGCCAGGGAAAGGAAAGCCCACTCTAGCATAAAGTGAAGTGCATTGGGCTTCTAGTCCTATCTAATAAAAGAATAATACACAAATTGACTGTACCTCTGATCAAGCCACACCCACAAGCCATTCAGGAACGATATGCAAATTAACACCCAACCAAGATGGCTGCTGCCTAAGGCTGGAAAAAGCCTCTTGGCAAGGCTTTTTCCGGCCTTGGGCAGCCAGGGGGCTGGGGCGGAGCTAGCCAGTGAGATTGGCCCCATGGCAGGGCGATCACTGAGTTCCCAAGGCCGGAAAAACCTCTTACCAAAAGGCTTTTTCTAGCCTTGGGCAGGACCAGGGGCTGGGGCGGAGCCAGACAGCCAGCAAGATCAGCCCCATGGCAGGGCGATTGCTGGGTTCCCAAGGCTGGAAAAAGCCCCCGGGCAGGCTGACGCCAGGGAAGAGCCAACCTACGATTGGCTCCATGGCAACAGCAGGCGGGGGTTCCCTGGCTGAGGTCCCCTGCCCAAGGATGAAAGCCTCAGCCAGAGGCATTTGGCCTTGGGCCAGGGGTGAGCCATCAGTAGGACAGGATATCCCCGAGGGCTCCCAGTATGTGAGAGGGGGCAGGTTGGGCTGAGAGACCAACTACCCCCAGTGCACAAATTTCATGCATGGGGCCCCTAATCTATCTATAAAGAGACAACATGCTACATGTCCAACCAGTTGCTAAGATGTGCACTGACCACCAGGGGGCAGATGCTCAATGCAGGAGCTGCCATGAATTGCACAGAGCAAAAGCACCACGGACCTGGCACCCACAATGCAACACTTGGCTTCCAAGTGGGACATAGGCTCCACCACCACCCAGAAGTTGACAACCCACCAAATTGCAGCCAATGCTGCTGAGACCCCTATGGGCACAAAATACAGCCCATAGCCAGCCCAGGCCGAAAACAGTAACTGTGGGTGCTGGGTAATGTCACGTAGCAACACCTGGCATCCTCTCCCTAGTGACAACTACCATATTTTCTGGCATATGAGTTTTTAACCCAGGAAAATTTTCTCAAAAGTTGGGGGGTGTCTTATACGCCAGGTGTAAAAATACTGTAGCTTGCAGTTATGATGGGCATTGCTAACTCACCAGGGACTTGCCTGGCACTTGCTCTCTATTGTTTGTTATCTTCCTCCTATCATCATCAGTTCCAATTATCTTATACGCCGGAAAATACAGTATTCTTGCAGTTTCTTCAGCCCAGGAACATGACTTGCTTTATAGCTGGGTGCAAACATTTTACACTTTAACCAAATGTCTGTGAAGCATTTTCCTGTGCCTCATCTCATTTGATCCTCACAAATTCCTGGAGACTCAGTGGAATCCTATTTTCTTTCATCAGCCAGAAAATGGAGATTTAGCAAGTTTAGAAACTTGACTCAACTGAAAAGAAATGGCAGACCTTGAAAATGACTTCAGATTTTCTCACTGCATAGAATATAGTCAAACAGTGCTGCAGTTAAATATTTTATACACAATATGTATAAAGCTCTTGCTGGCGCCAATTGCACACGTTTCAATCTGTCATTGTTGATTGTAAATTTGGTTGACACTTCTATTACAGAGAAGGGGCGAATAGCAATGCTATCTAATAACAGAGTAACATGCAAATTAACCAACCTCTGCTATACCCACAAGCCACACCCACCAGCCAGTCAGGAGTGAGTATGAAAATGAACCCCAACAAAGATGGCTGTGGCCACTGAGAGAGAGCAGGAGGAAGGTTTAGGTTTCTCCAGTGATGAAGGAAGCCAAGCTTTCCACACACCCTGGCCAGCCCAGGCCTCCACTCAATGCTACAAAGTTTCAATTATAGAATACTAGAGGCCCTGTGCATGAAATTCATGCATTGGGGGGGGGGGGAGGAGGGAGGGGATGTCCCTTAGCCCAGCCTGCACCCTCTACAATCTGGGATCCCGGTAGGATCAGGCCTAAACGGGCAGTCAGACATCCTTCTCACAATCCAGGACTGCTGGCTCCAAACTGCTCACCTGCCTGCCCTGATTGCCCCTAACCGCTTCTGCCTGCCAGCCTGATCACCCCCTAACCACTACCCTGCCAGCCTAATTGATGTCTAACTGCTCCCCTGCCAGCCTATTTGCCCCCAACTTCCCTTCTCTGCTGGCCTAGTCACCCCTAACTGCCCTCCCCTGCAGGTTTGATCACCCCCAACTGCCCTCCCTTGCAGGCCTGGTCCCTCCCAACTGCCCTCCCCTGCTGGCCTGATCACCCACAACTGCCCTCCTTTGCAGGGCTTGGAACCTCCCAACAGCCCTCCCCTGCTGCCCATCTTGTGGTGGCCATCTTGTGTCCACATGGGGGCAGGATCTTTGAACACATGGGGGCAGCCCTCTTGTGCTGGAGTGATGGTCAATCTGCATATTACTCTTTTATTAGATAGGATAGAGGCCTGGTGCATGGGTGGGGACTGGCTGGTTTGCCCTGAAGAGTGTCCCCTTGGGGCGAGGGGCAGCCTGGGTGAAGGGCCTGTGATGGTTTGCAGGCCGGCCACGCCCCCCAGCGATCCAAGCAGAGGCCCTGGGATCTGCGATTTTTTTTACAATTGAAACTTTGTAGCCTAGAGTGGAGGCCTAAGCCATCAGCAGGCGGAAAGCTTGGCTTCCTCTGTTTCCAGGGAAACCCAAGCCTCTGTTCTCTCCAGCTCAGTGGTTGTAGCCATTTCTGTATCTTTTATAACTGACACTTTGTAGCACTGAGTGGAGGCCTAGGCAGGCGGAAAGCTTGGCTTCCTCTGTTGCCGAGGAAACCCAAGCCTTCCTCTTGCTCTCAGTGGTAGAAGCCATCTTGGTTGGGGTTTATTTGCATAATATGCTCCTGATTGGCTGGTGGGCATGGCTGTGGGCATGCTTGTGGGTGTAGTGAAGGTAAGGTCAAATTTGCATATTATTCTATTACTAGACAGGATAAGTAAATTCCAACAAAAGTGGCAGCAGCCATGGAGCTGGAGAGGACAGGAGGCTAGGGTTGCCTCCAGCAGTGGAGGAAGCCAAGCTTTCCGCAGTCCCAGTCTACCTTGACCTCCACTTAAAGCTACAACGTTTCAATTATAGAAGATAAGTAAATACCAACAGAAATGGCCGTGGCCACAAAGCGTGCAGGAGGCTTGGCTCTGTTCCAGGCTACAAAGTTTCAATTGTAGAAGATAAATAAATCCCATATACCAGGGCCTTTGCTTGGGTCACCAGGGGACATGTGCTGGCCTGCAAATCACCACAGGCCCCTCACCCAGGCTGCCCCATGCCTCAAGGGAACCCTCACCCTGATCCGGGAACCCTTCAGGGCCAACAGCTGGCCCCCACCCATGCACCAGGCCTCTATCCTATCTAATAAAAGAATAATATGCAGATTGACCATCACTCCAACACAAAAGATGGCTGCCCCCACGTGGACACAAGATGGCCACCATAAGATGGCCAGCAGGGGAGGGTAGTGGGAGGGACCAGGCCTGCAAGGGAGAGCAGTTGGGGGTAATCAAGCCTTCAGGGGAGGGCAGTTAGGGGTGACCAGGCTGGCAGAGGAGGGAAGTTGAGGGTGACCGGGCCTGCAGGGAAGGGCAGTTGGAGGGAACCCAGGCCTCAGGGGAGAATAGTTGGGGGGGGGGGAGGGAGAACCAGGCCTGCAGGGGAGGGCAGTTGGGGGTGACCAGGCCTGCAGGGGAGAATAGTTGGGGGGGGGGGAGTCCAGGCCTGCAGGGGAGGACAGTAGGAAGGTATCAGACATGCTGAGAGGGCAATTAGGGGCAAACAGGCTGGCAGGCAGAAGCTATTAGGGGCAATCAGGAAGGCAGGCAGATGAGCAGTTGGGAGCCAGCAGTCCTTGATTGTGAGAGGGATGTCCAACTGCCCATTTAGGCCCGATCCCACCGGACAGTCAGACATCCCTCGAGGGGTCCCAGATTGGAGAGGGTGCAGGCTGGGCTGAGGGATACCCCCACTCCCTTGCATGAATTTCATGCACCGGGCCTCTAGTATTAAAATATTTCTTTAATTAATTTCCTTAAATGTGCACGAATTTGTGCACCAGGCCACTAGTTTAGCAATAGAAAATGAAATACTAATGCATGAAACTTTACTTATGCTGAGTAAAAGAAACCAGACACAGAAAGCAACATATATATGACTGCATTTGTATGAAATGTCCACAAAAAGCAATCTAAACACAGAAAGTAGATTATTAGATGCATAGAATTACAGTGGCAAAGGGATTAACTGTAAATGGACACTAGGGAAGTTACTGGGGTGATAGAAATGTTCTAAAACTAGATTATGATGACAGCTGCATAACTCAATGAATTTAGTAAAAAATATTGCATTTAAGCCTCAGCCAGAGGGCTCAGTTGTTTGGAGCATTTCCCATACAACAAAAAGGTTGTGGGTTCAATTCTTGGTCAGGGCACATACTTAGGATGCAGGTTTGGGAGGCAACTGATTGATGTTTCTCTCTCACACTGATGTTTCTTTCTCTTTCCCTTCTCTCTAAAATAAATAAAAACATATCTGCAGAAGAGGATCACATATTATTACATTTTAAATGGGTAGATTTTATAATATGTAAATTATACTGCAATTAAGTTGTTTTTTTTTTTTTTAATAAAGTGTATAGTGTCATGGGTGATCTCTTTCTCCCAGTTTTTCTTTTGAAATGTTCTGGAAAAAAAGGAAAGTGGAACAAATTGATGTCTGTCTCCCCCTCCCCCTCTCTCAAAATTTTTAACAAAGTAAATAGACTGAGCAATGGCATGGGGACTCTCCTCTGAATCAAGTGTTTGGCCTTCATTCTATCTTTTTTGTCAGGTTATACTTTTATTATTTCATTTCTTGGCAAGGTCCAGGACAGATGAGGGTTATTAACAGTTGATTAAGTAAGGTCTCACTGTATACTTTTTCAGTTGCAAAGTTGAAAGAAAAAAATTAATTGTCCCACATGGAGTTTTCTATAGCTACTTCATAACATAGTATTTTAAAGACTGTTTTTCACTCTTTTCTGAATGAGAAGATAACATAGGCTACATAGATTAATGTAGTTATATCAAGTGTAAATTTAAGCAAAACAAAAATATCAAAAGTATAACACAAAAC
Source organism: Antrozous pallidus (assembly GCA_027563665.1). Classification (NCBI taxonomy): domain Eukaryota; kingdom Metazoa; phylum Chordata; class Mammalia; order Chiroptera; family Vespertilionidae; genus Antrozous; species Antrozous pallidus. Next base: position 38,899,897 of record CM050510.1, read on the forward strand.
TTTCACATATTTGGACCCAGGACTCATTTTTAAAGAAGTTTTTCAAGAGACTCATGCACCCTAAAGTCTCATAATAACTGCTTTTGAGAATTATGAAACAGACTAGACAAAGATAGCATTTGGTTGTTTAAACATATACAAGCACACTTTGTAGATATTACAGGTTTGGTTCTAGACCACCATGACGTAAAGTGAATTATTTCAATAAAGTGAGTCACACAACTATTTTGGTTTCCCAATGCATATGAAATTTATGTTTATGTACTGTAGTCTATTATGTGATCAACAGCATTATGTCTAAAACAAAACAAAAAAACCAATGCATACACCGTAATTAAAAAATACTGTTTTGCTAAAAAAATAAACCCGTGAACCTTCAGTTGGGCCTACAGCAACTCAATCTTTTTGGCACCATTAACTTACTTGATGCAGGGTTGCCACAAACCTTCAATTTGTTAAAACAAACAAACAACACAGTATTTGCTAAGTGCAATAAAGCAAAGCCTAGTAAAATTGTACATTCTGTAAATGTAAGCTCAAATAGATCATACTGGTTCTGAAAAGTTAGGATAAAAGGAACTTTTACTAGTTTTCTAGGGGTGCCTTAACAAATTAACTACAAACTTGGTGGCTTAAAACAACAGAAATTCTCTTAGTTCTGAAGGCCAGAGTCATGCTACTTCTAAGGCTCCAGAGGAGAATCCTTCCTTACCTCTTCTTCCTAATTTCAGGGGCCTCTTGGAGTTCCTTGGCTATGGCAGCATAACTAACCTCTGCCGGCACTTCCACATGGCCTTCTTTCATTTCTGTGCCTGTGTTCCTTCTTCTATTTATAAAGACTCCAGTCTTTGGAATTAGGACCCACCCTAAGTCCAAAATGATTTCACCCTGAGTTTCTTAGTAATTACATCTACAAAGAGCCTATCCTCACAAGGACCAGGCCAGTTGTGGACTGTAACTAAAACTATGTGAAAGATTGTTTTCGGTGGGAAAAAAACTCAAGAAAAAAACTCTGCCAACTAAAATTTGAATTACTTTGTGTATTCTCAATAGAAAATATCCTATCATATCACAATCAGGACATGCTATCATTAAAAAATTCTAAACTACATGTCGAGTTGGATGAAGATATTTTACTATATAAACTTACTTCCCAATGAATGCCCACTCCAACAACCCTGTATAGCTATAAGATTGTTGTCACACAACCAACCCATCAGCAAACCCTTTAACATACAATCCAAATGCAACCAATACTCATTCCCATCAACCAGCCTAGTCTAAATCACTACCACCTCTGGCCAATGTAAGCCTTTTAAAATGTGTATCTGCTATGTCACTCCCCTGTGCGGCTTCCATCAGGTACAGTAAATCCAGTCGCCCCCCTCTCATACCGCTGCTCTTCTCACTCTTCCCCAGCCACACAGGCCTCCTGTCATCCTGGAATGGACCAAGCCCTCCCTCATCTTCCTGCTCCCCTCTACTTCTGCTTCATCCAAGAATCATCTTCCTGCTCCCCTCTACTTCTGCTTCATCCAAGAATCAGAAAGGCTGAATCTCTTTCTTCTGTCACTTCTCTGATGAAATGTCACCTCACAGAAAGGCCTTTCCTGACTATCCTATCTAAAGTTGCATTGCAAGTCTTCTCCTTTTACCCCTCTGAACTATTATTTCTTCAGATGATAACAATGACAATATATATTAGTTAATTTTTTACTGTCAGCCTCAACCCACTAGAAAATAAGTTCCATTAAAGCACATTTGGTTCACTGCTATGAGCCCAGCAATGAAGCAGTTATCTGGCACATACTGTTCAGCTCAGCAAATACCTGAATGAAGAATATATCTAATTTTGAATGGCAACAGTAATTTATTCATATATTTTCCCTTTTCAAATAACTCCTCCTCTGTTTTGTAAAGAAAATGATAAATATTTCCCCCATCTATTTCCCATTTATAATATGCTTTTATTCTTCCTTGGAAAAAACAATTACCAACAGAAGTTTCTCTACAAGTTAAACATTACCAGGAGAGACAACCAGTTGTCTACCATAGATGGATGGGGAAGGAAGAGCTAGCAGGTTCAACACTTGTCTGCTCTTGATACCATTCTTTCCAACTGCTCCTTATCTCTGACTTTCTTCTCTTTCTCACCCTGTCAACACTGCTTTCCCAAAACATAGTAACACTTCTAGAGAATCCTTTTATCAGTAGTCAGGGTTGTTTTATCTCCTCTGCCTTTCTTTCCCTTGAACAGTGTCCAGTAGTGAATTCCAAGGAACAGTATTTCCTAGGGTGCTAAAAGATGCTGAAGAGGGTCAAATAAATTTAGCAAAGATTTCATTAAGCAACAATGAACAGCTTTCTTTCTTAAAACACTATTTAGAATCCGAACATTGTTAATGTGCACTGTAAATCTCCACAAAGGAGAGTATATACATTGTAATGAAAACTATTTTTTCAACTCCAACTTAATAGAATCTTCCTTTCATTCATAACACTCTTCTTTCCTAGCTATCTCAAAATTCTGCCAGCCTAACTTATTGAAAACAACTTTTATTTTAGATACCGAGGAAGGTTTAAAAGGAGTCTTACTAATGGATGTAAGTTGTAATTAAAATGTACAGTCTGCAGGGTATTATTTGGGAGTAAGTCATTTTAAATAGTGAAGAGTGATAAAAATTAATGAAATTACCAAAAGTAGTATAAAACTGGTCCACAAGCACTTAACTAATTTCTTCTCTATCCATATATCCTTTTATATCCCCACTAATTAAAATAAGGGTGGGACTAGACTGAAGCAACTTCTGTAATGCTTTAGTCTAAATGCTATATTTACATTTCTGGGGGTGACTTATAATTAGAAGTAAATCCTCATATCTCAGAAAAACTAAATCAGTGGGATCATTTTATAAAATGAACAACAACTTCACACTTTGATGAAAAAAGCACTTCCCTAATAATTCCTCCTTTTCTCTATCATTCTCCCATTATCTCTGCAAGGAATCTACCACCCCTTTTTGCTGCCCTAGTGTGCCTCCCTTGCCTCTAAAACCTTCTTCTGGTCACCTCTTTCCCTTCTATTCTGTATCAATTCTAGTTTCCAAACATGAACTTGTTCATCCTAATATCTGAAGAGTATTTTCAATAATATGATGCTAGAAGCAAAAGTTGAACTAGTCATAGCCCTAACATCAAAGAAACTCCTAACACTTAGAAACCTGACTAGAATATGGCTCATACGTACCCTCCTCCCCATGAGACAAACAATACTACCTTCAGGCTGGATCCCCCAACATCCTAAATTCTTTGAAACTAAAAATAGCTCAGCTGTTGTCTCATCTGCCAGCAGATGGCCAGACTATTTTTAATTCAGGATTCTAGAGAGCAGGAATGGAGCAGGCTAAGCTAGGGCAGCCTAGGAGACCTCACCCTGCAGAGTTCATTCAGTGAGCGCTACAGAGATGTAGTGGGCAGGTACCAAGAGAGGGCAACCTGGAGCTGTTCTTGGGCCTGTGGTTTTCACCCTGATTGCAACAATGTAGGTGTGAAGATTTCATTCTTTCATTTTTAAAAAATAAATTATTCCTTAAAATAAAGTCTGAACTGTAAGAAAATTTGATAAAACTTTAAAATAATTTGCATATCCTTTGACGCTTTCATTATTTTTCTTTTTGTGAAAATAAGTTCCTTTACTTAGTGTATTTGAGAATGGATTTTGTTTTAATGAGTAAAACCTCCCATAATCTACATAAAATTTCCTAAAAGCTATACTTTAACAAAAAAAGTTTTCTTAATATGCAATGAACTTTAATTTCATGAGTATTATTCAGAGTAAACCTTTTAAACTGGTCTTATATTAAAAGGTAACTGAGTTAATTTTGAACGCCAGTGCTCTGAAATCTAATCGTACACCAATAAAATGGTTTTTAAACACAAGAGGATTCAAAGTTCGACAGACTGTGTATTTCCTTGTTTACTAGCCATCTTCCTTCAGCTCTATGCTACTGCTCAATAAACATTTGGGAGGTGAGGCAAGATGAATGCAGGCAGGTGTATTTAAAAGGGATATAACAACACCCACCTCTGTACTTCCACCATCCAACTCCTACTTATCACAACCTAGAGATCAGGGATGACCAAATCAGGCCATTCCAGTTCACTTTTCCATCCTGCTTAATAGCCACACAGATTATCAAGAGACCAAAGTGAGCCTGGTACAGGTCTCAATACTGAAAAGAAAACGGGAGGTCTATAATAAGTTCCAGGGACTAAGTTCATTTGGGAATACCTTATTGCAAGACAGTCTACTTTTTGCAAAGATGAAATGGGTTATCATTTCATCAATTTATGTTTCGGTGATAAGGGTGACTAGAAGGGAAGAAACCAAGTTCACCAGGGATTAATCATTGTGAGGTTGCTCAATGAGTTTTGTAGGAGGCTAAATGTAACTGTTAAGAAATGTGAGAAAAAGCCTTACACATCTCAAGTGAAGAAAGTACTCTGGTGCCTCTCGCCTGCCTGGGTAGTCAGATTCCTCATAATAAGCTTCTACCAACTGTCTGGAAAGGTAAAAAAGTAAAAACTGGCAAAATCTGTAATGGATAATCCTGGTAAAGCTAGCACACTTACTACCAGTAGTTCCTAAGTCCAGAAATGGCAAGGACCAAACCACAAGCCTCCTGGAGATGTCAATCAAGAAGAGCAGGAATACTAACTGCACAAGTTAAAAGAATAGTGCACTCACATTCATGGTGCATTAGAGGAATGTAATATTATACACATTAAGTTCAATATCTATTCTAATTTTACAGAGATGGAAGTTAAGGCCCAGAGATTTGACTATTCTAAATGCAACATCACTGGGATAACCCAGAGTCCCAGATTCTATTGCTAGTGAGCTCTCCATTAAAACACACTTACTTATATTAGCATTTTGGAGAGGATGGGACAAAATTCCATTTCTTCAGTCTAATACTTATAATTCAGTGTAATAAAATATATATTCTAATATGGAAAATCTGGTCTCAAAAAACACACACTTTAATTTGAATCTCAAATGCTTTATCCTGCAAGTTTTTCACAAACCTGCACATAACAATTCTTTTAAAAATTCTAAAAACCTCTCCTCCCCTCATCACTTCCCAATATAATAATTATTCCTTTCAACACCCAGATATAAATTCAACCTTCACCACTGTACAATGTCTTCTCATACACCTCAGCTTTTCCTTAGCTGCAAGAATAACATGTGAACTTCTCATCCAAGAAGGGCTGAAAAACTAAAGGCAAGTCCGCTATACTGCAGACTCAAAATTTTTAAATGAAATTTATTTGATGTTTTCCATAGCACCACTCTAAAAGATCCATCCAAAGAGGAAGGGAGTTAAAAAACCCGGTAAGGCTTATTATAGAAGTTAAAAATCATCTTCTATTTATTTAATAAGTAAAAGTTGTCTTAACCCTTTAATTTAGCATACATTTAAGTTATTCTGGACTTTTTCCCCCTTCAAGAATGCTTAAAAAAAAAATTAAGCACATTTACCAAGCTTAACTTTCTCGTCATTTTGATCTAGTCTATTTCCAGTGCTATAAAATAAACCGTAAGCATTCGGAAAATTCATCTTTGTGTTAAATGTCCCGGTCTGTCTCCATTCGATTTCATCTGTGATGGATGCAACAGCTCTGCCAGTGTCTCCCCTGGCACGGTTCCTCCTCGGCCTGCCCTGGCTCCAAGCATTGTTCGGACCGGCGCTGCCATGGGCTTCACCGCACAACTCTGCCGCCTCAACTAGAAATCACCATTCAGGCTCGGGAGCGGCGCCCGGGGTCCAGACAGGCAGACAGGCGGCTGGTGGGCTGTCATTGTCTTTTTCATCTTCCCCCTTTCAAACCTTCCTTTCCTGGTCATGAGAGCCGGCTTACCTCAAGATTCCCCCTCCCTCCCCCCCCAGTTCGTCTTCCCCACCCCTTAACCTCTGGTCCTATTCTTCCAGGTCAGTCTAGGCGGCCGCAACATCACTGTTTTCCCTGTGGCGGAGGCGGAGACATGTCAACGGGCTGCCTGTCCTGTCGCAAGCCCCCGCTGCAGACTGCCAACCCGGGAGCGACTTCAGCCCGTCTCCCCCGAGCACCGGGTCAAACGACAAAGTTATTGACGTGCGCGACGGGGAACCCTCCCCACGCCCAGTCTCGACCCATCCGCTCCACCTGAACGCCCAAAGCTCAGCAACAGCAGCTCATCTGCTCCATCACAAAGGGGGTATCCCGGCCGCCCCCCAAATCTTACCCTCCACCATCCGGGGTGCCGAGCCCTGCCGCTCCCCAAGCCCAGCACCGGCCCTCCACACACACCCCCCCCCCTCGGCCTCCCGCCCCCCAGGCAGCGAGTTACTGTCAACTCCCAACTCCGGGCGGGCGGGCAGCAAGCGGCCCCCGGGCCCCCGGGCAGCAGAGGCTCGGTAGGGCGAGCCCCCGGCGGCCCCGGGACCCCTCCCGCCGCCCCGGCCGCCGCCCTGCTCACCTAACGCCACCTCGCACGCTTTGCGCAGCTGGGAGTGATGCGCCTTCTTCACTTCCTTGTCGGCCAGAATCTTCTCCAGGGCCCGAGTCAGGAACATGTTCTTGGTCTTCTTCCCCTCATACATGGACGCGGGCGAGGAGGCGGCGGTCCGGCCCGAGGCTCGCGGCGGCTGGCCGGAGGAGGAGCGGGAGGAAGAGACGAGAGAAAGGGGTGGAGGTGGCGGAGAGGAGGCGTGGAGGGCAGCGGCTGGGGCGGGAAGGGGCGGGCAGGCCGGCCGCGGTGCGGGCAAGGGGCGCCGAGGTCTTCGCCGACCCCCGAGAGGCCGCCCCCCGGAGGGCCGCGCCTACGGGACCTCCGCTTCTCCGGGTTCCCCGGGTCGCTTCCCGGCCACCACCACCCCCCGTCACTCGCCCCTCCGGCCTGGGGGTGGCGAGGGAGCCCAGCCCGGGCGGCGACGGCTGGGGGCCGAGGAGCGAGCCGGCTCAGAGGCCAGGCGAGAGCAGGGCTGCCCTGGCTCCTGTGGGGATGAGCGCCCGCCGCGGCCGCGCGCTGGCCTCCATCACCGCCGGCCTTCCCCGGCCGCCATGTTGGGAGGAAACGACGCGTCACGCAGCGTCCGAACGGCTGCAGAGGAGGAAGCGCGGCCGTGGCTGGGGCTGCCGCCCAGAGCGCCGGGCGCCGGGAGGCAGGGGGCGGAGGCGGTGGAGCCGCAGCGCTACGGCGGCCCGGCGGGGCCTCCCGCCTCCCGCGTTCTCCTGCAGGCGGCGCGGGGTGTGGCGTGTGCCGCGTGGCGGGCGTCCTGCGGCGGCGAGCCGGGCGCTCTGGGACCCGTGAAGGGGGGACTGCCGCCGCCCTGGGTCCCTCCTGTCGCCCGTGAACTAGACTCCCGACTAGGCTGCGCCCACTGCTCCCTTTTACGGGGGTCCCCTGGGTGGGAGCGCAGCCCTGCACTCCCGGGTGCGGGACACGCCCGCGGCCCGCTCAGCCGCGCCGTCCGCACCTGCAGCTCGCTCGCTACTTTGTGTCCCAGGCGCGCGGACCTGCTCACCCAGACCTGCGTCCTCCGGCTCTGTCAGGAAGGATTCTCTCTCGAAAAAGCCCACTAAACCCAATTCGACAAAGATTCAGGGGTGCTTCACTTTTCATCTCTGCGGAATAAGTCTGTATACTGTAGATTTCCGGTCCCTCCTGAATCGAGATTCAGGCCAACAGGCGAAGGCTCCCTGTGCCCGTGCCCTTAATACCACGACTCCGTCCAGGATACGGACACCGGAGCAGAATGGTAAAGCTTTAAGTGCAGACAGACTGCCGCAGACACACGGATGACCATGTGTCTGTTTTCGGTACCAAAGGATAACTCCAATTTCTGTTTCCTTCAGAACAGAAAATTATAAAGACTGCCGTAAAATATAGGCAAAGAATTGGTAATCTAAGGTACACGTCTTTAAGTCCAAAGTGACTGTGTGGCTCTATCAATACGCGCTTCCAAATTTTTAGGAAGTGCCTCTCACTGTGCCCATCCACTCCGTAGCCCTGTCCGTGGACTTGTCCTAAAGGAACCATTCCAACCCCAGAATGGAGAGGCTGCGGAGCGACAAGATTTGAAACAAGCAAGAAAAACAGCAACCACACAAAACTGTGGGAAATAAAAATGGCAGCTTTCCAGCTGACCCTGAAATTAGATAATTAGATTTTTTAAAAAATTGATTGTCCTGAGAGACAAATTCATTAATTTCATTTTAGAGACTATTTCTAGGTTATCAGAAGTTAAGAGTATATATACTACAGCAGCCATAATGACTTATATATAAGATTTTTGAGAACAAGCTCCATTTCTAATTTATCTTTGTTTCTTCATGTGAGTGTTGTACCCGGTACTGTTGAAGATGCTAGCTGATCATCAAATCTATTTACTCTTCTTCAGTACAGAGGTACACTGTGTTCCTTTGTCTCCCTTGCAGTTAGGTGTATAGCATAGCCATCCCTATTTAGCCCATGGGGAAAAGAAATCCACAAGCAATTTCCCATGCTCTTTCCCATGCATTTTCAAGCAATTTCCCATGGCCACATATTGAAGAAGGCAGAGGTCCAAGTTAGAAGGAGCCTGGTGCTACCACTTAGAGGAGAGCCACCCACCCACCAGGAAGATTCCTTTTGGACAATGAAGTAAACTTCTGTGTTATATTTAGCAGCTAGCCTTATCCTAAACAACTCATATTATTTGTTAATAATTACAGAGATTTCTGCGCTGAAAGAGCTCCGAGTCTACTGCACAGCACATATTGCCATCTAATCATCTTGCCTGTGTATTTGTTTATTGGTTGGTTATGTGTTTCCCGCATAACACCGACAATATCATTTGTCAGTTCACTTCTAGAATCTAGTATAGTCACTGGATAGAGAAAGTCTTTGGCATAAATTTGAACAGGAACTTGGATCGCCCAGCTGGCATGCTCAGTGGTTGAGCGTTGACCTATGAACCAGGAAGCCATGGTTCGATTCCCCGTCAGGGCACATGCGGGTTGCAGGCTTGATCCCCAGTGTGGGGGATGCAGGAGGCAGCCGATCAATGATTCTCATCATTGATGTTTCTATCTCTCCTCCCTTTCTCTCTGAACTCAATAAAAAGATATTAAAAAAAAGAAATTGGTACAAATAAAAGACATTGGGCTAAGTCAGGCATGATTCTCATTCTTGTGGAGTTTATATATATAGTAGGGAAAAGGATATTAAATAAATAAATCACTAGTGAGTGAATATATAATTATAAATGTGTTAAGTATGATTTAAGAAGAGAATAGAGTGTTATGAGGAATTCTACTTTTGGATTCAGGAATGGCTCCTGTAAGAAAAAATAAAAATGGAACATTTGAACTGAGCCCTGAAAGAAGAGAAAACAGCCAAATGAAGTCAAGGAAGAACTTTGCAGGCAGTCTCTTGGGTTAGGGGGGAAACTCAGCGAGTTTCAGGACCTAATTCAAGGCAGTGGAGCTAGAAGTTATCAGGAGGAAATGGTGCCAGTAAGGTTAAAGAGGGAACTAGGAAATAGATCATATAGAATCTTGTAGGTCATGTTAAGGGGTTTGGGATTTTATCCTAATGGCAATAGAAATCCATTGAAGGACCAAGTAGGAAGTAAAATGATCAAAATTAGTTATTTAACAGTAGTCCCACTGTTGTGTAGAGACTGGATAGGAAGGGGTCAAGAGTGGATGTGGATAGAACAGGCAGGAGGTGATTACAACAGTGCATCATGGCTTGTGCTGGGGTCCAGGACCACCATGCAAGATTTTGCTCTGCACAAAGATGGAAAACGAGGCTGAAGTCAAGCCCCAGCATGTGCCCAGGGGAAGGAGTCCTTTTTCCGATTTGCATAAATGTTAGATAGCCCAGTGGTATCTAAGTGATGGCAGTGGAGATGGAGCAAAGTGGATAGATTTGAGGTATATTATGGTAGCAGAATGAACAGATTTTGTAATGAATTGGAGTGAAGCTAGGAGAAAGGAAGAAGTCTCAAACAAATGCCCCTTTCCAATCAGAACCAGTGAATGAATGAGTAGAAATGCTGTTTGTGGAAGGTAGTCTAGTTTGCTCGCGGGTTAGGAACAAATTTGAGGGTGAGAGTGCAGTTTTCAGTTTTTAAAAAATAAACCCTGAGATATGACCTAACCCTCTCAGAAGGAATGAACTTCATTCTCCTTCCTCCCAGGGGACAATTCCTCCTCCTCCTTTGCTGGGTCTAAGACTTCACCCAAAAGGTGGTTGTGATGGGGGAGGGGAGCAGCGGTGTGTGCAGCCTTGGGAGGCGGGCACTCTCACCCAACTTGAAACTCAAGATATTAACTCTGACCGGCCTGGAAGAAAAGATTGGGTAAGACTGAGATAAAGTTGATGTCCTATTAGTTTTCCAAACATTCCAAGAGAAAGATAAAATCTCCAGTCATTTATTTGCAAGTGAAGGAGAAGGGCTTGGTGGTAGCAGAATCAGGCAATTTTTACACAAAATTTTGAGTATATATCCCTATTATTATTGTTCTTGGTGCTTGGTGCTTATCCAACCTATTTAAATTAAAGAAAATCTCAGTATTCACTTGAATTTGATTTATTGTTGTTTTCAAAATATTCAAGTTTTATATTTCTGAAATACCTACCATCCTCCAAATTTTAAAATATAGTTTTCTTATGTTTTCCTGGATCCATTTTTGCCTGTTGTTCTGCAATCTCACCTTCCCATCACTTAATTATCCCTAATCATTTTCCCTTTCATCTGTGACTTTGACTTTTCTCTTTGGATAATATTGCCACTTTTATTTTAACATCCTATATAATAAAACCTAATATGCAAATTGATCAAATGCTGGAATGACCAGTTGCTATGATGCACACTGACCACCAGGGTACAGATGCTCAATGCAGGAGCTGCCTCCTTGGTATTCAGTATACTCCCACAGGGGGAGCGCCACTCAGTCAGAAGCAGCTTCTCCCGTCTCTGCTGCAGTCAGACATCCTCCCAACCCCCGGGCTCCCAGGCTGCTAGAGGGTGCAGGCCAGGCTGAGGGGACCCCTCCTCCTGCCTCTCAGTGCAAGAATTTCATGCTCAGGACCTCTAGTTAAACAATAAAAGACTCCAACCTGGATTTTAGCATCTTGGTTGGTGTGCTTTTTCATCATCTTTGAAAGACAGATGTAAATTCAGTGTAGTAAATAGAGATATAAATTCAGTGTAACATGAAAATTATATAAAATCTGAATAAAATTTTAATCTGAGTAGATCGGATTGGTGTTACAAGCCAATATTAGTTAACATAAAAATAGCATTGTGTTCACTTGACTAAAAAAAACTCAGCCTAATGCTTCCAGCAGTCTTTCATATTATCTTTCATATCTCTCAGTTCTATTAGCTTTCCAAATATTCCAAAATCTGACCCTTTCTTGCCTTTCTAATTGCTCAATCATAATTATCATTAATACAGAGCTTATTATGAGCCAGATGCAGTAAGCCAAATGAAGACATTGCCATTATTATCCCTAATTTATAGATGAAGAAACAGACAGAATTTAGGTAACTTTCCTAAGTCATACAATTAATAAGTAGTGGAGCCAGGATTACAATTTGGAAAGTTGGGTTCCAGAGTGCATACTTTAAACAACGAAGTTATACTGTCTCTCCAAATAGTCCTTGCTTGTAACCAACCTCCTTCCCTGCCCACTCCCTACTCCCCTGAAATCCACAAACAGGTACCCAAATTCAAGGCCATTCCTCCTCCTCTCTTCTTTTCTCCACACATCCATACAGACACGAAGCTTTTCTGCACCTGCATGCCTGTATCTTTCAGCAATCCAGAGCATTCACCAAACGCCACCTTTCTTTTGTTTGCTCTCCCTAAAGGATTCCCAACCTTCCAAACCTCCTTGAAATTCATCCCCTCCTAAGTTTTTTACCTCTAAAAGCAGCAATCCCTCCCTTATCTATACTTCTATAGCATCATCTACCTTACACCTAATTGTATATCCACAGTAGGGTTTAATCAGACTGCAGATTCTTTCTTTTTTTTAAAGATATTTTATTGATTTTTTTTTTTTTTTTTACAGAGAGGAAGGGAGAGGGATAGAAAGTCAGAAACATCGATGAGAGAGAAACATGGATCAGCTGCCTGTTGCACACCCCCTACTGGGGATGTGCCCGCAACCAAGGTACATGCCCTTGACCAGAATCGAACCTGGGACCCTTCAGTCTGCAGGCTGACGCTCTATCCACTGAGCCAAACCGGCTTCTGCCAGACTTCATATTCTTAAAGGCCAGAGATCTAAAATAAAGCAGGCCACTTAGGAAAAGATGGGAAACACTGACTAAACAGAAAAAAATCAGTTTGCTGAGACCACAGTAAAGACATGACTAATGTAAGAAAGCTCATCTCCAACGTAAGTCAAGTCTGCTTTTTTGCTTGTAAGCCAATTTGACATTCCTCTTTTATCAGGTCTGCTTGTTTTCATCTTGCTTATTAAGGAAATAAGTGAGTATAGTGCGTCTTCAAACTCAGAGGTCCTGCTCATTCTTTGGCAGGAAAAGTATCAATACCTTGGACAGGGCAGACAGAGCCAGAGCATGATAGATCAAAGAATTTCATTTAAAAAGAAAACGTAAGAGGAACAAGAAAATTTTTTTATTGAATAAGGGACTATATTGTAGTTTTTTTCATCATTGAAGTGATTTTTTTAAAAGTTAGAATAGAGCAGAAAAAATTGAGCTAGAAGTTGGAGGTAATAGATTTTCCATGAATTTTTAAATCAAGTGGTTAATGTCTTACAGGATAATAAACCTGAAAGCATAAGCACTTAAATTTCCTTAAAAATATTTAAGTTATATAATTTTCTAGGGTGGTAGAAAATACTTTCAGTCCATATTATTATTCTCTTCTTTATACATCATTATAATTTTTCCTATATGATTATGCTAATGATAGCTATTACTTACTAGGTACTTACTTTGTATGATACCCTTTATAAGGATTAACTCCTTTAATCTATACAACAACTCAGTCATGTATGTGTTATTATTTCTCTTTTACAAATGAGGGAAAAAATTAAGGATATTAATTGCCCACAGTTACAAAACCAAATATAAGTTTGTTACTTGCTAAAGTTCATGTATGCTTTTAACCATTTTTCTAGCCTTCCTTTCAGTCACATAGTTCTATATCGATTTGAAGATGCCTTTTCACCAACATTGTACCATAATTATTTAAAACTATTCTCAACAACTAGTATACTGAACTGAGTGTTAAATACTAATGGCTATGTAGGCATTACATTTTTGGAGGTCAGGTTTGTGTTTTTTGAATTAAAGATGGAAAATTTTGTTAAAAGCCTGCCTTTTAAAGAAATTGAATTGTTTTTTAAAACTTCCAGAAGAGAATCTGTAGGCCCAGATAGTTTTATTAGTGAATTCTACCAAGCATTTAAAGAAGAAAAACACCAATACCATCTCCTTCAGAAAACAGAAGGGAACATTTGTCAACTTATTTTATGAGACCAGCATAAAACCATGAAACCCAAACTAGCCGCCCAGCACCAGGGATGGCGCGAGAGTGCGAGAGCCGAGTGTTGGGAGTGGAAGGGCCTTGAGAGAAACGGAGCACAGGGACCTGTAAGGACAAGAAGGGGCTAAAGACAGTACAAAAAAGAGAACATAGAACATAGATATAAAAATCCTCAACAAAATATTGGCAAATAAAATTCAGCAATACATAAAGTAATAACCCACCAAAATAAAAAGTGGTGTGTGTTGGGGGAGGAGAGGGTCATCTTGGGAATGAATGCAGGCTGGCTCAATATTGGAAAATCAAACAATGTAACTGACCATACTGACATACTCAAAAATATAAAGTACATGATCATAAATTGACAAGGAAGAAGCATTTGACAATATTCAGTGTTTATTCTATATAATAAAAGGCTAATATGCAAATCAACCAACTGGGGAACAAACAGTTGCTATGACATGCACTGACCACCAGTGGGCAGATACTCAATGCAGGAGCTGCTCCCTGGTGGTCAGTGTGCTCCCACAGGGGAAGTGCTGCTCAGCCAAAAGCTGGGCTAACAGCTGGCGAGTGCAGCGGTGGTGGCAGGAGCCTTTCCTGCCTCTGCAGCAGCAAAAGGATGTCTAACTGACGGTTTAGGCCCACTCCCCAGAGGGAAGAGGACCTAAGCTGTCAGTTGGACATCCCTCAAGGGCTCCTACACTGTGAGAGGGTGCAGGCCGGGCTGAGGGACATCCCTCCCTACCACCCCCCCAGCTTCCAGTGGACAAATTTCATGCACCGGGCCTCTATTTGAAGATAAAACCTCTCAGCAAACATCCTCAACCTGATTAAAAACATCTTCAAAAAAAAAAATCAAGAGACAAAATATTGTGGAAACATTCAATTGTGAAAAACTGGATGTTAAGATGAGAAACAAAGGCATGGATATATTTTCTTACTACTCCCATTTACTCAGGCAAGGGAAAGAAAAGGCACACAGATTGGAATGGGAGAAACAGACTGTCCTTAATCACAGCCAACATAATTATCTATGTAGAAAATCCCAAGGCATCTACAAAAACAAAACTAACAAACAAAAATCAGGCTCTGGCCAGGTAGCTCAGTTGATTAGAATGCCGTCCTGATATGCCAAGGCTTCAGGTTCAATCCTGGGTCAGGACATATACAAGAATTAACTAATGAATGTATAAATAAGTGGAACAACAAAAATTGACCTCTCTCTCTCTCTCTTTCATTAATCAAAGAAAAGTTAAATTAAAAAACAAAACCAAACCAGAAAACCTCCAAAATTCTTAGAACTTATGATTGACTTTAGCTAGGTCAGGATACAAACCCAATGCATAATTTTTTTTGTATTTGTATAAAATTATGAATGTACAATCAGAAACCAAGAATTTAAAAATACCACTTACAACAAAGCCCCAAGATAAATCTAACAAAACATATGTGGAATTCTATACTGAAAGCAAGAAAATGTTAATGAAAGAACTTAAAGAAGGTCTAAATAAATGGAGATATGTAGCATGTTCTATCCTTCTAATCATGGATTAGAGGAAATTGTAAAAATGTTAACTGACCTTAGAGGTATAGCACAATTCTAATTCTGTAGAATTAGAAGCTGATTCTAAAATTTATATGGAAAGGCAATGTAACTAAGATAGTCATAACAAGTTTTTTTTAATAAAACATTGGATGAATCAATACTCAATATTAGCTTTAATGTAAAGTTGTGATAAGACATATGGTATTGGTTTAGTGATAGTCAAATAGATCATAGAACAGAATAGAAATTCCAGATATAGACTCATAGAAATGTAGCTGATTGGATTTTTTGACAAAGATTCAAAGGCAATTTAGGGAAAGGACAGTCTTTTTAGGAAATAGTGTTGAAACAACTAGAAATCCATATGTTAAAAAAACAGCAATAATCCAGCCTCAACCTAAATATAAAAATGAACTCATATAAAAATGAACTCAAAGTAAGTTGTAGGTCTAAATGTAAAATGTAAAGCTATAAAATTTTCATAAATAAGTATTGGATAAAATCTTCATGAGCTGGGATTAGGTGGAACTTGTTAGTCATGACATCAAAAGCATAACCAAAGAAAAATATCCATAAATTGGATTTCACAAAATATAAAACTTTTGCTCTGTGAAAGACACTATTAAGGGAATAAAAAGACAAGGTACAATATGAGATAAAATATTTGAAAATCACATATCTGACAATTTGATTGTATTCAGAATAAATATATTTTTTAAATTCTCAACTTGTATTCATGTGTATTTATGGAAATTCTATTCATGCTCACTAAAAACTGGGAACAACTTGTATGTCTTTCATTGAGTAAATGAGTAAATAAATAATGGTAATCTATACAACAAAATATTCAGTAACCCAAAAAACCAAATTATTGATAAATGCAACAACTTGGATGAATTGCAAAGTTATGCTGAGTGAAACAAGCCAGTCTCAAAGGTCTGATGATCCATTTCCATGGCATTCTCGAAAAGGCAAAACTATAGGGACAAAACACATCAGTTGTCATCCACTAATGCATGTGGAGGTAGGAGGTGTCACAAGGGATAGAGCAAGGAAAGTTTTTATGGGGGAGGACTGGTAGAAATGACCTATACCCTGATCATAGAAATGGTTACATGAATCCATACATATGTGTGTTCAAATTGATAGGTCTGCTCACAGGAAAAGGTCTATTTTACTCCATGATGCTTAAAAAAAAACCTATTTTTAACAATACCAACTACCAATTTTGTCTCTATGAGAGTACTAAATGAGAACCCATTGGATATAAGGTAAAGATGACTGATTCTGGAGATTTTTAGGTAAGTGAGAGAAATATAGGTTTGCTAAATCAAGCAGTAGAAAAATATAAAAGTATTGGAGGAAGGAGGGTCTGGTTAGTAAAGAGGCTAAATCATCCAGATTGGCCGTGAATGGAACTAGATAATTATACAAGATTCCACTCAGTTATAGCAAGCAAGACTCTTCAAGTGCATGAAGAATTCCACTTTAGTAATTTACATTTTTGAAACTTTCCATGGACACTTACATACTTTCAAAGCTTTTTAGTGATTTACCACTGTTATACCTGAAAGAATTCCTGCAATTCCCTAACACACCATTCATAATCCAAAGAGAACGTCTTACATACTAGAGAATGTGAACAGTGTTTTCTTAAAAAACAATGGCCAGTGTGGCTAGTGGTTGAGCGTCAACCTATGAACTAGGAGGTCATGGCTCCATTCTGCAGCCTATCAATGATTCTATCACTGATGTTTCTATCTCTCACTTCCTCTCCCTTCCCCTCTGAAATCAATAAAAATATATTTTTTAAAAACAATGTTTAAAATATCATTACTGATATGTAGTTAAGTCTTACTTTTTTATTGTTTAAAGTATTACATATGTCTTCTTTTCCCCCTATTGACCCCCCTCCCCCGCCATCTCTCCCTAACCCCAGGACAAGCCCTTACTGCCCCAGTGTTCATGTCCACTGGTTATGCTAATATGAATGCATACAAATCCCTGGGTTTATCTCTTAACCCTTTCCCCTCCCCTGCCTTCCCTCTGAGGTTTGACAGTCTGTTTGATGTTTCTATGTCTCTGGATCTATTTTTGTTCATCAGTTTATGGTGTTCATTTTATCCCAAATATGAGTATTTATCATGTAGTATTTATCATTCTCCAACTGGCTTATTTCACTTAGCATAGTGCTCTCAAGTTCCATCAATGCTGTTGCAAAGGTTAAGGTTCCTTCTTTTTATAGCAGTGTAGTATTCCATTGTGTAGATGTACCACAGTTTTTTAATTCACTCATCTTCTGGTGGGCACTTAAGCTCTTTCCAAACCTTAGCTATTGTAAATTGCCCTGCTATGAACATAGGGATGCATAAGTCTTACTTTTTAAAAATATTTAAGAAAAAAATTTGAATTTATTATAGCAATAATAACAATTTAGTCTTTATCTTGTGTATAAATATTTTTTCTCAGTGGCTGAAAAACTCGATTATAATTTGTTTTCATTTGCAGTTTTAAAGAATTATCTGTTCCAATTACATTAATTTTAAACTACCCTATGAGGCTAAACTATAGTACATCTATCTCATGATACACTATGCAGCCATAATAAAGAATGAGGATGCCCTGGCTGGTATTACTCAATTGTTTGGGCATCGTTTCATGCACTGAAAGGTCACCAGTTTGATTCCCAGTCAGAGCACATACCCAAGTTGTGGGTTTGATCCCTGGTCAGGGTGCGCATGGGAGGCAGCCAAAGTTTCTCTCATCAATTTTTTTCTCTCTCTCCTTCACCTTTCCTCTCTCTAAAAATCAAAACATATTTAAAAAAGAAATGCTCTTGTTATTAAAGCATGGGGATACTTTTAATATAGTGATATGAAATGATCTCTAATATGTATTAGTTATAAAAAGAGCAAACTTTCAATAGTAGCAAAATGTACTATCATTTGTAAAAATAGGGAAAAGTTTATACCATATTTACTTTAATTTGCTTAATCTATCTCTACAGAAGTGTATAACTAGGTGTTCATGGGTGATAGTTGGGAGATAGCACTGGTGATCATTTTATATCTTTCATTATTTTTAACCCTGTGAATGCATTGTTTATAACAAACAAATTAAAATATAAGTCATTCCCTTTTTTCTTCAAACAGAGAGCATTTATGTATTTTTTTTAATGCCTGGAAAAAGAAGAAACAAATTTAATTTGCTCCTTAGGGCCCAACATTCTCACTCAATATAAATAAACTAAAGAATAAATTTCTGCCAAATGGTGTGGCTCAGTTGTTGAACATCAACCTATGAACCAGGAGGTCACGGTTCGATTCCCAGTCAGGGCACATGCCTGGGCTGCGGGGCTCGATCCCCAGTGTGAGGCATGCAGGAGGCAGCTGATCGATGATTCTCTTTCATCATTGATTTATCTCTTTCTCCCTCTCTCTTCCTCTCTGAAATCAATAAAAATATATTTAAAAAAAGAATAAATTTCTCATTGCACACATTTGTTTTTCTTCACAAAAAGAATATCTAAAATGTGTAGGATTCTTTAAATACTCTAATACGTTGCTAATCACAGTGTTGTTCAAGGACCAGTAGCAGTGGAAGCTAGTTAGAAATGCAGAATCCTTGTACCCTATCTCAGACCCTCCAAACCAGAACCAGCACTTTAGCAAGATCCCCCATGGTGATTTAGGTACACCTAAATGTGTAAGAAATACTCCTTTAAATAGGCATGATGGAGTTGCATGAGGATAGTGCCAATAGCCATGGAATATTAGTAACATTGATGTTATATCAGGGTATAGTGAGGAAGGTCACTGAGCAGGCTTTGGTGAAGTTTGTTAAAGAACCAAAGGGAATCTTAAAAAACAAAACAAAAACCCTAGAAGGTAAAGTCAAAGGGAAATCCTACCTCCTGGGTATAAACAAAATTGCAATACATTTCTATTTAATCTGTCAGAACAAAATTATCATTGGAGACTTCCCAAAAGATGCATTCATTAACTGTTTCAAAAGCTAGTCCACATAAAATAAAACTCTTGATAAACATCTATCCACTTTCAATCAAGTCTCCTTTCCTCTTATGCCTCATCCCACCACCATTTAACAAGAATGTTTCTTCTGAAATGGAAACCAAATCAGGCCACTGCTGCATTGGGCACCCTTCAGTGACTGCATTTTAATCAGAGTCAGAGCCAGAGTCCAAATACAGGATGCAAGCTCCTGCCTCCACAGTTACTCCGCTATCCTGGTTTGCTCAGTTCCAGCCACTGTGGCCTCCTTGCTATTTCCTGAACTTGTCAAGAATGCTCTGCTTCCATATCTTGCATTTGTTCCTTCTGCCTAAGATCATTCCCCTTCAGGCCTCTGCTCAAAGGTCATCTGATAAGTAAGGCCATCCCTGACCACGCTACATGGAATGGCCTTCCTCTACTCTCTTCCCTCCTGTCCCTCCTCCCCTGCTTCCTCCTCTACCTACTCCCCCCCTCCCTCAATAGCACTTGTCACCATTTCTCACACTATTATTTTGATTTTGGGGGATTTGTTTCTCCCTCTCTAGAATATAAGCTCCTCAAAGGTTGGGATTTTATTTTTATTATTGCTATATCTCCAGTCTCTAAAAAAGGGGTAGTTGTCAAATGAATGAGTGAATGCTTCTGCCTTAGTCTACTCAGGCTAATATAGCAAAATACCATAGATTGAGTTGCTTAAACAACATAAATATGTTTCTCAAGATTCCTTTGGGAAGCTGTTTTAGTTTCTGGTGAGGACCTGGGTTAGAGATTTTTCTCTAAATAGCCACAATGGGAGTTAGGGCTTCAAAATATGAATTTGGGGACACACAATTCACTCATATCATCATCAAGAAAATTTCCCACATAGGCTGCATTAAAAATTCTTACCCGATTCAAGGCTGCACTTACTATCTATTTTGATGTAATTTCCCCTGAACAAAAATTCTATAGCCAGATGTCATTTGATGTGATTTTCCCTCGGTTTGTACACAGGTGGCTTTGGACATGGAGAGGTCTCTCACACTCAACAGTCAGATGTCCCTGAACACATATTTTTAAATATTAAGGAAAAAAACACACCGAGTTCAGGTTATTTGCTGTAGTTACTTCTCAGTTCCTTATCTTCCTTGCCTTGTAACTTGAATGAAATATTACTCTATAAAATAAAGTAATTGCAGCTACTCTGAAATGCTACATGTCTACACCACATAGTGCAGAAATCTTTCCTGTTTGCCAGTTGCTTCTGCAGTTGTGTAAGTATTAGGAAGAACTCCTAAAACAAATGCATTTAAGCAAACTTTGCCGCTGTTCTAGGATTGTAAAACTCCTTACCATAGGAACTGGTTTTCAACTAGTCACTTAGAATTATCTTTGGGGAAGTTTCAACACATAGATGCCCAGACTGACAAGACTCTTTCCCCGACCAAACTCTAGTCTGACTCCTCCAAGTTCTCTTCCTAACTAGTCCTCACCCCTGGCCCATAAAAACCAAAGACTACCCTGGCTGTGTGACTCAGTGTTTGAACATTGACCTATGAACCAGGAGGTCACGGTTCAATTTCAGGTCAGGGTGCATGCCCAGTTGCAGTTTGATCCCTGGTGGGGGGTGTGCCTGAGGCCAATAATTCTTTCTCATCATTGAGACTTCTATCTCTCCCTCTCCCCTCCTCTCTGAAATCAATAAAGATGTATTTAAAAACAATCAAAAAACAACCCCAAACCACCCCCCAGATTCTCAGCATAAATAATATCATTCATCCTCTGCATGGTTTCTAACAGCTAAAACTTGAGTCCCTGGGGTACCACCAGCCCCTTAAACTCTTGCCTGAGAAAGCTCAAGGCTGCCAGGAGTTTGTTTGTTCTAGCCAAAACCTGGTGATAGGCAGAGAGGCCCCTAAATGGCCTCTTGGAAGAGTTACTTTAGAAAGTTGTAATTATAAATGCATTCCCTGCTCCTTTGAGATGCAAATCTGTACCACCCAGACTGGCTTCTCCAAAAATATCAAGGATTTTTCTTTAAAATGCAAATATCTACATATATAAAAGCCTAAGTGACCGGATGACCAGATGGTAGCTATTATGTGCACTGACCACCAGGGGGCAAATGCTCAACCTCCCGCAGTCCCTCTGCCAGCTGGCTGGTCCCTATCAGGACTAGGCGAGATGGCCCCAATTGGCCCCAATCGCCAGCCAAGCGAAGGACCTCATGTGTGCATGAATCCGTGCACCAGGCCTCTAGTATATATCTATTTATCTTTATTGTTGAAAGTATTACATAAGTCCCCCTTTTTATCCCATTGACCTCTTCCAGCCCGACTCACAACCCGCAAACTCCCACTGTCTGTGTCCCCATTATCTGTGTCAACTCATTATGCATATATGTATACAGGTCCATTGGTTCATCTCTTCCCACCCACCCTCCCTCAAGGAGCTACCTCTCCCTTTAAGTCCCAGTGAGAAAGGAGGGCTTAACCTTAGTGGGTACAGATCTCTAACCTGCACCACTACCAGTTTTAAAAGATATAAATTTGTTCCTCCTTAGAATAAGTGTCAATTAACAAACCCAGATGGCCTAGTCAATGGACCCTTAACACTCTCTGGTCTTTTCCTTAGCATACTCAACTTTAAGAAGGCTCTTGCCATTTGTTTTGACCAAGTTGACTTCACACTGGGCTCACTTACCTATTGCAATAGCTATCCTATCTAATAAAAGAGTAATATGCATATTGACGATCACTCCAACACACAAGATGGCTGCCCCCATGTGGTCAAAGATGGCTGCCCCCATGTGGACACAAGATGACTGCCACAAGATGGCCAGCAGGGGAGGGTAGTTGGGAGGGACCAGACCTACAAGGGAGGGCAGTTGGGGGCAATCAAGCCTTTAGGGGAGGGCAGTTAGGGATGACTAGACTGACAAAGGAGGGAACTTGGGGACAACCAGGCATGCAGGGAAGGACAGGTGGGGAGGAGCCAGGCTTGCAGGGGAGAGCAGTTGGGGGGGGGGGAGGGGACCAGGCCTGCAGGGGAGGGCAGTGAGGGCTGACCAGGACTGCAGGGGAGGGCAGTTAGGGGCAAACAGGCTGACAGGGGAGCAATGAGGCATCAATCAGGCTGGCAGGGAAGTGGTTAGGGGGTTATCAGGCTGTGAGGCAGAAGCAGTTAGGGGCAATCAGGAAGGCAAGCAGGCAAGCAGGCAAGCAGTTAGGAGCCAGCAGTCCTGGATTGTGACAGGGATATCCAACTGCCTGTTTAGGCCCGGTAGGATCCGGCCTAAATGGGCAGTTGGACATCCCTTGAGGGGTCCCAGATTGGAGAGGGTGCAGGCTGGGCTGAGGGGCACACTCCCCTGTATACAAATTTCATGCACCAGGCCTCTAGTTACTGAATAAAAATTTACTCACACTTCTTTAACCAGATTTATTTGTCTTTGACCAGACCAATCCCAGAGATTCTGTTTTAGCAGATCTAGGGTGAGGCATAGGTATCAGGATTTTATAAAAACCTCCAAACAACATCTTGGAAGTAACTGCTCTACAACAGTGGTTCTCAAAGTGGGGTCTCCAGGCCAATGGTATCATCACCTGGGAATGCATTAGGAAAGCAAATGCCAAATCCTGAAAGGGCTAAGGAGGAGCCTTCCCAAAAATGTGCTACATAGGCATATGGATTATTTTGAGCTGAGGCAATCAAGACCAGCAGATTAAAAAATGTTTATTTCTCCCTTAATTGCCTAAAAGAATTTAGATGAGGGCCTGGTCCCCGCAAAAGAGCTAAGCCCAGAGACAACCATAAAGAGTAGGGGCCAGGTGATGGGTAGCCTGGGGGAGCGTGGCAGCACTGGAACGTAAAAATTCTCTCAGTGCTGTCTCTGCATATGTTTGCTGTCTGTCTCTGCACATGTTTGCTCTTCCCATTTTTTGAAAATTATCATTCTCTGCATTGAGGTCTCAGACTCCTACCCTCTTCTCCTTGGCTCAGGATGGCACATAAGCCTCAGTTGCCTGACTGCCTGTGGGTATCCCATTCTTATGGAGGCTCCATATGTATGTAATTAATTTTTCTCCCTTGTGGACCTGCTTATGTCAATTTAATTATTAGACCAGCCATGCTCCAAACCTACTGAATGTGAGACTCCAGGGGGAGGCCCAGTAGTTTGTGTTTCAACAAGAGCTCGTGGTGATTCTGATGGACTAAAGTTTGAGCGCTATTGCTATAGGGGGTTAAATTTGCTCCACGAACTATAATTAGGACTTGGTTAGTTAACTGTGACTAGGAGCCTTGTTATGTCAATAAACATTAACCTGAAGAATGTGTTTGCAAAATTTCCTACTCCTGCTCCATTTCTTCCTTCTCCTTTTCCCTCATTGTTTTCTCTAAAATGAGAGTTAGGAGGATCTTGCTTCACCAACACTCTTGGAAGCCTTCATTAATTTTTTTTTAAATTCTTACCCAAAGATATTTTTTCATGAATTTAAAAATATATATATTTTATTGATATTTTACAGAGAGGAAGGGAGAGGGATAGAAAGTCAGAAACATTGATGAGAGAGAAACATCAGCTGCCTCTTGCACACTCCCTTCTGGGGAAGTGCCCGCAGCCAAGGTACATGCCCTTGACTGGAATCGAACTTGGGACCCCTCAGTCCACAGGCTGACGCTCTCTCCACTGAGCCAAACTGGTTTCGGCTCCTATTGATTTTTAGAAAGTGGAAGGGAGGTGGGGAGACAGAAACATTGATGTAAGAGACACATCGATTGGTTGCCTCCCATACATGCCCCAACCAGGGCCGGGAATCAAGCCTGCAACCAAGGCACATGCCTTTTTCCAGAATCAAATCCAGACCTTCTAGTACTCTGGCAGACCAGCCAGGGCTAATAATTGAATGACAATTTCTAAATGACAATGACAAAATTGCCATTGAAAAGGGTGAGTAGAATGTAGAGCTCATAAAATGGATTCTCATCCCCATCCCTTTAAAAATGGCTATATATCCTAAAATGAGCCTTTTGGCTAACATTTTTATAACTGAATATACGTTTCAGAGAAAAGACTAAGAAAGAAAAATGATGGTGTTTTTATGTGATAGGTATTTATATATTGCTTCTTCTTTCTTCTTTTATAGTTAAAGATCCAAGTTATGTCTGATTCCAGAATATATAGAGCCAGGCCTTTATAAGATTCTTCCTTCTCACTACGGGAAAGGAGGAGGCAGGGGGGACGCTGACAATCATTCCTTCCTGATGGAGGAGAGAAGGTCCTTGAGAGAAGGAAACGGAAATTTTTTCTATTTTCTGCTCTAGCCAGTGACAGACAGTTATGGCTCTTTTAATCACTTTATCTCATTTGCAAATGGAAATACACATTCCACAAAAAGAATTCTGATTCTGAAAACACTTGTTTCAGGAAAAAAAATGCTATGAGAAAGCTTTATTTTGGGCTTTATAGTGTCTTGTTTTTCAAGATAGCATTGCAAAATACAGGATATGGTAAATGAAAAAAATATATATATATACATCAGAGAGGTACAAGAGAAATCTTTCAAAGCAGAGCTGATAACCCTTAACTTTAGAAACATAAATTTTGCCAAAAGAGATCTCTTTGTATTTCTTACATTAGGATTTTTATTCTGTAAACATGTACTAGTTTCTAGAATCTTGCCTTACTTAGTGGCAAAATGACTATATAATTTGGGAAGATGCCATTTCTGAAAGGCATCAACAATTTCTTTCCTCTAAAGAATTATCAGACCCACTTCCACTTCAACCAAACAAAAGCACTTGAGTGGAATTTTAGTTTTTATTTAAAAGCTTCTTTTAATGGGCTTTGAAACTCTTCAATAACTATCCACAAATCTCAAATCTCATCTGCCATTGCCTAGATTGTATGAGCATTAGAGCTAACAGGTTAAACCAGTCTTCAGAGTCTGTCCCATCTCCCCGCCTCCCGCCTCCACTGCCCTCCAACAGGTCCTGTGACCAAGGCGAGTTCAGCTGGGAGGGGTGGGGTGGTCTTGAGTCATTTCCCTGTACTTCCTCTCCAGTGACATTATCTACTACTTCACCTTGAAATCCTAGAGCCATTTCTACAAGATTCATTACTCCACCTTATTGAGCAACTGGTCCTGGTAGATGAAGCCTTAAAAAAAAAAAAAAGTAGCAGCAAGCAACAATTTTATTAGCAATAATTTAACTCCAGTCTGAGACACACCTGTGAACTTAGTATATTAAGAATGGTGGGCCTAGGTTTCGCGCAATGCAGCGGCGCGGAGAGCGGAGCGGACGCTGATACACTTGAATTAGCTTTAGCAGAAGAGATATGGAGGAGCCATAGAACATTAAGGATGAATTCAGGAAGACCCGAGACCACGGAGAACTTGCCTGCTCTCTACACTATTTTCCAAGGAGAGGTTGCTATGGAGACAGACTATGGAGCCTTTATCAAAATCCCAGGCTGTCGGAAGCAAGGTCTGGTCCATCGAACTCACATGTCATCCTGTCGTGTGGATAAGCCTTCTGAGATAGTAGATGTTGGAGACAAAGTATGGGTGAAGCTTATTGGCCGAGAGATGAAAAATGATAGAATAAAAGTATCTCTCTCCATGAAAGTTGTCAACCAAGGGACTGGGAAGGACCTCGACCCCAACAACCTTATCATTGAGCAAGAAGAGAGGCGGAGGCGGTCCTTCCAGGATTACACTGGGCAGAAAATCACCCCTGAGGCTGTCCTGAACACTACCTGTAAGAAGTGTGGCTGTAAAGGCCACTTTGCAAAGGATTGTTTCATGCAACCAGGTGGGACCAAATACTCTCTAATACCTGATGAGGATGAGAAGGTAGAGGCAAAGGCAGCAGATTTTGATAAGGCTGGCCCTATGAAGAATTCTAGGAAAAGAAAGAAGAAAAAGAAACATAGAGACAAGAAGTCATCTGACTCTTGACAGCTCCGACTCTGAGAGTGATACAGGCAAGAGGGCAAGGCACACATCAAAGGACAGCAAGGCGTCAAAGAAGAAAAAGAAGAAAAAGCATAAGAAGCACAAGGAGTGAGAGTACAGAGTAGGGTGGCTGAGAGAAGAGGGACCCAGGAGCCTTGTCCCTTGCAGCTCTGTCTCCTAGACTCAGTAGTGAGAATATGGCCTCCCACCCACCCCATGACTCTCCCACTGGGAGATGGCTTCCTCTCATGCTGCAGGGAGCCAGATGTCAAAAGCATCTGCCTGAATGAGTTGTTTCCTTGTCACTCCTGGTCCATTTGCAAGTGACCCCTGCAGCTCACCCATCCATTCACCCAACTTCCTTCAGCAGGAGGTCCTTTTACCCTCTCAGCTGCCACTGCCAGAGCTTGATTCCGATAGAGGAGGAGTCCCGGCTAGAGCCAGTTACTGCTGTGGAGGGGAGTCTGGCTGTAGTTGGAGAACAGTGCTGGACCCTCCCTGTTGGTTCCCCCTGGGCTGATTGGTGGGTGATTTCTGCTGTATCCAACCCTGGGGCAGATGGATGGAGACGGGCATCTGAGGGAGAACATAAGTGGTGCTCACTCTTTCCATTCCCCCTAAATTGATTCCACTATGCTGGAAGTGACAGCCCGTGTTCTGCAGCCAGAAACCATTGTAGTGACTGAGCTTGTGTGTGACGTTCTGCCAGACCACTCAACCAGACGGCTCGAGCTAAGATCATTGTTTTACTTTGTGTTTAATACTATGAGTCAATGGATTCCACTTCAGGTTCCTGCTTAAACGCCTGGCACTAAAAAAAAAAAAAAAAAAAGAAAAAAAAGAATGGTGGGCCTAGTCAGTGTGGCCCAGTGGTTGCGCATCAACCTCGAACCATAAAGATACAGGTCGATTTCCGGTAGGAAGACAAGCTTGAATTGTGGGCTTGATCTTCAGTGAGGAGCATCCAAGAGGCAGCCGATCAATGATTCTCTCTCATCATTGATGTTTCTCTCCCTCTCTGAAATAAACAATTTTTTAAAAGGGAACACTTAAAAAAAAAAAGAATGGTGGTAATGTGGAAGGAAAACTAAACTTTGAAACTACATGATTCTGCCAAAATCATGGGTAGAAGAAAACTGGAGAAGAAACCTTTGATCTGTAACTTAATATATGTGTATGTTGGATTTGTACACACTACCTGCTTGACTGCCTTTCAAAAGCCCTACCATGTGACACTTCCTGGATGCAGGAGAATAAGGTCCCTGTCTCCAAAAAACTGACAATGGGTTAGGAGGGAGGGTGCAAGCATGTGAGCCAGCAACTAACTGCGAAGCAGGATGAAATCAGTAATAATACAGAGATTTATGCACAGAGCTAATAGAGCAAAGAGGCAAGAGTGACCAACCATAGTTCTTGCTTGAAGGGAATTTTATGCAGCAGCCTCTAAAAGTAAGGCAGATAAATCCCAGGTTCAAATAAACACATGAAGATGAGAAAGCAGGACTCGAACGGAATGGATTCCATAATATAATGTATATGGAAGTCCTTGGCACATGGTTTCAATGATTGTCTCAAAAACTAGTTGGCAGTTCAGTTGATCCCTGAAGGCTAAAACAAATTGTAAACAAGGAGAAGGGTTTTTCCAGGCCGAGGGAGCAGCTTGAAGATGGAGAGGTGACATCTGAGGCTCAGGAGGGAAAGGGGAACCAAGGCTGATGGTGTGCTTCCAGCAACAGGGGCCTGTATTGAGCAAATGGGCCCTGGGAGTCATGTTAGACAGAGTCCTGGGAGCTTTGTAGAAGTGACATGCTGTGGGGTTAGGAGAAAAAGAGAAATGTGGTTCTTTTACTTCCCCCTTCAGACATACCACCAGCTATTCTCTGGTCTATTTTGATTAAAAAACTACAAGAGGAGAGTAAGGAAATTCACATGTTGCAACAAACAAGGACATGTTTGTGGCACCCTAGTGTCCTAACTAAGGAATTGTGAAATAGTCCATTACTTTTGCCCCCACCACTCCTCTCGTAGCCGCGCCACCACCTTCTCTTCCACGGGAACCAACAGCATTAACGCCACCTCACCATGTCTGACGATCTCCCTCCTCCGCCACCTCCGAAGCCGGTCACCACCAAGGCCACAAACACAGCGGAGGAAGCTCCGGCTAGAGGCGCAATGGACCGTGCTGCACGCTGCACGCTGCCCTGCCCGAGAATGCCGCGCTTTGTCCGTGGGAAGAATACATGCCAGGTGGTGCCTCTTACTCTGCAGGTCTCAGTAAATGCCACCAAATGGAGTTTTCACTGGTGAGGAGCTCTTGATTAAAATAAACTACCACCTTTTGCTGCGTGAATTCTCCTATGTTGATTTTCTCAATAAATGACATTAAGAATTTTAAGGAGCAATTTTGGTGTGATCCGGTTTGGGACAAAATGCTGAACATTTTCTACCACAGCCCCCATTACTATTTTTATATTATTTGAAAAAATGATAAGCGTGAAATTTTCCTAATTATAAAGTTCAGGCACATACATTACATAAAACTTGGAAACTATCACACCCTCTCCCTTTCAAAGCCTCCTTACACCCTCCCCCCCCCCCGAAACACACACACACACACACACACACACACACACACACACAAACAAACAATAACCAGACCAGCCATTGGTTTCCCAGTGTTGCTATAACACATTACCACAAATTAGAACCTCAAAATAATTTGGTACCTTACAGCTCAGAAGTCTGATGTGCAGGTCTCAATGGGCTAAAATTAAGGTGTCAACAGGCTGTGTTCATTCTGGTAGGTCTAGGGGAGAATGTGGTTTTTTGCCTTTTCTCGCAAACCGAGGCAGCCCACATTCTTTGGCTTGTCCCCTTCCTCCAGCGAAGCCAGCACCTTCACCTCTCTCTGATCACCTCTCCACACCCACCTCTCCCTCGGACCCTCTCCTGCCTCACTCTTCCACCTTTAAGGACCCCTGCGATTACATTGCGCTCACCTGCATAGCCCAGGATCATCTACAACCTGAATTCCTCTTGCCACATGATGTAGCAAAGTCACAGGTTCTGGGATTAAGACCGGATCATCTGGGGAGAAAGTGGTCCTCATTCCAGCACACCCTTAATCTCCATACTCAGAAATGGGAATCATGAACATTTTATTATGACTTTCTAGTGTTTTTTTTCCAGTATATATAAATGCAAATATATACTATATGTAATAGGCTGCTTTCCACTTTATTTTCCTTTTTTCTTTATTAAGATATTACATGTGTCCCTATCCTCCCATTGCCCCACCCCTCCACTCATGTCCTCATCCCTCTGGTGTCTGTGTCCATTGGTGAGGCTTACATGCATGCATACAAGTCCTTTGGTTGATTTCACTCTCTTACCTCCATCCTCCCCTACTTTCCCTCTGAGGTTTGACGATCTGATCGATGCTTCTCTGTCTCTGGATCTGTTTTTGTTCATCAGTCTATGTTGTTCATTATATCCCAAATATGAGTGAAATCATGTAATATTTGTCTCTCTCTGACTGGCTTATTTAACTTAGCATAATGCTCTCCAGTTCCATCCATGCTACTGCAAATGGTAACAATTCCTTCTTTTTTATAGTAGCAAAGTATTCTATTGTATAGATGTACCATAGTTTTCTAATCCACTCATCTGCTGATGGGCATTTAGGCTGTTTCAAATCTCAGCTATGGTGAATTGTGCTGCTATGAACTTAGAGGTGCATATATCCTTTCTGATTGGTGTTTCTAGTTTGTTGGGATATATTCCTAGAAGTGGGATCACTGGGTCAAGTGGGAGTTCCATTTTTAGTTTTTTGAGGAAACTCCATACTGTTCTTCACATAAAGTGGGAGAATGACTATGTGGGGAATGGAGTTTTCTGTGTGACTAGACTATTGTTTTAGTTTTCTGAATAGCATGTAGGTCATTCCCAACTTTGAGCTCAGTTTATAATCAATAAAGCTACTTTGAATGTAATAAGTAAATACTGGAGAGTCAATAAAAGTGGCCCAGCCTGTTACCTTTTCCCCATTCAGATGCACTAGAAGTGGAATGAATATATTAGTGCCTGTTGACTTAAGAGTTGGCAAGATTTGGCAAGAAAGTTTTAGTGAAACCTGGGTGTGTTCACACCTGTAACACAACCTTGTATTAATCATATTTCAGCCCCCCGAGTTCTGTGAAAAGGAGAACTTTCTTATACACATATTCTACTGATTTATATCTGGGCAACTACTTCCTTCTTCCTGCAGTGTTCTAACATTACACAAATATAAAGAATAATACTCTCCATGTCAGATATTTTCCTCCTGGCAGGTCACTCATGAGTCACCACCACAGATTTTTTTTATAGCATTGTCCTCACAGATCATTCCCTAGGTGGGGAGTTGAAAGCAATATAGCAATTCATGCTCTAAAGAAATTTCAAAATGGCAAAATCTGTTTGAGTAATCAAGTGAAATCAAGAAAACCACACAGAGTTTACTTCGAGTAACCTAATTACAATGGCAAAGAATGTGCTGTTTATTTACAGAGTACCTTTTCCCCAAAGACAGTAAATTACTAAATTACTAGGTTGTCTCTTAAAACATACATAGGAAGAGGCATTTTGGTAAAGTTTATCTCCTCTGGTGATAAGGGAGAATGGTCTTCTCTCATTCCAACTGGCCATCTCTCCGATTTCCTCCCTTTTTCTCATCGCTTTAGAACCCCAATTCCCAACTTGTGAAAGGATGGGCAGCAAGTAAGCCCCGAGATGGGTGACAAGTGATAGCAGTCACTATTTTAATCTGGGTGTGACCTGCTTCTCTGCTTGTCCCTTGAGGTCTAAATACAAGGAATCACTCCCCCAATTCCAAGGTTTGTGGCTAATTTCCAGAAATTACCAGGCAGTTTATAGTCTCAAAGTCACCTCTGGCTCCAAGCTCTTGTTTTCTCAGTTTATGGACTGTTTTAGTGTTTCACATGATTTGCTTCTGCTCAGCAATGTACTGACTCAGATGTTACACTGAGGCTCTTTCCCAGGTTTCACACACACACACACACACACACACACACACACACACACACACACGCACGTGCACCACTCCCATGAGGTGGTTTGCATGGTAAGTGGACTTGACTAAAGACTCCCTATTTCCATTTCTCTCTTTTCCTCACCTGGTGCCCAAGTTTAAAGTCATTATCAACCCAGCTCCTCCTTCTTCTCAGAGGCAAAATAAATTCCTCTGTTTTTTTTCATGCAGAACCAATCAGGCATTGTTTTTGTTGTCTCACTGTTTTCCCACAATCCTCAGGTGTTCACCTGCTCCAAAGGGCTTATCAAGGTATTTCCCCAGGCAACATTCCCTCCCTAAGAAGAATTCTTGTGTCAGCTGTTAAGATAAAAATTTCAACCCTGTATAACTTCTCTTTCAACTCCAGTGTTTTCAGCCTAGAGAAGACTTATTTCTTCTATTCAACAAGTATATTTTGAGTGCTTGTTTTATGCCAGGCATTATTGCTGGCGCTGGGAACCCAGCAGGGAGTTAGACACCACCCTGGCCCTCATGGAGTTTCAGTCTGAAGAGAGAGAAATGTTTTAAACAATTAGTGATGTGAATAATTATTAACAACTGTGGTAAATTACCACAAAAGAAAATTTCTGAGTGTTATCTGGAGGGGTGTGGCAGTGACAGAAAGAGATGACGGGTGAGAGGTAAGGGACGGTTTCCCTGGCAAGGTTTAATTCGCTCAGGATCAGAAAAGGCTGATTTACTCGTGGGCCAATTGTTCTTTCTCTGCAAATGCTGCCTCTGAAGAGACAACTAAAATGGACAGGATGGCATTTGTTGAGTTTCAGTCCTGACTTAACTGGTAATTCATGGATCACTTATTAAGGAGCTTCGGTGCACCCGGGGCTATGCTAGGAGCACATGGACCTTGTATGAAGCTAGAGTGGGTGACAGAAAATATCAAAAAAATAGAGAAGTCTGGTTTCCAGGCAGTATAAAGTGAAGTAACTGGAAACAGGTGGCAGGGTAGGTGGTCAGGAAAGACCTCATCAGCTTCAGAGGCCCAGAAGGTGAGGAGCTTGCTGAAGAGTGTGTTTAAGGAAAGGTGTGTCAAAAGGCCCTGAGATGGAAACAGTAGCATTGGGTTCTCTGACATCAGAGGAAGGTAAGTGGGACTAGAGCAAATGACAGGAAGAGGGTAGGAGGATCTTGGTGTGGAGCCAGGTCCTACTTAGGTAGAGTTTTGTAGAGCCTGGAAGGTGGAAGGAGGAGTTTTTCTTTTTTTTACATTTCCAACTCCTTCCTCCCTTTTGGCAACCAACAACTTGTTCTCTCTATATATGGGACTGTTGTTATTTGTTCAATGTTGCTGTTTTTTAGGTTCCACACATAAGTGAAATCACAGGGTAATTTTATTTCTCGAACTTATTTCACTTAGCATAATGCTCTCTAGGCCCATTCACGTTGTCTCAAATGGGAAGATTTCATGATTATTACTACCTTTTAAAAGCAATGTTGTTTTTTAATTTTTTAAAATTGATTTCAGAAAGAAAAGGAGAGGGAGAAAGAAATAGAAACATCAATGATGAGATAGACTCATTGATTGGCTGCCTCCTACACACCCCCAACACTTGTTATTTAGGGTCTTTTTCCCCGAAAGTAAAATGAAGTAATCAGGGGAATTACTAATCTGATTTATGTTTTAAAAAACCATTAGTGATGCAGGATACAGAATAGGTTGTTTATCACAGTATCCTATCTAATCCTATCTAATAGAAGAGCAATATGCAAATTGACCATACCTCTGATCAAGCCATGCCCACAGCCATGCCCATCAGCCAATCAGGAGCAAATTATGCAAATAAACCCCAATCAAGATGGCTGCAGCCACTGAGAGCAGGAGAGAGGCTTGGGTTTCCCTGGCAATGGAGGAAGCCAAGCTTTCTGCCTGACCTTGCAAGCCTAGGCCTCCACTCAATGCTACAAAGTTTCAATTATAGAAGATATATCCCAACAGAAATGGCGGCAGCCACGGAACTGAAGAGAGCAGAGGCTATGGTTGCCTGGGTGATGGTGTAAGCCAAGCTTCTGCAGCCCTAGTGCCTAGGCCTCCACTCTAGGCTACAATGTTTCAAACAGAAATGGCTGTCGTCATGGAGCTAGCAGAAGGCTTGGCTCCACTCCAGGCTACAAAGTTTCAATTGTAGAACATAAATTAATCCCAGATCCCAGGGACTCCACTTGGGTTGCTGGGGGGTGTGGCCAGCCTGCAAACCACTACAGGCCTCTGGCCCAGTCTGCCCCACACCCCAAGAAAACCCCCACCCTGATCTAGGACACTCTTCAGGGCAAATTAGCTGCTACCCACCAATGCACTAGGCCTCTATCCTATCTAATAAAAGAATAATACTCAGATTGATCATCACTCCAACACACAAGATGGCTGCCCCCAGCAGGGGAGGGCAGTTGGGAGGGACCAAGCCTGTAAGGGAGGGCAGTTGGGGGCGATCAAACCTACAGGGGAGGGAAGTTAGGGCTGATCAGGCTGGCAGAGGAGGGAAGTTGGGGGCAAACAGGCTGGCAGGGGAGCAGTTAGACATCAATTTGTACTGAGCTATAAATCTGGGAAGAGAAACAAAAATGTTTATATTGTTTATCATTGGGAGGTGATAATATAGAATTACTTTTCTTTCTTTTTTTACCCTTATGCCAATATTTTCTAGTTTTTTAACTTGAGTAATAAAAAAGGCATATAAAAATAAGTTCACGAGATATAAGATTAGAATATAGCCTGACAGTAATGCGGCATTTTCATTTACTGAGAATTATATTTATAGCTTACTTCAAAACATGAATGCAGACATTTCAAATGTATTCATAAAATTTAAAATGAAAAACTGAAAGTGTGATTACTTTAGATATTATTCTTTAAAATTAATGTTCATAGTATTTCTCTTTTTCCTACATATATTATTTATTGTCTTTGATAATACATTTTCTTAGATCCAATGTCAAGTTCTTTCCCAAGTGGGAATACTTCTGTGTTGCCTTACTTTATTTTTTGAATTGGAATTAGAAAATATTTCTATTATTGTTCCACTTAAAATTTCCAATAAAAACAATTTAAAGAATGGGAAACTAAGACTCAGTGGTATTAAAGCTGCCTTTGAGCTCCTGATACCTTTTATGAGTTGTTGTTCTATTTGTTGTTCCTCTATTTTTGCACTGAGAGCATTGTGTAATCCTAGATTTACACTTAATTCTTCCTGTTCACCAATTGGTGATGTTTTAAGACTCTCAAATATTAGCTATTTAATAACAGCAGCACATTGACCAAATGTCAATGGGCCAGTACTTACGACTTTCTGACTATAGCAGCATGGGGTTAAGTTCCCTGCAATCTTTTTCTTTTTTTTTCTGAAATCCCCTTGTTAATTTCAGACATCCTTTGAATTTCAAACTTCATGGCATGTTTTGCAACAGTAGATTGCTGTAAATGTAATCAGCCTTTTGATTTATGTGCTTGCAAAATCTGAAGGTTATCTTTTTCTTGTTGGTGTTCATTACAGCCTTTCTGAAATGATTTTCTGTCTCAGTTGTATAAAATAAGTTGGACTTCTGAGTCCCTCCAATGATCCATGTCCATAATAAATTTAAGTAAACTATGTAGGAGATATACAACTTACTAATCATGCTAAAGAAAAAGTATAAATAAAAGACAATTTTTAAAGCGAGGCAGCTTTAATACCTTCAGATGCAGTAGCCATAGAGATATCGCTTCATCAGACCAAAGTGATAGTAGAGGTTTTTTGTACCTGTCTCTGTGAAAAAGGTTTTTTTTTTTTTTTTTTTTTTTTTTTTTTTTTTTTTTTTTTTTTACAACACAGCTATTATCTTGTAACTTTGTTTATGCAGGCTATCAAACAACTTTCTTTCTCTTGTCTCTCTCTCTCATTTTGTGCTACTGGTAAAGGTCCATTTCTGCTAACATGATGATAAGGATAAATTCTCACTCTAGTGGAGTCAGAGTTAATTGCACTCAGCAGGTTTTATTATATCACTAGAGGCTCAGTGCACAAAATTCGTGCATGGGGAGGGGGGTTGTCCCTCAGCCCAGACTGCACCCTTTCCAATCTGGGACCCCTCAAAGGATGTCCAACTGCCTGTTTAGGCCCAATCCCACCCAGCCTAAATACCGGGATCAGGTCTAAATGGGCAGTCAGACATCCCTCTCACAATCCAGGACTGTTGGCTCCCAGCTCCTCACTTGCCTGCCTTCCTGATTGCCCCTAACTGCTTCTGTCTGCCAGCCTGATCACCCCCTAACCACTCCTCTGCCAGCCTGATTGATGTCTAACTGCTCCCCTGCCAGCCTGTTTGCCCCCAACTTCCCTCCTCTGCCAGCCTGGTCACCCCTAACTGACCTCCCCTGCAGGCTTGATTGCCCCCAACTGCCCTCCCTTGCAGGACTGGTCCCTCCCATCTGCCCTACCATCTGCCCTCCCCTCCCATCAGCCTTCCCCTGCTGGCCTGATCACCCACAATTGCCCTCCCTTGCAGGCCTTGTCCCTCCCAGTTGTCCTCCACTGCTGGCTATCTTGTGGTGGCCATCTCATGTCCACATGGGGGCAGGATCTTTGACCACATGGGGGCAGCCATCTTGTGTGTTGTAGTGATGGTCAATCTGCATATTACTCTTTTATTAGATAGGATAGAGGCCTGGTACATTGGGGGGGGGGGGCAGCTAGTTTGCCCTGAAGGGTGTCCCAGATCAGGATGGGGCTTTCCTTGGGGCGTGGGGCAGCCTGGGCAAGAGTCCGGTGGTGGTTTGCAGGCCGGCCATGCCCCTGGTGACCGAAGTGGAGTCCCTGGTATCTGGGATTTATTTATCCTCTACAATTGAAACTTTGTAGCCTGAAGTGGAGCCTAGCCTTCTGTTTGCTCAGTGGTGGTAGCCATTTCTGTTGGACTTTATTTATCTACTATAATTAAAATTTTGTAGCCTTAAGCAGAGACCTGGGCCTGCCAGGGTGTGTGGAAAGCTTGGCTTCCTTCATCACTGGGGAAACCCAAGCCTCCCTCCTGCTCTCTTGGTGGCTGGAGCCATCTTGGTTGGGGTTAATTTGCATACTTGCTCCTGATTGACTAGTGGGTGTGGCTTGTGGATGTAGCAGAGTGATAGTTAATTTGCATATTACTCTTTTATTAGATAGGCTAGGATGACTTATTTTAAATAACAACATTTCACAAAACAGTACATTACTAGACTGCCTAGCCACAGAAATACAGTACCCTTGGTTCATCTCAGAACCTAACAGTAATCACTAGCATTTTTATAACATTTTGTGGTTTCCAAAGTTTTTAAGTATGAATACAGTGTTTCCAAAGGTGTCCTTAAACTTTAGGTGGTAGATAAGGTTATGCATATATGTGTGTATTTGTGTGTCTGCATGTATATTCTCTGTATTATCTCACGAAAGCCTAACTTTACAGCTGCCATAGCCAGTTTTAAAGACCATTTGTCACAGACTCACTACCCTCCTAACTGTTAATTTCCAAAGTAACAACTTAGCAGGCTTTTAATTTAATTAGTAAGTATACATTGAATACCTTCTTATTTGTAGGTACCAACATGGAACTTGAGGGGAATAAATATGAGTAAACTTATCTTCTATTTTCAAGAAATTTGCAATAAAATAACTTTATCTATTGTGATTCAACAATTAGTCAAATATTAAATGGAGTGAAAAGTTTTTAATAGAGGTTTACTTATAGACATAAAGAGGAGAGGACAATGAATTTTGACAAAAAAGATTGAGGAAAGCTTTACAAAGAAGTGGTATTTGATCTAAATCTTATTTAAATAACAAACAATAAGTAAATAAAAAAATACCAAACACCTACCAGAATTACCTTTCTAAGCGATCTGTTTAGAAGACTATATTTTCATTTCAGTGACATGAAGAGTAATAAAAATATTTTAGAAATTGCCTCTAGATCCTGTATCTGAGTCAAAGGATGCTCAACCCTATTTCACTGTATTCAGAGTTTGCTCTTTAGTGTGCAGCTTGATGCTCAGCTCAAGCAAATAACATTTCTGCTTTCAGAGGACTGGATGCTTGTCTGGAGTTGGGGATCCCTGGCTTCTCCTTTCATTTCTAGGTGACTTGTGGAGATCTGCAAAGAGGAGGAATGTGTCTGGCAATTTGCAGACCTATATCTGAGGGAGCTCTTTTTGTCTGCCATTGAACCTAGTGACCTGTAGAAGACCAGAAACAGTTGGTATGAAGAAGGCAGGGCTATGTCAAGTATAAATATTTAGTCCTGAATAAAATATGATAAGAATCTTCAATAACATATAAATAGAATTTTCAGTCATTTCCTCTAAATTTTGCTTTGGGAAAGTCAAAAGAAAGAGGATCTGCTACTATTTTGCATGCAATTAAAACAAAGTCTTCTCAGAGAAGAACTTGTTGAAACTGGGGACAGAATCTAGACACCCAACCTTCATGTCAGATGTACACCTCACCATGCCATCAAGGATGGGGAAGTTTTTTGGGGGAGAGAGGAGTGGTGGCAGCTACAAATCCATAGAAGAACAATTAAAGATAAAGGACACATTTAGAATAATTTGGAAGTATGCTTTAATTTCATGGAATGTTGAGTAAGGAGAATGGAAAAGAGGGAAGAGATAAAGTAGAAGAAATAGGGAGGGTGGTGGAGAGAAGAAAGATAAACAAGTGGGTAAATAAAGTAGAAAGGATGAGTTAGGGGCAGTGGAGGAAGAGAGGAGAGAGAGAGAAACTATAGGAAATGGAAGAAACAGGCCCCTGTTGAGGCTGCAGTTTTATGACTGCTTTTATTATTATTTTTAAAATATGTCTTTATTGATTTCAGAGAGGAAGGGAAGGAGGGAGGGAGAGGGAGGGAGGGAGGGAGGGAGAGAGAGAGAGAGAGAGGAGAGGAGAGAGAGAGAGAGAGAGAAAGAGAGAGAGAGAGAAATATCAATGATGAGAGAGAATTACTGTTCGGCTGCTTCCTGCACGCCCCATATTGGGGACTGAACTTGCAACCCAGGCATGTGCCCTGACTGGGAATCAAACTGTAACCTCCTGGTTCATAGGCCAACACTCAACTATTGAGCTACGCCAGTCTGGCTATCACTGCTTTGAAAAGTGCTCACTTACACAGGACCATCAGGTTCCTTATCCTATTGTGAATGGGATTCCAACAGAAACCCACAATGGGGGAGCTTATTTTCTGGGATAATATTTGTTGGACTGGGTTTTTGAACCCTATTTTCTTGAGGAAGGTACGTCCTTGGGTCAAACTTGATGGTTTCCATTTGATCATAATCTTCTAAAATGTTAATGTAGGCATATCATAAATCCCCAGGATGACTACTGTATAACAAAACACTGGTTAGCATGTGATCAGGCTCGCAGGCAGAAGCGGTTAGGGGCAATCAGGGAGGCAGGCAGGTGAGCAGTTTGGAGCCAGCTGTCCTGGATTGTGAGAAGGATGTCTGATTGCTTTTTTAGGCCCGATCTCTCTAGGGGTCCCAGATTGGAGAGGGTGCAGGCTGGGCTAAGGAACACCCTCCACCCCCCATGCATGAATTTTGTGCACCAGGCCTCTAGTATATCTATAATCACATAAATAAATAGTATATATTTACATAATATCCTATATAATAAAAGGCCAATATGCAAATTGATAGAACAGAGGAATGACCGGTCATTATGATATGCACTGACCACCAGGGGACAGATGTTCAATGCAGGAGCAGCTCCCTGATGGTCACTGTGCTCCCACAGGGGTTGCGCCGTTCAGCTAGAAGCCCTGAGCCAGGCTCAGTGCTGGCAAGCACAGCAGTGGTGGCAGGAGCCTCTCCCATCTCCGCAACAATACTAAGGCTCTCTGACTGACAGCCTAGGCAAGGAGTGGGATGTCAATTGGGCATCCTCTAAAGGCTCCTGGACTGTAAGAGGGTGCAGGCTGCCTCTAGTTTACATACAAGTATAAATATAAATAAATATATACATATATTTTTAGGTAAACTGATTATAGACTGATCAATAGATAGAGATAGATAAGACACAGTTCTTAGCCTTGAGAAGTTAAAAAAATATAGAAGGGAAGATAAATGTAAAAAATCAACAACCAAGCAATGGGAATAACTATCATAATAATTGATATATGCACTGAAACAAAGAGGAGGAACAAAAGAAATACACTTGTATTAGGTCTTATTACTTTTGTTATAAATTAGAACTTTTACATTCTAGAATAAGAGGTGAATGTCCATCAGGGTCCCCCCCCCAACTTTATTGAAGTATTATTCACATGTAACATATGTCAATTTAATGTATAAAATGTGATTATTTGATACATATATGTTTTGCAAAATGATTACCACGATAAGGTTAGTTAACACCTCCATCCTGTGTAGGGTTTTAAAATTTGCCTCATTTAGCAAACAGGCCTGCAATAGTGGTAAGAATGTGCATTTGCTACCTACAATAACAGTTGCATAATGTACCAAGGAAATGTTGAACTGTCTCCTATTACATAAACTATAATTTAATTGTATGCTAGCATAGGTAAATAGCATATAGTGAATAGCATGATGCATTAGACATGTGCATCATTTCAGTCATTCATGCATTAAAAAAACTGTACCTTCTATGTGCAAGAAAATACATAGGTACTAATGAGAAAACAAAAATCAATAAGGCATCTTTATTGCCTCAGGGAGATTATACCTTAGTATATTGAAGTAACTACAATTTAGAGTAGTTCATGTTGTGTCCTAAGAATTCTATATCCTAATATGAAAAAGTTCAGAGAAAATGTTTAGTCTGGGTATCAGGATTGACTTTTTGAAAGAACATGGATTTGAGCTTAGTCAAAAGGAATCAGTGGCCCCTAGCTGGTTTGGCTCAGTGGATAGAGCATCAGCCTGCAGACTGAAGGGTCGGTCCTGCGTTTGATTCCAGTCAAGAGTATAAGCCTGGGTTGTGGACTCAGTCCCCAGTAGGGGGCGTGCAGGAGGCAGCCAATCAATGATTCTCTCTCATCATTGATGTTTCCATATCTCTCTCCCTCTCCCTTCCTCTCTGAAATCAATAAAACATATATTTAAAAAAAGGGATAAGTGGAATTTTTATAGGTGGCTATCACAGAGAGAGCGTGCATGTCCCAAGTGGAAGAATTTTTTGGATTTATGAGCTCATTTGCAGAGATGGGAGAGGGTAAGTCATATTTCAGAAACAATAAGCACTCTAGCTTGGTTTGAGCATAAAGTGTGTGTAGCACAGTTGTGGGAGATAACTTTTAAAAGATTCATCAGCAATAGGTCATATGTGGCCTGAACCTCAGGCAAAACAAACAATTGTGCAAATATTTATTGAGGGTTTGTAATATCTCAAGCGTTGGGAATAGAAAGATGAATGAGGTAAAGCCTGTGCCCTTGTGAACTCAGCTACACAATCCCTAATGCCTTGGAGACAGGCATAGTTCAGAGATTATAAAACGTGGAGGTACATCCTGTAATAAAAATAAGAGCAAATGATGACAAGAACAGTTATTGGGGGAGTAGAGAAAACACCAGAGAGGAGACTATTGTCAATGGGTCTTGATAAATGAGTGCAGAAAAAAAGAACATAACCTTTCTTCTGCATACAATGCCCCAGAACTGACTAGTCAAAGAGCAAAATGTGGTCCCATGTGACTTAAGGGGCAAGTTCTGGAAGTTGAGGCTGGAAAAAAGGTTGGGGTCAAAAGGAGAAGGGTTTGTAGATTGTGGTAAGGAATTTGTACTTGTCTTACCAACCAGTGATTTCCAGTCTCTTGGGTTTGTGGCACACCTTCAAATACTAGAATTTTGAGCAGGACAATGGGAAATATTAAAGGTCTGGAAACACTAAACAAGCCAGCAGCAGTCATGGCACAAGCAATTGCACAGTGTAGTCATTGTCTCATAGTGTCTGCAGAGTCATCCATAGCTACTTCACTAGCCACTTGGTTGACCTTCACCATGTTTCTTTGGAAAAGAGCTTTTTACTCCCAGACAGTGCACCCTTGAAAACTCCGAGGTGAAGTTCTCACAAGTTCCAGTTCGAACAAAGATAATTACCTTGGCTCAGACTGGCTGCTACTTTACATGTCTCCCCTCTTACTAGTAGCAAGTTGCACTCTAACACCCCACATGTTGCTCAGATCAGCATTCTGTTTGACAGAAATTACTGTCAAAAGTTCCAATACTGGCGAAACCAACATTTACCTATTGATCAAAAGGTGGCAGGATGTTTGCTAATTATAGCAGCAGAGTGCTTTGTTTTACCAGGTGAAAAGCATTGCTGTAGGTAATGAGACTTTTAGCCAGATAGTCCCTACAACCAAAGTGATGATACGGGCAGATTAATCAAACTGCCATGTGCAAAAATGGTTGGAGGAGAAGCTGGGAGCTGGGAGACTATTTCAGGTCATCAGAACTAGGATCAGAACTCGAGTTTTAGTAGAAAGGGAGATTCAGGGTCACTATATTAAGGGAATACAGGATTTGGCAATTGATTGGGTGGAGGAGTATCTTGATAGACCTGAGATTCAATGTTTGGGTGAACAGAAGAATATTAGTGCTATTAATAGAAATTGGATAGTCAGGAACAATAGCAATTGGGATTACATGAGAAATCTGGCTCAGGGTAATTGAGTTTTAAATGGTAGTTAGAAATTAGCCAAGATTAATGATGTCTTTAGAATATTCTTATCATTCTAGTAAATACCTGGGGGTAGTAAATATTGGCCAATATAGCAATTCAGTGTATTCTAGCCTCTTACTGTTTCACATACAACTCCACTTAAATGCAATTTTGTTTTTTAAAAGCTGATTTACCTGCAATTTTTGTGGAACCCATTCATGTACTTATAGGCTTTCAGAAGGAGTATTCTGGGGGCTCACCCCTGGGGAAGTGGACATAGCTAGGGGTTCTAATAAGTCTATCTCCTGAGAAATATGTAAGGTTGTTTCCATGGTTCTTACCTTTCCACTCTGGGGTGGGGCATAGGGAGACAGGTGCAGCACAGAACACAGAAAAGCACCAGCCTCTAATAGGCAAACTTGAAGCAAAGCAGTAACTAGGTGACTCTAATTTTTAAGTACTATGGTTGCTCTTCTTACAAATGAAGAAGTTAAAAACAACTTTCACTAGTTAGTTATTTCCTCAAATTAAAAAGACGGAAGCAAAACCCCAAGAAGAACCCAAACCCACAATTTAGTTGAACCAAGCACACACTTGAGTGGTTGGATAAGAAAAGGCTTTTCTTTTGATGTATAAGAAAAACCCAGAGTCAGGAGCTCCAGATTTCCTTAGATGCTGTGATGATGTCTTTGTCTGGGTTCCCTCATCTTATTATCCAGGCACACAAGATGACCACTGACATTCATGCCATTAGACCAGTTTGCAGCACAAAATACACATCCTTGAAAGTTTGGAACTATACCCATATTCCCTGCAGAAACTGACAGTGGGAAGAGGACCCTGCCTTGCAGCATAGAGGAGGTGAGGAGGGGAGGAGGAGTGTTGAGACTGAGTGACTGGATCTGCCTCCTTCGTTTAACAAGGCTCCATATCCAGCAGGAACTCAACCCTGCCCACAGGCTATCTGAAAAATGAGATGCACATTTCATCGATATAAATCTGATTTCACATATTAGAGCCTTCGTGTTCGGTTTCTTAATTTAAATACATATTTTTGACTTGTTGTGAATGAGGTGAAATAAGCAATTCCTTTTCTCCCTACCTCTTGGGCAGGAGGAAGGATGTGTTCCTGCTGTAGCTCATTAGTGGGGTAATTCTGGCTTTCCTCTGTAAGCCGACCCGTTGCCTTTGGCTGGAGAGATGTCTATTGTTTTATAATACCCTCACTTCTGGGGTTTCCAACAGCTGCTTCTGTTTGCTGCTTTGCATTTTCTCATTTCTCTTCATGATCTTATAACCAAGTAAGGTTCTACGTATTCATTTATTT
The DNA here is from genome assembly GCA_027563665.1 of Antrozous pallidus. Classification (NCBI taxonomy): domain Eukaryota; kingdom Metazoa; phylum Chordata; class Mammalia; order Chiroptera; family Vespertilionidae; genus Antrozous; species Antrozous pallidus. The sequence goes on from CM050510.1 coordinate 38,942,998, forward strand.
CTTTCAACTTATTAATGTACTGCTATGCCTCCTGGCTGCAAAAATGTGATAAAATTACTAGGAAAAAATTCAATAATTAATGGAAATTTTATTCCTCCTGCTTATAAGATTCAGAAAAAAAAGAATCCTATTCAAAATCTTGAAATGTGGACTTAACTTTCAATTCTGGAGAATAGAAAACATATACTGTGGGCTAGAGAAAGAATGTTTTAAAAATGGATTTTTCTTTACAGTCTAGGAATTAACAGGATCATGCTGGCCAAATTTAATTGAAATGAGAAAAGATTGAAAGAGCCTAAGACAGTCACTGTTAGATTCTCTAAGGTCTTCAAAACACTAGTCATTTAAGAAACACTCTCCCTTGACAATAAAAGAAATCTCATTTGTTTGTTTTATTTAAATGGGCCCAGTTTTAGTTGGGAGATGAAGCAGTTATCAGAGCAGACACCTCTGTTGAGCTGAAAGTATTGTCTTTTATTTATTTGACTGACATTTCCCCCCCGAACATCTCCTATGTGCCATAACCCATGCTTTCATATAATAACATTACATTTTATTTGAGCAAATATTATAAGATTACAAATATAAGAGGCCACACACCTTGTCTAGGAAGATGGGGAAATATCAAAGTCTCTGAAGAGTCTGGGATTTTACCCTACTTGCAAGCTAACAAGCTAGCCTGGTTATGTTTCAAGGGTGTTGACAGGAGACATGAGACTCCTAGGTCAGAGACGAATGACTGGATTTCTCACAGCACAGTGAGCAGGACTAGTATAATGTCATGTCAGTACCAGGTCCTCATGGCCTGTCCCCCATCCCCCGTCCCAGGTCCCATGGCACACTCAGCTCCCATGCCAGTACATGCTACGGGGTGTATTAGAGAAGAGGAACACTATGCTTCAGGAATTTACCATTTTTATAATGAGTGGAATGCAAGATGCCACTTCAGCCCTCAAGATTGCTCTCCACAAGCACGACCATCACGCACGGCCAGAATGAAGAGTCGTCAGGGCTTTGTATTCTTGGCATCCCTGGCAAGAATGTGCAGGGAGGGATGCTCAAGGCCTGCGATGATTCACTTCTAGCAGAAGCTTCACTGAGAAGATAATTAGCTCGGGATGAAGCCATGTGATAAGAGCAGGAAAGACGCATTCCAGTAAAAGGAAATGGTATTTGCCAAGGCCCTGAGGTATGAGAGACACAGATGTTTCAGAAACAGTGGAGAGTCTGGCATGGCTGGCATGGTGGTGATAAGTTTGAACAAGTAGGTTGGCATCCAGTCACCAAGGGCTTTGCATGCCACTGGGGTTATGGCGCATGGTTTTATTTTTATCTTAAGATGCTCAGAGAATTTTGATATGACATGATTAAATTTTATTTTCTATATCTGTTGATAATGTGGAGAATAAGCTGGAATAAGAGATAAGATACCTGAGCTTTTTACTAAGTGTCCCTAGAACACCTCACTCATTTTATGTCCTTTAAACCTCTGCCTTCTCCAGCCCCCCAGTTTTCTGTCTTCCGACCTTATCTTACCCAATATCTCATTCTCAGCTTCAACAACCTCTCACTCTCACCTTCATGCCTGATAGCCCTCTCCCTTTAACCTACATTGAAAATGCTCAGATATTTGCTGCTATACAGTAGGAACATTTCTATTTAATATACTAAATTTTCCAAAATGTTTAGAGTTGTAAACATGTTATTTTCTGGGAATTTATCCACTGATCTTTTTCCTATGTCAATAGTCTAGTAAGAATTTTCACTTGGCATGATATAATTTATAAATCCAAAGTCTATAAAAGGTACATTGCAACATTCAATTTATTAAAATGAAAAGTATACAAATACTCTACTTCAAATAGTATTTAATTATTCTAAAAAGAAATCATATGAAGACAGGCATAAGTATAGTATTGTAAAAGATTAAAAATGGACTAACTATGTATATTGAACATAAAGTCAAGATACAAAGTGTTTCATTTTCTTTTCTTTGTGATTTTAAAAACCTTCCAAGTTTTGCAATGTATTCTGGGGAAGAAGTCATGGTGATTACTTTTTAACCCTTCCTGGGAAAGTACCACTGTAACAGGTTACCACAAATTTAGAGGCATAAAACAACAGAGTTGTGGAGGTCAGAGGTGAGCAATCATTTTTTATTTGTCAATTATAGTTGACAGTCAATATTATTTTATATTAGTTTTCGGTACACAGCATAGCGGTTAGACATTTATATGACTTACGGAGTGATCCCCTGATAAATCTAGTATTCTCCTGACACCATACATAGTTATTACATTATTATTGACTATATTCCCTAAGCTTTTCTTTACGTCTCTGTGACTGTTTTGTAATCACCAATTTTGCAATATTTTTATTGGGCTAAAGTCAAGATGTTGGCAGGATTGGTTCTTTCTGGAAGCTCAGGAGGAAGACCTGGGCTGTTATTTTACCTTCTGATGGCACTATGTGTCACTCTGACCCTTTTTTCTGTTGTTATGTCTTCCCTGACTCATCCACCTTTGTCCCTCTTACAAGGACCGTATGATTACTTTGAGCCCACCTAGTTAATTTCGGTTAATTTCCCATCTCGAAATCTTTAACCTAATCACCCCTGCAAAGTCCATTTACCTTTATAAGAGATTATGCATAGATTCTGAGGATCAGGATATGGAATTTTTTGGGGGGGGAGGGGTAGTGGTCAGAATTCAACCTACCACAATCGCACTTTCCACTGTAAGCACTGTTCTTGTCTCCTTCCACAGCTTCCCTTGATTTTGGGTTACAGCTGAGATAATTGGTCTCCCTAAACATGGCATCCATGTATTGATCTGTTTTAGAATAGGTTTAGCAAAATATGTTCTTGCAGTTGGAAGTTTCTGAGTCAATCCTCCTTCTCCACAGAATGGCTCATTTTTGAATATGCCAGCTGGGTTTGCCAGGTCTGTCTTTCTCTTGCCCAGTGCCCTACCTGTCTGTGCCCTGCCTGTACCCACTCATCCTTCCCATTTCTGGTATCGTGCTTTCAGACTGCAAAGTGCTAGTAACTGCATCTGTTTGCCCTGGTCTCAGAGCCTGTTCTGTCTGTGCTGAGATAGGATGGCCATACGCAGAAACTAACACCCGCAGGTCCCAGCAGCCATGACTAATTAATGAAGCTATTGTATAAAGATCCCAGCTTCTTTATTTGTTTATTGTAATTTTTAAAACTACTCACCCAAGAATATGTTTATTGATTTTAGAGAGAGAGGAAGGTAGAGGAGAGAAAGATCAATATGAGAGAAACATCAGTTGGTTGCCTCCCATACCAGGGATCAAACCTGTGAACTAGGTATGTGTCTCAACTGGGAATCAAACTCACAACCTTTTGGTGTACGGGATGATGCACTAACCAACTGAGCCACCTGGCCAGGGCTATTTATTGTAATTTGTTTTATTGATATATAACTTATAAACAAACTTCATATTAAAGTCTAAAATTCAGTGATTTTTAGTATATTCACAATGTCATACAACCATTATCAATATTAACATTTTTATCCCTCCCCTCCAAAACCCAGTTCTCTCTCCCTGATTCCCTGGCAACCACTCACCTATTTGCTGTCTCCATGAATTGGCCAATTTTGGGCATTTTATATAAATGGAATCATACTCATTTTTTTGGATGGACCACTTCAAGGCACATACATGTTCAGTTCTGGTTTTCAGATTTCCCCGGCAAAATTAAGCTTATTGCCCGCAGTGGTGATGGACAATTAATTGGCTGCCTTTTATTTCTTCTCTCACTTTCCTACCTACCCACTAATATTTCCAAGAATCACCTTTCAAAGAAAGGGCTTGCACTCAAATCCTTGCTTGAAGGGTCTGTTTCTGGGAGAACCCAAACTAAAATACCGGGTTTATCAAATGAACAAATCCACTCATCAAATATACACTGAATATGTACTCTGCTCTTGGCACATGGCTCAATACTGAAGAGACAGCACAAACAATCCCAGTATCATCCCTGCTGTCATGGAGGGCATTGAAGCAGGGAATAATGGCACTAGGGCCGTGGTTGGCAAACTCATTAGTCAACAGAGCCAAATATCAACAGTACAATGATTGAAATTTCTTTTGAGAGCCAAATTTTTAAAAATTTAACTTCTTCTAACACCACTTTTTCAAAATAGACTTGCCCAGGCCATGGTATTTTGTGGAAGAGCTACACTCAAGGGGCCAATGAGCCGCATGTGGCTCGTGAGCTGCAGTTTGCTGACCACAGCACTAGGCAACTTCTATCTTATGAGCGAGATGAGTGTTCTAAGGAATGGGTGAGATCTGAAGAACGTTAAGGAGTGAGCCAGGTGGGAAGGGCAGGGAAAATGTTCCTGGCACATGGACCACTCTAAGATAAGGGTGAGCTTGGTGCTCTGGGAGGAACTGAGAGAAAACCATATGGCTCTTGTAGAAAGAGCTGCAGAACAGTTGTGTAAGGTACTTACATCTCCCTTCAAGCTGCTTCAGGCCTTATCTCTCAGAGCCACGAGCCCAAGGCCATTCTCTTCCTGGAGGTGCTTGCATCTGGCGAGTGAGACAGGGATATAGAAGCACAGGCATCTGGACTGGTGGGGGACATTCTCATGGGCAATAATCACCCCAGAGCTCCTGGCTACGTTTGTTGGTTCTACATTGCAGTTCAATTGCTTCCCCATTAAACCTGCTTCTGCTCCCTTACTTTCACAGTTGCTCCTTAATAAATATCGTGCTCCTCAAACTCTACATCAGAATTGGCTCCTGGAGGACACAATCTCCAACATCAAATGAACAGGAAGGCTTTGTGTCATGTGTGATACTGCTACGAGGTTTCTCCTCAGACACGAAGGCAGTGAGGGTTCTGGGAACTGATAGGATGGACTCCACGTCGGAGGAGATGAGTGAGAGAAACTTTGGAGTCGTCCCTGAAGGGTTTGTATGTAAGTTAGCCTTTGAGACATACTAAAAGTTCAAGAACAGCTTGGGGGTTCTTGAGGGGGTTCAGTGAGGATTTGTGATGAGCATTAATATTTTGGGGGTGCATTTAAAATGCATTTTATTCTTTGTATGTGTTTTTCTAAATTAGTCTCAAATGATAACATTTGTAAATGTCTATGTAAATTAACCTTACTAGGAATAGATCTGCTTGGATTTATATAGTCTTTCATCCCTGGGTCCCTTAGGAATGTGAGCAAAAGAGAAGATCATAGAAATATTTCTTTCCATGGAGGATGATATTAGATTATATACTGCTGGCATTTTAAATTTTATGTTATGTCTGGGTTGTAGACTTTTAAAATGATAATTAGGTGCTACTCCAGTGGGTACTTTGAAAAGCACTAAAATATTAAATAACTGGAATGTTTAACTTACATTAGCTGGGACAGGGATATCTCCATTCCTCTGCCCTTACCGTAGAGTGTACCACTCTGATCTAGTTTGCCTCCAGGTACAGATATCAGAGCCCACGCCCATCCTAAAAAATCCCAGGATGCTACAGAGATCTGTCTTCATTACAGATGTCTCTGAGCACACGTGACTAGAGGCGTAGGGATGGGTATTGCCATGGAGGCAGTGGCCCAGCCTGCCAAGATGCTGGAGTTGTTCTCCATTCTGGCACAGTCCTGGGTGCCCCTGTGGTGACCCCACAGCCATCCCTTCTGGGTCCCCTGGGTTACTTCTGGATTTGGGGACCCATTTCAAGAGGCCATCAGGGATCCCTGATCTAAAGCCACCCTTTCTTGTCCCTCTAGTCACTTCCTTAGGTTCTGATGTCTCCCCTTAGATGAGATAAATGTCCAGCACCTCCTCTATCCATGAGGGAGGAGATGTGTGTGCTCTCTTTAGGACTTTTCAGGCGATTTCAAGTGAAAGAAAGAAATATACATTATAAATCCTCTGCCATATAGCAAAATGTTTTGAATATGTGAAAATGAAAGCAGTTTCAATGAAGTTCTAGAACAAATAAAATTAATCCATGGTGATAAAAATCAGAATGATAGTCACCTCTGAGGGTGGGAGGGTGGGATTGGACTAGAAAGGGGCTTGAGGATCTTTTCTAGAGTGAAAGAAATGTCCTACTTCTTGATGGGTGGGGGTGTATGTCAAAACTCACTGAAGTGTGTATTTAAAATCTAAGCATTTTATTTCATGTAAATTTAAAAAGAAAACAGGATGACAATTCAAAAATGAAAAAGAAATGACTATATAAAACTTACTCAGGAACAATTTAAATGTCAAAATTGTTTGGTTTTAATTTTCTGACTTAAATAAAGAGAGAGGAAAGGGCCTACCATCAGCATGCAGCTCTGCTAAGAGATAAACATTTTAATCTGTAGTTAATCATTTGTATTAGGAACCAAGAATCTCGCCTGCAACAGGAAAATACCGTTTTTACATTTCATAATTAAAGTTAGCTACATGAGATTTGGTATACATCTCTTTAGCTTTTCTCTTCAGCTGACCCAGTACAGTGGGCCCTTGGATAAGGTCGTTTCAATCAACATGGTTTCCTTATAACGTTAATGAGGAAAACAGGATTGCTCAGCTGGGGCCACTGTCTGTGAGACGTTTGCACACTCTCCCTAGTCTACGTGGGTTTTCTCTGGGACTCTGAGTTCCTCCCACATCTCAAACATGTACATGAAAAATGAGTGGGTAGATCTACGTGTCCCCTTCTGAGGGAGTGTGCGTGCCCTGGGATGGAAATGTGTCCTATTCAGGGTGAGTTCCCACCTTGCAACCTGAGCTGCTGGAACTGGCTCTGGCCACTGTGACCATGAACTGGCATAAGTAGGTAGGAAAATAATGACCTTACTTGTTTTTATTCATTGTTATTAAATCTACATCTACTTCATGTTGATTTCAGTGTTTAATATTACAAGTGTTTTGGATCTCTACTTAGAGATTTGGTAATGTTTTTGCGACTACTAGAAATATGCTGTAGGAACTTAACTCTTGTTTATATCCATCAGCCTATGGTAAAATAGGTTTCCTTATATGTCATTTGGCTTAAAGTTGCAGTTTCCAAGAACGAACCAGGATGTTAAGTGAGGACTTAATGTATTTCTACCTACAACGTTTGGGAAAATAGGTGACTCTGCCCTGTTTGACCATGTTATGTGACCAATTATTTCAGCGTATGCTCTTGACAGGCAAGGGAAGGTCATTTAGAGACTGACTACGACATGACCCTGGAGTGGTGAGAGAGTGTGAAGATGTGCATGTGTGCTGAATGGGCAGGTCTATAAACTAAAACTGGATTGGATGATGCAGTTCTGTGGAGTAGGCTGAATGCTGGCCAGATCAGAACACCCTTCAGTATAGGTGCCAGAAAAACTCAGGGCACAAAGATGAAAAGCTCAATCAGCAATAAATAATTTGTTGGTATAAATATGCATGAGGATACTTATATATTACTTACATAAGTGGAACATATACATGGGGTATAACTTTGAGGGATATAATTAAATGAAAATCTTGTTTGTTAAATTTGAAATTCAAATTTAATTGGTGTTCTGTATTTTTATTTGCTAAATCTGGCAACTCCGTGTTTGGGGTATGCTAAAGGGCAGGGTTTTTGTTTTTCTTCACTGAAAATCAAAGAGACAAATAATCTTAGCCTGTGGTTCTTAAATTTCAGCTGGCATGAGAATCACCTGCAGAGCTTGTTAAAACTCAAGAGTTTCTGGTTCAGGTGGTCTGGAGTGAGTTCCCCCAAATTTGCATTTTTACCATCCCCAGGCATTACTGATTCTGTTGATTCCAGGGATCTCATTGAGAACTTCTGGTGAGAGGTGATGCATTACAAAAGTATGTGCAAGTATTGTTAGAAATGCTGTCTTGATGCATCCTGTCCATTGCCATTCCGCCCAGCAGACTAAACTATGCATCACTAACAAGGGACAGCACATCAAACATCATGTGCCATCATGTAATATCAATAAGCTGTTTGTTATATATAGCTGCCTCTGTTTCTGGAGTTTATGGACACTGTAGGTAAGTTATTTGCCTCTGTAGTGAACGGATTACCTTTTAAATTAAAATTAAAATTCCATATTAAAATTAGAAGAGAATTAAAATTTCCATAAGGCCATTAATTAGTAATAGCAGAGAACCTTTGTTAAATTATATACCAAATAAATATTTAACAAGGTGAGACACTCAGGAATGTTATTTATATTTTATTAAACACCATCACAATTTCCATAGCCAATTATATATACACACAGCATTCATGCAACCTTGAGATGTTTGGAGTACATGACTTTGTCCAGGAACCTGATTTTCTTGGAGGAAGATACAAGAGGGATTTTCTTGTGCTTTTGATAGAACTGGAACAAACTGGAATTTAAAAAGTAACTTGAAAGCTGATGTTTCCTATTTCTACCATCAAAATTATTGGTTTTTGTTTTTCACTTTTCTATTTACTGGCTTGTTAAAATTGATTTGGATTTCCTCTCTTTTAGGAGAGAAATACATAGGGAAAAATGAAAGAAGGCTATCAGGATATTTTGCTGGGTGTCCTAGTCCTTTGGCTATTGTTGGATCTACCACAGATATGTCTTAAAAATCTAATGATTAACTTACTAGAGATAAATACCAGAGTATTTATGGATGAAATGATATGATGTATAGGATTTGCTTTAAAATGGCGGCAATAAGAGAAAAGTTGGAGGAAGAAAGATGAAATGTTTGGTATAATAAAATATTGATAATTGTTGAAACTGAGTAATGGGAACATAGGGTTCATTATACTACTAGAGGCCTGGCATACAGATTTGTGCACTGACGGGGTCCCTTGGATTGGCCTGTAGGGATCAGGCCGAAACTGGCTCTCCAACATCCTGAGGGGTCCTGGATTTGTGAGAGGGTGGTTCTTGGGTGATGCACTCTGGAATTGGGCTCCCTCTTCTCTGGTTCCAGGTGCATCACCCAAGAATCACAGCTACCAAGTCACAACAGTTTGGCAGCTTCTGTGTTGAACATCTGCCCACGGTGGTTACTGTGCATCAGAGCTACTGGTTGGATGGCTGAATGGTCACTTAGGGATATATATATATATACATATATATATATATATATATATATATATATATATATATATATATATATAATACTAGAGGCCCAGTGCATGAAATATGTGCACAGAGGCTGGGGGGCGGTATCCCTCAGCCCAGCCTGCACCCTTTCCAATATGGGACCCCTCAAGGGATGTATGACTGTTGGACATCCCTCTCACAATCCAGGACTGCTGGCTGCCAACTGCTCGCCTGCCTGCCTCCCTGATTGTCCCTAACTGCTTCTGCCTGCCAGCCTGATTATCCCCTAACCACTCCCATGCCAGCCTGATTGGTACCTAACTGCTCCGCTTCCAGGCTGACTGCCCCTAACTGCCCTCCCCTGTAGGTCTGGTCACCCCTAACTGCCCTCTGCTGCAGGCCTAGTCCCCTCCAGCTGCCCTCCCCTGCAGGCCTTAGCTCCTCACAACTTCCTTTCTCTGTTGGCCTGGTCCCTCCCAACTGCCCTCCCCTGCTGGCCATCTTGCAGTGGCCATCTTGTGTCCACATAGGGACAGGATCTTTTACCACATAGGGGCAGCCATCTTGTGTTTTGGAGTGATGGTCAATTTGCATATTACTCTTTTATTAGATAGGATAGAGTCCTGGTGCATGGGTTGGGGGCGGCTGGCTGGTTTGCCCTGAAGGGTGTCCCAGATCAGGGTGGGAGTTCCCTTGGGGTGTGGGGCAGCCTGGATGAGGCGCCTGTGGTGGTTTGAAGGCCAGCCACCCCCACCCCCCCACGGCAACCCCAGCAGAGGCCCTGGTATCTGGGATTTATTATCTTCTATAATTGAAACTTTGTAGCCTTGAGCAGAGCCAAGCCTCTTGCTTGCTCCATGGCCCCAGCCATTTTTGTTGGGATTGATTTATCTTCTATAATTGAAACTTTGTAGCCTTAAGTAGAGGTCAAGGCAGGCCAGGGCTGCAGGAGCTTGGCTTCTTCCATCACCCAGGGTAACTCAGACCTTCTGCTCTCTCCAGCTTCGTGGCTGCTGCCATTTTTGTTGGGATTTATTTATCTTCTATAATTGAAACTTTGTAACCTTGAGTGGAGGCCTGGAGCCACCAGGATGTGGAAAGTTTGGCTTCCTCCATTGCCGGAGAAATCCAAGCCTCCTGCTCACTCTGTGGCCACAGCCATCTTGGTTGGGCTAATTTGCATGCTCACTCCTGATTGGCTGGTGGGAGTGGCTGGTGGGCATGGTAGAGTGATGGCTAATTTGCATATTACTCTTTTATTAGATAGGATTACTGCTTTGTATTTAAAATTTTTGATTAGTTAAAAAAAATGTAAGGTCTTATATTCTCAGTTTTGCCACTAACTAGACCAAAAAACATACTCAAATCATTGGAATGTTCTGTGCTTCAATTTTTAAAAATGATCATATTGCAATTAAACAATCATTAAGTAATTATTGAGCAAGACTTACTGTCTCAGGAGCATTCTGATAGTTCTAATCAAATTCTCAGGGATGTTGTCAGATTACTGGAAGGTATAATGTACTTAAAAAAAAAACTAAACCTACGTTTCAAATATTATTATCACTGAATCAATTGTTGAAATTTATTGAGTACAAATGCTTGGAGCACAGAGCTTTGATAACTGAAGCTTCCTGAAGACTTTTTTTTTCATGTTTATGAATAGGTAGTCACATTAGTTATCTGCTGAGAGAGCAGTTGCTTAGATTCCTACGTGAGAATAGGACAGAAAAAATGTTACGCATCTTGGCTCCTTCTGTGTTTTTAAGGAAAAAGCAAAGCAACCTTTAAGATTTCTGAATACCATCTGTATCTTCTATATGGTAACATATAATTTAATTTGGACACTTTTGTGGTCAATTTCCCAAATGGCAGGTAAATGTACAAAGAAAAACTGAAAGGTTAAAAATATGCAAGCTTGTGTGTCTGTCGCTGTGTATGCACAAGCATAAATGGTTTAGAAAACTTGGAATAAATCCAGGCATGGCTGTGTGGCAAGCTGCCAGAAGAGGAGAGATGATGTCCCCTTCCTATTTGTGGACCTGAAGCCATGGCATGAAATGACTGGTGGCCTGAAGGTCTGGGGCCTGGAGCGTGTGACCACATGCCTGCTGTCAGCAGAGTGGTTTACTGTATACCTGACTGGTGCTAAAGAAACAACTATAAACGAGGATGGGGATGCACCTTGCACCCAGTGGAGTAGGATAGACATGGGTTCCATATGACAAGTGTATGGTGTCCTTACCTTCCTGAATCATTAGAAATTCTTTCCTGGGGTTGTTAGGCAAAAAGGTGTTTTCTGTGCAAAGAGGGCTAAAATGTTCTCTCTTCCCCTCTTCTCCCCTCCCCTCCTCATCCTCTCCCCTCCCCTCTCCCTCCCCCTCCCTCCCTCTCCCTCTCCCTCTCCCTTTTTTCCACTCCTCTCTCCCCACTCTCTTCCCCTCTTCTCTTTCTGCCACCCCCTTCCCCACCCCCTCCACCTCCATAGGCATAAAAGAAAGGCAAACCCAAAAGAAAGGCCTTACTAGGAACTGAATTTGTTGGAATCTTGTTTGGACTTTCAGGTTCCAGAGCGGTGAGAAATGATTGCTGTTTAAGCCACCTAATCTGTGGTATTTTGCTTTGACAGCTTGAGCAAATGAATACACCCTCCAATAGACAGTTAGCGGAGAGCACTTACTTCTAGCACCAGAGAGGTCAGCTTTTGTAGGAAGTGTGGAGAGAAGTCTGGATGGTGAGACCTATCTGGAAAGGCAGGCCAGTGGGAGGCAACAGAGGGTGCTGCTGATTCAGAGGCACAGAAGTTGCCAAGAGAGAAGGCATTGATGGAAGCTGCACCTTCTTTACAGTTTTGCTTGTGGATTACCTTGGCAAGAGGCAGTATCAATCTCACACTAATTGCTCAATAAGCCTTTGGATACATGCACAATTCCCTTGGGGTGTGGATTTTCTCCAGCCGATCGCTTGTTTGCCAAATACACAAAACGGTTAATGTATCTAATACTCTTTTGGTCTTGTTAGTTTAGATTTTTAAGAATATCTTCAATACCCCAGAGCACCAGATAGAGATATTTCCTCCTACATTAAAGTCTATATTTCAATGATCTCCTCCTTTTAGATGAGGTAGTTATTGAATTTTTTTTTCCTAAGCTGACTTACTTTGTCAACAGTGTGTTATAGGGAGAATTTTTTTCTTTAGTTAAACAAGATGTCCAGTAGCTTGAGTGTGAGAAAAATAGGTTAAGATGGAATTTTGAGGATCATTAACCCATAATCAATGAAGATCTCTGCATGCTTTGATTATATTAATATTTTTTCTTGCCAGTAAAGAAAATGTAACGGTATTTCTTACCCTATGTTGTTACATATTGTAAAATTTAGAAAACTTTGCTTGGTCTGGATGATATGGGTCTCAGACCCTTTGATGACATTTTTCATATGTTACTTCCTTTAATCCACATAATATACCTGTAATACAGGTCTTCTTATCCCTATTTTGCAGATAAACACTAAAGGGTGTCTCCTCTGGAGTACTACTTAGATACTCAGCATTGTTAACCAGAATCTTTATTTTCTAAATGTAAAACCAAATATACTACTTGTCTTATGGTGTAGTTACATTTGGAATTTTGAAAACACCTTATTCCTTGATCTGCTTATGCCATTTTCATTAATATTTTGGAAACAAAAACCTTACTTTGAACTAAAAAAAACCACTAATAAAAATGTACAGGTAACCTTACCTGCTTTGGCTTAGTGGATAGAGCATCAGCCTGTGTACTGAAGGGTCCCAGGTTCGATTCTGGTCAAGGGCATGTACCTTGGATGCGGGCACATCCCCAGTGGGAGGTGTGGAGGAGGCAGCTGATTGATTGTCTCTCTCATCGATGTTTCTGTCTCCCTATCCATTTCCCTTTCTCTATGTAATAAATCAATAAAATATATTTTTAAAAAATGTACAAGTAACATTACCCAGCAAAATAATGCCTGGGCTAAATATAAACATAGAGTAAGCCTGAGATATGTAACCCAATAGGAGTTTTAATACAGCATATTGTATGGCACCAGAAATTGGTGCTGGCTGATGAAGCTGGAAAGGAATTTATTATGTAGATATTAATGGGAGAACCAGCTCAGAGCTGAGTCTCGGAATGTTGTCCAACTACAGGCTGCAGAACTGGCCAGATGAGTTTAACCAGGGCCCCCACTACAACCCAACAAACATTAGGGAGACTGCTGCTGCCCCCATCCCGCCACTGCCTTTTCTGCAGCAAGAACCTGGCTGACAGTTTGCTACCATGTGGATTCTGTGTGGTCTCTCCTTCCTCAAATTGCTCTTTTCTTTTACTTGGGTTTGAAATTTATATTACATTATATATTTATGTTAAATATGCAGTACAGATTTTAATGTTTATAAAACTGGGATCCAAATGGTTTATTCTCAAATAATGATGTACTTAAAAAATATGGCCCAGTACTTTCAAAGTCCTTGCTAAACATCACAGAAAATCTTCAGCAATGATTCTTAAATTCCTTCGTTACTTTCTTATCCATTGCTTGTGCCTCCTGTCCTTAAATTCCCTGGGAAAGTTCCCATTCTTTTTCTAGGTGTCCTCTTGCCCCACTTCGCTTCCCCATCCTCCTTCCCAATTCCCCATGCAAAAGTTCAAGAACTGGTCCAATAAGAAAGAACCTGTCTCGGATGAAGACAGAGGAAAGAGATTAAGACAGCCAAAACTAGGAATTCTCTAGCCCTTAAGGGGAGAAAAAGGAGATGTGAAAGACAGTGGATGCACTAAAAATTTGTATCCAGTCATAGGGACACTTTTAATAGTGATTTTAAGAAGCATTTGGCACCTTGGCCAGTATGGCTCAGCTGGTTGAGTGGATTCTCTTGCATTGAAAGGTCACAGGTTTAATTCCTGGTCAGGACACAGGCCTGGATTGTTGGCTCATCCCTTGTAGGGAGCATGTAGGAGGCAGCCAACTGATGTTCCTCTTCCTCCCTTTCTCTTTCTTTCTCTCTCTCTCTTAAAAAAAAAAAAATCAATAAAACACATATTAAAAAAACAAAGAACTACTTGGGATAATTAACTAGTCTTAACAAATGTGCATATTCCTATAAGATGGGCAGTTCAAATGTTGATTGTGATTCAAAGTATCTTCTATATGAAAGCAACGAGGCTAAAGATAATCAATACACAAAGAAGATCAGAATCCCAAGTTATTTTAAAAGAAAGATAAAGTCTAGTGTTCATATTTATGATTCTAAAGAGTCATTAATTTAGTTTTATGTTCCCAATACAGAATAAATCCTTTGGGGGTAAATTCTATTCAGAGTTTTATTATTATCATAAATATTTAGTTGATTCTTGGACACCCTTAGCATCTTTAGGATATCCTCATGTGTCTCCCATGATAGATTGTGACAGGTACAGTGACACATATTTCAAATATTCATTCTTTTATGACATTGTGTTGACCCTGGCACAGAGCCATCTGTCTATCCAACATTTGCTACTCTAACCAAATGAAAATCTTACACAGTATTTCAGTCCAGTGTTGCTTGAGGCAGATAGCTAGATCTAAACACACCTAACAACACAATTTCTGCCTAGCAAATATCAAATAATCTCCCTTAGAATACTGAATTCAGCTTTAAATTACTGAAGAAGGCTACCAGGGACAGCAAGGTTCTGTATAGCTGTAATAAAAATTCAATGACTGAATCTAACACCAGTCATTGGGTCAGACATATTTTATTTCTGAGCATGTACATTGGGCTGCTGGCTCATTTTCTGCAGGGGTTGGATGCTCCTAGTGCTTTTAATTCTTCCAATTTGGGGAAGCATTTATTCTTAGAGACGATTTGAAACTTTGAACACACTGTTCCAGGGCTATGTGGGAAGCTATCATTTTCATTTAACTCATAATTAAATTATAAGGTGGACAGTACTCTAGAGTCTATATATTGTGAAGTCTAGACTTATCATTCGATGTGCTTCTCTCGCCTCAGCTGGGCTGGTGGGACAAGGATGGATGCCCTGGGCAGAAACTCCCACAGGACATCCATGAGGGGAAGAGGGCTGTCCTAGGAGTTGTAACTGCAGAAGCACAGCGGGGCGATGGGCAGGCCTTGGAAAGGAGGAGCTCGAATCTGCTTTAGAAGGTCTTCAAGTTGTCAGGTGCATTATTCAGAGAGCAGTTCTCAGCACCATTTGTTTTGTGAAATATATTAGGTATTCAGCATAGCTGTTTTCAGATGTATTATGCAAATATTCTGATTCATGAAAATATTCTATTAAATGCAATCGCTCATGTAATTACTTTGCTTAATCTACAGCATACTTTAATTAACATTGCATAGAATTCTGATTTAATCAATTAGATTTGATCGAGTATAACTTAGCTGTAAATACTTTTCATGATGCAGCAGTCCACAATAATTATCGAGAGCTAAGAAAAGACCTGCCACCACCTAAAACTAACACATTTCCCATGTGAAGAGAGGTAAATAATAATTTAAATATATTTTTATTTCAGAAAGTAAGCTATAAAGAGTAGATAATTCTGTTTCTAACAATAGGCTAGTAAAAACAACCTCACAGGGAATGTGAGAATTTAAAAAATATGCTTTATTTTTGCAGCTATTCCCCAACAGTTAGCCTTGAGAACAAATGATTAAACTCAAGCAAGATTCATCACTTTTTTAGTTTTGTTAATAGACTCATTAATATCAGTGTCTCATGATATTAGTTTACTGTTATGGGTTGAGTTTTATCCCCTGCCCTTCAAAAAAAGGGAAAAGGTATGTTGAAGCTGTTACTCCCCAGTACCTCAGAATATGACTTGATTTGGAAATGGGGTCAACTGCAGATGTAATTAGTGAAGTGGATGTTGAACTGGAGAAGGGTGGGCCCTAACCCAGTGGGGCTGGTTTCCTTATAAGAACACCAACACAGGACAACACTAAGATGTGCAGGGGAACACCATGTGAGGGAAAGGCTGGGTTTTAATTTGTACCTGCAAGACAAGGAACACTAAAGATAACTGGCAACTGGCCAGAAACTAGGAAGAGGCCAAGAAAGAATTCCCTACAGGTTTCAAAGGGAGCATGGCCCTGCTGACACTTTGATTTTGGAATTGTAGCTGGTAGAACTGAGAGGCGAATTTCTGTCGTCTTTAGCCACCAATCTGTGGTGCTTTGTTATGGTAGACCTAGGTCACCCATACACTCACTGAAGCGCAGTTGAGAGTTACAACTCAACATAATCATAAAATTACATAATCATCAGAATCCATAAAATTACTTCTGATAATACCAGTAGTGTGTGTGTGTGTGTGTGTATGTGTGTGTGTGTGTGTGGGTGGGGGGAGTATCTTGCTAAACTATTTTTTAAAAATGCATGTGCTATTTTTCGTTTGGTTAACTTTTACATTCTAAGCGAGTGTCGACATAAATATAACACTTTTTGTTCCTAGCACCCTTCTTCACACAGCACTAAGCCGAGTACCTTGAACATAAATCAGCCAGCAGTACATTCTGTGGCTTAGTTTAAAAAGATTAACCTATAAATATTAAAATACCCACATATAGAACTTGAGCCCTGAATATATACAGTGTTACTGAAATGTGGGAGTAATTATTGAAAAGAATTTACATGAGGTTCACCAAGGCAAATTTTATCTTGAAACTATATGTGGGTAATAAATTTTATTCCCAGCCAATTTGTGGATTATTCAGATTTTGTAGTTTCTGTTGTCTTCGTTTCAGCTTTGAAAAAATATTCTTAGAATCTATGCTATGTGAAGGGCAAGGAAAAATAATACAAATTTAAGTTATTGGTGTTAACTTGCTAACAGATCTTATTATATAGGGTATAGAATAGATGGAAATTAAAAATATAAAAAATGAATTTTGGAGGTCATTTGTAAATTCTTATTTTAAGAGTTGGTCATTGTTTGGTTATTACAGGGGAATTAGTAGATATTAGCAGACAACAGCAGAAGATCTGAAGCTAGACAGTTATCAGAGCAGGGTCTATGCAGCTGCTCCCAATAAAAGGAAAAGCTTCCTGGCATCAAGGTCCATGAAGGCCACCAGATGATACCAGTCAATTGTGTGCATTCTGTCCGGTCCCTTGATAAGCAGTATTTCCCCAGTCTTGGAGGTCTTCACGAGCTTCTAGCCTTCTAGCCCTCTTGATTGTTCTGAGCTCTTTGACTTTTGCCTGTTCTATGGGGGAAAGAACTAATATTCAACACTCTATTTCTGAGTATGTACTGCCAGATGGGATGGATTGGCTTTAATTTCCCTAGGTGTACTATTCCCAAGCTGGACTGAGCCTCAAACCTGCCTGAGATCCATTCCTGCAAATATATAACTGGAACTGGAGAGAACGAGATATATTAGATTGGTAGAACAGAGAAGACTAACATTTCCTGATTGTCTACTGTATTCTAGGTTCTGGCTGTGCCAGGCATTACATATATAATCTCATTTACTATTTTTAAATTTAATTTTGATTTATTAATTGAAAAAATGTACACTTTATTTTATTTTTTTCTTATATCTTTTGTTTTGTTAATCTTCACCCAAGGATCTTTTCCCATTGATTTTTAGAGAGAGGGGAAAGGAGAAGGAGAGACATAGGCAGAAACATAAATGTGAAGAAGACACATCAATTTGGTTGCCTCATGCACACACTCCAACAAAGGTCAGGGATCAAACCTGCAACCAAGGTACATGCATGCTCTTGACTGGAATTGAACTTGGGATCCTTCAGTCCTCAGGCTGATGCTCTCTCTATTGAACCAAACCAGCTAGGGCAACAATGTATATTTTATAAACATTGAAAAGACTGGGTGGTGAGTAGTTGGGAATTAATTTCTTCCTTTAGGAGGGATATGTTCTTTGTATGATTTTATTTATTTATTTATTTATTTATTTATTTATTTATTTATTTATTTATTTATTCATTTTTTGACGCATGGAATGACTCTCGTTCCCATAAGACCCAAAAGATCTGGCCTTTGCCTTCCTTTCTTTTTTTTTAATCTTTATTGTTCAGTTTATTAATTACATTGTTCCCCCCTTTTCCCCCCTATAGCTCCTCTCCACCTGCCACCCATCCCAACCTCCACCCTCACCTCCCCCCACTGTCCTCTCCCATAGGTGCATTTTTTTTTTGTCCATTCTCTTGCTGCACCTCTCACACCCCTTTTCTTCCCAAGAATTGTCAGTCCATTTCCTCTCTATGTCCGTGATTCTGTGACATTCACCAGTTTATCCTATTCATCAGCTTATTAATTCACTTGATTTTTAGATTCATTTGTTGATAGATGTGTATTTATTGTTCATAATTTTCATTTTTACATTTACATTCTTCTACTTTTACATTTACATTCCCCTCCTCCTCCTCCTCCTCCTCCTCCTCCTCTTCCTCCTTCTTCTTCTTCTCCTCCCCCTTCTTCTCCTCCCCCTTCTTCTCCTTCTCCTCCTCCTCCTCCTCCTCCTTCTTCTTCTTCTCCTTCTCCTTCTTCTTCTTCTTCTTCTTCTTCTTCTTCTTCTTCTTCTTCTTCTTCTTCTTCTTCTTCTTCTTCTTCTTCTTCTCCAAGAATATCTTTCAGCATTTCATATAATATTGGTTTGGCGGTGATGAGCTCCTTTAGCTTTTTCTTATCTGCAAAGCACTTTATCTGACCTTCAATTCTGCATGATAGCTTTGCGACCTTCAATTCTGCATGATAGCTTTGCTGGACAGAGTAATCTTGATTGTATGCTCTTGCTATTCATCACTTTAAATATTTCTTGCCACTCCCATCTGGCCTGCATAATTTCTGTTGAGAAATCTGCTGACAATCATATGGGTGCTCCCTTATAGGTAACTAACTGTTTTTCTCTTGCTGCTTTTAATATTCTCTCTTTGTCTTTTTCTCTTAGCATTTTAATTATGATGTGCCTTGGTGTGGTCCTCTTAGGGCTCCTATATATTGGGGTTCGGTGCACTTTTTGGGCTTTTAAATCAATTTCTTTCACCAGGTGGGGGAAGTTTTCGGTCACTATTTCAAGTAGGTTTTCATTATCTTGCTCTCTCTCTTTTTCTGGCACCCCTATAATTTGGATGTTGGTATGCTTGAGGTTGTCTCAGAGGCCCCTTACACTATCTTCAATTTTTGGATTCTTTTGGCTTCTTGCTTTTCTGGCTGAGTGGATTTTGCTTCTTTGTATTTCAAATCTTTGACTTGGTTCTTACTGTTCTCTAGACTGCTTTTAGGTCTTTGTATAGTATTTTTTATTTCAGTCACTGTTGGTCCTTTTTCATATCTTTGTAGGTCTTGTTCATTTCCTTGTAAGTCTTATTAAGTTCATTGGCCTTTTCTAGGAGCCTCTTGAAAAACCTTATTACTGTGGTTTTGAACTCTATGTCCAGTCATCTTTTTTTCCTCCATTTCTTTCACATCTGATTTCTTTTCATTTCTCTGCATTGTGGCTCCTTTCCTGAGTTGGTCCATTACCTTTGTGTGGTAGCTGTCCTCTAAGGGACAGTGGCTCAGCCTCCCCAGTTACCTAAGGTGAATACTCTTACTGCATCCCTTTATGGGTTGTACAGTATTGTTGAAGTTAAGCCCAGATTATTGTTGTTAGCACTAGGAGGGTTTGACCTCCAGGCCAATTGACTGTGAAGTTAAGCTGTGTTCAGGTTGGATAGGCGGAGTCTCTGGTCTGAGCAGGCAGCATCAGCTCTGTCCTATGTGGCACCTGGGTCTCTGTGCTGGGTGGTAATGGCTGCACGCACCTCCGAGAGAAAGCTGCCACCGATCTCCACCCTCTGCCAGAAAACTCAGCCTCTCCCCAAATGAGTCTGCACCCCCAAAGTCTCACCCAGGGTTGTTACACAATGCAGTCCGGTGGTCTCCCGAACGAGGGAGCAAGTCACGAGTCCTCTCTGTGCAGTCGCGCACTTCTGTTCCCAAGTTTACGTGCAAACTGCTGTTCCAAGTTTACACGCACTCTCCACAAGCTCACAGACCTCTGCCACGCCCGGGTTTCAGTGTGCTTTTCTACTGTCCAATTTTACCCCATATGAGTGTGGGTTCTCCAGACCTTGCCTGGAACTGGGGAATCAGTGCAGTGGGACACCTTTGTCTCCCTCCCCATTGGAGAAAACCAGCCGGGTTTGCAGTCACCTGCCCTCTCCGCTGGCACCTGCCCTCTCCAAACCTCTGACTCCACATGTGCCTTCAATGCCTCCCTCTGCTGCTCCTCTGAGTCACAGTATCCTATCTTTACTTTTATTTGTGAAATTTTCACTCAGCCAGCTTTCTGGTGATTCTGGATGATGTTTGTTCTATCTTAAGTTGTGGTTTTGGAATTGTTGTGTGGGGCAGCAAGATAGGTGTTTACCTATGCCACCATCTTGGGTCCTCCCGTCTTTGTATGATTTAAAAAAAAAACACCATAACCATCAAATATGACAAGGTTTATATTACAAGCAGCAGTCCTGCCTGGCTGATTGGCTCAGCTGGTTGAGCATCGTCCCAGGCACCAAGAGGTAGCTGGTTTGATTACTAGCCAGGGCATATGCCCGACTTCAAGCTCTATCCCCAGAAGGGGGTGTGTAGGAGATAATTGATCAATGGTTCTCCTTCATCAATGTTTCTCTCTCTCCCTCTCTTTCTCTCTCTCTCTAAAATAAATAAAAACATTCAAAAAAGCAGTCCTCTGCTCCGTAGTTCCCACTCCCAATTCCCTTTCATTAATTCAATAATTCACAATTTCTTAAATTATTTCTCCTGGTACTTATCTTCTTATTTATAAATTAAATGCAAATACTGATATTTCTTGATTGGTTTTTCAGTTTTAGGTGTTGTCTATTGACTTCAGGTGAGCAGTTAGCTCTCCTACTAGTATAGTTCCTCTTCTCACATACATACACTTCTTCCTGTCCTTTAAATATATTTATATCACAATTTTGGTTAATATTTAGGGCTAACATTATTTAACTACCTGAATACTATTTATAGCTAAGTCATATAGTATACTATGATTATATTTCCTCTCTTGCATTGCTCATTGTTTTCACCAGAATTAACAACTGCAATTTTTGTTTCCTTGATTTCTGTGCTTTTATTACTAACTAGCGGCCCAGAGCACAAAATTCGTGTACTGGGAGGGTGTCCCTCAGCCCAGCCTGCACCCTCTCCAATCTGGGACCCCTTGAGGGATGTCCGACTGCCAGATTAGACCCAATCACACAACTGGCAGTCAGACATCCCTCTCGCAATCTGGGACTGCTGCCTCCCAACTGCTTGTCTGCCTGCCTGCCTGTCTGGTTGCCCCTAACTGCCCTCCCTTGCTGCCTGATTGCCCCCAACTGCCCTCCCCTGCAGTCCTGGTTCTCTCCAACTGCCCTCTCCTGCAGGCATGGTCACCCCCAACTGCTCTTCCCTGCCAGCCTGATCACTCCCAATTGCCCTCCTCTGCCAGCCTGATTACCCCCAACTGCCCTCCCATGCAGGCCTGGTTGCCTCTAACTGTCCTCCCTTGCTGGCCTGGTCACCCTCAACTGCCCTCCCCTACTGGCCTAATCGCCACAACTGCCCTCCTCTGCCCGCCATCTTGTGGTGGCCATCTTGTGATCACATGGGGGGCAGCCATCTTGTGTGAGGGTGTCATGATCAATTTGCATATTACCTCTTTATTATATAGAATCTATCCCCAAACTTTCTGATGCAAGTAAAAATTGCCTCTAACCCTGTTTACGTTTCTGTTTTATATTCATCTTGGAGAATTTCATTGGAAGCCTTCAGTTCTTCTCCTCCTATTCCAAGTTAGTTTTTCTCTAAGCCTGACAAAGAGCTATTACTGGGACATTTCCCTTCACCATTATTTTTAGTCTCTCCCCCTGCCCCATGCCTTTCTCCTGTGTTGGAATTCTGATTTTCTGGGATCTTACATCTTTCTCTTGGTTTACTTCCTTGTTTCAGTAGAGCATATTCTTCACAAGATACATAATTTAGGAACTCAATTTTATGAAAATATTTTACCCTGTCATTTCATTGATTGTTTTGGTGAATGTAGATTCACCAAAAACAATCAATTTTTCGGATAGAAAAGAGAGACATTTTCCTCAAAACTTTGACACAATGCACACTTCTCCATTGCCTTCAAGCTTCTCTGGGGCTATTGAGATGTTTCATGCTACTCTAGTCCCCATTCCCTTGTGATCATTTTCCCCATCTGTGGAAGTTTTTAGGCTCATCTCTTTATCCAGCTGTTCATGGTGCATCAGATAAATCCTCTGAGAGGATTTGTTTCTGCTCCTACCAAATACTTGGAGGGTATAACCAATCTGGGATTAATCTGAATTACATTCTTGGTTGGAGGTTTATCAGATCACTTAAGTATAGGTTTCACCCCCTACCCAAAAGTAGCTTGTTCCTCAGAAACCTTTCAAAGGCTGACAAGGCATAAAGTGAAGAAGCAATTTCCTTAGGACACATCTTGCTAATAGATGCATAAAATAAATCGGAGGAAGCCAAGATAATCACAGATGTAGTTCAGATATCTGGTGGCTTGTTGCTGGGGTGTTGAGTGTGATTCCCTGGGAAGGAGCTCATTGGGGCTGCTCCCATTGCTTAGGGTGCGAGCTGTCCCTTTAATGTGGGCTGCAAAAACAGATGCTGAATGCTATTTTCGTTTAAAATAGCAAAAAACCCACAAAAACAAAAAAATAATCCCCCCCAAAAAACTTCCTCATATTTGTTTTGGTTAGTGGAAACAGGTAATAATGTAGGTCTTTTGTTAAAGCGAGGTGGTGTACAGTGAACTTTTGAAAAGGAGGGGATACCTATAATGTGAATTTGGGCCACATACCAGGGAGAAGGTTGACGGGTGGTTCCAAATTCTCAGTGGCAATTTCTCCCTTCTCTACTCTTGCCAACAGTTGAAATTGTTCATTTTCCTTGTGGTCCATTGGAGGTAGTATGAGGGTTATTTGTAACATATCCTTGGAATTTCCAGAATCTGGTAGGAGAATCTGCTATCAGACTTCTCACCTTGGAGGAGCCTTGGGCTCTGTTCTCTGCTCTCATTTTCCCAAACGCTGTGAAAATCAGTCTGCACTCAATTGCTGTGACAAACACCCTCAGGATAATGATGCACCACTTACCTTTTTAGGTTCCTGCCTTTGCTCAATGTATGCTTGAGGTTCCCTACTTTTTGGTCTGATGTGTTAAAGATTATTTTAAAAATTATATCCCTCACCTCAGATGTTTTTGTTATTTCCATCAGTCCAGATAGAGAATGATCTTGTCATATTCCTGGAAATAACAATCTATATCGCCTTTCTAAGCCTCAATTTTCTCATTTGAAAAATGAGGATAATAGCAGCCACCTGATAGTATTTGAAGAATAATATAAGATCATTACATAAAGCTCTTAATGCTGTGTCTGGCAGCCCAGTTCATGTTTTCTCCTATTTTAAAAGGGACATTTTCAGGGTCTAAACTTATGTGCTCTATCTTGCTATATTTTTATGGGTATATGGTACACTAATGCCTGGGGTAAAGCTGTGAATAATCTGAGGTCTTGAAAATTTTATACTTATAATATTAAGAATTATAGTTCTTTCCATTTCAACAATTTCCATTTTAAAAGGACCAAGTGATTAAACATCATTGGTGGATCTTAATCGAGAACAGGTGATTTATTGAAGTGACATTCTCAATTTATACATTTTGTGAAACAAAAGACTTAAAAAATATCCTCACCTTAATCAAACAAGACTCTAATGGGATGTAAAATGGATGCTTTTACTTACAACAAATGAGACTATGCTCTTATTTATTTATTTATTTACCATTTTTATTGCCACAGAGAGTTGGATTGCATGAGAGGTTCCTTTAAAAGTCCACAGATATGCTCACTCCAAGAAGCTACCTCTCTCTTTAAGAATGGTTTTCATCCACTGCCCAGCAACTCCTGGGCAGAGTCAGCTGTCTTGCTGGCGATTGACCTGACCATCAGTCCATCCTAGGGGCACTTCTTCAGCAGGTGCATGGTGATGTTTTTCACAGCCAGCATGGTCTCTGTACAGGTGGGTTTGATGAGCACCTCCGGGAGTAAAAATCCAAAATGCCCAGTGTCACGCAGTTCAAAAGCAAATGTGTAGGGTATTCCATTTTTGTAGGCCCAATCCATTGAGCTACCAGAACTCACATCTGAAAGTTAAAAGAAAAAGAAAAATTGGCCTTACTAAAGAGTCTGTATAATTTTCAAAAATGTATATATTACTAAGCTATACTACATTCTTCCAATAAATACTGTTCACCAAGAATGATTTAATAGAAGTTCCTAGCCTCGGGCTCAGAGACCTTATAAATCATACCTGCCATTTTTTGAGAACCTATTCTAGGTTTTAATACTTTTCCAGTGTATTGACCTCAAAATTTTTCAGCCTCAACTCCAATAACATTTATTTCCACTCAAACTTTATTCACCCATGACCAAAACCATACTATGGACTTTCCTTCTTATCACTCAGTTCTTCTTCACTTCCAAGGTCCAGAATATTGCAATTCTGTCCCCAGAAAACCTCATTTCTATACTTCCCCTATTTTTCCCCTCCTAATGAACTTGCTCTTTGCCTTTGCCTAAGTTTGTAGTTCCGAGACTCTTCCCAGGCTTATAATTTCATTTAAGTCTATTCCTGACCATGGTCAATTACTTCACTGAATTTCCACCAGAACCCTAAACATGACTCACCCACTCATTTTTCTGCCTTGGTTTTTCTGATTCTCAATTCCTGACCCCGTGCCTCTACTTTGACACCTTATGAGGGAGCTGGAGAAAGTCTTTGCTCTAAATTCACACTAATCACTGAAGCCTTTCTCTGTTCTTGATGCTGCTCTAGGCTCCTTTTTCTACATCTTTACTTACTGTTTTTAATTCCCTTCTAGACCTGCCCATCACTTTCTCACTGTTCTCATACTCAATGAGTAGTTAGCCAGCCACCTCCTCTACTGACCTCATAGCTCAGAAGAAGAAATGTTGCTCATTTTTTACATGTGTCATCTTTTGATACCATTCATTACTGTCTTCTCTGCTAGTGAGCCGGTCCCTTCTCTAGGCCTTTGTTTCATTAATTAAATCCCCATCTATCTTGCAGCTGCAATGACCAAAGTGTTTAAGCCCTGCTTTCCTGCAGCACTTCCTGCTCATGGTCCTGCGGTAGGCCATCCTCTTTTTCTTCTTCCTGTTACTTTAAAACTAAAAGAGAATTGCTCTATGTTTCTTCTACATTCTCAGTCACTTTCACTTTGGTTCTTGCCTCTATCTGTCTATGAAAACTTTTTTCTTGAAGGTCTCCAAGCACAGCAGGTCTGATCTCTCTTCCCCACTGTCCCACCCCGTCCCCCACTCAGATCCCACTTTCAACCTCTCCATAGCATTTACCCTAGCTGACAATCCTTTCCGACAACTCTCTCCTTCTGGCTCCTGTGACCTCCATATAGTCCAGCTTTTCAGCAGAGTTAAGAGTGCAGACAACAGAGGCAGACTGTATCCCATCCTCCCTCCTGTGGCTGCTCTGTATTTCAGTCTCTCCTTTTGAAAAAGGGATGATAACACCTCCTGCATAGGGTTGTTGTGAAAATGAAATAAAAGAATGTGCTTAGCCTATACTAGCTGTTACTATTTTGCATATTTACATCCTAAAGTGCCTAGTATGTAGTTCTTAGCCAAACATATTCTTAATAATTTTTAAATAAATAAATACATGTTTCATGGAATAATCTTTATATACTTCTCTCCTGAAATTTATATAATGTAGCCTGACATACACCGTTACCTTATAATGTTCAACTACTCAAATAATACCACTTGTAATGCTATTTTTGCCAGGACAAATTAGAGACAGAATTAGTATGAGAAGACGACAATTAGATGACTCTGTTGTTTCACAGCCTCCTCTGGCTTCAGTTAGGACAGGCTGTGGCTTCATTGTTCCTCTGGGTTAGAGTACACTGGAACTACAAATAGTCGTCATAGTAGCCAAAGCCCAGAGACAATCTGCCAAGAGTTACCTCATGGTCATGTGACAGCCTCATTTCTATGGTAACAGGTTCTTAACGATAAATACCATACTATGACTATGCCTTGATAGCAAGCTGCAAAGGAGAAGTGTAAGATTTTAAAATGAATGTTTTAAAATTGTTAATATATATTGGTATGAATTGGTAATGTGATTTTTCCCTATTACAATTTTTTAATTTTCAACTGTAGTTGATATTTAATATTATATTGATTTCAGATTTATAACATAGTGATTAGACATTTATATACCTTATGGAGAGATCCTGCCCAATAAGTCTAATAGCTCCTTGGAACCATTACAATATTATTGACTATATTTCCTATGCTGTTCTTCCCATTCCCATGCCTATTTTGTAACTGCCAACTTGTACTTTTTAAAAAAATATTCTTTATTGTTGAAAGTATTACATAGTCCCCTTCCCCCCCATTGTTGTCACCCATCTGCCCTTGCACCCCAGTCTCAGCCTCTACATCCCCATTGTCTGTGTAATTTGTACTTCTTAAACCATTCCCTCTTTACAACCAATCCTCTAACCCCCCTCTCATCTGTTAATCACCTACACTCTGTATCTATGAGTTTGTTTCTATTTTATTTATTTTGTCTTTTAGATTACACACATGTGAAATCATATGTATTCATCTTTGACTGACATATCATTTAGTGTAATAATTCTAGGTCAGTTCCTGTTGTCGCAAATGGCAAGATTGTATTCTTTTTGATGGCCAGTGTATACATGTACCGACTCTGTCTATCCATGGACACTTAGGTTGTTTCCATATCTTTGTTATTGTAAATAATGCTGCAATAAATGTAGGGATGCATGTATTTTCTTTTTCAAATTTGTGTTTTAATTTTCTTTGGACACATACCATGAAGTGGAATAGCTGGGTCATATGGTAGATTCAATTTACAATTTTTAAGGAACCCCCATACTGTTTTCCACAGTGGCTGTGTCATCAGTGCAGGAGGGTCCCTTTTTCTCTGCATCCTTTCCAACACTTGTTTTTTTTTTTTATTGAGGATAGCTATTCTGACATGTGTGAGGTGATACCTCATTTTGGTTTTAATCTGCACTTCTCTGATGATTAGTGATGTTGCAAATCTTTTCATATGTCTATTTGTTTAAATGTCTATTCTGCAATTGCTAAGTTGTCAATATTGGGCTTAAAGGTGCCTGCTACTAGCACTGGGCTTGGGGCTGCTTAGCAAGAGGTACTGAGCATCCTGAGGCCAGACACTGCTTGTTTTAGGTTTATAGACCCTAGAGAGATTTTAGTGAAGTCTGCAGTATGGGCCAAGGCTGGTTGCTTATGTGGAACAGCAGCTGGTGTGTGAGTTGGGTGGGCGGGGTCTCAGGTAATCACCAGGGTTGATCAGATGGATAGGGACTCAGATTTGTCGCCTGCTTGTGCATACAGGCTGAGTTGGGGGAGGGCTCAACAAAGAAACAATGGCACCTGGCAGCACTTCTGCCCCTTTGGCCCCACCCTGAAGCCAGTCAGTTCATTTCCTCCCAACAAGCCCCTGGTGCTTTTCCCTGCTGTGCCTTCCCTATAATTTAGGGTAAGTGTTTGTGAGTCTGTGCTCAGGCCTTTTAAGAGGACGCCTGGGTCTGGAGCAGCCCTCCATCTCACCTGGACAGATCCCTGCTGATTTTCACAGCCACATATTGTGGGGACTCTTCCTAGCCCTGGTGCTCTGGGCTGGGGAGCCCACTGGGGGCTGGTATAGCTTGCCCTCCTAAGGAGGCACCTCTGCAGCCAAGATATCTTTCCTGATTTTTAACCTCCACAAAATGAGTGTGGGACCAGCCCCTTTTGTGTCCCTGCCCCTCCTACCAGTTGATAAGAGACTTCTTTTTAAAATTCATCAATATCTATATTTGTGTCTGTCTCTATTAATTATTTCAGAGAGGAAGAGAGAGGGAGATAGAAACATCAATGATGCGAGAGAATCAATGATCAGCTGCCTACTGTATGCACCCCATGTGCCCTGACCACAATTGAACCATGATCTCCTTGTTCACAGGTGAATGCTCAACCGCTGAGCCAGACTTGGCAGACAAGATTTCTTCTTTATATCCATAGTTATAGGACTTCTGTTCAGCTAGTCTTCAAGGTGGTTCTCAAGGTGTGGCTGCTCTACAATTCAGTTTTAATTTGATGTGGTCATGAGAGGAGATGAGCACATCATTTACCTACTCCACCATCTTGATTGGATGTTTATAATGTGATTTTTAAAAATACTGTATTTCCACTTTCAGGGTGACTTAATTGAAAAGTAGTTTCGAAAGGGTCAGCCTAAGACTAATGATCATGGAGTGTGAAAAAAGTTTTGACATTTAGGACATTCTTATTATTAGGATAAACTTGTTTGATAAGTAGTGTTAATTGAGAAACTAAGCTTTTCTTCTGAAGACCAAAGAAAGTGAATGGTTATGAATATAATGATGGATAGATTAAAGATATCAGGAGAAATTTGCTACTTTATTATAATGCATAATCAAGTGTCACTATCTATACATATACATATGTTCTATGTGTGTCTACACCTTAACATGCATACATGGACATTCAGATATTTAGTATTTCTCATTAGGTTTTTCAAGTCATATAGTCAATGAATTTCAGAGTTTGAAAGGCCATGAGACATGATTTGTCTGGTCTCTCATTGAATAGTTGTGGGTACTGAAGCCCAGGATTATTATCTTGGCCAGACTTGTGGCAGAATTAGGATGTGTCCCAATTCTTTGTCTGAGTTCTTTCCATATATTCAATGGTTCTTTATCCTATCTAATAAAAGAGTAATATGCAAATTGACCATACCTTTGCCACATCCATAAGCTATGCCCACAAGCCAATCAGAGCAACTATGCAAATTAATCCAACCAAGATGGTGGTTAATTTGCATATTTGCACACAGAAGACGGCATAGAAGGAAGCCAAGCACTGCAGAAGGGAGCAAAGTTGTGGAGAAGTAAGCAAGCGGGGTGGGGAGAAGGGAGGAAGTGAGGCAGAGAAGATGGAGATGAGAGTGAGCAAGGCAGCAGAGAAGGCAGAGAGCTTTGCTCAGGCTGCAGGAAGCTATATTCTTGCAGGAATCTTCCTGCAATGGGTATCTAGTTTTATATAAAATAAGATATATTTCAATCACATTTTAAGGGAAAATTCAGCTGAAGATGCTATGTAAGAAATAGAATTTCATAACAAGAATGGTGAAGGAAAGGAATAAAAGGGAAGCTCTGTTCATGCTGAAACATTACTTCAGAATTTCTCCAAGGCCCATTTCCAGGCTTATAGTGGTTACAATTGCTTAAGGAGCCCATTTTGGTACTTTCTACTGTCATAAGATCTCAATTCAACTTGGCAGTCATTACTACATGACTAGAATATTCTCTGCTTAAAATTTATTTAAATTGGTACAGTGATTTCTGTTGAGCAGTGTAAAACTAATTAGATATAAGCTCCCTTCATCTTCCTTGGCTAATTTGGTAGTCAAAAATTTCATGTTAGGAGGCACACACTTTCTCCCCCCCGCCTCTTTTTTTTTTTAAAGGAAGTCATTATTCAGGATATTGGTTCAATAAATGACTCTAACACAACATACACAGGAAACTTACACAAGGTGCTGGAGGCAGGTCCATATCTATACCGTATCCCATATACTGATCGAAGTGCATTCACAGCTTTATAAGCTGCAGATTCCTGTGATGAGAAAAGAAAGAAATTATATCACTTACATCATTGCATTGAAACCTTTGGAAAAACTGCATGTTGTTTGAGCCTTATCAGTCATCACTTTGAAGAACAAGGATAGACATGTTAGTTAATAGCCATCCTATCTAATAAAGAGGGAATATGCTAGTTGACTGCCCACCCTCAAAGATGGTGCTGCCCACAGCCACAAGATGGTGACGCCTAGTCCCCTTAGCCCCGCTGGGGTGACAGGCATATGTCAGGGCCAGGCCCGTCCCCGGGCAGGCCCAGCCGCTCAGTTTGCCTGCCTCTGGAGTACCCCAATTCCCTCAGCCCCCAGCCACTCAGGGCTGGCCTGAGGCACAGGTAAGCCTTGGATGGCGGCTGCCTAGCCACTCAGGGCCACCCGAGGCTCAGGTAACCAGGGCCGGCAGAGGCTTGTGCTGCCAGCAGTGGCAGCAGCAGAGGTGTGATGCGGCGTCATCTTTCCCTGATTACTGTGTTGCTTCCCACCTCTGAGGGCTCCTGGACTGTGAGAGGGGGCAGTCTGGGCTGAAGGATCCCCCTCCAAGGCATGAATTTTCATGCATCGGGCCTCCAGTATTTAATAATAATATTATGTTACTCTGTCACATGCTGAATTTTGCAATATGTTTTAGAACAGATTTCCTTTGATTTATCCTCACTAAAAGCCAGTGATCAGCAATATTTCCATTTTACAGATAAGTAAAGGAAGTCTCAGTGAGATGAAATGGTCATGCTGGGCTTACACAGCAATGAGGGACTGAGTTGGGATAAGTGGATAAGTACTTATATCTTCGGATGCTGATTTAGAGTTCTGTCTTCATGCTAGTTCAGAGACAACTATTTCTATAAATTACAACATGTTTGGTAGGGCAGGGCTTATCTCAATATTTAGCCATGTGCCTGTACATAAGAGATGCTTAATCAATACATCTTTCATGAATGTTGAATAAGCATAGATCAGCAAGAGTATTAATGTAATCTTATTGATCCTTAAGTACATACTCCAGTGGTGATGTACAAGATATTTAGAACACCTATGGATAAATTAAAAAGCTCTTTGATTCAGCAAGAATGACTTGTCTTATGTTATGTACTTATACCTACTGGGAATGGAAACAGTTTCAGAATGCTCCATGACTTCTAAAGTTACATATACCTTTGACAGAGCTAACCAGTAGTTCCAAGATGTAGAAGTTTTGAGATGAAACTCTTCCTACCAATGTCAAAAACCAGAGAAAATATTCAGCACAGTCAAAATATTAAAGGGTGAATATTCAAACATGAACTAGAATGATACAGATTACTCTTGAAAACACTTCAAATGGTCTAAAAGGACATGTTTCAGTAAAGAGTTAGGCAAGTATTGTATGACCAGTGAGAAGTAAAGAAGTATGTTGAAACCAGTATACAGCTCTTCCATTTCAATTTGTCCATGAATAATTGAATACGTTAGTTGAAGCAGTCTAGGCAATGTGGGCTGTGTGTTGGACACAGCTTCAGCTTTCTGCCCTCATTCACCTCAGGGAGGCATTAAGCAGCATTTGTAGCAAATGCCACCCTTTGTGGATATTCAGGGACCACGCTCCAGAACCTGGCAGACAATTGATTATTGATCTCACTGATGCTGACATTCTCCTTTTCAGGAGCTGACAGAAAATGAATGTAAACACCATAATAAGGTATCTCTATGGAGACTGTTCTAATGTTTTAACATCTTATCCAATGGTCATGGAAATATTCCATGGAAAGAGCAGGTCATTCTACACTTAAGAGATTACTGCATTCTACTGGTGTGGAGACCTTTATTCCTCATTATTTCATGACTAATCCAAAGGAAAAATCTATTAAGAAAAAACCCAGATATCCACTTTTACCTGTGTACACAAAACACCTACATAGTTTTAGGTTTTTCAGCTCACTGCCCTCTGACACTCGGTGCGGGTGTCTGTAGATAAGAGGCTTAGATATGATCCTTCCACAGAAGATGGAAACTTCAGCACATTTGAAATATATATATATATATATATATATTATTGATTTTTTTACTGAGAGAGAAACATTGATCAGCTGCCTCCTGCACACCCCCTATTGAGGTTGTGTCTGCAACCAAGGTACATGCCCTTGACCAGAATAGAACCTGGGACCATTCAGTCTGCAGGCTGATGCTCTATCCACTGAGCCAAACCAGTGAGGGCTCAGTACATTTTTTAAAGAACCCTTTTTCTGGCTTGCATAGCTAGACATGCATTTGAGAGAGTTTAAGTGCTTCCTCTTTTTAAATTTATCTTATTTTTATTTATCCTTATTTTTGAAAGTGTTACAGCTATCTCCCTTGTTCCCCCTAATAACCTCCTACATCCTAATGCTCCTTCCCCCAGGCCTTCACTGTACTATTGTCTATATTTATGGGCTTTGCATATATGCATATAAATTCTTTTCCCTATTACTTCCTCTTTCCAATTGTTCAAAAAGATGCAGGCCTCACGTATTGGACCTCATCTTAGAAAGGAGTATATTTTTTTATTTCCATATTTAAAGCATTAATAAATGACCTAAAATGTTGACTAAAACACAGATTCCTAGATATTGATGGAATGTTTTTGGACAATTTTAATTTAAACTATGAATAGAAGTTAATGGTTTCTGGTTGACATTCAGAGACTACCTCGCTACTGAGAAGTGTAATCCTGGTTTTAGCGATTTAGCTTATACATAACCCACTAACAGGATTTCTCAATAGTGACACTACTAACAGTTTGGACTGGATAATTCTTTGCTGTGAGAGGCTGTTCTGTGCATTGTAGGATGTTCAACAGTATCCTTGACCTCTACACACTAAATGTCAATCACATCCTCCAGCTCTGTTGTGAAAAATCAAAAATGTCTCCAACATTGTCCAATGTCCCTTGGGAGGCAAATTCATCCTTGGTTGAAAAACTAATCTACTCTTTATATTACACTTTCCAATCCAAGACAAAAAGAAAACAGGCTTTATTCCTAGAGAGAAGATAAATTCAAAATATGGAGAACATTCTCACATAATAGTTTTAATATAACGCATACTCCATGTAAGGTGTTATGAGCATGTAAACAGATACTGTGCCATTTAGAAAGGACTGAACATTTGCCTATAGAAACACTGTGATACAAGGTGGTTAGGGTGCCAGGTCAACACCAATAATAACTAAAACCCTATTTGACCCTCAGAGTAGCTGAAGAATAGCACCATCAAATGTAACTACCACATTCACAATATTTCTTGGAGAGAGAGAGAGAATTTGCTTGGAATTCTTGCTTGTGATACCAAGAACAAAGTCATTCTTTTAGATAGAATACAAACCTTCCCATAGACTTTCTGTCTTCCTCATGTTCACTATTTCTTCCAGTCCTGGACATCTAGATCAGCAATTCCCACAACCCCAAGCACTGGCAGTTCAAGGTATAGGGAAAAGGAGATGCTTCTCTTTTATAAAAGCCTTTATAATTTAAGTATAACATATATACAGCTCAGTGAACGATCACAAATTGCACACACTTATGTAACTCCATTGAGGTCGAGGAATAGAATAGCAGCAGGAACTCCAAAGCTCACCCATGTCTCTTCTCAATCACTGCTCCTAACCTCTCCTCCTCACTTTTAAAACTATACATTAGTTTGGCTTGGTTTTGAATTTGACAGGTCTTAGACACTATAGGCTCTGAACCAGACCCACTTTACAAGGAATTATGCCTACAGTGGCTAGCTTGTTGGGTTATTGAGATGTGGAGAGAAAGAAACACTGCTTTTTCACTTTTAAGTAATCTTATGCCAGAAAGGCTGTTCATTCTTGGTTCTAACTTGTCAGATACATAAATAGCACTTATAAATTAAAACTTGCTTTTAATTAATGAGTCAGACCATAATTTATGAGCAATTATTTACTCAATAAAGTGTACATGTGACCAGAACTGTAATACTAATAAAATCCATCCTAACATTTTCTGCATAACCTGTGGAGAGAATGTAAATAGGATGAAATGATTGCATCTGAAAAACAGCAGAACACAGTGTTTAAAAGAATAGCCTTGAAACTAGATTTGGGGCCAAATCTTGGCTCTGACACTTAGAAGCCATGTGTTTTTAGTAAAATTATTTAATTTCTCCAGGTTTCCATTTCCTCATCAGTAAAATGGGGTTACTAATAGTTTGTCATCTTATATAATTATAAAAATAAGTGAGTTCATATATATATATTTATAAAATGTTCATTAGAATACACAAAATATATATTGGCTATTATCATGAATCATCTTAGAAAAAAAGCATGAAGCCTGGCCCACATGTACACGGACAAATACTCACCACACAGCTAAAATTGGGGATTGTTGCATATTTGTAAGAATAGGGATACAGCAACATCTGAGCATATGCATGAAAGGAGAGGTAAGCCCTAATGTGCTTCTTGTGTTTTCGAAGAAAGTTAGCAACAGCTTTCACTTCAGGCTCAGATTCCGGAAAAGGTCCGCAGTATGTATCATCACATGGGTGCACAGAAGCTCCTTCATCTGTGAGTTAGAAAAGAAAATGGAGTGGGGGAGTGGGCAGGCAAGAAGCAAGAAACACAAGTCAGTATTATAAAATTGTGATTTTTCTTTTATTGTTAAGCAATTCATCTAACATCTCATTTACAGAAATCAATTACTGAAAAATCCACTGTGGCTCAAGCCTTCATGCATAATAGGAGGGTGGCCTGAATAGGAAATAAGTGCTTATTGTTTAAGTGAGACTGAAAAAGAACTACTTTAAAGAGATAGCTCTTATCAGTGGAAGAACTAATTCTATATGATCCCCTAGGGAAGGGATGGCCTCCTATTTATATTCATCACAACACCTGTACTTTCCCTCCATAATGCTCAACACACTCGGAATTAAGTGTCAAATATTTATTTATTTATCATTCAACTAGTATTTACACTGTTCCAGATACCTGGGATAGACTGGAAAACAACAAACACAAAAATCCCTGCTCTAACAGAACCTACATTTTATCTGCAGTCTTTGTTAGACTAGAATGCTCTGAAGGCAAGGGCTGTGTCCTTGCTGGGCACCTGGCAATTAGAACAATAGTATGGCAAGTGTTCAACAAACATTTGCTGAGTAAGGGAATGTCAAAAAGAAAAGGTTAAGCATCTATACAGGTGTCTTGTGAGATACAAATATGGATGTATCAAAAACATAGAAGCAAGACAAATAATTCCACAGAACATGTCAAACCAATCTTATATAATAGAAGCCTAATATGCAAGTTGTCCCCTCAACTGGGAGTTGACTGGTAGTTCGACTGCTCACTATGACGTGTGCTGACCACCAGGGGGTGGTGAAGAACATGGCGAGCGTCAGTGATGTGATGCTGGCAGCGGATGGCAGTGGAGGCACTGCCAGCCCAGAAGGGCCCCAATGAGAGCAGGACCACAGCAGGATGGTAGAGTGAGTGGTTAGTGCCAGGCCAAGGCAGATCTGAGCAGGAGCTGGATCACCCGCTGATCACCTGCAGACAGTGACCAGTGGCTGGCAGGCCCAGATTGCTGATTGGGGCTGAGCCCCAGGCTGGGATGGGGAACTGGAGGTGGGTGGTGGCAAACTACCTCCTGCGGTGCCCAGGTGGGGGCTGCGACCTCCTGCTGGCTACCTGGGGGTTGGAGTAACGGGGACAGAGATGTGGTGAGAATGTGGGGTGTCCACTGAGCTTGTTCCCACTCTCCATGCTACCCTCCCCCAGGATACCAGGGTTTGTGCACTCAGTTGCTGTGCCTGCCCCTCACTTGCATGGCCTCTCCCCTGTAAGTTGGGCTGCAGTTGCCAGGACTGCAGGGGCCAATCAGGCTCCCTGTGGTTTTGTGCAGGAGCCAGTCTGTGAGGCCAGCAGGGAGAGAGCATGCTGCCTGCCCGGTGCGGCACTGCTGGGCAGCCTGCAGCGTCTGGCCATGTTCATTGCAACTCTACATGGGGACTCAGGTGCCTTGACTTGGGCAGAAAGGGAATGCAAGAGGATCTAGGGGCCCAGGTGCTGCCAAGGGAACAGAGGTCAGTTGGGACCTGCCTTTCCATGCCAGATGCTTGCTTTTCAATCACCAGCCAGGCCTAGGGACTTCACCAGTGCACAGATTTTGTGCACCAGGCCTCTACTTTCTATTATATTTTTATATCAGCAATATCCAAACAGGTTTTGGAAAGCCCATCTTGTGGGTTTGACAGTGTTCAGTGAAGAAATCTTAGAAACTAAATTTTGTAAAAACAAAAACTAAATTTTGATAATTTTTGAAATGAAAAATCATGTTGTACAGTTCTATGAAGAAGACGAGGGAAAATAAGATTCACTGCAACAATTACAAAGTATTAAGGATCCAAGACATTTTGGAAATAAATTACATTTCCCATAGTTATTTGCCATTCTGAGCCATTATTAGGCCTCTAATACCCCTAGAAAAATATAATTCTTCTCATAAACAAATGGAAAATATTTGGTGGTCCTGTGACATAATCTAACTCTACTGAATACAAAAAGACAGCCAAGTCAAATCAGACTAAATTTAAAAAAATATATATTTTTATTGATTCAGAGAAGAAGGAAGAGGGAGAGAGAGATAGAAACACCCACGATGAGAGAGAGACATGGATCTGCTGCTTCCTGCATGTCCCTTACTGGGAATCGATCCAACAACCCGGGCATGTGCCCTTGACCGGAATCGAACCTGGAACTCTATTCAATGAACCAAACCAGCCAGGGCCAGACTAAATTTTGAGGGCAGTAAGTTTATGCCCATGGTTGGCAAACTGTGGCTCACCAGCCACATGCGGCTCTTTGGCCCCTTGAATGTGGCTCTTCCATAAAATACCACAGTCTGGGCGAGTCTATTTTGAAGAAGTGGCATTAGGAGAAGGTTAATTTTAGAAAATTTTTCTCTCAAAAGAAATTTCAATCATTGTACTGTTGACATTCGGCTCTGTTGACTAGTGATTTTGCTATCTAGGAGAGTCAAGATGGGGAACTGAAAGCAATTGTGGTTTTCCTCTGTTGAGTCTAATTCTGGAGATGCCTCAGAAGCAAGTGGGTTATGGATGGAACTGGGAACTACAACTGATACGC
This sequence comes from Antrozous pallidus, assembly GCA_027563665.1. NCBI lineage: Eukaryota > Metazoa > Chordata > Mammalia > Chiroptera > Vespertilionidae > Antrozous > Antrozous pallidus. The sequence goes on from CM050510.1 coordinate 38,980,002, forward strand.
CAAAAGGAAGAGGAAAAACAGGCATCTGATGAACACTGATGTAAAGCACTGGGAAGGAGAGATCACCAACTGAACAGCTAATTCCAGAGGGAGCTGAACTAATGAACTAGAGAAACAATTTATAATAATGCTAATAAATATTCTCAAGGGACTATAGGTAAGCATTAAAAACAATGAACAGAAGTTATAAAAAAGATACAATCAGATATAATAGAAATTTTAAAATTTCTGGGTTGAATACAGTTGATGAATGAGTTAATGAGGTGGAGTGAGTTTTGAAACATTCCCAGAGGCATCAAGAAGAAACAAAGAACTGGGAGAAAAATTAAAGGTTATAAAAAATGAAATATGTGTCAACATTTGATTAATAGGGGCCCTGAAAGAAAAAAAAATAAACAGAAGTTAAATATTTGAAGTACTGCTAATTGAAATTTTCTGACAATTAGAAAAAGGTTGAATGAACTTATTGTGTACCAAACAAGAGAATTAAAAGAGAAAATAACTCCTTGACACCTTCAGGTAGAATTTAAAAACAAACAAATCCAGGGAGACATAAGTAGGTCATCTATAAAGGAACAAGAATTAGATTCACATTTACCTTCTTAATAGCAACACTAGAGTAATATTTCCTAAGTATTTTTAAAATATGTTTTCACTGATTTTAGAGAGGAAGGAAGAGAAACATCGATGAGAGGATTGACCGCCTCCTGTACTCCCCCTACTGGGGATCGAACCCACAACGTGGGCATGTGCCCCGAAACCAGTGACCTCTTGGTGCATAGGATGATGTTCAATTTACTGAGTCACATTGGCCAGGCCAAAGTATTTTTTTAACAAGAAATTTTAATCTAAACTTTTATATCTAACTGAACTCTCATTGAAATGTGAGACTGAAATAAGAATGTTTTCTGGCAGAAAAGGCCTCAGAAGGTATATTATACCCAGACAATTTGTAAACACCCTTGAAGAAAGTATTCCATCAGAATGATAAGAATTACTGGAGAGTAAGAAACTTAGTAAGATCTGTTGTCTAAACAAGCAATGTCTCAAGGGGAAAAGAAGTATAAAGATCAAGTATCAAATTCTAGAATATAACAAACTGAGGGAATGATGGAGGGTGGGGAACCAGAAGTAAAAGCATGCTAAGTGTTTGGTGTCTTTCTCGAAGGAGATACAGTACAGCTATTGATGAAGTATAGAAATTTATGGAGAAAAACAATACTAAGCATGGATATTAATAATTTAGAAATAATCACAAGAAAAAAAATAGAACATAAATTTCCCAGCTGACATAGTAACTTAGAACCATTCAATAGAAAATAGAGAAAAAAAGACATTGAAAAATAAAGAACAGAAGTTAAGATGGCAGAAATAAATGTTAATGATTAACACATAAGTTATTATGAAAAATGCTAACAGATGAAACTCACCAATAAAATGACTGACATTTTCATATAGAAAAATAAAGAAGACTCAGCAATATTATGTCTACAGAAAAAGTAGTACAAGTAGTACAAGTAAATATATCAGATATCTAATTTTTATTACAGTATTGTTAACATGATATTACATTAATTTCAGGTGTATAACATAGTGACTCAACATTTATATACCTTATAAAGTGGACACCAAGATAAGTCTAGTAACCATCTCTCACTGTAAAAAATTGTTATGATGTGATTGATTATATTCCCTATGCTGTGCATTACATTTCCATGATCTACATCTTTTATAATTGGAAGTTTGTACCTCTTAATTCCCTTCACCTTTTTTTATCCATCCCCACTCATTTTCAACCATCCATTTGTTCTCTTCTCTATATCTGTGAGTTTGAATTTTATTTTTAGACTAGAGGCCCAGTGCACAACATTCGTGCATGGGGGTGGGGGATGTCCCTTAGCCTAGTCTACATCCTCTTCAATATGGGACTCCTAGAGGGATGTCTGACATCCTTCTCACAATACAGGACTGCTGGCTCCAAACTGCTCACCTGCCTGCCTCCCTGATTGCCCCTAACCACTTCTGCCTGCCAGCCTGATCACCTGCTAACCACTACCCTGCCAGCCTGATTGATGTCTAACTGCTTCCCTGCCAGCCTGTTTGCCCCTAAGTTCCCTCCTCTGCAGGACTGGTCACCCCTAACTTCTCTCCTCTTCAGGCCTGGTTCCTCCCAACTGCCCTTCCCTGCTGGCCTGATGGCCAACAACTGCCCTCCCTTGCAGGGCTTGGAACCTCTCAACAGCCCTCCCCTGCTGACCATCTTGTGGTGGCAATCTTGTGTCCACATGGGGGCAGGATCTTTGACCACAGGGGGGCAGCCCTCTTGTGTGTTGGAGTGATGGTCAATCTGCAAATTACTTTTTTATTAGATAGGATAGAGGCCTGGTACATGGGTGGGGGCCAGTTGGTTTGTCCTGAAGAGTGTCCCAGATCAGGGTGGGGGTTCCCTTGGGGTGAGAGGCAGCCTGGGCGAGGGTCCTGTGGAGATTTGCAGGCCGGCCATGGCCCCCAGCAACCCAAGCAGAGGCCCTGGGATCTGGGATTAATTTATGTCTACAATTGAAACTTTGTAGCCTGGAACAGAGCCAAGCCTTCTGCTCATTCCATGGTGGCAGCCATTTCTGTTTGAAACTTTGTTGCCTAGAGTGAAGGCCTAGGCCGGCAATGGCAGGTGGAAAGCTTGGCTTCCTCCCTTGCCAGGGAAACGCAAGCCTCTGTGCTCTCCAGCTCAGTGGCTGTCACCAGTTCTGTATCTTTTATAATTGAAACTTTGTAGCATTGAGTGGAGGCCTAGGTCAGCAATGGCAGGCAGAAAGCTTGGCTTTCTCTGTTGCCAAGGAAACCCAAGCCTTCCTCCTGCTCTCAGTGGTGGCAGCCATTTTGGTTAGGGTTTATTTGCATAATATGCTCCTGATTGGCTTGTGGGCGTGGCTTGTGGGTGTAGCGAGGGTCTGGTCAAATTTGCATATTGCTGTTTTATTAGATAAGGTTCTACATAAAAATAAAATCATATGGTATTTATCTTTCTCTGCCTGACTTATTTCACTTAGCATATTACTTCCTAGATATGTCATTGTTGTTACAAATGGCAAGATTTCTTTTTTATGGGCCAGTAGTATTCCATTGTATATATATATATACCCATCTTCTTTATCCAGTCATCTATCAGTAGACACATAGGCTGCTTCCATATCTTGGCTATTGCATGTAAGTAATGAACATTAGGATGCATATATCTTTTTGAATTAGTGTCTCCATTTTCTTTGGATAGATACTCAGAAGTGGAATTGTTAGGTCATATGGCAGCTCTATTTTTTAATTTTTTGAACAATCTCCATACTGTTTTCTATAGTGGCTACATCAATTCTCAACAGGGCATGAGGGTTCCCTTTTCACCACTTTCTTACCAGTACTTGTTTATTTATTGATGATAGCCATCTTGACAAGAGTGAGGTGGTGGTACCTCATTGTGGTTTTAATTTGCATTTTTCTGATAATTTTTAAAAGGGGAAATTTAAAAAAAGCTTTTTAAGGGCAAAAATTAAGCCAGAAAAGCATAGATAAATTTGGTTTTATTTTACATTTTGCAGAAACTGTCCTTTGTGGAAATTGATTTGAAAGAATCAGCTGGATCCTTTAGTTAGCATTACTTGGGGGAAGTTAGAGATATTGTCACATAAATCCCATTGTTATTTTTCTTCTTTTAAAGAATTTGATTTGAAAGAGAGAGGAGGGGGGAGAGAGAGAGAAGGAAAGAGAGAAAGAGAAGGAGAGGGGGGAGAGAGAGAGAGAGAGAGAGAGAGAGAGAGAGAGAGAGAGAGAGAGAGAGAGAGAGAGAGAGATTGGTTGCCTTCTGTGTGTGCCCTGACTGGGGATTGAACTAGCAACCTAGGTATGTGCCCAACCTAGGTATGTGCCATGACCTTCTGGTCTGTGGGCTGACACTACAACTAACTGAGCTACATCGGCTCTGGTCATTTTTTTTTTCATTTTCTGTGTTTGTTTTTCTTTTCATTTATATCTTTTAAATTTCACTAAATGGGATTGTATTCCATTCATTTATTTTCAATTGTTGTAGTCTTTTAAAAAATGTATTTTAAAAATGTATTCTCCCACTGTAAACTAACCTTCAGGTAACCAATGTTAGCAAGTGAGGGCAGTTGTTAACATATTTTATGAACAGTCACACCTATATGTATATCCATGCATATGTCTATTTTTATATAGGGATGTATTCATTTTTATAGGAGCTATTTTTGTTCATAAAACAGGATTATAATCCTATAGTTTTTTGCCACTTGCTATCTCCATCAATGCTAGTTTGTGGAATTCCATCCATGTCAACTTGAATTCATTCTTTTTTTGAAAAAAAAATATTTTATTGATTTTTTACAGAGAGGAAGGGAGAAGGATAGAGAGCTAGAAACATCAGTGAGAGAGAAACATTGATCAGTTGCCTCCTGCACACTCCCTACTGGTTATGTAGGTACATGCCCTTGACCAGAATCGAACCTGGGACCCTTGAGTTTGCGGGCTTATGCTCTATCCACTGAGCCAAACTGGCTACGGCATTGAGTTCATTCTTTTAAATTCTATTGTGGTTGTATCATAATTTAGTCTTTCTCCTGTCCATTGCAGGGGATTGTGTTTATTTCTCTCTTTGTTATGATGAACAATACTGCAATATAAAAAGTATGGCACATTACTACTGATGTGACAAAAGCAAGTGGTGCAATAAGTATTACAGTACACACATCCTTACATGTGAGGACTCTTTTATTTCTGTGGGATAGATCTATAGGCATAGGACAGTGGTTTGAAGGATACATTAAAAAATATATTTAATATATTTATTTTAAGTAGGTGTTAAAGTCATATAATTCCAATTTTGAAGTTCTAAAAAAGGATTGTGTTTTTTTTAAAATATATTTTATTGATTTTTTTTACAGAGCAGAAGGGAGAGGGATAGAAAGTCAGAAACATCGATCAGCTGCCTCTTGCACGCCCCCTACTGGGGATGTGCCCGCAGCCAAGGTACATGCCCTTGCCGGAATCGAACCCGGGACCCTTCAGTCCGCAGTCCGACGCTCTATCCACTGAACCAAACCGGTCTAAGGTTGTATTTTTCATTATCAGAGATTTTCACCAGATTGCTTACCAAGATTTTTACTATTTCCATTTCCATAAGCAGTGTTTAAGATTGCTGTGTCTCCTTAGTTCCTCCCAATAATAACTTTCAAGTTTATCACCTACAGTTAACAGATATATTAGTTTCAGATGTATGACAGTGGTGAGACATTTATATACCTTTTGAGGTGATCACCCTGATAAGTCTAGTTCCCATCTGATATGATACATTGTTATGACAAGTTATATTCCCATAATTGTTTACCACCTTTTGATATTTGCCATTTTGATAGCAAGAATTTAATTTTTATTCCTTACTACAAGTATATTTGAGCATTGATTTCTATGTTTATTTCAATGGAGACTTCTCTGAGTTGCTTACTCATGTCCTTAGCTCATGTTATCTCTTGGATTGTTTATCTTTTTCTTACCCATCTATAAAAGAGCTTTGTCTGTCATCTGCATTGCATTTTATCCTCAAATTTATAAGTTTTCTATTCAGTTGTTTATGGTAACTAAATATTTTAGACATCTAAACTTTTATATAACCACTATTTCCTTTTTAAAAAAAAATGCTTTTGGGTTTCTTGTGTTGGTTTAAAAAGTTTTCTATATTCTTAAGGATTATAGGTAATGTATAGAGTTTCTTCTAAGATTTTTTATTTTATTTTTTTCATCCAAGTTTTAATGTTTTCTGGATTTCTTTTTATAGATATGTAACATATGGCTGTACCTTCAGTTTTAAAAATATGGATAGCCAATTCTGTCAGTATCATTTATTAAATATTTTATCATTTTCTAGTGAATTGGAACAATACTTTGATCATATATTAAAGTCTATTGCATTTGTGAACCTATTCCTATATTCCCTGTGTAGTCTGTTGATCTATTTATCTATTTCCATATTGTTACCCTATCAAATTAGCATTACAGAATGCTCTGATATCAGGCAAAACAAGTTCCCCTTACTGTCCTTCTTTCCCCCTCCCCCAAGTTTATTGCCTTTTTAGGGTCTATTTACTTAGATCATGTAAACTTCACTATCATTTTAAAATCAATTCTCAAGAGCTGAAAACAAAAGGAAAAGCCCCATTGAGATTCTAATTGGTATTGCATTATATTTATACTGATTTTGGAAGGATATTATTATGTTGAGTGATCCAATACAAGGACATGTTATACTATTTTATATAACACCATTTACCTGTATTTGTCATAAAGCATAGTATCCTGTGTGAAAATTGTGTGCATACCCATTTCCCTACTTGTTGGGCCTAGCACAGTGTTTGATCAATATTGGGCACATACTAAAATGAAATAGCACTTTTTTTCCTAATTATCATGCACAAGCTAAACTATATAATATTAAGAATGGCCATGCCTCAATTTAATGCTCTTTGCCTGGGAAACACATTAGGCAATGTAATATACTATAGCATTTTATGGTCTACTTTGTGGATTGAAATCCTGCTAATGTTATTTACCATAGATTAAGTATTGATTCAGCAAAATGGGATAACACATTCAAAATTCTCTCTGCCTGTGTTTTTCTCTAAATTTTTGCCTTACTCATCTAAACCAACCCCTTTTTAAAAATAGAAACAAAATATGACTAGCGGGGCCTCCAAGATGGAAATTAATTAACTCAGGTAGAAAGAAAGCCACTAAAATGATCTAATTTTATTTTGTAGCCTTTGGGGGCACTATTCAAGCTTTACTAAAATATAGAGGAATGGCTCACAGACATTACTGAACCTTAAATGCCTTTGGAATTTTAAGCAGCCGTGTTGGATACACAGTTTGAAGAGTCCTGTCCAGATCTAGTCTCAATTATGCAGATTCTGATCCAAAGTATCTGCTGTACTATAGAAGATCCGGATAGCAAAAAGTGAAAGCACCAGACAGCATTTTAAAGAAACAAGTAAAAATAAAATCAAAAAAGGATTCAATATCCAGGACATTATGATGAAACAGACTTCTAAGGGAAAAGGACAGGAAGCATCAATCCTAAAATTTTAGGTTTAGAAGCATGATCATCTAAGAGTGATCTGTCTTCCCTTAGTTTATGGGAGCCAATATATTGTTTCTGGAGCTGAAACAATATTCTTTTTGCCAGCTTCACATGCAGAACAAGAGCAGAATATATAACAGACCTCTGCAGTGCAGAGGGAGAGATTTGAGTCCTGTCAAAGAGAGCAGCATACATCTCTGTTCTGAGCATTTCAGCAATTTAACTTCCACACCATACATCACCTCTTCAGTTGTTGAGTACTGAGATGTGAAACTCTATAAGGACCTCATAAATCTAGACAGGAGACAAGACGCACACGTGGGAGGAAATTAGAGGACAAGGCAATGTAAATACCTAGAATACAATGGTAAAGTGTATGGTGCAAACCATGCACACGGAACATAGAGGAGGGAGAGGGAGCAGGGGGGTTCGGAGCCCTGAGGAGACTGTCATGGCAAAGAGACTTGGGGGTAATCAAGATGGATGGAACTAAAAACAGTGGGATTTTATTTAAAAAATAAAGGACAAAAAAAAGGTTTTGTTGCTTGTATGAACATTAGTTCGTGTAAATGGTAAAATGAGGTAGATAGTGGTCTTTAGAAAAAAAATGGTGAGGAAAGGGGTGCTCGAAGCAGCAATGGCCTGAGCATCACAAGACCAGGTTCCAGTCAGAGCGGCACGACTGCTGAGCTCAGTGACAGGCGTGCCACTGCTCCGGCTGCATTTGTCCTGGGGGGCCCAGGACCCCAATCAGTGGTTCTCACGCAGTGTTGTGTTGCTATCTGTTGTGGGTGTGGGGTGTCACACAGCAGCTAGTTACTAGTATACATTACAAAATTATTTAAAATAATCAATTTAGTTGTCCTAATAACTCATAATTTATTCTCAGATACTAGTACTCTTGTAATGGGGGAGAGAAATGGTCCATTAGAGGGCGTGTGCTTGGAAGTAAACACAGGAGTGTGCTTTCACCATCATTTGGATGTGTGGCAGTGGGAAAAATAAAGCTGAGAACTATTGGCTAGAAAATGATTGTTAAGACTTTGTAGCATCGACAGTTTGGGGTTCTAGTCCAGAATAAAAAAAAATCCAATGTAATTACACACTTACTTTTCCTTAAAATCTTTAGATTCTGTTATGAGGATGTAAGGATAAAATTCAGTAATAAATGTGGTATGGCCTAATTGATGTTTTATTCTTAGACGCAATCTGTAAGAAGACTGCAATCTAAAACTTAGTGGGAAAGCAAATTGATTCATTTTTCTGAACACATTTTCCTTAGATACAAATTTCCCTCCCAGCCTAATAATGTCCTCCAACTCCCTCCCAAATCTGTTCTGCTCTTGTATTATAAACTTGGTATAGGGCTCCTGATTGCCCAAATCAGCAGCCATTTACTGCACCCAACAGTCTACAAAGAGCTGTTCGTGGCATTGTTTTAATTTCTCTCAAGTACACCCAACCCAACTAATAGTGTCTTAGCAAAACTATCCTGGATTATTGTAGGGGTTTCCTTGGCTCTAGGTTCGTCTTAATCTGCTTCTTCAGAAATCCTGAATTAATTTTAATAAAATGCAAATCTTAATATGTAATTCCTTTGCTTAAAACTCTCCAATAGCCCAACCACTGCCTCTGGATAAAGAGCTCAGATTAAGGGCATTTTCTCTATATTCCTTGTGGTCATACTGTCAGTGCCTCCCACACCTCTTTGCCTTTGTGGCTCCTCTTCCTTCAGCCAGGATTGTCCAGCTCCTTCTACGCCTGGAAGGCTCAGCTCCAAAGCCACCTGTCTGCTGCTGGCTCCCCTCTCACCCCAGCAGAATTCCTCATTCCTCTCTCGTCTGTGGGTGAGACTCCCCTGCTGCTAGTTGTCAGCTTTCACTGGCCTCAGATCACAGCTGGTGGTGTACCTGCCAGGCTCCCTCACTGGGCTGCTGGTTCCCAAGAACAAGGACTGAACAGTGCTCCTCTTTGCCTGGGGGTGTGCTTTGCTCATAGCAGGGGCTCGGTAAATATTTACCGAGTGAATCAATCTGCCTTACAGCAAGGTTCCTCTTAGTCTGTCACATCAAAATTCCATTGGTGTTTTATATCTGAAGGTCTGTTTTATTATAATTGAATGTTGTAATAAAAGGTAGGAACTCACACAAGAGCCGGAATCACAAAAAACCTAGGTTTCTGGCATATCCTCAAAATATATGCAAATAGGATTACACCCAAGAATAACAATAAACCTGAGAATAATAAAAGGGAATCAATAGTTTTGAATCATCTTAATGCTTCATCTTTGTTGCCAATACACCTTCCTAATCTAAGGGTGATGAACGAGATAATTAGTGCTAATTTTACCATGGAACTTGCTGGAAGGCCATTCCGGAATCTCTCAAAATTACACAGGCTTAGAATGGCATGCATTTAAACCTCATTTTAAAAAGGTTCCAGTGTAAGAAAACAAATATTGTATTCTAATGAAATATGTCACATGAATTAAAATCTGTTTGCTGATGTACACGTTGTTTCTCTACATAATAAAACAAATTTTTGCAAAATGTTTTGTATCATTGTAACACTTTATTTTTTCTCTTGATCTGTTTCATATTCTAGGGAAATATCAAGGGAAATAATAGGGGAAGACAAAGGGGTGGAAGGCAGGGCCTTTGGTGTTTATTAAATTAGATGATATATAATTAAGTGAGGATTCTAACCTTGCATTTTCCACCTTCATTCCATTTGGTGAGGGTGGTAAGTGGGGTCAATGAGAAATGGTGATGGGAAGTGTAGAGCATGACTTCTTTATAGACCCACAGTCTGCCTGTTTTTGGTCCCACTCCCCCACGTTTTACTAATAACAAATTAAACTAAATAACAAAAACTAATATGAAAGGAAAAGTGCTTTGAATGGTAAGTGTATTCTGAAGCTTGATTTTAGTTAAAATTATATTTTAATTTAATTTAATTTTAGAAATGATTATAGACTTATGGTTTTTTTTTGTTTTTTTTTTTAAGTTTAGAAATATAGTCATTAGTAAATGTCTTCATTTTTTTAAAAATCTTTATTGTTCAGTTTATTAATTACATTGTTTCCCCTTTTTATCCCCCTATAGCTCCCCTCCACCCTATACCTATCCCACCCTCCACCCTCACCTCCCCCTCCCCACTGTCCTCTCCCATTGTTGCTAGATTTTTGTCCAGTCTCTTGCTGCACTTCCCACAACCCTTTTCTCCCCAAGAATTGTCAGTCCATTCCTTCTCTATGTCCATGTCTCTGTTATATTCACCAGTCTATCCTGTTCAACAGCCTATCGATTCACTTGATTTTTATGTTCATTTGTTGATAGATGTGTATTTGTTGTTCATAATTTTCATCTTTACCTTTTTCTTCTTCCTCTTCTTAAAGACTATCTTTCAGCATTTCATATAATGTTGGTTTGGTGGTGATGAACTCCTTTAGCTTTTTCTTATCTGTGAAGCACTTCATCTGACCTTCAATTCTGAATGATAGCTTTGCTTGGTTGTAGATTCTTGCTGTTCATCACTTTGAATATTTCTTGCCACTCCCGTCTGGCCTGCATCGTTTCTGTTGAGAAATCCGCTGACAATCGTATGGGTGCTCCCTTATAGGTAACCAACTGTTTCTCTCTTGCTGCTTTTAATATTCTCTCTTTGTCTTTTGCTCTTGGCATTTTAATTATGATGTGCCTTGGTGTGGTCCTCTTAGGGTTCCTATATATTGGGGTTTGGTGCACTTCTTGGACTCCTAAGTCAATTTCTTTCACCAGGTGTGGGAAGTTTTCAGTCACTATTTCTTCAAATAGGTTTTCATTGACTTGCTCTCTCTCTTTTTCTGGCACCCCTATAATTCGGATGTTGGTATGGTTGAGGTTGTCCCAGAGGCCCCTTACACTATCTTCAATTTTTTGGATTCTTTTGGTTTCTTGCCTTTTCAGCTGAGTGGATTTTACCTCTTTGTATTTCAAATCTTTAACTTGGTTCTTGGGGTGCTCCAGGGCACTTTTAGGTCTTTGTATAATATTTTTTGTTTCAGTCAGTGTATGCTTAATTTCTGGTTGGTCTTTTTTCATATCCTTGAGAGTCTGCTTTATATCCTTGAGGGTTTCTTTCATTTCCTTGTAGGACTCATTCATTTCCACGTTGGTCTTGATTATTTCTTTGCAGCTCTCGTTTATATCATTGAGGGTGTTGTTCATTTCTTGTAGGACTCATTCATTTCCTTTGTGGTCTTGCTTATTTCCTTATAGGCCTCGATCTTTTGTTGGAGCCTCTTAAAAAACCCTATAACCGTGGTTCTGAATTCCATATCCAGTCGTTTTTTTCCCTTCCATTTCTTTCACATCTGATTTCTTTCCATGTTGCTGCATGGTGGCTGCTTCCCTGAGTTGGTCAATTAGCTTTGTGTGGTAGACTTCCTACTAGGGATAGTGGCTCAGCCTCTCCGGTTACCTGAGGTGGATATGGGCTGCACAGTCTTGCTGAAGTTATGCTCAGTTAATCGTTGTTAGCACTTGGAGGGTTGACCTCCAGGCATATTGTCTGTGAAGCTCAGCTGTGTTCAGGTTAGGTGGGCGGAGTCTCCGGGCCAAGCAGACAGCGTTAGCTCTGCCCTATGCGGCCCCAGGGACTCTGTGCTGGGGGCAATGGCCGCCAGCACCTCTGAGAGAGAACCGCTGGGGAGCTCCACCGGCTGCCGGTTGCCGGGGAATTCAGACTTTCCCAAAATGAATCTGCATGCGCAATGTCTCACCCAGGGTCATAAAACAAAGCAGTCTGACAGTTTTCCCAATGAGAGGCAAGTCGCGGTGCGCTCTCTGCACCGTCAGGCAGCCGAGCCGCTCTCGCGCAAGCTGCCTTCTCCACAAGCCAGCAGACCCGGCAGCACCCGAGCTTCGGCGTGCCCTCCCACTGTCCAGTGTTCACCCCATGTGATAGTGGGTTCTCTGGACTTCGCCCAGAGCTGTAGAATCAGTCCAGTGGGACGCCTTTGTCTCCCCGTTCAAGAAAACTGGCCGGTTTTCAGCCGCCCACCCTCTCCGCTGGCGTGCACTCCAAACCTCTCTCCGTGCGAATCTTTCAACGCTGTTCGCCGCTCCTCTGAGTCACAGTGTCTTATCTTCACTTTTATTTGTGGAATTTTCACTCGGCGAGCTTTCTGGTGATTCTGGCAGGTGTTTGTTCTTTCTTTAAGTTGTAGTATTAAAATTGCTGATTATGACGGCAAGATAGGTGTTTTACCTTTGCCGCCATCTTAGTTCCCCAGTCAGACTTATGGTTTTTAATTTTTTTAAGTGGCCAATGGATGGGCATGGTTGTGCCATGTAAATCGATCTCCCCTTCATTTGCCTAGCCATCAATTTCTTTTCCCCAGAAGCAATCACTTTTACTGCTTTCCTGTATTGTGCATTAGTCTATGCATTTATAAGCAAAAGGCCATTTTTATCATGTCCATCTTAAAAACTTTTTTTTACACAAAGAGCAATATTATTTATGTGTTTCAATCTTAAACCTTGCTTTGTTCAACTATGTGTGTATGTGTGTAATCCTGGAGAGTTTTTCGTATGAGTACATAAAACAGCTGTATAATTCTGGCTATTTCTATTTTACTGTATAATTGTAATTTACATAACTAGTCCTTTGTTGATGGAAACTTGGGAAGCCCCTAATCTTTTGTTATAAAGAGTGCTGTGATGAATATTCTTATACATGTGTTTTTTTTTCTAGATATGTGGCTATAGCAATAGGACACATTTCTAAAAGTAGAATTACTGTATTACTCAGACAAAAGGATATGTATTTTTTTAATTCTGTAGACATTGCCAAATACCCTTTCACAGAAGTTGTACCCATTCCCCACTCTTAAAGGAATGTATATTGCTTGTCTTTTCATATCCTTCCAATTTCAGCCCCTTTCTTTCTGTCTTTAACACATAGAACTGTGGTACATAATAAATTCATTAGAATATCAATAGGTTCAAATTAGATTGTCAGAAAAAGCATTTCTCTTTAAAGTGTATTTTGAACATAGGTAGAGAAAAATGTACTTGAAGAAAATTAAGAGACTGTTTCCTTGATCTAAAGAAATGTCCCAAAGCAGCATCTATACAGGGCACTTGCATACATATATCAGGTACTCGATAAATACTTGTTGAATGACTCCTCATGTGGTGCTATTGAATTTTGCTAAATTCTCAGTGCTACAGTAGGGTCACCTAACTGAAGTCTCAAGAGTGTCAACAAGAACATAGATTTAAGTGGTATTTATCTCTGGGATTCATTTTATTATATGCAACTTTTAAAAAATGAATGTTTATTGGTTATTTGGCTAATCACTTGCAGTTTGTATAGGAAAAATAATCACAGAGTGCATACCAGTAAAGCCAAGTTTGTTCTTTATAGTGAAATTGTAAAACTAAGTTTAGAAAACATTTAAAAGAAGGAAATGCAACACTATTCCTCTGATACCAGCATTTTGGCATTTTATTTCCTAGTCTTTCCCCCCTGTGTTAGTATCTGAATGTGTATTTATCATACACATATGTCACATGTACATATAGAATCATTATATTCTTTTATAGAATTGTATTCACAGTGAAAAAGTGATAGCCAGAATTAGATTCAATATTATATTATACTAATAGCCTGGTGCACAAAATTTGTGCACATTAAAAGGGGATTAATTAGAGGAAATAATTTAATATTGCTATTTGTCCTTTCTCTATATTAGAAGTATCAGAGATTAAAGAAAATTAGTAAAATGTATATGAAAATCTTCCTCCTGTCAGAGTCTGGGGCGCACCATGGGATCCAGAGTCAAGTACCCACCTACCGATATGTGCCTAAAAATCGTGTGAGAACCAGGCCCCCACCCATTGGACTAGATCCACACCCGGCCAGTCCCACCCTTGTCAAGCCCCACCAGGCAGGGGGCATAGCCTCAGGTCCCCTGGCCTGGGGCCAGGATTGGGGGCAAGGCCTGAGGTTCCCCAGCCCAGCACTGGGAGGGGGCACAGCCTCAGGTCCCCCATCAAGCCCCATCAGCAGGGGATGCAGCCTCAGGTCCCTCATCAAGCCCCACTGAGTGGAAGCACAGCCTGAGTTCCCCCAACCCAGCAATGGGGGTGCACCTTGAGGTCCCCTGTGAAGCCCTGCTGGGTGGGGGGCATGGCCTGAGGTTCCCTGTCAAGCCCAGCCAGGCAGGGGGGTGCAGCCTCAGGTCCCCTGACCTGGTGCTAGAGCAGGGGTTGTGGCCTGAAGTCCCATCAAGCCCCACCTGGTAGGGGGTGCAGCCTGAGGTCCCCTGGGCTGGCACTGGGGCTGGGGGAGCAGTTTGAGGTACCCTAGCCCAGCACCAGGATGGGAAGAGTACCTTGAGGTCCCCCATCAAGCCCCACCAGGTGGGAGGTGTGGCCTTGGGTCCCCTGGCCTGACACTGGGGCAAGGGGCACAACCTGAGGTCCCCTGTCAAGCCCCATGGGGGCAGGGGTGGGCGAAGCCTCAGATCTCTGCTGATGGCTTGTTAAGGCTCCTTATGGAAACTTGGCCTCAGCTGTGGGTGCAGCCATCTTTGTGATGGAGTGATGGTCAATTAGCATATTCCCTCTTCATTAGTTAGGATGCTTTTAATTATTTTTAAAAAATGATCTTATCAATATTTATGGCTTCCTAAATTTTCACCAAATGAATTTATATTAATTTATTTAACAATTGTCAGTTCAACATTTGGGTTGTTTTCAGTCTTTTATTATTATAAAGGATATAATGGTCAGTAGTATTTTTTTCTCTTTCCTTATAATGTATTTTCAAAATGGGATGCTTGGACCAAAGGTTGTATATAGGCTTGAGGTGCTGCTTTGACTGTCTTCTCTTTTCACTGTCCATGTGTACCCATCTGATCTGTGTTCCCAAAGCTTCAACTTCTCCCTATGTGTTAGTGGCCCTCAAGCCTTTGTAATAAGACTAGAAATTTTTTGATCCTTCATGACTACATCCAGTTACCTATTGTACATCTTTCCCTAGAATCCCATCACGACTCCATATCCATCAAAGTAGATGCATATTTGCCATCAAATCCTCACCTCTCACAAATGCCAAATCATGGTAAATGATGCCTCTACCCATTTGTTACTCTAGCCAGAATAGAGTCATCCTAGACTCCTCACTTTTCCCTCTGAAATTCATTGTCTACCTCTCACTGGGATATAAGTGAATGCTGCTGCTTCCACACTACATCCTTGCCACACCCTACTGGTTTATGGTCCTGTTGTAGTTTATTAACCCATGCTTTAGCTGACAGTCCTGCTCAAGTGACACTCAGGGATCAGTCATTTACTCCTGGCTTTAAAAGCTCCTAATTATCCCTCCCTTTAAAGGTCTCCAATTATCCAGTTTTAGTCAAATTTTTCCATCAGAATACTCCTAATAGACAAGGTCAACATAGACAGTAAGTCCGTAAGTTTTTCAAAATACTTGTTTCACTTTAAAAATTCATGTAGATTGTCCAGTACACTCACTTTGTATCTGTGTTTGTTCTAACATCAGATAATCCTCTTTCTGAAATCTTCAAGTGAAACTGATATGCCCCCAAGGTATACTATGACTCTGTGACTTTCTTTGTGAATTAACTCCATGTACCTTAGGTCAGTTTGAGAGGCACAGCTGCTAGCGTAAAGTCCATAGAGGTCAGCACAGCATCGAATCTCAGCATGTCCACCATGAACCCTGGCTCATCTCTCACCAGTCCTTCCAGTTGTCCAACCTTCCAGCCATGCAGGGCCACCTGCCAGAATCACAACACCCCCTACTGTTTCATGCTGCGTATTTTCCTCAAGAACATACTCATTTCCCCAACCTGGATGCTTTCTTTATACTGAATCATCTGTTTACCTTCTGCCTCACAGTTTAGTCTAACAGATGACAGATATATTTTTAATACTTAAATCTGCTATTATTTCTTCTATGAAGACTTTTCTGACTTTATCAAATAGAACTGGTCCCTTCTTTCTTTATATCTCCACTGCACCATATGAATATTAATGTATATCCACATAGGCCTACCAGATATACTTCTATATAGAATCTATAACGTTTTGTTTCATTTTTTCTTTCTCTTCTTTTCCCCTTCACTCCTTTCTCTTTTCTCTTTCTTTTCTTAACCTACTCCAGAACTAATGATTTAAACCTGATGAGGACAGGAAATCTGTTAGACTTGCCTCTGCTTCCCGAGTGCCTTGTGCAGTGTGGCAAACAATGCATGAAGTACTGTTTTTTCCCCCCTTAATGAATGAATGGAGGAATGATGGTGTTTTTCATGTCTCTGGTCAAATTGCTTTCTAATGCCCTCAGAAATACATGTTCTCTCAGTTTTACCATTGCTTCCAGCTTAGGTTATCACATTAAATCTTTTGAGGAATAATTTAATAGATGAACTGTTATCTTGTTTTATTTTAATATCATTTTTGATTCCTAGGAGGATGCCTATTTTATCATGTTGATTTATTTTCATGAACTGTCATTGTTTTTTTTTTATTTTTCTTTTAACCTCTTGGAGTTTTTCTTCACATTTTGTATGGACTCTTAAAACTTTTATTATGTAATGTTTGATTCTGAAGTATTTATATAGAAATTATAGTAAAACTTTCAGGGCTATATTTTGGGCAAATAATTTTTCTTGCATAGTTACTTATCTTTATTTGGTTTCTTTAAAAAACACTTAATTCTTTATTTAATAAAGATATATTTACACTTGAAATTTATTGCAATATATGTAATGGTTGTCTAAAGAAACTTTCAATAAAAGTGTTGGCTACAAAGCAGTCCATCTCTGTGGGAAGATATTAATTTTTGGCTGGGGGAAAAAAGTTCCCTGGACAATTTGTAATCATGCAACTAACTCCGCATGCAAATTCAAATTAACTGCATGGCATGACATGGCCCCAGATAAGAAATAGTAATTGGGGGATTTTCCTCTCCTTTCTTCTCCCCATATATTCCCAATCTTTCTCTTTCCCTTATTTGTGTTTCATCATTTTGGTTAAATAGCCCAAGTCTTAATATTCTTTTGCTACCAAACTACTCCTTTGCAGAGACATGCATTGTTTAAAGGAGGAATGACTGTTCATCGTAAGTTGATCCCTAAGGGTCACACTCATGGCTAGAAACAGGGGCATTGGAGTTAGACTTGGCTTCCCATTCTGGCTCAAGTTTTGTGTAATTTGGAGCATGCTTCCTAATTTCTCTCAATCTTAGTTTCTTCATCATTTACAAAGGGATAATAATAGCATCAACCTATGAGAAATTCAGCTTGAGCACTTAGTACTTGCTTGGCACATAGTGAATCTTTAATAAATGCTACCCATAGATCACCACCACTAGCAAGCAAACCCCATATGATATATAAATCTCTAGACTCTATGCCATTTACTCTCTTTATAAAAAGCACAACTGAGTGTAATAATATAACTCATTGATTCTCTAATTTTAAAATTTCTCTCTCAACCTCTGCAGAATATTTTAGATAATAATATATCTTTTTACACTAAGTTGGTTATAAAGCAAATAGGACAAGCCAACAGATTTTCCCTTTATATTCTTTAGATTTCCAAATAATTCCACGGGCATTAGATAAGGACTCATTGAATCTTCTAAGACTTGCTGATACAATTTACAGTACCTTGAATTATAGAAGGTACTTATACATATATTTTTATTTAAAATTGGGTTAATATATAAAGTGTTAGAATCACCCTTAACAGAGTACCAGGGACTTTAAGGGTTCAATTCAACCATCTAGTTGATATTGAATCTCATCTTTATGCCATTTTCAGCCCAAAGTTATCCAACTCTGTAAATCTCAATGATGCAAATTCACTGTGCTATAAGTGAGTGCATTCCTGTTGTGAGCTCCATGCCTCTGGAAATTTTTTTGATGATGAGTTCTCTTCCTAATTTGAATTTGCATGCGGAGTTAGTTGCATGATTACAACTAACAAGGCCAGTCTCAGCACTTCCTCACGTACCCAGTTAGCAGGTCCAATTACATAAACATTTGTCAGTGAAGCAGATTATACTGAATGTTACCAATGGTAGTAGTTATGCAATACTGAAGGGGATTTATATATTTCACAGCAACATTTTTTTCTTTATTGTTCAGAGTATTATGGATGTCTCCTCTTATTTTTCCCCCAATGCCCCCCTCCATCCAGCTCCTGCTCCACCCCAGGCCTTCACTTCATTATTATCTGTGTACTCATTAGACACCTTTGAGTTCCAAAGTTCCTTTCTACATGTTTTAGACCTCTGTCTCTCTTTCTCTTTTTTGTACCTCCTCTCCTTGTCCTGAATTTAGTCTCTAAAATTCCTATATTTTTATAGCAATTCAGCTTAGGTTCTCAACTATAATAGCTCTCTCAAAACCAAAGCACTTCAGTTTGAGGAACTCATTTTCTTAGAGAGATGGCCAGTGATGATCTATTCTTTCAGGGTATTGGCTCAAAACAACCAGTATGTAATATTTTCTTTTTTGAGAGACAGTAATTGGGCTGCAAAAAATATGGTTTTCTCCATTTTTTAACTAATTTACAATATTAGATCATTGAGTGTTCTACAAAGAGTAGTTATATTTCATTAAGTGCCCAACTAGCTCCTAAATGGCAATTAAAAATTTTAGAACATCTTTATTAAGCTATAATTCACATACCATAAAGTTCGCCTTTTGAAGTGTACAAGTCAACATATTTTAGCATATTCTCAATCATCACCATTATCTATAATTCCAAAATATAAGGATGAGCAAAATTAAAAACATAGTTTATTCTTGTTTTATCTATTTATTTATTTATTTATTTATTTATTTATTTATTATTAACCTACTTTTGCCCACTCCTGTATTTTTAAAATATATTTTATTGAATTTAGAGAGAAAGTGAGAGGGAAAGAGAGAGATAGAAATATCAACGATGATAGAAAATCACTGATCCCCTGCCACCTGCATGCCCCCCACTGGGAAGCTAGCCTGCAACCCTGACACATACCTCTGGCCAGAATTGAACCTGGGACCCCTCAATCTGCAGGCCAACACTCTATCCATTGAGCCAAACCAGCTAGGGCTCACTCTTGTATCTTTACCATTCCCCAAAGAAGCCCCTTACCCATTGGCAGCCAATCCTCATTTCCCCCTCTTCCTAGCCCTTGGTAACCATTAATCTACTACTTTCTATCTTTATGAATTTGCCTATTTTGGACATTTCATATAAATGAAGTCATATAATATTTGTTATGTTTCAAGGTTCATCCATGTATCAGTACTTATTATTTTTTAAGGCCAAGTAATATTCCATTGTTAGACACACCATATTTTGTTTATCTATTCATCAGTTGATAGGTATTTGGGTTGTTTCCACTCTTGGGCCAGTATAAACAATGCTGTTGTAAATGTTTATGTGCAAGTTAATATACGGACAGATGTTTTTATTTCTCTTGTTATATACCTGGAAGTGGAATTGCTAGGCCACATTGTAACTCTGATTTAAATTTTTAAGGAACTATAAAAGAGTTTTCCAAGTAAGTGATTGCATCATTTATATTTCCACCAACAAGTGGGAGTGTTCCATCCACACCTTCACCAACACTTGCTATTGTCTTTCTTTTTTATTATAGCCATCTTAGTAAGTGTGAAGTGGTACCTTGATGTGAGTTTCCCTGATGGCTAATGATGTTGAGCATCTTTTTGTATTTACTCCCATTTGTATATCTTCTTTGGAGAAATGTCTGTTCAAATCATTTGTACATTTAAAATTGGGTTATATGTCTTTTTTATTCTTGAGTTGTGAGAACCTTTTAATATTTTGAATAAATATAAGACCCTTATCAGATGTCTGATTTTCAAACACGTTTGTTCATTCCATAGATTGTCCTAATAGTAATTTATATTTAGGCAATACTTGATTTATTTAGGGATTAAAGCTTAACTATGGATATCATCCAAGCCTTTTACTTCTCTCCTGGATTTATTTGAATTTGGAAAAAGCATTGCTCACAATTATTTAAAAAGCGGGCATAGAAAGATGGGAGAAAAACCCCACAGTGCCTAGTAGAGGGCATGTGCTCAATTAACTTTGGCAAATGAATGTGTAAAATTGATATGTTTATTCTTGGTTCCCACCACTATTCTGACTTGTTGAGTCCCTCTGCTGGACTTTCAGGGCAATGATATTCGTTTCATGACCTGAAGTCCCCCAGGGGAGCTATGATGTATTGGAAAGATGTACTTGTTTCCATGTGTATGCTGTCTACTCTACCTAAATACACTAAAACGTAACACTTCTCTTGGGATGGAGTTTTCATGGCCAAAAAGCAGTTTTGTGTTCTACTCTTGATGTCTGAGACTCACTGACTCTAAAGAAAGAAGCAGTTGTTTTTGGTAGTTCAGTGTTGAGGTTATAGTGTTTTCAGTGGGTTTGGGCATTTCGTATCATTCACACGATGCTTATTTGGAGGGATTTCATATATTTTAATGCCACTGACCCAGCAAATAGCTGTGGGGAGATGAGTCTTATGCTGTGAGGGAGGAAGGCCACATCTGCTTGCCTGTCAAATCAGCTGAATCTACTCGGCAGATGTTTGGAAGGAGAGAGAGTCCCAGCCAGGCTGTCTGCATTTCCACATCACTTACAATGGCCTATCAAGGTCATTTTGCAACTGATATTTGCCATCATCCTTTGTCAACATCTTGACTGTTGATTTATAGAAAGGACCAGAATGATTCAAAAATGGGAAGAATCAAAGGAATTCTAGTTGAGACGGCAGTTGAAACTAAGAAATCAAAGAAGGCATTATACGTATGAAGGAAACAAGCTGGGTCAGGAAAGAAGAACAAAGGGAAGCAAGAAAGTTATTTGTAACTGGATATAAACAGGAGTCTAACCTTACACAGGCAGAGCTGGCTGGCCTGCTAGGGTTACTCAGCTCAGTTACCGATTCAGGGCCCTCACCCAGATGGTTGTGGCCATCATGTGGATAACATATGGATGTGGGTAGCTGCCAACGAGTGAAATAGCACATATACTTAATGAGCATGCACAATGGTCCCATCAGAGAAGGGGAACATAGAATTTAAAAAAATTAGTGCTCTTAGGGAGTTAATGTGAACAAGCTTATTGTCCCAGTTCATATTGAAGAAAAATATTTTAACTCTAAACAGTAATCAATAATAGCACTTTGTAGTATTTATGCAATGCTTTTTCTTCCCCCATGAGTGCAAACACTTTTAAGTTTGCCTTATGGCTCATCTTCATAACACTCTCCTGAAGGAAAAGGCAGTTATACAATTGACCTGAGGCTCAGGCATGAACTGACTATTCTGGAGGGTTGGGCCACTGACATGTAGTTGTTTGTTTGAAGCTAGGACAGTATTAGGCATTAAACATATGTAAATTCCTTTCATTCATATAAAAATCCTTTGGGATGGGTATTAGTATTATTATTTGACTAGAGGCCTAGTGCATAAAATTTGTGCACAGGAGGCAGGGGAGGAGTCCCTCAGCCCAGCCTGCACCCTCTCTCATCCAGAACCCCTCAGGGGATGTCCGACTGCCTCTTGCAATCCGGAACTGCTGGCTTCTGACTGCTCGCCTGCCTGTCTACCTGATTGCCCCAACCCCTCTGCCTGCTTGATCACCCCTAGCCACCTCTGCCTGCCTGCCTGATGGCCCCTAACTGCTCCCCTACTGGTCTGATCACCCCTAACTGCTCCCCTGCTGGCCTGATTGTCCCTCACTGCCTCTGCCACGCCCCACACCTGGGACCCAGGATTCCTTCCTCCGGCTGGTCAAAGGCACTTGGGACCTGGGTTGGCTTCGCCCAGGCTGGCTGTAGCTTCAGGGGACCTGCCCACTATATTTTAAAGATATAGTGGGCAGGCAGCTTCACCTAGGCCACAGGCACTGGCGCCAAGGAACACGGGTCAGGCAGCTTGTCCCTCTCCTGGGCCATAGGTGCAGCTGCTGGCACCTGGGACTGTGGGGTGGGTGGCTTGTCCCTCTCCCAGGCTGCAGCCTGGCTGATCCCCATTCCTCTCTTACAAGCTCATTTGTACTTGCTGGTCCCCATTCCTCTCAGTGTTGAGTGTCTGAGCTGTTATGGTGTGATGACCATTTGCATATTAGCTTTTTATTATATAGGATAGATTAAAGAAAATTACCCAAATTATTTGAGCAATGATGGTAGAATGAAACCATATCTGTCATATTCTAGAACTATGTTCTTTCTGTTCTCCAGGTCTAACTGATGAAGGGAGGTGCTCTGGAGGGAGATGTGGGCAGAGTCTAAGCCCATGCCCAGTTACTCTGTCTGAGGCTGGTGGGGACCAGAGGAGTAGCATCTAATACAAAACCCAAAGTGTCACAGAATGAGTGATTTATGACAGGCATGATTACTAACAAAGACTCTCTATTACACAAGGTCTATGTTTTGGGGGAGCTAAGGTAGGACTCTGCCAAAGGGCAGCTCCTTACAACTGCATTTAGATATTTCTCTTTCCCCTCTCCCTGTTGCCAAAAATGATACTAGTGAATGAAACTAAAAAACTAAAATATGTCACCCCCAAATATGCTCTTTGACAGAAAAACTATTTTGAGCTGAAGGCAATGAAGCAGCAGCAAATATAAGAAAAGGTCTCTTTACCTTTTCCCCCTTTTCTGCCTAAAGACAGGATAAAAATTCTTCTTTTCTTGGAGACAGGACTCTTATTAGCCCAGAGAGGGACCAGAGGAATCTGAAACAAACCTTACTCCCTGATTTTTCTCCCATGTAGTCACCTTCCCACAGTTGGCTGCCCTAGGGAGCCTAAAACTGCTTTGCTCTGTCCTGCCATTTCTTCTCAAATTTATTGTTCTTTGTTGGAAATGCTGTATAAGCCCGAGTTCTAAGTTGCCACTTTGAGCTGCTTTTCATGACATTTCCCCCATGTGACATGCATTGTGCATGCTGATAAATTGTTTTTCTCTTGTTAAACTGTCTTTTTGTTTGAGTTGCAGCTAAAATCTCAAGATGGATAAAGATAGTTTTGCCTCCTCTACACTACCTATGGTTAATTCTCTCCCTCCCTCTCTGTCTCTAGTACGCTACCTTTTTTATTTTGCAAGTTTCCTTTCTTAAGATAAAATCCTCTCTTACTTGAAAGATCCATATCAATGAAATATGGACTGTAGCAAAAATATACTTGCTGTGTGTGTGGCCAATCAGTGCATAACAGGCAGATTGGTGGATTCTCAACAAGGATCTGGTAGTTTGATTATGTTGACAGATGATGGCAGAATCCTTGTTACTCTTAGTGAAAGAATGAAAACATTTAACCAGATTTATACCACAAATCATACTTCTGTTTTAGTTTCTGAATGACAAAGATTGCATTCCTCAGTTTTCTGCTCCTACATCTGTTTTTTAAATTTTCAGTTTTCAGGATTGGGTTGACAGATTTAAATCTTGATGTTTACATATATTAAAACCCTTTTATTTTGTTTTGCAAATTATGTACATTAATATGTATGTTATAGCTACAATATACATATTAGGTTTTCACATACAGAAAAACATCAGTCTTACATTAGAATCCTAACAGTCTCACCACTTCTGAGTAGAAAAGCTGTGAGAACCTTTGGATCTGAATCTCAATTAGTCCCCAACTTACCACACCATTTCACTTTCCAGTTACGATTGGCATCCACTCCACGGCAGCGAAACCTTGAATTCCTTGACCTTGTTTTTCTCCAAAAGCGATCCTAGCATGTAATTAAGAACACAGTTGCAGAAAAAAATGCCTACAAGGTTACTTGTATTTTAGTAGCACAACAGAGAATGAATCACAGCATTAGGGGAGAGTTCCTCTTGGAACAGAATAAATTCAGGGAGTGGAAAGAGGACTGGACACTCGAGTTTTTGCTCCAATATCTGTCACAACCCTGCTGTCTCTTACCTTAGCTTGGCCTCATTTTTTTATAGGCACATGGAATAAGCTGGACTAAATTAGTGATTTTTCACAATTTATTTAAAAGGAGAAATCTATTTACATGAAATCTTTTTGCTGTTGTTATTGTTAATCCTCACCCAATGATATGTTTCCATTAATTTTTACAGAGAGTGGAAGGGAGAGGGAGAAATGGAGAGAAACATCAATGTGAGAAAGCCACATCAATTGGTTGCCTCCCACCCTGACTGGGGCCAGGGATGAAGCTTGAAACTGAGGTACATGCCCTTGACCTGAATGGAACTAGGACCCATCAGTCCAAAGGCTGATGCTCTATCTACTGAGTTAAACTGGCTAGAAATATTTACATGAAATCTTATGCAAAGCTAAACATACAAATGAACTCAAAAGGTTGTTGTATGGTGGGGGAAGGAGTGAGGTCTCTTTTGTAGCTCGGGATCACTAAGCTGGTTACCCCACAAGCTTCCTTCCTGTTTTGTGACAGTTTTCTATAAATTACTCTGTCTTTTTTGATTGGATAGGCAAAGTGACTTACATTGGTCCAGCTGAAATGGTATCCATCAACATTGAACACAGGCATGATATAAAAATACAGATGGTTCATCATTTTTCTCATGGTTGGGTCAGTCCTATATGTTAGAAGAGCCTGAAGACAAAGGTGACAGTTTTCTTACAAATTGATTCCAAATACAGATTTAGAAAAAAAGAAAATGCTTTCTCTCCATGGGAAATATCAAATATGTTGGGTTAAAAGTAACAAGGTAATATGAATTATACTGTTGGGCATTACATATTCTTTATTGAGACTTTTGTATTATGAATAACATTTTAGCAAAAGTGGCAAGACAGATTAATTGGACAGCCTCTTGCAGTGTCTCAGATCTGGTTAAATTTTAGGTTGATTTAAAAAGCAATATTTTGTATAATCAGTTCTTTTTAAGATTCCATTCTATTGTGGAAAAACTAATTACCTAATATCTTTGATATCTTTGCATGATATATAACACAGGCTAGTTATATATGTCACTTAACTTGTATGTCTAACTGGTACCATATTCAAGTCTTAGAACTTATTGCATGGACACTCAATTTTCTTATGATTTCTATAAAAAGTTTAATGAACAATACAACATCTCTCTCATCTTGATCTTGTAATTGGGTTTTACTTACATTGTGTCTGACACCAAGTCTGAAGATTCTGCACTATAGATTTGGCCTCAAGTAGAAAAGCATTGAATGTGTTAAGACATTTTGAAATGCCATTCCTTTTTAAAAAAAGTTCTTCCTGATGCATATTTGTCTATGTGTAAAGTATCTCTAACATACTTTGGGCAGCAGGATTGGGTGACAATGTATTGGAAGAGGAAATACATTTATGGTTATTCCCATTTGGATTGCAATTCAAAATAAAACAATTCTTAAATTATGTATATATTTTTTTGGAAAATTTAATACTTAAAATTTCAATTTTCTTTTGTACTTAGTTAAGTAGGATTTTGAACCCATCATAAGCAGCATTCTGTATTTACATGGTGAGAATTCTATTCATAGAGAGCAATCCAATAATGCAATTTATTATTAGAAACTGTGACTGGATTAGAAATAATAATGAAAATAGTGATACATTCAAGAACATAAGAAAAGTTACTAAATACAATTTTATTAAATATAATTTAAATATCTGTGGGATCAATACAAGTTGATACATGTTACTATACTTTTCTCCTGTTCTCCTTCAATTAAGATTCAATGATAATTTATTGGCTGAATAGCTTTAGTAGAACTTCCATATATACTTGAATTTTAATTACCTGTAATGTTTTAATCTAGAAGGATACCTCTGGTATATGATCAATTGTACATACCCTAGAATTTTGTTTTCCTCGAATATATGGTGGTTTCCCCAATGTTTGCAGGAAGTGTCCTGTTGGTGTTGGCAGTGACAGAGCTATGTGGTTAGCTATATTCCTCCCTTAAAGTGGTTTTCCATGCCCTTCTAGCTAGAGAGGAAGACAGAAGAGATGGACTGAAAGGGAACTTGAACAACAAGGCAGGAAAGAAGGCAGTAGGAAAAACTGCGGTAATTTATCCTGCTGGCATTGGGAACCTTGACTCATTTATCCCAGCCCAAACTGGGGAAGTCTCACCTTTTTCAAGCATCGATTACGAGGCATGTTAGCACCTACCCACCAGACTATGCTGGAGTTTAGCATGAGAATGTTCTCTTATCTTGCCTTCTCCTTCTTCAGTGCAAGTGAGCACCATACTTTCATATTTAAAATAATTTTGTTAATTTCCTTTTAAAAATTACTATGTATTTTAAGTACATAGAAAAAGTAAATAGAGTAAAATAACTATGTGCCCACCAACCACATCTTGTCATATTTATCAATTCTTTGAAGACATTGTGAATAAAAGTCTTTTTTTATACTTCCTAATTCCATTTTCTTCCTCTGCCAAGGTAATCACTGTCCTAAATTTGACATTATCATCCCATGCATAATTTTGTTTTGCTACATATATAGGTTCATGAACATTATACATGTGAATGCTTTGACATTTCATGCACCAAGATGTCAATATTCAGTCTGCTGTTCTCCCAGTATTATATTTTTACACTTACTAAGTTGATAATCTATTCATTTTAACTATATGGTTAAAATAAACACAAAATATATTGATCTCTTAAGTTGTTGGTGAACTGCTAGGTTACTTCTATATTTCACTGTTACAGAATTGCAATGAACATTTTTATACCTTTCTTCTAAATGTGTGAGAATTTTATAAGTTTTTAATTTTCTTTAAATTTATTTGAGATAGGGGAAGGGTAGGAGGAAAGAGAGAAGAGAGAGAGAGAGAGAGAGAGAGAGAGAGAGAGAGAGAGAGAGAGAGAGAGAGAGAGAGAGAGAGAGAGAGAGAGAGAGAGAGAGAGAGAGAGAGAGAGAGAGAGAGAGAGAGAGAGGGGGGAGAATACCAATTTTTTTTTACTTGTTTATGCGTTCATTGGTTGGTTCTTGGGAGTGCCCTGACTGGGGATCAAACCTGTCACATTGGGATGACTTTCTAACCAACTGAATTATCCAGCCAGGTCTTGATGTTCTATATGTAGAAATGGATTTGCTGAATCATGGATTTAGATGCCTTCCACTTACTAAACGTTGCAATTTTCTCTGTAAACAGTAAATACACTAGTCTGCAGTGAATGAGAGTTCCCATTACTCTACAACCTTACCAACCCTTGCTATTGTTAAACTTTTAAATTAAAAAATTAAGGGTATGAAGCTGTTTTGTTGTTCTACTTCGTATTTCCCTGATTAAAAATTATATTGGAAAACTTTTTATACTGATATAATGTCAGAGGCCTGGTGCACGGATTCGTGCATCAGTGGGGTCCTTCAGCTTGGCTGTGCCCTCTTGCAATCTGGGACCCCTCAGGGGATGTTGGACTGCTGGTTTTGGCCCGATTCATGCAGGTCAGGCTGAGGGACTTCACTGGTGCATGAATCCAAGCACTGGGCTTCTAGTATACATATAAGATCTTTGGCTAATCTCTTTTCACCCTTCCTCCTTTCCCTTTCCCTCTGAGATTCATCAGTTTGTTCCATGTTTCCATGCCTGTGCATTGAGTGTTATCCCCCTGATGGTTAGTGCATGTTATAGCTACTGGTTGAATGGTTGAACAGTTGCTTAGGCATATATATATATATATATATATATATATATATGATATAGATATATAGATATAATAAGCCATTCCATACATTACTCACTGATATTTTTACCCTTTTTTCTATTAAAATCTTATTTTTATATTATGTTAGTATTAATCCTCTGTTTGGTTATATACATCATGAACATCTTTTTTATTGTTTCCTATTTTCATCATGTCCTTGTACATAAATTTTTAATTTCATCAGCATTAAATGTATAGGTTTTCTTTAAGAAGCCATCTGTGCCTTAATATTATAAAGACAATATCCAGTATTTTCTTCAGAACATGGTTTTCAAGTTAGTGTTTCAAATGTAGGCCTTAAACCTTCTAGAAATGATATTTTACATGATGTGAGGTTGGGATTTATTAAATTAACTTTTTCATTATGGAAGACCAGCTGTGCCACTGAATTCATTTGAATGGTTTATCTTTCCCTCAGTGTGTTAACATGTTCTCTGTCAAATGTAAAGTTGTCATTTGTGGATGGAATTGCCCTAATGCACTTTGGTTTATATCCATTCACCAAAGCCATACCATGGTTTATATAGAATCTGTTGAGTCTGGTGGGATTTGTCTTTCCATGTTGGTCCACTTCAGAACTGCCTAGGCTGTTTTGGATCCTTCTCTCTTCACATTAATTTTAAAATCAAGGTTGAGCATATTAAAGATGTTCTATGCTATCCTAGGTGATTGCTTATTTTTTGTCATTAACAGATGTTGAATTTTAGCAAATATTTCTTCATGTATTAACATTATACACTTGTTGCTATGATCAACTTCAGCAAGTAATTTTCTATTGTGTATTCATCCTTATATTCCTGGGCTAAGCCCATTTGGTTGTACTATGGATTCTTTTTACACAGGCTGGATCCAGGTTGCTAATATTGACATCTATATTCCTGAGTGAGACAGGCCTAGACTTTTCTTTCTTATTTTGTTCTTGTCAGGTTTTGATTTCAGGGTTATGCAACTGTATTATTATTAAATGTAAAACAAAGATACAATAGGGAAGATATATATCTTTGCTTTCTTTTTCATTGATTTCTGTTTCTTTTGTTGACTTTTTTTCTTTTCTAATTTTTTGACTTGAAAGCTTAGCTAATTAACTTGGAGACTTAATTCTATTCTAGTACACTTATTTAAATCTATGCATTCCCCTTTCAATTCTACATTAGCTATATTCTAGGTGTTTGGATATATAATAGTTTTGTTTCAATTTTGTTGTAAATGTTAATTTTTTTATTTTTTTAAACCATAAGTTATTTGTAAATATTTTTATGTGATAAAATATGTGAGTTTTAGGTCATACTTTATAAATAATTTCAAACAAATGCATTATAGTCAGAGAATATGTTCTATGTCAGTGGTCGGCAAACTCATTAGTCAACAGAGCCAAATATCAACAGTACAATGATTGAAATTTCTTTTGAGAGCCAATTTTTTTTTTAACTTAAACTTCTAACGCCACTTCTTTAAAATAGACTCGCCCAGGCCGTGGTATTTTGTGGAAGAGCCACACTGAAGGGGCCAAAGAGCCTCCTGTGGCTCAGGAGCCGCAGTTTACCGACCACTGATCTGTGCGATAAAGAGTCTTTGGTGTTTCTTAAACCTTGCTTTATGGCCTAGCATGTGGTCAAGTTTTGAAAATTTTGCAATTGTGCTTGAAAGGAATATAGATTCTCTAATTATTGGGTGTGGATTCTACGTGTTTATTGGATTAAGTTTATAATCACATTGTATATATAATTATAATCTTACTAAAATTTTTGCCTATATGCTGTTTTAGTCATTGGGAGTTGTTTTAAAAAATTGACATTATTAGATTTGTCACTTTTCCTTATAATTTGTCAAATTTGTTTTATATATTTTGAGGTCATTGATATGGCCTCATTTTAAAGTTCTTCATTTCTAAATAATATATTAAGTAAGGAAGTTATTCTCTAGTATTCTGTTCTGAAGTGAACTTAATTTCCAACAGTTGTTAAAATTTGTTTTTCCTCTGACAAGTAAACAGGTATCAATGCATTACGTATGCCATATTTGTGATTTTTGTAAATCTCTAAGAATTGTAGTAATTCTCCATCTGGTCACTCAAAATGAGAATGATTACACTGTCACGACTGTTCAGTACTGAATAGGATCATTGAAAGAACTCCTTGTTTGAATGCTTTCAGTAATAGGACATAGATCATTAGTCTTCTCTTATGGTTTAGGTGGAGTTTCTAGAAAAAAGATGACCATGTAACTTTCAATTTCCTATCATTTTAACACATGATAACCTTCCAATGTGTGGGACTCTTTTTAGCAATCAGCTTACACCACCCACACACACAGGAAAGGAGATGCTTATTATTTAACTTACATCTGGGCTTTACAAGTTTAATTTGACTACTGCTATTACCTAAAAGGAAGACTTAAGTAGTGGTGAACTGAAAGGCAGTCACAAATCAATACACCACACGCCTCAGTGTGGTAGTCTTTAGGTATTACATTCACCTTACCTTTCAATTTATTTAAGAAATACTTAATGGAAATGGATTTTGATTTTAAAATAAGAGATAGCAAAGAAGTTTTGAGTATTTTATTCTGCTAGGAAAATGATATGTCTTATATTAGGTAAGGGAATTTATGAAGTTAAGAAAGACAAATAATGAATCTAATTAGTACTCACCACATACCAAGACTATTTTGGCTTTCCCATAAATATATACATGTTATACCAGAATTTACCAAATGAACTTTGGTTAAATTTAAAGTCTTTGTGTGGTATGGTAAAGTTAGGCCCAAGAGGTTGCACCCCCCTTTTTTCATTGTTTTTGGATTTATTTGATTAGATGTTGCTTTTGTAGAGTCCCATGACAACCTGGAATGCTGGGGTGTTTTTTCTTTCTTTTCTTTTTCTTTTTTCCAGGACCAGTGTTACTGGCCTTTTAAAAGTAGTTTTTAAAGTTTCCATTTTCCCCCTCAAGAATCATTACAAATGACCTGAAAATAATCACACATTCGGTGAAGGGAATATTGGGAGAAGTAGGCATGTTCCAGCTGAGGCCTATTGAGGGCACATCACCAGGCAAAGGGAAGATATCCTTACCTGGGCTGGGGTGGGATAAAATTATGCAGGATGGGAAAAAGTTGTAGCACCTAAGTGAGTGCATCTTGACACAAAAGAAGTATTTAAATTTTAATAGTAGGAAAATTAATTAGAGCAGGAGAGAGTTTCCAGGGAGATTTTTAAAAGGGAGCTTAATCTATAAAGGTATTTGATGTCACACTATGAGAAGCTTGTTAAATGCAAGATGGAAACTAAATAATAGTTTGAAAGCAACATGAACAAGAGGCTCTGTGA
Organism: Antrozous pallidus; assembly: GCA_027563665.1. Classification (NCBI taxonomy): domain Eukaryota; kingdom Metazoa; phylum Chordata; class Mammalia; order Chiroptera; family Vespertilionidae; genus Antrozous; species Antrozous pallidus. The sequence goes on from CM050510.1 coordinate 39,011,194, forward strand.
ATGAAGGATGGAGAGCTGGAAAATCATATGCTGATCTTGTAAACTCTAATTTTTAAAAATTAAAAAATTTTCAGGCACAATTGACATAAAATATTGTATTAGTTTAATGTGTATAGCAAAGTGGTTAGACATTTATATATAATTTACAAAGTAATCCTCCTGATAAGTCTAATACCCACTTTATACTATACAGAGTTATTACAATATTATTATTTATTTATTTTATTTAACAAATCTTTATTGTTCAGATTATTAATTACAATGTTTTTCTTTTTTCCCCCATAGCTCCCCTCCACCTGTTACCCATCCCACCCTCTGCCCTTACCTCCCCCCTCATTGCCCTCATCCATAGGTGTATGATTTTAGTCCATTCTCTTCCCACACCCCTACTCCCCTTTCCCCCAAGAATTGTCAGTCCATTCCCTCTCTATGTCCATGATTCTATTATATTCACCAGTTTATCCTGTTCATCAGATTTCTAATTCACTTGATTTTTAGATTCACTTGTTGATAGTTTTTGTTATTCATAATTTTTATTTTTACATTTTTTTCTTCTTCCTCTTCTTAAAGAATATCTTTCAGCATTTCATATAATACTGGTTTGGTGGTAATGAACTCCTTTAGCTTTTTCTTATCTGCAAAGCACTTTATTTGCCCTCAATTCTAAATGATAGCTTTGCTGGGTAGAGTAATTTTGGTTGTAGACTCTTGCTATTCATCACTTTGAATATTTCTTGCCACTCCCATCTGGCCTGTATAGTTTCTGTTGAGAAATCAGCTGACAAGCATATAGGTGCTCCCTTGTAGGTAACTAAGTGTTTTTCTCTTGCTACTTTTAATATTCTCTTTGTCTTTTGCTCTTGGCATTTTAATTATGATGTGTCTTGGTGTCCTCTTTGGATGCCTATAGTTTGGGGTTCAGTGCGCTTCCTGGACTTTTAAGTCTATTTCTTTCACCAGGTGGGGGAAGTTTTCGGTCACTACTTCTTCAAATAGGTTTTCAGTATCTTGCTCTCTCTCTTTTGCTGGCACCCCGATAATTTAGATATTGGTATGCTTGAGGTTGTCACAGAGGCTCCTTACATTATCTTCAATTTTTTGGATTCTTTTTGCTTCTTGCTTTTCTGGCTGAGTGGATTTTGCTTCTTTGTATCTCAAATCTTTGACTTGATTCTTGGGGTCCTCTAGACTGCTTTTAGGTCTTTGTATAATATTTTTTATTTCTTGTTGTAGTTAAGCCTAGATTGTTGTTAGTATCGCTGGGAGGGTTTGCCCTCCAGGCCAATTGTCTGTGAGAACCAGCTGTGTTTACACTGTGAGAGCTGCTGCTCAGCTTGGATGGGGCAGAGTCTCCGGGCTGAGCAGGCAGCCTTGGTTTCCCATCAGTCCCATCCTAAGCGATGCCTGGGTCTCTGTGCCCCTTGGCAAAGGCTGTACGCACCTCTGAGAAAGAGCTGCCCCTGAGCTTTGTCAGCTGCCAGACAGTTCAGCCTCTTCCCAAATGAATCTGCAAACCCAAAGTCTCACTCAGGGCTGGAAAACAATGCAGTCAGTGGTTTCCCTTCTTTTTTTATTTCCTCCCAAACAAAAGAGCAAGTCACGTGTCCTCTCTGCACACTAGTGGACCTCTACAGCTTCCGAGTTTCAGCGGGCTTCCTCCTTATGGTCCACAGCTCCTCTCCACAGCTCCGCTGAGTCACAGTGTCCTTCTATCTTTTCTTCTATGTGTGGAATTTTTACTCAGCCAGCTTTCTGGTGATTCTGGGTGATGTCTATTTTGTCTTTTAGTTGTAGTTTTGAAATTGTTGTGTGGGGCAGCAGGATAGGTGTTTACCTATGCCACCATATTGGTTCCTCCCTATTACAATATTATTGACTATATTCCCTATGCTGTATTTATATCCTATGACTATTTTATAACTACCCATTTGTGCTTCTTAATCCCTTTACCTTTTCATTTAGCCTCCTAACACCATCATTAAGTTGGTTTCTTTTGTGTTTGCTCATTTATTTTTCCTTTATGTTTTACATGTAAGTAAAATCATAGATATTTGTCTTTATCTGACTGACTTATTTCACTTAGCATAATACTCTCTAGATTCATCCATGTCATCACAAATGGTAAGATTTCATTCTTTTTCTTTTGGCTGATTAATATTTCTTTTTTAAAAAAAATATATTTTATTGATTTTTTACAGAGCGGAAGGGAGAGGAATAGAAAGTCAGAAACATCGATGAGAGAGAGACATCGATCAGCTGCCTCTTGCACGCCCCCTACTGGGGATGTGCCTGCAGTCAAGATACATGCCCTTGCCGGAATCGAACCCGGGACCCTTCAGTCCGCAGTCCGATGCTCTATCCACTGAGCTAAACCGGTCTCAGCATCATTGTATATATGTATCACATCTTTATCTAATTGTCTATTAATGGGCACTTAGGTTGCTTTCATATCTTGGCTAATGTATATTTTTTCAAATTAATGTTTTGGATTTCTTCATATAAATACCCAGAAGTGGATTAGCTAGGTCATAAGATAGTACTACTTTTATTTTCTCTACATCATTGCCAACATTTGTTGATCGTTGATTTAGTGATGATAGCTATCCTGACAGGTGTGAGGTGATATCTCATTGTGGTTTTAATTTATATTTTTCTGATGATTAGTGATATTGAGTATTTTTCTATGTATATTAGCTATCTAAATATTAGTTGTTCCTATACTTAGTTAATTTATACTTAATACTACACAGGGATGACTAACCTAACAGGGCAGGTGATAATTGAAAATTGGTATTTATTAATCTATATTTGCTAATAAGCAATATAAATATTTGAAATAATTGTTACCAGGAAAAATATAAAATTAGAAGCATGCCCCCTTTACTCTTCCTAAGTAAGACTACTTCCAATTTTAGAACTTATATACTGAGATAGCCTAATAACAAGGCTGGTTGTATTTATTCAGGACCAACAGAGTGAAGGCCAGGACCAACTTTGTGGCATTATTAAAATCTATGTAAGAATCTTTTATCTACCAAAAAGAAAGTAGAGGTATCCTCACTTTGCATTGCTTTGCTATACATACATTTCAGTTACCATGGTTTAGTTAAATAGTATCAGTCCTCCAACAAATATAGTTCTAATTTCAGTTATTACTAAAGTGATTTTTAGCCTACAGATCACTATGTAAGTAACAGATGGTTATCAAGATCTGTGACCAATTATGTCACTTTTTTAAAAAGTGTGCCTTTGGATGATTGGTCACTGAGCATCTATCTGTGATTCAGTTCCCACAGAGACAGCAAAGTGTATCTGTGTTGCCCCCTTGTCTCCTAAACCTGTGCAGCATTTTATAAAAATGAATGGTTATGAGAAGGAATTGGCCAACAAAGATGAAAGTTCAGCAAAGAAATAAAAAGTGGAAATGTAGAGGTGAAATTTGGATCAAATGTAAATGAACTTATGGAAGAAAAAGGTGACTGTGGAATGCTGACAGTACCACCATTCAACTCTGGATTCTTAGCCAGAGAAACCTACTGAAGAAGAACTTACTGTACGAAATGAGAAAAGTGGTTGTGATGAAGAGGAGGAAGATGTTCCAGAAGAAATGATGCTGCAAACATTTCACAGTCAAGAAAAACATAGATATTTTATGATATTGAAAGGGCAAAGAAAAAATATTGGAAGCCAATCTAAACTAAGAAAGGAGCATGGCAATTTGCCAAGGCATAAATAATGACACTCACTTCACATTGTAAGTTATATAATGAGAAGGCAAGCACTGCCTAAACTACCTGTCATAAGGTTTTTTACAAAAAAATAGGTCATTTTAATTACTAATATTTCTAATGTTCAATTATAGCATAGTAAATAGGTTTACTGTTTTTTTTGGCCATTTTCCTACATATTTATAACAATAAGTTTTTAATCTCTGATAAAAATATATAAAGGTCATAGACCAAACTTAATTTTCCCTATTGATTATTAATTAAGATAGATTTTGATGACTTCAGCTTGTAGAGTCACTGTTATAGTCCGACAGTACTCTCAGGAAAAGCAAGGACGGCCTGTACAAACAGTGCCCAGAACACTCTCAGATATTAGATAGTGTAGTACAAGGAACGAAATGAATTTCAATTCAATTCAATTGAACAAACATTAATATAGACCTTGCTATGTACAAGACATTATAAATTGAATAAAAAGGGAGAAGAAGCTAGGTTGGAGGATGCAGAGGAGTAAAGAAAAGACTGGGGAGGAAAAATGATGGGAGAACATGGGGAGCTAAAGGTACAAAAAGGCTGGTTGAAAACAAATTAAAATATTGTATTACTTGGAATGATAGTGTACAAAGTCAGACAATTTAAAAATGCAGGTCATTTTTACATGATGAACTTTTTTTTCAACTGTGCAGTTAAGAACAAAGACTTAATTGCTTACTTAACTGAATTCATTAAATATTTGATCTGGGCTTAATAACTCAATTATTTATTCCCTGGCTTTTAGCACATTTTAGCAAACAATTTAAGTTCTCTTTTTAAAAAGGTTTATTTTATGTTTAGCGATGTATTTCTTAAACAAAACTTTGAATTTTACACCTACATTTGAAAGTTTATATTTTAACCTTTAATAACCAGCAAGACATATAATACTGAAAGAGATGATTATCCCCAAAGCTCTTAGATCCTGGAGAAAGCACCCCCCCTTTCTGGAAAGCCATCCCAGTTGAAGGACTTTTTCTACAACCACTGCACCAAGTCTTCCAGAGAGCTCTGTCCTTTACACACAACGCACCACAACCTCCAACCATTACGACATACCCAGCCCACAGACACCAGCTGGTTCTTAGAAAAGAACTCCCTTCCCTGAAAGCCTCTTATCCCTATTTTTGGCTATTTGAGTTATCTGTGTAGTACATCTGAATCAATGCCAGATTTTGGCCAGGATTAGCCATCACAGGTGGCCAGTGTAGATGGGAAGGGATGTATAATGGAGTTGGTTTTCTCCTCCCCTCACTCTCCTCTTTTCTCCTCTCCCCTCTCTTCTTTCCCCTCCCCCCTCCTCTCTCTTCTGTTTTTCTTCCCTCTATACTCCCTTTCTTTCTTTCCTTTTCCCATACTTTCTCTTCTTATTTCTTTCTTTCCTTTCTCTATCTTCAAAGTCTGTAAGAACTTCTCCTTTCAGATCATTACTATCTCAATTTGCCTATGGACTATCTTCTCACAAACCCTTGTTTTATCTATGGTCTGCTACTGAGTTAAACAGCATACAACCACTGATTCTAAAATACTGGTAGTTTGGGAATAAAATGTGTTAAGTTTGGGTTGACTTAAGTGGTTTTTAAAATAATAATAATGTCTATGCTTGTTTTCATTTTTTTATTTTTTGGATATAGCAGCATGCCATGGACAGTTTCTCACATCACTAATTACTCCTCTAAAATATTTTATGAATCCAGGGCTATTAATCATTTCCTTTAAGTCTTCTCCTTTGCTTTTATGCTTGGGAATGTCTTTCTCACGTGGAAATAAAAAAAATATTTTCCCAAGTTACTTTCTAAGTATATATAGAAAAGCCCAGTGACTGGAATGGTGGAATGACCAGAACAACCAGAACGACCAATGGCTATGACACACACTGCAGCAGCCAACCAGCATGATCTGGGCCCCAACTGCCTGCAGCCCCTCCCCCTGGTCAGCCCTACCTCTGTTTAGCCCCCAACATCCTGATCAGGGGCAGGGCTGGCCGGCCAACCGTCTGCGGTCCCTTATCCTCCACTGGCCTGGCCTGATGGCTCCCATTGGAGTGAGCCAGCCGGGCTCCACCTGTGCATGAATTTGTGCACTGGGCCTCTAGTTTTATGAATAAAGACTGGTCAGATTTGCCACAGAAATGTAGAATTATTGGAGGCAAAAATGCTATATATAAGTCTGGGCCAGCTAGCACCAGTTATGGCTTAAGATGCTCAATCTGGATGATTGACAATTTCAGCTACTATAGTCAGTTCATTTAATTCCTAAAGATACACTGCTTTCTATTGCTTATTATCATTTCCTACACATAAATATTTCTTTTTAAATAAAATGTAGACTCCTTAAGTGCAGGCACCATGATTATATTTATGCTGATGTTCATAATGCTAGCAGAGCACTGAAAATGTAGTGCCCAACAAGAAATTGTTGGACTGCTCAATATAAATACCTTCTAGGGTAGCCCTATTTAACTCTAAAAATAGCAGCTGTATTGGAAAATAATTTGCACATCTTATAATTCATTCTTATAAAGTATACAATCCAGTGTTTTAAAAATATACTCAGAGTTGTGCAACCATAACCCCTATATAATTTTAGAATATTTTCATAATAAAAAAAACCCCCACAAAACTCCTATATTTTAAGTATCAATTCCCCACTCCCTCAACTCCCCTGTCCACAAGCAACAGCTATTCTACTTTCTGTTTTTATAAATTCATTTGTTTTAGACATTGCATATAAATGGAATCATGTAATAGGTGGTCTTCTGTGACTGTCTTCTTTCACTAAGTGATGCTTTCAAGGTTAATAATACTGTATCAGTACTTCATTCCTTTTTTATTGAGATGTCATTAATATAGCACACAATTCACCACTTTACAATGGATATTTCAGTTATTTTTAGTATATTCATAAAGTTCAATTATAATTACTATCTAATTCTAGAACTTTTCCATCACACCCAAAAGAAACATCATACTTATTAGTAGTCACTCCCAACTCTCTTCTTCCCCACATCCTGGCAACCACTAATCTACCTTTTGTTTTTATGGATTTACTTATTTTGGACATTTCATGTAATAGAATTATGCAATATGTGGTCTTTTGGGTCTGGCTTATTTTATTTAAACATGTTTTCAAAGTTCACCCATGTTTTATCTTGTATTATATTGTTGTAGAGTGGGAATTTTTGAGCACTACTGAGGCCATGGACTATGCCCCAGATAAAGCAGTCAGTGCTGACCCCAGGTCAGGCCTTGAGATATGGTCTCATGGCCCCTTCCCAGCACATAGGCCTTGCAAGATAGAATATTGTCAGCTTTCTAAAGAGCGGGATGACCCTGTAGGTGGCATGGTCGTCAATGGCATGACTCTGATGTTGCTTAGGATAAACTGTTTTATCTTGGGTTGCCTGTTGTGCAAAAACAGGATGTGGTTAATGTGCTTAAAAATGGTCTTGCACAAAGGGTCGAGGCTGCTCTCTGATCTCCCTGTGTGGAAGATGGCAGAGCAGCCCCAGGCTGGCTAATAAAGGCTCTCTAAATTTTAATTTGGTCTGGGCTCCTGTGGTCGTTCACTTGCATCCGCTCCACAACAATACTCCATTTCTTTTTTGTCTGAATAATATGCTTTTGTATGCATATACCACATTTTGTTTATTCATTAGTTGATGGACACTTGAGTTCCTTTTACTTTTTTGGCTATTAGGAATAATGCTGCTTTGAACATTCATGTGCACATTTTTGAGTGGATATATGTTTTGATTTCTCTTGGTTGTATTCATAGGAGTTGAAATTTTTGGGTCGCATGGCAACTCAATGTTTAATTGAAGATTTGTTCAATTGCATTTAACTTGTTTCTTTTATAATTACTATTTGTAATAATAAAAGGATAATATGTTAATTAGACTGGATGTCTTTCAGACATCATTCTGGACATCCTTCCTGATGAAGCCAGGGCTGGAAGGAAGCCAGCCCGGGTCCCAGGTGCCTGTGAGAAGCCAGAGAGAAGCCAGCCCTGGTCCTGGGTGCCAGGGGGAAGCCAGTGCCGGCAGCTGGGGGAAGGAAGGCCTACTCTTGCATGATTTTTTGTGTATCAGGCCTCTAGTCTATAATAATAAAAGCATAATATGCAAATTGGACCCGGATGTCCTCCCAGATGTCCTTTCTTCTGGACAAGCTGTGGTGGGATGGCAGAGATGGCCACGTCTACAGCAGTGGGGGTCAAGGCCCTTTCACGAATTTCATGCATTGGGCCTATAGTTTTTAATATTTTTATAGTTGAGAGTATTACAGATATAACTCCCCCCCCCTTTTTTTTCCCTCTCCTTGCTCTTCACCCCCTGGTTCCTACCCCACCCCAGACCTTCCTTCACCACCTGTTTCTTAAGTTGGTAGTTTTGTTTGCTTTGTACTTTACCTTTTAAGTCCATTACTTTTAAGCTTTGTGCGTGTCCCTTTTCATAAGTCTCTACTTGTCTATTTTCTTTTTCTCCTGCTCTGTTTACCCTCAGATCTAAGTCTCTGCTCTGATAAATAACATTGGTTTGCTTTTGCAGAAAGATAACCTCCAAGTTCTGTGTATTTCTTTTTTCTTCTCCTTATGTATCTATTATAATTTTCTTTCTCTGATGAATTTCATGTCTGTATCATCCCTCTTGACTCATTATAAATTTAAGAAAACTTTATCACCAAAAGATAGTGTTTCTTAAAAGCTCCCTTTTGGTTTCATGGCGAAAGGACATCTGTAGAACATATTTCATTAGTAAGTCCACCATGTCTGTTCCTCCCCCTTTTAACCTCTCCCTAGTGCTTTAAATATAATGTTAGTAATGGTTCTATCCTGCTATAAACAAGCATTTAACAAGAGAAAGATTCTGCAATCCAAGCATACCTTCATGTGTTTCTTTCATTTTGCTTACAAGACAGAACATTCTGTGATGTGAATACTAGGAAAAAGAGGTGGCAAGTATTGAAATCAAAAGTGATGGCTCTATATTTTCAACATGACTAAAAGATTTTCAATTTAAAAGATAAAAACCCACAATCTTGTTGTGCATTTCGCATTTAAAATGCAACCAGCAGCCAGATGTAGATATAATGAGTTCATTTGAGCAATTTTCAAAATAACATAGTGATTAAGCCCATCGCACCAGTCATTGAAATTCAGGTAGTTTTACTTTTGTGTTACTGTCTTCTGAGCGCTGTGTGTCAAGGCATTCATGGATCTATCTGCTAAATTGGAGTGGGGAGCAGAAGAGGAAGTAGCTCTTAAGGCATGGCAGGGGATAGTCAGGCTGGCAGAAGAAGAGAGGGACAAATGGAGCCAGAGCCACATATTGATACGTATAGCGTATCAATACGTAGAGTCAGGGTCTGTGGATGAGGATTATACAGCAGGGAAGAGAGCAGGGATGAATGGAACCCAGAAGTATGGAGACCTGGTTATGATTTTTATACTAAGTTCTTTTTCAAATAAAGAAAAATGTAGATTCACATCCTAATTTATAAAAACCCAGAGTCCCTAATGTTCAAAACGACCAAAGGCTCCACCGACCAGAAATCAGTACTGGGTTGCCGTGGTGACCCAGCACTGACTGCCACCGCAGTGGGCATGGCAAACCAGCACTGACTGCTGAGGGGGCTGTGGATCAGGCCCAAGAGAGGTCTAGAGAGAGAAGCAGGGTCTGATCTGTAGTCTCTGTGGCAGCTGTTGATCAGCCATTGCCTCTCTCTTTCTCTCTGGTCCTGGCCAGCAGCCATGCCTCTCTTTTCTCTCCAGGCCTCCACAGGGCCTGCTGATTAGCCCCACCTCTCTGATCAGACCTGGAGATAGTCCCAGGGACACTGACTGGCATAGAAACCGACCAATCAGAGCCAAATCTGGGTGAATTGTGAGGAGCCAATGGCTGCCTAGGAGGCAGAGCTTTTGATGCTGACTGGCATAGAAACTGACCAATCAGAACCAAATCTGGGTGGAGCATGAGGAGCCAATTGCTGCCTACAAGGCAGAGCTTTTGACTGGCATAGTAACCAACCAATTAGAACCTAATCTGGGTGAACTGTAAAGGCAGTACCTAAGGTGGGGGCTGAGGATGGGTTTTAAGGGCAACAGCTGTTTGATGTAAGGTGTAAGAAAGAGGTTCAATTTTTTAATGGCTGATTTGGCAGTATAGTGCATATGGCTGGCTATCAGTCTAGATATAGAAATTATGTATTTTTGTCTGCCAAAAGCATCTCCTCCTGCTGAAAAAAATCCCCCCTCATTTAAGCAATCCTATACTATATAATCTATCTATACTAATGAAAGGGTAATATGCTAATTAGACTGGGTTGACCAGCCATCTTCTGAACATCTGACTTCCTTCCAGACAAAGCCATGGTGGTGGGGACTGAGGCAAATGCAGTTAGGGGTGATCAAGATGGCAGAGGAGGGCAGTTGGGGGTGAGATCAGGCTGGCAGGGGAGGGCAGTTGGGGGCAATCAGACTGGCAGGGGAGGGCAGTTGGGGGTGAGATCAGGCTGGTAGGGGAGAGAAGTTGGGGGTGAGATCAGGCCAGCAGGGGAGGGCAGTTAGGGGCAATCAGGCAGAGAGGCAGTTAAGGGCAATCAGGTAGGCATCAGGTGAATGGTTAGGAGCCAGCAGTTCCAGATTGCGAGAGGTATCTCCAACATCCCCCAAAGGGTCCCCGATTGGAGAGGGTGCAAGCTGAGCTGAGGGGACCTCCCTCTCCTGTGCACAAATTTCATGCACCAGGCCACTCGTGTAAATATAAGAATCAATATAGATAATTTCCATGTACCTTTTACCCACTGTCAGAGATAGCAAGAGCCCTACACAAGCTCTGAAGCTCTGAGTTGCTCTAAGTCCACATATTCTTCTAAATTCTTCCCGACAACACCTGCTCAGGTTCCGTCTCAAACCTTGCCCACTGTACTAACTTGTTGGGAAGTTAGTTAAAGATCCTCCTTTATCCTCTGGTCACTAGTTACAGGTGTTGGGTCTGAGCCCCTCTGTCTAGGGCTGGACCTTCTTGGATGCTGTGTCTTAGATGGAGAAGCCATGAGAGGTTTGTAGGTATGTAAGAATGAGTCTTTATTGCAGAAGCCAGTGGCCATAAGTCATTAGACAGACAGCTCTTCATAACAGTGTCCCAATCAGACAGCCATACACCGGGTGATAAATACATAACTTTCCCACATAGTAGCACCTCTAATAGTCTCTGTATTCACAGTCATCTGAGCAGCTGTATGCTGCCTCTAAATTCACCATCTTATATTGTGGTGGTATCTGAGCTCTCTGCCTCAGCAGCTTTTCCTGTCTCCCCTGTCCAGCACACTGGCTGGTCCCTGTAGCCTTACATCTCTGCGTAGCACACTCCAAGCAGACTAGCAGATCAGTAACTTGTATATTATTCCAGAGACAAAGAAGGCTTTGTGCCAATAATTACACATATCAATCTTATTTTGGCTACAGAAGGGCATGCATGTGCAGTAGACTATGGGATTGTTGTGCTTGTGTCCTTGCATGTGCTTATGGTATCAGCCTAGGTGCAGAGTGGCTTTGACCTTCCAGCATCCTAACAACAAGGTCTTTCACACTCTGAGTTGTCTTGACTATCTGGCTACTCTGGAATGGTTCCCTCACTCACTTTCCCCCAATGGTAACATCTTACAGAACTATAGTATAATATTTCATTCAGGGTACCGAGATGAGTACAGTCAAGATACAGAGCCTTTCTGTCCCCACCAGGATCCCTCATGATGCCCTTTTATGGCCACCTCCAATTTTCCTCCCTCCTCCACCTCTCCTTAACTGCCAGTAACCACTGGTCTGCTCTCCATTTCTATAATTTTATCACTTCAAGAACATTATATAAATGAGACCATACGGTATGTATCTATTTGGGATTGTTTTTCCAGGGTAATTCCTTGGAGCTTCATTCAGGTTATTGTGTGTGCCCATAATTTGTTTCTTTTTATTGCTGCGTAGTTTTCCATGGCATGTATGTACTGGCTTGTTTAATCATTTGCCCATTGAAGGGTATCTGGATTGTTTCAAGTTGTTGGCTATTGGGAATAAAGCTGCTATAAACATTCCTGAACAGGTTTTGAGCAAACATAAATGTAAATTTCTCTGGGATAAATGCCCAGAGTGCAATTACTAGGGAATATGGTAGTTTTAAAGGAAACTGTTCACTGTTTTCAAGAGTAGGTCTGTTATTTTGCATTCCCACTAGCAGCGATGTGTGAGTGACTCAGTTTTTCTGCATTCTCTTCAGCATTCAGCGGCCCCTCTCTTTTCCCTTTCTCACTCTCTATGTATATGTGAATGATTTTAATTTTAGCCATTCTGATAGGTGTGTAGTGATAGCTCATGGTGGTATTAATTTGAATTGCCCTAATGGCATCTTTTTGTATGTTTTTTTTTGGTGCCATTTGTATACTCTCTGGTGAAATGTCTCTTTATGTCTTTTGCCATTTTTTTAAGTGGACTGCTTCCATTTTTATTGTCAAGTTTTGAGTTTACTCCCAATGTAAGTCTTTTTTTAAAAAAATCAGATATATGGTTTGCATATATTTTCTCCCAGTTTGTAGCTCATCTTTTTCATCCTCTTAATAGGGTCTTTCACATAATTTTTTAAATTTTGATTAAGTTTGATGATGTTCACTTTATCAACTTTTATTTTATGGAACATGCTTTTGGGGTCTAGTCTAAGGACTCTGCCTAGCTTATATCCTGAAGATTTTTTCCTAAAAGTTTTATAATTTTACATTTAAGTCTGTGGCCTATTTTGAGTTCATTTTTGTATAAAATGTGAGACTTAGGGCGCGGTTCATATTTTTGCCTATGAAGTCCACTTGCTTCTGGACCTTTTGTTGAAAAGGCTATCTCTCTTTCCTCCATTGAATTGCTTTTGTACCTTTGTTGAAAATCAGTTGAGTATGAAAGTATAGGGCTACTTCTGGGTCCTCTATTCTGATCGATTTATTCCTTCACAAGTAATTTTGATTAGTGAAGCTACTATAAAAACAATATATTTTTTAATTTCTTTATTAAGGTATTACATATGTCATAATACGTTTTGACATTGGGTAGCATGCCTCTTTATCAAAGAGTTTTAGCTCATTTAGTTCCTTTGCCTTTTCATATAAATTTTAGAATAATCTTTCTTATATATACAAAAAATCTTGCTAGAGTAAATTATATTTGCGTATCAATTTGAGAACTGACATTTTTATATATTGAGTCTCTCATCTATGAATAGGGTGTGCCTCTCCATTTATTTAGATTTTTAATTTTTTTGCCAGTGTTTTATAGTTTTTAGTATAAACTTTGGTACAGTGTTTTGTTAGGTTTACTCTTATTTTACTGTTTTGTTATAAATGGTATTGTATTTTTAAAAATATATTTTTTTACTGATTTCAGAGAGTAAGGGAGGAGGTGAAAGGGATAAAAGCATCAATGATGAGAATCATTGATAGATTGGCTGCCTCCTACATGCCCCCTTCTGGGGATTGAGCAACCTAGGTATGTGCCCTTACCAGGAATCGAATTGTGACCACCTAGTTCATAGGTTGATGCTCAAACACTGAGCTGCACCAGCCAAGTGGTATTACATTTTTTAATTTTAGTGTCCATGTGTTTGTTGCTAATATATAGACATAAAATTGATTTTTATATGTTTATCTTGTATCCTGTGAACTTGCTGAACTCACTTATTAGTTCTATAGATTTTTCTGTAGATTCCTTGGGATTTTTGATGTATACAGTCATGTCATCTACAAATAGGGTAATTTAATTTATTCCTTTATAATTTACTAGGGGCCCGGTGCATGAAATTCGTGCACTGGAGATGGGTGATCCCTCAGCCCAACCTACCCCCTCACACATACTGGGAGCCCTTAGAGGATGTCCTACTGACCACTCACCCCTCAGCCTGTCCAAGGCCTAAAGCCTCTGGCCGAGGCTTTAAGCCTTGGGCACCCAGCCATTGCCCTGCAATGGGCTGATGGCTAGCTCAGCCCCAGTCCCACCCTGGGTCTTTGCCCCTGCCAGCTTGCGCCCGGCTAGTGCAGGCTTAGGCCCCACCCCCCTGGCCCAGGTCTTCTCCCTGGTCAGCAGGCACTGACTGCCTTGGCCCTGCCCCCCGGCCCTTGCCACCCTGTGCCCTCTTGTAGTCTGGGACCTCTCAGTCCTACTCCCCCCACCCCAGCTCCAGCCACTTCAGCCCTGCCTCCCATTCCCGGCCCTGGCCTTGGCCTCAGCCCTGCTCCCTACAGCCCTGGCCGCCTCGGCCCCACCCTCCTGGACCTGGCTGCCTCGGCCCAACCCCCCAGGCCCAGGCTGCGTGCTTGCTGGCTGGCTCCATCCCAGCTCCTGATTGGCTGGTGGGTGTGGCCTGTGGGCATGGCTTGATTGGAGGTATGGTCAATTTGCATATTGCTCTTTATTAGATAGGATATGCATTTTATTCCCTTTTCTTACATGTACCGATGAGGACTTTCAGCACTATGTTAATTAAGAGTGGTGGAGAGAACCAAGATGGTGGCATAGGTAAAACACCTATCTTGCTGTCATACACAGCAATTTTAAAACTACAACTTAACAAAAGAACAAACACCATCCAGAATCACCGTAAAGCTGGCTGAGTGAAAATTCCACAAATAAAAGTGAAGATAAGAAACTGTGACTCGGAGGAGCAGCTGAGGGCAGTGTTGAAGATACGGGTGGAGAGAGGTTTGGAGCGCACGCCAGCGGATAGGGTGGGTGGCTGAAAACCCGGCTGGTTTTCTCGAATGGGGGAGACAAAGAAGTCCCACTGGACTGATTCCCCAGCTCTGGGCGAAGTCCAGGGAACCCACTATCATACGGGGTAAAAACTGGACAGTGGGAGGGCACGCTGAAGCTCGGGGGCTGCAGGGGTCTGCCGGCTTGTGGAGAAGGTGAGCTTGTGTGGATTTCGCATGAACTTGGGAACAGCGCAGCTGCATGACCCCGTAGAGAGCGCTCGTGACTTGCTCTTTCATTTGGGAAACCGTCAGACTGCTTTGTTTTACGACCCTGGGTGAGACGTTGGGTGTGCAGACTCATTTGGGGAGAGTCTGAATTCTCCGGCAGCCGGTGGAGCTCGGCAGCGGCTCTCTCTCAGAGGTGCTGGCAGCCATTGCCCCCGGCACAGAGTCCCTGGGGCCGCATAGGGCGGAGCTAACGCTGTCTGCTTGGCCTGAGAGACTCCGCCCATCCAACCTAAGCACAGCTGAGCTTCACAGACAATTGGCCTGGAGGTCAACCCCTCCAAGTACTAACAACGATTAACCTGAGCTTAACTTTAGCAAGACTGTGCAACCCATAGCCACCTCAGGTAACTGGGGAGGCTGAGCCACTGTCCCTTGTAGGACATCTATCACACAAAGCTAATTGACCAACTCAGGGAAGCAGCCACCATGCAGAGACATGGAAAGAAATCAGATGTGAAAGAAATGGAGGGAAAAAAAACGACTGGACATGGAATTCAAAACCACGATTATAAGGCTTCTCAAGAGGCTCCTAGAAAAGGTCGAGACCTACAAGGAAATAAGCAAGACCTATAAGGAAATGAATGAGACCCTCAAGGATATGAACGAGACCTGCAAGGAAATGATCAAGACCAACGTGGAAATGAATGAGTCCTACAAGGAAATGAAGGAGACCTACAAGGATATGAACAAGACTCTCAAGGATATGAAAAAGGACCAACCAGAAATTAAGCATACACTGACTGAAATAAAAAATATTATATAAAGACCTACAAGTGCTCTGGAGCACCCCAAGAACCAAGTTCAAGATTTGAAATACAAAGAGGTAAAATCAACTCAGCTGAAAGAGCAAAAACCAAAAGAATCCAAAAATTTGAAGATAGTGTAAGGGGCCTCTGGGACAACCTCAAGCATACCAACATCCGAATTATAGGGGTGCCAGAAAAAGAGAGAGGCAAGACAATGAAAACCTATTTGAAGAAATAGTGACCGAAAACTTCCCACACCTGGTGAAAGAAATTGACTTAGGAGTCCAAGAAGCGCACCGAACCCCAATATAAAGGAACCCTAAGAGGACCACACCAAGGCACATCATAATTAAAATGCTAAGAGCAAAAGACAGAGAATATTAAAAGCAGCAAGAGAAAAACAGTTATCTATAAGGGAGCACCCATACGATTGTCAGTGGATTTCTAAACAGAAACGATGCAGGCCAGATGGGAGTGGCAAGAAATATTCAAAGTGATGAATAGCAAGAATGTACAACCAAGATTACTCTATCCAGCAAAGCTATCATTCAGAATTGAAGGTCAGATAAAGTGCTTCGAAGATAAGAAAAAGCTAAAGGAGTTCATCACCACCAAACCAATATTATATGAAATGCTGAAAGATATTCTTTAAGAAGATGAAGAAGAAAAAGATAAAAGTGTAAATTATGAACAAATACACATCTATCAACAAATGAATCTAAAAATCAAGTGAATTAATAAGCTGATGAACAAGGATAAACTGCTGAATGTAACAGAATCACGGACATAGAGAGGGAATGGACTGACAATTCTTGGGGAGAAAAGGGGTATGGGAATGCAGCAAGAGACTGGACAAAAATCATGCAACTATGGGAGAGGACAATGGAGTGGGGTGAGGGCAGAGGGTGGGATGGGTACCAGGTGGAGGGGAGCTATAGGGGGAACAAAAAGGGAACAATGTAATTAATAAACTGAACAATAAAGGTAAAAAATCCATTATTAAGTGAACAGGAAAAAAATAAAAGAGTAGTAAGAGTGAAAATTCTTATTTTGTTCCTGATTTTACAAGAAGCATTTAGTCATTCACCATTAAGTATAAATGCTTGCTCCAGGATTTTTGAAGTTGTTCTTTATAAAGTGAAAGCAGTTCCCCTTTATTCCTATTTTCTTATAATTTTTTTATGTTGAATGTATGTTGAATTTTATTAAAGCTTTTTCTGCCTAAATTGATAAGATTAGTGAGAAGATTATTATGTTAGATTACATTGATTAACTTTCAAAAATGTCCAACCATGCTCACGTTCCTGAAGTAAACCCAACTTGACCATGGTGCATAATTTTTATAGATTGCTAAATTCTGTTTGCTAATCTTTAGTTAAGGATTTCTGAATCTATTTTCATGAAAGATAATATTCTTTAGTTTTCTTTTTTACCTTCTTTCTCTATGTCTGATTTTGGTATCAGGGCAATTACTAGCTTTGTAAAATAAATTGAAAGTGTTCTTCTATTTTCTAAAAGAAATCATGGAGAATTGGTGTTAAATTTCTTTGAACATTTGGTTGAGTTTTTCAGTGAAACAATATGGGTCTAAAGATTTCTTTTAATTTTAAAATAATGAATTCAATATCCTTAATAGTAACAGGGATATTCAAATGATCTGTTTCATAATGAGTTGCAGTTTTTCAACTTATTGATTCATTTTGTGTAAGTTGTTAAATTTATATGTGTAGAGTTCTTCATAGTATTGTCCTATTATCCTTTTGATATCATCAGGGTCTTCAGTGATATTCCCTATTTCATTTCTAATATTGGCAATTTGTATCTTCTATCTTTTTATTTATTTTTTCATTTTAATTTCTTTATTGGGTAAGGTATTACGTATTTTTCCTCATCCCTCCATCTTTTGTCTTTGATTTCCTTGCTGGAGTTTTATTAATTTCATTAACATGCTCAAGAACCAATTCTTTATTTCGCTGATTTTTTTTTCTGATTTTGTTTTTAATTTCATTGATTCCTTCTTTTATCAATATTTTACTTCTGTTTGCTTTGGTTTCATTTTTTTCTAGTTTCTTGAAGTGAGAACTTAGAAGAGAAGGGAAATCTCAAAATAATAATCTAATATATGCATTAAATGCTATAATTTTTTCTCTCAGCATCGCTTTAACTGTATCCCAGAAATATTGATATATTTTAATTTTCCTCCAGTTTAATATGTTCAAAAATTTTTGAGATTTTATCTTTGACCCATAGATAATTTCAAAGCATGTTGATTTCCAAGTGTTTGGAGGTTTCCTGTGATCTTTCTGCTATAGATACCTAGATTGATTTCATTGTTGTCGGAAAACACAGTCTGTATAACTTTTAATTCTTTTAAATTTGTAAAGGTCATGTTTTTTGGTCAAGATATGGCATATCATGATATATGTTCCATAGATGCTTAAAAAGAATGTGTATGCTGCTGTTGTTGGATGGGGTGACCTATAAATGTTTAGAATCTGTCGATTGATGGTGTTGAGTTCTTTCATATTCTTGCTGATTTTTGTTGTTGTTGTTTAAATATGGTTTATTGATTTTTAGAGATGAAGGAAAGGAGAGGAATAGAGAGATAGAAACAGCCATCAGATGCCTCCCACATGCCATTTACTGGGGATCAAACCTCCAACCCCAGCATGTACTCTGGCCAGGAGTTGAACTGGTGACATTTTGTTTCATGAATCAATGCTCAACCACTGAGCAACACCGGCTGGGCCTGATTTCCTTTCTAATGATTCTCTTGCTGTTGATTATTTAAAAAGACCAAATTAAAGAAATTACCACTTAAACATTGATTTTATTAAGTGCTTTTGCCAAGCACTTTCTTACGCCTTTTACATGCATTATATCATTTTACTCTTCCCAGTAACCCAATGTGTCACATATTATTATTAAGGCTTAGAGAGGTTAAATGACCTGCCCACCAAGATCACACAGCTGGCAGAGTAGGCATTCCAACCCAGGGCTGCCTGACTGTTGAATGTGTGGTGGTGAACTCACTTTGTACGTTTTCTTCCAGTTCACATCTGATTAAGGATGTAAACATTACTGTGGTGGCTATGGGGAAAGTGCCACAAGATATGGTAGGCAGCCGCTTAGCTAGTCTCCAGTGATTCCACACTCTTGGTTCTTAAGCTCTTGTGTAATGTCCTTCCCTTGAATATGGCATTGACCTAATGATTCACCTCTAATGGACAGATTATGCAAAAGTGATGGGATGTCACTTCTGAGATTAGGTTACCAAGAGACTCTGGTTTCCAGCTTGGGCCTGCTCTCTCCCTCTTCTGCTCTGAAGGAAGACAGGTGCTGTGTTGTGAGCTGCCCCATGAGAGGCTCACATGATGTCTCTGGCTTATAGCTAGGAAGGACCTGAGGCTGCCAGCAGCCATGTGAGTGAGCTCAGAAGCAGATCCTCCCCCCACACAAACCTCTGGTGAATGATGCCCTGCAGCCCTGTGAGGGATACTGAGCAAGAAACATTTGACTAGCCTGTGCCTGGATTGCTGACCCACAGACACTTTCTGTTGTTTTAAGCTGTTGAGTTTGGGTTTTAGCACTCAAGACAGAGAGAAAGCAAAGGCAGGAAGCCAATCTTCTGGCTTCTGACATTACCCTCTTCTCTTGGGGTTGGGACTCCAGGGAAATCAAGACATGATAGAGACCACTGACCGACTGCAGAAAATATTTCAGGAAAGAGGACCTCTGTCCTGTTTACTCCGTGTCTGAAAGGATATCGCGTCACATGTTCCTGCATGAGAGGTGGGGACAATCAGAAGTGTGGCATGTGTCAGCCAAGAGAGGGGATAGACATAGCATCTTACAGTCTCCTGGGAGGCAGAGAGAGTCCAGAGCTTCCCTGGTGTCCCTAAAGGGGGCATGAAAATTAGATGAGTTGAGAGCCTGGGAATTGGTCATGGGACTTGGGAGGTGAAGGGGAGGTAACTTGTGAAAGGGATGCTACTTGGTGCCCCTTTTGGACCAACCACCCCCTGCCTTCCTTGGGAGGCTATGGATTTAACAAAGGACTGAGTTAGTGTGTAAGAGATGATGTCCCAGTGCTAGGCAGGTTTAAGGTTATTTAAATCTTTAAAGTCCCTATTCCCTCTGCCCCCAATACCATCATTAGTGGAAATGGGGGCTTTAAAGCAAATGAGAATATTTCTTATAAGCCTATAATATTGACCCACTCCTGACACTGCTACCATATGGCTGTCACACTTTGCAGCCCCAATGCTTCCACCAGGCCATTGGGACAAGTGCCCCCCACCCCCGCCATTTCTTTTGCTCTCCTGACTCATGGAAAATGTAAGTGATAAAGTGGAGGGGCAAGCAATAGCCATAAACAGGAGAGTAAAAGAGGTGTGGAAAGGGTGGCAGAGGCAGAAAAATGGCTAGACATACCTGAGTGCTTGAAGACAGCCTAGTGAAGGGAAAAGCCTTTCTTTAGTTATCTTTGGTGAAATGACACATCACTTTCATTGATTCTTCTTGCTTTTGCTCCAATATCAACTATTTTCAAAGGGCAGCCATTATATGTGCCTCTTTCTTTTTCTGTGGTTACACTGTGTCTTCCTTTTCCCTGGATATTTAGCTTGAGTTATAGAGCTGCTATATATGACTTCACAGATTGTGCCTTGCAAAAACCCAGGTGGTACGATTCATATTACATGAGATGATTTGACAAGTCCTCTCTCAGAAATCTTTCCACTTCATTACCACTGGATTCTCATGATTCCCATTCATTAACAAATGTTTGAAAATCTATTAAGTGCCAGGTGTTGCTCTGGCTGCTGGGGATTTGGCACTGAACAAGATAGAGTCTCTACCTTTGGTACAAAAAGAGATAACACCATGAACATATAAAATAAGGTTAGGTGTTCTAAGGAAGAGGACGCACATGCGGGGTGAGGTAAATTTCATATGTCCTCCAATCACACACAGGACCATGGTCTATAACTAGTAGGTATCCTGTACTTAATTTCTCCTTTTTTTTGAAACTTGAGAAAGAAGACAGTATGTTTATATATACAATGGATATTTAATACAAGGTAATAGTGTTAATTTTTTATTTGATTTAACATTTGTCCTATTAGGGTGAAATGGTCTTTTAAAGAATATGAATTACTCAAAACACTGAGTGGGAATAGTTTGAAAATTTTATTATTACATAATATTTATGAAATTAAGGATACTTTTGTGGGTTTGGTAGTGGCAGAGGCAGATTTTACAAATTCAGTACATTGTTGACATTTTCCAGGGCTAGGAGAGTCCTCAAAATCCCACACCTCACATGTGAGCATATAATTTCCCTATAAGACTGAAGTTTTAAAATATCTTTGGTATCCTTAATGATTCTCTGTAAGCACAGAGCTAGAAATATTTGTAGAGTTATTTTTTGGCTTAGAACCTTCATTTCCTTAGACTTTTTCATTTTCAGCACCAGTACTAATGGTTAGTTTTCTTTTAAGAGTCTTTTAAAAAATAAGTAAAATTAAGAAACAACCACAAAAGTTATTACATTCTAGACAAGGATAGAAAGCTAAGATGTTGGTTCATGAAGTTGGCCCATTTTTGGGATAGGGACCCACTGGACACACTTTGGAAAATGAGAAATCACTATGAGTCATTAACAATTAGAGTCAATGAAAAAATACTGATCCTGGGAATGTTAAATTCACAGAGATGTTAAAGGACTTTGGTATCTAAATTACAGATCCATAGCAGGAGGGGAAATTGCAATCACTTGCTCATGTCTTTATTGTTATAGTATATGTGAGATCATTTTGATGGAGAAGACAGATGATATTGAATATTATATGAGAAACCTCTCTCGAACACCATAAATTTGATTTTTAGCCTTTTGCCGTATATCAGCTACTATGGTTGATTTCTAATTTGTTACAGATTCATAAATGCTCTGAATCTCAGGTTCCTTCTCTTTCATGAGGATTGGTAATTCCAACCTCTAAGGGCAGAGGTGAGGATAAACTGAGCCAGGGCTATGACAGGTCTCAGAAACATGAAAGCAACTCAAAATCAAGGCGTTATCATTCAAGCAAGTATCGCTAGCTTCACATTCCCAGTTTTGTTCCTTGAACAGAATAAAAACACATGGGAACCACTGACTAGCTGAAGTGGACATTGTGTAAAGAGTGTAACTTACTTCTTTCACAAACCACTGACAAAAGGCAGGACCAATCCATTCTCTTGCATGAATACCACAGTCTATCCAGACAGCTCGTTTGTAAGCTCGGGATCGCCTGCCCAGCTGAAAACAAGAGTATTCACAGTAACCAATGCAGGCTTTTATTTTTTGATTTACTGACCAGCATAATTTAATAAGATTTCATTTGATAACCCATAAAAAAAGAGAAAATGATTTCCTATTGCAGAAGTCCAGATTTGTTTATGCAGAAACAAATTTATTGCCCTTGTTACAAATCAAAGAACTGGAAAATACACAAGTAAAACAGCAATCCCTTAAGGAGATTTGCTTCTCTATTTTAATAGAATATGTTACTGTTAACTAAAAAGCCAAATTTTCCACCTTGCCTCCATCAAAGATATCAAATATCCCCAGGGAATCTTTTGTAAAGAATTAGCTATTTTATAGGTGGACAAAGTCAAAGTTTTATTTAAATGCAAAATGGAAAAACACAAAACAACTTGAATTATAGAATCAAGTGACAGATTTTTCTTTATAATCCCTATTATTAATATTACCTTATAATGGTTTCTAACCCAGTATCAATAGGTGGCTCTTGACTTTATATTTATAGGGGATCTAGTTTTCATTTATTCATTAGTTCACTCAGAAAATCCTTTTCAATGTCAGACACTGTACTCAGCACCAGAGATTTAAAGATGAAAGACAGAATTTATGTGCTAGTGAGTTGGGCAAACATACAGGCTATTAATCCATATGATGTGAAAATGTGTAAGTTAAGATGGGGACATGTCTAATTTTTCCTGAGAAAGAAAAGAAGGCTTCTCAAGAGAGGAGCCTCCTTGAGCATGTTAGTACTTGAAGACTGGGCGCTTTGCCTGGCAGACAAGTTGGAAGAGGCCTCACAAGCTTGGGAGAGAACCTAAGAATACCATACCTGAGGAACTGCTTACCGGTAGGAGGAAGGAGTGGCAGATGAAACTGGCTCATCCTAAATGGGACAAGTATGCTGGAGTCGGGGAGAGTGAAGCCCACACTGACAGCAGTGTGGAGGTGGGTTAGAGGAGGAGAGGGTAGAGGCTGGTTCCAAAGGAAGTTCAGTACTGAGGCCATTATTGGGATAGGCCAGGGGGAACAGATCAAGCAATAAGTGAGAACGAGAGAAGAGGGTGATGCAGCTCCAAAAGACATTTAGAAGGAAGATTGAATGTTCTTGGTGGTAAAAACCAAGGAGAGAGATTTAGGCTGATGCTCATGTTTTTAGACTGGGAGCAGCATGGTGCCATTCTGAGGGGAGGTGCTTTTGTGACGATCGAGATGAGAGTGTAAAGCAGGCAATGATGTACTTTAAAGCTCCAGACAGTGCACTCCACTGAATAGCAGAGTCTAAAATCATTTTTGAAACTGGGGGGTGGATATGCCCATCTAGAGATGGTTTGTAGAATGAGAGCACATTTGAAGATAGAATCCTGAGATTGCCAGAACATAAGGAAATGACAGGAATAAGGAACCTGAGAGAATGGTCAAAAAGATGGCAGGAAAACCTCATGGCCATCGTTGACCATGGCAAGTGAAGATTTAGAGGAGTGATGAGGCCAGTGAGTCAAGGTCTCAGCAGAAGATGAGAAAGCGGAGAGTGATGTTTTATTATAAATCTTTTTGAGTGTTTGGGTGTGAAGAGGTAGAGAGCTGTAGAAGAGAATGTAAGGTCAAAGGAAGGATGCATAACTTTTATGTTGCACCAACTCACAAATCATTTTGAAGGTCATTATTTTTTAGGTGCATGAATGTGTTAGTATTCTCTTCAATAATCAATGGCAAAAATTCAAGATAGCTTGAAAACCTAAGGGGAAACGTTTTCTGAAATTATCAGATAATGTTAAATATTAGACACTATGACAGACCATTTCACTTCTTTTCCCTATTGGTCAAAGTTAGAACAAATGTCTAGTAGATATTTTAGCTAATAGTTTCCTGTTTTTACCTAATAATTTCCTGCTTTTACCTTTAGAACAAGGAGAGATCTCCCTTCATATGATTTTCCAATAGAGAACATGTGAATGAGGCCTGAATGAGTATTATTCAGATGATGCATCCAATTTTGAATCTAAAAGCAAATAAATGAAGACCATGTGAGACTCCCGTGATTACAGAGCATTGAGAAAAGAGAAGGTAACAAGACAACAATAGGTCCCAGAACCCAAAGAAGACACATGGAATATAAAATTGAACAAAAGGCAAAACTTATATTTTTAAATTTCTTCAGGATGTTTAAAGTTACTTTTTATTTTCTGCCTTTACAAATAGTAGCTTCATGTCTGTATATTGCTCCCTCTTTAAAGCATACCTTCTATACCATTTATCATTAATATCTTGATGGCAGAGTTTTAAAAAAAATCAATCAGTGTGTTCTGGGTTCCTTTTGAAAATCAAAATTTATTTTCATTTCCTCCAAACTATTTAAGAGTAAAAAAAGGAAATTGGTTTCAAGAAAATCATCCAGACAACTGGAAAGTGTTCACTGAAGTGCAATATGTTATAATTTGCTACTGAACAGAAGATGCTGAGAAAAAGACACATTTTTCATTTAAAGGTATTATATCAAGCCACATACTGGAGGGTATAATCTGAATAAATTCCCCAGTTATAGTGTTGCACTTGCATCAATGCTTTCACATACACTTACCTGTTGTAAGAAGGTACTCTGGAGATGGATAAATAAGGCACTTAGAAAGATGGGTGACATTTCTGACAAAATCTCCATGAGGAATATGGAAGTCACACAAAAATGTCACACTATTCCACGATGTAAAGGAAAATCTGTGCTTAAAAAATATGTTTTGGAAGGTACAATATTTTTTCTTAGTCTAATGAGTCTATGTATGTATGTATGTATGTATACATACATGCATATCTATATAGATGTATTTTAAAATTTTAACTTTGTTCATGTTAATAGCACATGCATGTGCCAAGTTATCTAAAGCCTTTTCTTACTGTGACATAAAATATATAGAAATACTCTGTAAAGGAATGTCATTATCAAGAGAACCAAAAATTCTCTTAAGAATATGTAACAGGATCTCACGAATGTTATGCCTAGCATTCTTTTGCTCAATTCAGAGAGATATGGAAAAATATATATGTGCATTCATTTATTCATTCTGTCCTCTATCTGTTTAGAGGTCTATTTGCCACTAGGGATATAGTGGTGAACAAGAAATGGCCTGCTCACTTGGAACTTGCAGCTTACTAGAGAGAAAGGCATAGATCAAATAATCATGCATTCATGTGCTATGGTGCATGCAATATTTTGGAGCTTAAAGGTGGGAGTGGAGTTCTGATTCAGTCTTGGAGAATAGAAACAGCTGCCTTCCTGCTTAAGCTGAGATTTGTTGTCCAGGTGAATAGTAAAGGATATCATAGTGGGAATGAGGTTGCCATGTTTTCCAGGTAGAATAAATAACAGCACAGTAGTAAGCCTTAGGAGGTCACAGATTTGCAGAGGGTGTGGGATAAGAAGCAAAGTTCACTCTTATCAAACAAATCATTGCTCTCAAACTCAAGCTTACTCTACCTTCCATCAATAAGTGCACCCAACTTGTAAGTTAAGGTATTTATAACCACAGTTATAACAACATTACTTCACTTTTCCAATGCATTTCCCATGCTCTATGTAGGGGTGGATGGAGCAAAGCAAATGAATTAAAATTATTTTGCTACTTCTTATATAGCAGTTAGTTAAAGGCTTAGTGGAAGAGTGAGGTGCCTAGGTAATATAAAGAGCTATACATATTCTTCATATAGCCCCTGCCTCTTAGTGCTTCTTTCCCAATCCTTAGATCTGATAAAAATTAATTTTCAAAAAAGCAAGGAAAGCCCCTTTGATTACGTACTTCTTCTAAGGAGTGATAAACTTCATAATTATATTCAGAGAGGGATCTTCGATTTCTCTGGGTTTGTGAACTGCTTCCTTTTTCCAGTGCTTTCTGCAGATCTTCTATGAGGATCCTGTATTTGTAATAATAGTTATGGTGAAAATTAAACAGAGATAATATAAAAATCAGGCAATATAGGAAGAAAATCATGCATCTGTGAAGTGAGCCCAGCAAATACGGTTATTTCTAAGAATGCCAAATTTTAGGAAATGTTATTTTTTCAGAAAAGCTATTAAATAAATGGTGTAATAAATATAAAATTGTAAGCATATGTTCCCTAATAATAATAGTAATAATGACTACCATTGATTGAGTAGTTATACAAACTGAATGACTGTGAGAATAAATACAATCATACTGCTATTTTCAATAAGCCTGCATCTTAGTACAGGCCCAAAAAGACCAACCTGAAAATGAAAATAATTGTGATGTGGCAGGTCTAGCCCATTTTCCTCATCAAGTAGCTTATTGGAAACTAATGGATTGATGAGAAAGCCATGAAATGGAGCCCAGAAGTGGTTTTTGTAACTGTTGTATTTTTTACTTCTTTACAGCTCATTATTATTCCTACCAATTGTAT
The DNA here is from genome assembly GCA_027563665.1 of Antrozous pallidus. Taxonomy (NCBI): domain Eukaryota; kingdom Metazoa; phylum Chordata; class Mammalia; order Chiroptera; family Vespertilionidae; genus Antrozous; species Antrozous pallidus. The sequence continues at coordinate 39,037,430 of CM050510.1, forward strand.
GCACTCCTATGAAGAACTTTCCAAATGATGTCATCACTTAGTACAAAACCACCCACTCCAAGCTTCCAGGGTGAAAAGGGAACTCCAAATTTGAAGTTCTATGACCAATTTTTATAGGTATTTAATTTACAAAATGAATGACAGTTTTTTTATGGCAAAATGAGTCATCTTATTTGTCATGTCATTAAGAGGAATTAATCACCTAGAGGCCAGACACATGGGTCACATTATCTCTGCTTTAAAGGTGACTATAGTTATACACTATGTATAGTTATACAGAGTAAATGATATTTTAAAAATACTCCAGGCTCCAATAATAAAAGTCAATTAAAATGATCTCTACCTACTGGTCCTGTAGAATTTAATATACTCTTATGTGTTATTATCTTGTGACCAACAAATGAATAATTCTAAATTATTTTTCCCCACGAGGAGACAACTGGTTTAAAACACTCATTTTTAGACTCTGTTCTCCATGACATACAGTGTGATATTTATTCTATTAGCTCCACATGACCTATATTTAATAGCAGGAAATAGAGACTTGTTAAAATAACTGGTATATTATTTTATACCAAATAATTAATGAAGCATGTGAGTTGTTACTGAGCACCTATAAATATAATTACCAAGCTCTTTCCTGCTAGGCATTGAACTAAAATGTGTTCCACCTGAACAATAGTTTTATGCACAGCTGTGCCTCTACCCTGTTGTAGAAGCACAGATAAAATGTCTTATTGAAAAAGAAAATCAGTACTTTAATAAGGCTGAAATTGTTTTTCTGGCAGGGAATTATTTGTGTGGACCAGGGAGGGATGTCACTGTCATGTTGCACCCTGAGTCCAGCCTTCCACAGAGACTAGGGCCTTCACCATTAATCACAAGAGCCCATCCCAGGCCTTGCCAGACACTATTACAGATATTTGTGCTTGTTTTGTCAGTACCAGAACTTGCTAAAAAAAAAATTGGGGGTTGCCCTAGTCAGTTTGGATAGAGCGTCGGCCTATGGATTGAAGGGACCCGGGTTTGACTCCTATCAAAGGCACATATCTTGGTTGCAGGATCCTCCACAACCTGGGCCCTTGTCAGGGCTCATGTAGGAGGCAACCAATCAATGTGTTCCTCTCACATTGATATTTCTCTCTATCTTTTTCCACTTTCTCTCCAAAAATCAGTGGGAAAATATCCTCAAGTGAGGTTTTAAAAAACAGGGGATAGCTAAGGTTAGTTATTGACAATCATGCTTATCAATCCTCAAATCCTAAGATTCCAAACAAAAGGCAAGTCACTCAGTCTAGTCACTTCTTAATCTCTGCTTCTCTCCTTATTTTACTTCTAAGAACAGTCATCTTCTCTGCTGCTCCATGTTCTCACCTCCTGTTTGCTTCTCTGTCTCCTTCTCCTGACAATCTAATTCCTCCATTAGAGTTACCAATGCAGTTTCCAAATCCAGAGGAAACTGTTCAATCCTTTTCTTGCTGGTGTCATTGCAGTACTTGGTACCACTGATGTTCCCTCTCTCAAAAATCTTTCATTTCTTCTTTGACTCCTGTGACTACCTTGTAATTACTCTATTCTTACTAGTATAACTAGTCCTTAAAAAAACCTGAAAATATCCAAATCTGAATCTGACTGCTCATTCACCCAAGCTAGAAGACTTGGCATCATCCTTGACTTCTTTCTCTTGCACCTGCGTCCAACCAAGTGAGGAGTCCAGGAAGTTTTGCCTCTGAACTATTTTATTGAATGCTCTCCTAATCCACTGCTCCGGTCATGACTCAGGCCCTCACTATCTTTACCTGGACCATGACTGCAGTCTCTATCCAGCTAACGTGTGTGGCTCCCTTGCCTGCATCCTCCACCTGTGCAGGACCACCCTCAAGATAAGGGTGTACATAATTATTCCTACAACCTGACCTCCTCTGACTCTCCACTATTTTTTCTACTCTTTGATTTGAATGTTGTACACTAATAACACTGAACTACCTGCACACACACTATGCTGCTTCTTCCCTTCCTGGCATTGTCCCCTCTGTTTGCAAGATCCTGAGTCTCATCCTTTGCCTAACTGAACAGTTCCTACAAAAAGCTCCCCCTGTCCCTGCTTTCCCATTTATCTTCTAGGCATTGCTAGGCTTCTCTACTTTCCTCCCACAGGAAAAAAAAAAAACCTTCTGTGCTTATACTGATTACTTGGTGGTAATGGTGAAATATGTTAATGTGATTTCTTTCTTTACATTAATAAGATCAAAGGTAAATATAATTGTTATATTCATGTTGGTTTTCCCAGTTGGATAAAGAGTACCTGGAACATCATTGGCACTCAGTAAATAACCTAAATACAGCTATAATCAGTTCAACTTAGTACAAATGGACTAAACAATGAAAAAAAATGCTTACTTGTATGGGATGTTGACTTCCTGTAAAAAGGCTAACAAGGCTCGGGAACCATTTTGGGGAATATGAACATCAGTAACAGTTCCCTCTGAGACATAGGCAATACTGCTGGGCTGCCACAGGTCCACCTGTAGTGCAGGAACCAACCTATAATTCATATTCAGTGTAGGTGGGAAAGATCCATGTCACAGTGTCAAATATGTTATCTTGTTTGCATCCAGTAACATCAAACACATTTTGGAATTAGACTCAGTACTTGAATCATGAGGGTAAAACTCCTATCTGATTTTTAATTCTCTAAATTATATCATACCTATATACAATTTCATCATAATTGATAAATGTAAAGACCAATACATTAAAGCTACAATGTAAAAATGAGATAACAGTTATAAGCATGATTTGGATGTTGTTTAAAATTACTTATTGCACAAATATTTGAATAATACTGATAAAAATATTACCTTTTGTCCTTCTATACAAGCAAATTGTGGCAGTTTGACAACATTTGGTAACTTTACATGGAACACTCACTATCCAGGTTTGGTACCTCTTCTTCCCCCAACACATGCCTTTCACCGAGAGAAACATTCCTTTCTCAGCAGGGCTTGTCAGCTAGGATAGGTTTCCTTGTCATAGTTCTTACAACACCTTGTGCTTTCATTGTATAACTTCATTTTACCAGAATGTAATCTCCAGAGGGCAAAGGATTTGTTACCACCCCATTCCAAGTGCCTAGAATGGTGCTTTGTTCACATTGCAATTCAATTGTTATCTGTTGCATATATGTAGACTTCATTTAGTAATTCACTATATGTTTACCATGTGTTCAGTGTTTTGCAGGAAGGCAAGAGCCATGTCTGCTGCTTGCTGTAGTGCCCTTGTGTTTTGTCTAGTGCTCTGCACTGGTAGGAATTCCAAAGTCATTGAGAGAATGACTGTAAACTTGCAAATGATAACTCTAATAAGGGACTAATATCCAAAATACATAAAGAACTCACATAGAGGGGAAACCAAGATGGTGGCATAAGTAAATACCTAGGCTACTGCCATGCACAACAATTTCAAGAATACAACTAAAAGACAAAACAGACATTATCCAGAAACCCCAGCTGACTGACTGGAAATTCTACAACAAGAAGGAAACAGAAATGTACACAGAGAATCAGAGCAGCTGCAAAGCCTGAGGTATAGAGACACACGCATGTGGAGAGGACGGGCCGGAGAGGATGGGGCCTCTGAGTGTCTGGCTGGTGTGCTCTAGTGGGAAGGAGACAAAGGCTCCAGACTGTGCTGAATCCAGTTCTGACTGCACTGAGCCCTGGTTCTGGGTGAGACTCAGGGGACCCAGGCCCCATATGAGGGGAATCTGGATTGTGAGGCGAAATCTCAGGGGAACAGCCAAAGGCAGAGCATGTATGCGAGTGCATGCAGAGAGGGTGGACTGTTGACTGGGCTGCTGGCTTGATCTGGTGGGAGGGAGAGAGGAGCTCCAGATGGTGCTGAAACCCAGTTCCGACTATGCGGAGCCCCAGTGCTGGGTGAAGATTTGGGAGTCCAGATTCACTGGGGGAGAGACTGAACTGTTTGGCAGCAGGCGAAACTCAAGGGCACCTTTCTCTCAGAGGTGCTTGCAGTGATTGCCTGCAGATACTGAAACCGGTGACCTCGTGGGGCAGGGCTGACTGGAAGCCAAGGCTGTCGGCTTCACCCTGAAACTCCACTCCACCCTGAAAATCCCCATCCAAGCTGAGCACAGAGGCTTTGGCAAATTTTCAAGTCTTGTCACATAAGTCTGTCTCCCAGCATAGAAACAGGTGATACTCATAGCCAATTGGCCTGGAGATCAATTTCTCCCAGTGATACCAATAACAATCAAGACTTAACTGCAGCAAGGCTGTACACACAGTCCACAAAGGGGTGCACCAAGAGTGTCCACCTCAGGTAACAGAGGAGGCCGAGATATTTAGCACACAAAGCTATCCTACCAACTCAGGGAAGTGGTGAAAATGTGGAGAGAAAGAAACAGATCACAAACAAAAGAAATGGAGGAAAACAAATGATTGGATATAGAGTTCAAAACCATGGTTATAAAGATTTCAAGAGTTTCCTAGAAAAGGCCAATAAATTTAGCGATATGAAAAAGGACTAACTGGAAGTTAAACATACACTGACTGAAATAAAAAATATTTTACAGCAACCCATCAGCAGACTAGAGGAATGTAAGAATCAAGTCAAAGATTTGAAATACTAAGAGGCCAAAAAACACTCAATTGGAAAAGAAAAAAGAATCCAAAAATTTGAGGATAGTGTAAGAAGCCTCTGGGACAACTTCAAGTGTACCAACATCAGAATTATGGGGGTTCCAGAAGAAAGAGCAAGATACTGAAAACCTATTTGAAGAAATAATGAATGAAAACTTCCCCCACCTGGTGAAACAAATAGACTTATAAGTCCAGGAAGCACACAGAACCCCAAACAAAAGGAATCCAAAGAGGACCACACCAAGACACATCATAATTAAAATGCCAAGAGCAAAAGACAAAGAGAATAATAAAAGCAGCAAGAGAAAAACAATTACCTACAAGGGAGCACCCATACGATTGTCAGCTGATTTCTCAACAGAAACTATGCAGGCTAGATGGGAGTGGCAAGAAATTTTAAAGTGATGAATAGCAAGAACCTACAACCAAGATTAGTCTACCCAGCAAAGCTATCATTCAGAATTGGAGGTCAAATAAAGAGCTTCACAGATAAGAAGAAGCTAAAGGAGTTTATCACCACCAAACCAGTATTATATGAAATGCTGAAAGGCATTCTTTAAGAAGAGGAAGAATAAGAAAAAGGAGGAAAAGGTGGCTGCTTCAAAACAGAGCCTGATGGAACTGGAGAGCATTATGATAAGTGAAATAAGCCAGTCAAAGAAAGATAAGTATCACATGACCTCACTCATTTATGGAATATAATGAACAACAGAAACTGATGAACAAAAACAGATCCAGAGACAGAGAAGCATCGATTGTCAAACCTCAGAGGGAAGGTAGGGGAGGCTGGGGGTCAGGGGAAGAGATCAACCAAAGGACTTGTATGCACGCATATAAGCCTAATCAATGGACATGGACACCAGGGGGTGAGGGCATAAGTGGTGGTGGTGGAGGAGTTGGAAGGGATAATGGAGGATGAGGACACATATGTAATACTTTAATCAATAAAGAAATTTAAAAGAAAAAAAAAGAACACAACTTAGAACAAAAATTTCACACAACTTAGAACAAAAATTTCAATTAAAAAATGGGTAGAGGACCTGAGTAGACAGACATGTTACCCAAGAAGACACAGATGGCCAATGGATATATGAAAAGATGTTCAACTTCACTAGCTACATGGGAAATGCAAATAAAAATTTCCAATACCACCTCACATGTGTTAGAATGGCTATTATCATTAAGGAAACAAGTGTTGGAGAGGGTGTGAAGAAAAGGAAACCCTGTACACTGCTGGTGAAAATGTAAATTGGCACAGTAACTATGAAGGTTCCTGTAAGTGGAGTTATCATACGACCCAGCAATCCTTCTTCTGGATATCAACTTGAAAAATTTGAAAACACCTATTCTTAAAGATATATGTATCCCTATGTTCATTGCACCATTATCCATCAATTGGATGAAGAAGACCTGGTAATTCGGAATACTACTCAGTCATAAAAAAGGATAAAATATTGCATTTTGCAACAACTTGGATCATCCTGAGAGCATCCAAGAGCCCCCTTTTCCATATTTCCTAAGCAAAATAGGAAAGATGGAGAAGGACCAGAACCATGTGATCTCACTCACATGTGGAATATATATAAAAAAAGCAACAAGTGAACAACAACAAAAAAACCCAAACTCACACACAGACAACAACAGTATGGTGGCTACCAAAGGGCAAGGGTGGGGGGTAGAAGGAGGATAAAGAGAATAAAGGGGGTCAAATATATGGTGAGGAAAGGAGACTAGACTTTGGGTGGTGAGCACACAATGCAATATACAGAGGTATTATAAAATTGTACATCTGAAACCTGTATGATATTACTAAACAATATTAACCCAATAAATTTAATTTAAAAAGGATGAATAGCTGAACTCAGCTAGGTGGGAGGAGAGTGCTATCTTCTGCTAAGTCTAAAGCTACATTTCCAATTAGCAGTTTGTTAGTACAGTCATGTCTGTCTTCTCTCTGCTTTGGGACTCCCTCTTCCTGCATTTCCAGTCTTGGTTTGCTGCTAAGTTTTTTATTAGGTAAGGTTGAGTTTATTTTTACTTAGGTATACAATTAAGAAATCTGTCAGGCTGCACGGGCCCCCTAAAATCGAGGGTGCAGTGCGGGTCCCATGGAGCGCCACGGGGCAGGGCCCAGTATTTGCAAGGGAGAGAAAAGCCCAACAGAACCCGGTGCCTGCATGTCACAGTGTTGGGGCACTCTCGTCCACCCTGTGTCAGTGGTGATGTGACATGCCGTTGTGACATCATCCCTTCCCTTGTGATGTAACCCAGAGGTGAGACTATCAGGAGCGTTAGTCTGTGGGGCCTCTTGAGGTCTCATTGCCTCCCACTCCCTTTACATCCCTAGAATGGCCTCATTCTTTCGGGGAAAGACCGCTTTGCCCCTGGTGAAAACCACCCGCTACAAGGAGACATCGACGGTCCACGAGGAGACCTCCTGCCAGGGCCGCAGTGAGGAGGCCTCCCAGTTCCCCTCTGGGAAGCGGCTCCCTCTCATCCTCCAGGTGTCCTCCCAGCATGTGGAAACCTCACAACACACAGAAACGTCCTCCCACCATGTGAGGGCCTCGTCCCTGCGTGTAGAGATGTCTCTGCATCGCATGGAGAGCCCTCCCCAGATGGACAAGATGGCAACCAGCCAGAATGTAAAAATGTCCGGATGAAATACTTCCCAAAAGCCACGAAAGGGCCATGGCCCTCAGCCAGGACAACACTGCCTTGTTTGCAGCCACCAAGCTGCCATGTGGACCAATCATAGAAACTGCCTATAAATCAACATAAACAGCCAATTTACAGTTTCCAGATTCAGCCAACATTTATTGACCATGCTGCACCTTGGACCATCCTGCCTTTGACTCAGGCAACTGTTTTAACTTGAAGACAGCACAAGTTTCCAGGTCCATTCTACTGTGTAAATTGAGTTGATGGGCAACGAGGCTGTTTGAACCTCTGAACCAGGAGCAGCCAGGCCTGGAGCATCAGAAGCTAGGCCCAGAGCAGCAGCAGCCAAGCCCGGAGCAGCCAGGCCTGGAGCATCAGAAGCTAGGCCCAGAGCAGCAGCAGCCAGGCCCGGAGCAGCAGCAGCCAGGCTGGGAGCTGCAGGCCTGGGAAAACACCCCTCATGGGATTGCAGCCCTCCTGGAGCTGAGGAAGGAAGAAGAGCCAGATTTTCCTTAGCACTCCAGAGGAAACTTTCACTGCTGAGTTGTGTGGTGTCTGCTCAAAACACTTGTCCTGGGAAACTAGAGCATATCTTGGGTGCCTGTTAGACCCTCAAGTCATCTCGAGTCATGAAAGGAACGAAGAAGATCAGATCACACTGCATTTTGAAGCCATCTTGGATGATAGAGAGGCCAGCCCACCACGAGCTCTCACAGACTACCAGAGCTACCAGGACTGCTTGCTCCTCGTCTACCCTGCCTTTGGGCACGCCCCCGGGCTGCTTCTCAGACATGGGCAGCCTTGACCAGACAATGTCTAGGTGGCCTCACATGGACTGATCTCCCGAAAATGCCACGAGTGACAAGGCTGTCCTTCAGTGACCCCCTCCAATGAAGTGTTCCCAGTTCCATGGACCTGCTTGTCCTGGCAGTGGGTGATGTGGGTCCCAAAGTCCAGATGTGGATAGCAGAGGGGCCCACAGCGGTGACCACAGCTCGGCCTTGCCTCCTGCTCTGAGCCTCTGGCCCCCGGAGGCAGAAAGAGCTTCTTCTCAGGTGGAAATCCACTTGTTCCGGTGGATGCAGTGGATGTAGGGCCACCAGCACTCCATGGTGCCACAGGGACAGAGTGGGCTGGCACTGCCCACTGCTAGAGGCATTGAAGGTTCCTAGCACCTGGAAGATTTCAGGAAGACTTCAGCTGGCCTCGCGGGAAGTCGGTGCAGATGCACATGGGAGCCTGTGGCTGGCGGGTTGCTGACTCCGAGGACTGGACCTGCTGCTCATCATTGAGGCAGGCGGTCTCCGCTGTCACCTCTCAGACACTGTGGACCTTGCAATGGGAGGCTGTTAAAATCTAGAAACTCAAGTCATCGAGTTCTAGTTTCTCATTTTATTTAGACCATTTTAAACACTCACCTCTTTTTTTAAAGTAGTGCATGCCTATTCTAAAATATTTGGAAACACAGAAAACAAGACAAAAATATATAACCCTGTAAGGTCACCAAATATTTCCACCTCAACTTTTCCTGTGGTCATGTATGTTTTTATTGTCATAAAAACATATAATTTGTATCTGTTTTATTCACTTTACTATAAGCATTTTCAACATCAAAAATGTTCTTTATAAACACTTCTGATGAGTGTATAAGAGTGTTTTGAGTGGACACATCATGAATACTTACTGTTACCTAAATATTGGGCATTTTATATTTTCATTTCTTCGAAAGCATAAAAACATGTTAAAGTAAACATCTTTAAATAAAAAAACTCTATAAGACTTGCAATGCAAGGGAAAATAGTGGTATAATTTAATTTGGAACAGGGTAGAGAGGCATTTATTTTGGGGACAAAGAGTCTACCTGTGTTCTTTCAAGCAGCTGACTCCTCCACTAACTTGCAAGGGCGAATCTGACTCAGCTAATATCCTAATTCAACAATCATAGGAAAACAGAAGTGTGGGGCTTGAAGGGATGCTGAGAGATCATTTGATCCATCTGTCAGCCCTTGGGCAAGGATGTATCTAGGTCTCAAACTGTCCCCCATAGATGCAACTAAACCACATCTTTTTAGTCTCCAAAAGAGGAGAGTTAATAACATACTAATTTAACTCATATCTACATTTAAAAGATTGCAGACATTTGTCTTAATCTCTTACATTATAGTTTCATTTTTTTCTTGTTCTACACTGAGAAATGGCTGGTTTCTTGCCTTTAAGAGATAAAGCATGTTGGTATCTTTTCTATATGTGTTAAATTTTTCTAATCCTTTAATCATCTTTAGGACTTGCCAGGTTTTTTTTTTCTGATTGTGTTTTTATTCTTGAATCAGTAACTTTAAAAAAATTTGATTACAGTTGACATTCAATATTATATTAGACTTACAAGTACAACATAGTGATTAGACATTTATATAACCTATGAAGTGACCATCCCGATAAGTCTAGTACCCATGTGACACCATACATAGTTACTAAAATATTACTGACTGTTTCCCTTATGCTATACTTTATATCCCTGTGACTGATTTTTATAACTGGCAATTTTACTTCTTCACCCCTTCCCCTTTTATCCCCCTCCCATCTGATAACCATCAGTTTATTCTACAGACATCTTTTTGTTGCCATCCCTTAAAACAACTGGAGATGAGACAATAATGCTGTATTCATAGGATAAAGAGCCACAGGAACCTAAAATAGTATGAATAACCACTCTGGAGATGCATCTGTAAGTGTGATTTTCTGGAATACATGCTAAAATAAAAATCCTCATCCCACAGTAAAGAGTAACTTCCCCATGTCAAAGTTCCAGGAAGTAACATACGCTACAGCATGACCTGGAAAAAGGCTCCTAGAAAGCTAACATGTCACCAGAAAGCAGTTGGTCTAAAGGAAACAACAAGAACAACAACAAAAGAATTTGCAAAATCAGGAATTGCATTTTGTGATATTAGGAAAGTAAATTAAAATGGGTTATCACCTTTTCTCCAGTAATATTTTGGGCAGAGGCTGCTTGGTTAAGTAACGTGGATATTTCTATCTGGGTGGAGGCATATGCCTGTATCTTGGTCTATGGTATAGTAATAGTCATGTAAAATTTGTAAAGTGCCACCCTCCTTAACACATATGTCTAATATTTTCTATAACACCTTATGATTAGGAGTTAATTATAGATTTGTGAATGAAAAGACTCAGATTGATGAGAGTCAGGTTTCTTTCCTAAGGATGAGCAACTAGGAAATGGTAACCTAGAGGATGCCTAACTCAGGTGCCCATAATATACTGACTAGATAAGTGTCTCAGGATATTCAGAGAATATCCCAGAAGAATAAGCAACTTGCAACTTCCTGACTTAGTGTTTGAGGTGGGTCTAGTTGCTAGATCTCACACCCTGGTCTTTCCTCTCAGGAGTTATTTGCCCTGTAAGTTAATATGCAGATATTTAAAAGTTCCCATCAGCCCACTGAGGGCAGGTTACCACCAGTCCCTTCCATATGGCCTGATCACTTCTGGATGAATGATAAACAGTCTTTGAACTGCAGAGCAGTAGGATCCTGGGTTATCATGGCAACAAAGGATCACCAACCTTGTCAGGAAGGTCTAAGACTGTTTGCTTCTATCTCAGGTCTCTGCTACGAACAGCCTCCTGAATCCAAGGAAAGGATGCTCCTTTGCGGAACCTTCTGGCCTTGGATCCGGGTGGTTGCTCCCATGCGTCCCTTTCCTATGAATACCTGTCACATTTAGTCAGATCTATGTATGAGGTAGGGACAGGTCAGTGTAAAGGTCAAGAGCATAGATTTTGGAATCCAACGACGCTGAGTTGGAAGGCTAGCTCTGGCAGCATCGGCTGTGTAATTTTGGGGGAGGTTTTAACACTTCTGAGCCTCAGTTTACTCATCTCTCCTGTGAAGATAATGAGAAAACCTACCTGCAGACTCTTCTGCAGGATTAACTGGAATAACACAATTAAAACACACAGAGCGCCTGGCACACAGTGAGAACTAAGCAAATATTAGCTGTCTGTTGTTATTTTTGGAAAGCATAAAAAAAGAAAAGCTGGAAGCCAGGAAGATAGAGTTATCCTTTACATGTTCCTGGTTAAGGTGAAGAATATAGAGAGATTGTCCCCTTGTCCAGAGATGAAAACTTATACATGGTTTTAAGGAATGTGGCAAAGCAAGGAATAAACCACGAATATGAATAAAGTTGCATTGTGTTCTAGCACAAAGGAAAATTGCTAGATTTGAAGCCACTCTAATGTAGTAGTTAATTCCCTGAACTCTGAATCCCTAGGATTAAATCCAGGGTCCCTCAGTTAGCATCTATGCGATGTAGGGCAAATTCCTTAACTTCTTGTGTTCTCACTTGCTTCATCTGTAAAATGAAGATGATAATTAGACTTTTTGGTTCATTAGGACTTGATAATGTTGTGGTTATTTCTGTGTTGTTGTTATTGTTATTATATATTAAAGAGATTATAGAAAATGCCGTGACTAACAACATGAATTCTAGAACCAGATAGGCTGAGTTTGAGTCCCAGCTCCACCGCTTATTAGGTCTGTGACTTTGTTCTTTGCACTTTGGCTTCCTTGTTTATAGAACAGGGTTATGAATTGTACATTTTTCATGGATCTGACTTAAATTAGTCAATAAATATAAAGTTATTAAAACAGTACCTGGTGTCTAGAAGACATTCATTAAATAAATGATTCAACATTCAAAAATGATTTTTAGCAATTTGAAAATAATCAAATTCAGCCTGGCTCTTCTGGTTCTTACCCTGTGTTCACTCATTGGCCTGGTCCAGCCTCCATGAAGCACCGACCTGTCCGGTAGGCCCAGGGCTGATTGGACACCTTGTTTAGGGGTCCCTGGAAGGGTGACCACTGTCCTCCAGCAGCTTTAGGGTGAGTCCCATGTGTGGATATGGAAAGACATCTGAGTGTTCCTTCAACTTGGTAACAGATGGCCTGCTCCCAGCTGCCCAAAGGGACACAGCAGCACCGAGAGGGCACTCCTGCTCTGTATTTACTCTTTTTTTTTTTTTGGTTGGTTTGAAAAAGTGTTGTTTGTTTTCATCTAGTGCTTGATTAAATTTACGTCGTCATATTCATAAATCAACACACACAAAGTTTTAATACACTGAAAAATGCCCCCTCTTATTTACCCTTAAAATGGTCTTTTTAGTCTGGATCTATTTAATCTTTGTGACTCTTCATCCAGAATCTTTGTCTATAAATTGTTGGGAGGCTTTTCTGACTACCAAGTTTAGGTCAAGTAGTACCTCTGTTATCGCCTTTCATAGAACCTTAGTTATATCTTACTTTACTAGGTTATTTTGCTTTACTAGGGCTGCTGTAACAAATTGCAACAAACCAAATGGTTTAAAATAAAAGATTTTTTTTGTTTTAAGTTCTTGAGGCGATAACTCCAAATTTCAGAAGTTAGCAGGACTGTACGCTCTCTGAAGGCTCTAGGGGAGGATCCTTCTTGGTCTCTCTTAGCTTCAGGCTGCTGCAGGCATTCCTTGGCTTGTGGCCACTTCACTCCAATCTCTGCCTTCATCACAACATGGTCTTCTATTTGTGTCTTCTTCTCTTCTGTCTCTTCTAAGGATACCTGTCATTGGGCTAGGGCTCATCTGTGTAATCCAGGATAATCTCAGCTTGAAATCCTTAAGTACATCTGAAAAGACTTTTTCCAAATTAGGTCTCATTCATAGGTCCAAGAGTTAGGGCATGAACATACCTTTTTGGGAGCCACAATTATATTAACTAGGGGCTGGTGCACGAAATTCATGCACTGGGGGAGGGGTCCCCTCAGCTCAGCCTGCCCCCTCTCACTTACTGGGAGCCCTCAGGGGATGTCCTACTGATGGCTTAGGCCCGCTAAGCCACAGTCTGGCCTCCCTTTGTGGGAGGTGACTGGGCTGATCAGGGAAAGGCACTAGCCCCATCACCCCACTGCTGCAGCCACTGCCAGTCATCACAGCCACCAAGGTGTTTTATCAACCCAAACTCCAGTCCCTTCACTATGAAAAAATGACAACTTTCTTTAGGCATTTTCAAGATATGTCTTACATAGGATATAACATTTTGTTATTTTTCTTTTTTAATCCTCACCTGAGGATATGTTTCCATTGATTTTTAGAAAGTGTGGAAGAGAAAGGGAAAGACAGAGAGAAACATCAAAGTGAGAGGAACACTTTGATTGGTTACCTCTGGCATGAGCCCTGACCTGGGCCCTAGCCAGGGAGAAGCCTGCAACCTAGGTACATGCCCTTGATCAGAATATAACCAGGATCCTGCGGTTGGCAAACCTAGGCATTATCCACTGAGCCAAACTGCCTAGGGAAAGAATATATTTCTTAGCCCTCCAGCAGCAGACCTTTGTTTTTATCTCCAGGAGTGTGGGAGAAGAACCCTAGATTACTTTTTTGGATTCTTATACCTAATTACTAAGAATATTACCAGTGGTGTACAGGGAGCTTAGCCAATGAGTGGTCAGAAAAGGTGTTTCCTCTACAGTTCACACCTATCTCCTCTGATCTCCGGCTCCACCCCTGCCAAGGTCTAAATCCTCTGGCCCTGGGTGGGGAACCCCCAGTGAGCTGCGATTGCCCTGTTCCACCCTGGCCAAGGCCCCAAGCCTCTGGCCAAAGGTCCAAGGCTCGGGTCTAGGGCAGGGGACCCCCAGCATGCTTGATCGCCCTGCTCCGAGGATGGGGCCCTGGGCAGTTGACCCTAGCACTCCTGACCACCCTGCTCTGGCCTTGGCCAAAGCCACAAGCCTGTTTGAGGCTTGGGCCCTGGGCGAGGAACCCCCAGTGCATAGAATTGCTCTGCTCTGCCCAGGGCTAAGGCCGTAAGCCTCTGGCTGATGCTCTGAGGCTTGGGCCCTGGGCAGTTGATCTCCAGTGAGGGCACCCGCCCCTACGCCCACAGTGCTGCTCCACCCCCCGCTTCTGATTGGCTAGTAGCATAGCGAAGGTACGGTAATTTGCATCTTTCTCTTATATTAGACAGGATACCTGTTTTCCCCATTATCTCCATGAGAGTAGAAACTGGAGTGCTCCCCCCCACCCCCATCATTTTATCCCCAGCTTTTAGAATCATGCATGGCATGTAACAAGCACTAGATATCTTGTAAATGGAATGAAAGTAACCACACATTTCTCTCTCTCTTCCCACCCCCCAAATATATAGTCTCTCCAAGATTGCTCCAGAGCATTTCTAGATTCCTAATTCCAGTTCCTCTTACCAAGAAATTAATAGTTTCACTTATTCCTTAATTTTGAATTTTTATTACATTTCAGTGTAATCTTAGAATATGCTGCTTCTCAGGTCACAGTACTGTATCCTTTCCTGATGACAGCAGTGGTCACTTTAGCTACACTGTGAAAGAAATGCTTATCTTTCACTGTCTTATTTGTCCTTGCTCTCCTTCTTACAACAAGTCAACATTTCAAGTATCTGTGGGCTGCTGGAAGGGAAGTGTGGCCAGAGAATATGGTCTCCTGTAAACCAGAGGCGTTAGTAGGCTGTTAAATTTCTGGAGCCCATTTTATTTAGCCCTGTCTCCTCTTTCCAAGCCCAGGAGCATTTTGTAAGTTATCATTTCCATAAAGCACAGTCCCAATAAATCCAACAATAGGCTTAAGAAATGTGAGCAATTAAATTTCTTGTTGTTTCACCATTAAAGAAAGATGAAAACATATTTACTAACAACTAATTAGGGATTAAAATAATAAAAAATCACCAAAGGCCTCATATTGGAATAAAGTTAAATCAGTCAAAATGAAAGCATTGCTTGTAAATTTTAATATGATAGCAATTATCACTACCAGCCTGAGTACCAGTCATCAGAAAAACATTATTTCTACAACATCAGGTAAAGCTTTGTCTTTGTGCTCAAGTTTTCCCTCTAGTTCTCTTTAGGGCTAATTGCTGATTGTAATAATCGGAGAGTCAGTCCCATTTATCAAATGAAGCACACATATCGGAAAAGGGAAAGATTCTTAACCTTTCCCTAAACTGTTCATTGGTACATTCACCAATTTGGAAACATTGTTGAAGCCTATCAGTCATAGACTTAGAACATAAGACTAGCAAAAAAAAAAAAAAAAAAAAAAAAAAAAAAAAAAAAAAGTTTGGTTTATTGTGTCGGTGCAACAAAGGGTTAATCTCAGTACTAGGGGGTTAGAAAGAATCTATGGGATTTGGGATCATGTTAGGTAATTTTGTGAAGGGGTTAAGGAAGTAGGATTTTTTTTTCTAGAGTGAATGCTATCTATAAGAGAGGTAATTATATCATTGGATAGCTTAATAATTTTATCTAGAAAATAGGGGAAATAATGTGGAGCTAAAACTGTAAGTGATAAAGAAGCTGTTACCACTTATATCAGCCCCACCCCACCCTCCAGAAATAAAAAGGGGGTGGGGAGAGGGATGTTTGGTCATGCTTCTGGTTTAGGCAATGTTGTTTTTTTTGGTCTGTGTTTAGTCATGATCACTGTGATCTTATTTTTTTTAAAATCTTATTTCATGAGGGACACAGAGTGGTCTTGTCTGAAACTGGTTTACTGTGAAATGGTTTATATTCACCAGAAGAATACTAAGTCTAGCTGTTAGTGCTAGCCAGGTTTGTTTTCCATTTTCCAGGATGATCACTGTTCTACTTAGGTCGTGTGATAACTAAAGGCATGCTAACTGATGGCAGGCTAAACAAGGGCTGGGAACCCTCAGCATTATCAGGCCAGGTGACTTGGAGGTGATTTGGGGACTACGGAGTTTGGGGTTTTAGGACAAGGGATGTCGAGCTGTGCTGGTCCACCCAGGAGATACTAGGAAGTACATGATATCTGCCTTTGATACCACACATCTTTCTGTAGCACCTACATACCAACCCCTCTATCATATAAAAGAGTCAATACTACCTTAATTCCTGTCCTTTGGTGAACATTTGAAGACTTATAAATACTAAGGAAAGATTCTTGACTCCTATACTAGAGACACTGAAACTAGCAGCCATGTAGGAAACTTACTAGAGAAGTAATATTTCACTACATTTTGTTAGTTTAAAGTAATTCTGTACCTGAGAATCAAGTTTTTGCCTTTAGTTTTGCAGAAAGGATAGAAATAATCAGAAAGCACCTGGTGCATCATGTGGCTATTCATTAGTAAGTATATTTGAAGGAAGAGCCCCTGATTGCATCCCATAAAGCAACAGAGATTCCCTCCACCCTCTTTTGATGATTTATGGTTTTAACATTGGTGACATTTGATTGCTACATTCAGAAATATTCTGTTTGGTGCTTTAACCGCAATATGACGGTGCATTTACATTTTACAATTCTGGCTCTTTACTGTGGTTTAATACTCAATGAAAAGCACTTTGGATTTTGTTAATGCATTTTCTTCCCAGAATCTGGCTCAAGAACTCTACTATATATTATCCAAAGAAATCAAATAAAACATCTTTGGTTTAGTGAAAAAAAAAATCTCAATGTAGAAACCAGGAAGAAGCCATTTCTTTTATATCCTATCTAAATTTCAGTATGTCACATTTTAAAGCCTCAATTTTCTTAATTACAAATAATATAGCTACATGATTTCCAAGTATCCCTTATTTATAATTCTATTAAACTCAGTGTGCCTTTCTGAGTATAAAAGCTTACATTTCCATAGGAAAATATTTCTCAAATTTATCCCTATTTCCTTCTTATCTGAAAAAATCTGAAAAAAGACCTTCTCAACAATTTACCACTAGAATCACCTTTCATGGACGTATAGGTCAGTATTGAAAATAAAACAGAAGCATTTATCTGCTTCTTCTAGGTTATTCAATTTGTTGGCATATGACAATTCATAGTTGTGTCTTGTGATCCTTTGCATTTTTATAGTTTCAATGTTCTTTATTTCTGATTTTATTTATTAATCTTCTCTCTTTTAAAAAATGCAGATTCTGATTTAGTAGGTCTAGATACGGTCTGAGATTCTGCATTTCTAACAAGTTGCTAGTCAATGACAGCGCTGTTGGCCCATAGATCACACTTTGAGTTGTAAGGAGTTATGTCCATTGGAAATGCACAGGAGGAGTGAGACAGGAAAAGCATTCCAAAAATAAAGTTGATTATGCAGAGTGAGGAAGAAGGAAGGAGAGGAAATGATTTCTAGCCTATCAGAAAGTTATCGATTGACATGGGAATGAAGGAGAACTAGCTGCAATCTGTATTCATTAAATCAAGTTTCTGTCTGTTCTTAGACCAATTTTAAAAAGTGAAAAGAGCTGAACCCACTCTCTTACCAATATACAACCTACCAAGACTTAATCAAGAGGAAATGGAAAGCCTGAACAGATCAACAATGAGTAAGAAACTGAGTCAGTAAGAAACAAATGCTCACAAAAAGAAAAACCCAGGGATTCATGGCTGAATTCCACTAAACATTTGAAGAAGAGTTAATATTAGTTCTCCTTAACCTCTTCCAAATGCACAGAAGAGGAGGGGACACTTTCAAGCTCATTCATTATATGACTCCTCTATCACCCAGACACCAAAAAAAGATACCACAAGAAAAGAAAACTATAGGCCAATAGTTCTAATAAACTTAAATGCAAAAAAACTAAATTCAACAGCACATTGAAAAGATTATACACCATGAGCAAGTGAAACTTATCCCTGGAATAAAAGGGTGGTACAACATAGACAAGTTGACTGATATATCAAATTAATAGAATAAAAGATTAACAGAACATAGAATTATAAGAAAAAGCATTTGAAAAAATTTAATGTTCATTAAAAAAAAAAAAAACACCTCTCAACAAAATAGGTGTAGAAGAAACTTATTTCAACACAAAAAAGGCCATGTGTGAAAAATCTCACAGCTAACATCATTCTCAATGGTAAAAACAGAAAGCTTTTGCTTTGATCCAGTGCAAGGCAAGAATGTCCACTCTTGCACATCTATTCAGTAGAGCATGGAAAGCCCCAGCCAGAACAATTAGGCAAGACAAAGAATAAAAGGTAAACAAGTTGGAAAGGAAGTAAAATTATCACTGTCTCCAGATGACATGGTATGTGGAACACCTTAAAGACAAACACACAAAAACCTATTAGAAATAACAAATAAATTCAGCAAAGTTTCAGGAGACAAAAATCAACATGCTAAAATTAATGGTATTTCTATACACTAAGAACAAATTATCAAAAAATTAAAACAATTCCACTTATAATACCAGTTAAAAGAATAAGCTAGGAATAAACTAAACCAAAGAGGTGAAAAGCTTGTACACTGAAAATCATTAAACAATGGGAAGGATACTAAAGAAAACAGAGGAAAAAAAACACATTCTGTGTAAATCGATTGGAAATAATATTACTGGTATTACAATGTCCGTACTGCCCAAAATGATGCATACATTCAATGCAATCTCTATCAAAATCCCATTTACAGAAATAAAAATAATCCTATAATTTATATAGAAATGTAAAGGACCCCCAAAGCCAAGGCAATCTTTTAAAAAAATAATTTATTTTTTATTAAGGTATTACATATGTGTCCTTATCCCCGCATTGCCCCTCCTTCCCCACTCATGCTCTCACCCCCCTAGTGTCTGTGTCCATTGGTTATGCTTATAGGCATGCGTACAAGTCCTTTGGTTGATCTCTTCACCTTACCCACACCCTCCCCTGCCTTTCCCTCTGAGAAGCATAGGCTTCTCTGTCTCTGGAACTGTTTTTGTTCATCAGTTTATGTTGTTCATTATATTTCACAAATGAGTGAGATCATGAGATATTTTTCTCCAACTGATTTATCTCGCTTAGCATAATGCTCTCCAGGTCCATCCATGATGTTGCAAATGGTAGGAGTTTCTTCCTTTTTACAGCAGCGTACTATTCCATTGTGCAGATGTACTTTAGTTTTTTAATCCACTCATCTGCTGATGGGCACTTAGGCTGTTTCCAAATCTTAGCTATTGTAAATTGTGCTGCTATTAATATAGGGGTGCATATAGCCTTTCTAATTGGTATTTCTAGCTTGTTGGTATATATTCCTAGAAGTGGGATCATTGGATCAAATGGGAGTTCCATTTTTAGTTTTTTGAGGAAACTCCATACTGTTCTCCACAGTGGCTGCACCAGTGTTCCTTTTTCTCCACATCCTCACCAGCACTTGTCATTTGTTGATTTGTTGATGATAGCCATTCTGACACATATGAGATGGTACCTCATTATTTTGATTTGCATCTCTCGGATGATTAATGATTCTGAGCATGTTTTCATATGTCTCTTGGCCTTCTTTTGAAAAGTATACATTTAGGTTCGTAGCCCATTTTTCGATTGGGTTGTTTATCTTCCTTTTTTTTAAGTTGTATGAGTTCCCTGTAAATGTTGGAGATTAAGCCCTTATCGGTGATAACATTGGCAAATACATTCTCCCATGCAGTGGGCTTTTTTGTTTTGTTAATGGTTTCTTTTGCTTGTGCAGAAGCTTTTTATTTTGATATAGTCCCATTTGTTTATTTTCTCTTTAGTTTCCATTGCCCTAGGTAGGAACTGTATCGGTGAAGCTATTGCTTTGGCATATGTCTGAGATTTTGCTGCCTGTGGATTCCTCTGAGATTTTTATGATTTCCTGTCTTATGCTTAAATCCTTCATTCATTTTGAATTTATTTTTGTGTATGGTGTAAGTTGGTGGTCCAGTTTAATTTTTATTTTCATGTATCTGTCCAATTTTCCCAACACTATTTATTGAAGAGACTGTCTTGACTCCATTGTATCCTCTTGCCTCTTTTGTCAAATATTAATTGAGCATAGTGGTTTGGGTCAACTTCTGGGTTCTCTATTCTATTCCATTGGTCTATATGTCTGTTCTTGTACCGGTACTAGACAGTTTTGAGAACAGTGGCTTTGTAATCTTAAACAAGAAGAACAAAGCTGGAGGAATTATACTTCCTGATTTAAAACTCTATTAAAAAGCTATGATAATCAAAATGGTATGATACTCGCATAAAGAAAGACATATAGAACAATGAAACAGAATAGAGAGCCCAGAAACAAATTTATGCATTTATGATCACCTGATCTTTGGGTGTCAATAACATATAATGGGGAAAAACATTGTCTCTTCAATAAATAGTGTTGGAAAAACTGGACATCAGTATGCAGAAGAATGAAATTGGGTTCTTATCTCACCCCATATATAAAAATCAACTCAAAATAGATTGAAGACTTAAATGTAAGACCCGAAACTATAAAACTACAAAAAACAAACAAACCCCCCCCCCCCAAAAAAAAAAACCATGGGAGAAAAGCTTATCATTGCTTTCATGGATTTGACATCAAAAGCACAGGCAGGCAACCAAAGTAAAAATAAACAAGTGGGATCTCATTAAACTACTATGCTACTGAATAGCGCGCGCGCGCGCGCATACACACACACACACACACACACACACACACACACACACACACACACAGTGAAGAAAATATTTTCCTGAGAATGGAAGAAAATATTTTCAAACCATATATCTGAGAAGGGTTAACATATAAAATATATAAGGAACTAAGTAGTGAGAAAACAGCTCTAAGAAAAAACCAGGCAAAGAACCTGAATAGACATTTCTCCAAACAAAATATACAAATGGCCAACAAGTAGAGGAAAAGCTACTTAACATCATTAGAGAAATGCAAATCAAAACCTCAATGAGGTATCAGCTCACACCTTTATAATGGCTATTATAAAAAAGACAAAAGATACCTTTTGGCAAGGATATGAAAAAAGAGAACTCTTCTACATTGTTGGTGGGAGTATAAATTGGTACAAGACATTATGGAAAACATCACGGTAGTTCCTCAAAAAATTAAAAATAGAACTTCTATCTGGTCTAGCAATCCTACTTCTTAGTATGATTCTAAAAGGAATGAATTTAGCATCTTGAAGAGATAACTGCACTGCACTTACATATTCATTACAGTGTTATTTACAGTAGCCCGGATTTGGAAACAACCTAAATATCCAACAAATGAATGGACAATGCAAATATGACACACATGAACTTTAACAAAGTTTGAGATAAATCCAGCAAAGGAGGGAAATATTTCTAATCCTAAGAATAGAAAGGTGATTGGGATGCATTGTCAGAATTCCCAGTGTTTCAATTCATAATTCACAAAAGGAACTCTGATGTCTGCTAAGCTGGCCTGAGGCCTTTCATGGCAACCCCAGAGCATCCACTGCTGTTCTCTGCTGTGGTCAGCCAAGCCATGCCCACCACACAGAACATTACATTAGGACCGGTGCCCTGGCAACAGCTTCCCTGTTAAATGGCAATGAGTAAGCCATGATGTTGAACAGACACTGCAAAGCTCATGCACCAAAAACAGATCTCTCTCATCCTCCATGTTCACTCTTTCTGAATAGTCGCAGTGAACAGTCATTTAGGTATATTTAGATGACCTTTTTCTTGAGACGTGCTGCTTTATGCTTTGCTAAATGTCTTATCTGTATAATTACATCAGGGCACAAAATCTGTTTAGTGTTCTTCTATAAGGATTTCACATACAATTCACCACTTTTGTCATGCATGTCTCTGACAGGCAACTTTAAGCTTTCTTCCATTAACCTCCAACCCCTAACTGGATCTGAGCAGGGCTTACTGGTACTTCTCCTCCTCACCTGCTCTGCAATCTTTCATTTAATGATATTATAAAGGGGGAGCCTTCTGACCTTTTAATCCTAGAAGTTATTTGCGGAGTCTTTAAAACCATTTTTTTCTAGCCATCAGAGATGGCACTAAATTATTTTAAAGCCTGCTTGATTCATATTTTATCAGAAGGCAGACTTTTGTCTAATTACTTAAGTCCCATTTCATGTTCTTTAGAAATAATGATTTAATTAATGACTATAAACATAATTTTAAGAATAATGATATTGTATAATTAAAAGCACTGGACTATGTATAAAATGATTTTTCTTTCAAATGTGTAGCCCTTCTCAAAAAGTAGTTAATTAGAATTATATAAATACTTTAGAATGATGGGAGCATAATGTAGAAAAATGCAACTTATTGAAAATGGAGCTCCATTATTTTCTCCATGAAACTCACAGCTTCTCTGAGTTTTCTTCGAGTTGCAAGGTTTATTATCCACATGATAATGCCCCCAAACACCCAAACTCTAACATAAAAGTCACTTTCTTTTTAAAAAAAATATTTTATTGATTTTTTTACAGAGAGGAAGGGAGAAGGATAGAAAGTCAGAAACATCGATGAGAGAGAAACCTTGATCAGCTGCCTCTTGCACACCCTCTACTGGGAATGTACCCACAGCCAAGGTACATGCCCTTGACCAGAATCAAACCTGGGACCTTTGAGTCCGCAGGCTGACGCTCTATCCACTGAGCCAAGCCAGTTTCAGCTAAAGTCACTTTCAATATCTTTACCCAGCTTATCTTCCAGTGGATCCTGAGGTAGATTCTCTCTCTGCGTTGTCCCTCAAATTCACTTCCATTGCCTGAATCTCCACGTTCAGCATTTCCTTGCTGATCCTGTTCATTATGCTGCTGACCCACGTGCCTGGCTCTAGTCTCTCTCTTCATCAATCTGTTGCCTTGTACAGTTGCTACAGTTACCTTTGTTAAATGCAGGCCGGCCCCTACTGAACATCTCTAATGTTATCTACTAAGTAGAGGATAAAGTCCAAGGCCCCTGATAATGAACCTTGTTAGTCACTCACACTCTCTCCAACAGACTCATCACTCTGTCCCCTGGCATCTATGGTTTTCTTTACCAGAAGGTTCTATTTGCTTCCTTACTAACTCCCTCATACCCCTAAACATAGGCCCAGGTTTTATGGGGTCTAATGTAAGAAAATAAGCACACACTTATATACGGTCATAATTTTGTATAGTTATAAAAACAGAGACAGGGTGTTGTTGCAAGGATCCCCAAACAGGAGGAAGCCTTGGGCTTCCTCTCAGGAAATCTGCCTGAGTTATTGCTCAATGACTCCTATTGAATTGCTTATTAAACTTTCTCAGTCTGGCAGAGTGACCATGGTAGGAAGGGCTTCTTAAGGATTTGTTAAATTGAAGAATAAAATCCTATCTACCTTTACGTTTGACTCAAATGTCATCTTTTCTGTATACTCCTTCTGAGTTTTCCCAGTTATTTGCTGTTTCTCTCTTTTTCCAAAGTGCTTTGCAGATACCTTTAATTTGGAATTTCACCACTATCTGATAATTGTTTATTTGTGGACCAGTAGTCCTCAAACTTTAGCATCAAAATCAGCTTGCAGAGCTTGTTAATCTCACTAACAGGGTTCCTGACCCAGTGGGCCTGTGGTACCTTCCATTCGAGGGTTTATCTTTTTAACAAGTTCCCAGGCATGCTGATGGTCAACTTCGATAAGAACTATGCCCCACTCATTCTAAACACATGACTGGTTCTTGGTAGGTGCTTCAATATATAGATTAAGTGGAAAAAAGAATTAAGCATTCACCTATTAAAGGGCATTGTTTCCCCTCCCCCAAGTTTGAGGCTGTTATAAATAAAGCTTTTCTGAACATTTGTGTAAACATGTTTTCATTTCTCTGGGGTAAATGCCCAAGAGTGCAATGGCAATTACTTTGCCCTTATTGGAAAATAACCAATAGTCCCAGATTTGACATGTAACTAAATACATAACAAGCTTATCTTCTATTTTTAAAAAATCAGAAAAGAGCGCATCCATTTGAATAATCTTTTCATGTCTAATATAAGGAGTTTCCCTTATGTCCATCTGCAAATGCCAGCGTAATTGGTAAGCTTGTCATGCCTGCAGCTGATGATACGGTCCAGGGCAGAATTTCAGTCCGCATTTCTGATCGTCTGCTATAACAAACTGCCCGACCCTTTAAAAATAAGATCTTTCTTTCCTTTCTTTCATCAGTATACTTCATTCATGGCATATACGCATATGGTTTTTTAAAAGAATGCCTCTTGGTTTTCTTGGTTCCGTATTAAACAAATATGGTCATGCAGTTTATAATGAAATGCTTTCCCCTAGCTATTAAAACCACCAAGCTTACAAGAGACGTGTTAGAGAACAAGGAGGCACATGCATAGGCGAGTTAAAATTCATAAACAGAATAGCAGTAGCAGCAGGTTGCTTACTAAAGCTCAGGAGACTGATGGATGGTCACAGTGTAGTGACCATTGCGCTTCACATAGACAAATGCTAATTGCTTAGTGGAGGCTTCGTCTGTGGCTTAGGACTCAGATGGCAGGGGGGTGGCCTATAACACCCCCACACCACAGCTCTCAGCAGAATATGTTACTATGTGATTCAACATAGAATAATTGAGTTAACACAAAACAGTAATTAAGGTGAAACATGTCAGTACTTTTGAGTAGATAATAAAAGAATGAATAAAAGGACAACAAAATCTCTGCACATGTCACAATTAGATGGCAGGATAAAGGTAATCAGTCAGGTTACCAATATAAACTCCATTTGGAGAATTACATTTTTATTTGAACAGATAAGTAACAAAAAGAATGCTGATAGCTAAAACTGGTTTGGCTCAGTGGGTAGAGTGTCAGCCTGCGGACTGAAGGGTCTCAGGTTTGATTCTGGTGAAGGGCATGTGCCCTGGTTGCGGGCACATCCCCAGTGGGTGGTGGTGCAGGAGGCGGCTGATCGATGTTTCTGACTTTCCCTCTCCCTTCCTCTCTGTAAAAAGTCAATAAAATATACTTTTTAAAAAGATTGATAAATTTTGAGTTAAAACACTTAATTTATGAGGCTATAAAACCATGAAAGAGTGTTTAATGTCATCCCCAGGATATCACTTTATAAAATATGTTTGAATCAATATTATAATACTCTGGAAAAGTAACATTTGAATAACTTATTAATTGCCCATATCTTACAAATCAAATATGCTGTGAAATTGAACCTTTCTTAATTTTACCAGGAGGTATGGAAGATTTCAAAAAATGGGAGACAGTGATGTAAGCCATTACTAATTGCAAGATACATACCAACTTCTGAGAGGTTAAAATAGATAAGATATGGTAATATACAAGCATTTGTTGAGTACTCTATGCTAGTCACTATAATAACCACTGGATATACAAAAATGATCAACATATACTCTATATATTCAATAAGTATAGAGCACAGAGGTGAAAAGTAGAGAAATTAAACAACTTCAGGTATAGTATTCTCAACTTAATTTTCAAGTTAGTTCAAAACACAAGGAGAAACCACCACATAACACCATTATATGAAGGCTATTGATTATATGATAGCTAAAAAGTAGAAGTAGTTTTATGAGCATCTAGGAAATAAACTGTGACACTCCTTTAATTTATTTCTCAAGCACTTGCAATGTCAATCCCCCCGGCCACGTTAAAGTTTGTCTAGTTTTGATACATTAGCATGGAAAAAAACAATCATATTCCTCTTGGGTCTCAAGATTCAGGAGTGACCCAATATTCAACTCATTCATTTCTCAAATAAATATTTTATCATCTTGCAACTGAAATAAAATGTAGCATTTTAGTCCCAAAGGAAAACTACTAAAAATAATGGAAATAAGAAGAATACTGACTTAGTCTTAAAATAACCCCCACTATACTGCTTGTATCTAATTCAGATCCCCCAAATATTGCTGAGTGAACTATATAGTTGTTTGTGATAGAAAGAGAGACAATGTTGATCTTCAAACCTAAATTCTTTTTGCAAACTGTTAGATTCATGAAGGATGTTTTTGTGTCCTTATCTATTATCCTATCTAATAAAGAAGGAATATCCTAATTGACCATCACTCCATCACAAAGATGGCTGCACCCACAGCTGAGGCCAAGTTCCCATAAGGATCCTTAACAAGCCATCAGCAGGGACCTGAGGCTACTCTCTCCCCTGCCCCTGTGGGGCTTGACAGGAGACCTCAGGCCATACCCCCCCCCACCCAGCAGGGCTTGACAGGGGACCTCAGGCAGCACCCCCCACCCCAGCACTGGGCCAGGGGACCTGAGGCTGTGCCCTCCTGCCTGGAAGGGCTTGACAAGGGACCTCAGGCCATGCTCCCCACCCAGCAGGGCTTGACAGGGTACCTTAGGGTACACTCCCAGTGCTAGGTTGGGGGAACTCAGGCTGTTTCCTCCGCCCAGTGGGGCTTGACAGAGGACTTGAGGCTGCACTCCCTTCCCAGTGCTGGGCCGAAGGACCTGAGGCTGTGCCCCGCCCCCACCTGGCAGGGCTTGACAGGGGACCTCAGGCCATATACCCCACCTGGCAGGGCTTGACAGGGGACCTCAGGCCATATCCCCCACTTGGTGGGGCTTGACAGGGGACCTCAAGGCATGCCTCCCCTGCCTTGATCTGGGGGACCTCAAGCCATACTCCCTGTCCTGGCACCAGGCCAGGGGCCAGAGGCTATATGTCCTGGCCAGGTCTGGATCTAGCCCAATGGGGGCGGGGCCCAGTCAGGTCTGGGTGTCATGTGATTTTGAGGCACATGGGGGTGGGCTATGACTTGACTCTGGGTCCTGTGGTGAGCCTCAGACTCTGACAGGAGGAAGGTTTTCATATACACTTTTTAAATTTTCTTTCATCTCTGACACTTCTATTATAGAAAAAGGGCAAATAGCAATATTGAATATTTCCTCTAATCAATCCCCTTTTAATGTGCACGAATTTGTTTCACATGATGGCATAATAAAAAATAAATCTGTGATCACTATCCCCGGTCCTGGCCTAGAGTTCCCAGAACCCTTGGACTATACTTTCTTTTGTATGCTGATGAGATGACTCCTGGGTGTGTGGAGAGAGAAAATAGCTTCAGGACTGGGGGAGTAGCCAGAAAAACCAACCAGGTGCTGAGGCGTATACTTTCAGATTCACCCCCTTGATCTTTTGGGAGGGGAAGCAGGCTGGAAACTGAGTTCATTCACCAATGGCCAATGATTTAACCAATCATACGTACCACAGAAATTTCCATAAAAACTCCTACGTGACGGGGTTCGGGGAGCTTCCAAGTTGGTGAGCACACTGAAGCGCCACCTCTCCATACCTTGTCCAACACATTTAGCTGTTCCTGAGTCGTACCCTCTATAATGACCTGGTAAGTAAAGTACTTTCCTGAGTTCTGAGTCATTCTAGCAACTTGTTATACTTAAGGAGGTGGTCATGAGAACCCCTGAATTGGCAACTGCTGGGCAGAAGTGTGAGCAGCCTGGGCACCTTATTTGCAGCTGACGTCTGAAGTGAGAGCCATCCCGTGAGGCCGAGCCCTTAACTGTGGGGTCTGTGCTAAGTTGGAATTTAATCAGTGGATACCTACCTGATGTTAGAGAATTACAGAAATGGTGTGAAGAAATGACACATATGTTTACTGCTAGAAAGAAATCATATATATATATTGTATTATGTTCCCTCATTTTTCTGTTGAATTGAGGCATTTCTATGGGAATTGCTTTGGCTGAGGAGTGTGAGGGATGTGGTGGGAGTTTCTTCAGGCAGAGCTTCAAGAGCAGGTGTGGTTCCCTGTCTCTTTCATGGGTCACAGTGACCAGCAATGTACTGAACAGAGACAGCTCCTTCAGCCTGGGTCCCAGAGTGAAGACGACGCAGCACAGAGCTGCGATGGACCATGAGCAAGAAATAAACCTTGTTCAGGTTTAGGCATAACTTGTCTCCCCAGCATAACCTAGCTTACTGTATTGAAGTTCAAGTGAGATGGAATAAGAGGTTTATTATGGGAACTGGACTATGTAGCTGTGGGAACTAGGGAATAAGTTGATCAGATAGTGTTGCCTCCGGTTTGCTGGTGGGCCGAGAGCCACCACTGATCAGCAGGGCTGGGGGAGAGGGAGGACAAGGTGGAACCTGCCTGACCCCGCTGCCTCTGACCTCCACCATGTGGGTACCTGCATGAGGAGCTGCATCCTGTGCTACAGACCTCATGTGCACCTGCACAAAGCTTGAAGAAGGAATTCCATGGGACCCGAGAAGCTGCCAGCCAGACTGCTGCTCCACAGACGTGGTAAAGGGCACTGGAAGGTCAGGGACCACGTAGGTGAGCCATGGATGCTTGGCCACTGACTTGGACCTCGGAGCAGACTGGCTTCTGCTTCACCTCTGCCTTGTTTATCTCCAGCAATTTCTTCTGTGGCCAATCCTGACTTAGAACTGGATGGGATTTCGGGAAGCTTAGCTAAATTGGCACACAAAAAAGCACCACTGCTTATGAGCACATGCCAGGAAAAATTGCAGGCTCAACTACAAGCCGGAGCTCTCTTTTCAAATCCCTATTTGGATTCAGACTTGGAG
The DNA here is from genome assembly GCA_027563665.1 of Antrozous pallidus. Taxonomy (NCBI): domain Eukaryota; kingdom Metazoa; phylum Chordata; class Mammalia; order Chiroptera; family Vespertilionidae; genus Antrozous; species Antrozous pallidus. The sequence continues at coordinate 39,066,072 of CM050510.1, forward strand.
GAAACTTTTAAAAAATGTCAACCTCTTTTTGCTTCCTTGAGCCCAAGACCCAAACAGAAGCAAGGGTGGTAGTCTGTTACTTAGTCCTCTTTGTCATAGGACTGAATCTGATTGGCTCTGGAGATTAGCACTGGGACCAAGGAAAGGAAAGAAGATCTGAAGCTGAGCTTGACTAAGCTTCCTCTGTCCACCTCTCTTTACTCTGGTCTTGCCAGTCAATGCACCAGTGGTGGGGAGCAAAGAGAGAGAATGCTGAAAAAGAACTTGTATTCCTGTGAAGTCTTATGTGTGGTTAATGTCCCATTAACTTGGTACATTTTTGAGGGTTACATGTTATCTTTGGCCTGTAACAGGAGTCTTTGCTTTGGGAGATAGGGGCAAGTGGTGAGGCTTGAGCACCGCTGGAAATTAGAGAGTGTCCTGACTTAAGTGGATCACAATTAACCGATTGTCAGACCCATGTCCAAGGCTTGCTGGATAGTTACTCTCCAAAATTACTACTCTCTTAGGACATCTGTGTGCCCCGGCTCCCAGCAGCTGAATTGCATGCTTACCAAGAACTAATCGTATTTATTTCAAAACCTGTCTATGCCCATTAGACCAGTAGGCTATGAGCGGAAGTGATGCCTGCACTTTCCAGTTCACTCCTGAAGAATGAAGCTGTGCCGCCCTCTCTGTATCGGTTGCTGTAGCAGTTGTTTCTAGCAGTACCAGTTGGATTCAATTGGCAGTTTCTTCTATCAGAATCACCATCCTTGTGCAACTTGAGAGAGATCAACACAATCTGCCAGCAAACCCCTCCACCCTCAGGTTTGATCTCAACTCAGCGGTGTCTGCTCAAAGCTGCCCCGGGCATGAGTATTAGTGGGCAGTGTCCTTCTCCCAAGGCTGAATTCTGGCTCTGTGGGAGCCTTCTTGCAAACTCCAAAGTCTAGCAATTTTAACCTCTTCCCTTTGTTCACGCATCCAGCATTAAGTATGAAATATACACTATCTAGGCTTCTAATCACATCTCTTGAGCATCGCGGAAAACCATTTTCAATACTCAATATTGGCTTTGTGTTATGGCTAAGTATATCCATTCCTGAAAGGAAGTGTTTTTCTTGCTTTCAGAGAGAGGAAGAGGGAGAAAGAGATAGAAACATTGATGAGAAACATTGATCGACTGCCTCCGGCACAATCCCTACTGGAGATTGAGCCTGCAACCTGGACATGTGCCCTGACCAGAATAGAACCAGCGACCTGCTGGGGCATGGGACAATGCTCATCCAACTGAGCAACCCTGGTCGGGTGAAAGTGTTATTCTACACATACATCACACCTCTGCTTAAAAACTCTTACTGGCTTCCCACTGCCCTCTGAACAAAACCCCAAGGTTTTATCCTTTCTGCCTAGGCCCTGTGTGAATTTGCCCTGGGCTGTATCTCTCAGACCTCACATCTTTCCTGCTCTCTCCCTTCTGTTTACTACAGTCCAGACTAATTGGCTTTATCTCTGTCCATCAAATGACCAATCTCAGCTGGACAAATCTGCCTTGGCACTTGGCAACGATCCTTGCCTGGAATTTCTCTCTTGAGACCTTTGCAGGACAGTTTACAGCTTTACTATCACATTTAAAGAGACGTTTTCTGAACTTTCAAAGTATCCCAGTCTCTTTATTGAATCTATTTTTCCCCCATGGCATTTACCACATTCTGTAATGACCTTCTTCATTTGCCTGTTTTCCTCTCCATGATGACAAGCTCAGAGGGCATCTATTTTGTTTATGTTGTGGATTAACCTCTTTAATTACCTAGTGAATAAAAAATGAATTTAGCTTTTGGCACTGTCTAAAATATGCAAATAAATGTAAATTAATTACTTTTAAACTTCAAAAGAACCCAGAAACTCAAAGTACCTAAATATAACTTTTTTTCTTTTTCTAAGACAACTCAGAACAAGTGGACAGCTGTTTTCATAGGATATGGACCATTCATACACTACAGTGTGTCATCAGGCAAAGAAATTAGCAGCAAGCAGGGAGGGAGGTCAGCATAATTTGGAGGCAAGACCCTGTCAGAGTAAAGAAGAGCTGATGTAAGCTGTTCACCCATGTATTTCATCTCAGCAAAGGCACAACACAAATCTTGCAGTTTGTGCCTGCACCTCCCACCTGGTCACACTTCATCATGAGGCCGATGGTGTCCATAAACACACCCTGAACACTGGCACAAAAGGAAAAAGGTACAGTCTTATCAAGTAAGCAAAAATGTATGACAAAGTATAAGAGCCAGTGAAATTGGTGAGATTTTCTTTTAACAAACCCTGTTGAATTATAGTGGCCCAAGAAGTTTTTCCAGGTGATATTGACTGCAAAATGCATGTGAGGCCCACTTGAATCAGATGGTTGACTATTACAGTGTTCTGGCACTGATGTTTGGGGTCCAGCTTAATACATTACATTTATGCATAGTTTTATTTCATTGAGAGTCACCTGAAATTTCTTTTTTCCCTATATATTGGCACATTCTTGCCATGTCATAACTATGCCATCAATGAAACTTGTTTCTAAACCATTAAAGTTCATATTCATGTAACCTATAAGACTGATAAGAAAATTTATTTAGATTATTCTGAGCATGACTTATCAACTAATATATTATCCAAGCCTTATACTTCTCCCACTGAAAGTATTTATTATCGTCCCCCAAAACACACATATACAGGAAACTGGGTGGAAGAAGTGAACAAAAGTCCCAGTTTCAAATTCCCAGTCTCAGGACAAGGATACCAGCCTGCCCACAAATCCCTGTACTTCTCATGGCCATGGTGTCCTTCAATCTGACCCTTCTCAGGGAGAAGATTGAGATGTACAGTCATGTGCCACTTCGTGAGGGAAATATAAGTTCTGAAATGAGTCACAGGCAGGTTGTTGTGCGAACATCATAGAGTGCACTTATACAAACCTAGATGGTCTAGCCCAGTGGTCGGCAAACTCATTAGTCAGCAGAGCCAAGTATCAACAGTACAATGATTGGAATTTCTTTTGAGAGCCAAATTTTTTAAACTTAAATTTCTCTTAATGCCAGTTCTTCAAAATAGACTCACCCAGGCTGTGGTATTTTGTGGAAGAGCCACACTCAAGGGGCCAAAGAGCCGCATGTGGCTCGAGCACAGCAGTTTGCTGACTACAGGTCTAGCCTATTGCTCCTGGGCTATAAGCCTATATAGCATGTTACTGTAACAAATATCGTAGGCAATTGTAACACAATGGTATTTATTTGCATATTTAAATATATCTAAGCATAGAAAAGACTAGAGGCCCAGCACATGAAATTTGTGCATTTGGGGGCTGTCCCTCAGCTCAGCCTGTGCCCTCCCTCTCCCAGTCCAGGAGTCCGTGGGTGATGTCTGACTGACAGCTTAGGGAGTGGGCCTAAGCTGTCAGTCTGACATCCTTAGCACTGCCACAGAGGTGGGAGAGGGTCCTGCCACCACCACTACGCTTGCCAGCCATGAGCCTGGCTTCTGGCTGAGTGGCACTCCCCCATGGGAGCACACTGACCACCAGTGGGCAGTTCCTGCATCAAGCATCTGCCCCCTGGTGGTCAGTGCACGTCATAGCAACTGGTCATTTGGCCATTTGGTTGATTTGCATATTAGCCTTTTTTTGATATAGGATACAGTAAAAATAGGAATCAAAATTACAATGAGATTATAGTCTTATGAGACCACCATTGTATATGCGATCATCATTGACCAAAACATCATTTTGTGGCACATGACTGCATAAGTACACAATCTTCAGATTTCTGCTCATGTTCTGTCATAGTTTTATAGGAATGATAGAACTAACTTTCTCCACTGTCAATATTACAAAGTCTTTTCAAAGTTTGCCAGTGTGGAGGTACAAACAAGCTTTCTTATTTATTCTACTCTGTTTATCTTTTTAAGGCCTTGATAAACCTTAGCATAAATCCCTTCTGTATCACAGCTTACATCATAGGCATCATGCTGTGAGCCATCCAGAGAAGACAGCAAAATGGGAAATTTATCTGCACGCTCATACACACAGGACTCTACGCCAGGGCTTTCTATTGCTGATGCTTTGGACAAAAAAATTAAAAAATACCCCGTTTCCCTGATGTACTTTTGGCAGGGCTGTTTCTAAACCATCCCACAATGAAATGGATTAAACACTGTAATTACAAAAGAGAAATGCTCTCTAAAGGTGCTTGCTGGGCTCCATCATTTATGACATTCGGTATTGTTAACCTAATTACAGTCTCCCTCAGTGGGACAAAGCTATACTTCCTCCAGTTGTTTTTCTCAGACTTCCTATCCTTGAATACAGGTATGTGCCAGGAAGAAATTCAAAGCGTTCAAAAGCAAGAGACTAGCTATCAGTATTCTGTGAGGCCTTTGATCTTCCTAGGAGGCCAGAACAATGGCCTCTGTGGATGAAAAATCTTGTATGAGGTAATAAACTATGTTGTTAACTGGTGGGGAAGAGGCTGAGGGAGAGGGGGCCCTGGAATCACTGCTCACTCTTCCTCCCTCCCTCTTTCTCTTCTTTTCTACCACAAGAGGCTTGCTCAGGGGGAATGGGGTTGAAATGGAGGAAGCTGAGGTTTTCTGACTTTTCAACTGTTCCTGACTTTTTAAGTTGGGTGTTGATTGGCGTCCTAACAGGCTGACACCAGGACCTTAGGCCACACAGAAATGGACTGCTACGCCATCTCCTATTTTCCTTTTACAGTAGGTCCCCTTTCCCACTTGTTCGTGGTTCAGTGTTTTCATGCTACCCTCTGCTCAGCCCCATTCCCTCCCTCCCCCCTCACCCAGAATTTACAAACAAAAGCATTTCCCTATCGAGGCTTAAAACAAACAATTATTGTTTGGGGAGTACATGCAGCAACACAAAATCCTGATTATTTGAAACCACATTATAAACATGCAAGTGTGGAAGATTCTATACAGATGAGCAAATACTTTCTAAATTTCCACTTTCAATTCCTATTCTAATTCATCTTAAATAGAACTATCCAATTAATTATTCTTTAACAACATTTTCAATGTTTTTCCCATATCCCCAAATTTATAAATACTACAAATTACCAATAGGATAAAACTCCGTAATTTTAATCTTGGTGACATAAAGTCCTCCATTAATTTAGTGAAAAATATATCTGAGGAACTCCACTAGACATTGCTAAGGATACAAAATGAGCACAAGACTCCTCTTTCAAGGAATTTACAACCTAATTGAAAGACCATATGTACAAAACAACCTGCAAGGCAGAATATATGAGCCACAAATGAGACATAAATAGTAACAGCAATTATATATTTAGCATTTACCGTGTGCTAGGTAGTTCACATCTCTTACCATGAATCCTCACAACAACAGTATAACATAGGAGTATCTCCACTTACAGATAACAATAGCAATTACCAAATTCCTACCAGTGCCAGGAGTTGTGTATATATGATCCCATTTAATCGCCATAAAACCTCACTTTGTAAATGAGTGCTGGTGATCTGCCTGAGATCACAGAACTAGTCAGTGCCTGTATGGTCTAAATGTATGGTCCAAATTCACATGTTGGAATCCCATTGCCCAATGGTATTTGGAGATGGAACCTTTGAAAGATGTTAGGTCATGGGGGTGGAGCTCTCATGGGTGGGATTAGTGCCCTTTTAAAAGAGGCCTGAAAAAGCTCCTTAGCCCATTTCTACCACGAGAGGACATGGTGAGAAGTCAGCAGTCTGCAATCCAGAAGAGGGCCTTCACAAGAACCCAACCATCTGGTATCCTGATCTTAGACTCCCAGTTTCTAGAACTGTGAGAAATAAATTTCTGTGGTTTATAGGTCAACCAGTCTGTGTATCTTTTATAGCAGCCATTACTGATTAAGGGAACCAGAAATTATTGGAGTTCCTTGTAAGAGAGCTCCAAGTCCGATACTCCCCATTTAGGCCCTTCTCACCTCCTAAGTGTTGTAAGAAACAGAGCATGCATTTGGTCTCTGACTCTAAGAATAAAGCTTGCCAAAGTCTATGGTATCAAACCTATATTTCTCTCTGCCTATTACTCTCCTGTTATGCATGTCTTCTCCCTCCAGTCTACCCTCTCCCATTACTTTTTTCTGGAAGCCTGTGCTTCTATTAGGACACGGGTGTGTGTGTGTGTGTGTGTGTGTGTGTGTGTGTGTGTGTGTGTGTGTGTGTGATAAAGGACTGCATCTAAGGTATTAATTTATTTAATTCAGTCTTCCTACTTGTGTGACAATAGATCCTTTAACAAAACTGCATTCTCTTATATAAGTTGTGCTTTCAAGGTCATAGGAAGAGCAGCAGAGAGCTGAATCAAATGCACAAAATGTTCTTGAAATCATCAGTAAAATGTTTATACCCACATTATCCATTAGAAGGGACATATGTCTGTTTCCAAGTACAATTTATACATAAAGCAAATTTTCTCATTTAAAAAGGCTTAATTCAACTTACCTTGCACATTAAGTATGATGTTAATATATTTTAATTAGTAAATAAAATTGCTGAAATAATTCCATGTTTTTTTTATTTGTAAAATGATCCATCATGTGGCAATGCACATTGTAATTAAGCAATGATCAGAACAATCATTGTAAACAACAAAGGGAAACACTGGCCTTTAGAAGAATTTCGTAAGGATTGTTTGAGTTGATGTCAAAAAACATTTACTGAGAAATGAATTGAGAATCCCAGTGTGGTCTTCTAAATCTTTCAGTCTGTACCATTTGGTCAGATCAGTCACGCCATTTGAATTAAAGCTGGAGATGGGTCTCTAAAGCAGCTCGGCCCCTAAACAAACATATTAGATAATGGAGAGCAGGTGGCAGACAATGAGAAGCTTTGGGGCCACACCATGGTATTTTTTTAGGATCTTGCTCTGTTGTTAGGTATGCGTATGCTGTAAACCACTGCAGAACCCCCTTCACAACCCAGATGGCGAGACTGTGTGTAAATACTTCAAAGGGGAAGGGCTGGAAGGATAATGGGACATAGAAAAACAGAAAAGGACGAAAAGCGTTCTGTCAGCAGTATGTGATTGAAAAACCCCACACAGATCTGGTGGAGTTTGCTTATTTCTGAAAAGAACACTCACTTTGAAGTCTGTCCTTTTAGTCGGAGCTCTGTTAGGCCAAGGGCCTCCCTCACTGCTGACATGACACATCAAAGGAAGCACCTTGCACTACATGGGCGTGGCATGGTCAGCAAAGACCCTGCAAATAGAGTAACAGAGCAGCTAATGGACATGGAGCCAACATCCTGTACAAAACACCACTCCTTGGTTTTCAAAGGATGAACTGCTTTCAGAAAGGCCTTCCCATTTAGGACTGCAAATTCAGTGGTTGCTATTTGGTGTTTTTTTCCAGGGCAAAATAGAATAAACAAATCATTAATTGGTATTGATCAACTAACTACCTGGGGCCTGTTCTGAAAATGTGCACAATTTGTAAATGCAGGTTTGTCTCTGGCACCCTGACTCGCAGGGAGGTCAGATCTCTCTCTGAAATGTCATCTTCGCTTTGACAGAGTTTTCAGCGACAGACAGGCGCCCCCTGCAGCACTTGGAGAATGCCTCCTGCAAACACTGGGGTAATGGGTCACCATTAACAAGGAAACCCTTCCTTTACTGTTGCTAAGACCAAATTCGATTTTCAGAAAGAATTTCACTCATAAGTGATTACAGCTGATTCATAATTTTCATTTCTTTGTCAGACACTTAAGTAGCCTTTAAAAAGCCTTCCAGGGCAAAAGCAAATCCTCACTTCTGGATAAAAAGCTCAAATCTCACGGGAGATAGCAGCCAAACCCCCACTTTTGTCCTGCTGGCATTCTCCCTCCCCACCGTTGCTTCAAAACTACTCATCTTCAATTTTCCTATAGAAGAGCATCTTCCTCCAAAGATGATGCTATTTAGATAAACCACCATTTGTCCGGACTCAGTGGTGCCCATACTTGACCCTGCAGTCACTTTCCTGACCCACTGGAAGGGAAGGGCACCTTCTAACAATCTGTGATAAGACCTCCAACTGCAAACAATATCCTAGAGCAGTGGTTCCCAACCTTTCTAATACCGTGACTCTTTAATTCAGTTCCTCATATTGTGATGACCCCCAACCATAAAATTATTTTCATTGCTACTTCATAACTATAATTTTGCTACTGTTAATGAATCATAATGTAAATATCTGTGTTTTCTGATGGTATCAGGCTCTACAGCAGCGGTCCCACAGGTTGAGAACCACTAGCAGGGTCGCATAATACCATCGGAAAATACATATGTTTACATTACGATTCATAACAGTAGCAAAATTACAGTTATGAAGTAGCAACAAAAATAATTTTATGGTTGGGGGTCACCACAACATGAGGAACTGTATTAAAGGGTCGCGGCATTAGAAAAATTGAGAACCGCTGGTCTAGATGTCTGATTCAATGTCCCATTCTGACACCTGAGCCTTCACCTTCTCAACTCAACGACCCAAATCTGTACCCACCCCTTCAGGGACCCACTTTAAGGACAATCCCTTGTAATGCTTCTGAAATCTTGCATTTCAAGTTTCCACTCTGCAACTACAAATTCCTAGCCATGCTTTCACCTTTCTAAGGTTATGAGTGACAGAGGGAAGTCCAAGTTAAAGTAAGTTAAAAAAGCTTACTTTTCCCGATACACATGGGCCTGTGAACACATCGGAAAGGTGAGGGATTGTAAACATATCCAGTCCTATAATCGTCTCCTTTCTCTAGACTTCTAGTTCCCTCTTAGCTTTAGTCTTTTTTTACCCAAATGGGACACCGTGGTTGATAGCATTTACAATAACCTCACCATATCACTGCATGCTGCTACACTCTCATTACCAAACTCCTGCCCAGACCAGTGCTCCAGTAGACCTTTTCCATTCTTACACCCAGAGAACCGAGGTGCTGGAGACCTGGAGAGCATGTGTACACTGGTTTCAGGACATGATCTCTAACCTCAGCAGGACACTTAGTATTGCCCATGAATCCTCCTTCATAATCATTGGAGATTTTAAATGAGGCACCCAGGAATGCTGAGGAGGCACAAGGTTGTCCTTTACAGAAGAATGGCCATTGTTTAGAGTAGAAGGGTGGCTGTTCCACAGGCTACTCAACAACCTATACTGTGTGGCACTGTGGTCTGGCATGAGGTTGAATTAGACATCCTGCCCTGGAATCTGAACTTCAAGAATGGAAGGAATTTATCAGTTGGCAGCTGAAGAGACGGAAAAAGGGGCAGACATGTAGAGAGCAAGAATCATAGTAATGGCAGCATCTCTCCCCTTCCCACCTCTTCTTCATAAATGTATTATTTATTATTTAGACAATGGGATAAGGGAGGACAACTCAGTGTAACCCCTCTCTCATACAGGGTATCAGAAGGGTGGCTGGGTTGAGGGAGATGCAGGTTCTGTGGAACCTGAAGCACATACGATTTGAAGTGTCATCTCAAGAAAATAAAACAAAAGTAAAAAGTAATTCAAATGTATTTAAAAACTGTTGCAACTTCCTAGTGAGCTAAATAGTTGGGCAATCAAATTTATATGACAACCACTGACTTATCCATGAATATATGTGTAGTTTTGCCTCCAAAACATTAATTTCTTCAGGCCACTTAGCTAAGTAAGGGGCAGTTTTGCAAAGCATTTTGTCTGACACCACTAGACTTAACCAGGCAGAAATGCTCTAGGTAGGATGCATCGGTATGCTTAAAACACATGGACTTTTCACGCAGATATCTCAGAGCTATAGAAGTGCTACGGCTGTATGTGCCAAAAACACAAATTCTAAAAACAGGAAATTGGTTTAAGAACATATGGTGCATTATACTTGTATGTGCTTCACTATCAAGCATATTTCTGATAGCAGAGAATGTCTGTTTTGACTGCACATTTGAGAAATAAGCTTTTTGCTTAGAATTAGACATATCTGAGGATATGAAGAATATTCTACACAGTCGCTTCTGGCTTCCCACATTTCAAACCTTGTTTCTTTAATGCTCCTTCTGGTCCTGGGCGCTATAGAATGAGGTTGTATCACTTTACATTTCCCCCGCCCTTGCCACAGTTACTGTGTTGGCATAGTGGGTGGAGGGAGATAGCTAGTAGACCAAGTGTCTTCAACCCATATAGAATCCCAGTTAAGTAAAATTAAGTGTATCCCATATTCCACCTGCCTTTAGCTGATCTCCCAAATGCTGTGGCCTTTCCTGGGACAAGAGATCATGAATGACAGAGGGAAAGTTAAAAATCTTTCTTTTCCCAATACATATGGGCCTGTGAACACACCAAAAAGGGTTGTACAAGGGAAGGGTTTCAAGGATTCTGTTTTATTAGCTTTAGAGTAAATTCAGCTTTGTGCCTGGACTCTAAAGGTTGCTTAGCATACAATCTGGAAGTTCCTAGTAGGAAAGATCAGCCACTTTCATATACTGATTGAAGAATAGGCATCTTCCTTATTCTTGGTGAAGACTATAAAGGTAAAAGGGATATTCAAGATCCAAAGAAGTAGAACCAAAGTGTTTTTTGAGTCAGATGAGATATTAAAATTTCTTGAGATCAAAGGAAAGCAGGAGATTAGCTATAACATGCTGCTAGTTCTCACAAGAGAGTAACATGCTGCTAGTTCTCGGAAGAGAGTAACTTAGCCCCAGGATAAATCAATCCTATAATATGAACAAGGTCAAGTGTGCATCAGCTAGAACTAACCTGCAGTTCTATATCCCCATCCAAGGGCTTTCTCCCCACCCCAAACCCTTGGCCAATCAGTCATCTCAGCCTTGAATTGTTCACCCAGTACATCCACTCACGGGAGATGATAAAGTTGTTCTACTTAGAGCAGGTTTTAGTAAACTTACTTTTGTAAAATATCAAATAGTAAGCATTTTTGGTTTTGTGGGCCATAAGGTCTCTGCTACAACTACTCAGCTCTGCTAGTGTGAATTCGGTGATGGACACAATGCCAATGAGTAGGCATGGCTGTGTTCTAATAAAGCTCCATTATGGATGCTGAAATTTGAACTGCATATCACTTTCCTGTGTCACAAAATAAATATGTTGTTTGATTTGTTAACAATTAAAAAATATAAAATCCATTTTTAATTTGAAGGCTATGCAAAAACAGATAGCAGGTCAGAGTTTGCCCCAGGCTATAGTTTTTGCTGATCTCTGTTCTACAATATGCTCAGGAAAGATTTGGGATTAAGCTGATGGCAGGTTCAGATGGACACCACTTTTCCGTTCTCCATTTCTATGCAGAGGTAATCGTGTGCACTGGCTGTTCTTTAGGCATTATGCATTCACTCTAAATTATCTTTCTGGGTATCCTCATTCAAAGGGCTAAAATGCAACTTTATCAGATTTCCTATCCATGACTTTTGATTGGTTTGGGTTGGCTTGGGATCAAGAGCTTATATTATAGAGACATAGTACCAATGCAACATGATGGCCACAACCCAATTTGTACAACCACACTGACAGCTTAGTCAGTTGCATCTATATTGTGTCTCTTATGGGACTCTCTTATTATCATGAGTATTGAACTCTAAGAGGCTTTATTAGTCCCAGTTACTCAGATTTTTAAGATATATCAATTTAGTAATGTTACATAATTTGAAACATTCTTTTAATTAACTTTTAAGTATAACATTATTCTATTTAAAAATCTATACCTAAAATAAGTATTTTACCTTCCCATGTTCTTTAATTGTTTGATTAATTTAAGTTGTACAGGATAAACATCCTTAAATAATAATCAACCTTTTGTTTGTCAAATTTGTTAGAACATTTTACTTTGCATTTATAAATGTAGTCAATAGATTTCACTTAAAATGACTGACCAGCAAGTTTATCACCTAAACAAGCAAATCCTTCCTACATACTTAAATAACATAAATTAAATATATAAATTTTAATGTTATTAAATTTATAATTATAGAGACTCAAATTCTTCCAAGCTTTCCATTATTGTTTGTAAGTATAGTTAAATTCTAGTCTAATTTTCAACTTAAGATCACAAGCCTATACATTTAAATTGCAATCCCCTTAACTAATCCATCAAGTTCTCTATCATGTCAAATTTTTTAAAACATCACAAACACAATAAATATGCAATATATACAGATTATCCCAATGATCATAAAACCTATCTAACCTTATCCACAAAGTACAGATAATATGAGTTGATTTAATTTATTGATTTTTTTTTTGTTTCACTTTATTCTTGTATGTGCCTTGACTGGGGAGAAAACACCCAACTGTCATGTATTGGGATAACACTAACCAACTGAGCTACCTGGCCAGGGCTACCTTTGTTAATGCTTCATTTTAAAGCATCCTGGGATAAAATTACCTTATCTTTTAGGTCAAGGGTCAGCAAACATGGTCCAGTACCTGCTGCCTGTTTGGGTATATCTTAAATGTAAATAGAAAAGCACACACACAGTAAAACAAGATTTCAGCATCCATAAATAAAGTTTTATAGAAATACAATTATGCTCATTTGTTTAAATATTGTATATGATTGCTTTCGGGCTAGGACGTTAGTGTGGAGTGGTTGAGAGAGACCATATGGCCCTCGAACCTAAAATATTTACTCTTACAGAAAGTTTGTCACTTCTCCCCCCCCTTTTTTTTTTTTTAGAAAAAGACACAAGTCCTACTCTGCTTGAATTTCAAACACCCAAATAAAGCATCATGGCAGCAGACAGTTTTGCCTGAAGGGTGTCTGGAGACTATGGGCAAAGAGCTTCTTTTAGACTGTGTTTATCCTCCTTCCTCCTTCATGTACCCAGAGAACCACAAACAATAAATATTGAGGATAGGAAAGAAAGGATGGGAAAGGCAGAGCTATACAGGAGTGGGCAAAAGTAGTTTACAGTTGTGAGTACACAAAACACAGAGTTTGTTCTTGAATTACTTATCAATTACAGTATTATCATTTATTTTTTTATTATTAACCTAGTTTTGCCCACCCATCTATTTTGGGTATAAGGACAGAGAGAACCATTCATTCCATGTAACTCTTTAACTCACCTACCAAGATACAAGAGATACAAGTGTGAGCAGCTCTTCAGGGCTTCTCGGCAGCTGCTGAGCAGTGGGGGCCACCTCTCCCACCACCCAGAAGGAGATGCTGTGGGAGCTGCTCCCTGGGCTCCAGGTCTGACAGTGTAAACTGCAGCCTCACTTTTCAGTCAAGCTCCAGAGCACACACATGGGAGATTTTGCTGTCTTTCCTGGCTGTCAATGGTACTGTTCGTCCATCTTCTATGTATATTGTTCCTCTTGCCTTGATAGATGGTTTAACTAAATATTTTAGCTACGCCTTTCTCTGGGGAAGCATCTCAACACCCAGTTTAAGCTTAATTTCATTTACACCTTTCCTGTCATCACATTAGGAAGTCTTACATGTAATACCTGCATATATGTTTTAATGTGCAATATTATATATATATATATATATATATATATATATATATATATATATATATATAAAAGGCTAATATGCAAAGTATCCCCTCAGGAGTTCAACCAGGAGGTCCTTGCTATGACATGCACCGACCACCAGGGGGTGGCACAGAATGAAAGAAGGCCCCTGCTGGCAGCCAGCAGCCAGTGAAGAAAGGCCCCGATGGGCCGTGATCACCAGCCAGGCCTGGGGACTCCACCGTGCATGAATATCATGCACCAGGCCTCTAGTGTATATATTTTGATCCATAGCTTGTAATTTGAACTCATAACTGATACCACTGTAATCAGCTAATTATTAATAATAGGAAAGGAGCAAAGGGAAGACAGACATTATAGGAATGTCATTTGGGCAGCTTCACTAGGAAGCTTCCCAGGGAATCACTGGCCCATTCCCTGCAAATCATGGGGGGAAGGTGTCCAACAAAGGAGAAACAGATGCATACACAGTGAAGTTGGGGTGACTAGGGAAGGTGTCTATCAGTCACACCTGGGAACAGAGATCAGTGGCTAGAATGAGTGTGGCTACTGGAAGCCTGTGAAAATTTGGGGATACATAATACCCTAACAAGGAATTCTCTCTCATTGCTCTCTTTTATGGCTATTACCACTGACTCTTGGCTTGTGGGCTCCCTTATTTCTGCTTCCTTGCATTTACCATGTTTTCTGCATAGCCATGTGGCCCTGTGGATCCCACATGTGATAGACTACAGCAGGGAGCACAAGCTAAGTTAAACTGATGACAAATTGGACTGCTCCCACATGGAACAGAAACTCTGGACGCTGACTCTGATTCTAGCCCCATTGAAGCCACTGCTACACTTTTTTCTTGATAGGACAAGGAGAAATGAGACCTTGGAAATGGGTGAGGACGAGGACCTCTCCCTACAGTAACACAACCTTTCCTCCTAAGCAGTTTTCCACAGCACTTCTGAACCAGAAGTAAAGCCACAATGAAGCAAAGTGTCATTGAGGTGAGAACAGAGAAAGTTCAGAGCCTTTGGCTATCTTTAGCTTTGCCTTTCAGTGAACTCATGCAAAGATTGGTGAAATGCCTCCAGAGCACGCTTGGAGTCCAGTTTTCATTTCCAGAAAACCTAAAGTAAAGAAAGATACTTGAAATACAAAGGGAAGATACAGAATAGCAGGGGGTGATATTTGATTGGAGAGGAAATATAAGCCAGATGGTTAAAACAAATTTAATTTGTAATTACTACACTGAAATTATGACAGGAAGTTTGTAGCTCCTCCATAGCTTAAACAATCCTTTAAAAATAGCGTTATTTTAAAAAAGAAATAATAAATGGGCAACTCAAAGGGCCCTCTGAAATAGAAAATTATTCTTAAACAAAATCAGATCAGTTGAATCTAAATGTCAAGTGTATCTTACTTTTTGAGTTTTGACACTAGCTCAGCTCCAAAGTATGATTTATCAAGATCATGAGTGATGGAGACAAGAAGCCAGATGTATGGTACATTAATGTTGATCGATGTGGGGAAGCCATAATTATGGGACTTGTATGGAAAAACTTCAGGTTAGAGGGCTAAGTGTGGTAGTTTTATAACATAAACATTTCTTAGTTTATTTCATAATTTCGGTAAGTCTATTTTTGCTTTTTATAAATTTAGTTTATTCTTTATAGCAAAACATTTAAGATTTAGCCTGTTAGTAAATTATTGAGGTGGTTTTGATCAAATCATTTAAAAATTAAATGAAAGTATAAATTTATTTTAAAAAAATGGTTTGATCAAAACTACAATAAATAGTGCTAGGCAGCCCAGCAGCCTCACTTCAGAAGGACTTTGTGCTAATGAGATTACACACTTGCTAATGGACAATACACCTCTTGAAAGAGAACTATTACACAGGCTTATAGGCTGTGACACAGAGGAGAAAGAATGTAGATAGAAATTTAATATTAAAGCAAGATCTGTGGGGACACAGTTTACAAAAAATCCAATATTATAATCCTTGGAAAACAAAGAAAGGGCAGGTATAAGCT
The DNA here is from genome assembly GCA_027563665.1 of Antrozous pallidus. Taxonomy (NCBI): domain Eukaryota; kingdom Metazoa; phylum Chordata; class Mammalia; order Chiroptera; family Vespertilionidae; genus Antrozous; species Antrozous pallidus. The sequence continues at coordinate 39,081,592 of CM050510.1, forward strand.
TAAATGAGGGGTGGGGTGCGAGCTTTTCTAACCCTCAAACCTGCTTTGTGAAGTCTTTCAGGAGTTGAAGGGGCCATTTCATCATTTTTATGCAGTGCTGATAAGGAGAGACTGATACAATGCTGTCAAGTTTTAAAAACATTTTTGCTATAAAATAAAATGCCAAAGGAAATGTAGAGCTTAAGAAATTATTAGAAAGTGAAAAGCCATGTCACCATACCTACATTAAGAAACAAAACCTGATAGCACTCCTAAACGAAATCATTTTTCTAAATTTTATAGCAATTACTTTTAATGTTTTTGTTTGTATTTTTTATCATCTAACAGTTCTTTCTAATTATATCACCTGTTCTTTGATACTATTACTCAATATTCTTGTCATTTCTAAGACTGATTTTTTCTCTCTCCATCTGTTCAAAAGTTATACCATCACTTGAAGAACACTTCCTTCAGTATTACTGATGAACTCTCCTACTTTTGTCTGACATATCCCATTCTCATTCTTTTTCTCAGATGTCCCCCATTTTCCTCCCCTTAGTACCCCCTCCTCTCAGCTCTTGTTTCACCCCAGGCCTTCATCACACTATTGTCTGTGTCCATGGGCTATGCATATCTATATATCTACACTAATAAAAGAGAAACATGTAAATTAACCATCACTCCACTATACCAAGACACGCCCAACAGCCAATCAGGAGCAAGTATGCAAATTAACCCAAACAAGATGGTGACTGGGCATGGAGTTGGAGCAAGCAGGAAGCTTGGGTTGCCTCAGCAAAGGAGGAAGTCAAGCTTCCCACCAGCCCTGGTGGGCCCTGACCTCCACAGAAGGCTACAAAGTTTCAATTATAGAAGGTAAATAAATTCCAGATCCTTGCTTCCAGCTGGCCCTGGCCTCTGCTCAAGGAGGCTCTGAAAAATAAAGGAAAAAAAAAGGGACTGGGACCTTGGGTCACAGGGAGGTAATCAGGCCAGGATGGGAAGGCAGGGGCCTCTGGGGTAAGCAGACCAGCAGGGGTGCCAGTTGGAGGTGATCAGAACTGGGGGGGGGGGGGTAAAATTTGGAGTGAGCAGGCCAGCAGGGGGACAATTAGGGGTGAGCAGGCCAGTAGGGAGGGAAGGTGAGGGTGAGCAGGGCAGCAGGGAGGGCAGTTGGGGGTAAGCAGGCCAGGATGCAGAGTGGTTAGGGGCAATCAGGCAGGCAGGTGAGCAGCTGGAGCCAATAGTCCTGGATGGTGAGAGGGATGTCCGACTGTCAGTTTAGGCTCGATCCCTGTAAATTGGCAGTAGGAATCCTTTGAGGGGTCCCAGGTTGGAAAGGGTGCAGGCCTGATTGAGGAACACCCCTGCCCCCTGTGCACGAATTTTGTGCACTGGGTCACTAGTTAGTATATAAAAGCCTAAGTGACCGAACAACCAAAGGACCCATCGACTGGTTGCTATGACGTGCACTGACCACCAGGGGGCAGATGCTCAATGTAGGAACTACCCCCTGGTGGTCAGTGTGCTTCCCCAGCCAACCTCCTGCAGTTCCTCCCCCTGGCTGGTCCCCCACATCAGGCTCAATTGGGGGTAGGGGGCTGGTCGGCCAACCTCCCGCAGTCCCTCCCCTGGCCAGCCAGCATCCCCAAACCCCTGATTGGCCTCAATTGCCAGTCAGGCCGAGAGACCCCACCTGGGCACAAATTCGTGCACTGGACCTCTAGTATGTATATAAGTTCTTTGGTTAATTTCTTCCCATTTCCCCTCCCCTCTGAGACTATGTCAGTCTGTTCCATGTATCCATGCCTCTGGACCTATTTTGTTAATCAGTTTATTATATTCATTAGATTCCACATATAAGTGAAATCATGTGATATTTTGTCTTTCTCTGGATAGATCATTTCACTTAGCAGAATACTTTCCAGGTCCATCCATGCTGTCTCAAAGGAGCAAGCAGGAAGCTTGGGTTCTTCTATTTTACTGCTGCATAGTATTCCAGAGTCTGCACTCCACCACCTCCATTATTGGCCTCTCACACTCTAAACTACTTTATACCTGCACTGAATACCCCAGAGCCAGGTACCAGACAACCATGGGCAGCCCCCTATGCCCCAGAGTCTACTGAAATTAGTCCAACTTGCCCATCCTACATTGGTTTACCCTACCTCACCTGTTCCCTCCTGCAGAAACTCAATAAATGGTACCAAGTAATATTCAGTATTATAACAGCATGGAGTAAGAGGCAGTTTTTATACCATACGAACATCTAGTAATACTAATTTAGATACACTTTAATCTTTCCAGCTTAATGTAACCAAAAAAATGTTTCTTCACAGAACCTCATTTTGTAAGAACAAAAAGTTTCAAGAGAAGGCCATAAATAAATACTAACCTTTGCTGATATTACAGTATTCATCAAGCATTTTTATATAGTTTCTATGTAATTGAGCATGGTCTAATACTTTAGAATTCTGTCAAACACTCCTCTCTATGGAGAGCAGCGATGCTTTGAGAATTTCCTATAATTACTGTAGATGGGACATCTGTGACAATTAGTACAAGTCCTCATTTGGAATGTCAGATGTCTTGATTACACCTTTGCAAATGCCACATATTGTGTAGTATACTACTTGTGCTGGCACATGCAGCATACCTTTAAACAGCTCATAAAAATGAACTTCTCACTTGGCAGAACTTCTCTGTAGTGCAACTTGTAGTATCACAAACACCAACCCACACATAGTTTTGAGATGCCACCCCCACTGTGAGTATATGCTTTAAATACCATGTATAAAATAATGTTTGTCTACTTTTTTTCTATATACATATCACCAAATTTCCCCAAAAGTGACCCATTCACAGTACAGAAACTCCAATATATTGTTCAAGTTCTTTGATAGAACTGGAAATGTTTTGTATCAAGTATTTCTTTTTTACTTAATGCTTTTTTTATCTTTATTGTTCAGTTTATTAATTACATTGTTCCCCCTTTTTCCCCCCTATAATTCCCCTCCACCTGGTACCCATCCCACCCTCCGCCCTCACCCCCCTCCACTGTCCTCTCCCATAGTTGCATGATTTTTGTCCAGTCTCTTGCTGCACTTCCCACACCCACTTCCTCCCCAAGAGTTGTCAGTCCATCCCCTCTCTATGTCCATGATTCTGTTACATTCACCAGTATATCCTGTTCATCAGCTTATTAATTCACTTGATTTTTAGATTCATTTGTTGATAGATGTGTATTTGTTGTTCCTAATTTACACTTTTATCTTTTTCTTCTTCCTCTTCTTAAAGAATATCTTTCAGCATTTCGTATAATATTGGTTTGGTGGTGATGAACTCCTTTAGCTTTTTCTTATCTGCGAAGCACTTTATCTGGCCTTCAATTCTGAATGATAGCTTTGCTGGATAGAGTAATCTTGGTTGTAGATTCTTGCTGTTCATCACTTTGAATATTTCTTGCCACTCCCGTCTGGCCTGCATCATTTCTGTTGAGAAATCCACTGACAATCGTATGGGTGCTCCCTTATAGGTAACCAACTGTTTCTCTCTTGCTGCTTTTAATATTCTCTCTTTGTCTTTTGCTCTTGGCATTTTAATTATGATGTGCCTTGGTGTGGTCCTCTTAGGGTTCCTATATATTGGGGTTCGGTGCGCTTCTTGGACTCCTAAGTCAATTTCTTTCACCAGGTGTGGGAAGTTTTCAGTCACTATTTCTTCAAATAGGTTTTCATTGTCTTGCTCTCTCTCTTTTTCCGGCACCTCTATAATTCGGATGTTGGTATGCTTGAGGTTGTCCCAGAGGCCCCTTACACTATCTTCAGTTTTTTGGATTCTTTTGGTTTCTTGCTTTTTCAGCTAAGTGGATTTTACCTCTTTGTATTTCAAATCTTTAACTTGGTTCTTGGGGTGCTCCAGAGCACTTTTAGGTTTTTGTATAATATTTTTTATTTCAGTTAGTGTATGCTTAATTTCTGGTTGGTCCTTTTTCATATCCTTGAGAGTTTCCTTTATATCCTTGAGGGTCTTGTTCATTTCCTTGTAGGACTCATTCATTTCCACGTTGGTCTTGATCATTTCCTTTGTGGTCTCACTTATTTCCTTATAGGCCTCGACCTTTTGTTGGAGCCTCTTGAGAAACCCTGTAACTGTGGTTTTGAATTCCATGTCCAGTCGTTTTTTTCCCTCCATTTCTTTCACATCTGATTTCTTTCCATGTCTCTGCATGGTGGCTGCTTCCCTGAGTTGGTCAATTAGCTTTTTGTGGTAGACTTCCTACTAGGGACAGTGGCTCAGCCTCCCCAGTTACCTGAGGTGGATATGGGTTACACAGTCTTGCTGAAGTTAAGCTCAGGTTAATCGTTGTTAGCACTTGGAGGGGTTGACCTCCAGGCCAATTGTCTGTGAAGTTCAGCTGTGCTCAGGTTGGATGGGCATAGTCTCTGGGCCAAGCAGACAGCGTTAGCTCCGCCCTATGCGACCCCAGGGACTCTGTGCTGGGGGCAATGCCTGCCAGCACCTCTGAGAAAGAGCCGCTGTGGAGCTCCACCGGCTGCCAGGGAATTCAGACTCTCCCCAAATGAGTCTGCACACCCAATGTCTCACCCAGGGTTGTAAAACACAGCAGTCTGACAGTTTCCCGAATGAGGGAGCAAGTCGCAGAGCACTCTCTGCGCGGTCACGCAGCTGAGCTGTTTGCGCAAGCTGCCTTCTCCACAAGCCAGGAGAGCCCTGCAGCGCCCGAGTTTTGGGTGCCCTCCCACTGTCCAGTTTTCACCCCGTATGATAGTGGGTTCCCTGGACTTCTCCCAGAGCTGGAGAATCAGTCCAGTGGGATCCCTTTGTCTCCCCGTTCGAGAAAACTGGCCGGTTTTCAGCCGCCCGCCCTCTCCGCGGCTCGCGCTCCAAACCTCTCTCCGTGCGAATCTTTCAACGCTGTCCGCCGCCGTTCCTCCGGGTCACAGTGTCTTATCTTCACTTTTATTTGTGGAATTTTCACTCGGCCAGCTTTCTGGTGATTCTGGAAGGTGTTTGTTCTTTCGTTAAGTTATAGTATTAAAATTGCTGAGCATGACGGCAAGATAGGTGTTTTACCTATGCCGCCATCTTGGTTCTCTCCTGTATCAAGTATTTCTTGAAATGATGTGTTAGCTGGCTGAGGTTTAGAAATCTGTCACATAGAGTTGTTTTGGCAAACGTAAAAATGGATATGAGCTGTATTTTCAAGCAATTTTATGTTAAGGTTAAATGTTAAAAATTGCTCTTTGGGAGATATTTTAAGTTATTTTAAATTTGTGGGCCTGTGAAATGATATACATCAAATATTTCCTTCGAAAATTAGAAAACATTATTTAGTCTACAATGTTTCTTTGAGTTAAATAGTTTGTGCACTGTGTTGGCAAGGATACAGAGAATAGAGCTTCTAAGACATTTCTGGTGGGAGTGTGAACTGAGAAAGCCTTTATGAAGAGTAACTTGGAAAATGTCTATAAATCAAAGTACATATGCTCTTTGACCCAATAATTCCATTTCTGAGAATTTATCTTACTTACATACATAAAATAGATTTCCTATCAGGTTCTTTTCAGTGACAATGTTCATAATAGCCAAAAATTGAAGGCAATTTTTAACATTGTAGAATAATTATTAGGGAGAAGCTGGTATGCCATTATAATGGAAACAATGCAGCTATAAAAATAATAATAGAGCTTATTTTGGTTTGCTTTGCTATGGAATGATTGCTAGGACAGGACATCTTAAGTGAAAAAAAGCAAGTAGTAGAACAGTGTGTATAACTTTGTTATAATTTACAGAAAAGGGCAGAAGAGAAATGTATGGCTATACACAGGAACACCTCAAAGATATTGCCAGTTCAGATACAGACCACTGCAATAGTGAATGTTACAATAAAGTGAGTCACAGGACATTTTTAGTTTCCTAGTGCTTATAACAGTTAAGTTTGTGCTACACTGCAGTCTATGAAGAGTACAATAGCATTATGGCTATAAAACAATATCCAAACTTAATTTAAAAGACTTCATGGCTGAAAAATGCTAACCATCAGCTAAGCCTTTTGCAAGTCATAACCATTTTGCTAGTAGAAGGTCTTGCTTTCCATTTGTAAAATTCACAATTCTGTGAAGCACAATGAAGTGAAACCCAATAAGATACAGTGTGCCTGTACAGATATATTTTTATCTTTAATCTTTATCTTAATCTTTATCTATTCCCTCTCCCCCACCCCACCCAATATGTGTCCATTGTCTCTATAAGAAATTGGTAACACTGGTGGCTACTATGAGACGAATTGGGTAACTAGAGGACAGGAGTGAGAAGGATATTTTTTTTTACTGTGTATTTTCTAAACATGTTGAATTTTAAATATTATCAATACATAGTGTTATATAATAAAAAATAAATAAATCCAACTTTTTACAAGTCCATTTGAACTATACATATGTCAAGATAAAAAGGAAGTACTCATTAGCAGAATAAGTCTGGTGTACTGAGACCCAATACCCTAAAGGTTTTCTCCTCTTAAAATAGAAACAAACACTGCCTGCTCATAAAAGACTTCTCCTTTCCCTCATCTCATCAAGTTCAACAGGGAGGCATGGAGTACGATGGTTCACTGACAGGCCTCAGGGGAATAGAAATAAGAGCAAAATTGGGACATAACACACCAAATGGAGACAGGTGAAATGAGGTCAGGTCAACACTGAATGTTAGGAAACTATAGCTCATTTCCACTTCAAGACTAATTATGACTCATATTCCCAGCAGAAAATGAGGCAAAGCCATCACAGCACCACCTTGCATTTCTTCACCTACTTTGGAACTGTGAGAATCATGTTAACTAACATTTTAAAAAGAATTTGGAATCCCTTGATAGCCAACTGTCATATAGAGTTTTACCATCTTGTACTTTTTATACCTTACTTAAATAAAACGCTAATGTCCTCAATATAAGTGTGAAATTAAATATGACATAAAACTTTGGGTGGCCAAGCTGGAAAGATGTGTTTCTTTTTTTTTCTAGTTTGAACTGGGTTTTGTCTATTATATCCTAAAACAAAATGCTACTAGTTCCAAGGATCATCCCGTTTCTATGAATTATCCTTCTATACTGTATAAGAATTACATTCTTGAAATGTTTCCAAACTAAGTACAGAGGGTCACTTTGAACTTGCAATTACATGTCTGTTCTCTTTACCTCCCAAGTGGAGATGGGTGCAGGATTTGTCCAAAAAACGGTATTAATTTAAGCAATTCTTTTTACAAAATTCTTCGAGGAGAAAACCTTAGAAGTTCACTTAACTACTCATTAAATTGCAAACACATTTATTCTTTAAAGAGTTCATTCTGCACTTTATTATACTTGTATGGCTTTCCAAGAAGAATGGAGGGTATTGCTAAAAGGAAAAAAGGGTCTATAAATTTAAAATGGGTACTAAACAAAACTGACAGTCTCTAAAGCATCTCCATAAATTTTTGTTAAACAACAAAAATTAAAGACAAACATTTGTAGATTCTTTGAAGAGTACTGGGAACATTCAGATCTGTAATTAGTATTTACTAAGTTTTCCTTTAAGATAACCTGGGGTTGTAGTTGTGCATATTCAGTGAGAAAGTCGGAAAATAATTCCAGGCAAATCATATTTACCCTTCCGCCCTTCTTTTGAGAATAACCGAAGTACATGAATCACTGAGCATTAGTTATCTCTAAAGCCTCTTTGCTAAACCCAGAACAAACTGCTAAATTTTGCAATTGTTTGATCTTGCTTTGCTTTTGCCTTACCAGCCTGTCTTCTCTTAAATTAAGCCTATGGGTGTCATCGACATTTTCATCCTTCGGATTAAAAAACGTATTAAAACGGTATTCTTTGTGCAAAAGGCATGAAAGATAGACTTTTTATGTGGAAGGAGTGTGTGAACAGAGATTTGGCTGGAAAGAGTGAAAGGATGTTGAGAAAATGCCAATTGTCAATATCAAAATATGTCAGCTGGTGATGGAGGTTGTGTGGGATTAAGGCAATTTATTAACCTTAGGTCATCTGATTCAAACTGGTTTGTTGTTCCCCAAACCTCATGAGCGAATGAGAACATGTGTTTGAGTAAGAAAACCAGAATCTGAGAACAGATTGTATAAGAGAACAATAAAGTCCTTTAAGAGCTCAAGATAGAGAATGAATATATCTACTTGTGACAGTTGGAAAAAGCTTTGGAAGAGTTAGCACCTTTTGACAGGTAAAGAAGGCAGAGGGCGGGCATTTCCAAAGGTGTAGGAATAACAGATCACCCCCATCTTCTTCAAACATTTGCCAAATGCCATCTTTTTAGTGATGTCTTCCCTGACCATTCTATTTAAAATGATTCCCCAGGCATCCTAACCTTTCCCCCTACAACTCTGATCATCTGATATTCTATAGTGTTTTTTTAATCAATTTCCATTTATAGAATGAAAGATAACAGGGATTATTGTTGGTTTTATTTACTGCTCAGTTTTTAGAATGCTGCTTGGTAGACAGTAGTATTGGAATACATTTATACATCTGTATAAACAAGGCTTAAGACTCAAATATGGACATATTTGGGGAACTAAGCAAGTTTGGCTCAATTGCTGAATATGTGTAATGAATAAACGTGGACTAAATCTGTAGAGGTTCTACAGAGATGTCCTTTTTGTACTCTGGATGACGTCATGAATATTTCCAAGCTCTCTGACCCAAGGTCTAGTTTCTGTTCATAGCACAGCGTGTAAGTCACGCAATGCCCAGCATATGGTCATAAATCAAGGTCTGTTAGCGAAAGAGTGTGTTTGTAAATTCTCAGGCTACACCACTCTCATAGAATCTAAGCTCCTCTGATATTCAGTGGACCCACAGAGCTTATGCCCAGGAGTCCCAGAGACAGGGAGAATTTTAGAGCTACTAGCTCTAGATATGCCAACAAATAGACCCAACTCTAGGTATGTCAACAATAGATCCAGAATGTAGATTGGTTCAAACTCAAAAGTTTCCCCTCATTTCTGAGATAGCTGTTCCTTGCTAGTGGGTAGCTTATCCATCATGTGGTGATTTAGTAAGCAGACTCCCTTCATCCTGTGGTTCTACTCAATACTAAGACCTGGCTGTAGTCTCTGTACAGCTAGTAGAAAAGGACAGAGAGTGAGCAGGGTTACAAAGCCTTGATCTGTAGGTAGCATTCTCCATTTCACTCCATTGACTAGAACTCACCCACATGTCCACTCCTACTATCAGGGGAGCTAAGAAACATGGACCCCAAAGAATTCGATTTTTGGTGACCAGTTAGTATGTTCTTTTAGTCACTAGATATCTGCATGAGGGGACCCCCTAAGTTAGCACAGTCTTTTTCAATAGGTTCAGATGTGGCTCCTTATACTTTGGAATGTATAAATTAAAAGGCAGGTTACTTGCCCCCTGTACTTCCCTTTACCCCAGGTGCAATGGTAGGCAGAGACAGGACAGCCACAATAACATCTCCTTTGAACAGGGAAGAATGGGGAGTGTGTGCAATCACAGGTCCAGGTAATGAGGACATCTACCTGGGGGTATCATCAATTGGTGCAGCTACTGAAGAAAACAATATGGAGGTTCCTCAAAAAATTAAAACTACAACTACCGTATGACCCAGCAATTCAATTTCTGGGTATTTATCCAAAGAAAGCCAAATCACTAATTTGAAAATACATATGCACCCCTATGTTCATTGCAGTGTTATTTACAATAGCCAAGAAACAGAAGCAACCTAAGTGTCCATCAAGAGACAAAGAGGGAGAACACCAAGATGGCGGCATAAGCAAACACCTATTGTTCTGCCCCGCGCAACTATTTAAGAACTACAACATAACAGCAGAACAGACAAGCACCCAGAATCACCAGAAAGCTGGCTGAATGTAAACTCCACTAATAGGAGCAAAGGTGGGACACAGACTCAGGACCGGCGGGAGCGCAATCTTCCAGACCGAAAGAGGTTAGGAGCCGGCCTGGTCGCGCGCGCGCGCGCGCGCGGGCTGGGGCTGGAGCAGGGACGGGCCGGATTTCGCCCACGAGGAAGGGCGGAGGCGTCTCACTGCCCAGATTTCCCGAGCCGGGCGAGGTCCGAGATCCAGGGTAGGAAAGGTCCCCCTGCACAGATTACCCGGAACTGGGCGAGGTCCGAGGTCCGGGGGACGCACCCTGGAAGCCGGGCGCGGTGCGCAAACCCGCGACTTGCCCCCTGGAAACTTGGTTCCGGAAACCATTTATTTTACAGCCCTGGGCTGGACTTTTGGTGTGCAGGCACATTTGGGGAAAGGCAGAGTTGTCTGGCAAGGGGAAGAGACTAGCGGCTTTTTCTTGGAGGAGTCTGCAGCCATCCCCATCCAACAGAGACCCGCGTGCGAGCACCGCATAGGACCCAGCTGCCGCCGCCACCGCTGCCGCTGCGCGCAGCCCAGAGACTCCGCCCATCCAACCTGAACTCAGTCTCCCTTCACAGCCAATTGGCCTGGAGGTCAAACCCTCCTAGGGCTAACAACAAAAACCTGGGTTTAAATTCAAAAACACTGAATACAACCCATAAAGGATTGCAGTAAGAGTACCCACCTCAGGTAACCGGGGAGACTGAGACACTGTCCCTTTGAGGATAGCCACCACATAAAGCAGCCACCATGCAGAGACATGGAAAGAAATCAGGTGTGAAAGAAATGGAGGAGAAAAGACGACAAGACATTGAGTTCAAAACCACGGTTATAAGGCTTTTCAAGAGGCTCCTACAAAAGGCCGATCAAATTAATGAGAATTACCAGGAAATAAACAAGACCAACCAGCAAATGAATGAGAATTACAAGGAGATGAATGATACTTACAAGCAAATGAATGAGACCCTCAGGGAAATGAACAAGACCTCTGAGGATACGAACCAGACCCTCACAGATAAAAAAAAGGACCAACTAGAAATCAAGCATACACAGACTGAAATAAAAAATATTACACAAAGTCCTAAAAGCAGTCCAGAGGGCCACAAGAACCAAGTCAAAGATTTGAAATACAAAGAACCAAAATCCACTCAGCTGGAAAAGCAAGAAACAAAAAGAATTCAGATAATTGAAGATAGCGTAAGGGGCCTCTGGGACAACCTCAAGCAAGCCAACATCCGAATTATTGGGGTGCCAGAAAAAGAGAGAGAGCAAGTTAATGAAAACCTACTTGAAGAAATAGTGACTGAAAACTTTCCCCACCTGGTGAAAGAAACTGACTTAAAAGCCCAAGAAGTACACAGAACCCCAAAATATAGGAATCTAAAGAGGACCACACCAAGACATATCATAATTAAAATGCCAAGAGCAAAAGATAAAGAGAGAATATTAAAAGCAGCAAGAGAAAAACAGTTGGTTACCTACAGGGGAGCACCCATACGATTGTCAGCGGATTTCTCAACAGAAACGATGCAGGCCAGACGGGAGTGGCAAGAAATATTCAAAATAACGAAGAGCAAGAATCTACAACCAAGATTACTCTATCCAGCAAAGCTATCATTCAGAATCGAGGATCAGATAAAGTGCTTCGCAGATAAGAAAAAGCTAAAGGAGTTCATCACCACCAAACCACTATTATATGAAATGCTGAAAGATATTCTTTAAGAAGAGGAAGAAGAAAAAGGTAAAAATATAAATTATGAACAACAAATACACATCTATCAACAAATGATCATAAAAATCAAGTGAACTGATAGGCTGATGAACAAGATAAACTGGTGACTATAACAGAAACATGGACATAGAGAGGGAATGGACTGACAATTCTTGGGGAGAAAAGGTTGTGGGAAGTGCAGCAAGAGATTGGACAAAAATCTTGCAACAATGGGAGAGGACATTGGGGAGGGGGAGGTGAGGGCGGAGGGTGGGATAGGTCCAGGGGGGAGGGAAGATATAGGGGGATAAAAAAGGGGAAACAATGTAATTAATAAACTGAACAATAAAAAAAAAGAAAAAAAAAGAGACAAAGAAGTGGTACATATTTACAATGAAATATTACTCTGCCATAAAAAAGAATGAAATCTTACCATTTGCGACAACCAGGATGAACCTAGAGGGTATTGTGTTAAGAGAATAAGCCAGTCAGAGAAAGACAAATACCCTATGAGCTCACTAATATGTGGAAAACAAAGAACAAAATAAATGTATAAACAAAAACACACACATAGATACAGAGAACTGATAGTTGCCAGATGGGAGGGGTTGGGGAACTGGGTGAAAAATGGAAAGTAATTAAGATATGCAAACTGTCAGTTATAAAAATAGTCACAGGAATATAATGTAGAGCACAGGGAATATAGCCAATGATATTATAATACTATGTAAGGTGTCAGATGGGTACTAGACTTATTAGGGCGATCACTTCATAAGTTACATAAATGTATAAGTGAGCACTAAGCACTATACCTGAAACTAATATATCCTATGTCAACTGTAATCTAAATATTTTTTTAAAATGTATATTAAAAAAGACTCCCTGCTCTGGAGCGGTGGAGGAAGGGCTTTGGATGGACCCAGGCTCCACACTTTGGGTTCTCCCTACTCCTCTCTACGAGGTTTTCCTTTGCCCACAATTCTTTGAAACACTGGTGAGTACATGTTCCTTGGAGACAGGCCGCTTTTGCAGCCTGTTTCTAGCTTGTTCCAATATGTGGTTCTGGTAGTTGTATAAGGTTTTATCTAGCAAAGTGGTATTTTTGGGTGTGGGGTTTGGGGACTGTGATGTTTTGGGCCATCTGTCAGGAACCAGGTAGGCTTCTGGTCTGTTTTCTTCCATGAATTTTCATGTGACAGCAACCACTCCAAAGTTCTGAATTAGGTGTAATTCTCAAATCTGTTTCATTACCATTTTTTTTTTTTTGCTTCCCGGCCCACATGCACTGCCACCTCTCTCCAAATGGACACGAGCCACTTTGAAGGCATTTGAAACAGGTTTGAGTGGAAAGGTAGAAAAGTACGGTAACTTCCTTAATGGAAGTCATTCTGCAAACTAGAGAAATCTTAATGGACCTTTTTTTTCTTTCTTAAAACCTTTTTGAGTCTTGTTTTCTTATGTTTAGGACTAGAAAGCAGTCTAGTTTCCCTCCCCTTTTATTCTCCAGTCCCTTTTCATTTCTGCTTCTAAACTCAGTTCCTGCCTGAACTCAGCTCTTTCTTGTAATACCTCTCTATAAGCAGTGAAGAACCAACACATGCTAACGTTCTGGGTATTTGCACCTACTTTCCTTTGAGAAGAAAGATCAGGAGATACTTTTTCTGGCTTCCATGTTCAGCTGATCCTTTTAACAAATGTTACCATATGTTTTGTTACTGCATAACACTGATCTTTTTCTTTCCAGGCTGCGATATCTAACTCCCTTCCATCTACTGCCCAACTGTTAAGCTAAGGCCACATATTTCTTATTTGTTAAGGTAGCACTTTAATGTACCATGTGAATATGTCACCCCAAAGTATGACATTAGGGGTTCAGGCCACGCCACCTCAAAATAGGCTGCTTTGGTGTACTGAGGATTTTGAGCTGTACCACTTGGAAAACAACAAATGCTGGAAGCAGCTTTCTCTGAACTGCCCCTATCTGCCTAAAGACAGATCCTCTAAAACAATGGTTCTCAGCCTTTCTAATGCCACAACCCTTTAAAATAGTTCCTCATGTTGTGGTGATCCCCAACCATAAAATTATTTTTTGTTGCTACTTCATAACTATAATTTTGCTACTGTTAATGAATCGTAATGTAAATATCTGTGTTTGAAAGCAGTTCTCAACCGCTGCTGTAGAGCCTAAGCCCATCGGAAAACAAAGTGTTTCATTAACATTATTTGTTCTCCTGTAAGAGGTTTCCTCCTCTACGATGCTCAAATACAATATAACGACTCAAATACAAGAGAAGTTTACTCCTTGGTCACATAACAGACACAGGCGGGTATATCTTAAGGGTGGGCAGCTTTCCTCTCCATGGTGATTCAGGGATCCAGAAATTTTCCATGTCATGGCTTTTCCATCCTCTGTTATTACTGTCATCCAGGCAGTAGAAGAGAAAGAAAACACGGAGGGCGAGTTTTCTTTAACGTATTGGCCCAGAAATGGCCCACATAACTTTGCTATGCTGTGTTGCATGGCTACAACTAACTCTAAGGGAGGTTGGAAAAGGGTGTCCAAGAAGAGAAGACAGATTTCGTTGCATAAGTAACAGTTGGCCACACTATAGGTCACTCCAGGAATCTCTGAAAGCCCAGAGTCTTTACATCCTAGTAGACACACAACTTATAGATGTGTGACTCCATTTGTGGATTGCAAGCTCAGGTTTTACTGTGATCTTTGATTCTCCCTTCTGGGTGGCTTACAGTCTAAAAATTTGTAGGCATTACTCTGCATTTATCCTTATAACTTTAATTTCTGTATTTTAGGACCCTCTGCTCTTTAATTAGTTACCAGAAATTTCTATGATAATCTCCTTAAATAACTGTCCCATCCTTATCCATTGACTCCATCTTCTGGCTTCATGGACACTCTTTAGAGACCATCATTCATAGGTTGATGAAGAAAAAGCTAAGGATCACTGGTCAGAGAATTAACTTTTATGGCTTATGTCTCTCATGTTCCTCATCTGAGATTTAATCCACTTATGGTTGTGTGATATAGACCTTATTTGTAACATAATTCAAATAAGGTCTATTTTTTTTTCGTGTAAAACTAGTTCTTTCTTTATTGAAAATACATCTACACGGTAAGGCTCCCGCCCACCTGGGTCCGAGACCCCGCAGGAAATGGTTAGTGTACGAGAGTGATGACATCACCTAACAAGTCACTGGACATCATTAATTTCTGCTCTACCGACGTACGATGACACCCGTGTGCGGAAACTGCTGTCGGGCGTGTTCCCCACAGAAAGCCTCCGCATGAGAGGGTTACTGCACCACAGCCTGTGTTAACGCGACTGTAATGCACAGGGGCTCCATAAAAAGACCTCTAACCGCACAGCGGAGGACGCCGGTCGAGGGCCTCAGTCTGTGAGCATCATTAAGCCCCCCTCCACCGGGTTCCATCAGAACTGCACCGCCGCTGGCACTGCCCGGCCGCTCCCACCGCCTGTGTGTGCCGGGGGCTGCTCCGGGGAGCGGGGCGGGGACCACTCATCCCCAAACCCCGAGCTGCCTGGCCTGAACCCACGTCCTGCTGTTTTTTTTTTCTTGGCACCGCACGGACCGTGTCTTTACCCCGATTCCTCGCCCACCCTTTCTCTCAGGGACACGTGTGGAAGCAGACAAAACCCGGCTCCGGCTGAAGGTTGGGAATGGTTAGGTGGGTGGAATCCCGGCACAAAGAAACACCTTGTTTCCCTCGTTCCCGGAACTTCTGCTGAGAGTCAGAAACCTTTTCACACGAGAGACCACCCACCCGCCCGCAGACCGCGGTGAGGGAGAGCGCGCACTCATCCGGCTTCTTTAAACCCTGGAAGAAGGAATCTCATACTTGGATATGCAGACTTCCTTGGGGGAATGTTTCTGGTTAAAAAAAAAAAAAAAGAACCTCTTTCATGAAAACATTCTTTCTTAAAGACGACCTCTATCTGGCCTTGATGTTTAAAAACCCTCTCTTTAGAATGTCAGCCGTGCTTCGGGCTCCCCTCGCTGGCTCTTTTGTGGCACCCAGTGAGGCCATGAGCACCCTTGCTAGTTGCTAGTCTTACGTTTTAGTTTCTACGAGTCTATGGTCAGTTGAGGAGGGTGGGAGATATCCTTCCAGACCTGCCCGGCGGAGGGGAGAGAGAGAAGGGAAGTCTCCCCCTTGTTGGGACGAACTGAGTGAAGCCATTGTGAGTAATTCCACGCCTCCTCCGGCCTGGTGACGTGTGAGGCTGACATTGGGTCTACAGGACCGGGCCGCACCCCAGCATCCTGCCCCTACACAGAAGCATTCATTCCCATCAACCCCCATGGGATGGCGCTTGCTCCTGGGGGCTCCCAGGGGAGGGAGAGGACAGGCTCCCTCACAACGCCACAGGCTTGCTGGGTTACAGGGACCACTGAGGCGGTCAGGGAACTGACCCATTTTACAGATGAGGACACTGAGGCCTAGCGAAAGCACGCAGCTTGCCCACGGCCACGTGGGAATTTCACTCTATGCACCACCTCACGGCTGTGCTCGATGTGGATTCATAGGGTCCTGCTAGTGATGATGAACCGAAAACAGAAATCAGGACAGAAAGGGAGGAGAGCCCTTCTGTCCAACGGAAAGAGCCGGTCATCCGGTTGTTCTGTTCTGATCCTAAAATCGAAGTGTGTCTTGAGGGACTCGGAGAATGGGAAAGTTGATTTAGGTGGGTGTGTAGCCCACTCTTGGTTTGACTCTTTAGTTTATAAAAATATCACATTCACAGGATTGTGTGTCACATACACTTGCAAAATCTGATCAAGACTACATTGCTGTTTTTTTGTTTTGTTTTTTTTTAAATCTCGGTACCTTTTTAGATAAGGCTAACACGGAAAGACTTGAGACTTTTGAACGCAGGGTGAACACATACATGTTGGCCGCTGCCAAGCCCTGCTGTGTTGGAAGCGCACTTGCCAATCCCACCGGAGCTGGGAGAACAAAAAAACCAGGGGCTGACCGGGGAGGATGAGCTGGAACGAGACGGACACGTGTTGCCATGGGCTGCGCACCCTGCTGCTCCGGAGAGCGTGCCCCTCTGTCTGCCTGCATCGTGGTTTCGCTGTCGATGGGCTTCTCCGTGTCGCTTTCCTGGGCGATCAGCTGGTAGGGCATCTTCATCTCATCCTCCTCTATCACGGAGTTGCCCATCTCCACGACGGGGTTCTTCAGCTCGTGTCGGGACAGGTGCTCCGCGATGCCGGCCCCCAGCGAGTCTCCCAGCACGCTGGTGGTGGTGCGGGGCCGGTCCGGGAACCAGTCTACGGTGATGATGAGCGTGACGTCGTCGGTGGGCAGGCCCACGGAGGTCATCACGATGGCCGTGGCGACCGGGCCCGCCTGCGGGATCCCCGCCGCCCCGATGCTGGCAGCCTTGGCTGTGATGCTGACTGTAATGATCTGTCCAAAGTCCGGGTCGAAGTTGTTCACTTGGGCGATGGAAATGGCAGCCAGAGCCTCGTAGAGGGCGGTCCCGTCCATGTTAACGGTGGCCCCCATCGGGAACACGAACCTGGGGACGCGTTTGTCCACGCCGTTGTCCTCCTCCAGGCACTTGAAGGTGATGGGCAGGGTGGCCGGACTGGGAGGTCCCCAGCGCGGGGATGAGCGCCTGCAGCAGCCCCCCGATGAACACCCCCGGGTTCTTCCGCGTCACCAGGAAGCAGAGGAGGGATAGGACGATGATGACCGTCAGGGTGTACATGGCCAGCTGGCCGCCGATCACGCCCATGTCCTCCATCTCCACTATTTTGCCTGCAGTCAGGAAGAGGACGCCCAGGGGTGCGTACCACGTGATCACCGCCACCAGCCTCGTGATGGCCAAGTTGAGAGAGTCAAAGAAGTCCTTCAGGGCCTGTCCCTGCTCCTTCCTGTTTCCAACCACAAAGCCGAAGCACATGGAGAAGACCACCAGGCCCAGGGCGTTGACCCCATTCACGGAGCCCGGAACGGGGATCATCTCCTCGGTGATCTTCGAAAGCGTCTTCATGGCATCCGACACGTTGCTGATCACGGCGCCCAGGAGCGTTTCGTTAGACCCGACGGGCACTTTCATGCTTGTCTTCTCATGGTTGGTTTTAAACGGTTTGAAGCAGGCTTCCGCCAGATTTGGAGGGCACACATTCCTGATCAAGTCCAGGAAGGCGTCTGCAGCTGTCACTTGTATGACCTTGCCTTCTCGGTGCATGTTCTCCTGGGTGCCCTTCCCAGGGTGGATGATGATGACAATGATGATGCCGATCGCCACGGCAATGGTGGTCGTCGTCATGTAATAGACGACAGCTCGCATTCCCATCTTCCCCGACGCCTTTCTATCGAGAGCCACCACTCCTGTGACCAGGCTGGAGACGACCAGCGGCAGCACCCGCATCTGCAGCACCCGCATCAGCAGCTCTCCCGGGAAGGAGAAGTACTGGACCTCCCGCTACGTCATCTCGTACGGCCAGAGTGTGAATCCACGGACTGTCCCCACAAGGACCGCGGTGACGGTGAGCAGCACAAAGGCATTCCGGAAGAGGTGATTTTTAACGTCCTCCTTGGTGATGCTCTGCACTTTCTTCTTGGCCAGGAGCGTGCGCTTGCGGACGCCTTGCTGGAACCTCTGCATCCTGCCGCCCGCCCTGGGCTCTTCCCCGTTGCTTTTCGATATTTTACTTCTCCAGGAGGGTCTCCTCTCTGCACCTCAATGTCTTGGGATCACCCCCAGAAAGCCAGGCCCCGCTGGTGCTTGGGAACACACCTTCGCAGACCCGGTGCCGGGCGGTGCCTGTGGAAGGCCAGAGGGTCGCAGCGGAGGGGCGCGCAGGGAGCCCGCGGGCATGTGCTCTGGGGTGGAGGGCGGCGCGCCCTGTAACTAGTTCTTAAGGAATAACTTACTCTAGGTAGTATCCTAAGTCCTGTGACAGTCAACATTTCGTATGCTGTGCATCACTCATCTTGATCAACCTTGATCAATTGCTCTTTTGACCAATAATGGATGGCTCTTACTCTCCTGAAAGAAATTGGGTGACCCTAAGAGATTTTGTTATTCTAGGAACAATGTTGTTTTCTTTGTAATCTGTCAATATTTGTTAAAATAGAAATATCATGCTCATTATCACTATTTCTTCCATAATCTCTCAGTACCTTCTTCATCAGTCACATATTTATATTAGAAAAATATTTTTTCTAGAACAGGCTTAGATGATTTAAATACATTACTAACAAATAAAAAAGCAGGACAGGTTGCTGGAGGTAGCAGAGAGATGGCTGACTGCCCAGGGCCATACCACTTTTGGACAAAATTGCGAAGTGAGTCCTGTTTGCCGGTGGCATGCTCCCAGCTCCCTCCATCTGGATGTTCCACTTTGGCCCATCTACTTTCCCAGTGTCCTTGCTTATTATCACCTGATCACCAAGTACAGTGTACCTCATTCTATTGGGCTTTGCTTTATTGTGATTCACAGGGGTGTTTTGTGGGTTTTTTTGTTTTTGTTTTTGTTTTTTTTGTTTTTTTTACAAATTGAAGACAAGACCCTCCATCAACCAAAATATTATAACTTGCTTTTTTTTTTATAGTGGTCTGGAATCCAACCACAATCTCTCTGAGGTATGTCTGTAATTTCAGCAAGAGTCTTTTTAAACAAGATAAAATTTTAAGGTAAAACTTCTCTTGAAGGTTACTTTAAAATTAAGAACAGAGTTACTATATGACTGAGCAACCCTTCTACCCAAATTTGAAAACATTTATTCATAAAGATATATGTATCCCTGTGCTCATCACAACATTATTCACAGTGGCTAAGATAAGGAAACAATCAAAGTGTCCTTCAATAGATGATTGGACCAGCTCTAGGCTGCTGGTGGCCCAGCAAATCTGTCCACCACTCCAGGGACCACTGGCTCTGGATACCTGAATATCAGCCATGGAACTGTGGGGTAGGGGAAGAAGTTCTACCAAATTCTTAATCTCCTCCTTCCATTCCCTTCCTCATTTCCAGAGGTAGCAGGTGCTCTCTACATTTGCATTTCTTCTCTCATGCCTTTTAGAGCTAGTTACCATTTACTAATCAATACTACTTTATATTAAAACGTTGCTGTTCAAATTAGTGGTGTCTGCCTCCTGACTAGACCTTGACTGATCTTACTGCTCACTACAATTTGTTGACTAAACCAATGGGCTTACTACTCTAAGCCGGGCTCTAGATAGGGTGGCTGGAGCTTTAGGCCAGGGAGAGATGGAACTATTAAATGAGAGAAGAATATATCCTGCCCTTCCATTGTTTACCTTCCATCCATTCGCTTCTTGCTTGAAAGTCCAAGGCTTGCTCCATTGGTGTATCACCTATTACACTATCACCAACAGATTCATCCTGGTCCCTTAACACAGAAGCATCTCCTGCCTGTGCTCCCAACATTACCCCTCTACAGGAGGGAACAACTGAGGCTTGTGATACCACCTCTCAAAGATCACCAATCCCTATTTTGGGTCCATGTCTTCACACTGCTAGATAATGTTCCATAGTCAATACCTTCTCCTTTCCTCTCTCTCAAGAATATGATACTGATTCTTAGCCCAGATCAATCCATTTTCAAAATGTGACCAAAATGTGAGTGAATAGAACACTCATGATCAGATAGCCTCAAAGCAAATGCTATGATCAGAAAGAGGTCTCAGAAGCACATTTGTGGGACCATGGGGGTTTTAATCATTCCCCATTTATACAGCTAGACAAACAAAATGGTAGAAAACAGGAAACTCCTTTAATCAAGCAAAATCTTTGTGGTTTTGGCTGATGAATATGCAAAAGCTGCCCTGAATATTTTTTAGGGCACAGAAAATTGTCACATTGGCATCCTTAGTAGCTGTTTTTAGATTATAAGCAAGAAACAGGTTTGTTAATCAAGTAGTATGTCTAAGGCATAAAGAAATAAAGACATTTCTGATTATACAGAACAACAAATTGACTTTTAGGCAAAACACCTGAGCTCTGATTTTCAAATTAAAATATTCTGGTAATTAGCATTATTGTATTCATTGAGTCAGTCAACACTGGAAGGACAATCCTGAAATTATGTGAAGCTTTCACAGAAAATTGCAGATCTTAGAGACAGTTTTTTCAAGAAACATATCTATCATTAAGTTCTTACATGAATACTACTTTCCTCATAAACTTCCTTAGTAATTGAAGAGAGAGATAATTTTCCCCTTCTCACATTTTGATACTCCCTTAATATATCTTTCTACAATGATTTGAATTCCTACCCTGATTTTGCTTTTTTGATCTTGTTGAAAATTTATTGTCATACATATTTTTTATTAGAATCCATGTTAGAGTTTTATATATTTTAATCATAGGCAAGTAGGTAGATAAATTAATTACATTTGTTCATTCATTCAGGATTTGTTGAATACCTGCTCAGCCAAGCACCAGGGAAACAAACATGAATCAGGTATAGATCCTACCTACCCAAAGAAGAATGGTAAGCAACTCTTGCTTGGGGGGGGGGGGGGGGTTCCCTCAGAATAGTAAGAGACAAAATATCTGATCAAATAGCTACAGTGTAAATATATATGTTCCAAGCTACAGGTTAATACAAATGGGAAGATTAACTCTTCTATACTTCTCTACTTTGCAGATTAGGAAGTAGAGCAATTAGGAAGCATAGAGCAATTAGGTCATTCACAGATACTTGTATGATACAGACATGGAAGTGTCTAGATATGAATGCAGGAAGTACATTGCCAGGGGTCATGCTGTTCTTAATCACCATGCTAACTGCTTCTCACATTTGAACTTACAAGACCTCATGTGGTTAAATTTTAACAAGTACATTTGGATGGTGACAGTCAATCCTTTTAGGTCATTAATACTCATTTCCATTCTTGTGCCTTAATATCAGCCATTAAAGCAAACCCACTTTCATTTCAGAAAGATCACCTTGGCTCCAGTATGAAGAACAAATAGGAGTCATAGGTGAGGTGACCGAAAGGCGATGTACGAGACTAGTTCTATTCAGGTAAAGACCATTGAGGCCAGAATTAATGCAGTGACGGTGAGAATGGAGAGGAGAAGTTACGGAGCTGGATCTGCCCTGCTAGATTTGGTAACAAACTATAAATGAATATGTGGGTGGGGTTGGAATAAGATGGGGAATAGGGGGTGTGGTGAGTTATAAAAATGAAAAATTCTTAAGTCTGTTTTAACACCTTGCAATCATCTCATCAAGAACTGGAATCTGTTTTTTTCACTCCTTGAATCCCAGCTGGCCCTGTGACTCTCTTTGGCCAGTAGAAAGTAAAAGGAGTGATGTCATATGAGTTCCAAACTTGGGTTCAAGGAGCTCTATGAATTTTCTCTCTCTTACTCTTGGATCGCTGAATGAATTCAGTTGCGTGAATGAGCCCACTTGAGATCACCTTCTGTGAGAGACTCTGATGGACCTGGACTTTCAAACTGTCCAGTTACAGATACTACCTTAAGGATGGCTGTTACTACCAGCCAATAAGAGGGACTACTTTTAAAGTTTAAAAACTGGTTTCAAAGCAGGCTTTGAAGTGGTGAAGGCCTGGAGTGGGGGAGGAGTGGGGTGAGGGGCAAAAGGGGGTAAATGAGGGACATTTGTAATACTCTCAAAAAAAAAAAAAAAAAAAAAAAAACCCTGAACAGTCTTACAAACAGAAAGGAAACTAAAATATTATGGTATTAGCCCAAGGTCATGTTGTCAACTTACTTGAGTAAATTAAATAAAAGACCACTGAGGTAATTATAATAATACTGCAGAGGATTTTTTTCACTTTTGAAGAAATGTTTCTAATGTATCCCCCCACACCACACACGCATATTGTATTGTTTCTTAATATGTTTTTGTTAATTATCAATCTCCATACAGAAGGAGACGACTACACAACATGTCTGAAATTTAATCCATAATTCATTTGGATGTCTGCCTAGATTATAAGCAGCTTTATCTCTCTTTCAAAATGCCAGAAAAATAAAAAATAATGTTGCTTCATTACTTTATAAAGCCTTTAACCTGCCCCCAATATGTTGACAGATCAAAGTTTTGGTCTTTTTCTTACTTTTATCATTCAGAATATTTCTGTGTATCCATAGGCAGCTCACTGAATCAGTGGTGTGTTTTTTTAAAGGCCATAGTATTTGATTTTTATTGCTAAATTGCCATAAATTTAGCATCTCAGTTTTATTATTTCACTATTTGTATAGGTCAGAAGTGGCTTTATTTTCTGCTCAGGCTAAAATCCAGTGTCCACTCATGCTAGGGACTTATCTGGTACTCAGGATCCTCTTACATTCTTACAGATTGCTGCTAAAATTCATTTCCTTGTAGTTGGACTGAGGTCTCTGTTTTCCTTCTAGTCCAATGAGGACAGCTCTCAGCAACGAGAAGCCTCCTATAATTTCTTGCTACATGGAAATTCTATACATGGATGTTTGATTTCCTCCAGGACAGCAGGCATCCATCTGTTTGATCCCCCCCGCCCCCCCTGGAGAAAACACTCAGCTTTTAAAGGGCTCATATGATTAGGTCAGGCCCACCCTGATAGTCTTTCTTTTCCAAGGTCAACTGACTTGGGACCATATTTACATGTGCAAGATCCTTTTAGAGCAGGAACCAGATGCATGTTTTATGAAATACCCAAGAGAAGGTGTGTATATACAAGGGCCAGTAATATTGATGGCCAACTTGGGAATCTGACTACCATAGTCATGATGAAGAGATGCTATGATAGCTCCATCAGTTTCTAAAGCAAATGAGGACAAGTAACTCCCACAGCATGAGTTATATCACTATCTTCTTCCTCAAAAGTTTCCTAATAAATTAAATAGTCCAGTTGGATAGTTGAGCTTATTTGTTCCTAGGGACCACAGGTATTTGAAGCTCCTGTAGGTCCAGGTATATGACTTAGGAGTGCACCAAAGAGAATCAGAAAAGAGAGCAGTCAATTACAGCAGGGCGCTGAGGAGGGAGATTACACCTGGGAAAGGCAGCAGCAAATTTCACATCCCAGCAAAGGAGAAGGGGGAAGCCTTCCTTGTATGACCCAACCTTTCACTCACTGATACCTGACAAGCCAGCTAATACTTCGAGGCTATGATTTAGTTTGTAAAAGTGACAAACTGTTGGATACAGTCCTGTTTTTTTTTTTTTAAATCATATAGCTCTCTGGTGAGAAAACTGAAAACCAAAGCATCATTAATTTTTTCTTTCAACAAGGATGTGTCAATTCTATAACAGGAACTTTGTTCTGTGACCTTACATAAAGCCATTTCTATCCTTCCGAGCACAAAGAATTTGTGAAGAGACATGGGCAGAAGATGGTGTTCCATCTCTAGTTGTATTCACCTGCAAACTGCCCCCCTTCCATCACACTTTATTTAAATCATGGCTATGCTCTTAATCAACAATTTAATTGATTGGTGCTTTCTCAATCTAGTTCTCTGGGGCATGGTTTTCTATTTAACTTTCTTGTTTCAATTCTTCAGCAATACCATACAATTTAATTAGGAAAGTAACCAGCTTTTTAACAGTTTCCACATCAAAGCTATGCTTTGACTGTACCTCCTCAGAGTCTGTTTGATGTTACACATACATTTTGCATTTGTTCATGTTTCAGAGAAGATGCTGTGAATTTACAGCCTAAGCATGTAGTCTAATTACTTTTCACCTTTCCAGAGCTCCTTGGTGATAGCCAAGGAAATCAGAGAATTCAAAGCCCGCATGTATGCTATTAAAATAAGAGCCACCATTGCTGAGACCGGTTTGGCTCAGTGGATAGAGCGTCGGACTGCAGACTGGAGGGTCCCGGGTTCGATTCCGGTCAAGGGCATGTACCTTGGCTGCGGGCACATCCCCAGTAGGGGGCGTGCAAGAGGTGGCTGAT
Source organism: Antrozous pallidus (assembly GCA_027563665.1). Classification (NCBI taxonomy): domain Eukaryota; kingdom Metazoa; phylum Chordata; class Mammalia; order Chiroptera; family Vespertilionidae; genus Antrozous; species Antrozous pallidus. Next base: position 39,106,148 of record CM050510.1, read on the forward strand.
CGATGTTTCTGACTTTCTATCCCTCTCCCTTCCGCTCTGTAAAAAATCAATAAAAATGTATATTAAAAAAAATAAGAGCCACCGAAGGCCAAGATGCAGGGTTGTTACCTTTCTGTGTGTAGTAGTTTTTTGTTGCTGCTAAGAGAGAATTAGCGTAAAACAACAGCAGCGTAAAACAACACCCATTTATCATATTACAGTTCTGCAGGTGAGAAGTGCAGGCAAAGCTGGCTGGATTTTTTTCTTCAGGGTCTCAATGGGCTAACCTCAAGGGGCCAGCTGGGTTGTGATTTAATCTGGACCTCAGAGGCATCTGGTGAAGACAGAACATAGTTCCTTGTGGTTGTAGGACTGACCTCTCCATTTCCTTGCTGTCTATCAGCTGGGGTGACTCTCACCTTCTAGAGCCATGGGTATTTCTGATGGTGTGGCTCTTAAGGACATTTCACAACATATCAGTTTGATTCTTCTTTGAGACCAGTAGGAGCACTTCTCTGACTTCTTTCTCTGTGAAGAGCTGGAGAAAACTCTCTCCTTTTAAAGGGCTCACCTGATTAGGTCAGGATTATCCCAGGTAATCTCCCTTCTGCCACATAGCACAATATATCATGGGAATGACTGCCCCATCCTATTCACAGTTCCCACCCACACTCAGAGGAGGAATTTTGCATGGTGTGCAGACCAGTGGGGAGAAATATTGGGACCATCTTAGAATTCTGTCTACCACACTGTGCTTCAGGAAAATAAGGTAACTAAAGGCTTCTTGGCAAATCCTCCTCCCTTCCCAAGGGAGGCAGTGCACAGGTGTGCAAAGGAACTATCAACAATGGTCCCAATTCTGTCCATCAGCTCCACAGGGCATAGGATGACAGGCACTCATATTCTCCTCCTCTGCAGGCCCTTTCTCTGCCTGGCCAAAATGCCTGCTCTTAGTGTGAGTGAATTACTCGATGAAATCATGTACATAAAATGCCAGCAAGTTCACATGATGCTTTTAGATAGAAGCTTATTTAAGTGCAACACTTCAAACTTCAGCCCAATAAAACTACTTCTTTAAGGAACAGAAGAAATGTGCAGAGAAGACTTGACACACCAGATATGAAACCACTATCCTCAGAAAGGTCTGCTTGCAAGATGGGTTCTTAGCTGGCATCCAAGAACCTAGATCTTGGGAGGATTTCCACCACTCTAACTGGGAAGAGTGGCTAACAGTGCCTGAACTGTGTGTGCAAACAACATGGTTCATGCTGAACACCTGCTTTCTCTCTGAGAGTCTGGAATTTGGGTATGTGCTAGACAGAGGTACCCTAGGTCTCTAATGAGCTTTTCTGGCAGACAACATTTCACATGTGTTATCACAACTCATTGTTGGGGCAATTAAGACCATACCATGTGACTCTACTAAAAGATACTTCTTGGAAGCTTGAGACTGGTTTGTCTTTGTCTTTAACCCTTGTGCCTCTTTTCTTTGCTGATTCTGTTTTGTATCCCTTTCTGATAATTAGTCATAGCTGCAAATAGGACTCTGGGCTAAGTTATGAGAGTTTCCCTGTAAATTGCTGAAGCTGGGGGTGCTGGGAGTGGTGTAGGTGACTCAGGAATAAAGTAAATGAACACATGATAATGATCACACCGAGTCTAAGCTCCACTCCCCAGCAAAGTTGGCTTTTAGCCTTCCATTGTGAAGATGGAAGTAAATAGACTAGAGGCAAGAGGTGGCCTCACCTGGGTTCTAGAGGGCTTGGCCCTGTCTAGATATGTGTTTTCTGATTCCACACTGTGACCTGAGGCAAGTTACTTAACCTCTGTCCCTCCCAGTTTCTTCACCTGTGAAATAGCAATAATAATGGTACCCACATCATAGAGTTGTTAAAATGAGGCAATCTACAGGAAGCAGTTGGCACTGTCAGGGCACATAGTGGCTAAGAGGGACTGGGTGTAACTCTGGATGTAACTCTCTGTGGGGTGGAATCCCTGGAATATCACTGACATCCTAACATCTACTCCCTTTCTCCCTTCACTCCGTTTCCCTCTTCTTCACCAGCCCCATTTCCTCCCTTCAGTGTCATGTAAGCTCCTCTACAACCAAGCCATTTCCTCCCCAACCCCTGTTTATTACCTTTCCTTCAGAACCAAATGAATACAATATGCAGGAATGTTTTTTAAGTGTGTCCAGTATAAATGCATTATCATCAGTGCCCACAGTCCTAGCTTCATGCAACATCTTTTAGTTCCATTTACTATGATTTAAAGAGTTTATAAGTAACCCTCACAGTCCTCATTGATGCAATGTTATTGTTTTTGCTAATGGTAAGTGATCACATATATAACGATGCAATTTTCATAGTTTTGTGAGGCCTACCATGTAAATTGGGGGGAAATCCTAATAATTTTCCCCCAATATTTGTTCCCTGAAATACTAGATTCCCAAGATATAAGGTGGCTATTTAATTTTTTCAGTGTTGTCTTCAAAACACAACTGCGGTAGAGATGGAAACCTCTACTTGAAACTGGCTTTGCTTCTTTACAACTTTTGAGGCTTTGGTAAATTGTTTCAAAAGTGTTCAGGTATTGCTGTTGAGAAGGCTACAGTGGTTTGGGAGAGCCCCAGCCAACACATTGGATAAAACCATAATAATTTGAGGATAAGCTCCTGCATTCTACCTCCTTATGATGAGACACCAACCTTAAACTGAACATTTCATGGATAGGGGCTGGATTGGAAGAGGAAGAAAGAAAATCAATGAAGTAGAAGTTTAAAACTTCATTTGCAAATAAATTCAATATGTAAAGGGAAGATGTCAAAGGGGAAAAAGTCAAACCAATTATAAATGTTTCCAAAAGCCCCTAAGTCTATCACTCCTCCTTTATTCCTCATCCCCTGACTCCTTCTCCAGGCACAATCCAGGTAGGATTATACTTCTGGTCATTTGGGACACAGGTTTTTCTATTCCATATTGAAGATATTAATAAGGCTCCCTTTGTAAATCTGCTTTGCTCTCCATGAAAATGAGCCCAAACCACCATGTTTTATGGGCTCACTTCTCTTCTTGCAAGATAGGCATGTAAAAGAGCCCATCACCACACTTCTCATCGTAAGTATTTAGCAAAAGCTAACACTCTATTACATGCAGTAATAGGGAGTGAGAAACTCTCTAACTCTAAAATCCATAAAATATATAAAGTATTGAATAATCAGAGCCCTCCAACTTTTGCCAACAGAATTCTCTTATCAAATCCACTGAAACATAACAAAATTAATTAACTTCTTTTCCTGGCTTTTATTTTCTTCATCTCACTTCTGCCTGAAGTTCTAATGATCAGCAGGAAGATTTCAAGAGGGAAAAGTGAAGCTCTGGAAAAGTACAAACTAACTTCACTCATGCATTAAACAACAAGACATTTACTGAGCTTCTAAGATATTCCAGGAACTGACTGAGCATATAGCAACGAAGAGACATACACAAGCTCTCTCATGAAGCTTACTTATATTCTGCTCAGGGAGATGGAAAATAAGTAAATGAACTAGTAAATAGATAATGGGTCATATATATATAAAATAATATTTAATAACCTCAACTACCCTTTAAAAGCTCTTTCAAGTTTTCTTAGAATTTTATTCCCAGGGGTAATTAATTCCAACTACTCAATTCCAGTCAGTAAAGCCCTGTAAATGCATTGCAAGCATAAGGATAAGTGAGTGGACACTCTCTTACCTTAAGCTGGTGGCATATTTTCTTCAATGCATATGCTTCCTCTTCTGTATTGGGGATAAGTCTTATCACCTTATCACTGTAAGAAAGGAGAGAATGGTGATAGTTATCTTTTAAAAATAAAGACTTAATCTCTATCTTTTTACTTAAAAAAAAAAAAACAACAACACAACACAACAACAACACAAAAACTGCCTCTGCCTTTAAGAAGGAAAACAGCAGTTTCAATATCAAATAGTTCCTTATGTGTACATGTCAGCAATGGTGTCTGGATATTGGATATTTGTTCTTAATATGTTTATTTCTAGTATGCAGATGCAAGATTTTTTTTTTAAAGAAAAGAAACGAGAGGGAAAAGATAGATACAAGGGTAAAGAAGCATTGAACAGACTGTCAAACTACAGTTGGAAGGCAGGTGAGGGTGGGGGGCAGGGGCTGTGAGAGATAAACCCAAGGACTTGTATGCATGCATATAAGCATAATCAATGGATACAAGACACTGGGGGGGCGGGGAGGGTGCTGGGAGGTAGGGGAGGCTGGGGGGAGATTAATGGGGGAAAAAAGAAATATATGTACTACTATTTGTAATACTTTAAAGAATAAAATATATATATATATTGAAAAAATAAGAAGGAATGTTTGGGGGTAGGAATGGCTGGGGGGGTCAATTGGGGAAAAAGAAGACATATGTAAAACTTTAGACAATAAACAAACAAACAAACAAATAAATAAATGAAAACAGCAAAACTTTAGGCTCAACAACAGGTATTTTATCCTGTTCTTGTTACTCTCTGATTGCTTGGTCTTTTTTGGTCTGTCTTAAAACCATTTGTTTTTTCATCAGCTTTTCAAGATTACAAACTCACATGTAAGCAGATAAAGGCCAAAACACAGACAGAGTGGCAATAAGGACAAGAACTCTCCTGAATACCCCAGAACAGACATCAAGAAAGAAAATTCTTAATGATAGAAGCAAAATCACTTTTTAAATAAAACTTAATGCTGAAAAGGAATGTGACTTTCGATGAGAGGATGTGGAATCCATACACTATGACCTTTCCTGGTGTGGATTTTTCCCACACTGAGAGCAGTAAAGATAAGCCCATCTCTATGGGGCACCTTACCTCTAGCACAGAGCTTCCCGACTGGTGTGTGGGACCCAAATGGAGGGCCACTGAACTGTTTGCATGTGTTCTATGCAACACTGATGACCGTAAAGTTGTTAAAGTGGAAACAATTTTAAATCAATTTTTACAGCCATTAAAATGATACCACAGTTGAAATTATATTTGGACACTCTCCAAGAGTCTTTCTGTAAATTGACTAAGACTGAAGGAGTCATCTATTTGTCAGGGAGGCATTTGTGGTAGTGACCTGTCCCTCAAGTGTGCCAGACAGGTATTATCATTACGTATATGTTATGATGAGGACAAGGTTGCGAAGCACAACTCTATTGTATCAAAATCTCAACTGTCAGCGTGTTTTGCACAGAGTAGACACATTAAATATTTATCAGTGGATTTGGCACAAAGGTGATCATTGAGAATTCTTGGCTTCCAGAGCTACTAGTAGGTAAAACTAAATAAAGTACATAGGAAGGAATATTTTTCATACCCCCATGGCATTTTATAATGACTGAAGATAAAGTAGAACATCATGAAAACCATATATATAAAGCACAAAACAAAAACTCTGGCAGTTTATCCACAACTTCCTTCTCCAGCCAGACAGGTGTGCTGGAATCAAGATGGAATTTGTATGCTTTCCATGGTTTTACTTAGATGAAAAACAGTTTCCAAGGTGAGGTAAGATTAATAGGGAGGGTATTAGAAACCTTCCAGATTTGCTGGACAATAATTCTTTTTTAAAAAACATTTTAAATTATAACTTATTCATTTTATTGATTTGAGAGAGAGAGAGAAACATCGATTGGTTGCTTCTTATATGAACTTTAATTAGAGAATGCATCTGCAACCTGGGTATGTGCCCTGACCAGACATAGACCTCACTACCCTTGGAGTGTGCTCCAACCCACCAGGGCTGAATGATGGTTCTTTAGGGCTGTGTGTTCATTTCTAATCATTTTAGCTTTGTTACTTCAAATGATCCTGTTATACCTTTGTTAGGCCTATGAACTAAAAGGTCCTCGGCTTGCTCATGATAATTTATTATGGTTAGGCACTACTACCCTAATCTGGCTTTATAGCTTTTGTTTCCTCAAAGTCACAGAAAACAACCTTTTAATATCCTTTTCTGAAAAGAATACAAGAAAGCAGAAGTTAAGAAAAATTTATCAAGTGACTGCAATACAACTCCAAATCTGACCTTTAGAATTGAAATGTTATTACATCTTTTCTGGTACACAATGCATTGACCTTTGCTTGCCCTGGCTTCATCAGATCCTGGCCTCTCCTACCTGACCCCATATGATTCTTGGCTAAGAAAGACACCTTTCTTGGATGATATGGTTGTTTTTGAAGGATGGATCACTTGACATCCTGCTGGAAACACCTCCATTGGGCCCTGTCAGCTCTGCAAGGATGCAAAGAAAGCAATCTGTAGCCATTTTACAACTGTGGGAAGATTTTAAAAAAACTTAACCCTGAAAGTGATTGCTGAAACCCAGCTTTATCATTCAATTGAAAAAAAAAATCACTTCATCTCAGCTTGTAGAACTTCTCAAGTGCAACCAGAGAAATGTGTTTATTACTGTTTGATTACTTATCAAAGAAGAGAGGATAAGGAAAACTATTTAGGAAAATTCATAAAAAGTCTTACTTTTTTACGAGCCAATAAATTACATTTGTAGGCTAATGAATAAGCCAAAACCAGAAAAGCTCTTTATTCAGTGTGTAAAATCCAATGACCCCCAACTGTCCCATTTGTCTCACCAAAGGGAAAGCTTACTCTCTCTAGATATGATAGCTACCCATTTTGAAAGTGAATGATAATTCAGCACTACAAATGGGTTTCAGGTAGTGAAATAGTGACTGGAACTTAGAAAAACCAGCTGTGAGCTAGTATCAAAGGTGAACTGAGAAACTTCCGTTTTCGACCGCTAGGTGGCAACATCAATTTAAAACCCCTTAACTACCCTTTGGGGTTAAGATGAGGAAACCAAAGGTCTGCCTGAATGTGATTGAGGTTAGAGAACAGCTGCTCATTTGTACATGTGTTTGTAAACTAGGTATTTCTAAATATACTCAGCCTGTATAAAATTGTCAAGAGGAAAAACAGAACATGTGTTTTTAATAACAGTTTAAGGATGTAGTATAGAGGCAGTATAAGGAACCTCCAGGTAATTAGGTATATGTATTTTTTCATTATATACTTAGATTTTGTTCCCTTGCCTTACAGGACAAATGAGATTGTATTGCTATGCTAGCAATGCTAACAACAAGTTTCGTTTTATGTTAGATTATTCTTATGTACAACAGCAACCACTCGCATGAGATAATCTTAAGTAAATGACATCGATTTTAAAGTGTGTAATAAGAATGTATGCATCCAGAGAAAAGAATTTGGCAAGAGAACACCATCTCTAACATTTTACAGTCTGAGCCTCAGCATCCTGGTCGGAGGGATGAGACCCACTTGCCTTTCCATCTTATGCTGTTTGAGTTGGATGACTCCCATATTTATTGGGACACCTATGGGAGAACACCTCAGTCTTATGGGCAATGAGGGAGTCCTCTTCAGCCTCCTTTTGAAAGACCAGGATGCAAAGTTCCATAGTTTTGTTCTGGCTCCCGGCAAGAGCTTTCACAATTGATCCCATGATTAAACCCTAAATTTCTCTAGTTTATGAACCCAGGCTTGAAAAAAATCAAAACATTGCAACAGAGGATATGAAATAATCAAGTCATCCTCCCCTCAGAGCCTTGATAAGTTCCTTGTGATTCCCATATGGGCTTAATCACAAGGAGCAACAACAGCCTGTAATTATTGGAATCAAGAGTCTAGGTCAGTGGTTGGCAAACTCATTAATCAACAGAGTGGCAAACCACGGCTCTCGAGCTGCATGTGGCTCGTGAGCCACGGTTTGCTGACCACTGCTCTAGACTTTTTCTCTGCATTGACACATGCACACACTCTTGGGACCACAACTAATTTGACATCTGACTTAAAGGCAGTCAACGGACCATAAGGTGGGATGACAACTGAATCCTTCCCAGTTGGGTTCATTCCACTGGATGATGACTGACAGCTGATCCAGTCAAATCCTGCCTTTGAGACTTTGCACTTGAGACACCAAACCAAACCAAACCAAACCAACCCAAACCAAACCAAACCAAACCAAACCAGTGAGCTTGCATTATGAGGAGCAGTGGCCATAGATATAGGTAATAGCCAAGTTACTATAATAGCAAAATTCTCAAGCACGGAATGTAGGCATTTGACACATCACCCTGATTTAGAAACAGTCCCCAGTCTTTCTCATGTTTTCTTAGCATCAACATCTATAATGTCATGCATGCCTTTTCAAACTTAACAAATGCACTGTTACTAAGACCACTCAAACTTCAGATACTTCAGTTTTTCATTCATATTTTTGAATGACTGGATTTACCTTCCCTGGTCCATTTTTTTTTTCTTCACTTAGGGAAGAAATAGAGCAAGGCTGGATTCTAATGTAGGTTCCACCACTTGCTGTGTGCCCTGGGCTAAATTGCTGAACTATTTAGAACCATTGATTCATAATCCTTACAATGAAGCGGGGAGGGAACCCAAATACATTGTTGCTTAAGGTTTTGGTGAAAATTATTTCATTTGGCTACATTTATTAAGGTCACTTTAAGTGCCAGGCATGGTGGCAGGTGGTAGGGATATAGCAGTTCCTTCCTGTGGTGAGTTTACCATTATATTCCCAATGATAGAGTCTGGGAAACGTGGATCTAATAGTCTCTCAATAGCTATGGTTATTACCTCCACAGGAAACTATTTGTCTCATCCTTCAGAAATTAAAGAGCTAAAAGCAGATGCTTTTCCGAGTGGGTTTCACTGTAAACAACAGAAGCAATAAAACATGATTTTATTAGGGATATATTTCCCCTTTTTTGTTGCTGCTGGTGTTTTTGTTCCTTGACCTTTTTATAGGTATTTAAATCTCATTATTGATCAGCTTCCTGATTTGGCACTTATTTCTTCTCTTCTTAGGCAGCACTTTGGCATCTGAGAAACACACGTATTAGTCTCATTATTTCCTATAGTAGCAATTGAGGATATAGGACACTTTACATAAAATACCATGGGAAAGCCCTAGCTGGTTTGGCTCAGTGAATAGAATGTCTGGCCTTTGGACTGAACAGTCCCAGGTTTGATTCCTGTCAAGGGCACATGCCTGGGTTATGTGCTTGATCCCCAGTGGGGGGCATGCAGGAGACAACCAATCAATGAATCTCTCTTATCATTGCTGTTTCTCTCTCTCCCTACCTCCCTTCCTCTCTGAAATCAATAAAAATATAAATGAAATAAAATAAAATGGGAAAATAATTTCAAAGAAAGTCCTGCATAGATGTTCTTGCTATGGGCACAAGCTGCACATGCTCAGTTTTTCAATACTTCTAAAGACACAAGTTAGCTGGATATAGAAAGGAATTTCTACATTCTTTGGCCTTCATAAGGAATCAGATTAGATGGCTGTAGTGGCTGCTTTTGGCTGTGCCTCCATTTCCCCTTTAAAAGCCCCAACCGGACTGATTTGCCCAGATAGTCCTTCCATCCCCACATCTATATATATAAAATCCTAAGTGACTGTCTGACCAGCCAGTAGCTATGACATGCACTTATCACCAGGGGGCAGATGCTCAATGCAGGAGCAGAAACGATAGGCATGGAAACATGGAACAGACTGATGAATCTTAGAGGGAAGGAGAGAGGGTGGGAAGAGATTAACCGAAGATCTTATATACTAGAGGCATAGTAGAGGCCCAGTGCACATATTCATGCACTGGTGGGGTCCCTTGGCCTGGCCTGCAGGAATTGGGTGAAACCAGTTCTCCAACATCCCTTGAGGGGTCCCGGATTGTGAGAGGGCACAGGCCAGGCCTGAGTGGCCTCTAGTTAGAAATAAATCTTGATTAGCCAATCAGAGCCTGGATATCTTCAGTAAATTGTGTTAATATGGAGATGAACATATGTTATAAATTGGCCCTATCAGATTTAAGGGAAGAATTATTATTCCATGGCTGGGGGTAAAAAGATTCATGCTCTTGTTTAAAATGAATAAGGAAGCCGAGACCGGTTTGGCTCAGTGGATAGAGCGTCGGACTGCGGACTGAAGGGTCCCGGGTTCGATTCCGGTCAGGGGCATGTACAGTGGCTGCGGGCACATTCCCAGTAGGGGGCGTGCAGGAGGCAGCTGATCGATGTTTCTCTCTCATCGATGTTTCTGACTTTGTATCCCTCTCCCTTCTGCTCTGTAAAAAATCAATAAAATATATTTAAAAAAAAATAAAATGAATAAGGAAATGTGGGAGGAACTAAGATGGCGGAGAAGGCAAAACACCTATCTTGCCGTCATAATCAGCAATTTTAATACTACAACTTAACGAAAGAACAAACACCTTCCAGAATCACCAGAAAGCTCGCCGAGTGAAAATTCCACAAATAAAAGTGAAGATAAGACACTGGGACTCGGAGGAGCGGCAGCGGACGGCGTTGAAAGATTCGCACGGAGAGAGGTTTGGAGTGTGCGCCGCCAAGAGGGCGGGCGGCTGGAAACCGGCCAGTTTTCTCGAACGGGGAGACAAAGGCATCCCACTGACTGATTCTCCAGCTCTGGGCGAAGTCCAGAGAACCCACTATCACACGGGGTGAAAACTGGACAGTGGGAGGGCACGCCGAAGCTCGGGTGCTGCCGGGTCTCCCGGCTTGTGGAGAAGGCAGCTTGTGCGAACAGCTCGCGACTTGCCTCTCATTCGGAAAACCGTCAGTCTGCTTTGTTTTATGACCCTGGGTGAGACATTGCGCATGCAGACTCATTTTGGGAAAGTCTGAATTCCCCGGCAACCAGCAGCCTGTGGAGCTCCGCAGCGGCTCTCTCTCAGAGGTGCTGGCGGCCATTGCCCCCAGCACAGAGTCCCTGGGGCCGCATAGGGCGGAGCTAACGCTGTCTGCTTGGCCCGGAGACTCCACCCACCCAACCTGAGCACAGCTGAGCTTCACAGACAATTGGCCTGGAGGTCAACCCTCCAAGTGCTAGCAACAATTAACTGAGCTTAACTTCAGCAAGACTGTGCAGCCCATATTCACCTCAGGTAACCGGGGAGGCTGAGCCACTATCCCTAGTAGGAAGTCTACCACACAAAGCTAATTGACCAACTCAGGGAAGCAGCCACCATGCAACAACATGGAAAGAAATCAGATGTGAAAGAAATGGAGGAAAAAAAACGACTGGACATGGAATTTAGAACCACGGTTATAGGGTTTTTTAAGAGGTTCCAACAAAAGATCGAGGCCTATAAGGAAATAAGCAAGACCACAAAGGAAATGAATGAGTCCTACAAGAAAATGAACAACACCCTCCAGGATATAAACGAGAGCTGCAAAGAAATTATCAAGACCAACGTGGAAATGAATGAGTCCTACAAGGAAATGAAAGAAACCCTCAAGGATATAAAGCAGACTCTCAAGGATATGAAAAAGGACCAACCAGAAATTAAGCATACACTGACTGAAACAAAAAATATTATACAAAGACCTGTAAGTGCCCTGGAGCACCCCAAGAACCAAGTTAAAGATTTGAAATACAAAGAGGTAAAATCCACTCAGCTGAAAAAGCAAGAAACCAAAAGAATCCAAAAAATTGAAGATAGTGTAAGGGGCCTCTGGGACAACCTCAAGCATACCAACATCCGAATTATAGGGGTGCCAGAAAAAGAGAGAGGCCAAGACAATGAAAACCTATTTGAAGAAATAGTGACTGAAAACTTCCCACACCTGATGAAAGAAATTGACTTAGGAGTCCAAGAAGTGCACCGAACCCCAATATATAGGAACCCTAAGAGGACCACACCGAGGCACATCATAATTAAAATGCCAAGAGCAAAAGACAAAGAGAGAATATTAAAAGCAGCAAGAGAGAAACAGTTGGTTACCTATAAGGGAGCACCCATACGACTGTCAGCAGATTTCTCAACAGAAACGATGCAGGCCAGACGGGAGTGGCAAGAAATATTCAAAGTGATGAACAGCAAGAATCTACAACCAAGATTACTCTATCCAGCAAAGCTATCATTCAGAATTGAAGGTCAGATGAAGTGCTTCACAGATAAGAAAAAGTTAAAGGAGTTTATCACTGCCAAACCAATATTATATGAAATGCTGAAAGGTATTCTTTAAGAAGAGGAAGAAGAAAAAGGTAAAGATGAAAATTATAAACAACAAATACACATCTATCAACAAATGAACATAAAAATCAAGTGAATTGATAGGCTGTTGAACAGGATAGACTGGTGAATATAACAGAGACATGGACATAGAGAGGGAATGGACTGACAATTCTTGGGGAGAAAAGGGTTGTGGGAAGTGCAGCAAGAGACTGGTCAAAAATCTAGCAACAATGGGAGAGGACAGTGGGGAGGGGGAGGTGAGGGTGGAGGGTGGGATAGGTATAGGGTAGAGGGGAGCTATAGGGGGATAAAAAGGGGAAACAATGTAATTAATAAACTGAACAATAAAGATTAAAATAAATAAATAAATAAATAAATTGCAAATGAGGAAAAAAAAAAAAAAGGAAATGTGTAACCCTGTATATATAACCCTCACCTGGGAAGCCATTAATCATGAAGGGAGTGAGCTTTAGGGTAAGGCAGATTCTATAACTGATGAATATACAGAAAAAAACACACACATGATTTCAGGGGTTTTGTTGAATTAACCAACCTTTAAGCCTCTCCTTCCTGCCTATGGACTTAGTTATTTAATATAAAAATTTCTTTATTGTGTAGATCAGTTTGAGTCAGGTTGACTCCTACATGTAACCAAAATTGCCCTACACAATAACTGTAATTTCACTTTGTCTATTTTTAAGGAATGAGATAAGGAAAAACAATGGAATAAAAAAAATTACTGTTAAATCAAAGTCTTCACAGGTGAGAAAATACACACTGGCCCTCTTCTTCCTCCTCCTCTTCTCTTTCTTCTTCTTCTTCTTCTTCTTACTTGAATACCTTTCTCTAAAACACCCCTCTGATTTTTATAGCGCTTAAAAAAATTGTGTGTGCTTTTAGAAGGAAGATTAAAGCTGCTCAATAGCTAAATGCATCTCAAAGAAAATGAACCATTTAAAATATTTGCTGAATTTTCTGAAAGCTTTGTATGGCACAGAAAACTTAATAACAGGATTTTCATTTAAAAAAAATAAAGATCTCTTGCCCAAGCATTAAGAAACTCATTAGGTAATCCAGAAAAATATTAATGTTCTCATGTCAATTCTATATTATAAAGTGCTTGGATATCAGAGGTGCATTTCCTTTGTTGAAAGATTGCATTTTGATGCACATGAAAAATTTCCTTCAAAAGCAATAAATAAGAGACCACTTGGCAGAGAACACTCCAGAGATAAATGGATTTCCCCCTCTTTGGTTATGGTTTATAGTCGCAATATAAAGAACTCAGAACATGAAGAAGCTCCCTGTGGCAGTTTGCTTAGGACATGAAGATTTAGACTTCACTCTTGGGTTAAAGTTAGGCAGAAGTGATGACTTTCTCCCCCCCCCCCCACCATCACCACCCCCCGCTTTTGGTTGCTGCAGCTATTTTAACACCAGAGAAAAGAAAAACAGTCCTCCTAAGCTTTACTGTTGTCCTTAAGAGAAATTTTCTTAAGAAAATTCAATAACATCAGATCTCACATTTAATGGATGATCAATAGATTTTTGCAGAGTTGAAATGAAATTATTTTTTCTTTTGTGTGTATGTGGTTTATTTTTTATTGTTGTTGTTTTTTGTAAACTGCATCCAACCAAACCAACAGCTATCTTTAAATTTCTGAAGTTGACTTCCATTGTAAGGTTTGAGAACCTTCTCTTCTCCCATTAGCACAAGCCAGAAAGGGAAAAGCAATAAAATGTAACACTGCCTTTAAATTAATTTCTTACAGTAAGATAAAATTTCTTCACTGTGCCTCAAGTACTTGAAATATATTGTGTGAAATCATTATATGATACTTCAATTCAGTCCTTTCTTGTAGTATTTAAAAACAGGATTCAATCCAAGAAATGGAGAACAAACCATTCATTTGAAAGATACCTATATAGCAAGTTGCTAGTCAGGAATAAAAAGGAAAGGAGTCACAAAGCATAAGGGACCACCTTTCAAAGATGTGTAATCCAATTCAGTACATGAAACATAGATAAAACCTTATATTATTACTAGGGACACAGTGCACAAATTTGTGCACCTTGAAAGGAACTGTGGTCCATGAGGCTGTGGTAGGCACAAGGGGAAGTCTCTGCCCATTCTCTGTGCCCCTACCCAGCCCTTACACTGCAGACCACCCCCCCCATCCCATCTGCAGGCAGCCCCACTTGGGGCCAGCACCGGCAGTGGGTGTGAGGGGTGGCTGCTGCCCCAATCACCCCTGAGGAGCAGGGGGAGGTGCAGAAACCCTCAGGGGCAATTAGGGCTGCAGCCACCTCTTGCACCCACTGATAGCGCCGAGTGATCAGGACTGGCACTGGCCACCAGAGTGGGTCCTAGCAGCAGCTCTGGCACTAGCTGTGGTATGAACAGGGCTGGTGCTAGCAGTAGGTGCAAGCGCTGGATGGAACTACGGCAGGCACACAGCAGCAAAGAATTTTCAGTAACCACTAGAGACTTGCCCTGATTACTGTGACTGGTGCCCCACCTTGGTCTGGCGCCCCCAATCACCTGCTCCACCATCCCACCATGGCTGATGCCTGCCATGCTCTGCACAAGCCCTCTAGTTTTCATGCCTGTCATAGAGGCTGGTTTGTTCTGGTTGTTTTGCCGTTTGGTCTATTTGCATATTAGCCTTTTATTATATAGGATTGCAATATAAGGTAGTATGTGATAAATGTTTTATAAATTATGTAGAATATATGTATAAAAAAGGTTTAGATGTGATGATCAGAGAAGACCACATGGAAGGACTTTGATCATTGAAAGTAGGAAGATTTAGGCCCCAGGAACTGACAACCATCAACACATATTAGTGATTTTAAAATCTGAGTGTGCATAAAATTCACCTGGGGATCTATCTGCCAGCATAATTTGGGGTGATAAATATACTGAAAACATCTTCCAGTGAAAATCACTTAGCAATACTGAAATATGTATGTATGTGATATATTTTTTAATGTAAGGGGTAGGGTGGCAACAGAGTAAGTCAGGTTAACCCTAGAAGCCAATAATTCTGATATAAGTTAACACTGCTAACCCTGGCTGAGGGCTATATTGCTAATTCCTAAGTCTGAGCAAGGTGGGGATTCAGAGCAGAGACCCTCATAGAAAGCCGAAAGCCTTAACAATAACAACCTCAGTGAAAACATAAACAGAAAAAAAGTCTTATGAAAGGAGAGAGTAGGGAAACTGTGTCTTGGATTTGGCCCTAGATAGGAAGGAAAATATAGTCATCATGGAGATATTAAAACCACAAGTCATCTAGCAGAGCTTGAAAGGAAATTTAAACTACCTATGTGGTCCAAAAACCTACAAGCTTCATTCTCACAGCTGCAGAGTGTATCCTGCCAATGGCTCAGAGCTGAGTCCATATTAAAGAATTGTCTTCAGCTGAAGGCAGGTGCTTCACCCAAGATTAAGACCCCCTCCCCAAGGGCAACCTACATGCAAACCCGAGTTTATGCTGTGGCACTAAGGCCTGCCCCTGTCTGAATTTGAGATGTTCCTGCAGTGCCAATCCAGCTTCACACTTCCTCATGAAATCTGTTGTAGTTGCTGTCTAAGCCTTCCTCTATCTTCAGCTTCCTTCATTTCCTTATAGGTTATTATATTTTTTTGTGTGTGAGAGAGCAGTCTCCAAGTGGTTCCATGAAGAACAGACAGGGACCCCAGAAACCGACCCAACAAATATCAAGATTTATTATAAAACTATGGTAATTAAGACAGTATGGAACTGACATGAGAATGGACAAGTAGATTAGAAACAGATCTTTACTTATAGAGACGATCAGTGACAGAGGTAGTATTGCAAATCAGTGGGGAAAGGATGGACTCTTAATAAATGTAACTGGGACAACTGGTTATCCATGTGGGGAGAAAGTTAACCTGGGTTTTTATCTCTCACACCCACATCAAATCAAGTCACCTCAAGCCAGGTCAAGTCAAGTTGGAATAAGAACTTAACTGTGGAAATAAAAGTCTTAAAAGATCCTGAAGACAAAATATCTCCATGATGTCAGGAAAGGATTTATTAAACAAGCTACAAAAACCATAAAGGTTGATTAATTCAATTATGTTAAAATTAGAAACTCCTTTTCATAAAAAATATACCATAATGAAAATCAAAAGCCACAAGTGAAGATATTTAAGTATCAATCAGAAAATTAGTATCAATATGAAAAAGATGCATTACTTATGAAAAATGCCCAAAAGATATGAATGCAATAAACAAGAAACAAATAACAAAAAATATGAATATATGCTCAGTATAATTTGTAAACACGGAAATGCAAATTAAAACAATGACAAATACCATTAAACCCATTTCACAATTATAAATTTTTTTCAATTAAATTTTGATAATATCAAGAAGTGGCTATTGAAACTCAGATCTTTGCTCAATAGAGTATAAAGTAGAGTAGTACTTTGGAAGAAAATAGTTGTGTATTAACTGGTAAAAATAAACTTTCCATGCTCATGTCCCAACAATCAAACTCTCAAAAACTCCTATGCACACATGCACCAGAGACCCATACAAGAATATTCACCGTAGCTTTATTCCATAATCACAAAACCAAACTGGAAACAGGCCAAAATCCCATCAACAGTAAAAATGATAAATTATAGCTCCAAAAAGTGGAGTTCTTTTTGGAGAGCTATAAAAGTGGAGTTAACAGCTGTAAAAAATACATGAATTGTGACTATATACACCAATGTGGATGAATTTTGCAGAGTTGATTGAAATGACTGTGAGAACAGAACTAGAGGGAGGGGAAGATAATCAATGAAACTGGGAAGATAAACTAGCATCTGTTTACAGTCATATATATTCCTTGCTTCAGAGATTTTATTTTTTCGATGGTATTAGTTTGGTTTGGAGAGAATTTCTTTTTGTAAGCATTCTCATATTGTGGTATGTGAATGGTGTTTACATCTCTGGAGGTTACTATGTTTTGCAGCTTAGTGTCTGTACAATTCACAGAGAAGGCAGAACTGGAAGTGCATGCTCCTATGTACACTGCAGCACTAGCCCGAGCCAAGGCAGTGAAGCAGCCGAGGTGTCCATGGACGGATGAATGAATCAAGAAAATGTGGTGTGTTTATGTTTATTTGTATAAATATACATGCAGTATAGATACATACACATATACCCACTTATATACATACATATGCACACACATGGAATATTATTCAGCCATAAAAAGGAAATCCTACTATTTCTGACAACAAAGATGGACCTTGTGGGCATTATGCTAAGTGAAATAAGTCAGACAAGGAAGGACAAATACCATTATTATTTCATTTCTTTGTGGAATTTTAAAAAAACAAATTCTAGAAACAGAGTAAAATAGTGGTTACCATGGGCTGAGGGGTAGGGAGAAGAGGGAGATGTTGGTCAAAGGGTACAAACTTTCAGTTTTAAGATGAGTTCTGGGAATCTAATACACAGGATGGTGACTATGGTTAATAATACTGCACTGTGAACTTGGAAGTTGCTGTAAGAGTAGAGCTTTAATGTTTCATCATAACAACGACAAAATGGTAATTATCTGAGGAAAAGGATGTGCTAACTTTGTGGTAAAAATTAATACTATATATATGCCTCAAATCACAACACTATATATCTTAAACTTAATGTTATATGTCAATTATAGCTCAACAGAGGTGGGAAAATGTGAAAGTACAGCATTGATTTTTTTTCATGCAGAGACTAAACTGCATAAAACTTTAATAGCTTGAAGTTATTATATTTACTCTACTTAAACTTTTTTGGGGGATGTTGACAAAGATGTCTAGAATTTATTTTAAATCATATTGGAAATGTCTGAATGCAATATGTATATGAAATTGTCTTTTTAAAGAATGATTAGACTTATAGTAATTGTCTAAACTGAACATTCTGCAGGGAATTTTTTCCAATTATAATATTAAATGTATTTATTTTAATCCCAGCAATAATAAATTATAATGATGCCCAATAGTTTTCAAGCTACTATTAATTAAGCTTTTTTTAAGTGCTGTACATGCATTATCTCATTTATTCCTACTATGACTTTTTTTTAGTAATTGGCTACATTTTAAGGTAGTATGTTAAATTATTTCTATCTTTTAAGGGCTGAATAAACAGTAACCTGAGGCAGTGATTATCTGTATACACACAAGAGCGGTGAGAATTAGGGTTGAATTTTGTCAAAGGCTTAGAGACTCAGAAGGACATTTTATCAGTAGTTTCTCTAAAATTGTTTATTACATGTAGAGGCAATGGCTGACACAAGAACTATACAGCTATTATCACCTGTGACTTGTTTTTTCAAATCTGAAAAATTCTAGGAAACAAGAGCTACCTTGAAGTTCAAGCTCAGTCTAACAAAAAACTCCTTCAATGACAATAAAGACTTGAGGGGAAGTGGTAAATCTGTAAACAATCATTTGAGAAGGAAAAGCACCAGTTGCAGGGAAATGAGAATTAATAAAGTATAAAGAGTGAGCCAGGTTTCATTATTTTCTATGCCATCCAAACCCCAGGTCTGCCCCTTTTTTTCTCCTTTATTTCCTCTATTAAATGTATGGACGAGGCTGGGTGGTTTAGATCTTTGAGTTCTTTTCCAGAGGGAAAGACTGAACTTTTCTTTCTTGTCTCGCTCTATAAATGTAACCAATCCTGTAACACTTCTGTCAGGGGTTAAAAAATAAGATCATTTAATAATTGCCACACCAGTTAGGATGGTTTTGTTTCCAAATGAACAGAAAACCACCTCAAACTGGACAGAACCAGAATGGGAACTTATTTGCTGAGAAATGAAAAGTCTAGCCTTAGGGTCAGCAGAATATGGCCAGCTCTGCTGCCTGGTTTCTCTACAATTCTCTTAGCTCTGTTCAATCAAGCCAGCATCCCTTACTGTCAGTTCCAGGTCTTACATGTCCGTCCAATACATTTTCAAAA
Source organism: Antrozous pallidus (assembly GCA_027563665.1). NCBI lineage: Eukaryota > Metazoa > Chordata > Mammalia > Chiroptera > Vespertilionidae > Antrozous > Antrozous pallidus. The sequence continues at coordinate 39,125,171 of CM050510.1, forward strand.
AGAAGAGCGTGCTTTCTTTTCCAACTACATAAAGAAAAGAAGTCCTAAACCTCTCTAGATTTGGATCAAGTAATATACCGAGCCCACCCTTGAATTAATCACAGTGTCCGAGGAATGCTATATGCTGACTGGTTCATCACATCAAGACTCGTTCCTGCAGCAGCTGGGAGCCGCTGGTGATGGTGGGGGAGATGCTGAACCATCCCTGACTGCTTCACAATGAGGAAATACACATTCACACATTTTAACCAAGAGATGATCCCACATGAATTTGCTTCCAATGCTCTTGTCCAATGACCTTTCCCAAATGGCACACAGGATGGTGGGATGCCAGCTGTATGTTGGTAGGTTTTAATGGACAGAAGTGGCAACCTACAGGAGTGGGAGTGAATAATCTTCTCAAGCTCCTTTCTACAAGCCAAAGCCTTCCAGAAGAATATTCTGAGGATCCAGGTTTTTGGCATTTAACAGTGGCTCAGGAGCAAGTTTAATTAAGAATAATCAGTGAGAGAATGTTAATATTCGCAGTCTAAAATTACCACACAGAAGCTGAAGAGTCAAAGAATTGTTGTCAGCCGTGTTCAACAGTAAAACCTAAAATCTACTTCTTTTGTCTCCCCAAAAGGAATTGGCCTGATGCTTAATGGCTCTGTGATTATATAAAGGCCTTTACTTTTTAATACTACTTCTTCAGGCTGTGTTTTTTTAGTGCCTTTTGACTAGATACTTCATTTTCCCCATTGGGTGAATAAAATCTATGGGATGTAGAACTTTTTGATGCATGGGTACCAGGTCTTGGGAAGAAACCCAGGTTTAAGTTGTTAAGAGATTTAGAATGGTGGGAGGTCTTGGGAATGTGGACAGCTTTATGTCTTGTGCAGTGTGCAGTGGGGAAGGAAGCCAGGGTTCCTGAGGGCAAGCATCAGCCTTTAGCCCTAGCCCTGACTTCCTCCATCCCACACAAAATAACTCTTCCTCTTATAACATGAAATGGGTTGGAGCAGGATTGAGGGCCATGGTTAAAGAGTATTTTGTACAGGATAGGTGCCAGTCTATAAAATCTGGGACAATGTCTTTTTTTAAGTGAGGGTGGAAACAGAGTCCTATATGGGCATCATGGAATTATTTTGACACATCAAAACTGCCCTCTTCCTTTTTCATATTACACCCAGGCCTCAAGGGCTTACACAACAGGCAGCCAGATCCACCTAAGTTTCTGTTCTTTTTGCATTTTGGTTCCTAGTACTGGCTTTTCTATTACTGGCTGTGAAACCCGAGGCAAATGTTTTCACTTTTGTGATCTTTCTGTAAGACATGGATAATGCTGCCCTTTTATTATAGCACCATCAGTAGGATCAAATTAGGTAATATACAAGCATTCCTTGAATATCATCAAGTCACACAATGTAGAGAGTGATTATTTAATCTCTCAAACTCATAAAATCATCTGGAGTGTTTCAACCGTGCAGTCCTTTGATGTGCCCTGGGGGTCTTGTTGTAATAGGAATTCTCATTGCAGCGTGACATAATCTGATCATTCTGAAAAGCAGAGGCTGGTGCTTCTACTGTATAAAATAAGATACTGAGGGGGTGGGGAGGAGGGATTATATGCTAGTTTTGGGCCGTTATCATCCAAGTGGAATACAGTTAAATTTCTGATAACTGGGATCTGACTTCACCATTATCATGGTTTCTGTGATTTCACTTTCTCTAATGAGTTAAAGATAATACCTACTATGAAATACATAACTGTTAGGAATCAGGAGAAACAGATTTTGATGGAAAGACGTAAGGATATATCTCCCTATTGAGATGAACTCTAAAACCCCATTACATTTGGCCATGAAAAACATTTAAAGTCCTTACTCTAAACTGCTTAAAAATAACATTTTATTCTGCTGGAAAGCCTCTGTTCTGCATCAATCAAGATCTCTGAAGAAAAGAAAGAGAACCTCCCCTCCATCTAATCTTGCAGGAGATCAGATAGTCTGGCTCAGATGGTTTTCCTACTTCCTGAAAAAACAGAGGATGAGCTCCAGAGCTCCGCTGGAAATGACAGGGAAGTCCCCTTGGGACTCTGAAATGGCATCACTGAAAAGGAATGTTTAATTTCTGCAATCCTGACTTTAAATGGCCACCATTGTGTGAACTGAAAGGTGATGAGACAGTGCTGAGAGAGCTCCTGGTGGCAAAAATGGGAGGAGTGGCTGAAAAGGATTTTTTTTTTTTTTTTAAGTAAATAAAGCCTCTTTGTAACAGAATCTTTCCCTTACTTTATCTCTGGATCCATTTTCCCCGAGGTTATTTCTTATCCATTGTCTTCCTGAACATAAAACATTTGACACAGACACAGATATTATCATGAGGTTTGTGGATTTTAGTACACGTTGGAATCTCCCTCCTAATCTTTGTAGAAGCAGAAAAGTGAACAAGGGTAGTTGGAGGAATTATTATGCTTACTCTTATTTATTTTTAAAAATATTTTTTAAATTAGATTTTTTAGAGAGAAGAAGGGAGAGGGAGAAACATCAACGTGAGAGTGCTAGGCTATCTCCTGCACACCCCCTGCTGGGGATCAAGCCTACAGCCTGGGCATATGCCCTGATCAGAATCAAACCAGCAACCTTTCAGCGCATGGGATAACACCCGACCAACTGAGTCATGTAGGCCAGGACATATTGTCATTTATTTGTGCCTCCTTTGCTTAGACTATAAACATGGTTGGATGAGAAAAGAAGACTGGAGAAAAGCTAGCTGGGATTTTTCTTCCTGGACTAGGTCAACCAGAGGCAAAGCTAACTTTTCCTCCCACTCCTGACTTCAGAAACCATTTTATTTCCCCATGAAACCCATACCCCTAAATGTTCGTGGCTATAGCTAGTTTCTGTTTGAGACATTTCTCTGGCCAGTATCCCATTCTTCTCCCTCTGAATATTCCCACAAAGGCCAGGGGATGGGAAACATGGATCAGTACAGCAATGACTGATTAGCCTTGAATCTAGGTCATTTATAATTTAATGCTTATCATGCACATATCATGACCAAGAACTCAGAGGACACCTGGTGACGTGATATCACCAGGTGTCAGAGACACAGTAATGCCATCATGTCATTGAAATGTGTTTCAAGATTTGGTTCTGTCACTTAACCTTCCTGCTGTCTGATCATCTGTGAGATGGTGAAACTTCATCCACATGCACAGCCAGGGGAATACTGAATGGAAACAGAAATAAAGGCTCTTTATAAAGTAGTCAGATGCTACACGAACATGAGGTTCTGTCTGAGCCTACAGCCCTTGGCTTTTTAAGGATGATCTTTATGAGCTTGGTGGTGTTCCTCAATGGTCCAGAACAGAGTGCCAGAGCCAAATGGACACATCCCTGCACCTAGCCCTCTGGATCAATGTGACTACTCCCAAGTAGTTTGGCCTCAAAGACTGAATTGGGGAAACTGAGGTGATATGATGCCATTTCCTCCTTTCCTCTAAAAAAATCCCCCCAAAATAAAGACTACTACCCCACCTCTATACCCACCACCCCTTCCCTCACTTCTTTTCACTGGATTTATTTTGCTCAGACTCAGACTAGGAAGAGCAGGAATGATGGCTCAGGTAATGATTAAATATCAAAGAGGCTGAGGAAGATGCCAAGAGGAGAAGAATTAGTGATCTAGAGAGGCCAGCCAAGAGCTGGTTCTTTGAAAAGATAAATTCAATAAACCTTTAACCAAACTCATCAAGAGAGGCCAAGAGAGCAGGCTCCTTCTTTCATTTCCCTCCATAAAGAATAAGTGAAATAATACATAACACCTTGACACAGACAACAGCGTGATGATGGTCTGGGTGGAGGTGGCAAAGGGGGAGGGGAATGGGGGACATCTGTCATAGTGTCAACAATAAAAAATCAATAAGTGAAATAAAATTAAAAAAGTAACATTAAAGAAAATGATAGGAAGTCACAGTGGTAATAAAACTATGTTCATATAATTCCATGTTGCTGGAAAATCAGTATAACCAACAATTTTTATATAGGACAAAAAACAAAAACCCAACCAACCAAATAAACAAACAACACGTGCATAATATATCTAGGAATTTTAAAAATATACATCCTTACTTTCTCTAAAAGGTGAAAAATAATCAGAAGAGTTGGTTATAAGTTAACAGAAAAGACAGACTCTTCCACCTGTCTTCCTCGCTGAAGGTAGGCTGGCCCAGCATCCGATGTGCAGTGTTCACTGGTGTCTCTGACAGCCAGCCCTGCTCCCAGTTCATGGCAGGCCTTCAACAAGTATTTGTTGCATCAAAATTTATTTAAACCTTGGAGGGTCTAAAGTGTGTTTTTTTTTAAAAGAATATTAGTAATGCTCAGGCTAGATAACAAGCTCTTCCATAAGCCCTGCCTTGTTTTCATCCTGTCCTCTGTCCCCCTCCATGCAAGCTCTCATGGCTCAGCTGGTTCTGCAGGAGCCCTCCACCTGGTACCCCTCCTCCACCTCCTCCTCAAGCCCCTTTGCTATCTCCAGAAATACATTCTGTTTATAACACAGATCCTGAATCTTCTCACTACATCTCCACTGCTCCTCCTTCATGCTATCTCCTTCGCTCTCAGCCTCCTAAATGGTTTCTCTGTTACCTTCTTGTCCCCCTTCGATCTATTCACAAAACAGGCAAACAGATTTTTAAAAAAATACCAGTGGCATTCTGTGCCCCGTTACTTAAAACTCTTCACTGTCTTTCCATTCATGAAAGACCTGGCTTGCAAAAAACCCTATCCCAGTTGGCCTCTGTCTTCTCCAGGCTTTCTTTGCACACCTCACCCACTCACCCTCTCAGCCCCCGCCCCCCCCCGCCACCTTTATGGTTCAGATATCCAGGCTTTCTTTTTGCTCTGTGATGGGCCAGATCCCCCTTTCCGAATGGAAGTGGATACATAACAGAGTTCAAATTCAGATTTTAAAAATTATCAGGGGATGCTGAGATTTCCCTGATTAAATTATGGCTGCCAGTCATCACTCAAAACTCCAGAAATTGCTAATTAAGAGACAAGACAATGCAATATATGTGTAATTGAGCACCACCTAAAGGTGCACAGTAATACAATATTATCACTTTCTTTCCAATCTCTTTCAGAGTCTCTTGGCATTTGGATTATTATTGAAAATACATTACACATCGGAGAACATCACATCTACACTTTAATAAACTGCAAACCTCATTATGTTTGCAAAACTGCCCTGAGGTCCTCCTCCACGTTTCAACAAGGTATTCAAACGGCTGAATGCTAGAAGCAAGACTTCAATTACCCAACAGCCTTATTCATGGATTCTACCAAAACAAGTTATTTTCACATTCATCATAAGTAATAAATAGATCACATGTTGTTATCAAGATACAAAGCTCATTTTATGACACACTGCCTTCTTTTCATTGCATTTCTATGATTGTTTTGAGATTTCCCCCAGCGATAAGCCAAGCTGACTTTCAAAAAATGAATTGGAAAAGATGGCAACCTTTAAAATATTTCCCTCAACTGTGGAAAAGCTTCATCACTGTGTCAGTGTTTTATAATCCAGGTAGGAAGCAGCTATAGAAGCTTGATCATTTCAAACCTAGTTCAGTAATAAAGCCCAAGTGGTTCGATTTCATTATTAACCAAAGCAGTGCCACATAATGGAAAGACGGTAGATTCAGAAAACCTAAGTTTGAATCACATGGCAGCATACCTTTAGGAAGATCACTTCTGAGCCTCAGATTTCTCTGAAAAATATCGTATCTACTAACAGAACAGTTATGTTTAAAGGACCTTCCCCACCTAGTGTTTGGCATTTAGTAGGGGTTCAACATTGCAGTTTTAATGCACTGTAATGAGGTAAAGCTTTCCACCTTCTCCTGATCTTATTCACAAAGGAACATGCCAAGCTGCCTTTGGTATTCATATCACTGAGTAGATGTAGTCGATAGGGTGACTGATTCCATTAATTTCCTGAAGGACATGGGTTTTCTGGAAAGAGGTTTGTCATGGTTCACTTGAGAGTTTAGTGACTTTGGTATTAATTTTATTGCAGTAATCTGGATTACTCTAACAGCTTCCAGTTACAACTCCAGTGTAAAGGGAGAGAGCTTTTAGTAAAACTATATTATTTTGAATCATTTTGGGAAGTAAATGCTAGTTCATGCTTTTAAAAAAGAATCTTTATTTTTGAAAAGTATTGTATATGTCCCCATTTTCCTCCCATTGACTCTATCTAGTCCACCCCTGCCTCCCACCCCAGACCTTTACCACCCTATTGTCTTTGTCCATGGGTTATGCATATATACATACAAATTTATTGGTTGATCTCTTCCCACCCACCCACCACCCCTGCCTTCCCTCTGAGATTCATCAGTCTGTTCCATGCTTCTATTGTCTCTGGATCTATTTTGTTCATCAGTTTATTTTGTTCATTAGATTCTACATATGAGTGAGATCATGTGATACTTGTCTTTCTCTGCCTGGCTTATTTCACTAAGCATAATATTATCCAGGTCCCTCCATGCTGTCTCAAAGGGTAAGAGATCACTTTATACTGCTGCATAGTATTCCATGGTGTAAATGTACCACAGTTATTTTTTAAAAAAATATATTTTATTGATTTTTTACAGAGCAGAAGGGAGAGGGAAAGTCAGAAACATTGATGAGAGAGAAACATTGATCAGCTGCCTCTTGCACGCCCCCCTCTGTGGATGTCCCCACAGCCAAGGTACATGCCCTCGACTGGAATCAAACCCGGGACCCTTCAGTCCACAGTCCGATGCTCTATCCACTGAGCCAAACCAGTCTTGGCTATACCAGTTATTTTTATCCACTCATCTACTGATGGGCACTTGGGCTGTTTCTAGGTCTTGGCAATTGTAAATTGCACTGCTATAAACATGGAGGTACATGCATTCTTTCTGATTGGTGCTTTGGGTGTCTTAGGATACCAGTTCATTCTTATATTTGGTAATTCATACTTGTATTTGGTAATGTATTCCTTGAGTATGTACGACACATCACACACCCTTCTAAGCAAAAAGGAAAGAGCAATGATAAAAAAATAGGAATATTCTTAACCTCTGTCGGGGGGCAAATACACACACATAATGAGTAGAGCATTCAGTCTGCAAGATGGTGAGGAGCACTTGGACACCAGAAGGTGGGGGAGCTTTCTGTGAAGGGCCAGGTTTTCTCACCTTGGACTGTGGAACTGGAGTCAGTTCAAGAAGCCAGCAGATACGAACCCCAGTTCCACATTCCAAGATGAGAAAATCTAATTCAATGGTTTTGGGTCAGGTGGCAGCCCAGATGTATCCCCAACATTTGTATAGGGCTGAAGTCAAGAGTGTAAATGGAGGCCCTCATGCCAAATGTATAAATATTAAAAGTTATACATCAAGGAAATAAGATGGTAAAATGTTTCATCTTTTTACTTTGACAGGCATATATTCTAATAGCCTACAAGTCCAGGTTCAAACGTAGGATTATTGGGCTCCATGGGGTATTGTGCCTAAATGCAGCAGCACAGAGTGGCCCCCTCGCCTGCTGCCCATGTGCTGTCTTCTCCTACCCCTGCATTATGAATACTCCAGTGTGCGTATCCAAACTCCTAGTCAGCCCACACAAATACCTGCCCCTTCTTACCACTTGGGCCCAGGGCTGCAAGGCTCATGTGGACCCTACAAATGGGCCTGAGGCTGTCTGGGTTTGGGTTCCAGCACCCTGGATTTCCCAACAGACAATGGAAGTGCACACTTTGAGAAGGATGTGGGTGCACGTGGAGAAAGGCCAAAGCATGACACCCATGACGTCCTGGGTCCATCTGGCCTAGGAATTAATATGTAATACTAACTATAATCCCAGGAAAAATATTATTCAGGTTATGGCACATCCTATTACAAGGCTGGTCAAATGTATTAAAAAAAATAAAGGAGCCTTATACTCAAACCTTTAATTTACTGCACACTAAACCAGAAAAGATAAAAATTCCTTAGGCACTACCTGGAAAAGGGGAAAACCGAAGAAAAATGGCCACAATAATACAATAAATCATAAGTAACTTATCTTCTTACTTCTAAAGTTAAAACTATTAATCCCCCCCCACACACACCACCACCACCACTGCCACCTCCAAGTCAGCAAAGGCTCACTTTTAAAGGTCGAGTGGACTATTGATACTTTTGTGCTTTTGTTCTACAAGATTTCTATTTCTTCTCAGGAAAACAAAACAAAACAACTACAATACCTGAAAAAAAAATTCAGGCTAAGCTTTCATTCCATTACTTTTCTCTTCTGATTCCTTAATAGGCATGTCTGTGTACAACTGAGATCTTTAGGACCTTACATGACCTATTCTTTACCTGAAGTTGTAATTTCCTATTCTCTGACCTTAATTTCCCCTGCTGAAATGGAAGCACATGACACCGGCAGAGTAAAAAAGTTGGGACAAGAACAGATCTCTCAAGAAACAATCAGGATAAATATCTCCAAAATATAAAGACTGAAAATAAGACAAGAAAAGTTGTTTTTTTAACCATTTTCAAAATAGTTTTATACAATTATATATTCTCAAATTAATCATACGCTCCTGTGGTTTCTCATGGTAAACAATAAAGTCCAAATTCATCGACATTTTCCTCTTTTTGGTCTTCTTGCTTCTTTCCAGCCTCCCATGTATATATTTTCCTTCTACAGCCCTGTTTTTATTGCACCATTTCTCTCACTTTAGAACTCCACATGGGCCTCAGTTTGTTACAGCAATAATTCTCAAGTGTATAGGCAATCAGGTTTGAGTATAAGCTTTAGAGCTCAAGAAGCCTGGGTTTGAATTTCAGTTTTGCTACTGGAAAGCTGTGGGATTCTAGATAAGCAACCTAACCATTCTAATTTCCAATTTCCTAATATGTAAAATGGGAATAATAATGATAGCTATCTCATTGGGTAATGAATTAATATAGGTAGTGCCTGTATTAATTCACAGGGCAGTGCCTGGCACCTGATAAACCTCCCATAAGTAATTGACAAAATATATATGACCTCTTGGGTTTGTGCCTCTCCCCATCCCTATAGGCTCATCTTTTGATCGATCATATTTCCTGTCATATATTATGCAGTTAAGCACTATTGAACTACTTAGAGTTTAGTGAACATGCTATACTGCTCCTTTAAGGAAAGAACCATGCTGGATATGACCTCTTTAGGAGTTACTCCAGTTGCTCAGACATAAGTGACAGCTACCCCCACTGTGCTAGTTTTATACATTTATCTCTGCTATATTCCTCAAAGGAGATGATGCAAGCCCTTATCAGTCAGGAGAATCACAGAAGTGGGCAGAGGTTTGCAACAAGCTCTCCAAAGTAAGTTGTTACTCATTCTCTCAGGAAAAGAGGTCCAAAGAGAGTAGTGGTGAGAAAGGGCTCAAGAGGGTCACTCTTGCCAGTGGAGGACCTTGGTAGTCGCCAGTGAAGCTGGCAGAGGGAGATAAGGCCTGGGAACCCACAGCCCTAGTACCTGGACAGAAAGTACCCATTGGCTCTGCCCTATGACTAGGGATGGGAAAGTGGAAGCATTTGAGATTGGTGGTTCAATGAGAGACAGATCTTTAAGGGACTCTTAGAAAAAGCTATTTAACCCAAGAGCTACAGCAGCAGAGTAGGGAGGCACATGATGCTGCTGGGACAGGTGCTGTCTGGTGGTTTGACTTTGACCTAGGCTCATGACACAGAGGTCCTGGGTGCAGACTGTAGCCCTGCTTTCCTGGACATTGGAAAAAAGAGAAAGGCCAAGTCCAGGTGACAGGATCTATGGTTCAATAAGGGTAGCTAAAGCTCTTGATCATTCTCAAATACACAAAACATTTTACTGGTTGGGGCCTTAGGCCTCAGAAATATTAGTTATTGCTATCTCTTGAATAACAGAGCCTGAGGAAATACATGCTATACACAGTATTGTGAATTATAGGGTTGACATGTCTGAATTGTCTTTTTATACCGTGGGCACCTTGAACGTAAGCATGTGGTTATTACTATCACCAGTGCTCTTCTATAGAGCAAGGCCTATAGAAGACGTTTGATGAATGTTTAACTATTGGAATAAAAACATACAACTATCAGCTGACACCTAAACAGGCACGGGATTTATTTAACTTTCCTATACAAGAGTTATTCCATCATGACCCAGCCTAGAGGTCATTGCCTTCTTGCTACTAAAGACCCTATGTATTGTTTCCTTAAAAAAAATCACATTTTGGAAAATTCTGTCTACCAGACTATCATTATTAGCCTCTGTTTCCTGTTTTCATTAGACACATTTAACTGCCAACAGAATATTTTTAACAGACTGAGCTAACCACATACCATGAATTAATCACTATATACTACTAGAGGCCTGATGCATGAAATTTGTGCACGGGAGGCGGGGGGGGGGGGGAGAAGATGTCCCTCAGCCCAGCCTGCACCCTCTCCAATCTGGGACCCCTCGAGGAATGTCTGACTGCCCATTTAGGCCCGATCCTATCAGGATCGGGCCTAAACGGGCAGTCGAATATCCTTCTCACAATCCAAGACTGCCGGCTCCAAACTGCTCGCCTGCCTCCCTGATAGCCCATAACCACTTCTGCCTGTCAGCCTGACCACACCCTAACCACTCCCCTGCCAGCCTGTTTGCTCCCAACTTCCCTCCTTTGTTGGCCTGGTCACCCCTGACTGCCCTCCCCTGCAGGCCTGGAACCTCCCAACAGCTCTCCCCTGCTAGCCATCTTGTGGTGGCCATCTTGTGTCCACATGGGGGCAGCCCTCTTGTGTGTAGGAGTTATGGTCAATCTGCAAATTACTCTTTCATTAAATAGGATAATTTAATCAATCACCTCACTTACTAGTTAAAAGAAAACTTTTCAGCTTCAGTTTGTGAAGTTTTTTTATTCAGCATTTTAAAACATTGAAAGTTGAGCCCATTTGGCATAGTTCAGTGAGTGGTTAAGCATCGACCTATGAATCAAAAGGTCATGGTTCAATTCCAGGTCAGGGCACATGCCCAGGTTATATGGGCTTGATCCGTAGTGTAGAGCAGGAGGCAGCAGCCAACCAGTGGTTCTCTCTCATCGTTGATGTTTCTATCTCTCTCTTCCTCTCCTTTCCTCTCTGAAACCAATAAAAAATATTTAAAAAACTCACAACAACAACATTGAAAACTGATGTTAGACTTCTATTTCTACTTTGATGAACTCTGAGTAAAACCATCAATTCATTGTGCCAAGGAATGATTAATGGTGCCCAATATTTCAAATCAAGAATGAAGGCTTCCTGTTCAACAATATCACATGGTTTAGCAAGAGGTTCTTGATCTCACATCTGGAAAGGACCTCAGAGCTTACGTAGTTAAGTCCCTTCACTCCCAAATCCTTCCAAAATTGGCTAAGCAGATGTCATAAAATTAATTATCAGAGCTAGAATCGGGATCCACGTGTCCTAACTTCCAGCCTGCCGATGTTAACATCATCAAAATTTCTTCACCAAAAGTTACAGACAAGAGAATTTTAAAGCTGTATAAGATCTTTGAAAACTATTAGCCCACTTTTACATTTTCTCTCATTTTGAAGATGTAAAAAAGGAGACTCAGTGAGGTTAGATGAGTCATCTGAGGGGGTTGGGGCTCAGAATTAGGAGTGAAAGTGGGGTTATATCTCTGGTCCTCTGCTACTCCCTCCAATTTCTTTTGGTATAAGAATAAATGTAAATTAGTTTAAGCCCAACTGAAGACAAGATACTCTCAAGCTTTCAATGATGGAACACAGCTTGAAATGTGGGCTTCTCACTCTTATAAAGAGCTTTGTGAGTGCTAGGCACTAAGGACAGAAAGATGAACTGATACCATTGTAATTAATCTAGTTATTAACAATAGAACAGGAACAAAGGGAAGGCCAGATATTATAAGCATGTCATTTTGATAGCTTCACTAGGCAGCTAAAGCTTTACACTCCCCAAGGATCCAACAACGGGAAGATAGACACATGTCCAGTAAAGCTGGGGTGACAAAGGAGTTCACTCTCTTGAGCTTTCAGGATCCTCCCGACTCTTGCTTAGGGTGGGCTCTTCTGCACTCTCTTGTGTGGCCTGCAGCTATGCAGAACCCCCACACAATGGGCTAATGGATTGTAACTAGCCTGATGCTGAATTGGACAGTTCCAACATGGAAAGGATATTCTAGACACTGGCTTTGATTCTTGCTTTACTGAAAACCCAGCTGTACTTCTTCTATAACTGGACAAAGGGAAATTGGACTTTAGGATAGAATTCCACCCAAATAAAATCACTCATTCTCCTGTGAGAGCCTCAGAAGTTTCTTTCTCTTGAGATATCATAAGGACTCCACCTCCAGCACCCAGTGGGAAAAAGAAACCCCCATTTTATCTGATAACAGAACCAGATTGGTTCCCATCTTCCAGGCTTCTGGGAGAACATGAGCTGCTTAAGTAACATCATGTCTAACCAGTCATTGTTATGGCCACAAATCAATGGATAGTTGCTATACAGTGTTGACATGATGCTGTTCTATATACAGAAGGTTCTCCAATATTTGGGGTGAGTGGGAACAGGTTATGCACATGTTGTTGTTTTCCTTCACATATTGGCATAGTATTAAAATCCTCCTCCTCAAAGACTCAGTCCAGTTAAAAAGGCTTTGCTCAACATGGCTTTCCCCTACAATTATAAAATTTTTAATTTATTAATTTTTTGGCTAGAAAATTGTTTTAATTGCAATATATTTTGTCAAAGTACTTTCAATAGCTCTCAGCGGATTAATCTCTATTCTTTATATTCACTTCAACAATTTGTACAGTCAGAACTATAAAAATACATTCATACCCCATAAAGGTTTTAATATCACAGTTCCTTATCTGTTGTCCATCAGTTATACATGCAGGCAATTCTCTACTGCTTTGTTAGTATGAAAGAATTGCTTCAATTACAATGAATTAAACAATATCTCTAACTTATGACAGGGTTATTTATAAATGCAGAGCTAGCTCTTTCTTCAAATTATAATAGCCTGCTCTCCAGTTCTTATTTCAAAATTAAGGGACATATAGCATATCCCTTGAAAGATATGCTCTAGTAGGAAAAATAAATACCTGCAAGTGTGATACTGATTGTTTCAGAAGTTTATCTGGAGATTTATAATGACAAAACCTCTAGATATTCAGTGTTTACTGGCACACAGCATTTTACCATGCACATGATATGCAAAAATGAAGCACGTAACTTTGAGAGGAAACTGATGTGCAAATTCACAATTACATTACAATATTCTTGCTAAAATGGAGTCCCAAGGGAGGAAAGGAGAAAGGAGAACCCAGAACTTCCCGGGAGGGAAGTGTCTTAAAAGAGTAAATGCTAAACAATGAGTGGCTTCTCGCCTCTGGATAAAGGATGGGGCAGCTGTGGTCAGGATGGTGAAAGGATCATCATTGTTTCTGTAAAGGATAGCTTGGAGGCAGATCCTGAAAATGAATACCATCATCAATCAGCTTCTTCCTTGTTAACCAAATATCTATTGCCCAAATCATGTAGGAAATCATGTAGGAAAGATATCCTGAGTTACCATCTGACTTATTCCAGGGCTAACTACAAATTGGCTTTACTACCACATTCTTAAATGAACACATTTATTACTAGAGGCTGAAAATAGTCCCTTACTAATATGATTCTTCTTAAGCATGGCAATGTTATTTTACTGTATATTGACAACTGATTATTGATTCAGAGGTTTCTTTGCATGTAGACTAAAGAGAGTAAGAGGTGAGTTTTAGAAATGGTTAGATGGATAATTTGATCAAGTTATAAGTGTACACAGAATATTTCCACAACTCATCCCAGGAATGAGAATTAAGCAATAATCATTTCCAAGCTGTCAAAGAGCAATATTACAGAATCTATGCTGAGGTAATAGAATTCTTCAGGAACTAACTTATATTTAATTTAGAAATAATTTTAATAATTAGCTTAATTATTAAAAAGTATAAATTAAATCTAGTTTCTCAGCTAATATCTTCATTCCTTCCTCTTTCCTTCTTATCCTTCCTTCCCTGTCCAGCATCTATAACTTCCTAGAGCAACAGAAGGGCAGACATTCAAAAGAGATTAAAGATCAAAAAGGAAACACAAAACTGATATAAGGACAAGAGTCAGAGCATCTGGGAGCCATTCAACATGGAAACCAAGAATGCTCAGCATTGAGTGTCTCTAAACAATAACTGATGACAATTGTATTCACTCTTGGTCATAAAAGGTCAAAAATCAGCCTTACATTTAGTAAGAATGTATTACATTTTAGAATAACTTCCTACTAAAATAGATAAAAATAAAAATATCGATGGTTATGTTGTTCTCAGCTCCAAAAATACTAGTTTATATGGAAGAATATTGTTTGAGAGGTCTGAGGAATCAGTCCAATTACTTACCCAAGACACAAAATACATACTTATTAGCAAATTTAAACATAATACTCTTAAAATCAAGGCTGTTACAGGTGAGATCACTGACAAGCCACTTAATACTGGTGCAGGCAACCTCCCCCTTCCCTGCATCTGGGAGTCCAAGAGGAACAGTTCAAAAGAGTGAAAGAAAATACAAGTATATCACAATTACAATAAAAACCAAAGCAGATTACAGCATCTATTAATAGTTGGGCCAAGGTATTGATTTTTCCTACTAGCAATAGTGTGTGAACACAAACCTGTGTGTGTTTTTGTGTATATGTGTTTACAGGGAAGCAAGTCAACATCAAGTATATGGTATATCATTATCCATTATTTTCAAGTTACCTTAACTGCTTTGTGGGCTAGGAAGTAATCTGAAGGGACACAGAAATAAAGGCAGTGGGAGTGTCAGGGCAATCTAGTACTCGATACCGGAAGTGAAATGTCAAATATCAATTCCCATATGTACATTTTATCTGCATCATTGTCATGGTTCTGAGTGTTCTGAGAAAAGAAACACTAGCATGCTAATAATTCATCTATATACATAAACACAAACTCACATATGTTTTACCATCTTTGTCCTTTTTGTAATCCAAGAATATGGTTGGGAGATATCTTCAGCTTTATTTGGTGAAGATAAGTAAGATTTTTCTTTATTTAATGTGAGTTCTTATTCTGATTGGTGATTGCAGTTGCCATCCATTCAGAGCTGTTTTCAAAATGATCTATCATGTAGTCATGAAAACAATCACCTCAATCTTGCTTCCACAATGGTGTCCAGTTCATAATAGGTGCTCATTAAATACTTGTTGGGTATTAAAATCTGCCTGCACATTTGTTCAGTTGTCTATAACCATGTACTTCCTTCCCCATCCTGGGCTCTGGATCCCCCTGACATCCTTTTATTTTCCTTCATTTCGCACTCATTACACATGAACTGCTCTTCGGGAAGATCCTTCTCATTGGCATCACACTACTGTACACATTTGTCTAATATTAGAGAGACAATGTTTTGCATCCTTAATATCTGCTAGCATTCTGTTGCATTCATTAGTGATGCTAACAGAAATGATTAAGAATCAGGCTGAGGTACCCAAAGTATAAAAATACATGAAACAAAATAGAACACTGCTGCTTCTTTATATGCTTTCATTCTGGTCTCATATTTTATGTATTTGTTGCTGGGAACCAATTCCAGCATGTCATAATGATAAGGTTTCATAAAAAGGTTGATGAGACTTGGGGGTTCAACAAGGGCTGGGCCACGTATGTAATAATCTGTTGGAACAGCAAAAAAACATCTCCCCCAAACCTGTATAGAATGATTGCTTGCTGCCAGGTAGCACAGGGCATCTTAATCTACATGTTATTGCCTCCTGTTGGCCAAACACCTGAACAGCTGTAGGCTATTCCCCAATCTGACAATGCTTCTGTAAATCCTACCTTTTGAAACCTTACTTTATGAAGTGTATTATCTCCACCTTGCCTTAGGACAGTGGTCAGCAAACCGCATCAGCTCATGGTTTGCTGCTCTGTTGACTAATGAGTTTGCTGACCACTGCCTTAGGACAAATTGTGTTAATAAAAAGCACGGGTCCTGACTTAAGGGGAAGTATTTAGCTTCTTTAGCTGAAGCTCCTTTGACCCCCAGTGCCTTTCAAAACTATCTTTTGTCTTTGGACTCCTTATTGAATCTACGTGCAGCTCCTTTATCCAGATTACAGAACACCCATTAATGGTGAAACAAGAACCCCGGCATTGATGAACACCCACTCAGGGGCACCAATAATTTGTGGCATCAACCCTGACAGCTGACTAAAGAACATGCCCTTGAATATGAAACCCACTAGTGTTTAGTTTGCTGTAGACATAGAAAACTTTGGAAAACATTTTTACTTTCCTTTAACTAGGACAACCATTTGACATTATAGTTTTTCTCATGCAGGCTAAGATATTGCTCAGGTTTTTTTCTGTAGTGGTCTTCCAACATTTGTGCTTATATACACCCTAAAAGAGTTTTTACTGTCTACCTGTGCTTTTTAAAGCTGGCATCTAATATTTTTCATCACAAGTTTAAATAGCTGCAGTGGATATAGTGTTTTAGTGCATTGCAAATACTGGCATTAAAAATACATCACGCTTTTAAATGTATCAAAAAGAATCCAAATATCATATACCAGTGAGAAATTTTATATCCTTTTTGTCTTTGAACCCATATTTTCATTGTATTTCCTGTGCAAAATGTTTTCCTACCACCTACAAATCTTCTAGATCACCTTTTTATACTTCTGAGCAACCCAAACCATTTCATTTTCCATTTCCCCCCCTTCTCATAAATGGCACCACTATCTATCCAGGTCTTCAAGCAATAAATGAAAAGTCATACTTTCTTTTATCTCCCCTGCTCAGCATATCCATCATTAACTCCTCATTACTCTCCTCCAGTGTCAAGTCAAAGTCTCCCTAGCTCCCTATGGTCCACAAGAATTCCTGGGAGAAGGTTTGTCAGAGAGCTGAAGCCTGACATGAACAAGTAGAGGCAAAAGCCAGAGCAATTTATATCTCATTTAGAAAGTATAATTGAAATGCCATTAACCTAGGCACCAAATCATTCTGAAGTCCTGCTCAGGACACAACTAAGATGCTTTATTTTATATCCCATAAAATCATATTTTGCTTTTAAAATGATAAAATGCCAAACCAGATTTTTCCTTGAACAAATAAGTGCTAACTGCCCTTCTGCTTTAAGCTTATAGGATCTTGTAGGTACCAGAAAGGAAAGTATTATTTCATTAAGTTAAAAAAACACATAACTTTTTATATAACAATGTGAGTTTCAAAAGTTGATAGCGACTTGGGAGCTATAGGAAATTCTGTAGTAAGAAACAATTCAACTAGATGTGATTTGAATGTACAGGTACACTGAGCAGCTAATGAGATATAGCTCAGGGAGAAATATAAAAAGTTAACTGTGGAAAAGGAAAAAGGAAGCAAAAATGAAAGCAAGGATGTTATACAGGTCCAAATTCTTTGGTCTTGTTTTGCTTATACCTATCCATTTTTCTTACTTTATTAGGCAGCATAAAAACAGATCATGAAGGGGAAAAATAAAGGAAATTCAAGTTTTCTGATACCAGGATAGAAGATAACTTTAAATTTGGATCTAATGATTAAGGTTACATTATTTTAACTTTGTAATCTCTTTCAGTTATTTTATTTTTTAGCCCCAGAAAATAATAGCATTTTAGCACTCACATGGAATGGAACAGACTTTATTCAGCAAAATCCATTTAACAAAAATGTATTGAGTGTCTCCAATGCACCAAGCACTATTCAAGGCATTGAGAGTCTGGTTGTGTTGACTAAAGACATAATGAGGCAAAAGACATGGCCAAGTGCCTTTCCCCTGGAGAAGCTTTTCATAAAATTATTATATAGTAAGTCCTCACTTAACATCATTGATAAGCTCTGTGACTTTAGGCGAAATCATGCATAATAAAACCAATTTTATCACAGGCTAATTGATATAAACAAGAGTCAAGTTCCTATGGCAACTCATTACTGTTATAATAAAACAATGTTGAACAAAATGTTATTTAAGGACCTGCTATATATAAAACATTCTAGCAATGATTGCTTTATGAGACAGGTAAATAAAGGGAGGATAACCAAATAAATGATAACAATAGCTACCATTTATTGAATACTTAATATATGCTCTATTCTGTACTATATCATAGCTACCATTTTACTTAATTCTCAGAGCAATCCTATGATGCAGGAACCAAGAACTCTGCTCCACAGTTGTAAAATCTGACACTTGAGGTGTTAACCCCAATATCATAAAGCTTATGAGTGGTAGAGCCAGGATTTGAACAGATCTGATTTCATGGCTCAAGCATAAGAGGCAAGTTATACTATAGAGGTAACAGCATTTTCCAGAAATAATGTAGAGAAGATGCCTGCCTTGGCTGCAAGGTCATGCTAGAATTACAAGGTAATTTTAATGCTAAAATCCCATAACTGTAATCTGGCTCAAGGATCTCACCTGAAAAACTACTCTTGCCCAGCATCAAACCCATAGCAGAAATTTAACTCCAGATAAAGTCTTATGAATAGCAATGGAGACTATATGACTGGCTCTCTTTGCAGATTTACTGAAAATTTAAAGCTTTCAAAGACACAACCATAGTGGTATTGGTTCTGGGCATGTTTTCCCACCACACACAGCATGCCCATTGCTAGGTTGGTTGCCCTCCTCATTCCTGCTGGGACCCTTCCCTTTCTCCATAACAGAGGGGATGCCTGCCTGCATTTCTGGAAACTATGCAGTGAAGTGCACCTACTGGAGGTAGTATTGTCCCTCTTTCTCCTCAGCCCTCTATCCCTCGCAGTTTATGTTCTAGTTAAAGTCTCCTAATTCAATTCTTACCATTCTGGTACCTTGTACGTTCGCCTCTCCCCTACTCCATCAAAACCATCTCTAACCTGCCCACTAATTCTTAAGGAACCTATTACTAATTCACTCAGTGCGGCCAGGGGATCCTTCTCTTGGGCAATTGTCTAAAAAGAAGGAATTTCTCAATGGAATGACTTTTTGCAGTGATAGTTGAGCCTAACTTGATGTGAGAGCTATTTTGAGGGTGAGGAGAGGACTCTATGCAAACCTTCCAATCACACCACCAACGCATCACCCTTACTTCTATCGCTGAGACTGCAGGGCATCTTTGCTCTGAAACACATTTGCTCCTTTGGATGATTCAAAGTTTTGCTCACTTTGAAATCAGCAAACTCTTATTTTTATGCTAAGCGTCTCATTTCAAAATTACAGTGCTCTCCCTGATATGACACACTCTGCTTCTATGTCAGTTGTATCAGATGAATAGTTACTGGTCTTTTGCATTTTGGGGAGAATTTTTATGAGTTTATTTGAGCCAGACTGATGACATAAACCATGGAAAAAGATCTTTTGCTTCTTACTAAAGTTATAGGAGTGTTAGCAGGGGGTAAGTGAGAACGTTCATTATTAGTTAATGTGCACAGATATGGTTCTTTTGAACATTTCACAAACATAGAGGGGCAGCTGTGCTTTTACTTCCCACCAAGTGGCATCCAAAAGAGTCTGCATTTATAAGATTCAACCTGCATTCAAATAAGGTTGAAAAGAAATCAGATTTCATTTACTAAAATACTAAGCTCAGGCAAGTATACATCTTCCTTAAAACCCCTGGTCTAAATTACTCTGTAGGACTGTTTGGACATGTTAGATATTATTTTATTTTTTAAGTTGAGGGTAATAGTTCTGCTGTAATTTCAAAAGGGGTAGCTGTGTCAGACTGTCTTGTTTTGGAGAGAGGGTTACTGTATTGCCATTTAGCTTTCAACTTGGACACTCAGCTATGCTATAAAACTTTTATAGATTGATTGCACTGAAATAACTGGCCCCAGCTGTAATATATTTATTTTGGTTCTTTTTCCTAGACAGGCTTTTACATGCCTAGTGGACATTCCTTTAGAGCACTGAACTTTAGCACCAGAAATAGTAAAAGGAAGAAGATTGTGTCACTTGAAGAGTTATAGTATACTATGAACTCTATTCTTTTATAAAAGTATATTGCTATTTAAAATGCATCCAGCATAAAATATTTTGAATCCTGAAATTCTTACTTCTAATAAGGTTATTATATCAGGAAATGTTGACATTGCAATTCTAGCAACCATTCCTCCCTGGTATCTGAGAAGATGTACATGACATATATCTACATCTGTATATATCCACCCCAGCAGGCCACTGTCCTGAACTGTACTGCACAAGTCTTATGGGTACCATTCACATTGAGGTGTGTCAATGATAATGCCTTCCCAGGAATTGGGTAGGATACAATCTTCATAGTTTTACATGGAGGACCTGAAACCTAGTAATACCATTTTTGCCTTGCCAGGGGAGGTACTTACTATTTCTCAATTCAGAACATTTGTGAAGAGAGGAAGACTTTGGTATCCATAAATTATTAAGGAATGAGTTATTATTGTTCAATAGCAGCTATCCCACCCCTGTTGAAGTCCACCATTTTTTTTCTAGCTGCCAGTGAAAGGGAAGATGTGCTGGGGTCCAGAATTGGAATTTGACTATATTTTCAACTATATTGGTACAGTGTACTTGGAATAGGTGCAAGGAGCCTTTGTAAACTTTTCTGGAAATCAGCTATTAGCAACAACACTGGATATTAGGTAGAAGCATAAAAGCCAATTCACAAATGAATGTTTGGAGCACAATAATCACTTCAATATCTCTGTGTATGTAATATGTCACAAATATGTGAGATATATATGCTAGTATAATTCATTGAAAGTTATTATTCTAACTCCACTAGAGGAAATAATCAAATGTCCATAGTGGTAAATATCTAGGCAAGAATGGATATCTATATAGAAAAAATAAATCTTGACTCTTTATTTCACATAATATACAAAAAATTAATTCCATGTAGATTATAGCTGTAAATGAAGAAAGGATAAAGATATATTTTGGGGAAAAAAGATCTTCAAATTTTTTTGTATAATGACAGAAATACATCCAAATGTTCACCAGAAGACACAGACATAAATATCTATATAGCAGTAATATTTGTCACAGCCCCAATCTGGAAACAACCCAAGATCTACCAACAGTAGAGTGGATACATTGTGGTGTGAGAATGAATTCCAATTACATGCACAAACATAGCCACCACTCAGCATAATGTTAAGTGAAAGAAACCCAGATATAAAGAGTATGATTCCATTAACATAAAGTTCATACACTGTTAAAAGTAGGCTATGGAGTTAAAAGTTGGGATGCTGGTTATTTTTGGGAGGAGAGGCAAAAACTGAGAAATTCAAGGGAATTTCTAGGTGCTGGTAATAATATTCTGTGTTTTGGTCTGATTATCAATTACACAGATGTGTTCACTTTCTGAAAAGTCATTCAGTTTAACGTGTATGGTGTGTGTACTTTTTTGGTATATTTATATATTATTCCAATAAAAAGTTCACATTAAAAAATAGCCCCAAACTAAAAGCATTTTACATGTGTTCCAAGAACCAAAATGTGTTCTATCCATGAGAGCTTATTGATTAAACAGTTCTTGGTGTTACCCGGCTTTTTATAGAAAGGATATTTTTGTCCAAATTAAACATATGTCTTTGTGTTAAAAATCTTATTATTTGGAAGGGAAAACGCTCTGAGAAAAAATGCTTCTAGGAATCTGTTTTGCATAGATTTTAATGCTTTTGAAAGTCGTTTTACTGATAATGTGCTAAGCCAAACATTTTCAATTTTACATCATGGACTTGAACACTACTATGCTTTTTACTCCTGAAAAATCAACAAATGTGTGTGCTAATCAGTTTGATATTTAGGATGCCATAGTGGAAATCACTTTGTGCATAGTAGTGAAGCTGCAAATGCCCAGGGGTGTCCATAGCTGTCATGTTTTTGATGGACAGGAAGCCACAATCAAAAACTGCTTGCGCCAAAATCCTCTCCCCAAATTAAGCACCATGCTACTGAGTTTTAGTTTGGTTTTTTTTGTATAGATGACTGTCTTCTATTTGGAGAACATTTTTTCATAGTTCAGCCTAATATTAGGCTTAGATCCAAGGATGTTAGGACTTAATTGCTCATTTCCTGTGTAAGTGGTTCAGCATGTTATTGCTTGGCTATAATTGTTGATGGTGATCATAACACAGATTTGGAGGTGGGGCATGGTAGGGACTATGTATTGTTTTTGATGGTAGTCATGGAGGACGAGGCATACATATAAACCTGACTTGCGTGTAGGTTGGACTTAAAGTTCTTCATGGTCCTTTTCTAAAGATTATGTTAAAGTGCATTTCCCCAGGCTTCCTATCTTTACATCACTGAACAGAGGACTAGATTAGATGAGAGTGAAAAATGCCATCTGTTTCTCATCCAAACCAAATGTAATTTAACTTAACAAATGTTTTTAGTGTTTGCTATTTCCAAGGCAATGAAGTAACCTTATAAGGTTTCACATAACTACACATGAAATGGCATGAAACACACATAAACATACATGAAAATATCTATCAAAAAAGCAATTATTTGGATATAGATTCTATTTTATGTGGTTTCATTTTTTTAAAATTCTATATCCAGACATGATCTATCTTCCACATTCTAGTCCTATAACTTCATCTGTGTGCTGGTATTTCCACTCTGAATGGTTCTCTATTACATCAAAAGAAGCATATCTAAAACTCTACCCTTATACTGGCCCATAGGTGCCTCAAATATGCAGCTACACTGCCAGGGACCTTCAGAGTCCTTCAGTGTGCTGACAAACTTACCTTAGGTGCACCTGTGAACCGCCACTGGGGAGTAAGTGCTTATCCACCACAGGTGTAACAGCAAAAGCTGGGTCTGCCCACCCCACAACTGCAGAATTCTGGGCACCACAGTCACAACATTCCAGAGAACAGGTCCCCTGAACCCCATCACCCTGACAGAGGGTTCCGTGGTGCCACTGGAAGTCCCTGCTAGGGTGCAAGACAGAAAAAATTGGGTCACCCCCCCCCCCTGTGGTGGAATTCTAGACACTGCAGTTGGGCCTCTCAAGCTTGCAGGCCCACATCAAGAGAATCTAAATAGCTCAAGTAGAGAGCTACACTAGATTTACAAGCCCAGGAGAACTGAGAGATTACACAAGTAGCACCATCCCCAAAAGAACCTGGGTAGCTAAGCAATTGAATCTACAATTAAAACACTACAGGAAAACATGGGAAAACAAAAAAGCAACCCCAAAGGAAAGAAAAGAGGAATCACCAGAAAGGGAGTTAGATGAGTTTGAGACTGACAGCTTGTCAGAGATAGAATTCAGAATAATGGTTATAAGAATATTTAAATGGACGAATGACAAATATACACAATTCAATGACAAATACACACAATCAATGAGAACTGTAAGGAGCTGAATGAGAGTGTCTCCAACATGAAAAGAAACCAAGAGGAGATGAAGAACAATATAATAGCTGCAATAAAGAACACAATGGAAAGCCTAAACAGTAGACTAGAAGAGGTTGAGGACCGCATCAGTGAATTAGAAGACAAGATAGGAAAAAGCACACAAACACAGCGCAACTGGAAAGAAGGCTTAAAAAACACGAGGAGAGCCTAAGGGAGCTTTGGGACAACACAAAATGAAATAACATTTGCTTAACTGAGATGCAGGCCAGACGGGAGTGGCAAGAAATATTCAAAGTGATGAATAGCAAGAATCTACAACCAAGATTACTCTATCTAGCAAAGCTATCATTCATAATTAAAGGTCAGATAAAGTGCTTTGCAGATAAGAAAAAGTTAAAGGAGTTCATCACCACCAAACCAATATTATATGAAATGCTGAAAGATATTCTTTAAGAAGAGGAAGAAGAAAAAGGTAAAAATATAAATTATGAACAACAAATACATATCTATCAACAAATGAATCTAAAAATCAAGTGAATTAATAATCTTATGAACAGGATAAACTGGTGAATATAACAGAATCATGGACATAGAGAGGGAATGGACTGATAATTCTTGGGGAGAAAAGGGGTGTGGGAGGTGCAGCAAGAGACTGGACAAAAATCATGCACCTATGGGAGAGGACAGTGTGGGGGAGGTGAGGGTGGAGGGTGGGATGGATACCGGCTGGAGGGAGATATAGGGGGAAAAAAAGAAAACAATGTAATTAATAAACTGAACAATAAAGATTAAAAAAAGATAGAGTAAGACATAAACAAATGGAACAACATACCATGTTCATGTATTGGCAGAATCAACATCATCAAAATGTCCATACTACCTAAAGCATTCTATAAATTCAATGCACTCCCCATTAAAATACCAATGGCATATTTCACAGACTTAGAACGAACATTTCAAAAATTTATCTGGAATAAAAAAAAAGACCCTGAATAGCTGCAGCAATCCTGAAAAAGAACAAAGTAGGTGGGATCTCAATACCAGATATCAAGATGTATTACAAAGCCACTGTTCTTAAAACAGCCTGGTACTGGCACAAGAACAGACATATAGATCAATGAAATAGAATAGAGAACCCAGAAATGGACCCAAACTATTATGCCCAATTAATATTCGACAAAGGAAGCATGAACATACAATGGAGTCAAAACAGTCTCTTCAACAAATGGTGTTGGGAAAATTGGACAGACACATGCAAAAAAATGAATCTAGATCACCAACTTACACCATTCACAAAAATAACTCAAAATGGATAAAGGACTTAAAAATAAAGTGGGAAACAATAAAAATACTAGAGGAATCTATAGGCAGCAAAATCTCAGACATATGTTGAAGGAACTTCTTCACTGATACTGCTCCTAGGGCAATGGAAACTAAAGAGAAAATAAATAAATGGGAGTACATCAAAATAAAAAGCTTTTGCACAGCAAAGGAAACTATTAATAAAACAAGAAACCCCACTGCATGGGAGAACATATTTGCCAATGACATCAACGATAAGGGTTTAATCTCCATCATTTACAGGGAACTCATACAATTTAACAAAAAGAAGATAAATAACCCAATAAAAATGGGCAATGGATCTAAACAGACACTTTTCGAAAGAAGTCAGAAGGAAGGCCAAGAGACATGAAAACATGCTCAATGTCACTAATCGTCAGAGAGATGCAGATAAATACAATGCAGTACCATGTCACACCTGTCAGATTGGCTAACATTAACAAATCAAAGAACGACAAGTGCTAGTGAGGATGTGGAGTAAAAGGACCTCTTTTGCACTGCTGGTGGGAATGCAGACTGGTGCAGCCACTGTGGAGAACAGTATGAAGTTTCCTCAAAAAACTAAAAATGGAACTTCCATTTGACCCAGTGATCCCACTTTTAGGAATATATCCCAAGAAACTAGAAAGACAAATTAGAAAGGATATATGCACCCCTATGTTCATAGTAGCACAATTTACAATAGCTAAGAGTTGGAAACAGCCTAAGTGCCCATCAACAGATGAGTGAATCAAAAACTGTGGTACATCTACACAATGGAATACTACGCTGTGGTAAAAAAGAAGGAGCTTCTACCATTTGCAACAAAATGGTTGCAGCTGGGGAGCATTATGTTAAGTGAAACTAGCCAAGCAGAGAAAGATAAATATCACATAATCTCACCCATTTGTGGAATATGATGAATGGCATAGGTTGATGAACAAGAATGGATCCAGAGACTGAGAAATGTCTATCAGAATGTTAAACCTCAAGGTAAGTGGTGGGTGGTGGGAGTAAGGTCTTGAACTAAGGTAAGTAATTTGTGTTTTTACGTCCCTGACAAAGTTTATATAAAATTATAAAAAAATTGGCAGCTAGTTTGAAATTGAATTGACATGGCCTAGAGCAAATAATATCCTTACATGATATTATTCTACAATGTCATTATAATTTTTGATATTTTACAAAAGCATATTGTACAATTATCCCAAAGAAACTTACAAATTCTTTTAATGTTTGGCAGCAATTTTAAAAAGGACAGGGAAGGAATTCATCCTTTTCAGAAGAAATTAAGGCACTGGGAAGGCACTTAAGCATTCTGTATTGGCCCCTCTTGCACTTTTTGCCAAGAGGGATCCTCTTCCCAGAATCCAAGTGCACACAGATGTTGCCTGAGCTTTCAGTTCAAGTTGAGGTTGAAGCCTCTGGGTGGCTGGCACCATGAATCTGTCTCTCACTCAATGGTGTGAGCTGGGCCTTCCCTGGAGAAGAAACCAGAGTCCCCTGAGATATGTGATCAGTACCGGGACCCTGCTAGCAGGTGAGGGGATACCAAGGCAGGTGCTGGGCATAGAGGCCACAGGGGCTTAGACTACCAAGGAGACAGAACTGAACCTCACATCACTCTGCTTGGCCCCAGAGGATGGCTGGTTAGCCAGAGATGGGTAAGATTCCTCAGGGAAGAAATAACCTAAGATAGGCACAGTTGTAGAGGGGCCATCAGAAGAGAACTTGAAGGTCAACAGAGGTGGGGCACAGACCCTCACCCCCCCAACCTTGCAGGGGCCTGAACTCTCACCCCTTCTGAGAGAGGTCTCCTACCCCCATGGCTTCTTCGCCTCCCATGCCCAGCTCAGATCAGGACCCAGGTTACAGACAGAGATTTGGCCAGCAACAGCTGCCATATATCCAAATTGAGTCTAGCACCAGGAATGCTCTGGGCCTACTCAAAAATGCAAATAATCCTTTCCACTAATATTTACAGGGTAAACTAAGATTATTGTTTGCGTTTTAAATTTGACAGTAAAATAGTAATCAAGTTTTCAGATTAATTTAAATTGGCCAATTGAAATAAGGGAATACTCAAGAAAATTTAAGTGTACTGGACAAAAAGCTGTTCCTAAAATATTAACTAAAATTTCTATTAGTAGTTCATCTCATCATAAAGTTGCCTAACATGAAAATAACCTAAAGTAGTCATATTTTTGTGCAAAAATTAAAATTTAAAGTTACCAAGACTGCAATATAAAATTTCCAAAGCCTCCATTAATAAAAAAAAGGGGGGGTTAGTGGGGTAATATCATGTAAGGAAAAATATCCTGTAAGTAAAATACATCTAGAAAATTCTTACTTCAGAAAATTAATTTCTACTTGTAATGCTAATAGCAAGACACACATGAAAAACACACATGGTGTCAAAATAAGCTAAAGGAAAATCATTTGGGCAAAAATAAAAAGAATCCCAGGTCTAATTTATAGAAAAGATTCCTTTATTAACTTTTGGTCAAGAATAAGTTTGTATATTTTCAGAAAACAACTCCAAGACCATATGGATTCCTGCAAAGGAGAGGAACTGACAGGTCTGCTCCACCCTCAAAGACAGTCCAGAGACAGAAGATGCTGATGACACCTTGCCATGCTAGCAGTCAGCAGCTGTGCGTCACTGCAGGTTGTCCAGTACCAAACCAGAGAGTGTAGGACCTGCTTTGCCGCCATTTGTCCAACATCCAGATATCATTGCTGACATGTACATGTAAGGAACTATTTGACATTGAAACTGGGACTCAGAACTGTTGGACATTGAAATTGAGACTCAAACTTTTTTTTTGTTCTTATATGTTTATCTCTAGTATACAGATGCAAAATTTTTTAAAGAAAAGAAATGGGGGAAAATAGATACAGAGGCAAAGAAGCATTGAACAGACCATGAAATTACAGTGGGAAGGCAGGGGAGGGTGGGGAGGGGCTGTAAAAGATCAACCGAAGGATTTGTTTGCATGCAGATAAGCATAACCGAGTGAGGGCATGTGCTGGGGGGTAGGGGAGGCCAGGTGGAGATCAATGGGAGTGAAAAAAGGAAACATATGTACTACTCTTTGCAATACTTTAAACTACATATATATGTATATACGTGTGTGTATATGTGTATATATGTATATATATGTGTATATATGTATATATATGTGTATATATGTATATATATGTGTATATATGTATATATATGTGTATATATGTATATATATATGTGTATATATGTATATATATGTGTATATATGTATATATGTATATATGTGTATATATGTGTATATATGTATATATATGTGTATATATGTATATATGTATATATGTATATATATGTGTATATATGTATATGTGTGTATATATGTATATATGTGTATATATGTATATATGTGTATATATGTATATATGTGTATATATGTATATGTGTATATATGTATATATGTATATATGTATATATGTATATATGTGTATATGTATATGTGTGTATATGTATATATGTGTGTATATATGTATATATGTGTATATATGTATATATATGTGTATATATGTGTATATATATGTGTGTATATATATGTATATATACATATATATGTAATATATTTAATCTAAAAGAAATACTAATAAAAAATAAAACTCCACCCTTTACCTCTGGCCCTAAGCTTTCCTATTTTAACAATCATATATACTACCAATCTTTCATTTACTCAAGATCCAAAGCTTTTACTCTCATTGTACTTTTAATTTGCATTTGTCTAATGGCTATGTTGAATTTTTTTTATGTGCTAATTTGGCCTTTGTATATCGGCTGTGGTAAAGTGTTCAAATATTTTCCTTTTTTTTTTTTTTTGGCTGGGTTTTCTTATTCTTGAATCTTAATAGTTTTTAATATATTCAATTTATCAAATGTATGGTTTATAAATATCTTCTCTCAATCTGTGACTTGCCTTTTTATTCTGTTAACAGTATTTTTCTAAGAGCACATGTTTTTAATTTTAATAGTCAATTTTCTTTCTTTTTAAATAGATACTGCTTTGGTTATCAGATGTTAGAAACCTTTGCTTAGTTCAAGGTCACAAAGATTTCCTCCCATGTTTTCTTCTAGAATTTCTATAGTTCTACATTTAACATTTAGAGTTAAAATCCATTTTGACTTAGTTTTGATAAGTGGTACAATGTGTGGATTTTTTATTTTTGCTTAAGGATGTCCAGCACTATTTGTTGAAAAGACTTTCTTTGCTTAATTTTCTTTGTACCTTTGTGAAAATTCATTTGAGAAAAATAATGCTTATGCTATTCGGTTTGATATTTAGGATGCCATAGTGGAAATCACTTACCTATGGTTCTATATTTGAACTGTCTATGAGGTGCCATTGTTCTATTAGTCAATCTTTTTTTCAGTATCATACTGTCTTGATTACTATACTAGGTAGCTTTTAAAAAGTCTTTAAATCATGTACATTAGTCCTTCAACTTTTTCTTTAAAGAAAATTTGTTTGGCTTTCCTAGATCCTTTTATTTGCACATGAATTTTAGAAGCAGCTTGTTAATTTCTTTAAAAAATACATTTGCTATGATTTGACTGGGATTATACTGAGTCTATAGATACAACAATTTGGGTAAAAAACATTGTGCTGTCTTCTTATTTTGTTCCTTTATACATAATGTCTTTTTTCTTCTTGAACCTCTTTTAAGATTTTCTCTTTATCCCTGGTTTAAAGCAATTTGATTATGTTGTAACAGTGCAGTTTCCTTCATTCCACTGCTTCGGCTTTATTGAGCTTCTTAGATCTGGGAGTTTAAATTTTAATCCAATTTGTAAAAATTTATAGTCATCATTTCTTCAGATATTTTTCTGTCCTCCTCCCAACTATCTCCTTCCCCTGACCTTTGGGAACATCAATTACATGTATCTCAGGCCATTTAATATTTTCCCATATATTAAAAATAATCTGGTTATTTTTTATTTCTGTATTTCAATGTCATGTCTTCAAGTTTTCTAATAATTTATTCTGCCTTATCTAATTTAATATTCATCCCATCCAGTGTATTTTTTTATTGTAGACATAGTTTTCATTTATATAATTTCAATGTGTCTTTTTAGTATTTTCCATGTCTCTATACATGTTCAATCTTTGATCTACCTTCTTGGACAGATGAAATACTGTTATGACTCTTATGTTCTTGTCCACTTACTGTATTGTTGGCAAAATTTGTGGGTCTATATCTATTAATTTTCTCATTATGGCTCATGTTTTCCCATTCTTTTTCATGCATGGTAATATCTAATTGGTTGCCACACATTGGGAATTTTATTCTTTTGGGTCCTGTGGATTTTTTGTATTCTTGAAAATATTTTTGAGTTTTGTTCTTAGAAGCTGTCAAGTTACTTGGAAACAATTTGATTCTGCTAAGTCTTCCTTTAAAGTTTAGTATTAGAGTAGCCTCTATTCTCTAGCTAGTTTTATTCCACTACTGAAGGCAAACCTTTCTGAGTATTACCCCATGATACCATGCAAATTTGAGTATTTTCTATTCTGTCCCTTGGGAAGATAAACTATTCTTGCCTTACATAGATATAAGGATTGCTTTCTTCTAAGCTTGTAGGTAGTTTCTTTACACACATTTGTCAATTAGAGGGTCACTGAAGATTCAAGGGTCCCCTTTGCAAATCTCTGGAACTTCCTGTAGCTCTCCTTTCTCATACTCTGCTCTGTAAACTTTGCCGCCTTAGACTATCAGCTTGATCTCCTTAGTGCAGGGAGACTGCCAGGCTCCCCAGGGTTCCCTCTCCCTCACTGCCTCCTGAAAACTCTCTCCGGGCAGTAAGCTGGAGCAATCCTAGTGCTGGCCTGCGTTGTGTCCTCTCTCCTTGTGATCTCTGCCCTGTCGTGTCTGATGTTCAATATATGAAAACCGTATTTTGTTTTTCTTAGTTGTTTTAGGCATGAGGTTATATCCAAACCCTGCTATTCCATCTGTTAAAAGTAGAAGTTGCCATGTTCTCCCCCTACCCTGCTTTTTTTGGATTGTGCCTTTTTACTAAACCTCTTGTGTCAATATTTGTGCAACTCACCTAATTTATCACATTATATCATCTGACACCTCAAATATTGACTCTTGTAATTTTTCCAACTACTCTCCCTGTCCTTGGATTTCACAATTCCTTCACTCTCACTCAGTCACAGTAAATTTTATATATTTTCTTCTAAGCTAGTAAAAGCTTCCTTTTGCCTTCAGGATACAATTCAAATTTCTAATCTGGCATGCAAGCTCCTTCACAATCTGATCTCCATTTATCTTTCCAAACTTACTTTTGGCTCTTCCAGCCAGCCTGAACTATGCCAGGCTTCCCAACATTACTTGTTCATAAGAGTCACTTTGCCTTATTATATTCTCTACAAGAGGAACACTTTATGTCTATTCTTGGTAGGCAAGATAGTAATTTGAAAATAACTTGACAGTTTAAGTAATTTAACAACTTCTCATAACAAAGCTCAGGAATTCAGGTTAATTTCATTCAGAAAAATTAGTTTTTGATGACTGATTTTTGTTCTCACTCGCTGATATACCTTTTGTCATCAGAAGTTTGTCTTACACATCATTACTCTCATGCTTAAGCTCACCACTGTGTCATGTGTCTTGTAGAAGCTTCATAAATATTTCATGGTCATTCTCTGTCTTGTTCATGTTCTCTCACTAAATATGCAAATATGAGTTTCCTGTCCCCATAACCTGCCTGCTCCACATAGGCCCAAGGTGGCAAGCTGTAGGAACCTTTCCTTTAATTTCTCACCTCTCATGTGCAACAATATGGATGCACCTAGAAGGTATGGTGGAAGGACATTAAGTCAGTCAAACAAGGAAAATACCATATGATTTCACTTCTATGTGGAATCTCAAAGAACAAAAATAAAAAAGAAATAGACTCATAGATACAGGGAACAAACCGATGGTTGCCAGAAGGGAAAAGGGTCAAGGGATGGGTGAAAAAAGAATAGAGGAATAAGTGGTTCAAACTTTCAGTTATAATATCAATAACACGGGAATGTAATGATGTATAACAGAGAGAATATAACCAATAACATGGTAACCACTTTGTACAGCAAAAGATGGTTACTAGACTTACTGTGGTGATCTCTTCACAAGGAATATAAATGTTGAATAACTATGTTGTACATCTGAAAATAATATAATATTGTATGTCAACTAAATGGCTTCAAAGAGGAGTAAGTCATGGACCCACTGGACAAGGTTCTGTCACTTATAAATAAACTTGGTACTGCACTACAGGATGAGAAGGAAAAGAAAGGAAAAGATAAAGAAGAACACTAAAAAGTAACCTGATCTGTGAACAATTACCCTGGAGTGCTTTTTTGTATATCAAAATTATTTTAAATATGACTTTAAAATAATAATTTTGTGGCCATTATGTTGAAGGTTTGTAAGTTAACCTGTTTGTTCTAGTCCCACCATTCTGTATACAGTGAAATATATTGCATGATAATGTAAATTTTGTGAAAAACTAGATTAAGAGATATATCTACTCAGTAGGGTTTTTAATTATTATGTGTAATATGATTCCTGCATCTTAAAATATTTTCGGAATAATTGTGAATTTCCTGTTATTGGCCATACATTTTGAAAAAAAATCTTGTTCATAATGTGATTATTTTGGTCATTAATTGCTTTTAAAAAAATGTAGACTTGTATAAATACCTATTTGTATATAATTTGAGTAATTGTGATATGATTAAATACCACTAAAGTATTTGTAACTACTTTTGTTTGTAACTACTGTAATAAAGTCACAATAATTGGTTTCAATAAAAAAAAAGAAAATGAAAAAAAAATGTTCTCACCTCCTTTACCATTTTCCTCTCAGGAACAAATCATGAGTAGTCTCACATGTGGAATGATTTTATTACAGGCTGCAGAATGCCAATGAAACACCTGATTGCCAGTGAAAAAGCACAAATACTTCAGCCCCTCCCCAGCTAAACTGACCTGAAGCCTGGGAAATCTGGGCTCTCGTTCAGGTCCCAGCCAGCTTCCACTCCAGACACAGGAACTTCCCCACTCTCTTAAGAACCCAGGGCACCAAAAAAAAACAAAAAAAAAAAAACAGGGTTTCCTCGAAGATCCGTTCCCATGGTGCGACATATCGCGATTTTTGCGGTAAGTCAGAACCCACCTACATCAGCACCTACATCATTCACAGGGAGCACATGCACAGCAATAATGAAGTGAAACAATAAATTTTTTTTAAAAGATAACAATTCCTGACCTTTACTTGTGGTAAATAAATGATTAAAAAAAACATTAAAAACATATGTACATACGTCAAAATGATAGAACTTTTAAAAATAAATAAATGGGAGATAGTGTCGTAACCATTCAAGGATGTACATCGAGTCTGACATAACCCGAGGACTGTCTGTATATCAAACAGTTCCCAGTACCTTAAAGAGAATATCTGTGTCTATCTTCTATGCTGAGATTCTCAGCTGTCCTCATGTTGTAGCTAGCCCAGTGGTTCTTAGCTTTTTATGTATTGTGGCACACATTTAAAGATCAGATTGTTACATTATTGTAACCCAAAACTGTGTGTAAAGCAATATTATTAGTGTTCAGGAGTCAGAAGTTGAAGAATCCTGTTAAGAGTCCTATTAAACTCTCAAAAGCACTATAAACAGCTGTTTTAGCCCTATAGGATTTATGAGAAGTGGTAACTATAGAAGGAAATCCTTATTGAGTTTAAAATACAATTCAGAAAATACCAAGTGAATTAACAAATTAAAAAATTTGTTGACTTCAATACATGTTTAACTTTGGATAGATTGCAGGGAATGACAATTACATATTCAAATATGGTATACATTTCAACAACAAAATGTCAATGAATACAAATGTGAGATGGAAAATTTAACTATTACACGGTTGGTATAGTATAAGTTTATCTATAATAGGTTTACTGTACAAATCAAGGTTTACTGTACAAATCATAGTTTAAATAAAGAAAATAATAAACGATGAGTGACTATTCCCTAACTAAATGGTTTTCCCTAAAGGGTAAAATTCTGTCCATTAACTTGAAAATTACATTTTGATAATTGCAAGCATTTGCCATTTTTCTTTTTCCCCTTCACTTGACAATACAAAAGGCAACCTTACAAAAACAAAAAACAAAAAACAAGAGGAAATTCACATAAAGACCAACTATTTGTCTCTCCAATTTTTGAAATAATACATGTTGGCCCAATTATCTGTTCAAACAGAGTCCATGTTAAAATCTTTGCTTTCTTCTCCTTTTTTTTTGCATACCACAGCCTATACTTTACATCTAGGTGCCCTGGGAAACCTGTTGGTCAGTGGTGTAGAAGTAACGTGTGCCTCTTTCAGGCCTGGCTCCTGACTTTCCTTGAAATCCACATCATCTTCCTTTTCCTCATTTGCGGGGGCAGCTACAGAGGACTCTGAAACTTGAGAAGATGGCAGAAAAGATGAAAAGAGCTTGGACCCCTGAATGACTGTGGAATAGAGTACCCTAGCACCCAAATTATTAATATAAGCAAACAAATCTTTAGTGTTCTGTGATATTTAAATGTGGGGTATTTAAATTTAAGATGTAATTATCTCTATTAAATACATTACCAAGCTACTTCATGGAATTATATATTTTTTTATTTTTCTAATGTTTTATTCACCTTTCACTTTTAATTGCTAAATAGATTCAGTAATATCCATTGATAGATGGATCGATAAAAAAAGAGATGACTCATATACAATAGAATATTAGTCATAAAAGAGAATGAAATCTTGCCATTTGTGACAGCATGGATGGACCTAGAGTATTATGCTAAGTAAAATGAGTCAGACAGAGAAGACAAATACCCTATGATTTCACTTATAAGTGGAGTCTAAAAATACAATATAAACAAAACAGAAACAAGCTCAGATACAGATAAGAAATTGATGGTCACCAAATGGAAGGAAGTTTGGGGGTTGGGTGAAAAAGATGAAAGATTTAAGAAGTACAAATTGATAGTTACAAAACAGTCATGGAATGTAAAATATAGCATAGGGAATATAGTCAATAATCCTATCTAATAAAAGAGAAATATGCAAATATGCAGCCATGCCCACCAGCCAATCAGGAGCAAATTATGCAAATAAACTCCCAAAAAGATGGCTGCCACCACTGAGAGCAGGAGGGAGACAATGGAGGAAGTCAAGCTTTCCGCCTGCTGTTGCCAGCCTAGGCCTCCACTCAATGCTACAAAGTTCCAATTATAGAAGATATATTCCAACAGAAATGGCAGCAGCCATGGAGCTGGAGACAACAGAGGCTAGGGTTGCCCGGGCAATAGAGGAAGCAAAGCTTCTGTAGCCCTAGTACCTAGGCCTCCACTCTAGGCTTCAAAGTTTCAATTATAGAATTTAAATAGAAATGGCTGTTGCCATGGAGTGAGCAGAAGGCTTGGCTCCCTCCAGGCTACAAAGTTTCAATTGTAGAACATAAATTAATCCCAGATCCCAGGGCTCCCACTTGGGGCACTAGGGGGTGTGTCCGGCCTGCAAACCACCACAGGCCCCTCGCCCAGGCCACCCCACACCCCAAGGGAACCCCCACCCTGATCCGGGGCACCCTTCAGGGCAAACCAGCTGGCCCCCACCCATGCACCAGGCCTCTATCCTATCTAATAAAAGAGTAATATGCAGATTGACCATAACTCCAATATACAAGACAGATACCCCCATGTGGTCAAAGATCCTGACCCATGTAGACACAAGATGGCCACCACAAGATGGCCAGCAGGGGAGGGCCATTAGGAGGTTCCAGGCCTGCAAGTGAGGGCAGTTGTGGGCAATCAGGTCAGCAGGGGAGGGCAGTAGGGAAGGAGCAGGCCTGCAAGGGAGGGCAGTTAGGGATGACCAGGCTAGCAGAGGAGGAAAGTTGGGGGCAAACAGGCTGGCAGGGGAGCAGTTAGACATCAATTAGGCTGGCAGGGTAGTGGTTAGGGTGTGATCAGGTTGGCAGGAAGAAGCAGTTAGGGGAAATCAGGGAGGCAGGCAGGCAAGCAGTTCAGAGCCAGCAGTCCTGGATTGTGAGAAGGATGTCTGATTGCCCATTTAGGTCTGATCCTACCAGGCAGTCAGACATCCCTTGAGGGGTTGCATATTGGAGAGGGTGCAGGCTGGGTTGAGGGACACCTCCCTGCCTCCCCGTGCATAAATATATACGTATTGTAATAAGTACATATGGTGCCAAATGGATATTCCACTTATTGGGGGGTCATTTTGTAAGGTATAGAAATGTCTAATCACTGAAACTAATATAACATTGTATGTCAACTATAATAGAAAAATAAATTTAACAAAGAAAATAGCCAAATATTAATACAGGCCCCTTTTTGGAGGAAGAATATTACTTGCAAGGACAAAAAGATGAACTGATAAAACCTCAAACCAATCTTTGGCACCAATTCCAAAACTTCTTTTAGTTGATAGAAAATAATTCCTTTATGAACTACACTGGAGTTTTTTAATCAACACATCATATTTTTGTCCTAGTAGTTGTCTGTGCAGGGATGAAAAGCAGATTTCAAGAACAAGAGAGTAGTAAAACTTGAATGTGATGAAGGCATATTTCACTCGTTAAAGTGTGAACTATGTGCTGGCAGCTGCTTGAGAATATCATTTATTTTCATAAGGATAACAATGTGTTTTACAATTATACTATTTTTATTGAAACGTATCTTAAAGCACTTTAATGACAAATAGTAAACATTTTTTCCAATTAAGATTTCTAACAGCAAAGCTTATCTTTTTTGCTATAACTTATTTATTATGTAAATCATGTCTTCTTTATGTATCCCTATTTCAAAAGTGGGCATGCTAAAAATATTTTTCATTAAAAATAGTATCACATGGAAATTCTTACCCTTAAATGTTGGGTTTATTAAGTAGCAAGAGCAAACATGGTCCTATTAATGAGAAGTTACTATGTTTCTCCAACTATTACATCATAGGTCTCTGTGAAAGTGTTGACCTCATTGCTTCAAATTGGGGCATAGATAATCAGTGTAAATTAACACCCAAAGTAGTGCACATGTAATCTTTATTAGCTGAAAATGTGCTGAAGTTGTAGAAGTAGGTACATATTCACCAAGAGTCATACCAATTAGCATATATCCATAAGCCCCGGGCCCAAAAGACTCCAGGTGAGGGGTAAGTAACACAAGCAGGGATAGAAACCTGAATGAAATTCCAATGAGACTCAGAACAACAGCATTGCTAGGCAGCCTGATCACTAGTTAGGCAGGCTAATCACTGCAATAGTATTAATGTATTTGGTGACTGTGAAAAGACTGGCCCCAAACAGGAAAATAACTGATATGAGATTCCTTCTGTTTTCCACATAGCATTTGTAAACTACGCAATCCTGGATCACTGTTATTTTATTCTGTAGCAGTATCTCAGGGAACAAATGATAAGATGCTCAAAGCTATTTCTAGAGCCCCTTCACACCCCTGCTCATGTCTTTGATAAAGCCAACAAAGGACTATTTTCAATCCTCTAGTGCATAAACTACCAGGGAAAACAGGACACTCATAGAATGCAGAACATACCATGGACCATGTTGGAGTCAGGATCTCTGGTTTACTTACTCTTGGGATTAGTGGAAGGTGGGAGAAGGAACCTAGCACATTTTAAGTCATCAAAATTACTGTTGAATGGATGGTTTTATATGTAGATGAGTTCCTATTATAGAGAACTTTGAAGAGGTTCCTTAAAAAGACTTGTTCCCAAAAGACCTATTTGAAAGCAGATCTAGAAGACCCAATAGGGACCTTACTCAGGATGTCCTCCAGAGTATTACTTCTTAAAACTTTCCTCATCAGGGCACACACAGAACATGATGGTATCTGCATGAGACACTTGGGTATACTGAGGAATTTGGAATCCTGGGTGAGGTTGAGGTAACAGGCAACCTGAGGGTTGGTGAGCTAGATTTCCCAATACATAGTTTGAAAGCTCTTTTCCAGAGGAAAAAATGAATGAGCAATACTGAGGGTCCAATGAGAGACCTAGAATCTATAAAGTAATAACAACAATAGAAGTAGCTATCATGTATTGAATACTTACCATGTGCCAGTCACTGTATTCAATGCCTTATGTACACTATTTGTTTTCACCTTTGAAATAATCCTATTATTTGGTAATGACAGTATAAATAGACCAGATGATTCTTTTCCTCAGAAAATGATTGTAGCCCTAGCCAGTTTTTTAAAAATATATTTTATTGATTTTTTACAGAGAGGAAGGGAGAGGGATAGAAAATAAGAAACATTGATGAGAGAGAAACATCGATCAGCTGCCTCTTGTACACCCCCTACTGGAGATGTGCCCACAACCAAGGTACATGCCCTTGACAGGAATCAAACTATCCACTGAGCCAAACCAGTTTCAGCTAGCCTTAGCCAATTTTGTTCAATGGTTAGAGCGTCAGCCTGTGGACTGAGTTGCTGTGAGTTCAATTCTGGACAAAGGAACATACTTTGGTTGCAGTCCCAGTTGGGGTGCATGTGGAAGGCAACCGATGGATGTATCTCTCTCACATCAATGTTTCTCTCTGTGTCTTGCCTCCTTCTTTTCCCTGTCTCTAAAAATCAATGGGAAAAAATATATACTGGGGTGACAATTAAAAAAAAAACACACACAACAAACAACAAAAAAAGAAAATGATTGCACACTAGACAAAATTATCAATGATAAGCATTTCAGGATACTGGGAAATAAGCAAAAATAGACAACCACTTGAGAAGTGTTTGTTTACTCATGGGAAACTGCTACTGCATTGGACAACTATGGGTTTGTAGCTTTTATTTATTCATTTATGTCTGGGAGCATGCCCGTCCTCCACTAACTGCCTAACATGAGCAGTAAAAATCCACAGGTTTATCAGCTAAAGGTGACAGA
The DNA here is from genome assembly GCA_027563665.1 of Antrozous pallidus. Lineage (NCBI taxonomy): Eukaryota > Metazoa > Chordata > Mammalia > Chiroptera > Vespertilionidae > Antrozous > Antrozous pallidus. The sequence goes on from CM050510.1 coordinate 39,163,956, forward strand.
CTTGGATAGGAGCAGGTTCAATAATCCTTGTCCAAATTATTGTCTGAACTTTAAACTGAAGGTTCAGGGGAGAACAATGCAAAATGAACAGTTAGAGATTTCAGTAAGACTCCAGACATGTCAGTAATAAAAAGCCAAAATCCTTCCAAAAACAAAACTGATTCCAGAAATACTTTTATTTCTATTTTTAACCAAAGATTATGAGATATAAGAAACAATAGAGACACAGATATTGCAATGGTATATTCAACATGCTAAAAAAATCAGTTGATGAAGAATTCTCTCTCCAGGTAAATGATTCATTGAAAATGAGAGTGGGGAAAAAAAGACATTCCTAGAGAAACAAAAATTCAGCACATTATTAGTGGACTTGTACTACAAGAAATGCTAAAAACAAAACAAAACAAAATAAAATACCTAAAGTCCTCAGACTAAGGGGAAGTGAAATCAAGAGGTAATTCAAATTCAGAGGAAGGAATGTAAAACACTAAAAATGTGAAGATATAGGTATAGGAATATGTGGTATGTATGTAATTATACGTGTGTGTACATACAAATACTTATATTCCTACTCTCACACAATTTCATTTTTTCTTTCTAAAGTTCCTTAAAAAACCATATGACTTCATAAAGCAAAATAAAAAAATTTTACTATTGGGTTTAAAACTTATATACATAAACTATATATATATCACTATAGCAAAAAAGAATGGGTGAATAAATCTATACCAATGTAAAGTTCTTATAAGTAAAAAAGTAAGTATTTACTTGACATAGATTGTTAAAAGTTAAAAAATGCATATTATAATGGCAGCAAAATAGAGCCACAAATTTAATAGAAAAATTAAAATGGCATACCAAAAAAATATATTTTATAGAAAAGAATAAAGAAATAAAGAAAAGAGTGATGAGAAAAAAGTAACCAAATGGTAGACCTAAATCCAATCACATGCAAATTATATTAATAAGGTCCTCTTAGGTATGGCTCAGTTGGTGAAAACACTAACTTGAAAAAATACCTACACCCAATGTTGACTGCAGCATTACTTACAATAGCCAAGAAATGGAAACAATGTTAAGTGTCTGTCTATAGATTAATGGATTAAAAAACAAAAACAAAAAAAACTGATGCATACACATACACACAGAGGAATATTATTCAGCCATAAACAGCAGGAAATCTTGCCATTTGCCACATGGATAGAACTCAACAACATTGTGCTAAGTGAAATATGTCAGACAGAGAAAGATCCGTATGCATGCTCTCATACATGAAACCTAAAAATAATTATAACAAAAAAAGCAATCTGTGTCTCAACATCCACAGAGGTGATTCTTTTTATTTTTTAAATATATTTTTATTGATTTCAGAGAGAAAGAGAATGAGCAAAATCAATGATGAGAGAGAATCACTGATCGGCTGCCTCCTGAAAACGTTTCACCTACCCCACTGGAGACCGAGCCCACAACAGGGGCATGTCCCCTGACTGGGAACTGAACTGTGATCTCCTGGTTCACAGGTTGATGCTCAACCACTGGCCAAGCTATATACATATTTTTCAGTTCTCTGTTCTACACAGGGCTACCTGCAAGCTGACACTGTCTAAGAGTATACAGTGCCTCGGAAAGGCAAAGACACTAATACATAGGCTATTTTAGCTAAATAATATCACAGTGGGATTTGTTGGAAAAGGCAAGAATGGTGCCCAGAAGTTCTATTACTACATTCTAGGTCCAGTTCCTTTTTGTTTTCCTAATACGGCTTCAAATAAGTTTCCAGAGGAAACCATAAAGACCAGAAGTTCATGGCAGGCCATTCCACATAAGGTAAGCAATGCAAGTGAAAACCTTGTTGAAATGAAAAGAGAAAGGCCTGGAAGAATGTCATGATATCAGATGCAATGTTGCTAGAATAACTTTTCCTAAATGTGATATCATGATGGCTTCTTGTAGCCATACATGGGCAATAAAGAAGGGGCTTTGGCCTGGCCAGCCTGGCTCAGTGGTTGAGCATCTACCTATGAACCAGGAGGTCACAGTTCAATTACCTGTCAGACACATGCCTCATTTTGGGCTCGATCCCCAGTGTGGGGGCATCATGGTTGATGTTTCTATCTCTCCCTCCCTCTGTTCTTCTGCAAAATCAATAAAAATATATTTTTAAAAGGGGGGCTTTGTAGACCAATTAGTTAGTTAACTAACAATTTTAAGTGAAAGTAGGCTTGTGCCTAAAATTTAAAGTGATATTTATATTCTTAACTGAGATGGATCAGCTTCAGAGATTGGAGAATCCTTTAAAACTGTAGGTAAGCTATTGTGCATATTTCCATTTTAAAGGAGCTAGTACAACACATTCATCGGAATCACATAGGGATCCACAGCTCAAAAAAGGTTTATCACTCTCAGTTTTAAATATTTTCTTTTGGCTTATACCAGTGGTCGGCAAACTGCAGCTCGTGAGCTACATGAGGCTCTTTGGCCCCTTGAGTGTGGCTCTCCCACAAAATACCACGACCTGGGCGAGTCTATTTTGAAGAAGTGACGTTAGAAGAAGTTTAAGTTCAAAAAATTTGGCTCTCAAAAGAAATTTCAATTATTGTTCTGTTGATATTTGGCTCTGTTGACTAATGAGTTTGCCGACCACTGGCTTATACTATTGTGAGGTATACAAAATCGAGATTTTTTTCCCCTTATATATTTCTCCAAGTGACTTTTTTCTTTTATTCATTTTAAACACTCCAATATAGTAGCTTTAATAGAAGAGGTACTATTTACAGACTGAAGCTGTGATGTCTTTGCTAGTCTCTGGAGCCAGATGTTTATAGATTGCTTAAAGTGGCTCACTGAGTCATCATGGTTACCAAGTTGAATAGCACCCACTCTTTCAGTTTTATAAATACCAGGAAGTTTATAAACTCTGAAAGAAAAACGATTGCTGGTAATTAACCTCAAACTGTATTTGCTATGCTAATATAAACCATTGTTCTGAATCAATATAACCATTTTCTCCAGCAATCATTGGGTGGCATTCCCCTGGGAAAAGGAAGCCTTCTGCAATTTTAGGGGTTTGTAAAAGACTTAAGTAAATAGATGTTGGAATTTTTTTTTCAGGGACAAATGGACCATTAGAACTACCACTCCAAAGTTTAAAACAATGTGTTATAATCAACAAATATATGATTAAAGTTGGAGTAATGTTGCCTTAGGATGATTTTTAGAGTATAGATCATCTGTTTTCACCTTTCCTTCCAGTGACTTAGGTGGGGTTTGTAGTCTAAGTATAGTTTTACACTATAAGATATCAACAACTAAACATTGATAAAAGAAAGTATACAGTCCTAACCGGTTGGGCTCAGTGGAGAGAGCATCGGCCTGTGGACTGAAAAGTCCCAGGTTCGATTCCGGTCAAGGGCATGTAGCTTGGTTGTAGGCACATCCCCAGTAGGAGGTGTGCAGGAGGCAGCTGATGGATGTTTCTCTCTCATTGATGTTTCTAACTCTCTATCCCTCTCCCCTCCTCTCTGTAAAAAATCAATAAAAATATCAAAAAAAAAAAGAAAGTATACAATGATTTTACTTCAAGGGAGTTGCATTTTATATATCATCTGGGAATAAAAATATTCCAGAATTAGCAGGTAAATTTTGGTGCATCAATAACAACATGCTAGCATTCAGTCATAAAATTCTGACCACCCTCCTTCCATGCAATTATTGATGATTTATTTCCATATTCTCCAACTAGCCTCCTTCAGCCAGGAATACATAAAGATGGGCCAATGGTAGGAATATACATTTAGTCTATGACAAATAGAATATTGTGAGCATATTAATTAGTGCTGATGGAAAGAATTGTTCACTTAGGCACAAAGCATATCCCAGGGTATTCTCAGAGGAAACATGGTGTATTAGAGAGACTACAGACTTTGCAGTTAGAGTCATTCACTTATTTTTTATTCATACATTGATTATTAGCATATTATGTCCTAAGAAATACAGCAGGAAACTCACAGATATCATTCCTGCCATCTGGAACTTTGTAGCATCCATTCTAGGGGTGCTGTTGAGCACGTGTGTATCAAGCATTTCCTTTGTTGAGCCTTTGTTGCCTTATATAAAGGGAGAGAATATCACTCACTTCTTCCAGTGTTGTAAAGGCTGCGTACGAAAAAGTACCTGGTTCAATAGCTAACAAACAGATCCTATTTAAAGCTGAACTGTTATTAGACAGCTCCTTCTCAGTTTTGAAAGGATACACACACCATGACTGTAAAAATGTGTGGTGGGTCAGAGGACACATTTCCAACTCGAGAGTACAAAGAGTGCAGCAGCCCTACGGCAGCTCCATGAAAGTCTTCCATAGTCTAACGAGGATTTTATTTTGAAAAACTGCACCTAACCTCAGATGCCCCACCTAGTACAAGAATGTAAAAGCACCCAAGGGTTTAAACACACTAAAACCAGAACTTAGGAATGTGTGTAACTGTGGCTAGAACCGAACTCGAGGGTGGCAAGCAAGAGAAGGCTCATTTATGAAGCTTTTCCAGGGAAGAACTGTAACTCCCTGTTAAGAGCAGAATGTTTTTACTTCTGCATTAGAATTACTGCAGACTCTGAACTGTAACTGAGGACCTCGTTTGGTGGTTCCCAATCTGTTTGGTACTCAAATACCCCTTCTCTCTTTCCTGAGCACCAAGCTTGAAAGATCATCATGTCTGCTGTGCTCCAGAGAGTACAGGCTCACATAGCACACTGCAGAAATGTTAGCTATTACTACAACATGCTATGATGCTATGTTTTCAAAGAAATGACATATAACAAATATTTCTCATCATGAGGAACAATGACCATTATCCCCATCAAGTTAATAACATTTTATCCCAAGTCAGGATATTTCAAGGTCCTCATGACCTCGTGCAGCTTTATCTGCACAATATGGAGGGGTCTAGGGAACCCAAGTTCAGAACCACTGGGTTCATTATGAAAGTTCCTTTACTTTCTGGAAAATGTTTGTACTCATAGTCATTGAGATCACTTAAAGAGTTATAGTCATTCAATCATTAATGTTGTCTTAATGATAAAAAAAAAGATGAATGAATGCTCCCAACATGGCTACTTTTTAGAGCCTGGTCCACAGAGAGCCTCTGCACCTTCTATATGGCTGGCCCCAGGCATTTGCTTTGAATTACCTGAAACTGTGTCCCTGGCCTCGACTGGCTGGAACTTGGCCAAATACACAACCGGTGCTTTCTGCCCAGAATGTAGGATTTCAACCAAGATACAAAGAGACTGCAAACAAGGGTCAGTGAGCACAGCCTCTTGAGCAATGGTCTATGATCATGCCTTGCAGTGCCCAAAACCCCCACCCCGGAATCCTTGCAACGAATTTCCCATTTTGGTCTCAAGTAGCTCAAATTGGTTTCTGTTACTTGCAAACAATAAACCCTTAACAAATATACAATTCAAATGCTAATTTATTAGAAACCCAGACTATGATAAATAATACAGAAAATATCAGATCCATTAGGTTTTCTATGGAGAATCTAAAACTAAGGTACAAGTAACAACACTCATTTTCAGATCCCCAGGAGATAGAAGCAGGGGCCCTATTTGGGCTGGTGATCACACTAAGATTAACCCAATGTGTGGAATTGGCCGCCCCCTCTCCTCAGGTATACCTCGCAGATATTGTGGGTTAGGTTCCACACTACCATAATAAAGTTAGTATCCCACTAAGTGAACCATAATCCTTTTGCTGGTGAAGGATCCTTCCTTTCATTTGTAATAAAAAACAACATCTGTGAAGCACAAAACAGCTAAGTGCAATAAAAGGAGGAATGCCAATATCTATTTGCATAAGCTTATTGACATAAGCCTGAGAAGGCTCCAGGTTTGGAGTGGGGTGGGATTCTAATTGTGTTCCCAACAGTAAGGTGTGTATGTATGCATGTGTGTACACACACACACACACACACACACCTGTAAGGTAGGGAAGCACCTTACACAAGATGTTGCTTGAAGACAGATATAAGAGCCCATGGAGAGAATGCAGGAGAAAGGGAAAAGGTATGTGCAGAGGAGCCAGTCAGCATGAGTCCCGAACATCAAGTGGGAAGTCATGGTTGAGGAAAAGACAGTCTGTTGGTATCCTAGTCAACACCACGGTGGCATGGTCACCCAAAGCAGAAGCAGCACAGCAGACAGATTCAGAAAGCAACATAATCTTTGGAGTCCAAGGTGACCTGCATTGGGGCAGATTCCAGATCCTCATAAGAGGAGGGATCTCTGTCTCTCCCTGCCTGAGTCATTTTGACCTGGCGAGTGTGCAGCAAATCACACTGACATGCCCACTTGGGCAAGTACCTGGATTTGTGATGGGAGCAAATCCCAGCTCAACCTGCATGGAAATGGCTCTGCTGCAAGGAATGGCATCATTTCAAGATTGAGGCAGCGGGGACTGAGCGGGAGCAGAGCTCCTCCACCCAGACCTTGGCACACCCTGGGCACAGAGAAACAGAGTAACTGGACCACTGACGCTGCCACCTTATGTCCTGGAGAGTCTGGCAGTGTCAGGAAAGCCAGCTTGTGGGCACATATTTACACTCTCAGAGGACTGCCAGCGGGGAAAATTCTGTCAGGAACTGAAGTCAGCAAAGCATCTGAATCAGCGAGGCTTCCCATGTTTTCACAAAGTACAAAGATCCACAGAACACATTTCAATTGCACACAGAAGCAAGCTAATGACCCACTAAGATCTGCTTTGGGAAGCCTAGCCTGGGAGCAGGAATTCTCATTAGGGCTATGCAAGGTCCTTTTAGAAAGCCGAAGAGGTGTAACTGAAATAGATATTAGGATACACAGAATCCCAAAAAAGCAACCTCATTTTAGAGAATAGCTCCTTCTCTAGGGACAACACATTTTACAACAGCCACATTGATCATTTTAACAGACAAGAGATAGTTGGACCTGAAGTTTTGTTTGGGTCTATGAAAAAAGCCCAAACACAGAACCTGGTTAAGTGGCTTGTCTGTAGCCATGTTGTTGCCTCATTGCAAGTTTCCATGGGTGACTCCAACGAGTCATTTATTCCCTATAATCAGCTCATGGTTCTATTTTTTTGGGAAAAACAACAACCAGGAGAGAAAAACACTATTTCCCTGCTCTAGCATTTAAGCTTTGTGGAATGTAGCCACACACATTCTGGGTAACAAGACACAGACAGTTAGTGCCCTGGGCAGTTTATAGGCAGCCTGGGGATATTTCATCCATTGTTTCTAAGGCACAGATTGATAATTGCAGTTTCCATCATAGGCATTTGACACAATGAGCCTTGCTAAAGTGCTTCCCAGTCTCCAAATGGCAGCATTCATTTTTTCTTTAATTCTAAGAGGAGATTGATTTTACAGTATACTGGCTAGTGGAAGGCTTCTTCAGTTTTCTCTATTAAGTTAGCTTCTGTATATAATGCCAATTTAGAACTACATTTAATTGCTATTTGTTTCTGCTTTTCTTTCTTAGCACAGGGATAAACCTGAAGTTCAGGTTGTTAAATGCTAGTCACCAACAAATTTTAATTCTGCTGGTTTTACACAAGTTTCAATTTCAAATAATTTTTATCTCAAAACCTCTAGTCTAAAATGCTTGTCTAAGAATGGGGTTCTTTAGAAGACTATCATTTGAATATTCAAAATATCCCTACATCTGAATCTGACCATGAATACTTCTGTTTATTATATAGGAACAAGATGCATTGCAGCAGATGCTGGGGTAAACAAGTTGCCTGAAATCTCATCACCCACCTCCATTCAGAACACCTCCATAGGTGAAAGATTAGGGATATATAAAAACAGCAGAAAGAGTTATTGAATGGAAATTCACTCTGAAGGAGGTGTCACGTTCAGGTTGTTAAGGTAGAAGCACAATCCTGATGGGGAGGACAGAGAAAGCAGGTGTTTTAGGTGGTGACAACTTCCCAAAGATCTTGGGGTTTCTCTTTGTATTCTAATACTAAGCCTTAACCTAAAATCTGTCATCTATCCCTATTAAAGTTTAAAGCGTAGAATTAAGTACCTTCCTAAACTTTCTTGGTTGTTTCATTGGCCAAAGTGGCAGTTGATAGACTGGGTGTAATAGAAATGCTTTGCAGAAACAGAGGAGTCATCATATTCAATTAGAGACACATTTGTTGGATATTTAATATCCATCCAGCACTTCTAGGATCCTGTTTCTACTCTCAATGAATTTATAGTGTCATTTGGGATTTAAAAATACATACATTTTTAAAGTCCATACTAAACCAAGCAACTAAAGGAACTGAGGAGCTATTGTAGGATTAAGATATCAGAAAGGCACCTTCTCTGAACCAGAGCCTCCTCTAAGTCACCAAAAAAGAATGCTACCATTAGGCACCTACTAGTAAAAATAGAAGTTATAGTGACATCAACTATCTCGGAGACAAGTTTTGAGTAAGATGATTTCTTGTGGTCTAAGATCAACCCCTGGGGCTTGTAAGAAACACAGAATCTTGGGCCCCAACTACATCAGAATCTGCATTTTCAGAAAATCCCCAGGTGATTTCTATGCATATCAAGTTTGAGAAGCTTTGCTGTACATGTTCTCCATAATTCATCAGTGGTCAGCAAACCAATTAGTCAACAGAGCCAAATATCAACAGTACAATGATTGAAATTTTTTTTGTGAACCAAAATTTTTAAACTTCTTCTAACAGCACTTCTTCAAAACAGACTAGCCCAAGCTGTGGTATTTTGTGGAAGAGCCACACTCAAGGGGCCAAAGAGCCGCATGTGGCTCTCAAGTCGCAGTTTGGTGACCACAAATCTAGGTGATTTCTCCTCTTTCTTTTAATAAGTATCCACTCTGCTGCTGCCTTGTCATGAAAACCAGCCCCTCTCTATTTGAAGTAAAGAAAGGGAAGATGTTTTTGGCTGCTTTTAACAGATTTTCCACTTCTGTTTTCCAGAGTATTCTAACCAATGCCTATACCAGCTGTGCTCACCTCTGTGATTATAGTGTAATAAATGCATCTAGTGATAAACCAAGTGAATTTAATTGAATGACTGATTAGCTATACATGTTAAAACAGTTAACTCCTCCAAAGAGTACATACAGATGGCCAATAGACACATGAAAAGATACTTAACATCACTAATCAGAGAAATGCAAATTAAAGCCACAGTAACATATCACCTCACACCTGTCAGAATGGCTATCATCAATAAATCAACAAACAAGTGTTGGTGAGGATGTGGAGAAAAGGGAACCCTTGTGCACTGTAGGTGAGATTGTAGATTGGTGCAGCCCAGTGGAAAGTAGAATGAAGTTACCTCAAAAAATTAAAAATGAAACTGTATTATGATACACTGATCCTACTTCTGGGAATTTATGCCAAGAAACTTGAAATATTAATTCAAAAGAATATATGTACCCCTATGTTTATTGTAGTGTTATTTACAATAGCCAATATATACATATATTTTTATAAATATATTTTATTGATTTTTTACAAAGAGGAAGGGAGAGGGATAGAGAGTTAGAAACATTGATCAGCTGCCTCCTGCACACTCCCTACTGGGTTTGTGCCCATAACCAAGGTATATGCCCTTGACTGGAATCGAACCTGGGACCCTTGAGTCTGCAGACCAATGCTCTATCCACTAAGCCAAACCAGTTAGGGCTACAATAACCAATATTTTGAAGCAGCCCAAGTGTTCGTCAGTAGATGAGTGGATAAAAAGCGGTGGTACATTTACACAATGGAAAACTACTCTGCTGCAAAAAGGAAGGAAATTCTACTCTTTCCGACAGCATGGATGATCTGGAGAGCATTATGCTAAGTGAAATAAGCCAGTCAGAAGAAGGCAAGTACCATATGATTTTACTCACATATGAATTTAATTAACATATTGAACTACCAAGCAAAATAGAGTCAGACTCATAGAGAGTAGCAAGACAGTTTTGGTGGTGGGAGATGGAGGTGGTGATAGAGGAGTGGAGGGATTGAGCATAAAAGAAAAAGAGAGAGAGAACTGATGGTCATGGAAAACAGTGTAGTCATTGTAGGTGGTGGTAGTGGGTGGGTGGAGGTGGATGAAGACAGAGGGGATAAATGGTGATGGAAAAAATAAAACAAACAGAAAGTTGGTTATTTTACCAAAACAATGGAAAGTGTCGTGTGTCATACAACTGTAAATGCTTTTTTGGTATGGCCAATTAGATATAGTGACTATAATTCCTTAATATACTTATAGAAAAGTTATGGATTTCCAAATTTGTCCTTTAACATAATGAAATATTCATCAGAGAGAAACAACATTCCTGCCTAATTCAAAATGCTTAGTTTGGCTATTCAACAGATGGTTCTTCAGCCTTTCTGAGACAGTCATAAGGAAAGTGGATGTTACAGAAGAGAGAGATGAAAGAAATTACCAGTAACCAATGAAGTGGAAGCATCTTGAGCCAGTGATACTGGACTTTGCAATAGATTGAGGGAAACGTGAAAAATTCGATACTATGACTTTTGAGAACACATCCTTTACCTTATTCATATTTATATCCTAAGTTAGCTCTATTCAGTACCTGAAAAGCAGCAACTGCTTCAAAATATGATTTGGAAAATTGAACAAATAACAGTTATCCGTGTAGCAAAAAAAAAAAAAAAAACCCTTCCACAAATGGTAGGAAATTAGACACAAAGGGGGAGTGAATATGTCTGCATGAAACAAGGCACTAAAGCCCCCATTGGTGGGAGGAAAAACCAAAACCTAAAGATCTCAGCGTGCAGGTCCAAAAAGAAATATTCTGTTTCTCCCAGTTTTCCTCCTTGCCTCCTTCCTTCTGGAAATGTTTCTTTGGTCTTAAGGAAGACATTAGGGAAAATAGCCTACAACAGAGGGGCCAGCAGCGACTTTGAAGCCAAGCAAATCTGAGTTTGGATATAAGTGCCTGAAGGGTGTTTTCAATCCAAATTGCACAGATGAGTGAAAGGAGAGCAGCTGCACAGGGGAGAAAAAGAGGGAGTGCTGGAAATAAGCCCCGTGAAATAAAGATACCAACTGGGGCACCATTTGCTTGTTTTGATTTTGTAGGAAGGACCCTTTCCCCCTCTTTAATCCTTATTGTGTTACCTCTAAGCAAAAACATATCAATCACATGCTTTTTGTAAAAGAGTAACATGCTTCAAAAGCATATAATATTGGCAATGAGAATTCCCCACCAACCCACTCCCAAGAGATAACTGTTGTTAACCATATGGCAAATATTCTTCCATGGATATTCTTGCTGCTTTATAATTTAAAATTTTAATTATGCATTTGATATACTAGTAAACAACATGCTAATAGTTAACTATTGTGTTTGGCTGAATAATGCAGACATCCACATTCTGAGCCCTAGAATCTGTGAATATTCCTTTATATGGTATAAAGGATATTGCTGGTGTGATTGAGTTAAGGATCTTGAGATGTGAGATTATCATGGATTACTCAAGTGGACCTGAAATGCAGTCACAAGTGTCCTTGTAAGAGAGAAGGAAGCAAGTTGACACTCACAGAAGAGTGACGACGACAATGTGACTATGGAGAAGAGTTTGGAATGAGGAGGCCTCTGTCAGCAGTCAAAAGAAGCTGGAAGAAGGGAAGGCAGGATTCTCCCCCAAAGCCTCCAGAGGGAATGGAGCCTTATAGTTACCTTGGTTTCAGGCTTGTTGGCATTTTGTTGGTAGAAGTACGCTTTGGGGAGGAAACATCTTTGGGCCTGAACTCATAACATGAAAAGACACAAGGAGATGAGCATATATATGTGCTGGAAGCCAATTCCAGCATGTCAGCAGGGCTGAATCATCTGGGAATGGCTGAGGGCATTTCCCCAAACCTGAGAAGGATACATAGATTGCTTGTTGCCACACAGCTGAGGGCATCTTAATCTACATGTTATTGCCTCCTACTGGCCAAACACCTGAACAGCCATAGGCAATTCTCTATTCTGACAATGGACTCTGAATAGGAAACCCTACCCTTTGATGTGTATATCTATCTTGCCTTAGGACAACTGGTGTTAATAAAAAGCAAGGGGTCCTGAGACAAGAAGAACTTAGTTCCTTTAGCTAAATCTTCCCTGACTCCTCATAATGCCTTTCAAAATTATGTTTCGTCTCTGGACTCTTAATTAATTTGCACACAGTGACTTTTCTAGGTTCCTGAACCCTTCTAGATGCCAGATCAAGACCATTGGCATTATATATGTTATATTCATTAAGTTCTTTTGCCTTCTAGAAAATTACATTTGCATTCTTCCAAGAAAGCCTACTAGGGTTCAATGTCTGAGTCCACTCTTTTCTAGAATATTATCAAAAATACCAATTCCCCAAAGCAAAATTAGTTAAGTCCTAATCAATTCTGCTTGACATAATTAAGAAAATAATATTGCTATTCCAAACAATCAAGGTTTTTAAGAATTGTGTTTTTCCTTGATTTTTTTAAAAGCTAATTTGGGCGAAAGGAAACAGCCAGATAAAATAATAACATTAATCTGGATAAGAATCAGAACACAGAATTTTCACAACTTAGGGAAACCAGTCTAAGGAGGGCCAGAGGTTATGCACTGCCCATGGTGAGGAGTGTACATGCATGCTAGAAAATCCCTCTAGGACAGTTGTCAGCAAACTGTGGCTTGAGAGCTGTGGTTTACCACTCTGTTGACTAATGAGTTTGCCGACCACTGGGCTAAGGGCTTAATCACAAGGAATAACAACAGCCTGTAATTATTGGAATCTAGAGTCTAGGTCAGTGGTTGGCAAACTCATTAGTCAACAGAGTGGCAAACTGCAGCTCACGAGCTGCATGTGGCTCACAAGCTGCAGTTTGCCGACCACTGCTCTAGGAGATCTTATCAAGGTAAGAAGTCAGAAAAATCCCTCTGGCAAGAGTCTCTCCTCTATATCTTTACATGGGCTGATACATTTCTCCAAGTACATACAGGTTTCTCAGTTTCAGGAGATGTGGATTATTTAAACATAGAAAGATAAGGGCTAATTTCAATTCACAGTTCTTATTTGAACCTTGGGGGTAGGGGTGGGGTGGCTGTAGTGTAAAAAAAACTGAGCCCAGCTGTCAAATTTTTCTTTTGGTTCTTTTTCTTTCATTGTTATGGGCAAGTTGAATTGAGAATCATCTTAGACAATGAGCCAGGTTCTAAATCTAATCAACATCTTTTTTGTTGTTACAATCTCTTTTTTGTTGTTGTTGAACATTAGCTGTTTATGAAGTAGTAGGGAGGCATATAAAGTAGTTGAAATTATAGGCTTTACATTAAAGATAACTCAAGTTGACCAAAAAGTAGCTGGCAGAGGAGAGAAATGTTGGTGTGGGCTTGTTTGATTACGATAGTACTGGACCTTAAAACTAAAGGTTGAAGGAAAGGGATATTTCAGATAGGAGGACAGAGGGAAGGACAGCATCTAGGTGACGAGAATAGAGTGTGGGCATGCTATGGTCATGTTTGGGGAAATCTGCAGACCACTCTGACCTGGGTCAAAAGCTCTGTCACTTTCTGAAGTGAAAAAAGGAGTCAAAATGGGAAAAGGAAAGAGCTATGGATGGCTAACTTGTAGATGGCCTTGGATGCCAGGCAAATGAGTTTGGATATGATTCTTGAGATGTCACAGCCCACTGAAGTGTTCCGGATCATCAGAGTAATGTAATATAAAGGCACTTCAGGAAGATTAATTTGGTACTGATGTGCAGAAGAGATTGGAGGGGGTGAAACTGGAAGCAGAGAGGCAAGTTTTGAGGGTATTATAACTACACAGGCATAAAATAATGAATAGGGCATGAGAGAAATGAAACCGAGGAAGGAGATTATGAAAAACAGGAGTGATAAGAGTTGGTGAGCCACTGAACTAGGGGAGAAGGAAAAGTGGGAGAGGTTTTGACCCTGTGTGGTTGGATTTCCCTAAATTGAACAAAAATGGGGGAAAGAAGCAGGAAGATTGTATGTGAAATAAAAAGGATGAACTATTTTAGCAAAGTAGCCATCCACATGGAAATGTCTGGCAGACAACCAGACATATGTGACTTAATATGGGTAAGGAGCCAGGACTGGGAATAAGGCATGAGACTCATCAGAACACAGGCAATAGCTCAAGCCATGAAGACAGCCCTGAGTGATAACCTAAGCACCAGGTGAGGGTGGGAGTGGGGCGGGCAGAAGCCCAGTGGTGGAGAGACAGGAGCAGTGGTCAGAGAGAAATTGGCCAACACCACATTTGGATAATGCCACCAACTTCCAGGAAATAGAACTTAAAGATGAAAGGAATGGTCTTCAGTACTTTGAGAATTATCTCTCTACAGCATGGAGCTTGAACTTAAATGGCTGACTCTGACATGTTTGAATTAGGGATGTCATGCTCAATTACTACTCAGCTCTGGCTTTTCTTCATCATGGTGATCATTTCCTGGCTCACTTCATTCTCTAGTGGAGCGACATGTACTTTGTGCAGCTTACTCAACTCAAGAGAGCAACTTCAGCTGGTATTTCCTTTTGCAACTGCACCATTAGAAGGTAGCAGGTGATACTGCCACCAAATATTTGCTAAGAAACCTACTATGTGAAAGAGCCCATTTTAATGGCTGAACAAACATCTTATTCACATATACTCTGCCTTTTAACACAAAAGGTAAGCATTATAAATGTTTAAATAAATCCAAAGCAGGCTGGGGGAAAATGTCTTAAATCTCACATATGGAGTTAATGGTGCCACATTGCTTGTTTTTATAAGCACGAGAGCTTTTAAGAGCCAAGTACTCTCGCTACGCCCATTAGGTTACATGGTCCCCTCAGACTTTGTTGTATGACATCTGGTATTTTACTGCCTTCAAGGCTAACGAGAAATACCAGGCATGCCGTTTGCTTTGTCTCAGTATTTCTAAAAGGTTCCCTTTCCATTTGGTCTTTCTTTCTCTGTAAGTGATGATATTCTTCAAGGGTTTCAGATATTGAAGGCCTGGTGTTAACAGATTTATTTTATTTTTTTTTTTTTACTTTTAAATGTCACACATCCATTACTCAGAAAGGAAGGGAATATACAATCAAGATATACACTAGCTTTCCTTGTAAAGTTTTTAAAGGATGGTGTTGCCCAGATGACTTTGAGTTTTGGGGACACAGTGAATGCATTGTGGCTAAAGATAACCAATAATAAGACACTGACTGAGAGGATCAGGTGCAGATTAACCACAGAGCCTCTGGTGACACTTTTTATGGCAAAGCTGGTATGTTACTTTAATAAAAACCTAATAGCTTCTAGTGGAAAAAATGAAATTTTGCAAACATACTTGAATTTTACCCATCTGTTCACTATGCAGGAGGGATTAACACTAGAAGGTATTTTTTTTAATGTATGGGATTTACAAATGCTCGCTGCCATTACTGCCATAGTACCTTTGGTGGGTAGCTTGACCTTAGTTGATAAATTTCATCAGTGGTTTACAAACACTAGTCTATAGATGACATGCATTAAAATCACTTGGTAATCATTTAAAAAATTGACTCCTGGGCTCGATTTCTGGATACTCTGAGTTAGTATATTTGGGGTATGTCCAGGGTGTTTTTATTTATGTTTGTTAAATGTGCAGGTCATTCTGGTAAGTAATCAGCTCTGAAGTCACCTCAGTTCTTTCTAGATGTACCAATCTGTGACTGGGATATTCTGTGACGTAAAGCAGGCTGTGATGCAGGATGAGCTGACCCTTTCCATGTACCAAATATGGGCATCAAGGCACCAAAAATGATGAGAAAATGATGGCCCTTGGTTACTGGGCTGAAACCAATACTAAAGGACTTGTCAATCTTAGTCTTTAACTGGAGCAAATGTAAAAACTGCAGGGAAAACATTATTATCTTGCCTTATGCTGCCCTTATCATAGGGGCATTTGGAGCATTTCTTGTGTATTTTCCCAGCATGTGTTGGAAGAAAATATTTCAGGACACAATGATATACCAGAGACATGTAAACCAAACTGAATTTGGATTTCCTCTTCTCTCATCTAATTCTCATGATGTACATAATTACACAAAATTACATCTCTCATGTTATCATAACAGATCATTTTAACATTTTGGGGATAAAGGAATCTATCCTCACAAAATACCATTGCCACCATCTCTTACCCACATCCTAGAAAGGTAAAAAGGAAAATAATCAATACAAATAACATCCCAAAGAAGTATCTCAACAATGCAAAAACTAGCACATTTCAAAAATAAGATGATACACATTACTCTAACACCTCTTATTTTCATTTAATAAGTCATTCACAGTTCTCTAGTCAGTGGGTATTCATAAGTTATCCTGTGTAATAGTTTCATAATTTTTTATAGTATAGACAGATAATATGTCAAGATTCCCCCAACCCTTTCCTTAACGACGGGTTTTTAGCTTGTTTTTTTTAAACAATAAATAAATTACAATAAATATTGCAACACACATCATAGTGTTTTTATTTCAGCCTGCTATTTTCCTGCTAAGTTCCAGATCTTAATGCATGCTGGATTCTGCTGGATCATTTTCCAAGGAACGTGTAGCAATTTCATGTTTCTACCAGCACAGTATGAGAGTTCCAATTTCTTCCACACCCTCCCCAGCACTGAGCATTTTCAATCTTTTCAAGTTTTGCTGATCTGAAAGATGACAAATGGCTTTTTATTGCTTTAAAATGCATTTCCTTGTGTATGAAATACAACTTTTAATATATATTGGCTCTTTGCATGTCTTCTTTTGTGAATGATCCTCTAGGTTAAAATTAGGTTATACTCTTCTTCCCACATGTAAAAAAATAATTCCATATAGATCAAAGGCTTAAAGAAAAATACTACAAAACCAGAATAGCAAAACCCCACATTTTAGAACTTTTAGTGGAAGAGTTATTTGACATTTTAAACATGATACATTTCAATTCCATGGAAATTAAGAATTTGAATTTATAACCATTAAAATTGTTTATATTGTCTTCTGCCTTACAGAAAAAGTCAAAATACAAATGCTAATTGGTTTTAAAAATATGTGTTGTATATAATACAAAGATTAATTGCCCTGATACATGGTTCTCTCAAAAATAGATTCAAAAAAGGTAAAAGTAAAAAGAAAGCAAAAGAAAAATGAGCAGAGAATACATGTCCAGTGATACCTTTTCACTGTCACACACTGCCCACGAAGACTCTGGTGTTTAACATGTAGACAAAGTGCATGTCTACGTCAGAGTATTGATAGGAGGTGTATCTCCTCCCTCATGACCTTCTCACTTTCACATCCTTCTCTGCCTGTTGAGCCTCTTGGCATTTGGCTCTGATTTCCCCATGTTGTGTTGCTGTTAGTAAACCTCACATACCCAATGAACACATCTGAATTTTCCTTCTGACATTTCCCTGCAACCTCCTCTTTCAATTCTTCAGTTAACTCACAGCAGCCCAACTGCCTCTTGAAGCCAACAGCTAATACTCAAACACAGTAAGCCCTACAAGGGAAGGACCACAGCAAGGCCTAGAGTTTAGAAACCAAGTTTAGGAAAGGCACCTGCATTGTTCTTACAGACACCTGAATATGAAGCACTTGTATGTCACAGGAGCAGATGAGGAGCTGCTGAGACGATCCATGAGATACATCCAAATGAAAACAAGCAATGGGGCTGGATTTTCTCTGAGAACCACACAATTCAAAATCACCAGCGAGCAGTGGGAACATCATGTATTGCTCCTTTCTCGCTACATGGAGAGAACACATTTCTCACCAGCTCCCATCCACTATAATAACCATTCCCCAGCAAGAGCATCACTCAAAGTCTGCCTTAAATAACATTCCCAGAAAGCCCTCTCTTGTCTTAGACTCACCCCCTAATTTTCAGCTGTCAGTTCCTTCTGACATGGTAGCACATGGTATGACTTCTTTATATCTTTAATCACAGTTGTAATTAACATCTGCCACCTCGACTTAAGCATAAACACAATGAAAGCAAGTACCATAATCTATTTTGTGTAGCATATTTAGCACAGTGCTAGGTACAAGCTGATAATAACTAAACACTGAGTAAATGGAAATAAAAGTATCTTGCTTATTTACTAGTATATCATACCTGTTGTAAGAGTCTGTGATTATTACTGTTTATTCATTTGTGCATTATTGATCTCCCTCATGAAAATATGGGCTTCTTAAGGACAGGAGGTTATTCCTCACCCTTTATATTCCTAACATCTGAAACAATGTGGACATATAAGTCCTCGATACAAATTTGATAAATATACAAATATGGGTCCCAGTATATGCTATTATTGGCTGGCTGCAACCTTGACATAGTCATTACCTTCATTTCTATGATTGACTATTGTGAGCACTCCCAATCTCCATATATTTATTTTAAGTCATTTACATGTACTATTTGATGTACCAGCATATTATCTATATTATAAGCATACAAAAACTAAAATCAGGATGTGATCAAATAAGTGCTATTTATATAATATTTTTTGGGAGCATCCTACTTTGGAGACCCATTTTTCTGAATGACAATGAATCACCCAAAATTAAACTGCAATTAGTTATACAACTGTCAAGCCAAAATTTTTTTCAATATTCTTTAACCAAAAGCCTCTATTTTAAGACAAAATTCTCTTTAATCAAGGTTCTGGAATACACGAGAGTGAGGCAAAGAAAAATAATTTGTAAGCAATTGAAAAGTGATTTTCATTCTAAAGTTTTTTCTCTTAATTTTAAGGTTGAAATTACCGGTTAGGGAGAGAATCAAGCATCCACAGATTATGGGTGATGTCCACCCCAAAAGTGAGAAGTTCAAAGTACTAAAAGTCAAGTACAAACTAAGGAGGAGGGATTTCACCTGGCAGTAGAGTGGCAGAAAATTTATGCAAAGTGCCCTCTCAGTCCATGCCCCTCAGAGGCAAGATGAAATAGCCCTTAATCTCTGGCAACTTAAAAGATACTCAACCTGACTAGGGTCTGATTGTCACTATTATGGCAGTTTACAAAGCAATTGACGGTGTGGGAAACTGCTAAATATTTTTCCTGAATTTTTTTTTCAAAATATAATGGGCTAGCTCAGGCTGGGGAAAATATATGTCAGAGTAGAATATATGTAAAAGCATAATGGAGTCTCCTCTGGTAGTTCAAATGCTTTTTCCTGACCCATTGTATTAACTTTTAAATGAAAATCCAAATACAGATTTAATCATACTGTGGTACTAAGACCACCAAGGGATTTCTATTTGAAAAGCCATCTCGTTAAATACACATATCAGCATGATGCTGGTTGTTTCTGGTTTTATTTTAAACTGAAAAGCCTGAAGCCCCGCTCCTGTGTTTTACAGAGTCCCCAGGATCTGTGTGACACACGGCAAGGCAGCCGCTTTGGCCATTTAATTCTTCGTTGGAATATCCCAAATCTCATTTTTATTCAGAAATAAAAAATGAACATGCTGTTTTACTTTGTAGTCATTAGTTTGGCCCTGAGTGTTATATTTATTAAATTTACTGACTTTGATTCTTATTTGCAACTAGTGGCCCAGTGCACGAAATTTGTGCATGCGGACATACAGGGGGTTGTCTCTCAGTCTGGCCTGCATCCTCTCCAATCTGAGATCCCCGTTGGATCAGGCCAAAACTGGCACTTGGACAACCCCCTTGCAATCTGCTCCTAACTGCTCACCTGCCTGACTGCTTGATCACCCCTAACCACTCTGCTTGCTGGCCTGATTGCCCCAACTGGTCCCCTCTGCCAGCCTGCTCAGCCCCAACTGCCCCTACCACTGGGGGTGTGAACGCCAGATGCAGAGTGCTAGGCCCGCCAGAACCAGGTGCACCCAACCTTGACCGAGGAGATCGGCAGGACTCGGGAGGGCATGAGGGTCTCTCACCTTCTGAACCATCAGGCCATGTGTCCGCCTCTCCCCGCAAAGGCTGCCCTTTGGAAGGCCCTGCTATGCCTCCCCAGCTCCCGTTCTCCAGCCTTCCCTGCTGTGCCCAGAGATGCTCCGCCACAGACCCGGGGCCCCTTAGGCGCCTCTTCCTGTGCCTCTGCCAAAGTGCAGCACATGTACTTTCCCAGCTCTCTCTTTCCCTCTTGAAATTGAAAGTTATTGAGGTCGCTCAGGGTTGTTGCTCCAGACTTTATAATGGAGGGTCCAGCCGGTGACCCCCCGGAGCCCACTGGTCCAGCAGGACCCCACCGGGTCACTCTGGGATGCAATGGCCTCAGGCTTACTGGACATCTGGATCTATGACTTTCCAAGGAACATGTAAGACAGAAATTAAATGACATTATCAGTAAGAAACGGGCCAAATGCAAGAATTGTGATGCTCCACAGGGCAAATATCCAGTTTTCCTACTACGGCCACAAGAGAAATGGGGAGGGATGACTATAGAGAATAAGAAAGACCTAAAGACTAAGTAACCAAATACAACATGGTCAACAGGACTTCACTTGAATCCTTGGCAAACCAACTGTAAAAGGCATCTTTGAAACAAAGACATTGGAATGTACAGTGGATATTAGGTGATATTAAGGAATTACCTTAACTTTTCAAGGTGTGACAATGGCTGAATATTTACCTCTTTTTTAAAGATACTCATCAGAGGATATTTAAGTGGGAAACAACTTGCTTTGAAAGTATGGTGTTGTCCTGGCCCAGCCCTCCCCGCACCACGGACGCCGCAAGGATCAAGCCTCTCCCACTTGCTAGGCCCTCGAAAGCACCTTGCACAGAGGTGTGGTCCATGTTTACTGCCGCCCGCCTGCTCCACCGACCCAGACCCAGCGTCTGGGCCTGACAACTCATAGCCCTGCCTCGCGCTCATTACCCCAGGTGCCCCAGGTGCTCGTTTGCATGTCTCGTGCAACTAGTAAACCCCGCAGCTCAGTCACAGCGTATCAGAGCAACCAACATGCGAGCCTTGTGAGGGGATCCCATGGCATCAAATTCCCCTAACCATCCCAAGGTTACCGCGAAAGAACGCGACTCAGTCACCATAACTGTAAAGGAAGGATTAAATAGTAAGCAGGCGGAAGTTGTGGCATGCTTGCTTTGGTAGCACATATACTAAAGTTAGAATGGTACAGAGAAGATTAGCATGGCCCCTGTGGGAAGATGACATGCAAATTCTTGAAGTTTTCCATATTTTGCACCCAGCTTCCCACCAGCCTCCCCTCCCATGCACCGTGGCCAGGCCTCCCAGCATGCCGTGGTCACACCCCCGCTCCTGATTGGCTGGTAGCGTAGCAAAGGTATGGTCACATTTGTGTGTTTCTCTTATTATATAGGATAATATAGGATGCTTTTTAAAAAAAAAATCTGTTATTGATTTTTTACAGAGAAGAAGGGAGAGGGATAGAAAGTCAGAAACATCAATGAGAGAGAAACATTGATCAGCTGCCTCTTGCACACTCCCTACTGGGGATGAGCCTGCAGCCAAGGTATATGCCCTTGACCGGAATTGAACCTGGGACCAGTTAGGCTATATAGGTTGCTTCTAAAGCAGTTTTGGCATAAGGCACCACAGAAAACAAAGACAAAATCCTTCCTACAGAGCTGATTTTTTTTTTTCCTGGTCAGGGTGGGGTGGGGTTGAGGACCGACACATGTTTCAAATTACTTTTTCTCAAAACATAAAAGTTATTTATGCCTCATTTAGAATGAGTAAATACAGAAAAAGTATATGAGGAAAAAAAATATCTCTCATGCTATCATTTGGTCATAATAAATACTTAATATTTTGGAGCATTTTCCCCTGGTAAACTATATCATATGTAAGAAGTCATAGTTAAACTTGATCTCTTATCTTTCTCTTATTGTTGAGCATACAGGTAGTTACTGAAATTTTGATTAAGTAAATAAATGGAAGGAGAACACCTTTCTCCATGCACTCTAAACCTTTTCTCACCACTTCAGACAATTATCTTAGGAAAGCTTAGATATACAACTATAGAAAATATTAATGCTGTGAATCGCTTGCATTTATTAAGTGTTAGGTTTTGTCCTAAGCACTTGGCATATATGAACTAATCCAATATTAGTTTCATCTTGCAGATGAGAAAACAGAGGCACAGGAAGCTGAAGCACTCTTTCCAAGGCCATAGATATCATCAGCAGTGCCTGGAGCCCATGAGCAATGCTGAGTCCCCAGCCTTCTCCCAGCCTTCCAAGCTGCAAGCTGATTCTGCATTGTTCACAAAATCCTCTGGTGATTAATTTGCACATTATGGATTTGAGAAGCTCTAACAATATACTCTGTAACCTTGATAGATCTTTACTACTTTAGTGTAAAATCTGCATATAAACTACTAGCATTTCCATAGCATGGGAAAAAAGTCCTTAATTAAAGCTTATGTTATGCTCAACCATATGAATTTGCTGCTATCCTATATAATAAAAGCCTAATATGCAAATTGTCCCCTTGGGTGGTCATTCGACCAGAAGACAGGGGAGATCGACCACTTGCTATGGCATGTGCTGACCACCAGGGGGCAGTGCAGAACATGGTGGGCATTGGCAATGCTGCCCTGGCAGCAGGCAGCAGTGGGGGCACTGCTGGCCCCCAAGTGGGACCACAGAGGGATGGTGGAGCAGATGAATGGGCGGCGCCAGGCCAAGGTGGGTGTGACAGGGGGCCTGATTGCCTCACTGATTGCCCCACAGATGATTATTAGCAGCTGGCAGGCCCTGATTGGGATCTGGTCTCAGGCTGGGACAGGGATCTGGGGGCTGGTGGCCGGAACCAACCTCCTGCAGCTTCTGGGGGGGGGGGGCCTGCGACCTCTGGCTGGCTACCTGGGGGTGAGGGTGACAAGGACAGAGGTGCGGTGAGAATGTGGGGTGTCCACCAGGCTTGCTTTCACTCCCCCTGCTACCCTCCCCTGGAGTACCAGGGCTCACACACTGGGGAAGCCCCCGTGCTCAGGTGCCAGGCACCCATGAGGAGCCCATCCTGCATTCACACGGCCCTTTCCAGGTGAATCAGGCCACAACTGCTGGGACTGCAGGGACCGGTCAGGCTTCTCATGGGTTTGCACAGGAGCCTGTCTGTGGGGTTGGCTGAGAGAAAACGTGCTGCCTGCCCAGGTTCCATGCAGTACCGCTGGGTGGCCAGAGGCCCACACTGTGTCCTGGTCTGTGACATCCAGGCAAGCTCATGGCAACTCTGTGTGGGGACTGGGTGCTGTGACTCAGGCCGAGTGGGGCGCGCAAGGGCCTGGGGGCCCATGGGCTGCCCAGGGCCTAGTGGTCAGCTGGGACCTGCCCTTCCACACCAGATGCTCGTGCTTTGATCGCCAGCCAGGCCTAGGACTGCACCCATGCACAGATTTCATGCACCAGGCCTCTAGTTTTTAGATTAAAGAAAAGTCAAATACTGACAATTTATAGATGTTCCATTTCAGTAGGTGGAGGGATAGCAATAATAAAACTTACAGATATCTGCAACTCTATGTAGAGATAAGATTTCAGAAGAATAAGATGAGTTCCTTCCCCCAAAGAATATACAGGTTTGTCAGGAAGAACAAACAATAAAACAGGCAATTCAATTCGAAGTGGTAAGTGCTACCTAATAGCATTCTGAGAGCTCAAGAGGAAGTAGTGGTGTTCCAGAAGATAAATGCTATGAAAGAAAACAATGACTTGCTTCTATTGATGGTGAGAAAGTTGGGCTTACCTGCCTCAGCCAAATTATTAAAAATGGGTAGCCCTGTGAGCTGCTTGGAGTCTAATATAACAAGTAAATATAAGGTGTTTATATACAAGTAATATAAGGTGCTCCACGAAGTGTGGGAGATGTGAATTACCACTAGAAGTGTGAAAGCAAGGTGACAGTGTATCCTTGCTGGTGACATCAGGTAAAGAAAGTTACAGGTTTTGCCACTTAGGGTGCACTATTTCCATGGGCCCCGCTTGGCCATTTCTATTTTTTTAAGTTGGATATTTTAAGGTTGGGTGAAATGAAGAGGTGGATTCTCATTGTTTTTACAAAATAAACAGAAGAATCTTAGGAGAATTAATCCTTAAGGGTACAATATGTTTACCAGAGTGCTTAGTAACTTGTAAATAAATTATACAGTATGTGTAAGAGTACAAACCTTTGCTAAATATTTACCTTCAACCAAAAGTGTTCCTTCTCAGGACATTATTCTTTCAAGTATTTGCAGTTTCCTATTACAGAATGAGATTGGTTTTTGCATTGTCCTACTGGTTTGTTTGGAATGCTTAATTTTGAGGGAGGTGGTTGAATTGACAGGAATTTCACTTTACCATTCCATTTTTTTCTTAAGATTTCTTTACAAGAAAGAACTAACCAGCACCAGTTGGTTCCATGGTGAGCTATTATTCATCGTTTAGTTAAATGACCTCCATATAAGTTGCTTTTTCACATGCAAGAAAGACTTGTTGGTGGCAAGTCCTTTGGTGATTCATATGTTTTCTTGAGAAACTGTGCATTTGTGTCACAACTGGAGAGTGAGCCTCCAACCTTGGGATCTTCCTGTTGCTATTTCCTCAGGGTCCTCCTCTGCTCTTCCTTCTTTCAAAGCTCTTCGGTCAGGCTTTCTGAGACTAAGCTTTTCTCACAGGGACCAACTGATTTCACATAATTTCTGTCTGGATATCTACAGATTTTCTCAACTTTGCTGCCAACTCAACTCAGCAGGCTGAGCCCTGATCACAAAAAGCTTTAAGTCATAGCACCATATTTGATCAATTCTATCTGTACAAATTTTTACCATTAGCTTATTTTAAAGGAAACTGCCTACACTTTCCAGGGCCCTTCTGTTTTCTGTGGCACCTGGAATGTTTATGGAATTCTGACTAGAAGAACTGAGTATAGGAACTGCAAGCAAACGTATGCTCTCACTGAATGAACACATCTGAAGAGGCAGAAAAGGATGAGCTGAATAGAAGAACATGGACAATAAAGTTCTGAGAGATCAATTGGAAGGCCTTTGGTTTGCAAAAATTATTCAAAGACTAGAGAAGATGGTAAACTCAATGAGAATTGATAAAGAAATGATTTATAATCTCAAATGAGTTCATATGTATTCTTTAGACTAGATGATCAACAATGACCAAAGGCGAGGGTTACTTCTCTATATTTGGTAAAAGGCAATGGCCAATAAAGATGTTGACCAGGTGGCATCCATTCTGCTCTAGACAGGAAACAGCAGCTTAGGCTCAGCCTCAGAGATCTCCCCAACACAGAGTGCTGTTCAAAGCAAGTTTAGGAGCCTGTGTAAACATCTGAGACTGAGTTTGGGTAATTATGTGAGTGATATCCAAAACACTGAGTAGGGGGACATGACAGGAGAGTGGGGTGTATCACACTTAGGCACATACTGGTGGCAGATCCAAGGGTCCTCATATTCTTCCTGCAGCCATAAGGGGCAAATGCTTTCTATTTCTCACTACTTGTCATTAATAAAATCTAGTCTGGCAAAACTGCTTGCAAATGTTGGCAGTTGGATTCCTAACTTATAAAAGAAGTTTCATCTTTTATCAGTTTCCTTCTTCCCTTATTCCCTCTCTTCCATCTATCTCTTACTAAATAACCCAAACACTATTGAAGGACTGTGAGAATACAGATAAAATTAAGAAACTGCACCTTTCTCTCAACTTGTTTCTAACCAAAAAGAAGAGAGGATGTGCACAAACAACCATAACACCCAGCGGTATGTGGCGATGGTTATAAATGACAGGCAGAGCGCTATGGGACCTCAGAGGAGGAAGCCGATTGGTGGCATCAGAGAACTCTTGCAGGAGGAGTGGCATTTGAATTGGCTCATGAAAAGTGGATGGGGGATGGCTTCCTCAGAAATGTACCATCTGGATAAAGGCGCAGAGCAAGACAGGTAGAAGTGACTTTGAGGCGGTTCAGAGTGAAGAGAAAATACAAGCGGGCTATCTGCAGGGAAGCAGCAGTAACAGGGTGAGTCACTGCTCCTCTCAATCACTTACCCCCAGCCTCCATGCCACCTGGGTGCTCGTCCTCCACAGTGGTTCTTGAACTTTCACCTGTATCTTGGGGAAGGGCCCAACTAGCTGAGCCAACACCAAGAATTCCCAATAAAGGTAGAGTGTATGGCCTGAGAATGTGCATTTCTAACAAGTTCCCATGTGGCATTGATGCTGCTGGTCTGAGAACCACTGTCCAGGGACATGCCAATGAGGCTCCCACCCCCTGCTGGTTCCCATTCCTGACGATTTCTACCCTCGCATATTCACATGGCTTCTGGTTTCTATTTATTTCTCTTATCTCTTCTCTGGACATTCTTTATCCCCTTTCTATGCTTTATCTATCTTTAAAACCCTTATCAGAATGTAACACTATGCTTTAATAATTTCCTGTCATCCTATTAGATACATGTATAAATCATATGAAAGACTGTTTTATTCACTGGTTCCTAAAGCAGTGCTATATTCCTATCACCTGAATTCTTGTCCAACCCTAGGCCTTAAAGCAGTGTTGGGTGCATGGTAGGCACTCAATAAATACTATTAACAGAATGAATGAGATATTGTCTTGCAAAGAAAAGACAGGAAAAGGGACCTGTATAGTTTGAAATAGAGAGGATGGAAGCTAAGATAACTCAGGTCAGATGCTATTCTGCCTCCATCTTATCACTAAAGATACTTTGCTCTTATTAGTAACAGGTTTGGAGTTGGAAGGGAAGGTTAGGCAAACTGGGGGCTTGAACTTATTGGAGAATTTTTAGAAGTGATATTGTGGACAGCAAACTTTCAGAACAAACTAAGCTTCTAGGAATGAAAGAGAAAAGAAACCCTTATTTTAGGCAGGAAAGAAGGTAGACTATATTTACTTCTCTAGGAAATACCAAAGTGGCTTTCCTATCAGTTATTTCTTAGCAATTATTTTCCTCTGCTTCCATGCAGAGATCTGAAAACTTAGACTGGACTCCTTCATGCCTGTCCTTTTCTGCTCTGTAGGGTAGGGACTGAATTTTTTCAGCAGCAAATTTTTAACTACTCCAAATAGTTCGCTATACAGGCTTGTCTCAAATGCCCCTAACCTTCCCCATGTGTAACAATTTTGATGCCAAATACATTACTATCACATCATCATACACATGTTACATACATTCCATGGAAATGTGATTATTTATAATAGGACCCCAAACGTATCTTATTACAAGTCTTATATCCTCATTACATTCACAAAAATCACAAAAAGGAGCCTAGTAGACATCTGGGCAATTCACAAATCAATCTGATAAGAAGAAGACAATCTGAAAAGTAGATGGGGAAAATGAAAATATAGCCAATGAGGTCATGTGAACAAATGATTACAGATTCTGTAACCAGATACTGATATGGTGATAAGTGTGTGATCATGTAGAAGTTTCATCTTTTAGCAGTTGGTGATCTAAGACTAAAATGCTATAAAAGTATCAAGAAAGCAAAGGTAGAAAAAGAGCAGAAAGAGGGTGTGTTGATCTAACATACTTATATTATCTTTTTTTTTTCAGGTTAGGTCATTGGATTAAAACATAAGGCCTCAGGAAGCAGATTCTGCCTCTCTTTCTACTTGAAGATTCTTAGCCCTACGTGAGATTAATAAATGATGACCAGATAGTCATCACTGGTACTTGGTCAGGAGGATGGGAGGACTGGAAAAATAGAGGAGGAAATGGTACATCTAGTTCTCAGGTAATTGACAGGAGGAGGGAGAGGGGAAGCCATTCATTTGGCTAAGAAGACACTTAGACATTTTCATAGATCTTTTACTTAATTCCTCAGGAAGATAGAAGGTAATGGAAAGGGAATCAATTTTGTAACAGGATGTGTCTACATCTGAGCCTTCCCAACTAACATTAGACATAATAATTTACTGAATATAATACCTTATATTATATTCCAATTTACAAAGTACTTTATCATTTCAGTCAATGCTAGAGAAATACAAATTAGGGCAGCCTTTCCCTTATCCTATCTTTCTTCCACGGATGTTCCATTTCTGTCCTTGTTCATTTTATTTTGAGCTCCAGAAATTGTTCTAACACACATTTTAATAGTCAAGTATGTATTCTTTCTGCTTTCAGTCCCAGCTTGGCTTCTCTATTAGTCAGGGTCCCACCAGAAGCAGAATTTTGCTCAGATGATGCAACTAAAGAGCCTTTGACAAAGAAGCTATTTACAGAGATGTGGGCAAAGTAAGGGAACAGACAGGCATGCGGAAGCACCCAGGGGATGAGGGATTCCTGGGTCTGAAGGGACAAAAGAAGGAAGATAATGGTTTCCTAGAGTGCAGGGAGAGCTGACCCTTGGCAGCTTGTCTAGCAGGAGCCATTATTGTGGAGGCTGGCAGCCACTATCAGAGTTGTCACCAAAACCAGGAGGGAGGGATAGGGAAAAAAGACCCTATCTTTCTCTCCTCCTTCCCTTCATTATACTGCCAGGTAAGGGGGCCAGACACAAGCCACAGAGGTACAGCTCATAGGCACAAAGAAGAAAGTAGAGAATGGTAGAGGGGGTTTCTGACATCAATCTTGCTTGACTTGCATTTTGGCTTCCTAAGTGCTTATTTAAAGGTATAGTCTCACCCTTTTGTGGAACTGTACTAGATTGAATGATGAGAGTCCACGGTGGCATGTTTCAAGTAATATGTAACATGAGTAAATATGGCATGATCCTAAAAAAATCACGGATCTGGGATCATGCTTCCATTACAGACTCATCTCTACCATCAGCTGGACCCTCAGTAATGTCTGGTGATCCCTCTGAAGGTCATTTCCTTCAGGAACATTTTAAAATTAAATCATCTCTCCTCTTACTAGGTCCCCTACTCACTATCTCTTCAAGGGACCATGACTTCTCCTCCTCCTTTACAGAGAAAAGAGAGGCCAGCTAGCTTCCTGTCTATCCAGAGACCTAACTTCATCACTTCATCCCTCTCTCCTCTTTGCCTACAGTCTCTCCCTCTCTTCTTATACTTATCCCTTCCCAAGTATAGGAAAAAATGGCCATATTTTAAGACTTGGGAGCTAAATAACAAAACCCCTTTTCAAGTCACTATTGACTCTCCACCTGTATCAATACCCTCTGTTCATGAATAAGTTATTGAACTTATGGGCTATACTCCTTGCTAATTTCCTTACAGCCCAGTCATTCCTCAGCTTACCAGATTCTGGGTTTTAGTCAACACACCAACAAAAGCACCATTGACAATATTGTAACTGATTTCTTAATGGCCAAACCAAAGGATACTACTTTGCAGTATCCTCCCTTCTTGGATCCTTTATTTCCCAGGGTTTCTGACAATTCCTGGGTATCTTACTCTCTTTCTATGTCTTTATACTGGCGTCCTCTCTGGCTTCTCCTCTCTGTATTCAGTTTGAGACTCTATTCTTTTCCATAATGAGTGCTCCCTAGGTGGTCCATCCTACACCCAAGGTTTCAAGAAATTATGCTTACAAATCAGTTACTGGTCCTTCTTCACAGCCTAGATATCTCTCTCTCTCCCCCCCCCCTCTCTCCCCCCCTCTCTCCCCCCCCTCTCTCCCCCCCCTCTCTCCCCCCCCTCTCCCCTCCCTCTCTCCCTCTCTCCCTCTCCCTCTCTCTCCCTCTCCCTCTCTCTCTCTCCCTCTCTCTCTCTCTTCAAACCACCTACTCAATTTATAAGCACCTAAAACCACATATTCAAGCAACTACTTAACTTCTCAGCAAAGAGCTCAGTCCAGTCCCCAATTCTAAGTATCACTTGACACAATTTTCTCTTTTCTCTCCTCTTTGATTACCTAATTGTAGAAATTCTACCTCCTGAATATTTCTTTAATTGGTTACCTCCTTTCCCTTCAATTGTCACTGCAATACACCAGGCTCTAATGCATATTAGCATAGTCACTATAACATCTCAGTCTTCAGTCTTCTTGCCTTAAATCTTCAGCCCTCAAATATTCCCTTTTCAATGGGAAAAATGCAATTTTCATTAAAAAAAAAGAATGATCTCAATTCCCAGTTTAAAATTCACCATTAGCACTCTGTCACCTTGGGAGAAGTCAGAACTCCATGGGACATAAGTATGAAGCCTTACATCCCCTCTTGTTATGCCCATCAAGAGAAATACCCTTTATTTTAGCCATATTCAGTTGCTCCAATTTTCTAAACTTCACCAAGCGTTCTCACCTATAGTTCTTTGCACATGCAATATATTGCCTGTGTCTGGAAAGACTTAATTTAAATTCTACTTGTGTTTTTATGACTGAGATCAGGGCCATGTCCTTTGGGTATGAATAATTTAAAAGTAAAATATAAAATACCTTGGCTATTTAAGAATCCACCTCAAATTCCTGTTTGTCTTTTAGGACTCATCTCACATCCGAGAAACTATCTTTGACCTTCTCTCCACCCTCCTGTCTAGATTAAGTGACCCTCTCCTGCACTCAGCCGGCACCAGGAGTATTCTCTGTGGGCACAGTGATCCCACAGTTGGAACTATTTGTTTACTTGCCTGAGTTACTCATTATGACTCTGCACATGGACTGCTCTTTTATCTCAGAAGTCCCAGACTTGCAGAGGGCCAGATACTTTACAAACATTTATAGAAATGAAATGAAATGCCTTCTCATTAAATACTTCTCAGCCTTGCCAAATCACTTTACTTCAATCCTGACAACTCTAGGGAATAAGAAAGAATAAGATGATTTTTGGACTTACCAAAAATTCTTTCAACTAGAAAGAATGCTGTGCACTCGACTGATCTGTGTTTTAGTCCTTGCTCCATCACCAGCTCTGTAAATCTCTTTACCTTTTGAAGTTCTTCCTCCTCATGTACTACATAAAGGGATTGGGCTGTGGTTCTTATTTTTGTCTCCTCCAGTTCTGGCAGTCTATGACTTAAAGAGACCATTTACAGAATGAAAGTGCACATCAACTTGAAGTGCAAAAATCTAAAAGCCTATTTGGATGGATTGTTTCTTCAGGGGAACCAGCTGGAGGGGAGAAGGCGTTGGTAATCATTAAATATCAGAGTGACCACTGAGAGAGAGGGAGATTGTTCGTGATTTCTCAGTATGTTTTCCCAGATCTGGCCTTCTGGCTAAAGAACATTATTTCATTGCCTCCCTTGCAGCTAAGGCCATCTAACTGATTTTGGCCAGTAGGTAGTGATGCTTGAATCCCTGGGTTGTGTTCTTAAAGGAAAGGAGAATGACTTTTCTTCCTTCTTGAGCCATATTTGAGGGTTGAGTGTTGAGCATGGCAGAGGTATAGGGCAGAGGGAACCTGGTTCTCTGTCACTACCCACTATACCTGCTCTGTATTTTTACATGGGAGAAAAATAAACTTACTGTTTAAGCTATTGAGTTTTGGGGTGCTTTGTTATAGCAAAAAAAAAAAAAAAAAAGACAAAACAAATTATCCTACAGTATTCTTAATAACATAGTAAAACATTTTTTACATCTTATCATTTATTTTCAAAGTACAGTGAGTAAAAGAACAAAGATGGTAATTTTACTGAAGAGAACCAGTTATTAAAAAGAAAAGAGAACCAGTTATTAGAAATTTGCTTCAGTCCTTAATAACATAATTAATTTTTAAAGGAAATTGAGTATGCTTCCTAAAATGAGATCCTAAAGCTTTCTATTCTGTATTCCACTTTATCTCAGAGAAGCGAGGCCCAGAGGCAGACTGGGAAGGCATTTACTGGGCAAAGCAAATTCTAATCCTACAAACCAGTTATCTACTGATTCATCGTAATGAAGACTTTAAAACAAGTCTCTGAAAGGGTTTTATTTTCTGTTCAGTAATTCCACTTACAAAGACACAAAAACATGAAATGCTTTTGTAGCTCATACAATATGAGCTGTGAAGTTATGAAACATTAACAACCTTCATTGCTTTCCAAGGGTGGAAATCATTATGCTAATGGTATTACCCAGAAAGTATCCTGGCGCCATAAAATAAAGGCTCCATTATCAGATTGGGCTCCAAGGAGAAAGCGGCCCAGAAGCATTTGAAACCCTCCTGCTCCTGCTGGTTCAGTGGCAGGGGGATGCTGATCCCCAGGGAGCACAGTCTGCGGTAACTTCAGGTCAGAGGAGGAGAGCACTGCAGCTTGCACATCTGACTGGCAAAGCAGGAGGCCCCGAGGCAGAGCACACCACAGGGAAGAAAGCTTTTGTATAATCAGCCGATAAACAATCAGTAATTAGGAGCTAGTGCATAAAGAAAACGAAAAATATTCTACCATGAATAAGGGCCAAGAGCAAAAAGGCACTTCCAGAAGGCACTGGGGAATGATTCCATTAACTATAAATGAACTTGTGGGGGATAGGTTCAACAGTGACCCAAGAAACTCCCCCCACCCTCCACAATATATCCTTCATAGTCCCTAATGCCTCAAATCTGTATCTTACACATTCCAACCTATTTTCATAATCAAGATGACTTTTTCATGCTTTAGGTCCTTAGTATGAATGGGACTTGCCTACTTTGCTTGTTAAAGATGAGCACTGCTGAAGCTATTTCTCAGACCTGACCGCCCCCCCCCCCCGCCCTACCCCCCACCCCCAGGGCTTTCAGGGCCAAGGAAGAGGGCAACAGAGGCACAGGTGATTCAGAGGGTTTGATTATAGAGGCCTTGAAAGTCAGGTAGAGGATTCTGGATTTGATAGAGTTGGCAATGGGAAACCAAGTAGATCTTTGAGCCAGGAGAAACACAACAAAAGTCTTATGTTAGTGAGAGCATCCATATGGGAAAGACTAGAGAAAAGCAGATTGTTTAGGAGAAAATTACTGTTTTGTTGTTGTTAATCCTCACCTGGGGATATTTTTTCCATTAATTTTTAAAGAAAAAAAATTATTGATTTTAGAGAGGATGGGAGAGGAAGAGGGACAGAAACATCAAAGATGAGAAAGAATCACTGATTGGTTGCCTCTTGTATGCCCCCTACTGGGGATTGAGCCTGCAGCTGGGGCATGTGCTCTGACTGGGAATTGAACTGTGACTTTCTGCTTCATAGGTCAATGCTCAATCATTGACCCACACTGGCTGGGCTCCACTGATTTTTAGAGCGAGTGGGAGGGGGAGAGACATTGATGTGAGAGAGTCATTGATTGGCTGCCCCTGCACATGTCCCAACCTGCAATGGAGGTACATGTCCATGACTGGAATCGAACCTGGGACCCTTTACTCCATGGGTGGACACTCTAACCACTGAAGAAACTGGCCAGGGCGAGGAGAAAATTACTTGAGTGTAGGCTGAGATAAAGAAACCCTACAGATGACTAGTGATTATTACAAGCGAGAGAAGAGAATGGGTCACTATGTATAAGAATGGAAAAAAACAGAGATAAATTTAATCTCTAGAAATGAAATAAGGGGTGGTTGAATACTTGAAATAAAACTCATCAAAATAACAAAAACAGTAAAGAATAAGTCTGAACCTACAATTTACTATCCAAATCACGACCCTTCTCAGACTGAAAGGGGACACTGCCAATTACTACACCTGGGACAGTCTTGGGCAAATGATAATGTATGGCCCTCCTACCTGAAAAGAGCTTTAACTATCAATAGAAGATAACTGCCAGATTCATACCACCAGCTCCAGGTTTCTCAAAGTTCAAAGCATCAGAGGACAGAAGAATAAAAAGCTACTGTTGAGAGACAGAGGTCTGGCCAGAGAGGTAGATGGAAACACATAATGATGTCCCTGAAGTCTGAATCTGATCTACTGTCACTGTATTTCTCACAGTCCTCTTCCCTTCAATATGTCATAACCCAACTTGGGGCCACTTTGCCTACAGGATTTTGAGGACCAAACAGCTTTAAAAAATCTTATTTCCTTTAAGTCTATTTTCTAAATATTTATATCCCATTTCCATGGGTAACAAGGTAACTTGACAAATAACTGGGGTGTATGTAGGGTGGTAGCAAGTGAGGGACAGGGGAGTAGGCATGTGGCTATAGCATGGACACTGACTAATGAGAATTCACCAGATGTTTAGTGGCTGTCATCAGCCTGCACTCACCTGTGGTCATGGGAAAGGCTGAGTCATTGGAGCTGCTTTCCTGAGAAGGGGAAGAAATTGCTCAGAGACATGAAAGGGGTCTTCATGAATGCAGCGCTGGGTGAGGAAGGAGGAGGCCGGAAGCCTCGCAGGCAGATCCATGTAGGTAAGTCCCAGAAGCAGTGCTGGTGGTAGGCAGCCAGCGCTCTCTCCACCTCTAGCTGAGATGCAGGACTGGGTCACTACATAGGTGAGGCTCTGGAAGGATTTCCACACCTCCCTCTTAGTTCATGGAGCTCTCCTGCTAATCCCACGATAGTCTGACATCCATATAGCACTTACATGCTGTATAGTAAGGTTAGGGGTGGGGCTGGCTATTTTCTGTAAGCTCTTGGAGGAGATTGGCTCTGTGAACACTTTTGGCACAGTAGGCATTCAAATACCTGTTGAATGAAGGCACACACAGCCACTTTCTGTGCCAGTGTGTGTGTGTGTGTGTGTGTGTGTGTGTGTGTGTGTGTGACAATCTAAAGTTCCTTCATTTTCCATCCCTGTGGTCTTTATCATCACCCTAGACAAGAGACCAAGATTAAACTTCCAAGTTTATCTATATAATCTACTCCTTTCCTTTATTATCCTGAAAGGATCAGTTTCCCAAACAAGATTAAACATTCATTTAAAAAAATTAATTATTTTTATTTGAGAGAGAGAAAGAGGGGGGAAGACAGAGAGAGTAAGAGAGAGGGAGAGAGATACATTGTTTCACTTATTTATGCATTCATTGGTTGCCTTCCTTTATATATTGAAGCTGAAACATTGGTGTATTGGGACATTGACCTAATAAACTGAGTTATCTGGTCAGGACCCATTTAGTTTTTCTTAAAAGCATTTGTTTTCCATACCTGAATGGGTGATAGAGTCAGAAGTATTAGTTTGTAGAATCAGGTGGAGCTGGGTTAGTGCTGAACTTGAGTTACCTGCCCTGTCTGCACCTCATTTAGCTTATCTTTATAATGGGGTTACCAAAAACTGCATAAGATTGTTGAGAAAATTACTATTTTTATAAATGTTTATATAAAGCATTATTGAGGATTAGCTATTTTACTATCCTGTTAAGAACTTGGTTAAGTGCCAACATCCTCACAAGAACTTGGTGACGAAGGTTCTAATATTATCTCCATTGTCCCAGAGGTTCAGAGAGGTTCAGGAACTTGCCCAAGGTAA
This sequence comes from Antrozous pallidus, assembly GCA_027563665.1. Classification (NCBI taxonomy): domain Eukaryota; kingdom Metazoa; phylum Chordata; class Mammalia; order Chiroptera; family Vespertilionidae; genus Antrozous; species Antrozous pallidus. The sequence goes on from CM050510.1 coordinate 39,199,204, forward strand.
CAGAGCTACGAAGAATGGGAAAGCAGAAATTGAAACCCAGGCAGTTGAACTTTAGAACTTCAAACCCCGGCATTGTCACTTTGACTTGCATGAAAAAGGTACCAAATAAGTGGTTCTCGAAGAAACCCTAGCCACTGGATTGCTTTGTTGTCTTACATCTCTCTTTTATCATCGCTTAAAAAAATCTACCATAATTTCAAGTGATTGGGAATATCCTTACATTTTGCCCTCAGTGCAGTAAATAATGAGGCACACGAGGAGGTGAGAGGAAGGGGAGGACAGTGCTGTGTGCCTGTGTCCATTCACTGACACTTGTTTATCTGGGAAATGTTTGACCTGCATTAGAGTTCTCAAAGTCCTCTGGCAGTACAGTATCAATACATATTATTTGAAGTCCAGTTATTTCCCACATTTACCTTACTCCTTTTTCTATGTATTTTGCATTGGATCTTAGCCAGAAGGCCAAGAAGTGATTTTTCTATGTATTTTAAAATTCCCTTCTAAATGTGTGATTTCAGCTAGCCATCCAAAAAGGCATTAGCTTTTGTCAGATTTTCCATATAGTTTCTCCACAATTCTTCCCCCCGGAGACACTTAGATTTGCCATTTACGAATGTTATTCAATGGATACTATACAACTGTCAGTTTATGGGGAAGGAGGACTGAGCTGAAAGCTGCTCTCAGGGGACATGCTGGTCTGCCCTCTGTATTCTATTTTTCATTCATGTGCTGAGGCCTGTGAGTGATAATCACATATTATTAGATTCAACTAAGCCCTGCAAAAATATTTTTGTAAGACATGCGAGAAATGGGGCTGCTCCATAATTATTAGCAATAACACTGGAACAAATTATGTAAGGGATTAAAAATGAGGTGGTTTAGAACTGCCACAAAAATATTGCTAAATACTATTCCACTATGTCATTCCATCAGGTTCTCATTCACTGAGGAGCTAGGCCTGCAGAAATCAGTTCCTGAGTAAATAAAGAAAAAACAAAAACAAAAACAAAAAACACTCCCAAATTTATGCAGCATTTTCTTTGGTGATGAGAGAATAACAGCAGGTAAGTAACCCCCCCCCCCCCCCCACAGGGGAGGGTGAGTGTGCTCTGAAACATGCCTTGTTTGAAGAAAGCTCTAGGCTTCTACTGTGACAGACAGGCTGCCTTCTTCACTTTCTCCTTGTTGCATCGTTTTCAGATGCCTGGTAATTTATACATTCGGGACTAACTTATTATGTAGCATAACAGCCAAAGGGAAAATAGCAATTATTACTTTCACTACAGAAGAGAAAAGGGAGTGAAGCTTCCTCCAGAGAGTTCCGGTGGCTGCAGATTCTAGAAGGAAGGGCGCCAACATCAGCCTCATTTCCTCGGAAAGTGCGCACACCTGTGCACCTGAAGGGGGCCTGGTAACTTGTCATGGAGGCATGCCGCACGCTGGCTAACTACGGAGAGGGCCAGGGTGAGCGGAGGAGTGAGGTCCTGTGTCACACGGCGCATCTACATCTGTGATTTATGCTTATCATGTGGACCGAGTCAGCTAGCACAGTCACAGTCAATTCCTCCATAACCTCCGCCTGTTCAATCAGTCATTAAACACGGGCCTCTTTCCCCAGGACTCCAAGGGCAGTGACAAATGACTGGCCCTGTGTGTCTAGGCAAAAGCAGCGCTCAGATGTTCACTCCTTTCTGTTTCTCATGGGGACACTGTGGTGGGAAAACCTGGGATGGCATTACCATCATAGTCCCCACCTCAACCAACACCCCACCCCCAGCCTCATCCCCTAAAACTGAGGACATGTTCTGAAAAGGGACTCCAAAGGCAGAGCCCAGGTTCCTCAGGAGAAGGCAGACACAGCTCTCTTTTCCAGGGTCACACTTATACATGCTCCTTACATTCTTCCTGGAAAGAACAGCGTTGCTTTAGGATGCTGGGCGCCCCTCCCCTCCCCTCCTTTCCCCCGTCATAATTCAGATCTACAGGAAAGCTTTCCTCAACTGGTAATTACTGAGCCATAGTCGATGGCTTAAAAAAAAGATTTAAGACACCGGTTTTCCTGCTCTGCAGAAAGGCATTGAATTAGAAGTTATTTAAAGATTTTCTTTCCAGCTCTAAAATGCAGGAATGTCATAATTTCCAGATTCAAAGAATGACCCCCTGCAAGTTCGAGTAAAGCACATGCTGTATGTATATCTTCCCAGCAAGCCTGCAGTATCATAGGACGTGCCTAGTCGTACACCGCTCTGTGCGCCCCATGCCTCCTCATGAAAGGCTTTAAACACAAAGCACGCTGACCTACAGGGGGAAAATGAATGGTTTTCCCCTTCTACGTTTCTCCCTTCAGAAAAACACCCCACATCTTACCGCTGGCTACTTTTATTCTGCTTATTTTGAGTTGACTCATTTGCATCACTCGGATTTGGAAATCTTTCTAATAACCACGCTGGGGGCTAACAAGCATTAAAGAAAAAAAAAAGCACTCAGTGCTGAAATGAATCACCAGTGAATTTCAACCCACTGCTCCCACACAGAACGCTAAAAGAGAAGCTTTAGTTTTCAGGTCATAATTCACCTGGTACAGCAGCATTTACCACCACCCCTAACTCCCAGCATCCACTGAGGCAAATACCGCAAATGCTGCCCACAGCTACTGCAAAGACAGGGTGCCATTCACCCTGGTCCCCAGGGGAGGTTGGTACACTGTGAAAACTATGGGAAGCTAGACTAGCACCCTCCACATTCTTTCAGTGAGCTCAGCCACTGAGCTGGGAACTCATGCACATCTTACTTAGGTGGCCAGGAAAGGATTCAGTTCACACAGAGACCACCATCCCTAAACCAGCCCCCTCATCCAACTAAAAGCTGTGCAGGGCATACAAGTAGCTGCACTTACCCAGCGTAGCGGTTGCTGTAAAGGTGGCTGTGTCCTGGTTGCAGGATCTTCAAAAAGATCAAGCAAAGAGGCAGAGAGGCAGCTGTCTGGCTCCTGGGCTTCCCGAGGAACTTCATAGCGTTTCAGTGAGAGGAGCTGAAGTTCTTTCCAGCAGTCACCCGAGGCTGGAGGTGGCTCACAGCACCCCCTCCACTCGCGCAGGGTCTCTGAGGGGGGAGGCTTGGGAATGAGCAAAATGTGACACTTCTTTCCAGCCACACGACATTAAAAAAATAGTTTAAACGGCCGGGGAAGGAAAGTGGCTCTTCAGACTTGGTCTTGGGACAACAGCAGCAGCAGACACAGCCCAGCCCAGCCCCTGAGCCCGCTCCTTAACCAGGCTCTCCTGCAAGGGGCTGGGCCTCCCCCGTGCTGACTCACGGCAGGGGCTCGCTGGGTGCTGCTTCCTTTGGGTAACTCCTCTCTGGTTTTTTTGTTTGTTTTTTGCTTTCCATCTTCAGGCTCCTAACTTTTTTTTGCCCAGCCTTTCTCCTTCTGTTACCTTCTACAGCAGAGGACCCGAACCTAATTGCAAACAATTTGAGGATGCGGTAAACATGCAGGCATAGAACATTTCAGGCTTAAGGTTTTGATCTACCACGACAAATCTCTACGAATTCCACATCTTGAAATGCACAGTGAAGAGCCTTATGTGTATGGATGCAGGGATAGGCTGGGGCACCTGGATATGAATAGCCATCCTTCATCCTGTGGTCATCTGTACCAGGAAGGGTAGCTTCTCTCCTGGGCTTCAGAGAGCTCTTATAGTCAGTCCACGGTATCTGCACCCAGTGCTACAGCTATGTCAGAGGTTCTCTTGGGGAACAGGAGGCCTCCAAGCGCTTTACCACCACCTTCTCTGCACATTTGGAATTACTTAAGGAGCCAGACCATTTAAATCAGAATTCCTGGGCATGGGAGCAGTTGTACAAAAAGCTCCTCAGGTGTTCCAATGTTCGGTCATCACGCTGGTCTTGAGTGGGCTTCTCAAGCTTTAACGTGCGTGTGGATCACCTGGGGAGCTTGTTAAAGCGCAGCGTCAGATGCCGTGGACTGGGGCTTGATGTCTAACAAGCTTTCAGGTGCTGCTCATGCCGCTGGTCCTTCAGCCAAACTCAGAAAAGCAAGGTTTTGCTTTAGGACAAGATCTCATTTTTCTTCTTCTCTCTCAAAAGTATGGGTGGGAGGAACCCTGGAGCAAACTATTTCCTTCTCGTTTTTCTAACATTGATAACGAAGAAGGCTTTTTTGCCTCCACTTGCTCTTACACAAATATACTAGAACACATATTTGGAGACACGTATTTTGCTCCAGTAAATAAGAACGGTGTTATCTAGAGTGCCTCCTATTATCCCCTGTGTCAAATCCTGTTCATATTATGAAAGAAAGTGTGAGCAAACATCTATCCCATTCACTCATGTACTTTTCAAATTTTATGAAGAGTCACGGCCAAGAACGCCTGTCCCTCCAATATTATAGCCAGGGCACCTGTTTAGAAGAGAAGCACCAACTCTCTCCCCATGTTCTCCACCTGGAGAACTCATAGGAGGTTGGTCCTTACTAGAGCTCAAATGCTGTTCACTTGAAATGAACCTCTAAGGACCAGGTTGTCTTCATCCATCCCTGGATTAGTTTCATTAATCTCTTCCTTGAGTCCCCTCCCTAACACCTGCCATGCCTCTACTGTGGAGCACACACAGCATATGGAGTTCAGGTGTTTGTCTGATTTCCTCATAAGGCTGCCTTCTCCTTGAATGAGAACTGTACCCCTTTCACTTTTGTGTGCACTTCCTTCTGTCTCCTAGAGGGAGCACCATGTTCACTGAAGGATAAAGGACAATATTTGTTGAGTGAATGATAAACCTGGGAAGGGATTCATTCAAAGCATGCACTCTGTGGCTTCTGTATCCAGAAAGAGGAAAGGACATCAGGGCAGCAGAGAGCTCTACAGATGTCTTTGAATAGCAGAAGTTCCCAGATCTCCTGGTTTTGTTTCTTGTTGGTTTTTATTGTTGTTTTCTTCTTCCTGACTTCAGAGCCCAGTGACTTGGTCTCTGTAAGCTGGTGAGGCTGCTCTGCAAGGCTCCCAGGGATGCTTCCTGAGGCTTTTTGATGAGACCAAGAAAGCCTATATAACAGCCAGTGAACTGTTGAAATAAGAGGTTACTGTGCAAATAAAACACTTCATCTCTTTGCATTTCATTATGTCAGAACAATATATAAATCTGTCATATTATATCACAATATTAAACTAGGAATGTTCAGGCTCTGACTGGGGATTAAGCTCATCCTCAAATCATTCTGAAGAATTGGATCCAGTGAGCATGTTCAGTAAAGGCTCTCCAGACCTTGAGACCAAGGTAATAATTTCCTGGACCATCAAATATGCAAGAGACCCTGGTGACATCCTGTCACCATCCTAAAAATTCAGATCAAAGGGAGATTTTCAAACAATAGAAGCCATTCCTAGCAATCTTCCTCTGCTTTTCTAAGGACCAGGTTATCTGATCAAACTTCTCTCTGAGTAGATAAGCACCCATAAAATGAGTGATAAATGGAGTCCATTTAGCAAGTGGGAGGAGAAGAGAACAGTTTTCAGATGAATTCAAAGATAAAAGCCCTGTTTTTTAAGACACTGAGAGGGAGTGAATTATTAAACCAGTCAGAGATTTAGAGATGGAAAAATGAGAATTTCTTTTTACTGGCTATTCCCTTGTCATATTTTAGTGCAAGAGTGAATTTTATTAAAAGAAATATTAGCATGCAGAGAAAAAAAGGGAAATGAAAAAGGGGAAAGGAAAATGTCTTCCTTTATTTGGGTTCAATTTGTTGATGACTTTAATATACCTTCTAGATCTGAAGTTCTATTGTGTTCTGGGGAAGATTTTGAAAAATTGTTTCTTAAGTATAAGAGTGAAAGTCATGTGGATTTATGTGAGTCAAGAAATCTGGAGGAGAAGATAAATGGGTATGGTTGAGCTTTGCTATACAGGCAACCCTCCATTGCAGGTCGTTTTGTATTCATTTCTCATTGCTTTATTAACAGAGATATATTGCCCATCAGGCCTCTTTTATGGCTTCCTCCCATCATTCCAACCTGTGAGGAAATAGCAATTGTAAAGTTAGGCTCCTGCCTCATGCATCTTGGCTACTTTGTTCTGAAGCTTCTTTTAACTACACATTGCAAAGGATTCTCTGTGATTCCCTTCTTCAGTGCCATCAGCTACTCCTTCTTGCCCCTATGCCTTTAATCTCTTCCTTGTCAACCTCCATATCTCTCCCAACCTTGAACTCAAGCTCTCTCTATTCTTCCCCCCTTCTTTTCAGACTTCTCAAAAACATACTCTTGAACCCAGACAATTCACTTTCTATCACTACCATCCTGATGAAACTTTCTCTTAAAGATCATGGGTAATCTCTAAGTAAAAAAACTCTTTGTTATTACCCAGTCTAAAGTGTCCACCCCACTCAGGTTTCTAAGGCTGTTTGCCACCTGTTCTTGGGATAGGGGGCATTGTCCTCTGTTCCTCTCTTCCTTAGGGCTCTTTCTCTATTTTTTGGCCTGCTTATAAAGTAGATGCTTTATGGGGTTCTTTTTTTGACCTTCTCTTCTTGATGTACTGTGTGCAGAATGGGCTGGAATAAGTTCATGGAAGAGATTGACTTTAGCTGAGTCTGGGAGGGATGAAAGGATTTGGCTGGATAGAGAGAGGAAAGCTGGATAGAGATGACCATTATTGTCAAGGAAGCATTGTAAACACACAAGACATGGTTCCTGACTTTGTGACTTTTGGTGCAGGTGGAGGGGCTAGATAGAAAAACATAGTTACATTTAGTGGTTCAATTAATTATGTGCAAGCTAATCTCAGATGCTATGATAGTGAAGGGGGAGTGGGATTACATATATAGGGTGTCCTGAGGAAGTGAATATTTAAACCAAATACAAGAAAGAGCCAGCTGTATCAAGAAAAGGGTGGTAGTGGTGTAGAGGGAGTGAGACCATCTTGACCAATGGTCAAGACCTTGCAGACACAAGGAACAGTATATGCAAAGAAGTCCTGTTCAGAATTTACTGTCCTTCCTTAAGTCATGACAGGATAAAATGACATTCAGGCTCCTCAGGTTGTTATTTAAGACCCTTGAGAACTTTCATTTGCATCTTTTCAATATTTCCTATATATTCTATATATTTTCCTTCCTCTGGGTTTGTCTATGTTTCCTTGATAATAATAATGGGAATCTCCATATAGCCTTCCTATCTTGGAGGAGAAGGATGAAATACTTTTCTCCTTTCAGGACTCAGCTCAAGTCAGTCTCTTACATAAGAATTTTCCAGTGCAGTGTGTCTATTGTGCTCACCTTTTTAGAACAGACAGCATCCATTCATGTATACCATTATATTCCAGTGTGTTGACAATTCAATATTACTATTTATTATAGAGTCCTTGGGGGCAGTCACTCTATTGGGTTCATCTTCAGATTTCACAATTCCTGGGAGACAGCTGGGTCCACAGTTGACATCTACTAGCAAAGCTGTTGGATTGCCTTTTACCCAAGCGCTCATAGAACCTTTTAGCTGTTCAGGGCGCCCTTGTCCAGAACCCAGGTTACGCCTTGTCCTTGGCCAGGCCTCTCATAAAAAGTCTTGCTTGCTCAGGTGGAAGAGCAATTGGAAGAGCAAATGTTACTAGTGGATAGGCCTATGATTATATTTTTTAAGTCTCTGTAATTATTTTACAAAGATATTTCATAGAATTCATAGAGCAAAACCAAAATATATTAATGTAGGAAAGTGGGAATGAGAAGTTGTACTGCTGATTCCAAGCAACAGAAAAGACTTACCCATCTCATCCCTTTCTGTTTTTTCTTCTTTCTCTTTCTCCCTCTCTCTATTCTCTCTCCTGTTTACCATTCCTTCCTGATCCTTGTCCCTAAGGTGTTAATGAAGAAATAAGGTAGAATTAAATACTCTAAAGATTACTATTTCAAATGACAGAGAAAGGATGTTTATGTTATACCATTCGTGATATTAAGCATTTTTATGAAAATTAAAAGAAATTTGAGATATATAGAACGTGAGACAGAGATTAAGAAAGTTTGATTAACTCTAACCATTTGACTCAGTGGATAGAGCATCTGCCTGTGGACTGAAAGGTACTAGGTTCAATTTTGGCCAAGGGCACGTACCTTGGTTTCGGGCACATCTCCAGTAGGAGGTGTGCAGGAGGCAGCTGATCGATGTTTCTACCTTTCTATCCCTCTCCATTCCTCTCTGTAAAAAATCAATAAAATATTTTTTAAATAAAGTTTGATTAGAATAAAGTCAAAAGAAATGTTAAAGCAAATGACGAAAGGGCTACTTTCCTGTCCATTTGCCTAAGGCAGTAGGGAATGATGAAAAAATAAGACAAAAATAAGAACAGAAACAATAATGACAGAAAAGACTGCAATAAAACTTTTACAAAAGACTAAATCAAGAGGAAATTTCAGATATAGCAAAGATCAAAAGGACAGGTGATAGATCCTGTCTTAAGAAAGAAAATCTGTTGTGAGGAATGAAAGAAGTCCAACAGGTAGTTTTTTTTATCTTCAGACATATTAGATGCTCATAACGGTTGAGGGAGAATAATGTTTTCTTGGTGCTGGAGGCCAGAGAGAGGAAAGGGGGTCAATGAAGAGAAAAGGGGACATCTGTAATATCTACAATAAAGGTAAATTTAAAAAACTAAAGGAGCTCTGTTCTGATTGGTTTTTAGTGATAAATAAGTGTACTTTGAATATTCCTAGAATTCCAAGACAATAGGGAAGTTGAATAATACTTTCAATACTACTATTATAAAAAAGCACGCTTGCAGAAACAAACCCAGAAAAAAAAATTAAATATATTTTATTGATTTTTTTACAGAGAGGAAGGAAGAGGGATAGAAAGTCAGAAACATCGATGAGAGAGAAACATTGATCAGCTGCCTCCTGCACAACCCCCACTGGGGAGGTGCCCACAGGCAAGGTACATGCCCTTGACCTGAATCGAACCTTGGACCTTTCAGTCCGCAGGTTGACAGCTCCATCCACTGAGCCAGACTGGTTTCACCAGAAAATGTTAAGAATCCAAGTTCATAAAATTAAGGTAAATATTTGGTAAACAAGACTAGTTGAATGATTTCGAGATAATGAAAAAAAGCAATATTTTCTCTAATTTGTCAATGGTAAAGTATAATATAAAAGCGCTTTTTAAAAAAATTCTCATTGGGCATGCTTTCTGTAAATGTATACAGTTGTATCGGTTGGTTATGAAAAAACTGTGAATTTGTGTACAAGTAAATTGAATCATGTTTTTGACACTTTATTTCAATAGGAATCATGTTTTATAGTATGCCATTTTGTAGATAATTTCCAAGTTCTTTAGCGAACTTAATAAAAGAAAAATACCAAATTGAAGAATGGGCAAAGGATCTGAATAGACATTTCTTCAAGGAAGATATCCAAATGTCCAATAAGTAGATGAAAAAAATGCTCAACATCATTAGTCATTAGGGAATTGGAAATCAAAACCACAATGGGATACCAGCTCGCTCACACTAAGATGGCTGTAATCAAAGACAGACAGTAATGGCGTTGGCAAGAATGAACAGAGCCCTCAGGCATTGTTGGTACGAGTGTAAAATAATGCAGCTGCTGTAGAAAATGTTTTGTAGTTCTTCAAAAATTAAATACAGCTCTAACTAGTTTGGCTCAGTGAATAGAACATCGGCCTGCAAACTGAAAGGTCTCAGGTTCAATTCTGGCCAAGAGCACATGCACAGGTTTTGGGCTGGATTTCCAGTAGAGGGCAGGTAGGAGGCAGCCAATCAATGATTCTCATCGTTGATATTTCTATCTCTCTCTCCCTCTCTGAAACCAATAAAAATATTTTTTAAAATTAAATACAGAGTTACCCTTTAATCCAGAAATTCCACTCAGGGAAATTTAATCATATTTTTATACCAAAACCTGTACACAAACCTGTACAAACTAATAAATAGATAAGAAAATGGGATATATGCACACAATAGAATATTTATTTGTTCATAAAAAGGAAGGAAATACTAATATTTGCTATATCATGGATAAACTTGAAAACATTATGCTAAGTAAAAGAAGCCAAACATAGAAGGTCACATGTTGTGTGATTATGTTTATATGAGATGTCCAGAGTAGGTAAGACATATAGACTTAAAGCATATTATCCATTGCCAAGAATGGGGAGTGGATGCTAATGGGTATGAGGTTTTATTGTGGAGGTGGTGAAACTGTTTTGGTCTTGGATAATGGTGATAATTATACAATCTAGTGACTATACTAAAAACCACTGAAATGTGCATGTTAACATGCTAATTTTTATGGTACGTGAATTATATCTCAATTTTAAAAAGATCTTTAGGGTGCTCGCTTCGGCAGCGCATGAACTAAGATTGGGACGTTACAGAGAAGATTAGCATGGCCCCTGCACAAGGATGACACACAAATTCGTGAAGCGTTCCATTTTTTTTTTTAAAGATCTTTAGGAAACTTGAGATCTTAGGCTGATTAAATTAAACTAATTAATGGTTAAACACTGGAAACCTGCACTATTTCTAAATAAGACAGAACATGGATAATTGATTACTAAGTATAATTTATGTTTATATGATTTTGCTTTTAATATGCTATAGATGGGTATATCTTTGGTTAGTTTTGCCACTTTCAGAAGATATATAAGGCTGTAGCAACTATGTATCTATATAAAGTTGTGTTCTGTGTATTTACATGTTCTACCTATCGACTAAAATGCTGATTTGTGATAATACCCCATAATCCATTTTCACATTTTTTCCTGTGAAATACGAGTTAGTTATTTTGGTCAAAAGATTTTTTAAAAATTTATCTTTATTGTTGAAAGTATAACAGATGTCTTTTTGTTTTAAAAGTTTTAATTAATATTGGTGGTTAAGACTATACTAGGAGCCATAGTGACTGAGGAAATACAACTACATACATGCTGCTATCCTTTAAGAAAAAGAGATCTTTCTTTAAAAAGCACTTCTCTGGTTTTTATTGTTGCCCATTTACACTCTTAAAACTTAGCGAGAACTCCAAGGGTTATAGCTACTGATGTTCATTGTATTGGAATTAAGACTGAGAGTTAAAAAAAAAAAGTTTATTGATTTGAAGATAGTAATGATGAGAGCCTTGTATGCAAATAACATCTTATGAAATTAGATTTTGTGATCTTGCAAGATTTATCCTAAAGTGCCAGTATGTTCCAGAATATTAAAATGCACAATGACAGGCAAAGCTTGGAATGTAAATTTTATTTGTCTTGGTTTATAATACCTGAGTCTGAAAAGCTCTGGAATGTGTTAATGGTTTAACAAAGTTTGCTCACTGTGATGGGATTGCTTTCTTCGTTTACTATTTATTGGTTTTACTTACAATATGAAGGGTCAATCTTTATGTCATCTGCCTACATAGCAAAGATCATCTTATCAGAGTAACTTTTTGTGCTTCATATTGACATTATTACATCCTGGATTATTTAAGAGAACAACAACAAAAAGAAGGGTGGTGAAGGCCTGGGGTGGGGTAGAAACATGGGGGAGGATAAGGAGGAAATGGGGGGGGGACACCTATAATACTTTCAACAATAAAGATTAGACAAAAGAACAAGGAATCCTCACTTCTGAAAGAGCTAACATTGTAGAATTATGTTACCTTCTATGTTTCTTTTTATTTTTTATTTTTTGGTCACTTCAATTAAATAGAGTACGAGTATTATTTCTGAGGCATCATGGTTTTATCTTAATCAAGCATCCAAATCTCCTCTCATAATAATTTTTATTTTTATCTCCCAAATCAACTCTCAATATGGAAAAAAGTAAAGTAAAACTTTTAAGATACTTTTTGCCTCTGAAACTGCATTTCTGATTTCCCAGATGGCCCCTGCGAAATTACAAAAACTTATTCTTTTATCTTGTAAAGTGCTGGTAATAATTAGGATTTTTAAAATATCAATATTCCTAGTGATGGTGCCTGAGAAGAGTTGCCAAATCAAAAGAGATGCCTATCCTTCTTTAGGTAACATCTTTATAAGTAAAATATTAATATTTCTGAAATTGCATTTGGGGAGTTCAGGGAAATCTGTCAATGCTTGCTGTCCAGGACATGTTTCTTGGGGCTATTTTGCCTGATAATATTAGGCATCATCAACAACAAAGTGTTATTAAGCATAAATTTCCGTTATTATTTAAAATGCTATTGTCCATAAGCTCATTCTTCATTTGAATGTAATGTCTTCTAGGTCAGTGGCTCTCAGTTTGGGATATACATTAGATGCAAGCATGTAGTTTTATAAAAATGCAGATGTCTAAATTCCACTTCAGACTTACTAAATTTCTTTACTGGATACTCTTAGAATATTCTTTGCATATGCTTTGCATATTCTTGGTATGTTATGTGCCTTATGTCTCAGGATTATTAGTTATATATGAAAATTATTTCCTCTGCAAAAGTATGACCATCCAATTGTATAAATCTGATGTTGCATTCACTGACTTCTTGGAAAAGAGGCTTAATCATGATCCTTACAGACATTTCACCAAAGTGTTATGAAATGGCTTTACTCGTTTTTCATGCCATATACTAGTACACAACCAATTTTTTTGTAATTGCGTCCTTCTTTTTTTGACAAGCTTTTTATTTTTTAAATTTTATTTTTGCATCCTTCTTGTGAATTCTTATCAGAACTTTTACACTTGAAAATTATTATAAGAAATGAACCACACCTATTGTCATCTCTAGACAGTTTTTGTCTTACTTGGATGTTTTCACGCTGTAGGTATGGCAGTTTGAAAAGTCATCAACAATGAGTCTGATCTTCTTTCTTTCTCCACATCGGACTGGAGCCATCTTCTCCCAACTTCTGCCCCAGCCCCTGCCTCAGCCCCCTCATCATTGTTGATTCTGTCCACTCCCTTTTCCTATCCCACCCCAAAGGTTAACTGGCCTTACTCTTTTCTCCCTTTTTGAGGGGGACTCTCTTCTTTGCCTGTTTCTTTTAATTCTTTCTCCTGTTCCCAATCATTAGTTCTTCTTCCGCCCCTTCCTCCCCCCTATCCCCACCCCCCAGGTTTTTCCCTTCCAATTGTCACCCATGTTCCTAATCTTTGACCCCTCTCTATTAATCCTTTCCAGTGAGGGCACTCCCATCGGCTCCCAACAGACTGTCCCCATGTTTCCTTCAGTGTGAAATCCTTAGTGCATCATAAGCAAATTCTAGTCTGTCCAGATTGCATTCCTAACTCCATTTTGCCTGCCTGCTAGAGGAGAAAACGTACTCACAAATGTTATTCAACTGTTTCCGAGTTGTGGACACAGGATTCAGAAACTGAAAATCAATCCGGTGCTTCCCTAAGTGCTTTAAGTGCTTCTTTGAATTAAAGGAAAGCATCAAATGTCCAACCAGAATTTCAACACCAAAGTTAGCAGCTGGTGCATAAAGACTCTCACAGAGCCTCTTGTTATCTGAGTTAGGCCTTCCTTCAATGAACTTTATTTGAAACGTGCAACTTGGCATTAAATTCACAGCTGCGAGATTTCTAGGAGGGAGAAAAAAATGGGGTGGATAGAGTTACGTCAGCTACCGAGGAAATAAAACCTATCTGTGATCTTAATTCTTTGGGCAGCCTAAAGTGGTAGCCAGAACTGTTTTCAGAACTTCGAGGAAAAACTGATGTAATTACATTCTCCAGGGCAACCCTTGAAGAATTCAGTTTAGAATTATGCTCCTCACCTATTTGGTCAGTTGCACACTGATTTCCATTCACCCCTTTCTTACCCCCAAACCTTCTCTTTCCCCACAAGTTTCCTCAACTTAATATACAGAAAAAGCTTTGTATACACTGGGCATTGTTCTAATTAAACGTGTCCCAAACTTTGCTACTCTTAAGAATCATCAGGGGAATTTTTAAAATCCTAATCACAGTGTCTGGGAAGAGAACCAGATACCACTATTTTGAAAAGACTCTCGGCTGATTCCTAAATACAACAAAGTTTGGAAACCATTATTCTAAGTGATTTGTCTATATTGACTCACTGTCTTGGCTATTACCTCAGAGGTCTCAGACCATCCCAGATCTCACAGGTTGGCAATCCAGTTCTGAGTGTCACAGATGATAACTCATCCTCCTTAATATACTTACTCTTGTGCTCTTTTTTCCTAGAACACTGCACCTTCACAATCATTTTCTCTGAGTCCTTGTTATAGCTTCTCTTTTTCCTGTCCTTCTAACATAGATGTGCTACAGAATTCAGTTCTTGACTATCTCTTACCTACCTTACATTTATCCCCTAGATGAACTTATCCAGTCTCATGGATGAAAATATCATTATCTGCTGACAATTCCCATATTCCTACATTTATATTCCTAGTTCCAAACTTCCTTCTAACTTCCTCACTCCTAAATACAACTCCCTATTCAATATCTCCATTTGGATGCTAATAGTCACCATAAGATGACATGCCTAAAACTGGATCTGTAGCTCTAATCTAACCACTCTTCCAAATGTACTCCTTTTTCAGAAGTTTCCATTTCAGTTGATGGCAATTCCATTATTTGAGTTGCTCAGATGAAAAAGAAATTATTCCTGATCCACTCTTTCTATGAGCACATTGAACCGGTCAGAAAATCCTGTTGACTCTGTTTTTCTAAGTATTTGCAGAATCCAACTACTCTTATCATTTCCACTGTTCACACCCTGAGATGAGTTACCATCATCTCTCTTCTATATCACTGCAAGCATATTGCCTTCTCACTGTTCTTGCATTTATTATGCCTCCTTGTGGTCTATTCTCAAAACCGCCATTGGAGTGGTTCTTAAAGACATGAGATCAACTGTATCACTCCTCTGTTTAATTTATGGAAAACCCCAAGATTCTTATGATAACCTATAAGGTCCATCTGATTTAGTTCCCAGTCACCACTCTGACCTCATCTCCAGCTACTCCCACACTTGCTCACTCTGCACCAATATTGTTAAGCTAAATAAGGCACAACCCCCCCCCCCCCCACACACACACACACACAATGTCCATGTCAGAATCCCTGGAACCTGTGACTGTTAACACTATGTAGCAAAAGGGTCTTTACAGGTGGGTTAAGTTAAAGGTTTTGAGGTGAGGTGATCATCCCAGATTATCTGGGTAGCCCCATGTAATCACCAGGTTCCATAGTTAAATTCAATAATGGAGGTGTGACAGTGGTAGCAAGAGGTTGCAATATCACTTGGAAAAATTACTAATTTGGCAAACCTTATTTTTATCATCTATACCAGTAACATGGTAAATATAATACCCACCTCACAGGGTCTTTCAGAAGATAAAGTAAGAAAACGCTGTATATTTGCCTTTGAATTGACATGTAATATATTCTATTTACATTCTCTACATTTCACGATATTTATTTTGGACCAAATTTTTCACTAATCTGAGGAAAATACGCAAAAGTCAGTATGTTATTCTGTATGTTAATAAATTGATCATGCAATAGAGATTTATATTTCTTCTTGATGTTCATTTAGGTCAGTGGTTGGCAAACTCACTAGTTAGCAGAGCCAAATATCAACAGTACAACGATTGAAATTTCTTTTGAGAGCCAAATTTTTTAAATTTAAACTTCTCCTAAGGCCACTTCTTCAAAATAGACTATCCCAGGCCATGGTATTTTGTGGAAGAGCCACACTCAAGGGGCCAAAGAACCACATGTGGGTCGCGAGCCAAAGTTTGCCGACCATGGATTTAAGTCATTGAAAATATTATAGAAATAACTAGACCGCATACAAAACCCCTTAAACATCTTTCTAAGTGGATTATTATCCTTATTATTTAACCATCCATGAATTCACCTACATTGAACATGCGAATATGCCCCAGCTTGGTTCAACAAATTTTTTGAGACACTTTTAAAATGCATTGCTAGAATCCTGGTATATGATATCTGTAACAACTCCTTCACTGCTGGGTAGTTGAGAAATTCTTTCTTTTACTAGTGATGAACTCATTTGGATTCTATGAATCATCTTGACCACCTCTTTGTTTCATAAGTATTGGCAAGTCATAAACCATGTTACATTTTTCAAGATACAATATAAAGTTTATTGTTTGATAGTTTCTCAGGCTTACCTTTTGGAAGAGAGAAGCATTTTCCCCCTCTTAAGCCTTAAGATTTCTGTACTTATCACTAGTAATCTCTTTGGGTCTATGCTTGTACTAGAACGTTTCTTTTGTATCCTGAGACACAGTCCATCTTGGTCTGAAGGTATGATTATGTTTACTGCGACCAAGTACTCTTTGACTCTTCTCCATATCTTGGGATTCAGTTCCCTCTTAACAATGCTTGTGTTATCCGAACAGTTGATGATCATTCTTCTCAACTGATAAGGTAGAAGTTGTTAACATTGCCAGAAAATCTTGTACTCTCAATTTTTTTAAGGCATTGATTTCAATACCAAACAGGAAGTATTGTTTTCCGATATGATTACAGATTTCATTTTACATAGTCAAATTTCATCTTTTCCCCTACAAATTATATTTTTATTAATCAGGCTTCATACTTTTCTGAGGGCAAGCAACATCTTCCTCCCTTGGCTTTATTTTTCTTTTTATAAAAAAATTTAGAATATTCTATTTATCTTGGATCCCTTGAATGATAAGTGATCTAGGATTGTTCATATATAGCACTGGAATTAAATTAGCTCCATATTATAAAATTTTCTGCTTTTGAATATCTGAAAATGTAAAATGTGTACCTGGCAGATTTCCTCTGGGGAAAATCTCACTGAAATGTGTTGATGTCCCCCTTTTTTGGCTCCAGAAATAGCTGCTGTGTGCCCCTGCACCCTGTGTGTGAAGCACCAGGCCTTCTCTGCTGTCGTCTCTAAGGATGCCAACTCTGTCTATTCAACAGATTTTATTAACTGGATTGCTTGGTTTTTATAAACAAGGCAACTATGGAAATAAGGACAAAAAGAAAATTTTTGTTAATTAGTTCACTCCAAAGTTAATGTTGATACAGCCTTTTTTAGCATATTTGATTTTGTCTTAACAGTAAACGGAGGGCAATTTCTCAATAACCAGTAACTTCCCTCTGTTTTGCCTCAGAAAGAGATATTTTGCTACAAAAAGGT
The DNA here is from genome assembly GCA_027563665.1 of Antrozous pallidus. Lineage (NCBI taxonomy): Eukaryota > Metazoa > Chordata > Mammalia > Chiroptera > Vespertilionidae > Antrozous > Antrozous pallidus. Next base: position 39,216,338 of record CM050510.1, read on the forward strand.
CAATTACATGGATTTCCTTCATTGTCTGGAAAGGAAACATCTAGAAAAGAAACCCTTAAAAAATACTGATTTACATTATAAAGTTGAGCTCTCTGCTTCTGGATGTCTTATCCTTCTGACCAGAGAGGGTAAAATGGTGTCACTTCAGTAGTCATGGTTGTAGTAATTAACACTGAATGTGTTACCACGTGTTAGGGACAGTATGAAGACAGGGTGTCCTTATATTCAGTCCTCATGGCCGCACCGTGAAGCAGGTACTATTTTTATCCTCATTTCATAGAAACAGAAGCAGAGGCTCAGAGAGGTTAACACAATTGCCAAGAGCAGACAGTTATTCACGAGCAGAGTCTAAATTTTAAACCCAGTGTGCCTGGCTTACAGACCTGCTTTTATCCACTATGCAATGCATTTTTCTGACTTTAGCCACCATGAGAGACATCCCTGAAAGTTCAGTTCCCCTCCAGAAATTCTTGCATTTGTTCTGGGAGTCTCTAAGATGTGCCAAATGTGAACTCATTACTAAAACTCTAGAGTTAATCTGGAGATTCTTCCATTTCCCCGCTACCACTCACTCAATCTTCTCTGTGGTAATAACTATACCATTGTTGAAATCTATACCATTCTCAAAATCTGTCAAAGGGCTTTCTTCGCTTCTCCTCCTCCTGGAGAGAGACTGAGGCACTCATAAATGCAGGGGGAGAGGGGCCTGTCTCCAAAGGTATGAGGCTGTCTATTGTGTTGGGTGGGCCTGCTCTCCCTCGCTGGCTGGATGAGGGACCTGGGCACCATCACCACCTCTGTGGGCAAAGTGAATGGGTCCCGTCATGGAGCAGCAGGTGTGCTGGAGCAACAAGAGTCCTTTGAGTGCCAAGTCTCCCAGTCGCTGCCTTGCCCCTCTATGCCTCTCAGCATCTCAACTTGGAATGCCCTTTCTCACTCCAACTCCCCTTTACCTGGCAAGACCTTCTTCATTATTTAAGACCCAAATCAGGAGCCATCATATCTCTGAACCCTTTCCTGATTATTTCCCACAATTTATTGGTTGCCCTTCACTGTGCTTCCATAATGCTCTTTACTTGCCACTAATGCTGCCTTGACATGCTGCATTATAAGTATCAGAATACTAGACAATCGAGTGCATTATGCCATTTGAGGGCAGGGATTATTCTCCAACTCTGTGTCCCAGCACATTGCCTGGCATATATTATCAGGTCATTAATGTTAAATAGTAAATCACCCTGGTGTTTTCTAGCTAGAATAGGTGGGAGGATGATGCCTCAAAAATCTCCCTTTTTAAGTTTTTCTTGACTCTTCCAAGTTCATACTTTATCCTTGCTTACCTGGACCCCTGAAGCAACTTCTGAACTCTTTTTATTATAGTAAAATAGACATATCACTAAATTTACCATTTCTGTTATATTTAAGCATATAAACATATTTAACTAAATTCTCCTCAATTCCATCCTTCACTTGGTTGCCCAAATGAAATAAATCCAGGTCAGCCTGTTATGTAAAATCTTTCACTCACTTCCCTTTGCCTACAGAATATTATTAAATCAATGGTTCTAAAGGCCACATAAAATTCATATGTGCAACTTCTTTCATATCAGCAGGATTTAGATTTCAGTGATGAATTTTTACATAGTTGCTGTGTGATTGGCAGTTTCACAGGAAGAAGACTGTCTGTGCCACTTTACCTATCCTTTCACCTGAGAGTGCAGCTTGCAACCCAAGGAGACTGAATCTGAAAGGATGACTAAGAGGGAAAACCCTAACAGAAGCTCCCCTCTCTGTCCCGCCCTACCAGTGGAGCCAGAGAGGAAAGACAGGTTATTACAGAAGTCCTGATTTAAAAATCTGTAAAACAAAGAGTATGAGTTGTTGGCAGGTCACACAGGAAATGTTACAGATGCATGAACAGCCCTAAGGATGAGGTGCTCAGTGTCTGAGAAATCAAGAGCCAGTAGTTAAAATCCTGTTGCTTAACCACCAGAATTGTGTGTTTTTTGGGGAGGGGGTAGAGGGTGGGGAGCTAAAGTATTCCAGGAGGACCAAGGATATTTTACAATGCTGTCTTTTTAAAAATAAGTTATATATTTTAATAATTATAATAGGAAGGACTATAGGATATACTGAGAGTGGATAAAGTCCTGATACTTTTGAAGGGACGGGGTCCACTCGACAGTAATGATTAAGAGTTGAATTTCAGTGCAAGAAAGGGTCTACAAAGCACCTAGGTGTTTGAATTTTCCAACACCCTATTTGCTAGCACACAGCACTTCCACATACATTCCTTCATTTATTTCATTTTGAACAATCTCCAGAAGTGTTGCAGTTGTTTACATATTTTACACATGAGGAAATTGAAGCCAGAGTATTGAGTGATTTGCCCAGGGTCACTTGAGAGATGAGACTGAATTACAAAGCAGTTATCTGGACTCTAGGTATAGCAGGGAATGGGTCTCTCTATAGTATTTTATACATAGTAAGTGCTCAGTCAATATTAGGGGATTCCATCCAGGCAGTTTCACTGCACTGCACTGCTTCTTACTAGCTCTCTCCTGTGTATTAGTGCTTGGGAGTGAGTGGTAATGAGGAACTTCTCAGGAACTTAAAGATGGGAGGAATGATGGATTCTGTCAGCCAATGGTTAGTATGATCAGGAAATGGTTTGTGATTGTGCAGCAGCAGAACAGAAGGTTGGCAATTTGCCAAACTCAAACCAAGGCAATCTAGAAATAATAAAGAGGCCAGACAGAAATATGAATTCAGTATATAATTTCATTATACTTCATTTGAAGAAAGACGATATGAATGAGTCAGGATGCAAAGGATCTTAACCTGATTGGACTGGACTAGGTTAGCTATAATTCGTTTCATTTGCAATCCTAGATTATTTTTAGCATTTAAAAATCCTGAGAATGGCTTCATGGGCTTGGTCAGACTGCCAAAGGGGGTGGTGGACAACAAAGTTCCAGACTTTATAACATAAAAAGGTGGCCTGAATGGCCAGAACTAAGGGATGATACTCATACAAATCCTACTTAGAAGAGTTGGTATCCCATCAGGTCATTACGAGGGACCATATACCTGGCAGAATATGCCCAGGTTAGAGAGAGAAGCAGTGCAATAACAGATTCTGATGCCACAAAGCATAAAAGTGTATATTTTACTCCCATTCCTTTTATCTGTTCAAACTAAGAGTCCCCAAGAATAAGGATTTCCATACTTCTTTCTTGGGAGACCTTGCTCAAGCTGATGTGAATGTCCCCCCACCTGGTAGTTACATTGTTAACGTAAATCAATAAGTTGGCATTTTGTAAGTTTCTATTTACCCACCTATAGGCGTCTGCAAAACTCAGGACAAAACCTTGCTGTGGGGAATTCAGCATTCGCTGCCAGTGCTGGTCAACCAGCCAGCCTTCTGATGAACAAAAACTGTTTCCATTGAAAACCACAAGGCTGTTTCTACCAAGAAGTCGGTGAAAGTTACCCTGTGTTTGCTCTTCATAATCAGGTTTTGTTAACAATTATAATTAAAAGAGATTACTAAGTTCTCTCACTGATTTATAGGTGGAAAAATCATGCAACTGTAAATCTAAATTTATGTTGGCCCATGTCTGACCCTACCTAAATGCTGGACCAGGTGCCTCGACAACCCAGACATTAGAAGTGGTGATGGCCATCACATAATCTAATAGGTATGCCAGGTTCTGAATCAGCACCAAATGCTCTAAGGTGCAGAGGTCAGCAATCTCAGTCAACAGAGCCAAATATCAACAGTACGACGATTGAAATTTCTTTTGAGAGCCAAATTTTTTTAAACTTAAACTTCTTCTACCGCCACTTCTTCAAAATAGACTCACCCAGGCTGTGGTATTTTGTGGAAGAGCCATACTTAAGGGGCCAAAGAGCCGCATGTGGCTTGTGAGCCACAGTTTGCTGACCACGGCTCTAAGATGCATTTCTAGGGCTCAAGTTGCCCACCATGTAGTTGAGTTGATGTAAGTATTATAGTGCTATGCTTAATAGGAATTAGAATCTATAAAAGTTCAGGTTTCTTTGAAATAACTTGCAACAATTTCCCCAAATTGTGACCAATGTGTCCTAGCACAGTTTCTGGCACATGAAAAGTACATGGTTTGGCAGAGCCAAAATGTGATGCTGCTTTGCTATTAGAAGTGAATTCCCCCCGGCCCCCAAGTCCTATATTCATCCATTGCTGCCCTGCATATGATGAAAGAATGTTCCTGATGGTAATGACCGTCAAGTGCACGAATGTGGTTTCAACATAAACTTTCCAGGTTCAGTTTTATTGTGTTTTGGTTTTCTAGTTTCAAGGCACAGACATGCATACGTTTCCTCAATGATAGGAATTCTTATAAGAATATGAAGGTACTTGCAATTTCACAGGTAGGTACAAAAGGAAGTGGAGTGCCATTCACACTGAGTATGCTGCTATGGTAATGATTCCAGACTCAGGCATCCATCCCTCCCTGCTCTCTTTTCTAAATACACAGCTATTCTGCAGCTTCTCTGCCACCTCCTGCTGCCTTCTTTGCTGTTCTGCACTCTAGATCATGGCTTGCACCGATCCCGGATGCTTTGCTGCCGGACTTCTGCTTCCACAGACTTATTCTCTAGGGAGAATATGTAATGGCCTGGGGTTGACATGCTTTAGTGCAGGGTGCCTCTGCAGGGTTCTCAGGCTAATCCAGGTGGCCTGTAGTTGTTTACTGAGACCCCAGTCCCCAATCCCATTTGCTTGTGGCCAGGATAATGGGGTCACATAATACAAAGTTTGTAACTTGTAGGTAATAAAGTGCTGCTGGCTGCTTAGAGGCTGGTAGGAGTGAATGAAGAAGGCATTGATAAATTAGAGGCTGTCATCAAAGTTGCCAAAGCATCAGTGTTGCCTCAGACCAAAGCTCTGCCATATCTGATGCTATTCCAGAAGGTAATGTGCAGTTCAGGACATGCTGATGTGGGTGTCATTACTGAGAAATTGCATCTCTAATTATAGACTTCATGCTGATAATTGACCACACCATATGTTCCAAAGCCAGAACTCAAGCTGTCGGTTTCCACTTTCATTCAGATGTGGCTCACACTGAAGGTTTCCCATAGGACCTGCTGCCCAGTATGTAGGTGATGATGGCTCCCTAAAGAACTTTGGATCAAATAAAGGGTCCCATTTGCTTCTGTAATTGCCTTCATTGGGACTGACAGAAGAATTGAAAATCTGGAAAAAATTGTTCAGCTCTGAAGTTCATATGTGATGATTTGCTGCAAGAGTGATAATAACAATAAAATCAATATTTCAGTCTTGGCATTCTCCATTTAGAATGGATGAATTCCTTTAATAAAAGTGTTGTCCTTTGAAAACGTGGCTATTAGCTTTAAGAACATCTCTTCAGGGGTGAAGTCCAGCAGGAATTGTTCACTGCCCTAAGGGATGACAATGACTGGGCTCCTCCCAACCTTTGACTTCAAGGCTTACCTTGGGCGACTCACAGTTTTAAATCTGACCACATTGGACTATGTAAATGAGAAATAGCCACAGGTGTTAAAACTGATCCTCAGGCCTTAACAGGTTAGGCTCAGTGGATAAAACGGTGGACAGTGGACTGAAGGGTCCCAGGTTCAATTCTGATCAAGGGCATGTACCTTGGTTGCGGGCACATCCCCAGAAGGAGGTGTGCAGGAGGCAGCTAATTGATGTTTCTGTCTTATCAATGTTTCTAACTCTTTATCCCTCTCCTTTCCTCTCTGTAAAAAATCAATATATATATATATATATATATATATATATATATATATATATTTTAAACTGGTCCTCAGGGCCAGGTGAGGCTCTGCATTTCATACAGGGTGATGACAGGGTGGACCTATCCACTCATCCCATCCATGTCAAACCATGTCAGAGCTCTGGAAAACCTAAGGCTGCTAAAAGGCATCTTAGTTCCTGCATTTGGCTGAAATTGAGGGTGCACATACGGCAATTTTTCAAAGAGGGTCTCCAACAAAGGTTATCTTTACTCTGGGTTGTGGCCAACTCTTATAGCTCAGGGCAGGCTATTATATACAGTGACTGGTGAGAGAAGTGTGGAAGTTGCTTAGATTTTTGTTCTTGGAGTCTCCCAGCCTTACCAAAATACATGTTATTGGTAAGTAGGATGATTATTCTGTCTCCCAACATCTTGGCTGATCCTGTTTCCAGGAAAGTCTCCTTCTCTTAACCCTGCAGGCCTATGTGTAGTAATGGTTCCCAGCTATTGCTGATCCCTGAGCATGCTTCAACAGCTCCTGTTGGTTGTCTTAACCGTGTCTATACCACTGCAAACAATTCCTTCACCAAAAGGCCTCCTTAAACATCCCCTGCTAATGATGTCATCTGTCTTATTCCAGGACCTTGACTGAAACATCTAGTGTGCACACATCTGTATCATTAGATAGTTGGGTTTCTAAAGTAGATAATTTCCATTTCCATTTCTAAGATTTATCAGTATGATGACATCTTAGGTTTATCAGCTTAAAACATTTTCTTTTTAAAAAAATATATTTTATTGATTTTTTACAGAGAGGAAGGGAGAGGGACAGAGAGTCAGAAACGTCGATGAGAAAGAAACATCGACCAGCTGCTTCCTGCACACCCGCCACTGGGGATGTGCTTGAAACCAAGGTACATGCCACTGACCGGAATAGAACCTGGGGCCCTTCAGTCCACAAGCCGATGCTCTATCCACTGAGCCAAACCGGTTTTGGCCAGCTTAAAACATTTTCTTTAAATTTTTAATAGTCTGTTTATTTAAAGACATCATTTTGTTTTGATCTTGGCCAAATGAAATGCATTGTAATCTCATAGAAATTCATTGTAATTCAATCCCTAACGGCTTGATGTTCTTTGGCATTATTTTTCACTAATAAACATTTTAATACAAAATAATTGCCTATTTAATTCATAATTGTGAGACATTGTGCCCTTATGATTTCATGTTGTGTGAATCAACATAAAAAAGCAGCAGAAAAATTCAAACTTGGTAGGAATGTGAAATAGCAGAAGAAACATAGCAAGAGATGAACCAAAAAATGCTGTAAATTTTCATGAATTAGCTATTTCCCATTCATAATTTCTGGTTGTCATGACAAGGGCTGAGCTAACCTCTTTTTTGCAAAGCCATACCAAATACATACTTCACAGTATTTTCAAGACTTCCTTCTGCCTCAAACTCCTGTTCTTTCCATGGGCCTCAGCTGCCCCAGGGGCCTTGCCCTTGTTCCTTGTTAAAACTGATTCATGCCCTAGTCCTGGCCCATCCTCACTGCTTTTTTCCTCTTGACTCCGTGTCTTCATTCCACTTAGTCCTAAATGATGGTAGTGTCTTCACTCCAGTCTATCTCTGTACAGGAGTCTTCCACCATTCATTCTTATGAATGCATGTTCTATAAGTAAATCACCCATTTCCTCACCAGCATTCCTCCATTTGAACTAGAAAAGGCATCTTATTAAACCCATTGGTCAAATGAAGTCTGGTTTTCCCTTTCAATAGGGTTATTTTTTTCTCTCATCTCCTAAAAACCCTAATGGGGTGGGTAAAAGGGTCTGGTTGTTTTTCATTCCTCATTGCTAATTCCAATTGAATGATAATATTTTTGTCACCACTCAGTCACTCAATGACAATGATGAAAAATGGGCCAAAGGATTTGGAATTGTTCTACATGAATGTTATTCTAGGCTGAATAATGGTCTCCAAAGATTCCAGGTTTTAATTCCTGGAATCTTTGAATGTTACTTTTTATGGCGAAAAAAGGGAGAAGCATTGAAGATGAGATTAAGAATTTTAGGAGGAGAAGAGGATCCTGGATTATCAAAGTGGGCCCTAGCCGCAATCACCAGTATCCTTGTGAGAAGGAGGCATAACATATGAGACAGAAAAGGAGGGCAACTTGACCACTGAAGCAGGATCCTCCATTGCTAGAAGGACCCACAAGCCAAAGAATGTGAGGAATGATGCTCACATGCTGAAAAAAGCAAGGAGACATTTCCCATTGGGTCTCTGGAGGGAGTATGGCTTTGCCAATACTTTGAGTCCAGCCCAGAAGTATAAGTGAATAAAAGTGGGTTGTCGTAAGTCAACAAATTTATGGTAATTTGCTATAGTAGCCATCAAAAACTGATGCAGAATTCTAGGTTAACTTTTAATAGGGAAATTTGGGAGGTAGGTGGGGTTAAAGAGAGATGGTATTTTAGCTCTCCCTAAATACTGCTGCTGAATTAATCTCTCTAAAAATATAACACCAATCATATTCTTAATCCTTCTTAAAACTAGCTGTAGATTTTTTATTTTTTATTTTGGCTAACTGTTCAAAGGCCTAATTTCCTCCAAATTCTGGCCACACCTCCCTTTTAGCCCTATGGCTCCCTGTTCATCTTTTTATACCAAACCAGGCACACCCCTTGTCCCTTGCATCCCACATGCAACCTCATCTCCACCTTTGGACCTTTGGTTATCTTTCCCCTTCAGCCTTGTTGCCTCCCTCTCTCCATCATACCTCACCTGTCCATCAAGCTTAACTACAAGCCACATCCTCATGAACTCTTTCCTGATTCCCTCTACAGAACTCATTTTCTCTCTCTCCTCTGAATGCCTGAAGTATCTTGTGATTCCTCTCTCTTTATCCTCTGTTATACCCAACTTTTCCTTAGATTTGTAGCTCACTGTAGTTAAATGCATACACTCTGGAGATAGATTTCCTGAAGTTGAATTATTATATTAATTAGAGGTCCAGTGCACAGATTCAGTGCACCAGTGAGGTCCCTCAGCCTTGCCTGCGGGAATTGGGCCAAAACTAGCTCTCTGACATTCCCTAAGAAGTTCTGGATTGTGAGAGGGCAGTTCTTGGGTGACACACCCCAGAATCGGGCTCCCTCCTCTCTGGTTCCAGGTACATCACCTGAGAACTGCAATTGCCAAGTCACTGCAGCTCGGCATCTCCTGCATTGAATGTCTGCCTCCTGGTGGTCATTGCACATCATAGCTACCAGTCAGATGGTTGAATGGTCAGATAATCACTTAGGCTTTTATATATAAAGATATTTATTAGATGAGTGACCTTGAGCAAGTTACATAATCTTTCTGTGCTTCTGTTTCTTCATCTGAAAATAAAAGTAGAGATAGTAATCACAACTAACTTAATGGTTTGGTATAAAGATTAAAAGAGTTCATGAAATCAGTGCCTCACACATTTAACACATTCAATAAGGCCATATATTGTTTTTAATTCTGCATTATCTTGCCTTTTAACTGTAAGTTCCTTAATGGGAAGACCCTACATCTTATATATGTTTATCTTCTCCCTAGTTCCCTATGTCAGTGCATTGCATTGAGTAGGTGCTCAGTAAATTTTAGTTTTAATGAAACAGGCAAGATACCATGTCCTGGTAAGACAATGAATAGATGTCAAAGAAAGAACTGCAGAAGAAGTAATACTCTCCTTACTTTCTTATGTGCTGTATACTGCTCATTTCACTGTAACTTGCTTCAATTTTGCCTGTGCTACTGGCACTGCCATCAAAGATCACCAATGGCTTCTTACATGCTGAATTCAAGGACATATTGTAGGTCTTACTTTACTGCTGGTCTCTTCCTTTATCTGGAATCTCTCTTCTCTTTTTTACTCTGTTTACACCACATTCTGTTGGCTTTCCTCAAATCTCACTGACCATCTTTTCTGGTCCCTTTGTGGGTTCTTCTTTCTCATTGTAGTTCTGCTATTGTGTACACAAGGGTTTAATGTGAGATTATCTCCTCTCGTTCTACATATTCTTTCTGGTATGATTATACTTATGATTTTCACTACTCCCCATATGCCAGACACTGATAACTTCTATATTTATACTTAATGTAGGTATCTCTCTTGGATTTCAGACTCAAATATCCAGCTGAGTGGACAGCTCATCTTTGATATTCTATAAATATCTCAAAATCCAGAGCATATACCAAAAATAGCACATTACCTTCTTTTCCACTAAACTGTCCTTCCTTTTGTATATCTTCATCTCTACTGGGATACTACTATTCACCCAGATACCAAGAGTAAGTCATGACTCTATCTCTCACTCAAATCCCATATCTATCAATCACTAAGTTCCATTGATTTCATGAGCTAAACATTTGTTGGATTCATCTTCAAACAACTACCATTGTCTTAGGTCAGCATCATATCTTACCTGGCTTTCTACATGAACATTCTAATGTTTCATTTCCCTTGAATCCTTTTTCCTAACAGCTTCAAGAAGGCTCAGTTGTGTAGAACATGCTTAAACTTCTGCCTAACAAGCCATGAATGGCTTCCATTTCTACAGATTAAGATGGTATTTAACATGGTATTTGTTTCCCAGTTTGGCCCCGGCCTATCTCTTCAGGCTCCTTCTCCGTGCTCCCTGCCTCACTTTATGCTTCAAAACACAGGGAAACCTTCAGTTCCTTCCCCCATGGCATACAATATCCTATTAATGATCCTTTTGACTAAAACAACTCCCATTTATTTTGGATAACTCCTCCTACAAGACTCAGTTCAGGCAGAATTGTGGGTAAGGTGAAATAAACTCGGGTATGTTGCAGAAGCTGGGAGCACCAGAGCAAGCTAAAACCCTTGATAAGGTCTGTCTGGAAAGGAGAACTCTTCCATCTCATCAGCAGTGGCCACATGCTTTTGTTTCCTAAGGCTGCCACAATAAATTTCCACAAATTTAGTAGGTGAAACAATACAAGTGAATTATCCTACACTTCTGGAAGTCAGAAGCCCAACACAGGTTCCACTGGGTTCACATCAAGGTCCCCACAGGCTATCTTTGTTTGTTTGTTTGTTTGTGTGGTTTTGTTTTGTTTTTTTTTCTGAAGGCTCCATACATCTATCTCCCTAATCATTCAGATGGTTGGTAGAATTCTGTTCCTTCTGGCTGGGGGCCATAGGCCTCCTTTTCTTGTGGCTGTCAGATGAGAGTCATTTCAAGTTTTAGAAGCCACTCACATTTCTTGGCTTGTGGCCCTGCTCCCACATCGCCAAAGCCAGCAGTGGTAGGTCAGTTCCCTTTGTACGTCTAATCTCTCCTGCTTCTTCCCTCTCATCGTTCTGTCCCTTTCTCTTCTGCTTCCCTTTTTCAGATTTTAAGAGCTCATGTGACTAGACTGCATAACCCGGATAATCTAAGAAAATCTCTCCCTTTTAAAGTCCTTGACATTAGTCATCTCTGCAAGTCCCTTTGCCATGGAAGATAACAGTCACAGATTCCTGAAGGCCATTATTTTCCCTAATCCACTAGGACTGGGACAAACAATCAACAGAAGCCTGAGATCATTTGATTCAAATTCTTTGTCCACAGCACTCATAAATTATAATTTTCCATTGTATTATTTTATTTACATTTCTAACTTTAACTTTGTATATTAAATCCAAGGGGCATAGGAAGGAACTGAGGTCTTTTTGTTTCAGTTAGTGGGTACTTCCACAATTACTAGTTGTGCAAATACCTCTCTCAGCATATACCTGGAGGTCTTATGCAAGGAGGCATTCTCAAGTGTGCCAGCTTTGGAAGAGCACCTGGAAAGCCATTCAGAAGGCGATTGCAAGTCAACAGGGGGAATTCCAGTATTTAACATTTAAAATATTAGCTAACGCCCTAACAGGTTTGGCTCAGTGGATAGAGTGTCGGCCTGTAGACTAAAGGGTCCCAGGTTCAATTCCGGTAAGGGCATGTACCTTGATTGCGGGCATATCCCCAGTAGGGGGTATGCAGGAGGCAGCTGATTGATGTTTCTCTCTCATTGATGTTTCTAACTCTCTATCCCTCTCCCTTCCTCTCTGTAAAAATCAATAAAATACATATTTTAAAAATTAGCTAAAGGTTTAGCAAGATTAAATAAACTTCTGAGAAAAGAAACCCACTTTATGATGGATAGCCACAGAAGGAAGCAAAAAGGGATTTTTTTTACAGCAAATAAAAACAAAAGATATATTATGTTAGGAGAAATGCTCATTCTTAAGATTATCAACCAATAAAGATTCATATTTTTTACTATAAACATTAAAGAAAAAACAATTAAATTTATTGTTTGTTACATTTATTAATGTTTATGAATTATTTGCTGGGTTAATATTTATTTGCTGAATTATTTCCTTTGTGTAAGGAATTATCATGACTCCTTAAACATTGTACCTTTATCTTTAAGGGGTTTAGGAAACAATGTTCTTTAATTTTCTGCCCTCTAGTGACAAAAATAATGCACTCATGCTTCTATATTGAACAAACTGCATGATTTTTAGTATCTGCAAACAAAATTATATTAGAGAATTTGGGAACAGAAAATATGATGAATTTGGCTATCATTAATATGCTAAACTTTAGTACAATAAGTGTCATTTTTATTGCGCACAAATTTTTAGTCAGAGTCTGATGAGTAACTGAAAATTATTAATTAAAAGTCAATGTTTTAATTTTAGCTATCACTTGGCTACCTATGACCTATATCTTTATAATTAAAGGGTGTATACTATAGAAAACTGCTAACAACCAGAGAATTGATACTTTTAAAAGTTTTAATCTTAAGTATCAGAATTGAAGGAATTCTGAATACTGAAAATGACCCCCAATATTGTACTAATTTAAATCTTAAACCCTGGCAATAGTCAGTTATATAGCCTGAGTGTGTAAAATAATAAAAGTAGCCAATTGTTATAATAGGGCTTAATAAGATAGCATTTCTGAGTTTGATTAAGTGTGATGTGAAACATTTTTGGCATCCTAATTATTGACTACATCATTGCTTTCATTTTCTGAACATTTTGGCATTGCTAGGGCACAGGAACAGATATGGTATTAGTGCCATTGATTTATCGTCAACAAATGTATCGACCATCTACTCTTTGCTATTCTCTCCTTGGTGCTAAATGACTGAACTCAAAGATGAGGGGACTCATTCAGCATGCCACACTCCCAGCCCTCCTTGGAGCTCAGGCGCCTACATCCTGAAAGGGTGACACGAGGGTCTAGATGGAAATGCAAACAAGCTCCAGGGCCAGCTGTTCCTGTGGCCACTGTTCACTGCAGTGCCTCTCTTTCCTAAGTACAGAATGGTCCCTTGAAAGTCTATGGGTTATCCACTGGCCTTCCATGTAACTTCCCTGCACGAATAACGGGGGTAGGGGCTGGGAGATTATGGAAAGGATCCTATCTGCATGTGATAGATAGAATATGAGTTAGGGACTGGCACACCTCATGGTGGGCTCTTACTCACTGCACACTTGCTGTGTGCCAGATTCTACGTCAGCATATCTCCATCTTACAAGAGCCTTGTCAGGTGGGTGTTAACATCCTCATTTACAGGGGAGTAACTGATGGAGAGAGAGATGAACCCAAGAATTCTCTTGGAACCCAGGTCTGTCTAACTCCTAAGCTTGTCATCTTTCTAGCACTGAATTCTAATATTATAATTTTTTTAAAGAGAGAAAAACTACTGATATTGGCTTTAATTTAGGCAGGAGGAACAGAAAGTTTCAATGGTATATTCAGTGCATAGGGAGAAACAATACATGACTGGAGAGGAAAGTGAGGAAAGTAGAAAACGAACAATCTCCCAACACAACAAACCAATGATTTAAAAAAGCAAAACAAACAAACAACAAAAGTAGGAAAATCTCCAACTCAGCTAAGGCAAGGTTTATTATTTTCATTTAAAAGATTAGGAAACTAAGGCTGAGTTTTTTAAAAGGTTTGAAAACAAGTAAAATATTCTGCCCCCAGTCAATTGCTAAATGGCAAAATTGGGACCCAGCACAGGTTTGTCTGAATTCTCACTGTTTCCACTTTACCACATGCTTTTTTTTTTATCTTAAATTGCCACATGAGTATAGCCTCTAACTTCTAGGTAGAATAATTTTAGTATGATTTAAAGAAAGTAAAAATTCTAAATTTATTTAGAAATCTTGGTCCTGACTATCCACTGTCTTTGAACAATTTCCATTGTCATGTTTCAGAACAGGGGCACCTCTCAGTAGGTCACGTCCTCTGACTTCCAGTAGTAGTTGTTCTGTTCAACTGTCCAGTTATTTGGCCACTGAGGCTTCTTCTGAAGGCAGTCCTTGTTGGCCACTTCGTCTTTTTACAGGGTAATGGGAACAAAATTTCTTCTTAGGAGGAACACTGTTTTTGCATGGAAGGCCTCAATAAGATTTGGGGACAGAGGAAATCCCAGTAATGGCAGGACCAAGGCTTCACAGGAAAGTCCATGTTGCCCTTCTGAGACTTGGCAGGAATTCTGCTTTGCTCTTGGAAGGGAGGAAGAGAAAAGAAGGAAGTGGAGCTGATAAGGTAGAGTTTAGGACAACCAGAAAGGACAGTGAAAGTCCACAGTGGTAGGTGGCCAACAGATACCTGAAGAGCAGTAATGCTTGAAGAACAGGGGTGTCAGTTGACATGGTTTATGTCTCCTCTAAGAAACTTCGATAAGTCATGGGCATGGAAACCTTCTCTTAGGATCCTTCTCACGACACTTTCTAGGCAGCCCCTATGACTCTTAAGAGTTTGCACTGAGCCAGATCCTCCCTGCCACCCCTGTTCCTAACCTACTGCCTCTTGACCCAAATTCAGACTAGATGCAAAGACAACATGATTTCGTGTAACAGATCTCATGACCAGACAGTAACAAATACACCTACTTCAAAAGCTAGATCTCACTTAAAGGGAATAATGGGAATTTAGAGAAAATCAGGTGAAAAACATTCAAGGAAAGAGGAAAGGAGAGTGATAAGCCACAGACATTTTGTAAACCAATCGCAAACTGGCACAGGAGCAAGAAATAATGGCGGCAGGGACTTCCACTATCTGGACACTTGCCAGGGTTCTTTTCCTGCCAAGAATGGAGCATCTGAAAATGCATTGTTTTTTTCCTTAATGACAATTTGATCTCTCAAAAGCCACAACAAGCAGCTAGAGAAACTGCTACTACTAAATTAATTCTGGTCAATAAGAAAGCTTGTAAGTGGCAGGTCTAATGAACTGCAAATGTGCCTCTCTAATGCTGCCTCCCCTTCTGCAGAACTCTCACTATGGGTTTTGGGTTGGGGTACAGGTAAGAAAGGTACTTTTAGAGCTTGATACACTTGCTAGCAGGGGTTGGGGGTGGGGGGCTGGGAGTGCCACCAAAGCTAGACAATGACACATGGTGGCTCTAAAGAGAGGAGTCCAAACATCAAGTAGAGAGACACTACATGGGAGGAAAGAGAATGACCAAGACAGTCTTAACCTATCCTATCTAATAAAAGAGTAACATGCAAATATGACCATACCTTGGCTCTGGATTGGCTATGGTACCAGCCAATCAGGAGCAGGGGGCAGGGCCAAGCGGCACGAGCACCTGGCCCAGGAGGCGGAGACAAAGCTGAGGCAGCAGTGGCAGCGAGCACCTTCCCCCCCCCCCCCCCCCCCGCACCCCCTCCCTCGGAGAGGAGGAGGAGGAGGCGGTGGCCGCGCTCAGCACCTGCCCTTGGGGGCAGAAATGAGTTGGCAGCAGTGTGGCACTCCAGCCAGAGCAGAGAAGACTGAAGGCTCCAGCTGGAGTGAAGCCTCCAGTTGGCCAAAGCAAAAATGGAAGGCAACAGCCAGAGGGAAGGCCTGGGTCCCAGGTTCCAGAGGAAAACTGTCCTGGCAGCCAGGGGAAGGAAAGCCTACTGCATGAATCTTCATGCAACAGGCCTTTAGTTTAATATATGATAATAGTAAACCTACAAAATAAGGTGCAAACCTTGCTATATATTCTTTCCTCCTACTCTACCACAAAGCCCTGTTGTCTGGACCCAGAATTTAGCCTGTGCTATTGCAGCTGTGGGTAAGGTATGTCATGACCTAGCCTACCTGCTGTGGGCAGTCCAGGAAATTATTCACCATTTATTTCCACAAAAGTATACATTCTGAATTCCAAATAGTCAACTACGCAATACATTTTTGGAATGCAATCAAATTATAAATCAGGAACTTCCTGTAGCTTTCCTGTGTGCCAGTGCATGTAATCCTTTTTAAAATGCACATTAAGCCCAGCTGGTGTTGCAGTGGTTGGTTTGACCTATGAACCAGGAGGTCATGGTTCAATGTCCAGTCAGGGCACATGCTTGGGTTGCCGGCTCAATCCATATTAGGGGGCATGCAAGAGGCAGCCAATCAATGATCTCTCTCATCATTGATGTTTTCTATCTTGGTCTGGTCTCCCTCTCCCTTCCTCTCTGAAATCAATAAAAATATATTTTTTAAATGCACATTAAGCAGTCATTCCTCAAAAATTTGAAATTCATGTATACTGAGGAAAGTAATGCTATTTACCCAGTTTTAGGGGTTTGTAGAAGGTGCATTGTTTGGGCTGGTATTTCTTGGTTAACAGTTAAAGGAGGCTAACTCAATGCAAAATAATGCTGAAAAGCCAATTATAATTTCAAAATTCTGCATGGCATGTCTGTTTTAGTTTTAAGAGTTTCCTTGTCTATAATAATCTACAATAATAAAAGCATAATATGCTAATTAAACCAGACATCCTTCCGGATGAAGCCAGGGCTGTGAGGGAAGCCTGGATCCTGGATGCTGGAGGGAAGCCCGGGTCCCGGGTGCCAGAGGAAAGCCGGTGCCAGCAGCTGGGGGAAGGAAGGCCGACTCTTGCACAATTTTCATGAATTGGGCCTCTAGTATAGCTATAGGATTGAATTTAGTTCCGCACTTTTGGAAAGTTCTCAATTTTTTTTCTTTGTAAGCTTAACATACATCAATCTCTCTTTTTCCTCACTTCTCTCATTGGCTCCCATTCTTGTATGTTTTGGCTTAAACTTTCCCATAGTGCATAGCTGTGGTTGTAAAAATCATTTATAGTGGCTTAAACATTTTACAAGGAGATGTAAAATATTAAATGTTATGTTTTATCACATTCACAAGGCTGGGTTTCCAAACCATATATTAAAGAAATAAGAAGACTCATTACAAATTTCTAAATCGTAGTTTTTATCATACTCTTTTTATTCTATTCATTTGTATTCTTTTACATCTGACATCTGCTGGTAATCTGTTTGTCAATTAAAGTTGAAGTTTATACTTTCTTGTAGCACTGTCTATTGATGGATTTTGCTATTTCCAAACAAGTAAGAGTGCTGTTCTCCCAAACCTTTTTTATTTAATAACGTTGTACCTCATTCTGTTAGAAGTATAAATTACCCTTTTCCTGTAATCATCTGGAAAGAAAAGACAGAGTTGTGTAGACTTTTAAAATGTTTTAAAATATCTTAAATAACTATTTCCCAATCACAGTGTCAGGACAGTGTGGGTGGAGGGAAGTGAAGTGGGTTAAGGCCAGTGCTGGGATGATGGCAACTTTGAAAGATCTGTGGGACCCAAAACATATTCTTTACTGGTGGCACACCTAAAGCCTTCCTCTTACACCATCATTTCATGGGTCACATTAGCTCAGAAAGTGAGTGTTTAAATCTTCCATTTGCAGGAAGAAAGAGGTCTAACTTCTCAGAACAACAGGCAGCTTTTCACAACTGACCTTTAGAGTGTTTTCGTTGTTGTTTGTTTTCAGTTTTACTTCCAGATGCTCTCATCTATTCTTCTCATTCTTTTTCCTGTCCAGTGTTCCATATCAGCTTTTGTACACATCTATTATAACTCTTAATGCCATTGTATTATAATACTTTTTTGTTCAAATAGTGTTTTTGCTGTGCACCTTTTCTCCTAGCTAGAAAGTAAGCTTATTCTTAGATACAGAACCCATATTTTATTCATTTTTGTAGCCTATGGCTTCATTCACCATAAGTACTTAACAGATATTAGTTAACTGAGAAAAATGAAAAAAAAGATTAACTATTTTTTCCAGAGAAAGGTAACATTAATTTAGTGGTACCTATTAATTGCATTATAGTTTTTATAAGAGAAGCAAGAAGATACCAGGGTTCTAAAAGGTAGGAATGAAATAGAGTGTATAATATTTGATCGCATTCATGAAGAGATCATCTTTCTGATTCAGATAACTAAGTGCTATCAGGCAGGATGAGTCCACAGAAAACTCCCAGTGATGACCATCAGCTATTGGAGAAGAGGATGTCATCTTGTAGGATCTAAGGGCAGGGTGGGGACAGCCTGGATGCAAGGAGAATTCTGAAATGCAAAGTGGGAAGGCAATGAAGAAAGACAGTATCAATCTCAGTTTTCCCTTGATTCAGTCCTGTTCTGCCTGACGATTTCTGTATGCTCCCTAGTTTTGTTTCAGGGTATAGTTGATCAGAAAACCATAGATGACGACAGCTTATGTCTGGGCTTATATGTTTTAAAATAAAGTGACTGGAGGTGGGAGGCAAGATGGCAGGACAGATGGTCCAACCTGGGATGGCTCCGGTTTCTTCTGACAAGTTGATGCGTTTGTCATGATAAGGAAAGGTATCATGAAGGATGCTTTCATATAGGTTGAAAGCAGAAATATAGTGATACTACATAAAACTGTGATCAGAAAGCCCACGTACCTGAGGTGCTAGACTTGGATCACACTCTGGCATGAATATTCTTACTGTGTCTTTCTTGTGATTTTTAAGTTTTAGGTAGAATACATGTGTTTGGTATGGGACTGAGTGGTAGGATGGGGAGTGAAGGCTACATGTTAGGGAACACTGAAAATTGCCAACTATCTTTATTTTATTTTAAAGTATTTCTGGAAGGCAATTTGAGAGCCTTAATTTTTTACAAGGTATGTTCTTATTGATTTCAGGGAGAGGAAGTGAGAGGGAGAGAGAGACAGAAACATCAATGATGAGAGAGAATCACCAATCAGCTACCTCCTGCACGTTCCCCAACCCCCCAACCCCTACTGAGGATCAAGCCCTCGACCCAGGCATGTGTCCTGACAGAGAATGGAACTGTGACCTCCTGATTGATAGGCTGATGCTCAATCACTGAACCACACTGGCTGGGCACCGTTGTCTTTAAACAGGGCAGAGAACCAGTCCTTACTGTCTGGGCTCCTTCCCCAAGGGATTTCTGATCTGTGGAATTCTACCACGAGGCTTGTAGAGATGAGAGCAGCATTCCCTTTAATTCCCACCTGTTGAATCCCAATGAGACCTAGTTTAGATTACTGGAGAACCGAAGTGAGAGGGAATAGGGGTCTCTGGGGACACAGAGCAAGAGCCCTAAATTCATGGGATGCCTCAGTTTAACCACTGAATGATGCCCCCTAGCGGTGGAAACAACCGTCTTGTTGATAGATCTGGCAGCTGCTCTGTCATCTTAGATGCCAATGAAGTAGAGTGAGCTTTTCAGTCACTGAATCAAAATTCAACCATCTATTATTGTATTACATCTATTCCTGTGGAGAATATTTTAACCTCAGTATTTTAGTTCCTGCTGCAAGAGCTCATTTGGAAAGCAGCTCTGACCTCCAGGATTAGTGGTCTGGGGAGGAAGGCACACAGACCCGTATGTTTGCTCCTAGATTGACATGGACAGTCACTCCCGAGTTGAAGTAGCAATGTGTGGGAGACATCGTTCCGTGAAACCTCCTATGGGCTTCTTTGGACACTACTTTCTGGATAAAATGTCATCATAAGGGAAGGAAATTCCTCATGAATAAATTCATTCTCCTATGAACCTAATTGCAAAGACTGTACGGCATTCATTTAATAAAAGCAGACTCCAGCAGTTCAAAGCTGTATCAATTTAGTGTTAGTTCCTTTGGAAAAACTATTTCTACTCTTATTAAATTATTAAATGTGTGCTCTTCTTATCCTAATTAATAATTAGGTTTAACTTTTTGTTTATGTTTACTGGTGTCTGTTCTTTTGTGAATTTCCTATTCTTTGGCTTTGTTAGATTTTTCTATTGGGATATTTAATATGTTTTTGTCCTGATTGAGTTGTAAAGAGCTTTTTCTATATGGAGGATATTAACCCACGGTTTGTCAATCTCCTCTCCACAGCCCGAGGGTTTTTTTTTAAAACTTTTTAGTTAAATTTATAGCTCTGTGTCATATAGAAACTTTACAGTTTTAGTAGTCAAATAATTTATTCCTTCTATGAATTCTGTTTTTGCATGCATATTTGATTTCTGGTAGCTCTTTTACTGATATCATTCCAACCTTCAGTATATGTTACTTTAAATTAATGCCTTGTCTAAGATAATGAATGTGGTCGGGGGGGAGGGCAAGCACTATCTTATTAAAATGATCAGTCAGCTTCTTTCTAAGGTTCCTGTGTCTACTTTTCTCAGTGAGGTATATATACATATTATTTTTACAAATGCCCCAATCCACTTTGATACCAGCAGCATCTTTTAGTAATGAAAAACTGCTATTTTGCAGAAGCTTGCTGCCTCAAAGTCATGTTCAGATTATTAAAAAAAAAATAAGAGGATTTAGTTCAACAGGCTGACCTCTTTTTGTGAAGATTAGAGAGAATCTGCACCTTTTTTTCTGAAAGGTGATCTTGCCTGAGAGAAATGATAATGATGGAAATAAAAGGCCTCTTTGCCCATCTTCTGTGGGCCCTCTGCGCATCTGAATCCTAATTAAAGAAGAAGTCCAGGCGAGCCTTTCCAGAAGGAGCAGATCATAATCACAGTGCCATATGGAACACATTGAGGGCTAGCTTTGCAGCTGCTGAGCATTACAGCATGAAACACACACTGGAAATGTCTCCATACAAAGCATCCACTGGAACATGGTTTATTAAACGTGGCTGTGTGGGAGTCCTCTAGTGCTTTTTATGCCAGAAGGCCCCTTTATTCCTCTAAGCCTTGCTTATGCATTTTTTTAATGCAGTGGTATTGTATGAAACCTTCTGAGTTGTTGGAGAGCCCTCGTGATCCCTAATAGAGGCATGGTAATTGGTTTTAGATTTTTACCTTTAGGCAGTGGGCTTGGATTATTAACTGGGAGAAGTCAGAAACTGAAAATTTAGTGGCTTCTAGGTCACATATTGCTGAGGGGGTGGTGGACAGGGGCTGGTGAAGTGCATGATGTGGGCAAGAGACCAAAGGGCATTGGGGTGAGCACAGTGACCACTGACGTCTGCCCCAGAACAAGTTGGCGTGCTACTGGCATTCACAAGATCTGAGATCAGGATCAGGGAGGACAAGAGATCTGTTTGCTATTTCAAAACTGGAATAAGGTCTTAATGTTGCCTCCATAACAAAATATGAATATTTTAATGGTTAACATTTTTTCTCTTAGCATTCTATGTAACTCACACACAGTTTGCACCAGTAGTGACCACATACACTAAAAGCCAATACAAAAATCAAACATAAGACAGGAAAGAAAAAGCACATGCCACTGAAATCCAAAATAATCTCACATTCCGTTTTGGCTAATATTCCCTATTTCCACCTTCACTCCAATTCAATTCCTGAAAGCTGTGCGGTAGTAAGAGTGAGTCACAACTTCAAGATGAAGCTGGTGCAGAGGGAAGTGAGAGAGCCGCTATCTTGAATGCCCTGCTCCTCCCTTGGGTGCTCAATGTGTCAGCAGGTTCAAGAGGGAAATAGGTAAAGAGGGCACCCTTGGGCAGAGGCCATAACCAGGAAACCGGAGTGATTTCTATCATGCTTTCTGGGCCCTTGAGGGAGGACATCCACAGGGTAACACTGTACTAGTATTCTTCTATGAGACCCTGGGATCCAAACCCATTGCAGACTCTGTGTGAATTTGGCACATGGCAATGTCATGACTGGTTTGCTCAGAGTAGGCAGGCCCTGGTGGCATGGATGATGCCTTTCTCCAGAGGCTGCCAGCTCTCTACTTGTAATTCTCGAATAGGAAGGGTCATGTAAAAACCTTCCAAGTAAAAGAGGACACCCTAATTATAAGTTGGGCCAATTCCTTAGGGCTTGGATATGAATTGTTTTATTTGGTTTATAGAACCAAGGCTGGGAGACATTTGAGGTCCCCAAACCGATTGTGCCTATGGCCTAGAATACTATGCGATGCCATCCATTTCCAAAAACATGCAAAGCTGAGCTTAGAGACAAGCAATTTTTAAAGTCTTTATGTTAATCAGTGGTTAACAAATAATGGTTTATTTTGGTGATAGTTATGGGGGTGAGGCAGGGAGAGATTTTCCTAACCAGGTACCAAACAGCTAAATTAACTGCAAAGAGTCTAGTCCAAACAATATTCTGACATTCAAGAGGAAGAGGTGATGGACTGGGTAGGGAGTAGACTTTAGGGCAGAATGCACGAGAAAGTTGTTTATTTATAAGAATTATATAGCTTCTTGTACAGTGTATCATCCAGAGGCAGAAAGATGGGCAGAAAAAATAAACATAATACTTAGTAATATGTAAATATCCAGCTACATATTACTAAGTACTAGGAAGAAAATAGAAAATGATCAAGATTGAATAATTTGGTAAATATTTATAGAGCTTCAACTAGCTGCCAGTCACTGTTCGAGCTGTGTAAAATATGTTAGTGAAAAGAAGCTGACAAAGATTTCTATGCTTAGGAAATTAAATTTTGTTTAAAAGTTAAGTAAATTCTCTAATATAATAGAGGGCAATATATACTATAGGGAAGAGTAGAGCAAGATAATGGATATAGAAATGCCAGTGGGGACAGATCAGGCTGACAGCATAGTTGGGGTGTGGAGTGAGCCATCTTCTTTCTGTATCTTCACATGGCAAAGAGAGAGGAGCTAGCTCTCTGGTTTCTCGTTATAAGAACAATAATCCCATCATGTGGACTCTGTTTTTGTGACCTCATCCAAACCTAATTATCCCCCCAAAATCCCCCTTCCAAATATCATCACGTTGGCAATTAGGGTTTCAAAATATGAATTGTGGTGGGGAGGGTGCGTGGACACAAACATTTAGTCCACAGAAAGGAGGTATTGCTACTTGTGGATAAAGACCTGAATCCTTATTTAAATTAGGAAATGGAGTTTCAGAAGCAGATAAAGAAGGTGGCCTGGCCAGCATGTACAGCGGTACACCACTCAGGTGACTCCTCCCACTGGCGGGCAGTTTTTCACTATGAATGATTAGAATGTGAGCGGCTTAACCCACATGCTGGTTTGCTGAAACTCATGCTTGTGCAATTTGAGAATATATTGGGAGGACCTTGCTTCTGGACCCCATCCTCTGCATGACAGCATGACTTGTTTGAGGTCAAACAGATGTTAGGTCTCTCCCGGAATCTACTCAGTCAAAACCTAGAAGGATAAAGCTCAATGTAACCAGTTCCCTAGATGATTCTGATGCTCATCCAGGTTTAGAAAACATTAGCCTTTTACTTGGTGGAGCCTTGGAGTAACTGTCATGGGAATAATATCTTGAACCATTTCAGAGGCTTCTGGAAGCAAATATCAAAGAAACATTTGTCAGGACACCCAAGGAGATCCATTAGATCAGTAGCAAGGATTGCAGAAGTGGCTGAGAGAGATACATTTTTAGTAAGTCATTATCACTTGTTAATACCAAATAATACTAATTTAAATGTTATTTTTATCCTGTAGCAGATTTTGGCCATTAAAATTTGTTCCTAATTATATAGTGTCCTCAGAAACTAAAAATTGAAAACTGAGTAAAAACTATTAGTCTTTTTCAAAAATGCATACCATGTTGGAATAAAAAAAGATGAAATTTTATGGCAGTTGGAAAAAATTCAATGTAACTTGCTAACTTCAACTTCTTAAAAAGACTGTTTTAAGCTACCTTTCACGCATTATTAGCAGTTCCTTTTTCCCTTTCTTTCTTTCTTTCTTTCTTTCTTTCTTTCTTTCTTTCATTCTTTTTGCAATATAAAAAACTAGTTAGAAGCTACATGTAGTTTTAAAAACATATAGTCAGGAAATAAAATCTTGATACACCTGGTAATGTTTTGTTTTAAATTCGTTTAAACAAATGTGAGAGGAAAGTAAAACCACCATTAATTGTATTAGTCAGAGTTTCCCAGAGACTGACTAATACAACTATGCTTCTCCAACCATAATATAACATGCATGTTATGAGGAGTCAGCTTTTGTGATTTTGGAGCTTGTACTTGGGTTAGTTCTTCCCTGGGTTTTATAAGGCTGCTCTACACCATATTCACTCTATCCCTTCCTGATTATACATAGTAGAAAACACTTAGTCAGGTTTGTACATTTTAAAAGATGTTATAAAGTGAATGCTATAATTTATGTGTTATAATTGTTATGCAGTTATGACACCTAACACCAATAGAATCTATATTTTACAAATATTCACAAGATTTCCTAAGATGACTAACCTCTTAGAGGGTATCTCTTGTCTTCATTTCCTGTCTTTTGATTTTCCTCCATAATCTTCAAGAGTGTGACTAGCCATGTGATCTTGTGACTCACATGTGCCTCTGAATTAGGAAATTATACACCTTAGTCACAGTAGCTTATTTCAGCCAGTAAAGAGTGAAATATGCATTTTCCCCCAGAATGGAATAATCGCTGCCCCAAAGCCAGAAAAGAAAAAAAGCCAAACTAATCCCTTTTATGGTACCACTTTTTCCTTCCAGCATTTTATGTGTTAGATTTCTCTTCCATTACCAAAAACTCTTGTTTCTTTTTTATTTCATTTTTTCCTTTACATAACATCCTGAGATTTGAAAGAACACAAGTTTCAATGTTGAAAATGAAAATGAAAGACAAATACAGCCATTAAAATGGTCAGAGAAGTAAAA
The DNA here is from genome assembly GCA_027563665.1 of Antrozous pallidus. NCBI lineage: Eukaryota > Metazoa > Chordata > Mammalia > Chiroptera > Vespertilionidae > Antrozous > Antrozous pallidus. The sequence goes on from CM050510.1 coordinate 39,241,054, forward strand.
GAGCCCAAATGCCAATCAAGGGAAATCCAATCAGAATGGCCAATTTCAGGAGGTGGTGAATGCATTAGTGCTCCATTTGTATTCTACATTCTTTGTGCTAATGGGTGATTTGGATGTAACCCAGATATTTTACATATTGTTACCATACATGTGTTTGGTTTTATGACTATAAAATATAATGATCAGAATAATTTTTAACCAGTGGATAGCTCTGAAGTATTTTTCTGCTGTGAATGAGGAATAAACATGGAAGTTGTTTGGGGATTATTAATAATGTTAATGTATTTGATTTCTTCACTCTGACTTTCTAATTTCCCTTTTCAATGACTGGTAGACTTTTACTTTCTGATTTCAAAAGGGTGAGAATACCCAACCTATAACAATAGGGGCCTGAAACCAAAAGCTCTATTGAATGCAAAGCTATCATTATTGCCAAAAAGCTTTGACATTTACTACCTTGAAAAATACATGCAAAATATGACTGGTGTAGCTATAAATGACAATGGACAACACAGAAAAACTAATAAATTAATTATGTCTGTATAATTTTAATTATTAGCATTATTCATGTGAAACATTTTAATCCTTTATACAAAATACCTCACTATTATTTATTAGTAATTCCTTAAAACTCATATTTCTAAATGCAATATATATACTCATTTGGCATAAAACCAAAGGTGGGGGGAGAATGAAATAAAATAACCGCTTTCACAGATGAGGAATGAATGAATCTTTCAGCACATAACCTTGCATATAAAAAGAGGACATATGACTATAAGATAATAGAAAGGAGTTAGAGTAGAAAATAAGATCAGTGAAAACCAGCAAACTGAAAAAGGCTTTATATTGGGACTCAAGTTCCCAGATCTTGAAGGATGGACAGCGTTTGTGTAGCTGGGGAAAGGGTGCAAGGGCTAAACCTGAACACCAGAGGCACGACAGAAGAAAGGTACACAATAATAATGTGTGTGATAAATCATATGCAACCGGTATGAAAAGTAATAATAATTTTAAAAAATCAATAGGGTGTGCTCAACTACACACATCTGGAGTTACAAGTGATTCCTTAGGGGCCAGGTTGCAAGCTCTGAGTCAGGGATGGAATGCAGGCTGCAGTTTAGTTTGTTCTTTGCACATATATGTTAACATTTGTAAGTCTAACTTTGTGCCTTATAAATTACTTTAGCGAATATATAGAGTTAGAGATTCTTCAAAACTAAATATCTTTCTTTTTTGGGAAAAGCAAAAGACATTTAATTAATTATTTAGCATAAAAATTCAAGTACATATGAACAGAAATTACTACATGTTGCTTTAACATTATACCAACTTAATAAACCATAACTATATGCATTCACAAACAGAAGTCAATAAATTTGTGTTTTGTGGTGATTAGATTAACAATAGTTTTAAAACTTAATAAATTAGAAATTTTTTGGATTGGGCAGGGAAGGATGTCCTTGATTAGAAATAATAATGGTAATATTAGACATTTTTGGGGGGAGCATACTTGATAAATTTGAGTATCAGGTGGAACACAAGTAAAATATATTTAAAAAATCAGAATGACTTCAATAGGAGAAGTTTGAGGAATAATTTTACTTAAGAAGGTGAGGACATTGAGGAACCAAGATGGCAGCATAGGTAAACACCTATCTTGCTGTCCCACACAGCAATTTCAAAACTACAACTTAACGACAGAAAAAACATCATCCAGAATCACCAGGAAGCTGGCTGAGTGAAAATTCCACAAATAAAAGTAAAGATAGGACACTGTGACTCAGAGGAGCAGTGGAGGGCAGTGTTGAAGATACGCAAGGAAGTCAGAGGTTTGGAGTTGTGTGTGCAAGCCAGCAGAGAGGGCGGTGACTGCAGAGATAAAGACTTCTCACTGCACTGATTCCCCAGTTCCGAGGTCCGGGGAACCCACACTCATATGGGGTAAAACTGGATAGTAGGGAAGCACACTGAAAGTCAGGCGCTGCAAAGGTCTGTGAGCTTGTGGAGAGTGCGTGTAAACTTGGGAACACCAGAAAGTGTGCAAGCATGCAGAGAGGACTTGTGACTTGCTCTCTCATTTGGAAAACCACCAGACTGCATTGTTTTCCAACCCTGGGTGAGACTTTGGGTGTGCAGACTCATTTGGGGAGAGGCTGAATTGTCCGGCAGCGGGTAGAGCTCAGCAGCAGTTTTCTCTCAGAGGGGCTTGCAGCCATTACTACCTGGCACAGAGACCCAGGTGCCGCATAGGGCGAAGCTAACACTGCCTGCTCAGCCTGGAGACTCTGCCCATCCAACCTGAGCACAGCTGACCGTCACAGCCAATTGGCCTGGTGGTCAAACCCTCCTAGTGCTAACAACAATAATCTAGGCTTAACTTCAACAAGACTTTGCAACCCAAAAAGGGATACAGCAAGAATATCCACCTCAGGTAACTGGGGAGGTTGAGCCACTGTCCCTTAGAGGACATCTACCACACAAAGCTAATCTACCAACTCAGGAAAGCAGCCACCATGCAGAGACATGGAAAGAAATTAGATGTGAAAGAAATGGAGGAAAAAACAAACAAACGACTGGACATAGAGTTCAAAACCACAGTTATAAGGTTTTTCAAGAGGCTCCTAGAAAAGGCCGATGAACTTAATGAGACCTACCAGGAAATGAACAAGACCTATGAGGAAATGAACGAGACCTACGAGAATATGAAAAAGAACCAACTAGAAATTAAGCATACACTGACTGAAATAAAAAATATTATACAAAGACCTAAAAGCAATCTAGAGGACCACAAGAACCAAGTCAAAGATCTGAAATACAAAGAGGCAAAATCCACTCAGCCAGAAAAGCAAGAAGCCAAAGAATCCAAAAGTGAAGATAGTGTAAGAGGCCTCTGGAACAACCTCAAGCATACCAACATCCAAATTATAGAGGTGCCAGAAAAAGAGAGAGAGCAAGATAATGAAAACCTACTTGAAGAAATAGTGACTGAAAACTTCCCCCACCTGGTGAAAGAAACTGACTTAAAAGTCCGAGAAGCGCACCAAACTCCAAACTATAGGAATCCAAAGAGGACCACACCAAGATACATCATAATTAAAATGCCAAGAGAAAAAGACAAAGAGAGAACATTAAAAGCAGCAAGAGAAAAAGCGTTAGTTACCTATAAGGAAGCACCCATACAATTGTCAGCAGATTTCTCAACAGAAACTATGCAGGCCAGATGGGAGTGGCAAGAAATATTCAAAATGATGAATAGCAAGAATCTACAACCAAGATTACTCTATCCAGCAAAGCTATCATTCAGAATTGAAGGTCAGATAAAGTGCTTCGCAGATAAGAAAAAGCTAAAGGAATTCATCAACGCCAAACCAATATTATATGAAATGCTGAAAGATATTCTTTAAGAAGAGGAAGAAGAAAAAGGTAAAAATAAAAATTATGAACAACAAATACACATCTACCAACAAATGAATATAAAAATCAAGTGAATTGAAAATTTGATGAACAGGATAAATGGGTGAATATAACAGAATCATGGGCATAGAGAGGGAATGGACTGACAATTCTTGGGGAGAAAAGAAGTGTGGGAGGAGCAGCAAGAGACTGGACAAAAATCATGCACCTATGGGAGAGGACAGTGTCAGGGAGGTGAGGAAGGAGGCTGGGATGGGTACCAGGTGGAGGGGAGCTATAGGGGGGAAAAAGGGGGAACAATGTAATTAATAAACTGAACAATAAAGATTAAAAAAATAAAAAATATTAGCTTATTTAAAATATTAAACATTTTTATCTTCATAAAAAAAAAGAAGAAGGTGAGGAGTAGACAAAGTCACAGATTTGGATAAATTTTAGAAAGAAAGAAGGAAAGGTAAAAATCAGACAGGGTTAAGTGATAAAAATCATAGGGTTCATCCAGAATAATGAAAAGAAAGTTTATTGTTACTTGCAAAAGTATGATTCCTTGAGGTAAAATATGAATGATAAAGTCAGGTTAAATTCATTTTATTATGATTATGTTCAAAATTTTAGAGCTCAGCAATTTAGTTTATATGCATATAAACATATCCATACAATTATGTAATTTATATTTCAGATATACTATTCATATTATATAAATAATTGGGAGATAAACTTCTGTTAATACTTAGTGCTAAAACAATCTATTTGCTTTGGAGAGATCAGAGCTCTGTTCATTTTTTTCCCTCATTACATTAAAAGTTGAAAGTATTGATTTTTCTTTTTTAGGTTCACTATGCTCTCAAAGAATATGCATTTTTAGTTTTATTGCAACAGAACATCCACAGAGAGCTTGGATTTCCATTTTTTTAATCTTTGTCAGCATACTTCCCCCAGTGGACATCTCTGTGGACTCAATTTTTACTTCTACGTGACCAGAGGAATTCAATCGGTCAAGTTCAATAACATCCGCAGAGTAACTACAGAGAGCACTTTGGGTCCAACACTATCTTGGAAGAGAAAATATTAACACCTTCACCTCTTGCTCCCAAAACAAGATTCTGGGTAGGAGTGAGTGACTTATTTTCTGAAGGAGCATTAACTCTTTTAGGCCTTTCTAAAGGTAATATACTTGGTAAATTACCTCTTCCATTGTCCAGAAGAGTGCTTAGAGGTTTCAAGGAATGGATGCTTTAAAAGTAGAAAAATGCTAAGAAACCTAGAATTAGTTAGGCTATGGGTTTTCCTGCTGTAATAGCAATCCAACATCATAGTGGCTTGACTAGATCAAGGTTTCTCAACCTGTGACATTTTGAACCATAAAATTATTGGTTGTCGGGGTGTCCTATGTGTTGTACAATGTTTAGCAGCATTCCTGGACTCTACCTACAGATGCCAGAAGCAACTGACACCTTCCCAACGTGTCCTGACATTGCTACATGTCCTGTGGGGGGCAAAGTTGTCCCCTGCTAAGAATCACCGAGGTACATAGAAATGTACTTCTCACACATGGAGGGTCCAAGCTTGCACAGTGGCGCTGCTCTGCATCAGGGACCCAGATGCTCCTTGCTTTGATCTCAGTGTCCCCATTCAAGGGAGGCAAGGACAATGGTGTGCCAGTGAACTCTCTTAAAAATAAACAAAAAAGACCCTGATTGGCAGAGATGTGAATTCCTTATTGTAAATATTCCTACGATGGCTGATAGTAAACTACCAACAGTTTAACAACTGGCTTGCAACAGTTCTAAATATTTAACAATCACCTTTGACACACCACAGACCAGCCCATGCATACACACTTGCACGCGCACTCGCACTTCCCTTCAGTTCTCTCTTTCTCCTCCCACCTCCATTCCTCTGTCTTGATCCTGTGCTCTCTCTCTCTCTCTTTTATTTCTCCTGTCAAGCTTTATCTCTTAGGGTCTCTTTTGATCTCTCCTGTCCATTTCTCTCCCCCTACTCTTCCTCCCCCTTTCCCTCCATTCCTCCTTCCTCCTGGCATTTACTCTCCCTCCCAAATTGCCTCCCTCCTGAGCCCTCGCCCTCAAGCTCACACACACAAACACACACACACTCTTTTATCCTTTATACTGTACTTCTACTACACCTTTTCTATGTGTAGAAACATTTAAATATGCAAATACTACTGTGTCGTAATATCTTGCAGCCTCAGAATTACTCCCCCTTTGTGGCTGAAGAAACCCCTTATCCTAGAGAGATGAGAGCTAAATGCCTGAGAGAGGTGCCAGCGTTATTTGGGGTATTTGGGGTATTGGGATGAAAGACTTCTTTGTACCTGTAAACACCTGCATGTTGGCAACTGGTTCCCCATATACATGGGGCGACTAGTTAGGTTTGCTGGACACTAAGCATTTCTTTCTTTCTTTCTTTCTTTCTTTCTTTCTTTCTTTCTTTCTTTCTTTCTTTCTTTCTTTTCTCTCTCTCTCTCTCTCTCTCTCTCTCTCTCTCTCTCTCTCTCTCTCTCTCTCTTTCTTTCTTTTTTTTTCAAAATCAGCCAGAAACAGTTGAAGATAAGTAAGCAAGGGTCGCTCTCACCATATTTCATGACTGTGGAGTAGACTTTGGATGACTTTGGTTAATACTGCGCTGATCTGGATGAGGACCTCTGAGAGTTTTCTACTTAAACTTAGTAGATCACAGCACGTGGCACTCCAGGAAGCGGCTCTGTTTAGAGAAACGGTGCACCGCGCGAAAGAAGGTACAGTGTGTCCCCAAATAGGGTTGTTCGTTTTGTTCAATGTCATTTTGCTATAACGTTGATGAGAAGAAAAAAAAGGGGGCGGGGGAGTCCTGGCAGGGGTGGCCGTGTGCGTGGCGTCTGCGTGGGTTTCCTCCCACATCCCAAAGCCGTGCCCCAAGGGGACCACCCGGCATGTTCACACTGTCCCAGTCCGGGGCCTGGGGGCCTGGGAGCCTGGGGAGGGGCTGTGCGTGGCCCTGGGAGGGGACCTGTCCCTGTGCTGGGTGGGTCCCGCCTCACCACCTGTGACCCTGAACTGGCAGGTTGGAAAATTATGATGACTTGTTGTTACCCATCTTTCTTAAGTGCCTGAGGCTCTATGAGTGGCATGCGCATGTATGTTTATAGAAAAGGCTAAGGGAGGATCCCGGGGTTCGCTTGTCTTTGAACTTGCTAGGCTGTGGGTTTTCCTGCTGGAACCGCAGTCCAACAGCAGAGTGGCTGGGCTAGGTCAAGGTCTGTCCGACTGTGCATACTTGATTTCAGTGCTAAAGATCAGAGGTGTTTGGGGTCTTTATTTAGGAGGTTGGTGATAATTTTGTGACCAGAAATGTGCCTTGGGAACTTAACTCTTGGTTGTTAAGTTTATGGGGAACTTGGTGTCCTTTTGCGTCTGTTCACTTAAAGTCGCAATTTTAAGAACCTACTTTCCATGTTAAGTGGGGACTTAATTGTATTTAAATGCCTTCGCCTGCTTCCTACATGGGCAGCGAACTCCCTGTGCATGGGGTCAGCCATGACTTCTTCCTCCCCAGCACCTGAAGCAATTTTTGAAAAACTAACAGCTGACAGCAGCTGGCATTTTGGGGGGAATTTTGAAGTCCCTCAGCTGTGTCTTGGGCCACACAAGTCATTTTAATGTTTCGTTTTAAGTTCTATACCTTTTACTTAAAAATTTATTTCAGAGAGGTTGGGGGGAGGGAAGTGGTGGAAGATATCTGTAGTACTATCAACAATAAAAATGTATTTAAAAGATAAAAATTCATTTTAGAAACTGAGAATGCTGATAAATATCAAAATCCATAAAAATCTCCATGTTTACTTGATACATAACTCTATACAGATGTTTTTTTTCATCCTATTGTTTAGTTCTGGCATTTCAACTATTCTTCCAGAGCCAGTAGTGATGGAGAAGACATACCAATACAAAGAAAAACTCAAGATGTTTTCAAATTGGGCAAAAGTTGGAAAATGCAACTATGAGAAAAAGAAATTGCCTAACAGTGGAACCTGGACCATTCTTAAATTAAATTGGCTGTCACATGTGGCTTTTTATTTGCAATAATTAAAAACAACTAAAATTAATAGTTTGAATTGAAAAATAAACAAAAAAGAAATAAAATTCATATTTGTAGCAAGATGCCCAGATTAAAACTCAGTTCTTAAAAGCAACCAATGAAACAAACAAACATACAGAGAAGTTGATGGGCAGAAGCCAAGGCAAACTCTGACTTGAAGCTTGCCTGCAAATTGTATTTTTCTAGCAAAAGAGAGAAAACTTGAATTTTGATTACAATCCACTCTATCTTTCTTAAGGAAATAGTAAAGTGATTTGAATGCAGTTGTTTAAGAGTGAAAAACCACGTTGTTTACTTTGTAATGTGAATTCCTTTTGTTTTAGCCAGAGTGACATTATCACAGACATAGATAATTCTTCAGGCAATATTGCTCTTAGCCTGGGTGCGTGGTGTCTATAATGTGGAGATGAGTGTGTATCAGTCACCCACCGGGAAACGAGGTTGAGTGCAGGCAGGCTTCCCCCCACACTGGAGAAAATACACTCAGAATTGCCTGCTAAATTTAGCCTGGGATTATGTTCCAGATTCTTCTCCCTGACAAAGAATTATCTTGCTCCAAATGTCAATAGTAGTGAAACCCTGTTATACATGCAATACTAGGCCTAGAAAGGTTAAGCAGTGTGGGTGAGGACCACACTTGTACTCAATTGTGCACCGCTGTATAGAGCATAAAGAGCTTGGATATTTTTTTCCAAAACAATTTCATTTATGCATTGAAATTAGGCTTGTTTTATTTTATATTGAGGTGCTTTTATAAAGGATGAGGTGCTTTTATAAATGATTCTCAGTTTAGCTCTTATCTAATTCAGGATGAGTGCATTGTGTTTCAGAATATCTTCAGTCATTTGGAAGTGCCAGAGTATTATCCTAAGTGTCTGTCATTATTGTCACTTCTTTTCCTATCAGTTCTTTCCTCCCACTAATTCTCATTTCAGAGGTTTCTTTTGGCCCATGAACAATGCTTTTAGGTTTTAAATAACCTAAGAAGGGATAGGATATACTTAAAGGCAAGATTCAGATCTGATTATAGATTTGATAATTTAAAGACGTGAGCAATCCCCAGCTGGCTTGGCTCAGTGGCTGAGTGTAGCCCTATGAAGCAGGAGGTCACAGTTTGATTCCCAGTCTGGGCACATGCCCGGGGTTGCAGGCCTGATCCCCAGTGTGGGGCATGCAGGAGGCAGCCAGTCAATGAATCTATCTTATTTCTGATTAAAAATTCACTTTTACAACATTTTTTCACCTGAGAAATAATTTGATATGATTTATACAAACACTCACTTTAGAGAATTTATAAACCTAGAAAAATTGTGAATGTAAATTATTTAAGACTTGCTGTGTTGGATTTATTGCTTTCTTGGCTTTGCATTATCATCATCTCTTCTTTGGACTACCCTCCAATCTGCCTAACTGGCTTGCTCACAGCTAATGAAATAACCCTCATAATTTTTTTGCCTCCAGAGTGAACTTTCTAAAATTAAAATCTGACCATGCTATTATCCTGCTTTAAATTCTTCAACTGTTTCCAGTAACTTTCCAAACACCTCTGTAAACATGTAAGACCCCCAGCCCACCTTGCAAAGACCTTTTTCTCCCACAGGCTGTCCTTACTGAGGCCAAATGGAAGTATTTGCAATTTCCCTCACAATCCATCTTTTTTTTGGTGCCTGGCTGTATTTGCATTTGGAGTAGTCTCATTGCAACCTGTGCACCCAACAAAGTCATGTGTCTTTAAAAATGTAAATAATGCTCCTTCTGTGAATCATACCCTTTGTTCTCATAACAACCTTTATATTCTCCTACTACCACACCTTAACTTTTTGCGCTTTAATGACCTACCGGTATTTACCCATTTGACTTGCCCACCTAATGTTGGGCTTTTGCTCTGCAGGATCTTGGCTTGGTCCTGTTTGAATCCTCCATATATTACATACTTTTTGGTACATAGTAGATATCAGTAAATATTTTTAGAGATGAGAGTGAATGAGTGAATACATGTTGAATATAAAAATTACACTAGAGTCAAATTTAATCAATCACTTCTAAGAACTCTTAATCAACTTAGTCCTTTTGTTAAAGCATTCTGTAAAGAGATTGACCTCAAAGTTTGGTTGTAGCCTATTCAAAATGTAATTGAAGTTATCATAAGCTAAAGAAATAATTTTCTATGTTAATTTTTGTAAGTGTTAAGGGAACATTTTGGTAAGCAAACAGAAGTAAAAGTGCTTTCAAAATAAACTCAAATGACATGCCTTGGCCTGCTGTGTTTCTTGAAAATTTCGTTAGGATAGCAGGCACAATTTCAGTATCCAATGACCTAGTGGTGAATTTAGAGCAGTGTTTTGAAGCCCCACTTCTGTGTACTCAGGGGGACTAAATTGGGCTTAACTTCAGTCGTGCTTACTGTAACAGGAAAAAACAATAGCTTTCTTCCAGAAATGTCCTCCAATCATTTTCTTTTTCATCAAATTTGTTATCTGTGAGAGTCCTGCTACTGAGTTAGTATTCCACCCTGATAAAGTCTTATGCATTAAATTCCCAATTTCTTATGGAATATTTGCTGTATAATGTTTATCCAAGAAAAAAAGAGGATGATAATTACCTAATGAGGAACAACCCCAACTGGAGGTACTATTTTATTTACTTATTTATTTATAATTTATCTTTATTGTTGAAAGTATTACAGATGCCCCCCCCCTTTTTTTCCCCATTGACCCCCTCTACATTCCACCCACCCCTCTCAGGACTTCATCACACTATTTCCTTGGGCAATGCATATGCCTAAAAATTCCCTGGGTAATCTCCCCACTCCCACCTTTCCTCTGAGATTTGTCAGTGTCTATTCCATGCTTCTATGTCTTTGGATCCATTTTGTTCATCAGTTTATTTTGTTCATTAGATCCCACATATGAGTGAGATCATGTGGTACTTATCTTTCTCTGACTGGTTTATGTTGCTTAGCATAATACTCCCCAGGTCCTTCCACGCTGTCTCAAAGGTTAAGAGATCCCTCTTTTTTACAGCTGCATAGTTCTGTTTTAAAACAACAGAAAATGTTGCGGTGTTCAGATACTAGACAGGAGTTTGGGAGAAACAGAGTAGACACAAAAGACAGGAAACATTTCACCAAACCAAACTCTGAATGGAACAAATCAACTCATGGTATGTTGGAAGCCAACTTGCTGTTCTCAGAATTTCACATATCCAGGGTCACAGGAAATGAAACATCTAAGTTTTAATCTCAATTTACCATTGATTTGTGACTCCCATTTGTTAAATGAAATGAAAGGAAATAGTTGTTTGCTTACCAGTAGTGTCAAGGCAGCATTTAAAGGAGCTGTTGGAGTTTCTTCTGACAAATACTAAGTCATTTTACTCAAAACAAATTTAGTCAATGATGGGCCAAAATAGAAATAAACCAACCACTATGGCAGCTACTGAGGGAGGGTCAAGCTATGGGGGAAATGAACTGGTCCTTTACCTTGACATCAGATGATTTTTTTTAAAAAGTTCATTTAGGGGAAAATAGTTTTAAGGATTATTGTTTAGTATTTGCAAGAGCATTTTAAAAGTTTATGTTAAAGATTGAACATCACTGCTAAAAGAAAGTTTGTGTATAGGTTATTTAAATTTTTCAGAGGTTGTGTCTGACAGGAATCCACTGGAGGGCAGTATACCGTAAGAATTATGGTTGGTTGCCTGGAATATTGATTCGTTTTAGAACATAAACTGCATATCACATTACAGCTTAATATTTCTAAATGACATACAGTCTGTCTGTTTTAAAGTTTAAAAAGATTTCCCACGTTTAGTGCCTGGATAAGTCTGTGTATTTCAGTTTGGTGTGAAGAATGATGAGGCTGATTGTATGTCGAAAGCATTTCTGTCTTAGTGATAAATTAAAAAGTGGGAATTCAAGTTTGTGCCCTCAGTTGAACAATGATGCATTTCAATTTGGCTACCGTTTAATTTTACTCTTTCCCTAAGGAAAGAAACTGGAGACAGCTCTCATTAGTTGAAGTTAGGTCCTACTGCCTCACACACCTTGACCCTGGAACATTGAGTCCAATGTGGTGGATCCTGCCTGTCAGCTGCCTGTGCAGCACCCACACGCTCAATGAAATATATTTGACCTGATTTTTTAGCATTAATGGCACATATGTGAGACTAAGCTTGGAATTCAACGTGTTCATTTAATTGGGGAAACACTACATTTGATTAAAAAACAGTCATCTTTTGCTTATAATAATACTTGCCTGCTCATAAATGGTTTCCCTTTTCTTCCATCCAACCATTCATCACCCTTCCATCCATTAATTTATTCAATATTTATTGTTCTTCTATGTATGTGCTGGGGGGTAAAAGGTGAGTATGAAATTTCAGTTCAGATATAAAGTAGAAAAAAAACCCACTCATCAGACTATAAGTGCTTGGAGAGCTTTAGGTATTCCTCAAATAATAATAGACATATGTGTAGTTTGGAGAATAACACATAGTTATATTTTAAATATATTTTTATTGATTTCTGAGAGGGAGAGAGAAATAAAAATATCAATCAATGATGAGAGAGAATCATTGATTGGCTGCCTCCCACAAGCTTCCTATAGGGGATTGAAATAGCATCCTGGCTAGAATCAAACCATGCATGCACTGGTTTGAGCAACACTGGTCTGGCAGTTATGAGTTTTTTACATAACAACCATGTGAGGTAGGTTCCATCATCATCATCATCATCATCATCATCATCATCATAATCATCCTATTTATAGAGGAGTACATAGAGGCACAGAAAGAGCAAGTCCCTTGCCCATGGTCGATCACATGGTATGAGTGGCAGAGCCTGAGTTTGATACTTGCTCCAGACTCCATGTTTTGAAAAAATAACCATGCTACCCTGCTCCTTGAGAGCAGGGGTTCCAAGGGAAGCAAAAGTCAGCTTGGAAAATAGTTAAGAATGGCTTTTTTATTTTTGTGAAAGATCCAGTGTACCAGATAACTGAGGAAATGTTTTAGTCTGTTGCAACAGGGAGAATGTTCATGAATGAATGTCACAAAGAGGAGGAAGAGAGCTTAGAATTTAAAAAGCAAGAAAGTCAATGAGGAATATCTCTGAATCTGCAAGGGGAGTTGTCTTTGCTGTTGGTTGATTGGCTAATTCTTGGATCCCAAAAGGGCTACAAAATGTGGAAGGATTTCTTGACCCTGTTGCTACTTTCCAGGAATACAGACAGGGCTCAGATAAAGTTGAACATTGTCACCTCCCACTTTGGTTTAAGACAGTGAATAGTATTGTGTGCTGAATCACAGAGAGACTCTCACACCACTCATCTCCGTGAGGGGAGGAAAGTAGGGGCTGGGACTCTTGTTGGCATTGTTCCTGTGATATCGACGGAGCCATCTGGTGGAAGGGGTTGACAAAGGTTGGCTGTTTTATAGAGCTGAGATGCTGGTTCATTCATCTTAAAAGAGATGCCTAAACAAGAAGGAGAAATAATAATATCAAAGGTTGCATTAAAATAGAATCCTTAGTCGAATTCTGAGAGTAACCAGATCAGTGGATTCCACACAACATAGGTAGGAGGAAAATCTTATTAGTATTCAGAACCACCTATTAAACTTCTGGGAGCTCAGGAGCTAGAATGGCAATGCTTTGTGGTGATGTTGTCCACAATTGTGGTTACCTCTCTCATAAGTGCACATGTGACCAAGTATTTCAGGGACGTCTTAGCAGCTCTCCCTTAGGATCCAAGAGGAAATCTGGCCCATGTGTGGTCTGCAGTGGTGATGAGTCTTTTGAGGTTTATATCAAGTCCTTGGGCTTCAGCTCCCAGGTTTTTCAATAATCTGGGGGGGAAGGTGGGGCAAGGTCAGCTGCCAGGCGCTCTAGAGCCGTGGTCGGCAAACTGTGACTCGTGAGCCACATGCGGTTCTTTGGCGCCTTGAGTGCGGCTCTTCCACAAAATACCACGGCCTGAGCAAGTCTATTTTGAAGAAGTGGCATTAGAAGAAGTTTAAGTTTAAAAAATTTGGCTATCAAAAGAAATTTTAATCATTGTACTGTTGATATTTGGCTCTGTTGACTAATGAGTTTGCTGACCACTATCTTAGAGTATTGATAGGGATCTGGGCAATTATCACAGAAGGTACAAATAAATTTTTACAACCACTTCTCAGAGCAGGCCAGTAATCCAAGAAAAAAATTCCACTTTACCAGAGAGAAGATCAAATTCTGTTTTTGTACCAGCATTATATTTGGCATAAAGTCTTCCTTTGAAAATCTGATAAAGTCATTGTGATAGGCAGAAAAATGGCCTCTCAAAGATGCCCCATTCCTAATCCCTACAGCCTTCAAATATATTATGTTATTTGGCGAGAGGAATTCATTTTATTGCAGATGGAATTAAGGTTGCCAATCATTTAAATGCAGTAGAGGGAGGCACAGGAGTCAGTGTCAGGATGATGGAGTATGAGACAGACTCACCTGGTTACTGCTGACTGCAGAGGGAGGAGGCCACCAGTCAAGGAATCCAGGCAACCTCTGTCTACAAGCTCCATGAGGCAAGGAAATGGATTCCCTTCCAGAGCCCCTAGAAGGCATGCAGCTCTGCCCACAAGACACATGTTGGACTTCTGAACTGAAATATAATAAATATGGGTTGTTTTAAGGCATTAAGTTGGTAGTAATTTGTTACGGCAAAAATAGGAAACTAATGCACCCATCAAATATTTTCTCATGTCAGCTTTGACCGTGACAAAAAACAAAACAAAACAAAAAAAACCTCCCTTTCAGCCAAGTTTTCTCAACTTTCTATCTTCACTCAGGTTTTTTTTAAAAAATATATTTTATTGATTTTTTACAGAGCAGAAGGGAGAGGGATAGAAAGTCAGAAACATCGATGAGAGAGAGACATCGATCAGCTGCCTCCTTCTCAAAATGGTGAAGATAAACATGCTCTTTAGCAGATCTAAATACCTACCTTCTCTGTATCATAAAAATAAAAGACAATAATATAAAATTTTAAAATTATGCTTAGTAATTAATGTTTTAGTTTTCTATCTTATTAGAAATAATCTTGGCATCCTGTGAATATTGATTAACTGAATTAAATATCAGTGCAAATTTTTAGTTACCTAAAAGTCTTCGAAATGATCTTTAAGTTGACTGACATACCACAAGATATAAATACTGTTGGTAATTAAGAGTTGCCTATGTTGATGCTTGAGTGCTAACAGCTTTAAAATATATTTTAATTGATTTTGGAGAGGAAGAGACTGACAGAAACATCAATAATGAGAGAGAATCATTGATTGGCTGCCTCCTGCATGCTTCTTCCTGGGGATTAAGTCCCCAACCCAGGTATGTGCCTTGACTGGAATCTAATCCTGGAAACTTCATTCTGCAGGCTGACACTCTATCCACTGAACCGAACCGGCTGGGGCTGTGTGCTGACAGCTTTTAAGCCTCACCTTCCCCTCTTCTGTCCCAAATTAGGGAAAGTTGGTAGGAAAGCTTAGGTGCTTCTTCCTTCGGTGCTGGTGGGAAGTTCAAACCACACCAGCTCCTACTTGCATGTGAAGAACATCCATCCAGCCCCACCTCAACCTTCACAAAAACCACACCAGTCTCCTTTTTTTGTTCTCTTTCAAGTCGTTTGGACCTGTTTGGAGGCCTGCTCTGCTCTCTCCAGAAAGCCTCCCCTATAAGTAATAAATCTTTTCCTACCTTCTTGGTATTAGTGTGATGTCATCAGTCTCCATGCAGAACCACATTTCAGGTAAATGTCCATCCTTTCTTTGGAAAGTGTCCACAAAACTGTTGAAATAAAATTTGTTAGAATAGTGATTCAAACTTGGTTAAACATATTTACACTTTTTCATCATTTTTACATTTAGTAGAAGTACTGCTATTTTATTCAATCAGCAAACAGACATATGTTTAGAAAAAACATACCCAAGTAGGATGAAAGTGTACATGCATATTATACTTGACACTGCTGTAATGGAAAATACACAGCTGTTTTTAATTACATCAAAATGATTAAAGGATTCTTGTTTGCCAAGAATATACTTAAATCATGTGAACTTGAATTCTTGAAATATTTTTGAGTTTATTGCTACAAAGACCTCTTTTTTTAATATTGAAAATAATTGAGGGTGTTCAATACCCTCAATATCTGGGAGTTTTAGGGATATTCAATTCATGTAAATACTTTTTATCACAAACCCAATCAGAATAAAGTTCCTTTAAGAGATCTTATAACTTGTTTGGCTCAGTGGATAGAGCATTGGCCTGTGAACTGAAAGGTCCAAGTTCTATTCCAGTCAATGGCATGTACTTTGGTTGGGGGCACATGCCCTGTAGGGAGTGTGCAGGAGGCAGCTAATTGATGTTTCTCTCTCGTTGATGTTTCTAACTCTCTCTCCCTCTCCCTTCCTTTCTGTAAAAAATCAATAAAATATATTTAAAAAGAAAAACGATCTTAAACCTAATTTATTAATACATGAATGGCAGAAAAATAGTATGTACTTTCACAATGAGACATAAAGGCATTCTGAATTATAGATCTACAAACATATAGACATATACAAATAGAGAGCTTTATTAAAAAAATTTTAGCCATGGGTCAAGCATAAACACAGAAGAACAAATTTCACTGGTTTAAATCAAAGAGGGTTTTATTCCCAATGGGAACAAATTCTTAACTGATTTGAACTTGAAATAGACAAAAAGATAAACAGAAAAAAAGACTAACATCAGATTCTCTGTTGCCTTTCAACCAAGAAATACAAGGTATCTATAAACTATTAATACAGAAATCATGGAATCATCAGACCATGAAGCCAAGTGAAACCAGCACCAGATATGACCCAAGTATACTCAAAAGGAATTAAATCAAATCTTCATCATGCTATGGTTGGACAAGAGTCCAGAACACAGAATCAGGAGCTGAACTCACATTTGGGTCCCTGGATCACTACTCAGGAATGAAGCATAAAGGGCTCCAAGAGGCTTCCTTAACTCTTGGTATGAGAAAATGGGATTAATCCTAAGGCAGGGACCAATACTATCTGAGCCCTGGCATCAAATTCTCGGAGAACTAAATGTACCAGGCAATCACAGAGATGATTTTATTCAGGCTATTGCAACAGAAAGAACATTCACTAATGATAAATGTTTTAAAGAAGATGGAAAAAATTCGAGTTTCTTGTTTGTTTTTTAAGACGAGAGTCTTTGAGGAAGAGTGGAGGTGGGTTTTATTTCAGACTATGAGGAACATGGTGACCCTTTATAGTTAGTCAGTTAGCCGCTTAGCCATTTTGCCATTTCTCAAACATAAAAGAGTTACAAAAAGGTAGGGAGGTTTCTCAACTGTCACTGCTTTCCAGAGCACAGGGCTCAGGTAAAGTTCAATATTGTCACTTTATGGTAAACTCTTTACTTCATCGCCTCTTTGACCATAAACCCTGATACATGTAGGCAGACAGTACCATCCTCAGGAAGGCTTTTATGACTTTTAACATCAGGTACTGTATCAAAATTGTAGTGTCATTCAAAATTGTTTTTAATCCGCTAAATCACTCTGTATTTGAAGTGTTTGTTTTTTTAATTCTCACCCAAGGATATGCTTATTGATTTTAGAGATGGGGAAGAGGAGGAGAGAGAGAGAGAGAGAGAGAGAGAGAGAGAGAGAGAGAGAGAGAGAGAGAGAGAGAGAGAGCATTGATTGGTTGCCTTCTGTATACATCATAAACAGGAATCGAACCTTCAACCTGCAGCTTGCAAGCTGCAACCTATTGGTTTGTGGGAAGCCACTCCAACCAATAGAGTCACAACAGCCAGGGCATATTTAAAGATTTAAAAAACCAAACAAAGATATTTGGTGCTCACAAAAATTTTTAGGCACAGTGTGAAAAGTAAATTATTAAACAGAAAGCCATCTCTTAGTTTAGTTCCTTTGATCTTGCAGGGTGGGGAATGTAAGTATTTAAGAATGAGTAGACATGCTCTAGAAGCATCTATTACCATTGAGGGACAGGATTTCCTGGGCATCTATTTGAAATGGGTAATTGTAGAGGAGCTTTGTGGAAGCACCTGTGGGAAGATCTGAGTACCAGGGGTATTAGATATTATGCATAACTGTTTGAGAAACAGTTGAACAAGTCAGACTGAGTAGGGTGGCGTTTTAGTTTGTTAAATAGCAGAAGTCATGCGGCCAGCTGATAGAAACCACAGAATCATGCCAGAGCTGAATTTTGCTGCAGCATAATAATCCAAGATGTGGAAGTTCTCAGAAATGTTCTCTGTGTGAGGAATATGGCTATTACCTGATTGTTAATTTACAGTTCTAAGTATGTCCATTAGATCAAGCTTGTTAAATCATGACATTCATAACATACCTATTTTTAAAATCTGCTGGTTTTTTCCATTATGTGTTCAAAAATCTCCTGTGATGGTGAATTTGCCCATTTCTGCTGTCATTTTTGCTTATATTTTTGAGGTTATCCTTACAGGTACAAATGAATTTAGAATTATTGAATCCATCTCGTGGATTATAACATTAAAAAGTATTTTGCCATAATTTATCTTCTGTATCATGTTAGAATAGCTACCTAAATGTTCTATTGTTTGGAATTTGTCTTCTATAACTATTTGCATCCTTTTATTTTCAACCTTTTTTGGTTCCTATGTGTTTCTTCCTCTTTGCATATGGCTGAATGCTGACTCATATATGACAATTTCCATTTTACTGAAGATTTCAACCATTTCCGTGAATCCATTTACATTTATTGTAAATACTAATGTATATGTGTTTATCTGTAATCATTTTATTTTGTGCTTTTTATTTTTCTTTCTTTGTTTGTTTTTTCCTTTCACCTGTTGCCTGTTTTTTAACTGATTGGGAGCTCTTCTTCCACTTCCCTCCAGCGATACTCTTAAACTCATACCGTGCATATTTACACGAGAAAATTAAAATTTAGTCAATAATTTTATCATTCTGGGTTTAGCCATGAAGAGAGAAACCACGTAAAGTCATTCAGTAGAGGAACTGAATACAGGGAATTGGTTACAGAGGCACTAGGAATGAAAAGAGGCTATCCAGAGGCTAGTAATTCACAGTTGAACAATATCAAAAGTTGCTTCCACTTCTATGTGTCAGGGCAATGGAAAGGAGTGCAAAGGATACACAGTTGTTCTTTTCTTATCTGTGGCTTTGCTTTCTAGGGTTTCAATTACCCATCATCACCATAGTCGGAAAATATTAAAAGGAAAATTCCAGAAATAAACAATTTGTTAGTTTTAAATTGCCTGCTGTTCTGAGTAGCATGATGAAATCTCACACCTTCCTGCTCTATTCCACCCGGCCTGTGAATCATCCCTTTGTCCAGGGTGTCCAAGCTGCAGATGCTCCCTGCCCATTAGTTACTTCATAGCCCTCATGGTTACCAGATTGACTGTCCTGGCATCTCAGTGCCTGTGTTGTAGTCACTCCTATTTTGCTTAAAAATTGCCTCAAAATGCAAGAGGAATGATGATGGCAATTTGGATAAGCCAAAGAGATGTAAAGTGATTCTGTTAGGTAGAAAGATGTGTATACTGTATACTACAGGCCTGATGCACCAAATTTGTGCAAGAGTAGGCCTTCCTTCCCGGCTGCCGGTACTGGACGCCTCTGGCACCCAGGGCCTGGGACCAGCGCTTCCCTCTCAGCCTCCGGCTTTGTCAGGAAGGTCTTCCGGCGTAATTAGCATATTACACTTTTATTATTATAGATAGGGAAACACACACACACACACACACACACACTCATATATATATAGGGTTTGATACTATTCCTGGTTTCAAAGATCAACTGAGGGTCTTGGAGCTGTCCCCTCAGATAAGGGGGACTATTTTCAGTGTTATCTTCTCATTAGGTCTTCACTTCCTATTTATCTACTTTCAATGTTTTTTTTTATCTTTTTGTTGTTTATATTCTCTGTCTTCTGTGTAATTTTGTCCAACACCTTCAAGTTTCCTATTTCTCATCTCTTGTGTACTGTTTAACCATTTTAAAATTAAATTATTACATCATTCTTTTGTAGAAGTTCTCTTTACTCCCTTAAAAATAATTTGCCTGTTACTATGTTTATAGTATCTTTCTTCTGTTTTATTTTATTTTCTTTAAACACATATAACATAGTTATTTTGTATTCTACGCTTGAAAATTCTGTCTTATGTTTTTGCAGGTCTGATTTTTGTTATTGGTTTGGGGTTTTTTCTCGTTCTCACTCACAGTGACTTATTTTCTTATGTATTTTCTGACTTTTTATAATTGTGAACTTATATTTGTTGGAAGTGTTTCTGAGAATTCTTTAAATCTGGGCATGAGCACGTGTTCCTTCAGAGACGTTTTATGTCTGCTCCTAACACTACCCAAGGTATTGTAAACTTGCATACTCTTTAAACTACAGGTTTTGGCTTATAGTATTTAGGGTCATGAAAATACTGTAAATTAGGGCCTAAATCTATATATGATCTGGCCAGTGATAAAAGATTCTTAGGAAAGACTTTTTATTTAGAATCTCTTACTAGAACCAAGATCAGGACAGAAACCTCTTTTGTAGAGAGGGTATGTTTTCCTCGTTTGTCCTGTTTCTGAGAGTATATTTCCTCCAGGGTCCTGACCAGCCCCCTTCTCTACAGAGGCCCATGACTTTGTCGTCAGCCCCCTTGTGCTCCTGACTTCAGGGCGTGATTTCTACTGAACATCCTGCAGGTGCAGTGCTCACCCCCTTTCCTCATCTCTAGCTTCTGCTTTGCTTCCCTTTTCCATGTTTTCTTCTTCACATTTTCCCACAGCCTTATTCAATCCTTTAAAAGAATTTTTAAAATAGATTTATTAAGTATTTTTAGTCGTTATATCTAACGGGTAAAATTTCCATTCATAAAACAGAGATAATGAAAATAGCAAATAAACTAGGGTGTCAACTTCACAAGGTATCTTTTGTAATAATATAGAAATACTATCCAAAAGGTATTTTTTTGTGTTTATTAGTATTTTCCTCCACTTTCGATATATCAGGCTCTCTGCTAAGTACTTTGCATACATGACCTAATTCAATCTTGTAACAACTCCATAAAGTAGATATCATTAATATTAATACTACTACCCCATTTTATACCATAGAAAAATAAAGTTCAGAGATATTAACATACTACAAATCATGTGCATAATAAGTATTAGAGGCACATTAGAATCCTGGTGTCTCTGACTATAAAAACCATGTTTTTAACTACTTTTCTATAAAATTGAGTACAAATAGAATGGATGGATTACTGTAGACTCAATCGTCTTAATAAATTCTTCATAGTCTTAAGCTGGCAGGTTATTTATACATTTTAATTTTTTATTCAAGAGATATAGTGATAAGACTTTGAACTTGAAAGTTCTAAATCCACTTTACCTTTTTTCTTTTAATTCCCTTTATAGCAAAGACTTCACTGGAATTTGGTAAGCTCCCATCAACTTTATGTCCATATCTGTTCTTTTGGCCTTTTTGAAACACTCCCCTGTAAAGCTTGCTTAGTGACAAGTGAATAAGTAGGAAAGAAAAGACAAATAAAGAATTTTACATGGTGTTAGAAGCTCATGCTTGAGACCCTCTCCTTAGCCTATTTTTTAAAAGTATGATTATGTCAGTGACAAGTCTTTTTCTATTGGTGTGACTCCAAGTTCACATATAAGACACACTGCAAATCAAAAACAAAAACAAAAGACATTGAGTAAAGAGACTGTGAGGTTCCTGAGAAAGAAGTTTCTTCTGAGCTTGAGATTCCTACAGCATACCTTTGATGTGTGATCATTAATGAGCAATATGCAAAGCAAGAGAGGGTCAGCTCCTCATGGGAATTTTTTTACAAAGGAAATATGAACTAGAAAATGGATGATATTGGTGGTCAATCACTCAAACAGGCACAACACAATATGCGCAGATGAAAAGCCTGCAGGAAAGTCTGAGCAGGAGGGATCCCGTCTCTTCTCCTTTTTGTACAATGAATGCAAGATAGTTCAACACTTTAATGAGTCTTGGTCATTATCAAATGTTAAAATTCTTTGTCTCTTTGTACCTGTGAAGAAAAATAGCTTTTATTCCCTAGGATCTTTCAGTTCTTGCAGCTAACACTAAAATATTTAAATGATTTTATGTGAAATGTCTAAAATTAAGTTCAAAAAATACACTACCATTATAATGGAATGTTCTTTGAATAATATTCAACATGCTTTTTAATCCAAAAATCTATTTTAATCTATTTTAAAATAGAATATTACTGCTACTGATATAGAATGGCAGTGTGTGGAAGTATAGGGGAATTAATTCTTGGTTTCTATTTATGGGTCTGTCATCAGACAAAGCTCCTTTATGTTCTATGGTCATGATGCTGAAAGTTGTAGTGTACATAGGGATGAGCTTACTGGAAGTCAAAACGTTCCACTGGGAACCTCTGGACCAACCAGGACAAGCAATCCAAGGTTTTTCCACTCTGTTAGCTCTTCCATCTCCAATGACTTATGTCTCCAGCCTACAGCAGAACTTCCAACATGGTTCTTGTGAACCACAGGTACTACCCAAGGTACAAACTCTCTTTAACAGTTGCCATAAACAGTACATATAACCCCACCAATTTATGCACAGTTTATCGTACTATCCATGCTCTAAGGAATATATATATATATATATATATATATATATATATATATACACACATATATGCTTGTTTAACTAGGTATTCACATTGACCTCTCTTCCCTGTAAACATTCCATTGAAGTAACTATAAGGTAATTGAAAATAAAGTTAATTCATGATAGCTGTGAGAGGAGAGAACAACAAAAGATCAGATACTGAAACCAGTTTCTCAAAGATGGAAAACCAAACGGATATTATTAAAAGATCAGCTATGGCAGAACTAAATTCTGAGAATATCAGAAAAGTGTTTACAGTGGAGATAGCAGCTAGTGCCATGGCCATGGAAAGACTGCAGATCAAGAACTGGTGAAAAAGAAAATAAGAATTGATAGATGATTAATTCATGAGTTATCTAAAGAAGTGTTTTGAACTTGGGCTCTCACCCTCATATTTTTGGCATCATTTCCTTGTTGCGTTATGATTGGTTCTAGAATAAAACGAACAATGAACTCTAAAAATGTCAGCTGACAAATCCTAGGAATCTGAGTGTGGATATAAACAACTCAAAGTAAAGCCCTTTTTGTTGATGGTGGGAATGGGAGTGGGGAAGTACTCTGTTTTGACAAATGACAGATTGTACCCATGTATATGGATGTTATGGTCAACTTCCTATTTAGGTAAGTGACTTAGTAGGGAAATTAACATGTACATATCCAGGCTAATAGAGGACATCTGTGCTGATACCATGTTAGCAGTTTATCCCTTTATTCATGGATGAGGATGGGCAATCAACAATCATTTGTTTCTAAGGACAATAAAGGCAAAATAGCAAAAGATAATTGACCTTGGAGAAAACACACAATTCAGAGATCAGAAGAAAATGTTTTAAAAATATTATTAATTCTCTAAGAGATTTGGAAATTATTGATCCATAAACAAAGAATAATTGACATAAAAAAGAAGTTAAGAAAAATAATTTTTGAAATTTAAAAATTCAATTGATAACCTGGAGGTTAATGGTGGCCACCTGATTTTCAATCTTTCATACCCTCCCCAAATGTCATAAAATCAACAACAGTAAATATAAGCACACAAAACTCATACTTTTAACATTCTTAGAAGACAGAATCTCATGTCAAACTATGTGAAGTGAATAAATTTTTTAAAAATTAAAAAATATTGGTAAGTATCTAAATTTCCAAATATAGGAGATAGGTTGAATAAATAAGATGGAGAATTATGCAGCTGTAA
The DNA here is from genome assembly GCA_027563665.1 of Antrozous pallidus. Lineage (NCBI taxonomy): Eukaryota > Metazoa > Chordata > Mammalia > Chiroptera > Vespertilionidae > Antrozous > Antrozous pallidus. Next base: position 39,264,491 of record CM050510.1, read on the forward strand.
CAAAGAAAGGGATACTGAATTTATATGGAGTGACTTTCTGAATGTATTGTTAATGTTTTGGGGAGTCTGGGTTCTCACAGTGGAAGAAAGATCATACATACATGGAATGAGAGAAGACAAGGAAGATCCCTGTGAAGATAAACTAGAATGGAGAGTATTGGTCTGAGCTTATGAATTACAAAATGTACACATGTGTGTGTGCATGTACATTTATGTGTATAAGTGTATTCCAGTTTTATCTGTTTAAAGTTCCTAGAAGCAGACACATTCCAGGAGCAACAGGCACCTGTAGCTCTCAGATCTTACATAAAATGCCATTCCCCACTTTAAGTACCAGGGCTTCTCAGAAAAATGGTTGACTCCAGAGCTGGGGCAGGAAAGGTACAAAATTAGCTTAGAACACCTTTTTAAAGCCAGGGATAGGGAAGTTTTGGTTTTTTGTTTCTCTTTTTTTAAAGATGAAAGTCTGTTGAAAAGACACAAGAGCCAACATACATAAATATGCCCCTCTGACTAACTCTATGACATGGTAGTGCCATAGTTTTGTCCACTTCAGTTGTGTCACCTTCCCTGACTTGATGGACAAAGAGTAGAAGATAAAACCTTTGTGTATGGCCCTAACTGGTTTGGCTCAGTGGATAGAGCATCAGCCTGTGGACTGAAGGATCCGAGGTTCGATTCCTGTCAAGGGCATGTACCTTGGTTGTAGGTACATCCCCAATGGAGAGTGTGCAGGAGTGTGCTGATTGATTTTTCTAACTCTCTCTCCCTCTCCCTTCCTCTCTGTAAAAAAAAAAATCAATAAAATATATTAAAAAATAAACAACAACAAAAAACCCTTTGTATATGTTGATACTTTCAGATCATATTTGTTCACCATTTTTATTGATACATATACTTGTAAAATGTATTTACAAGTATATGTACCACTGTAGGCAAGCCATGGAGAGAGATGGCATATCAAAGTTGTTTGAGGTCTTTTGATCATCTCAAATGTCACATAAATATTTATTAATATCAACAGTAAACATAGTCCTATTCCCAACGAGATAGTTGAGACTAGACCTTCCCTGTGATATCTGGAAGAAACAGAACTTGTTCTTTGATCACATTGCTAATCTCTCATGTACTAGTATGTGTCTAGCACATCTCCATGTAGTGTCCTGGGAGTGCTAGATGCTTGAGTTTCAAGATCACCAAATTAGATTAAAACGGGGCATTATAAGAAGAGTAATGAGACCCTTTAAGTAATAAATGCAGCGAGGAAACTGTGGAGATAAAAAAGAAATCAAATATGCACACTTAATAGCATTGGCAGGAATTTTTATGTTAGATGTTTTATTCTGAACAAATCTGAACCAGATGTATATATATTTGTACATTATCATTTTAATAAGAACCTAGCTTTTCTAACCAACTCTGTCCCTGATATACTTAGTATCAGTTTCCCCTGGTCACTGACTAGGGTGGTAGTATAATGTCAAAGTTGCTTTTGGCTGAGGAAAATGTCAATGTATCAGCCATGTAAAATGAATTGGGATAATCTATCATGCCTATTCTGTCTTTTGACTTTCTTCTCCCTTTCTCCAGAATAAGCCAATGGCTGATCATTTGGAACTTTCTTCTTTGCATTTCTCCATCTTTGCAGATGGAGTCACAGTTTTGTTAATACCCTCTTTGATCATTGGAACTGTTTATACCCCACTTTAGTGCACCTGCTCCTGAGCTGCTGGCCCACATCTGCCTGCCCAGGGATCGGTCACTGCATCAGATCCCCTGCGCTGCAGTGTGCCCTAGGCTTCCATCCTCAGGCCACCCCCAGGCAGGAAGGACAGAGATCTCATTGAGGGTGAGACTCAAGTTTTGTTTCTTTTTTTCAGTCAGGCTGCTTGGCAAAGTCACTGAAGAGTTCTGGAAGGGTCCTTGATTGAAAATTCCATGGCAGGTGTTTTTGTTGTTGTTGCTATTGTTGCTTTTTGCATGTATGCTAGATCAATTTGCAGCCCTTATGACATGAAATTTCTTCTTGAATACATCTAGCACAGTGCTTGGCACATAATGGTGCTCAATAAATAGTACTTTTGACTTTTTTCCCTCCAAGAGAGCTAGTAAAAATATTTATAGAGAAATTTTAGAAGAGGGAGAGATTACTATGTATAGCTGAGATGAGAATCAATATTTGTGGATAAGCCTGATTTGAGCCAAGGCTTCCTTGTTCATTCAACACATAGAGTAGCCTACTCACTATATTTCAGGTACTGCTATGAATGAGAATATAATGGTGACCACATTTGTAACAGTGTCAATAATAAATAAATAATAATGCCAATATTAAATAAAAAAGAGTTTACACACAAATATTCATGAGGCAAATATACATCAAATAATCACATAAAGACATATACATTTACATGGCAAGCAATGTAAATGTACAAAAAGAAAATGGTAAAATAAATTATATGTTCTTTTGATTTAATCTTATATAGCCATTGAAATCATCTCCACAAATTATATAATAATTATAATAACACTGACTATTTTAAAAGTGGGAAATAAAAGTAGAGTAGAATCCCTATTTTATAAAGACAAATGCATTTTGCCTATGCCTAGGAAAGTTGATTCTATATTGCACTGAACAGTGATTAATCCTGGTATTGGGATTTTAAAGCATAGAGCATGCTCTCATTAAAGAGTAATGTTTTTGCCAGGAGGCAAGTAGATTTGTTTTTCCCTTGTTTGAATTTACAATCTGAGCCTTTGCATTCTTTAAATAGGGAACTATGGTTTAAATATATTTTTCTCTCTATTTTGATGGTTTCTTTTTTGTTTTGATGGAGCAAGGGATAAAGTGAAGGTTCCTGAGAGAACAAACTTTTAAATTCTAAGTAAAACCCCAGTATCTTGCCTATGTAATAATATATCAATAGATTATTATTCTGCATTTAGTTTGAAAGAATCAAAAATAGTTTGATTTTTCACTAGGAAGAAACTCAGTGTTGAGGAAATTTCATTTTGGTGAATTTTTCCTTTGAACCTGGATGGATGTGACTGATGATACGACCAATCACTGATACCTGGTTCCATTCTCATTCTGGGGCACACTTAGGGGGCTGTACTTATGGCCTGCTTGTGTTTCGGTGTGTTTATGTGACTAGTTCTGGCCAATGTTGAGAATTCTTTCTGACAAAATGCCAATAGACATATGAAAAATGCTCAACATTAGTAATCATCAGAGATGTGCAAATTAAAACTATGAGGTATCACCTCACATTATCATTTATTTATGGCTACCATCAATATATCAACAAATACTGGCAAGGATATGGAGAAAAGGGACCCCTAGTACATTGCTGATGGGAATGCAGACTGGTACAACTACTTTGGAACAGTATGGAGTTTCCTAAAAAAATTGAAAATGGAACTGCCTTTTGACCAACTGATCCCACCCATGAAAGAATCCCAAAACACCGATTGGAAAGAATATATGCACCCCTATGTTTATAGTAGCATTGTTTACAACTAGAGGCCCAGTGCATGAAATTCCTACTTGGGAGGGTCCCTAGGCCTGGCCAGCAATCAGGGCCGATGCAGGGCAATAGGTGTGGTGATTGGGGTAAAGGGGGGGTTGCCGCTGGCACCTGCCTTAGCTGACCTGGGGCTTGCGGACTGGGGGAAGCTCCTGCATTGAGCATCTGCCCCTGGTAGTTTGTGCACAACATAGCAACTGGTCGTTCCACCAGTCATTCCACTGTTCAGTTAATTTGCATATTAGGCTTTTATTACCAGCATATATGATGGGATAGCCAAGATCTGGAGATAGTCCAAGTGTCCATCAATAGATGAGTGAATAAAAAAGCTGTGGTACATTTATACATTGGAATACTACATAACTGTAAAAAAGAAGGATCTTTTACCTTTTCTGACAGTATGATGGACCTAGAGATTATTATGCTAAGTGAAATAAGCATAAACAGAGAAAATCAAAAACCATATGTTCTCACTAATAAGTGGAATCTAATGAACAAAATAGAACTAGAGGCATGGATACATGGGACAGACTGACAAATATCAGAGGGGAGGGTAGTGTGGGGATCTGGATAAAGGAAGGTGAAGAGATTAACCAAAGAACATATATGCATAGCCCATATACATAGGCAGCAATGTGGTGAAGGTTGGGTGTGGGGGGCAGGGCACTGGTGTTTGGTGGAGGTAGGCAAAGGGGGTGGAACTGGGGGACATCTGTAACACTGCCCCCCCCCCCCAAATGCCACAAGAAACCTACCAGCTCTTCTCCTTCCTGAGGGCAAATGCAGACACACTTGCTGAGATGGGGATGCCTTCTGCTTGGGTCCTGGAGTGCCTACAGAGCAGAGCAAGACTTATCAACCCCCATTCCTCCTACCACCTTCTTCCATCCCAGACCCATGTTAAACTTAAGTGAAAGGTATACTTTGGCTGCTGGAGCCACTGAGATTTGGAGCATTTGGGGTTACCACACACAACCTAGCATACCCAGAATGATACAGGGAGTGACTCAGCTCCTGGCAGGCCCTGGCTTCCCCAAAGATCAAGATAGCTTCCTAAATATTCAAGTTCTCTTTTACAGACTTCCATGCTGCGGCCACTTTCAGTGCACAGTGGGACTTTCTTTCAGAACAGAAAGCAACATTGTAGGCCAGGGCACATTACATGAAATGCCTGGAGAATGAGTTCCTTCTGCCTAGATGACAAATGAAAAATGCAATCAAATGTCTGTGTGTTCTCTAATAGCATCTGGATGCTCGATAACAGACACACCATCTGCTCAACTGCTGGATTTGGAAAAAATTTTCATTGGACATTTAGCATTGTCCATAAATAGGCCTAAAGTCAAAGATTCAGTCTGGCTCTGGGCTTGGAAATCCTGCATTTGGTGAAGTGGACCCAAGATAGACCTGTGCAAAAGCAGATGAGATGTTTGAGTGAATGCTTTGTAGCTTTGAAAGTGGGAAGTTCTGGCCTCCCTTCCCCAAGAGATATCTTTTAAAAAATCTACTGATAGTGACATACTGCTTTCTTTTTTGATATACAAATTTTCTCTTGTAAAATACAAATATGGTTGTGGTATTTGCAGCACTTTGTCATACATATGCTTGAAAATCATTAAAGAAAAGGATATTTAGATAAGCTAGGTCAGGCTGTGAAATAGAAAGTGGGATGCTAGAGAAAAATCTGAGGAGAAAGAAGCAATTTCAGTGAGTGGGAGAGAGGTCTGTCAACAAAGTGACACAGAGATGTCCTGAAGCTCTTTTCTTCCATGTACAGGTGAAGACTTCTTTTTCACTCTAAAATGGGATTTTAATAAAAATGTGCAGGTGGATTCTGGAATGAGAGAGAGAGAGAGAGAGAGAAACTGAGGTGTTTTCATGACTGAAGAATCTATATGTAAGCTATAAATTGAGAAAATTCAACATTACTTTTGAAGATCAAAGACCAACATTAGTTTTGAAAAAAACACACATAGATTTTTACATGTTTATTTGGGCCTGTTTCAGATGCAGTGGCCATACCGGAGTCCTGGCCAGCTTCATAATTGTGTGTCTTGTGTCCTCCTGATGTCAGCTACTTTTGTTCTGGGAAATGCTGCTTCATTGCTGTTGGCTTCACAATGGGATCACAACATGCTTCAAGGTCATGTTCAGTGGCCTCTGGAACTGAGGAGGAAGTAGAGGAAACCCAATTTCCTGCTAGCATCAGGGGAGTTTCTGGTACAAAAGGTCGCTGCTAGCTATAACATCTTGTGTGGCTCTGGAACTCACTGAGGGAACTGGGCCAAGCAGACATGGGTGTGGGGCAATAAGTGGCCTCCCACTAATTTACTTTGCCTCCTGCTGTTGATTAATGATGACTTACATGTCACAGATTTTTATCTAATGAGAGCATAAAGGGTTTTAAATCCCCATATTCCCATCAACTTCTGTGCAGTTAATTGAAACGTAAAATACAGTCATTGTTTCCATTATTTCCATTGTGTTTTAGGAGGGACGCTTAATAGAAAATATGGAGAAATATCTGGATGGAGACAACATTTCAATTTACATGATTATAATCACATTTCTGCATCTAACATCCCTTCCTTCAAATGACTGGAGATGAGTCTTCAGAATGAAAGATTTACATTGTATCTCTCAATGTAGTTAGTCCAACTTCATCATCTATAATAATAAAAGCATAATATGCTAATTAGACCAGACAGCCAAACAACCTTCCGGGTGTCCTTCCAGATGTCCTTCAGGAGGACTTTTGGACGAAGCCAGGGCTGCGAGGGCCAAGACCCTGGCACGAATTTTGTGCAGCGGCCCTCTAGGTGTTAAAAAGTATTAAGACTCCCCTCCTCTCCTTGCTTTTTTTCCCCCTCCAGTAAGCAACCTATAGGAGCCTATAGAGGTAAGCTGGTAATAAACATGTTACAATAGCCTGCAATCTTTTTATTTTTTTTATGTCAACATTAATTCCCTTACTTGAGTCATGAGTCTCCTGTTACTTCTTTTTAAAATATACAGTATATGTTTTATTGGTTTCTGAAAGGAAAAGAGAGGGAGAGAGAGAAAAATTGCAAGTATGAGAGAGAACCATTGTTCGGTTGCCTCCTGCACACCCCACACGGGGGATCCAGCCTGAAACCCAGGCATGTCCTCTGATGGGGAATCAAATAGTGACCTCCTGGTTTATAGGTTGATCCTCAACCATTGAGCAACACCGGCCGGGCTCCTGTTGCTTCTGATGTTCAATCATCAGTGGTGCTGTCACCTGCACTGATCATTTGATTTTTTGCCTATGTTGGGACAGACACTTGAGCTTCTTGAATGCTTGCATGTCTTGCTGGGTGTGCCAGGACAGCAAGGCTCATTACCCAGGCCATTTCTCATGTCTGTTTATGCAGCTGGTAAACTGGGAGATGAGTAATGTATCTCACACACTCCTTAACCCTCCTTGGACAAAGCTTGCTTTTTCCTAGAAAAGCCATGGATTCCCCATGCTCCACTGATGGTTGCTGTGCTATGAATAATAAAGTCCTTTGTTTGTTACCCAGGATCTCATGTTTTCTGATAAGCATCCAGGAAACTGTTACAGGTTAATTTTGTATTTATATGTGGGATAAAATCCAATCCAGATCCAGCAGTCTGTATCACCTGAATTGCTTTTATATAGGTACGGTTTCCCTTGCAAAATAGTAAGCCTCTTGAATCCAAGATTCTGTGTCCTCTTTGCATTCTCTTTAGTAAACTCATAACTGATATTCAGTTAATGTTCATTAGCCATGATGATGAGATGAATTTATGCCATGATGGGGTGAAATTTTGACATCCAGAAAACAAGGAAATCATTGTGGCAACTTGTAATGCCATAATAGAATGCCACTCCTCACTCACTTCTTACTCATGCTAACTCGTGAATTACACAATATTATGTTGTGCAGAGGTTTTTCCATAGGAAACAGGTGTGAAGAATTAGACTATAATGAAGAGATGTTGAGAATACTGCTGATGTGGTGACTCAACCTTAGGTCCCAACCCTAGTGACAAATAGCTTCAGGCAGAGTAGTTGTCATGAAGAGGAAAGACTCACTTTAAGAAAAACAAATATATAGAGCTGTTACTTCTGTATATATTTTGCAATACCGTGTTTTTCTCTCTCTCTTTACCATTTAGTGAGAAGGAAGTGGCAACTTTCTTTGAGCTAAAAACCATCAAGTGTCTGTCAGAAGACCCCAGTAGGTACAAAAATTCTCCAAGTAATGAATTCATTTATCCTTTGGAGGCAGAAAACACTCATTTCTCTACTGAGTAAATATATGAATTAATTTTCCTCTTATTTAAACACACGTACTTGCGATGTTAAATTATGCACGAATATGCATGGGTTATACTAAGTGTGTGCCTTGTGAGGCATTCCCAGAAGAGCTGATTGCCATAAGAATACATCTACCACTGCAGGGAGCATAATTGACCTAAAGCCCCAGCTACCTGGCCCTAAAATCCACTGCCACATTTGTGCCAAACCCACAGGTTCCGCGTCCAAGTCTCAGTCAGTGACTGAATGTGGCAGGAATACTTGGCAGGCTCACTCCTGGGACATGTGGGACTCTAATATGAGAGGCTGTGTTTGAGGACTATCCAACAGCCTCGTGGAACTTCCCTTACAAGTCACGGCAGTTAAGACACTTCCATCTGAACACCCATTCTTCTTTCTATTCTTCACCTGGAGTCACACTTGTGTCACAGTCTAATAGCTCTCCTAGCCTTCCCACAGCGCCCTCTGCATTTCCTCTCATAAAACACAACTAATAGGTTGGATTGTGTTTTATAAATATCTGTGTTTTTCTCTCTCTTTCTTTAAAAAAATTTTTTTTTAATTGTGAGGAAGGGAGAGGGAGAGACAGAAACATCGGAGATGAGAGAGAATCATTGATCAGCTATCTCCTGCATGCCCCACACTGGGGATGGAGCCTGAAACTCAGCCACATGCCCTGACTGGGAATCAAACCATGACCTCCTGGTTCATAGGTCAGCCCACAACTGCTGAGCTATGCCAGCTGAACTGGGTTTCTCTTTTAACAAGAAACAGATCAGTGCTTCAATCACACTGCAGGCTCAGTGCGTACTTATTGAGCTGAATGTCAACTGCTTTCTCAGTCAATGGCTATGTAACAGGGAAGTGCTTAGAAGTTTGGCAAATTAGAGCCCAGCAGTGGGAACTGTTTTTGCTTTTTTTTTTTTTTTTTTGTCTCTTGACTGCTGGGAAATAGCCATTAATTATAAAATTATTTAATGTTCTATAGCAATACTTTTAAAAACAAACAGATAATAATGATTTAAGATGCTCAATTGAGTTTGAGTTTGGAATTATGACCACTTCCTACAAGCACAGAGGCAGATCTCACCTCTGACTTTTCCGTCAAAGTCCTTCCAAAGAGAATGATCAACTCCACATTCCATTCTCCTCCTCAGTAAGTGGCAGCGTTTTCTACATTATCTCAACATATTCCACCTTATGCTGGATGTGCTAAGATCCATTGGAATGATTTGTGTTTGTGTGGGGAAAATCATCTTTTCCTCCTCTGGCAGTCATGAGCCTCCTCTTGAGATTTAATGCCTGGACTCCTTTGAAGGGAGAACAGAGACCAGGTTCTGTCCTTTCATCTTGACATCCGTGGCTGTAATTGAAGAGAGAGGCTTCTGACTGCTGCCAAATTTGTATTAGCCTCCAGCCTTCACTCTTGCCTGCATCCCTGTGTCAAATTACACTGGAGATGGAAAAGCAGATTAGAGAGTCTATCTCTATACAATAGTGCCTCGAATTATCATTTTATGGCTTTGCAAAACAGAAAGCACACAAATATTGGTATGCTTTTAAAATATGATATAGCCCCCAATAAAGGCATTCACCTACATTTAGTTGCCAACTGCTATTGAATAAGTTAAATTGGCTAATTCTCCAAATTATGGAGCAGTAGAATTTGGTAAGCAACTTCTGGTCACAAGGTGAGGCAAGGTGAATGTTAAACTTTACCTATGTCTTTTATTCCTGTAAAATGTAATAATAGCTCACTGTTAGATGTATAATAAAATGTATTTTGAGCTTGATTTTAAAGTAATTGTAATATAAACTGTAATTCTTATGGTGATTTGCACATTTCCTGTAAGAATTTAAGCATCTCCCCTTACCCCATGGGAGGGAGGCTCAGCAGATATTTCTGAGGTTCCTCTCTAGCCCATGAGGATGCATGAAATTGTCAGTGGGGCTTGCAGCCTCCATGAGTAGCTAGGTAGGAAGCATAATAATTTTCTCTCTGCTTTCAAATCCCCCCAAAATATGGAATTTTGTCTTTCTCTCTTATTAGGAATCAGCCTAGGAGGTAAGCACAGATTTCTTTTCTCTGGGATGTTCCCTGATCTAAAATCTTTCCTCTAATTTCCTTCCTTCATTCATCCTAAAGCATTTCATCAAGTATGGGGAAATATTATGTTGGATGTGACAGGGAATGTAAGTTCTTCCTGATTGAACTTAATTTTTTCTTTTACATCTGACTGTAGTCTTCTGCACTAAAAACAACAATAGAATTATTAACTTTCAACTCTGCTTCCTTTGTTACTTTCCCAATTGACTTCATTGATTTCAGAGAGGAAGGGAGAAGGAGAAAAAGATAGAAACATCAATGATGAGAGAGAAACGTTGATCATTTGGCTGCCTCCTGCATACCCACCCCAGGGCATGTGCTCTGACTGGAATCGAACCGTGACCTCCTGGTTCATAGGTTGACACTCAACTACTGAGCCATGCAGGCTGGACCTATTGTGCTTCCTGACGTTAGTAAACACTTATTTGTGATTTGAATAGCATTCTTGCGAGAAATTAGTTATAAGTTCATGTCTGTGTAATCATAGAAAGACTTCGTAAATACTTGTCTAAGGGGTACACTAGAGGTAAAGTATGCACACAGAAACCAGCACAGGCACATTCCAGCTCCAGATTCTATCCCAACTTTGTCCTCCTGTTAGATCCTTGGAAAAGGACATGAAGGAAAGAGCATGAGGAGGAAGACACATTAAGTAGATAAGTATTGATAATGTCAGAAAGGGTGACGATGAATAGAAGAGAGTGACTTTGATTAGTATTAGGGTGAACATAAAAGAAAAATGGATAAAGGAAAATAATTAAGTACAAAAAGGGTACCTTTCCCACATGCTCTCAGGTTGTGGGAGCACTGTAACGCTAGCTTACAGCTCTTCAAACTGTTTCTTCACTCTGCCACCCCCGTAAATTTTGGAGCCTTGTCACCCTCCTGAACCTGTAGGCATTCATGTTCATTGGCTCTAGTTTCTGCTCCAAAATTACTGAAAACCAGTATGAGCGATCCACCATATTGTAGGAAATCAAAAAGACCCTGTAGATACATCAGGGTAAATAGCTTTCATAGCAAGTTTAATATTTTGGAAGACATTTAACTGTTGCAATCAAAGCAACTGAGCAATTTGAGCAATGCTTTACATGATCTTCTAATATGGCTATTATAGGAATAGTGCTTTGTCATGGATTTATCTATTCATTGATTTAAGTACACACTTGTAATATACTATGAGCTACCTCAACTTGATGCTTAATGAATTTTCAACATAACATATCTTTAAAAGTTATACTGTTTTTTGGACAACAGCTTCCAGAAGAATAAAATTTGATACGAAATAAATATGCTATAAGTAGTGGTATTTCAACATTATGGTTTCAGGCAAAGACACACTTAATCAATTCATTCCAAATAAGTTTTTAGTCAGAGAACAGCATCTGGAGCACATTCAAATTGCAGACCATGAATGAATGCATCCAAAATGTTTCCTGTGTGTACAAAGGACAAGCAAAAGCCGCGAAAAGGCAGCATCTTCAGCTGGTTTCTCATGGGCTATTTTGAAGTGTTTTGAGGCATTATCATGGTTATTCAACCTTTATTTTGCCCTAATAGTGTGTTTCTGTGCTACAACTTTATGTGTAGATTTGAGTGCAAGACAATCATGAGACTCAAAAAATTAAAAAGCTGGTAAGGATAATGATGCAGGATGAAGACACTTTTCACAAAATATCTTTTTCACACCCCCTCCTATACCACCCACCAGCCACTATGTCTTTTAATAAATTACATTTTAAGTATAAACTATATTTATTTAACTTATATTATGTATTTACTAATTGCAATAAATTATGTTTATTGTTCAATTCACACATTGTTCTAAGAAAATTGTTTGGGTATCTTGAGCTTTAGGCCCAAGCATCATATTTCCCCCATTTAATTTAACGTGGTTTTTTTTTGTTTTGTTTTCCTCATTTAATGGCTTTTCACTTGGTGGCAGCATTTCACAAATGAATTGAAGTCATTCAGCAAAGGAATACATTGGTGGAATAAAAGACACAAGTAAGATATAGCTCCAGTTTTAAATGAATTTGCAGTCTTTTAGAGAAGATCAATAAGTTCTTAAGGGTATGTAACATGTAAACATTCATGTGAACTATGAAGAAACAGGATTGATTTTTTTAAAAGAAATAAGTACATCTGAGGTTATACATGAGTGATTTTGAATAATGAGTCCAGTGAGTTCATTCTAGAAGACATTCCCTTAAAAATCATTGTGGCCTGGCTGGTCTGGCTCAGCAGTTGAGCATCTTCTCAGGAATCAAGAGGTTGCCTGTTCAATTCGTGGTCAAGGTACATGCCCAGGTTAAGGCTCTATCCCCAGCAGGGGCTGTCCAGGAGGCAGCCAATTGATGATGTTCCTGTCATCGATATTTCTGTCTGTCTTATCCTTCTCCCTTTTCCTCTCTCTCAAAATCAATAAAAGCATGTTAAAAAAACAACAACACCATTGTAGGCAGACAGTAGTGGGAATGAGGGTATTCTAATACTTCCCTATGTTCAGCAAACTGATCTTCAACAGTGCCACACTTCTCCCAATGCAGCCCATGCACTTGTGCTCCCACAAGTTGAGTTGTATGCTTCCCTAGACTCAGTCGTGTTTGATTCTAAACTTTGTCATTGTAATAATACAAAACTACATATTATGTAAGATGATAAGTATTATAAGAAAAATATTGCTATGAAACTAAATTATATACTTTAGAAAGAAAATTACTTTTCAAAAATAGGATCAAATTAAAACCCTGTGAAAGAATTGGAAAAAAACTTACCAGGTGTAGAAAAAATTTTGCTTTTAGATTATAAGTTCTTTTTCTTACTTAAGGAAACAGACACTGAAATATGTAAATACTGAATTAAGAGTTATAGTTTTGTGCAAAAAGCCATGTAGAGAATTTTAATGACAAGATTCATACTCAAAGAAAAAGCTTTGGCTGTACTACAGAAGACTAGCACCTGATTATGCATTTATATGTTTGAATTAAAACTGAAAGTTCATGGTTTTTATGTATCTCTTTTATGATAAATTAATATTAATGGCATTTTTTATTTAATCGTTATTTATGTATCATTTTGACTGGGCCTTGGGGTGCCCAGATATTTCATTGAACATTACTCTGAGTGTGCTGGGAGGGTATTTTTACATGAGGTTAACATTTGAATTGGTAGATGGAGTAAAGCAGATTGCTCTCCCTAATATGGTGGGCCTCTTCTAATCAGCTGAAGGCTGGAATAGACCAAAAGGCTTGATTCTCCTGCAAGTACTGGGGAACTCCTCCCTGACTCCTGAGCTTGTATATTGGTCTTTTCATGTATTCTGACTCAAACAGAAACATCATCTCTTCCTGTGCCTCAAGCCTTCCAGCTTTCAAACTAGTACTACACCAATAGCTCACCACTGTCTCCAGCTTGCTGATTAAAGATCTGGGGACTTGTACTTGAATATTTAGGGTATTTCAAAAGAAAAAGAGAAAGCAGACTGAGGACCAGATGGTGAACTAAGAGGGAAAAAGGAGCCTATGGAATCATTCTATTTCAAATAAGAGAATTTCAAGGAGTGGCCAGTTGTATTAAACAACAAAAGATCAAGAAGGATAAGGTGAAAGCAATTCTCAATGTGTATAGCAATATGGAAGTTGGTTGTGACTTTGATAGAGGTAGTTTCACTGATGTGGCAAGAATGAAAACCGGATTATAAATATTGAAGAGAGAATTGTACCTCTAGTTAACAAGGTGTATTAAATATAAGTGGTTACTTCTGCTCCCTTTCATAACAGCATTAAAAATACAGCAAGAGAAATGTTGTTGGTTTTTTAAAACAAAGAACCCAGAAGACCATAAAAATTAAATGGAAGTCAATAACAGATGAGAGATTTCAATAAGCTTTGAAAGATGGAAAAGGGATAACTGACTTAGGAGTCTAAAAAAGGTGAAAGTGAATGCAGTAATGTTAAGGGGCAGGTGCACAAAAAGCAAGATAGCTCATGTCTTAGAACACTGGAAAAACTTGGGAACTCAAGGTATCAGAAAACTTTGCAAGGTCAGTTGAATATCTGATTATGAAATAGGTCCTCGCATCCTCTCAGCCAATGAGTTACCTGTCATACCAGCAGAAGTTGTAAGGAACCTAATTCTCCAGAAAGGTTGAATCTTTCCCCCAAAAACGATGAGAATGTTCCAAGCTTCATTTTTTATACACCAGATTAGAGAATAGAGAAGTCCCTTCAGGGAAAAATGACTGGTCTGGGGTAAAAAACAGAGATACTTATTTTTGTGTACCACTCCATGAAAAATCCAGATGACCTTTAAATGATATTCACCACTGACAGATTCTGCTCATGCAAATAGAATTCCTAACATGAAATTCAGAAAGAAAAAATAATAAAAAGCCATAATCAAACATACAAAAATCTTAGAGAAAATAGAAAATGTAACAAGGATCAAAATACTTAAAAGATATTTTAATATTTTCAAAGAGTTATGAGATGATATTACACCCACAAAGCAAGGGCAGAATGTTATAAAAAGAAAATCATCCAAGTACAAAAATGGGCTTTTGGATATTAAAAACATTCGAGAACTTAAAGAATCATTAGGATGGTTGAAAGGTAAAGTCAAGAAAATATTTCTAAAAATAGGTGAAAAGAAAAGGATGATAGAAGAAACTTAAAACAATTATAGAATATTTATGTTTGTGTAGGAGGACCAACATCTAAATAATGAGTTACAAAAGGAAAATAGGAAAAGATAATAAAACACAAGTATTCTTAGAACTGAAGGACAGAGGTTTCTAGATTGATATGACCCATTCATGATTCAGCCGTACAAATGGAGAGGCAAATAAACAAAATTCTAGAATATTTTAGAGAGAAAAACTTAGGTTATTTACAAAAACTAGACTTTAAATGGCTTTTGAGGGAACTCTAAACAGCATTAGGAAGCCTTTGGATCTAGGAAGAGAGTATCAATACAGGAGAGATCTTAAGAGAACTCTCAGATGATGGCTGGGCAGTGAGGAAAGAGAGGCTGTGCATCTGGAACCTTGACTGCTGGGAAGGCCAGGGCAAACAGAATTGAAAGGCATGAAGTACTCATCAGCAAGAAGAAGGCAGGCAATCAATTAGTCTGGCCCAGACTTAGACCATGGTACGGGGTGGGGGTGGGGGGGAGCTTAGCCAGCTGTTGTTTGTTCCTCAAGTTCTACTGAAGTTCTGCTGAGGGAAGTGTGTGTATGCTTGGGCTTCCCAATGCAAATTATCCCCACCTACAAGGTACAGTCTTCTCTTAGGTTTCTTTATTTAATTTTTTGAATGCTTTCTTGTCTGTGACCATCAATTTCATTGAGAATTTCCTAAGGTGGGAGAACTCCCTTAAAGGCACAAAAAACTTAAGTTTCAATCACTGTAAGCTGCATTGAACAGCATCTCAAGCAATTGATTGTTTTTCTTTGTGACAAATCCAGTCTTTTGAAGTACTTGTGTGACGTATATATTGGATTTATTTTCATAGCAACTGCAACCAAAATGCCTTTGGGGGAGGAAACTACCTCTGAGGAAATGTGTTTATTAGCCACTGGACAGATGGTGGGGTCCTGTGGAGGACGGTGGTGTTCAGTAGGAGCAGTCACCAAAGAGGCTGGTTAAGAGAATTATAGAGGAATTTCTTGTGTTTCTGAGAGAGGGAGGAGGAAAAGAGAGGGAAGAGAGCAGAGGTTAGGAAGAGGAAATTTGATGTGTGCTAGGTGATTGGAGGGAAAGTAGCCAGTGGGGAAAACAGAGAGGTTGAAGAATTTTCTATGAAGAGGATTGTTGAAAATTTAACAAAAACTATCTGCATTTCTACAACTCTGCAGACACATTCTTCTACTGAATAGTCCCATACTAAATCCTACAGTGTACCACACTCACAAATGGCTGTCCTTGGGGACTTGAGAAAAGAGATCATTTTTATGCTTGGATCAATTTGATGTTAAATAGTGATGGCAGGCCCAGAAATAGGACCCCAGAAACAGTTTTGGCTCCGAGAAGATTTGTTCTCCAGGAATGGGAAGGCTTTGGATTTCCACTCTGCAAATGAAAATTCAAGCCTGTGACTGTTTAGATCTCAAAAGGGTAGGAACCAACCCCAGCTGATAAGATTATACTGCTAGTAACACCTCACTAATGTGACAAAATCTTACATGTGACTTTTTTTTTCTTTAATGGCCAGTTTCTTCTCCTATTATTTTAATCTAAAATATGTTCAGTCGAAGCCACAGTTTGGTTTTCTGTTACTTACTTTCAGAAGATGCTAGTTGAAATTAATTATAGCTAATGAATGGTATGGTTGTCTTTCTTCCTTTCTTTCTTTCTTTCTTTCTTTCTTTCTTTCTTTCTTTCTTTTTTGAGCTTCCCATACTTCAAAATAAGGCTTTTGAAAAATCTGATTTCATTATGAAGAGTATGTACTCTTTTCCTTATTTTGTGATGCTTAGTATCACTTTAGAAACCCCGTTCCTATGTTCCATGCATGTGCTAGATTTCTTCCACATACTCCTTCTCTCTCCATATATACACATATATATTTTTCCCTGTTATCTGCTATTATCCAGTTTCTCTTCTTCATAGCTAGAAATTTCATTTCTTGGCAGCTAGCCATCATAGCACAGAAGGGAAGTTATAGCTTAACTGATTTTTCTGTTTCTTTTTCCTACTTCTTGTGCATGATTGTCATTTTTGTTACCAGACTAATTTTCTTTGCTACTGACTGTCATAGATTAATTTGAAAAGCTCCTCTGTGTTAGTTCAAAGACTTTCCGTAGTTAACATAGGAGAAACTTCCCTGAGCTTCTGATCAAATCAGTCTCCACAAGGAAACTCAACTCTGTTAGCATTGGCTAACTGAAAAAAACACAAAAACAGAAGGCATCATTTTATTTTTTCTTTATCTCGAATATCCAAGCTTGATTCTTTAAAAAGCTGATAGTTCTCACCGCATTTGCCAGAGCATGTCTGTGTAACAGCCATCTTTTCTGAACTAGCCTACCATGTATTTGGAAGATTCTTGCCTGACTTCTAGACTTGAGAGTTAAACAGTTAATGAACCTATTCCTAGAGCAGATTGAGCAATGCCAAGCAGTTTCTAATCTCCCTATTTCAGGGTTCAGTTTGTCTGCAAACAAAACACAAAAATCCCATTAAATCATCGCCAGTTAATATTCTTAAATAGTATAATTATTATAATCTGCACATAGCTGAGTAGTGATAAAGAAAAAATAATACCATTACTTCTCTAGTTCTTACATTATTAACAGATATACTTACTAGTACTCTCTATTTTTCTAAAAAAATTGAAACCACCAGAAAAAAAACTCCATTATTTTCTGTGTTAAAAAAATTCAACTAAGTAAAATTAAAGGTCTAATTGCTTTTATTAGCCATTCAGGAACCAAGCAGCATACTATCTAGTAACTGGAAGGGCACTCTAGGGGGTATACAAAATGGAAGGATTTTATGGAAAAGAAGAGTACAGAAAGTTTGCTTTTAGCAAAAGGAAAAAAAAAACTGGATTAATACTTAGACCAGCACATCTTCCTTTGGGTAGAAGGAAATACCATGCACATTGCCTCTTCTCTCTATGGACATGGTGGGGTTGGGGATGGAGAGGCCCATTTGACAGATTACCTCATGGAAATTTCAGACTGGTTGCTGATGAAGTTTCTGTGAGATGTTGAAACAAAACTTAGGTCAGGTATTAAATCTAGATGTGGCATCATGGGCTCCAACACAAGTGGCACACTTTGGGCCTATGGTTTTCTCTTGAACACCCTGTATGAACAACAGACCTGGCGCCTCTGCACCCATCCTTCCCTCTTTTTGCAATGGCTTGTGTCTCCACGTGCACTTAGGATCCCATTCTCTCTCACTTTTGAAAAAAATGTAGCCTACTGATTGTTTCCTTCTTTTCCTATATTTTCAGTTTTGACATATGTTTTAATCTTTTTTATTAAAAAAAATTCTGGACTCCATCCCCCTTCCTACAACCATTGTAGGGCTGTCCTGCTATATGCAGCCAAACATCAAGAAGTTCTCTACATTCACTGCTTCTGTTTTGTCACATGCTATTTTTCCCTCCATTCCCTCTGCCTGGCTTTGAGACCCATGATTTCACGAGAATTGCTCCCTCTAAAATCAATAGATCAATAGAGACCTTTGTTATTAAGATAAATACACTCTCTGGTGCTTTCATTTCACCTGCTTTCTCATTGCTTTTTGACACAATTTACTCTAGTTGCTTCTGTTAGACACAATACCTGTGGCTTCCATCACCTTCTGGTCCTCCTGGATTTACACTTACTTCTCTGGCCACACCTTCTCAGCCTCCTTTTATGGATCTCCCCTACTTTTTTGTTTGTTTGTTTTGTTAATTCTCAACCAAGAATATTTTTCCATTGATTTTTTTAAAAAAGAGTAGAAGGGAGGGGAGAACCAGAGAGAGAGAGAGAGAAACATTGATGTGAGAGAGACACTTATGTTGGTTGTCTCCCACATGCACCATAACCAGTCAGGTATGTGCTCTTGACTGGAATTGAACCTGGGACCCTTCAACCCTTGAGCTGGCACTCTATCCACTGAGCCAAACCAGCCAGAGCCCTCTTCTGTTTTTTTATCTATGCTATCTGTGAAAGTTGTTTAGGTCTTAGACCACCTCTCCTCATTCTATACTCTCTCATGCATTCATACATAACCAGGGGTTTTACTTCCCATCTTTTCCCCCCAAAAAGTTGATTTTAATGCCAATGAATTATAAGGAAGATTCTGGTGATCCCTGTTTCTGGAGAGCCTTTCTCCCTCTTCTCTGGGAAATATTCACAGAAAGTGGTATGTCAGCAGCTGACATTATGTTAATTCTATGTGGACAAATAATCAAAATGAGAAATTATTTAACAGATCATGAGCTCTGTGAGGAACTTTGATAGGTTCCTAATTTTGTCCTTTCTTGGAATTCAGTGCAGTAGCTCTCAAAGTATCTTTGGTTTGTTTGCAAAGTTCTTATTTAGCTTCAGAAATAGTTATTTCTTACCTCATGGTATTGAATAAAATTTCAGACTGATTGGATCACTGCTTATTTCCTCCCAAGGACAGGACATGTTTCTAAGGCTCTTGATAATATGACTTATTTTTACTACTAGTATATTTGATAACTATCATACTTTTTTCAGGCATTACTTAGCTCCTGGTTAGAGAAACTATAATATTTACTCTAGAAAATCACTCAAAACTTTTTAGCTTGATGTAATATTTGATAGTTGAATGGGTGAGGCAGGAGAGTTTACTTCATTTACTTCAGGAGAGTTTACTTAACTAGGAACATTTCTTAGAACCTTGTATGTTTGAGTATTGAGGAATGTCAGCAGAGTGGAAGAGTCCTTCTTTATGGGGACTGTTAGCTGCTGAATCAATCAGGCGAAATGCCTAGTTTTATGACATGTTAACCATATACTACTATTGTATTTGATCCTTGATGGGAGGAGATTTCTTTAAGGAACAATGACTTCTTCATTAACCTGGTTAAAACCTCCCACTATAATAAGCAATTGTGGAGAAGACTAGAAAAGTATGTGCATTGGAAGAAGGCCAGCCAAGGTTCAAGTGCATACTCAACCATTTGTTAACTATACTATTTATTAGGAGATTATTTAACTTCCTTGACCCTTACTTTATCACCTGTAAATTAGGCTTTATTTTTTTAGAGCAGTTTTAGGTTTACAGCAAAACTGAGAGGAAGGCAGGAAGATTTCTCATCTCTCCTGCCCCCACATAGGCCTACCTTTTCCCATTATCAACATTTACCAAAATGGTACATTTTACAAAGAATAACCAACATTGACCCAGTATAATTACCCAAAGTCCATAGTTTACCTTAGGGCTCACTCTGAGCGTTGCACAGTATGGGTTTGGACATATGTATAATGACATATATCCATCATTACAATATCCTACAGAGTATTTTCTCTGCTCTAAATGTGCTCTGTGCTCTCTGCCTGTTCATCTCCCTGCCTCTCCTTCCTACCACTGTTAACTACTGATCTTTTTACTTTTTCAGAACATCATACAGTGGAACCATATAGTATATATCAAGCACTTTCAGATTGGCTTCTTTCATGTAGTACTATGCGTTCCTCCATGTATTTTCATGGCTTGATAGGTCATTTCTTTTTAATGCTAAGAATAATATTCCATTGTCTGGAGGTACCACAATTTGTTTATTTAGTCATCTACTGAAAGACAACTTTGTTGCTTACAAGTTTTTCATTATGAATAAAGCTGCTATCATACTCCATGTGCACATTTGTATGAATATGTCTTCAGCTCCTTTTGGTAAATACTAAGGAGTATGATTGCTGGCTGGTATTGTAAGTAAGAAACCACAAACGGACTTCCAAAGTGACTATATCATTTTGCATTGCCACCAGTTGTGTTTGAGAGTTCCTGTTGCTCCACACCTTCACCATCATTTGGTCTTGTCAATGTTCTGGATTTTGTCCATTCTAGTGGATATGTAGCAATATTTCAGTCTTAGTTTGCATATTTCTGATAATGTATGATATGTAGCATCTTTTTATATACTTATTTGGCATCTGTATATCTTCTTTGGTGAAGTGTGTGGTAAGGTCTTTGGTATGTTTTGTAATTGGGTAGTTTGTTTTCCTACTGATAAGTTTTAAGAGTTCTTCGTATATTTTGTATAATAGTCCTTTATTAGGTATGCCTTTTGCAAATATTTTCACCCAATAAGTGGTTTGTCTTCTAATTCTCTTGACATTGTCTTTTAACAAATAGAAGCTTTTCATTTTAATGAAAAGCTTACTAGTTTTTACTTTTAATGATTATGTTTTAGGTATTATATCTAAAAAGGCACCACCTACTGAAGATCATCTAAGTTTTATCCTAGAAATTTGATAGTTTTGCATTTCACATTTTGGTCTCTAATCTATTTTGAGCTAACTTTTGTGAAGGCTGTAAAGATCTGTGTCTAAGCACATTGTGTGTGTGTGTTGGGGGGGGGGGAGTATTCAATTGTTCCTGCTTTATTTGTTGAAGAGAACACCTTTGCCCCATTGTGTTGCTTTTGCTCCGTTGTCAAAGAGCATTTTACTGTATTTATGAAGGTGTATTTCTGGATTCTTTATTATTTTCCATTGATCTATTTGCCCATACTTTCACCAGTACCACACTGTCTTGATTACTGCAGCTTTATAGTCAGTCTTAGAGTAGGGTAGGGTAGCATCAGTCCTTCAACTTTATTTTTCTTCTTCTGGGTTTTTTGCCTGTCCATACGCAAGTTAGAATCAGTTTGTCAATGTCCATAAAATAACTTGCTGGGATTCGGAGTGAGATTGCATTAAATCTGTAGATCAAGTTGGGAAGAACTGACATCTTTTTTTTAAATGTATTTTTATTTATTTTAGAGAGGAAGAGAGAGGGGGAGAGAGATAGAAACATCAATGATGAGAGAGAATCATTGATTGGCTGCCTCCTGCAAACCCCCTACTGAGGATCGAGCCCATAACCTAGGCATGTGCCCTTGACCAGAATTGATCGTGGGACCCTTCAGTCTGCAGGCTGGTGCTCTAGTCACTGAGCCAAACCAACTAGGGTAAGAACTGACATCTTGACAGTGTTGCAACTTACTATTATGAACATGGCCTATCTTTCCATATATTTAGTTCTTTGATTTTGTTCACCAGAGTTTTATCATTTCTCATATAGACCTTTTACATATTTTGTTAGTTCTATAACCCAAGGATTTCATTTTCTTGAATGCTAATATAAATGGTATTGTGTTTTTAATTTCAAATTCTACTTGTCCATTTTTAGTAGATAGGAAATCAGTTGAATTTTGTACATTAACCTTGTATCCTGCAATCTTGCTATAATTGCTTATTGGTTCCAGGAGGTTTTCTGTTTGTTTGTCAGTTCTTTTATATTTTTTACATAGACAATCACATCATTTGTGAACAATAGTCTTATGTATTTCCAATTTGTATACAATTAATTTTCTCTTTTTGCCTTATTATAAAGCAGGATTTCTAGTAAAATGTTGAAAAGAAACAATAGGAAGGGACATCCTTGTGTTGTACCTGAGCTTAGTGGAAAGGCTTTTAATTTATCACCTTTATCAAGTTGAGAAAGTCTCTCTGTCTTCTGAATTTACTAAGAGTTTTTATAATCAATAGATATTGGGTTTTATCAAATGCTTTCCTGTATCTATTGAAATGATCATGTAGTTTTCCTTTTTTAGTCTGTTGAGGTGATGAATTACATTAATTAATTTTCAAATGTTGAACCCAGACTTATACACTGAGGATACATACCATTTGATCATGGTATATAATTCTTTTGATAACTTTTTGGATTTGACTTGCTATTTTTTTAAGGATTTTGTGTCTATATCATGAGATATTGATCTATAGTTTCCTTTTCTTGTAATGTTTTTGTACAGTTTTGGTATTAAGGTAAATCTGGCCTCATATAATTAGTTAGGAAGTATACCCTCTGCTTCTATCTTTTGAAAAAGATTGTAGAGAATTGGTATAATTTCTTCCTTACATATTTGGTATCATCCATCAATGAATCCATCTGTCTTGATGATTTCTAGTTTGGATAAATTGTTTTTAAATATGCTTATGTCTAAGTATTATTGTGGTGATTGGACAAAATAATGTATGGAAAATGTCTGGTAATAATAATAATGATGATAATAATAGTAACAATAGTAATAATGTTCAGGTTGGGATCAAAAGCTTCTTCTAGATAGCTATGTGTTTCTGAAATGTGTATATTTCAAGTTAGATATAATGGTTAAGTGATTAGAATTTTATAACACATACTAGGGGCCTGGTGTATGAAATTCATGCACTGAGGAGTGGGTGGTCCCTCAGCCCAACCTGCCCCCTCTCACATACTGGGAGCCCTCAGGGGATGTCCTACTGACAGCTTATTCCAGGTCTGCCCCAAGGCCAGAGGCCTCTGGCCGAGGCCTTTCGTCCTTGGGCAGCAGCCATCTTGGTTGGGGGTTAATTTGCATATTGCTCCAGATTGGCTGTGGGCGTGGCTGTGGGCATGGTTGGTGGGTGTAGCAGAGGTAAGGTCAATTGGCATATTACTCTTTTATTAAATAGGATACTTTAATCCTGAAACAACCAATCTCTTGGTAGGATTTATCCCTATTATAGATAAGGAAGCAGAATGTGGGAATTGCTGGGTGCCTTCTTCAAGCTCACCCAGCCAGATTAGTGCCGGAGCCAGGTGGAGAAATCAGAGTGTCTCATGACTCTACAGTAATTAGTGGGCTAGACCAGTGGTCGGCAAACTGCGGCTCCCAAGCCACATATGGCTCTTTGGCCCCTCGAGTATGGTTCTTCCACAAAACACCACATGCGGGCACTCACTTACAGTGTGATTTAAACTTTGTGGCTTATGCGCAAAAGTCGGTTTTTGGCTCTCAAAAGAAATTTCAATCATTGTACTGTTGATATTTGGCTCTGTTGACGAATGAGTTTGCTGACCACTGGGTTAGACTTATTTGCTTGAAGTGAATCTTAAATCAACTGTAATAATATTCAGCATGATGCCTTATACATCAATTTTTCATGATTATCTACTCTAATGAATGTGTCCACCTAAAGATATTACTAAATGTGGCAGAAGCTCAATACCGCTTTTACTTTTTTATTTATGATAATCAGAGTAATTAAATATTAAACCTATTTGCAGTACAAATTGAAGGGAATCTTGAAGGTACTTACAGTGCAAAATCATTTTTAATAGAGTAAAAATAATGTTATTTAAGGTAACAGAGTTTTATATTATCTCTCATGTGACAAATACTTTAAGTTAGTTTTTTTCATACTTCAGATGGAGTGTTTTAGAATTTTGAACATTGCATTATGCCAATTTCACATCCTACTTCTGTTAGTGTTTTTAATATCTAATATGTAATCAATTTATTTTTACTTTTATCCTCAACATATGTACAGTTTGTGCATGCGTGCGCGCAAGTGCGCACGCACACACACAAACACACACAGAGAGTGTTTTATTTCACATCAAACTACTAGATGGAGCTTTAACTTTTTGTTCAGAGCATAGATAATGTGAGAATATAACTGAAAAAGAAATATTTTGGCCAATTGTATAGTTTAATGTTTTTAACTAGACTATTGCAGTCTGAAGAAAATAACACCAGTAGAAAGAAAGGAATTGATCAGTTTAAACAATCTAGAATTATTTGAAAATCATAGTGCTGTGTTAGGTCAAAGGTCAAGTCATGATTTCCATACAAATATAAAAAGACCAGGGACTGCTGGCTTCTGGTGGGAAAAGCTTTCTTAGCAGCTTTGTTTGAAACTGTGTGCCAGGAGGAAAGCAAATAAATGAAAGGGACAAAAGATGGTGATTTGCTATATTTTGGCACCTCTGTTATGTGATGTGAGGAATGTTGGTATCTTATTTCTTAAGGGCTTTGAAATTGTTCTGTTTGTTTCTCACTATGATTAATGAGTTTGGAAAACTTGGTTATAGCACTTGATGGAGTTTATATTTTCTCTTGATGAGAATACAGTTCTTATTAACATTGATGAGAATTTCACCTTGCCTTTCTTCCAATTTCCAATATATCCCTTTCCTTTGGAAAACTGGTATTTCTTTTTCTATCGCTCCTAAATAATCTCCAGTTTTAAACATTTAGGTGCATTTAAAATGTGCTTTTACCCGCCCCTGACCAGATTGGCTCAGTCAATAGAGCGTTGGCCTGCAGACTGAAGGGTCCCTGGTTTGATTCTGGTTGTGGGCACATCCCCAGTGGGGTGTGTGTGAAAGGCAGCTGATGGATGTTTCTCTCTTATCAATGTTTCTAGCCCTCTATCCCTCTCTCTTCCTCTCTGTAAAAAATCAATAAAATATATTTTAAATAAATAAATAAATAAATAAGTAAATAAATAAATAAATAAATAAAATGCTCTTTAACCTATTGATCTATGTATAACTTCCAAGTATTTGAAAGCTGTATCTTTGTGGAAGGCATTTAATGCACATATGAGAATAAAGAAAGGATGAAAAAATCTTATCAAATTAAAATTTTATTTCCTTAATGGGATGTGTAAGCCATTCTTCATTAAGAAAAATACACGTAATACACAGTTACAACAAGGTGTGTGTGTGTGTGGGGGGGGGGGGTGTTCCTGCATCTGTTGTAGACTCATAAAACTATTTTAGTATAAATTGAAATTTTCCTTTTTTGGAAATCAATACAGAACAGCAAGACATATTTCTTCTAGGTAATAATAATTCTTTAAATGGAAAGTACCCTTGGCCATTGTTTCATTTTTAAAAGTTCAAATTATTTTAGTATGATTAATGTGAACAGCAGTTCCCTGACAGTCTTAATAACTACATCCTATGAGCTTAGGACCTCACTTTGTCCAGTTTATGGTTAAATACCCTAATTTCAGTTGGATTTAATACAAATAGTTCTTGTCCTTGACAATGATCCAATTTGGAAACTGTAGTTTTGATCAAACCAGTGTCCTCATAGAGCTTAGAGAGAAAAAATAAATAAAGTTCTAGTCTAGCCACCTGAATGTATGAAATAGTTTATGAAATTCTACTTCAGAGATGGTTAGTGAAAACAATCTAAAAATGATTTCAAATATAAAGTTGCTGGTAACGTTAATACTGCCAAATGTCACTGATCACTTCACTCCCATCTTGAAGCCAATAAGAATAAACATTGAAACATATTCCTTAGGCAGTCCAGGTCCAGTTCCTGGAATGTTTAGAATTGAAAGGTCTTACTCTATTTTTTTTCTGAAAAGAATTGCCTCCTTGCTGATGGGTAGGCTACTTTTAAAGTTCATATGAGATGAGATGAAGCCAATGTATTGAACTACTTCTTGAGAGTCACATGCTATGCCTATTTCTAATTGGAAATGTAGGCTTTGCTCTGAATCAAATGACTAGCTATTCATCTTCAAGGATGGAATTGCCTCCAGGTTTTATATAGAGGCGGCAGGTCCTAAGGACTAAATGACTAGACCTCAGGATTTTGAGATTGAACCATTGTCTTTCAGACTTAAAATAAGAGTGTGAGCCATGGTTACCTCAAAGGATCCTTGCTACTTTGCTAAAGTGGAGGGTTGCCTAGTGAAAACAAAACAGGCTCTGTTGTCAGGCAGCCTTGGAGTTACTGTCTACCGGCTGTGATCCTGCAAAGTTAGTTATTCTATCTCTGTGAGACTCACTTTGTGTATTGGCAAATTGAGGGCACTGATGTCTATCTGGTAGAACTATAGTACACTTTCATTCTAGGTTGCTGAACCTAACGTACATAGGATACTGCTCAGCAGAGTGAAGATGCTCATTCATAAGAAGCATTATTAGCTTGGAATGGTTCTACCTCTGCCAGTAATGAAGTGTGGAACTTCAGGAGAACCACTAAAACCAAAGTTCCTATAGACAACCCTGGACTCAGTTCTCACAGTCACCACAATTGTTAGGTTCTCAGCAAATATGAAAATGCCTTTGGGTGAAAGTATCCACCATTTTCAGGTTGACCTATTGCTATTGGGAAAAATATCCAGGATTACTATTTTTCTGGGTGATTTACTGATTAAAAAATAAATTGCCTTGGATGAGAGGGGAGAAATGCTAAAAGATTTCATTTTCACAAAATTTGAAAAACAGTTTCATAGCTCTACACACAACCCCTAAAGCAGTTCCTAAAAATGGTGTGTGGTGTTATAGCCCTTGGCTTAGAGCTTCCAACTTCCTATGAGCACATTGAAAATAACACAGGAAATACCTTATTCCAGAGAAGTTAGTTTATCCTTTCTGCAGGCAGCTTATCTGTGACAAATCTAAACCACACTTGAAGATGTACGTATCAAGCTTCGTTGGTGAAAAGAAATACATTGCCTTTGAGTTGGGCTCCAGGACAAGTATATGCTGTTGAATCAACAGTAAAACTAAAGTTTTCTACTGCTCAAAATCTCTCAACAGCATCCCTTCTCACTCAAGTTCTCAGTCTGGTCTGCACAGATGTGCACAACTGCCTCCTTTACTTTTGACCTCATCTACTGCCATTCTCCGTGGTCTTTAGCTTCTTCCCATCAGCCTCTCCAGACAAACTCTGCCTCCAGAACTTGATACTCTTTCCACTTCTGCTTAGAAGGCTCTTTGTCCAAATATCTATCAATCTGCATGGCTCCTCCCTCACGTCCTTAAGGCCTTTCCTGACACTGTCATCCTCATAGTGAACCTCTCTCACTGCCCATGCCATTCCTCCCTGCTTGCATCATTTACTTATTTCTCCTTAGTAATTATTGCTATGTTCTATTTCATTTATTTATTTTTAAAACATTTTAATTAATTTCAGAGAGGAAGAGAGAGGGAGAGAGGATAGAAACATCAATGATGAGAGAGAATCATTACTAACTGGCTGCCTCCTGCACCCCAACTACTGGGGATCAAACCTGAAACCAGAGCCTGTGCCCTGACCAGGAATCAAACCATGACCTCCTGGTTCATAGGTAGATGCTTAACCACTGAATCATGCTGACTGGGCATGTTCTATTTTATTTATTTATTTCATTTTTCCCTCTACTACATTGTGAGTTATAGGAGGTCATGTGTTTGTTTGTTTTTAGATTTGGTTTATTTACTACTTATACTTCAAATAGGACCTGGCCCAAAATAGGTTCTCATTACATTTTTATTGAATGGATAAATAAATTAATGTTGATAGTCTGACCAAGGAGAAATGATTCATCAGGACAAACCATCAGAGATCTTAGAATGTAAGCTCCCCAAGGAAAAGACATTGTCTTGCTAATTTTTTTGTTTGTTTTTTGGGGGGGTTGTTTATTTTATTTTATTTTATTTTATTTTATTTTATTTTATTTCTCTTTTTTTCTTGTTATTTCTTGACTGCCTCCTCAAAGCTTTACAAAGCCCT
Organism: Antrozous pallidus; assembly: GCA_027563665.1. Taxonomy (NCBI): domain Eukaryota; kingdom Metazoa; phylum Chordata; class Mammalia; order Chiroptera; family Vespertilionidae; genus Antrozous; species Antrozous pallidus. The sequence continues at coordinate 39,292,431 of CM050510.1, forward strand.
GTTATAGTGGACATACAATTAATACTTATTTTATAAATAAACTAATTTAGTAACAATTTAAGACTCTTAATTGTCACAGTGTCTTTTAAAATAAGCCATCAGGTTTTGGGCAAATGACTTCTTGTTATAATTTGGCTACCACTTTTGTTTTAGAAACTTAAATAAATATCTGATTTCTGAGCTTCAATCTTCTTATCTTTAAATGGGCCAATATTATTATTTTTTAATTTTTGTATCTAAGAATTAAAATAGTTAAATTATATACAATGTTTGGTAGAAAATAGTTTCAATAAACATTATGTTATTTTTTCCTCTTTTTTAATTACCATATCTCTAAATGACTCTTATGATACAATTTGTTTACATTGTTCTCTTGGAGAAAAAAACTTAAAATCTCAGCTGCAACACAAACATCTGTAACAGTAAAACAAATTGTAAAATTCTCTCCCACAAGCTACACCTGTGCAGGAAGTATTACACCACATAAACAAAGTCTTAATCATTGACTGCTATCAAAAAAGAGAAATGGGGAAACATCTACAACTTCCAGAGGAAATTCCAAGCACAAATTCTCACAGTTGCCTCTATTCACTCGTTGTTCCTCCTTTGGCCATTGTTTTAACTACAGCTCAAAAAGAGACATTTATTTCACGGTACATTTGCCTCCTTAAAGAAATATGCTATCACTGCTTTTCAATCTTAATGATTGTAATGCTTGCACTAATCAACCAGGCTGAATTAAGCTAAATAATGTAGGAAGACAAAGATTAAATTCTGGAAGTTAAATTTAAAGAGGAAATTTTAAAAATCCAAGTGCCACAAAGCTTGTACATACATAGTCCCTTCGATTGTGGCCCTAGAAAGCAGACTCTGTTGGAAGGCATGCTTCATTAACTTTCATCTACATAGGCCTGAAGCAATGTGCCTCATCTTATAAAATTAATAGTATGGCTGTAATTTTTTGTATTATTAGGAGTAGAAGATTTGAAAGAGGAATCATTTTAAGGGAATCTTGATAAGCGAACTAATATAATACTCCAGAGAGATTTCTAAATTTGTCCCAATTGTGAACTTGCCCTATTTATCTAAATTCCTGGAATTTATTTTTGTTTTGTGCTGACCAGCCTTTGACTCATTTATTTCATTAGTCATTTTTTGTTAAACATTAAGTTTTAAAAGACACCGTCACTAGAGAATAGCACTAACTGTATGTGGTATAATTTGTTGTCTGAGTTGATAAAAATGCCTCTGTTTTGGCAATTTTTCAGTCATTTTCTGACTCTCTTCAGAATGGTTAAAACTGAAAACAATGTTTTAAGTAAATAGGGCAACTTCTACACAGTTAGAATAAGTGTAGAAATGTCTTTAGAATGTTATGCATACTTTTAGAGCAATATTCTTGGAATAATAATATGTTATATAGATCGCCTTTTAATCATGATCTACAAAATTAGCTTTAAAAGATCCTTAAATTCAAATATAATGGCTCTTTAGTTCCATTGAGCTTAATGTGTCTACGTTTTGATGAGTACTTGCTTTGGTTAAGATAACAGATCAATTCTCCTATCCCTAAACTGTCTGTCAATCCCCATGCAAATCAAATGGGGGGAATAATAGCACAGTTGTCATTTTCAATATCCTCTGAATTTTTCTCACTCACTCCTCCTTTGCCTTACATGCTTGGCTGCATAATGCTTTTAGAATGAAGAAGATGTGGTGTTTAGAGAATTATGGTTTAGGTAATAAGGCTAACATTTTTATTTATTTACTCTGCAAATATTTAGTGAGCACTGCTTTGTTATCTATCCTGAATTACAAATGACCTCAAAACTTAGTAGCCCAAAGTAATGATCTTATTTTGCATCATTCTCTGTGTTGGCTGGGGCTCAGCTGGGTGGTTGTTCTGCTGATCTTATTTGGGATCTCACATGAGATTGCAGTCAGATGATAGGTGGAGCTGGGTCATCCAAGTTGGCTTCTTCACTCACTTGTTGGGCACATTGGAGCTCCTACATGTGGGTTGTCTCTTTAGTGGGTTGCCTAGATTTCTTACATAGTGGCACAGGACTCTAAGAGGTGGTTAGTGGAAATTGCCATTCTTCTGTAAGTTTGGTCTCAAAGTCCCAGGATGTAACTTCTATTGTATTCTATTGGTTAAACCCATTCACAAGGCTATTAGCAATTCATAAATATTTTTAAAGGAAGAAAATGGGGGTTAAAGTTCAGGATAGAGAGCTGGATAAAATGTCTCTCTCTCCTCTACAACAATACTAAACCAGGACAAACTATATACTTATGACATTGTGTGAGTCCTTCAAATTCTTAAGGTCACTGGACCAACAATTACTTAAAATTTGGAGAGAGATAAGCATCTGCAAGAAGAAACAAAATTTGAGTATTTGCTTGCCTTGGACAGACATCACCAAGCACCATAAAAGCTGCTAAGAGAGAAGGAACTAAGATGGCGGCAAAGGCAAAACACCTATCTTGCCGTCATAATCAGCAATTTTAATACTACAACTTAACGAAAGAACAAACACCTTCCAGAATCACCAGAAAGCTGGCCGAGTGAAAATTCCACAAATAAAAGTGAAGATAAGACACTGGGACTCGGAGGAGCGGCAGCGAACAGCATTGAAAGATTCCCGCGGAGAGAGGTTTGGAGTGTGCGCCGCGGAGAGGGCGGGCGGCTGGAAACCGGCCAGTTTTCTCGAACGGGGAGACAAAGGCGGCCACTGGACTGATTCTCCAGCTCTGGGCGAAGTCCAGAGAACCCACTATCATACGGGGTGAAAACTGGACAGTGGGAGGGCACCCCGAAGCTCGGGTGCTGCCGGGTCTGCCTGCTTGTGGAGACGGCAGCTTGTGCGAAAACAGCTCGGCTGCGTGACGGCGTAGAGAGCACACCGCGACTTGTCTCTCATTCGGAAAACCGTCAAACTGCTTTGTTTTACGACCCTGGGGGAGACATTGAGCATGCAGACTCATTTTGGGAAAGTCTGAATTCCCGGGCAGCCGGTGGAGCTCCACAGCGGCTCTCTCAGAGGTGCTGGCGGCCATTGCCCCCGGCACAGAATCCCTGGGGCTGCATAGGGCGGAGCTAACGCTGTCTGCTTGGCCCGGAGACTCCGCCCATCCAACCTGAGCACAGCTGAGCTTCACAGACAATTGGCCTGGAGGTCAACCCTCCAAGTGCTAACAACGATTAACTGAGCTTAACTTCAGTAAGACTGTGCAGCCCATATCCACCTCAGGTAACCAGGGAGGCTGAGCCACTATCCCTAGTAGGAAGTCTACCACACAAAGCTAATTGACCAACTCAGGGAAGCAGCCACCATGCAGCAACATGGAAAGAAATCAGATGTGAAAGAAATGGAGGAAAAAAAAACAACTGGACATGGAATTCAGAACCACGGTTATAGGGTTTTTTAAGAGGCTCCAACAAAAGATCGAGGCCTATAAGGAAATAAGCAAGACCACAAAGGAAATGAATGAGTCCTACAAGAAAATGAACAACACCCTCCAGGATATAAACGAGAGCTGCAAAGAAATGATCAAGACCAATGTGGAAATGATCAAGATCAACGTGGAAATGAATGAGTCCTACAAGGAAATGAAAGAAACGCTCAAGGATATACAGCAGACTCTCAAGGATATGAAAAAGGACCAACCAGAAATTAAGCATACACTGACTGAAACAAAAAATATTATACAAAGACCTGAAAGTGCCCGGGAGCACCCCAAGAACCAAGTTAAAGATTTGAAATACAAAGAGGTAAAATCCACTCAGGTGAAAAAGCAAGAAACCAAAAGAATCCAAAAAATTGAAGCTAGTGTAAGGGGCCTCTGGGACAACCTCAAGCATACCAACATCCAATTTATAGGGGTGCCAGAAAAAGCGAGAGGCCAAGACAATGAAAACCTATTTGAAGAAATAATGACTGAAAACTTCCCACACCTGGTGAAAGAAATTGACTTAGGAGTCCAAGAAGTGCACCGAACCCCAATATATAGGAACCCTAAGAGGACCACACCGAGGCACATCATAATTAAAATGCCAAGAGCAAAAGACAAAGAGAGAATATTAAAAGCAGCAAGAGTGAAACAGTTGGTTACCTATAAGGGAGCACCCATACGACTGTCAGCGGATTTCTCAACAGAAACGATGCAGGCCAGACGGGAGTGGCAAGAAATATTCAAAGTGATGAACAGCAAGAATCTACAACCAAGATTACTCTATCTAGCAAAGCTATCATTCAGAATTGAAGGTCAGATGAAGTGCTTCGCAGATAAGAAAAAGCTAAAGGAGTTCATCACCACCAAACCAACATTATATGAAATGCTGAAAGATATTCTTTAAGAAGAGAAAGAAGAAAAAGGTAAAGATGAAAATTATGAACAACAAATACACATCTATCAACAAATGAACATAAAAATCAAGTGAATTGACAGGCTGTTGAACAGGATAGACTGGTGAATATAACAGAGACATGGACATAGAGAGGGAATGGACTGACAATTCTTGGGGAGAAAAGGGTTATGGGAAGCGCAGCAAGAGACTGGACAAAAATCTAGCAACAATGGGAGAGGATAGTGGGAAGGGGGAGGTGAGGGTGGAGGGTGGGATAGGTACAGGGTGGAGGGAAGCTATAGGGGGATAAAAAGGGGAAACAATGTAATTAATAAACTGAACAATAAAGATAAAAAAAATTTTTAAAAAAAAGCTGCTAAGAATATTCACCTAGCAACTTGTAATGAATAGCTAAAGTCCAAGTGTGGCGTATTAATAACTACTATGTAGGACTAAAATACCATTCTGTGCTAGCCACAGTGTCTGGAGCAGAGGATACAGCCATTAAATGAAAGCTGTTGATACTATTTTGAATGTTAGATAAGGAAGACATCGTTGGAATATTGTTATGCTTTTCTCAGTGCATTTCCTTAATTTATATCTTCACACATATCGAGCAAATTAAGTAAATTGGTTAAATAGTTTTATCGGAATCACATAAGCAGGAAAACTACTTCTGAATATTAAGTGACTTTTTCAAGACTATTTCAATTCTGTCTCTCAAGAGGATCCCTATTCTGCAAAACAAAACATTGATGAGTTAACCAACATTTACTGAGTACCTTTGTTCCCAGGCAAAACACACACAGACACACTTATATATACACATAACTTTAAAGCAGTTACAGATTGGCTACCTCATTTTTCTTCCTTTCCCTTATAATTTTATCTCTGGAGTTGGTGCTTCAGTTTTCAAGTTGCATTTCTTGGCCTGTACCACTTCCCCATCCTTCAACAGGCACACCTTGCATCAATTGAGTAGCTAAGGCAAAGGTGGCTAACAGATGTGTGGGCTCTGCTGTATTTTGGTATTGTAATTTCCTATTACTGAAAAAAATGTGAAGTGTCACCAAGGAGTCCAGGGGGATTTCCTGACTAGCAATGCCTTTGAAGTTGCAGAATATTTCAAGACAGGTTTTTAACTGAAAAGAATCTTAATCAAGTAGAGAAGTCTGCCTTTGGAATATTTTTCTTTACCAGCTCAGGAAGCTTATTTCTAAGAAATTATATTTTAATTTCAATGCATTTACTTCCTTTAGTTTGCTATAGTTTTATTCTTAGTCTTATTTATTAGATTCTGAAAATTAGGCTACTTGCCTTAAGCTATTCTATATAAATGTGTTACTCTCCACATCCATTATTTTAGAGATGCAATTTTAGCCTTTCATTGAAGAAAAAAAAAATCCAAAGTGGCTCTACCGAGATTTTCTGGGCTTATTCTCCTGCCATCTTTGCAAGGGCTATTCTCCCCTTCAAAGATCTGACAATCTCCACTAATGCTCATTCTGGGTATAAAGAGACTTTACTTCTAAATTCAATTTTCCCAACTCATTCCATTTGCTTAAAGATTGAATAAACTGGACTTATCTTAAAATGGATATTTGACCATGCAAAAGCCAACACAAGAACAGTGAAAAGTTGGTCATTGGTTTGAGACAGGGGAACCATACTGTTTAAAGTTCATGTCAGAAATACATTGCCATAAATGTTTCATTATTTATTCCAGTTAGAGGTAAGATTATTCGTTGTGTTCATATTTTGTCTTTGGTTATAGTAACACCACACACACACACACACACACACACACACACACACACACACACACAGGATCATTGAAGCCCAAGTAAAATGTCATTCTTTAGGAAACCACACTCTTTTGAATGAAGGTCAATTCTGAAATAAAATAAACATTTCAAGTACAGACCCTTTACGTAAAGCACCATCATTAATTGCAAACGTATGTATTGATATCAACCTAGCCTGAATGAATTATCTGCCATATTTGTGAATATATTAATAATTATTATATATGTGTGTCTGTCTGTTAATACATCTTTGGCCCCAGAATCTCTTAAGATTTGGGTTGCACATTTAGTTTCTAGGTTGCTTGTTTTGTCCAGTTTTTGTCTTTTGTAATGTTAGCATTGCCATTAATAAATATGATTTTGACTTGGGGAAATATTGCTATTATGCTCTTTTATCTTTTCCACATTTGCATGTGGGATTAAAACCCCTGGATAACCAATAATATTTGCTCATCACAGAGGAAATATAGGGTGAGGAAGACTGTACTGGGTAATGCAAGTCAGGTGAGGTCTCTTGAGTCAACCATGTGGCAGTCTTACATTTGTGTAAAGGAAAGATTGCAGTGGTAAATTGGATAGAGAGGAAGAACTTCTCTAGGAGCTGGGATTGCACAACATACTACCTGACACTGACGAGAAGTTAAGTGCAGGTAATGAAGAATAGGGGTGGGAGTGGAAGGTGGCTGTAGCTTCAATGATAGAGATTATGGTTATGGTAACGCTGATCTAGATAAAAGGTAAGAATTATTAAAAAAATGGCAAGTTAGCCCAGCCAGTGTGGCTCAGTGGTTGAGTGTCAACCTATGAACCAGGAGGTCATGGTTCCATTCCAGGCCAGGGCACATGCCCAGGTTGTGGACTCCTTCCCCAATGTGGGGCGTGCAGGAGGCAGCTGATCAGTGATGGTCTCTCATCATTGATATTTCTATTTCTCTCTCCCTCTCTCTTCCTCTCTGAAATCAATAAAAAATATTTTTTTTAAATGGCAAGTTTTAGTGTCAAAAACAGTATTTTTTTCTAGGAGAGTTGTGTGCCAAGTTACTGAATTTTGAAAAAATAAAAATCCCAAATATGCTTTCATCTCTGCTTTAGTAAGAAGAGTAGAAAAAGGCCTAAGGCAGCTTTGTAAGTCATCTTCAGTTTTGGTTAAAAACAAATAAGCACACATTTTAAAAATCCCACATTTCACCCATCCAAAAGTTTTCTTAGAGTCTAATAAATAGTATTCATTTTAAAAGTGACAAGTAAAAAACTTTCCTTCATGCACCAAGAGCAATAGCTCTTGTGAAAAAGGATTTACTGGAAATTTCTGATCATAATCAAGGACAACTTTTCCATATCTAACTTGACTCTATTTTCTCCATTTTTTTTTTAAAAAGAGGAAAGTTTGTACTAAGGATAGGATATTTCTGAAAGATATCTCAAATTAAGCTATCAAGTATATTCTCTAATGCCTGAAAAAATTTTAATATGCTTTTTATTGATACTTAGAGAAGGAGAGGGAAAGAGAGAATAAGAAACATGGATTGGCTGCCTCCAAAAGCCACCCAAACTGGGGATCGAATTGCAACCCAGGCATGTGCCCTGATCAAAAATCAAACCAGGGACCTTTTGGTGCCGACGCTGATGCTCAGCCAACTGAGGCACATCAGCCAGGACCCTGTAAAATTTCAAAGACCATGTGAGTCACATCAAAGTAGTCCTTTCCTTTTTAACAGACTATTTTGAATTCCAGGAAAGGGATATAAAGTGAAAAATACTTTCCTCTACTCATAAAAATTAGAGGTTAAGAACAACATTAATAAGTAAGCATTTTATTTGTGACAACATTTAAGCCATATTTTGATTTTTAAAGCACTATAAGAACCTTCTGCTTTAAAAAAGAGGGGGAGGGAGAGCAATTTTTGATCTTTAGAGTTTATGATTGAGAAAGACGGACTATGGTTCTGACACCAGTTCCAGTGTGTATATTTTTTCCACACCATGAAGCAATCCTGTGACACCAATTGGGTTTCCTACAATTCAAATCTACTCCGACACTGTCCACCTGGAGGCAGTGTCAGATGCCACAGGTGAAGGGATCACTCCTAGAAGATTACCCCTCCCCCGCCACCCTCCTCCCTTTCCCACACGCGGATCACAAGTCCATGTTGACACCTGTGCTTCTGACCCAGTAGGTATAGGTTGGAGTTCCTTGGGGCTCCTCTTTGGACTTGATTAATTTGCTAGAACAGCTCACAGAACTCAGAAACATTTTATCTACCAGATCAACAGTTATCATAAAGTTATAATTGAGGAACAGCCTGATGAAATTGATGCATAAGGCAAAGTATGGAAAAGGGGCACAAAACTTCCATGCCCTAACCAAGCATGCCACTCTTCCAGCACCTTGAGGTGTTCACCAGCCTAGAAGCTCTTCAAACTCCATCCTTTGTGTTTTTGTGGAAGTTTCATTAGATAGGCATGCCTGATTAACTGATTGGCCTCCCTCCCTCTCTTACCATCCCATCATGAAGATCCCACCCTCATGACTTCATCTAAAGTTAGTTACCTCCAAAAGGTCCCATTTACAAATATCAAAATGGGGATTAGGACTTCAACACATGAATTTGGGGAGAACACATTTCAGTCCATAGCAGTGAGCTTCTTAGATCTGTAGGTTTATAGTTTTTATCAACTTTGGAAAAAAATTTTAGCTATCATTTTTTGAAATATTATTTTGTTTCCCTGACTCTCCCCTCTTTTTCTGGGGATCTCAATTACCAATGTATGTTAGGCCAGGGTCGGCAAACTCATTAGTCAACAGAGCAGCAAACTGGGGCTTGAGAGCCGCAGTTTGCCAACCACTGTGTTAAACTGTTTATGATTTTCCCACAGCTCATGGGTACTCTGTTTAATTTCTTGTTGAGTTTAATTTTGGATAATTTCTACTGCTATGCCTCCAAGTTTACTAGTATTTTCTTCTCTAGTGTCTAACCTGTTTTTAATTTCATCCAGTATATTTCATTTTAGAAACTGTATTTTTCATCTCTAGGAATTTGATTTGGGTCTTTTTAATATGTTTTTTTTTCTCAGCACCTATCCGCACAGGTTCCTCTACCTTTTTGAACTCAGGGGATATATTTATAACATCCTTGTCCATTAATTCTAATATGTTCTTTCTGGATCTCTGGATATTGATTGATTTTTTTCTCTTGAGATATAATTATAGCTCATTTTCCCCTGCTTTTTCGCATAACAATTAATTTTATTGAGTACCAGTCATTGTGAATTTTACATTGCTCAGTGCTGGATATTTTTGTATGCCCTTACATATTTTGGGGCTTTGTCCTGAACAAATAAAATTACTTAGAATCAGTGTTACCTTTTGAGGTTTCCTCTCAATCTTCATTGTGGCAGGTTTAACTTGGAGATAATCGGCCTGCTACTAAACATGCTACCCGAGGGCTTATTTATTAGATTCTCCCACTCTGGCAGGAACAGAGCTCCGAGGGTTGCTCTCCGGTGGTCTGTCCTCAGTCTGAGTTTTCTCACATGCGTACACAGATCAGCTCTTAAGAAAAGACTGGAGAGGGCCTCTGAGCAGATCTGCCAATCCCTCTCTTTGCATTTCTCTGACCTAAGCACTTTACCCTGATAATGATACCAGCCTTTGCCTCCTTAGCTCTGTTTCCCCAATCAGTGAGATTTCTTGACTATTTGAGCTCCTCTTCCTAGATGTTAGCCTGGAAAAGGCTCTCTAGATCACTCATTGGTCTCATCTTTCTTCTTTGCCTGTGTTAGGAACAACTGCCTGTTGTTTCATATAGCAGGTCTGTTTTTCTACTTAAGATGAGAGGCTAAATCCAGCCCTTCCTGTCCATCATGGCCAGATGTAGAGGTCACATTTGTTAGATATTGAATTTGTACATATAACGTATTTAACTGTTCTATGACTCTGATATAGTTGTCTATTTATGTGCTAATACAACATTTTGATCATGGAGTCTTTATGTCAAGTTATAATGTTTGCAAGGCCAATCTACCCTCTACTTTTCATATTTTTAATAGATATAGATATTTTTAGATATATTTTATGATATATTTTATGATATATTTCCCTTTTTATATCTTGTTATATGACCTCAAGTAATAGAGTATAATTACATTTGATTAAGCACTTTATTGTTAGAAATACTGTTTCTAAACCTTATTATAAATGAATTGTATTTTTTGTTTGTTTTTTTGTTCATTATTCCTAGTATGGAATAAAACTACTAATTTTTGCATATTGTCTTTTAAGAAGTAATCAAGTCACATTTAAGGTAACTTTGTTAAAAGTCAGAATTTTAAATAATTTTTATATACCATTTTGCCAAAATACAATACACATTAGTTCACATTCAAGAAACAAGTTGTTCTGAATTAGTATCAGAAGTAGTTAATGGGGGGATAAGGACACAATATGTAATACCAATAAAAAAAGAAAAGAAGAAGTAATCAAGTCTCCTTTTAATAACATATATCAATAAAAAGATAATTTAATTTTTTCTTGTTTAATATTGACTGATATTTTTATTACTTTCACATAATATATTCCCTAAAACTGCAGTTCCCTAGAACTATGAGTCAATGTTGTTTAGTAATGATATTAGAGGGCATTTCTTTCTTGTTCCTGATTTTGATGAAAATGCCTTTAGTGTCTCACCATTTGAAATAATATTTGTTGGCTTATGATATAAAAGCCATTTATTTAAATGCCTTCTTAGAGTTCTTATTAGAATTTCTATTATACTTTATCAAGTGCCATTTCAGAATGTATTGAAATGATGAAAAAATTTTCTCCTTACTGTGTTAATCAGTGAATTATGTAAGTAGACTGAATTTTGTCATTGTCAAACACTGTTAGATTGGATTAAAAAACAACAGGTTCTTTTCTTCCCGATTTTGTACAGTGATCAATGAGTAGCTTTCCTTTTTATATTCTCTTTAACAAGTTTTGTTATTAAATTAAATTGGGCCCTTAACATAACTAAGGAGACATCTAGAAAAATCAATGGACTGGATTTAAAATTCTAAAAAATAAAATTACATCAAGAAGAATCCAAGTGTTGGCACATTTTTAAAAATAAAACATGGCTTGCATGCATACAGATGTGTGAGGAGAGAATGTCAGAGGTGAGAACAACCTGCCCAGGATATGCAAATTTTTCAGTTGTTTATAGATAGCATTTTCCTCCTCTTTTTGTTTGTCACTCCTCCCAAATCCCTGAGATTTACTGCCCATGTGTCAATCTGAGTTGGGCTCAGCTGCAGAGTAGTTTTGTACTTTTTCCTGCCAAACCTAAGAAGCTGGGATATACAATCTCTTAGGGCTTAGCAGTTGTTGAAGTGAGAAAATCCTCTGGCAACTGCTGAGGGAATGCATGAATGTCAGGGAGTGAGGAGGTCCTGGAAGCAAAGAACTGCTCTTCAGAGACACAGATGTGTGACTTGCGAGGCAAGCCCCCTTAACATTCTGGCCAGCAGCTGTGGTGGGTGTCCTGGAACTCAGACTGCTTCCTCAAATCCTGGACCCTCAACTGTAATAAACATTTTCCTCTTTTACAGCTGATTCTTTAGCCAGGTCAGTTCTTGCAACCTCCAAAGCTGCAGCGATTGTAATGGAAGGAAAATGTGGCCTTTCCCCTCCCATCCATGTGTTCTTTTCCTTAACAACCTAGCTGGGATCAGGTGTCTTTTTCTCTCTCCCCGCCCCCAAATTTGTCTCTTATTTCTGCCTCATCTCTTCTGTCTTTCCAACTTTGCCTTTGCTTTCTCCACACATTGTTCTCAGCTCAGTTTAGGCTGGAATGCAGTCCAACGCTGGCAGTACTTGCAGCACTTTGAATGCCATGATGTGGAGTCGGTTCACAATATTGGCAGCAATAGGTTTGGAGTGATGGCAGCAGCACAGTGGACTCAGAGGTGGCAGTTCTGATGGTGGCAGATTGGGCAAGGGTGCCGGCACTTTCCATGGTGACATTGCTGGCTCCACGAGAAGCAGGGAAGGAATAATGGTCATGAACAGAGACTTTTCCATGGTTAGTTGCGACCTTCCTTCCACCTGTCATGGACGTTGTAATTGACTTCCTAGCATCCATTCACTCCCTCCCCATTGGCTTGGGTGAGATTGAACTCCTCTCACTATAGGAATGGGGCCTGTTTGATCTAAGCCATTCATTACAATTTCTCACTATAACAGCTAGTTCAAGGTTAAGCAAAAATTCAGTTCTAAGATAATTAGTGCACAGAATTACTTTTAGTGATAGTGATGCCATTAAGTGATCCAATTAGAGGCAGTGTTCATGACTTCTTTTTTTTTTAAATATTTTATTGATTTTTTACAGAGCAGAAGGGAGAGGGATAGAAAGTCAGAAACATCTATGAGAGACATCAATCAGCTGCCTCTTGCACACCCCCTGCTGGGGATGTGCCTTGCCGGAATCGAACCAGGGACCCTTCAGTCCACAGTCCGACGCTCTATCCACTGAGCCAAACCGGTCTCAGCTGTTCATGACTTCTGTTAGATGTTGTTATGTTGTTTCAGTAATCCATTGCTCAAGAAAAAAAAAAAAAAACACTCCAAAACGTAATGTCTTAAAACATCAATGATTTATTATTTCTCTTAATTTTGTGAGTCAACCATGTGAGTGTTTCTTCTGGTCTTACCTGAGGTCATTCATGTGGTTGCAATCATATCACAGTTCACTTGTGACTATAGGATCCCAAATGGTGTCACACTCATGTCTGACAATTGATACTGACCATTGGTTGGAGTGCCTTGACTCTCCTCCATGTAACTTATCCCACAATAGGGTACCCTGGGTATTTGCCTAACATGTTGATTTTAGGTTTTTAAGAGGGAAAGAGTGGAAGTTATAAGTTCTTTTAAGGCTTAATCTCTGGAATTTGCATATCATCACTTCTATCATATTCTGTTGGTAAGGGCAATTAACAAAGCCAGCTAATATTTAAGCTAGAGAAAAAAATAGACTTTATTTCTTAATGGGGCATTAGCTATTCATAATGATTAAGTAAGGCTAGTTATTCAGTAAAAGTTACATGTGCTGAATAACCTATTGTCCAGTATTATCTTTAAAAAGGTGTCATGTAGATTCCTCTATCTGGTGTATTCCAGTTTTCTCTTTAGAACTGGCTTTCTCTCCTGCCACATACTCAGTGTGTGTTACACTTATTTTTATGTATGTGTATCTAGCTCCCAAATTGACCTAGAGATTCAGCATAATTTCTATTGAAATTCCAGCAAAGTAATTTGTACATATTGAAAAGCTTATTCTAAAGTTTATATGGAAAGACAAAATAGCCAACTTAATATTAAAGGAGAACAGAATCAGAGGATTGATAATGCCTGACTTCAAGATTTATGATAAATCTAGGGTAACCAATACAGTGTGGAACTGGTGAAAGAATAGACAAATAGATCAAGGTACTAGAATAGAGAGCACAGAAATAGACCCACACAAATATAAGAAATTAATCACTGAAAAAGAAGCAAAGGCAATTGGATTAAGATTAAATTTAAAGGTGTTTTTTTTTTCAACAAATCATGCTGAAAGAACTACATCCACATACAAAAATATCTAAACACAAACCTTTGACCTTTCACAGAATTAACACATGGATCATGAGCTTAAGTGTAAAATGCAAAATTTAACCTCTGAGAGGGTAACATAGGAGAGAAAATCCAGATGACTTTGGGTCTGGTAATGATAAATCCACACATTTTTAGGTACAACACCAAAAATGTGATCCATGAAAGAAGAAATTGATAAATTAAACTTCATTAAAATGAAAACCTTCTGCTGTGCAAAATGACAATATCAAGAGATTTAAAAAAAAAATCCCTGGGTGGGGGGAATATTGTGGCAAAAGACACATCTGATGAAGAATTGTTATACAAAATATATACAGAACCCTTGAAACTCAATAAGAAAACAACCTAATTAAAGAATGGGAGAAAGACCTTAACAGACATTTCACCAGAGAAGATATACAATAACAAGTCAGCCCTGGAAAATATGTTTAACATCATAAATCATAAGGGAATTGCAAATTAAAACAATGAGATGCCACTACAGACTGATTATATGGCCAAAACCCAAAACCCTGACAGCACCAAAAGCTGAAGAGGATGTGGTGCAACAGGAACTATCCTTCATTGCTGGTGGGAATGAGAAATGATACAGCCACTTTGGAAAAGATTTTGGCAATTTGTTACAAAGCTAAATTTACTCATGATCCAGCAGTCACACTCCTTGATATTTAATCAAATAAAGTAAATAGGCATTGACGTTTCTCCCATGCTTTTTAATGGTTGGATAGCTCATTTCATTTTACCACTGAATAAAATTTCATTGTCTCGGGTTGACACCCTATGTCCACACAAAAACTTGTTTATAGCAGCTTAATTTAAAATTGCCAAAACTTGAAATCCTTCATGAAGCCCTTCAATAGATGAGTTAGGCCCTGACCAGTCTGGCTTAGTGGATAGAGCCTTCCACTCAAGGGTTCCAGGTTCAATTCCAGTCAAGGACATGTACTTTGGTTTCGGGCACATCCCCAGCAGGAGTGTGCAAGAGGCAGCTGATCGATGTTTCTCTCTCATCGATGTTTCTAACTCTCTATCACTCACCCTTTCTCTCTGTAAAAAAAAATCAATAAAATATATTTAAAATCACCAACAAATCAACGAATGACAAGTGTTGGCGAGGATGCAGAGAAAAAGGAACTCTTTTGCACCGCTGGTGGGAACGCAGACTGGTGCAGCCACTGTGGAGAACAATATGGAGTTTCCTCAAAAAAACTAAAAATGGAGCTCCCATTTGACCCAGTGATCCCACTTTTAGGAATATATCCCAAGAAACTAGAAGCACAAATCAGAAAAATGTATGCACTCCTATGTTCATTGCAGCACAATTCACCATAGCTAAGATTTGGAAACAGCCTAAGTGCCCATCAGCAGATGAGTAGATAAAAAACTGTGGTATATCTACACAATGGAATACTATGCTGCAATAAAAAAGAAAAAGTTCTTACCATTTGCAACAGCATGGATAGAACTGGAAAGCATTATGCTAAGTGAAATAAGCCAGTCAGAGAAAGACAAATACCACATGATCTCACTCATTTGTGGAATATAATGAACAACATAAACTGATGAATAGGGACAGACCCAGAGGCAGAGAAGCATTGACCAGAATGCTGGTCCTCAGGGGGAAGGTGGGGGAGGGTGGGGGAAGGAGGAGAGATCAACCAAAGAACTTGGATGCATGAATATAAGCCTAACCAATGGACATGAACACCAGGGGGGTGAGGGCATGAGTGGGGGAAGGGTTGGGGGGATTAATAGAGGGATAAGGACGCACATGTAATACCTTAATCAATAAAGAAATTGTGAAAAAATATATTTAAAAAATAGATGAGTTAGTAAACAAACTGGTCCATCTAGACAATTAAGTTTTATTCAGTGGTTAAATGAAATGAGCTATCAAACCATTCAAAGACGTGGAGGAAACGGAAATGAATATTGCTAATTAAAAGAAGCCAATCTGAAAAGATTAGATACTGTATGATTCCAACTATATGACGTTCTGCAAAAGGCAAAACTCTGAAGTTAGTAAAAATATCAGTGATTACCAGGATCCTGAAGGAAGGGAGAGATAAACAGGTGGATTTTTAGGGCAGTGAAATTATTCGGTATGATACTGCAATGGTGGATATACATCATACAGTTGTTAAAACCTATAGAATGTGCAACACAAGGAGTGGACCCTAATATAAACTATGTACTTTTGTTGTAATAATGCATGCATATCAGCTCATTAAATGTAACAAATGTACCACACTGATCAAGATAATAATAGGGGAAACTGGGGGTGGAGGGGGGTGGAATATAAGGTGGTTTATAGAAACTTTCTGTACATTCCACTCAATTTTTCTATAAGCTTGAAACTGTTCAAAAAAGATAAAGTCTAATAATTTTTAAAAATAGATACAAGAAAGCTATTTCATAATGTTTTATTTTATATTTATATGAGTTCAGAAGTATTCCAGTAAAAAGGCAATTATTCTCCACTACAATGGGTGGCTTAATACATTATATATCTGTTTTCAGTAAAATTACTTTTGTACTTTGGTAATTATAATTTCTTTCCTAGTTTATTATAGTGTACTTTTTTCACTGCTTGAAATGATTGCTTTGGGAAGAGTGTGGATGGATTTGATTATGTTATTGACATATGTCAGGTGAGGTGAATGATACTTCTTTGAGAATACCACAATCCTATATAATAAAAGAGAAACATCCAAATGTGACCATACCTTCCCTATGCTACCAGCAAATCAGGAGCAGGGGCATGGCTGCAGCATGCCTGGTGCTTGGTGCTGGCCAGCCAGGAGAAGGAAGGCCTATTGCTCAAGAGCTGGGTGCAAAATTTGGAATGCCTCTGTGTTGTTCCAATTTTAGTATATGAGCTGCCAAAGCAAGCATGCTATAGGTTCCACCTGCAAGGTATTTAAGGGCCAGCGAGATCCCTCCTTCAGTTACGGTGACTGAGTCATGTCCTTTCACTGTGACCTCAGGATGGTTAGGGGAATTTGATGCCATGGGATCCCCTCATGAGGCTCACATGTTGGTTGCTCTGATAGTTAGGCTGTGACTGAGCTGTGGGATTTACCTGTCACGTGGAACATGCAAATGAGTGCCGGGGCACCTTGGGTAATGAGCACGAGGCAGGGCTGTGAGTCCTCAGGCCCAGGCACTGGGTTGAGAGTTCTGAAGCCAAGTGGCAGTTTGGGTCCACGCCCCCAGCCCAGTGCCCACGACAGGGTTGGCTGCTGGCCTCTGGAGCATGCAGAGACCCTGGTGTCTGCTGCCGTGTGTGGCCCAAGGGTCCATACATGGCCCCTAGCCAGGTGCTCATGACAGGGCTGACTGCTGGCCTCCGGAGACAAGGATGTTCCCGCCCCGACCCCAGCTACTTGCAAGCAGTGCTTCAGGTCCATGCCCCTAGTCCAGCACCCACAATAGGGCTGGCTGCTGGCCTCTGGAGCATGCGGAGACCCTGGTGGCCACTGCCATGTGTAGCTCAGGAGTCCTTGCATGCCTCCCAGCCTGGCACTGTACTTGGGCCCTGAGTGGCAGGTGTCCCAGAACACCCCCAGCCACTACGGGACTATGGGTGCAGCAGCCAAGCTGCTGGGGGTGGGCTCTGAAGCCAAGCAGCACTTTGGGTCTACACCCTCAGCCCAGCACCCACCATAGTGTTGGCTGCTGGCCTTCGGAGCATGCGGAGACCCTGGTGGCCACTGCCGTGTGTGGCTCAAGGGTCCCTGCATGCCCCCCAGCACGGTGCCCACAACAGGACTGACTGCTGGCCTTCAGAGACAGGGATGTTCCCGCCTCATCCCCAGCTGCTTGCACATGCTCTGGCGCAACATCGATCAGCTGTCTCCTGTATACTCCCCACAGGCCCACAGCTTATCCACTGAGCCAAACCAGTTCCAGCGTAAACACCTTTTCTGACCACTCATTGGCTAAGCTCCTGTACGCCGCCACTTGCAGTGTTCTTGGTAACTTGGGTTATAAGAATCCAAGAAGGCGATCTCGGTTTTTCACCACACTCCTGAAGGAAGAAACAAAGGTCTGCTGCTGGAGGGGCTAAGAAGTGTCATATCCTGCCCTGCCTGCTTTGGCTCAATGGATAGAGCCTCAGCCTGCTGACCACAGTGTCTGGGTTCAATTCTGATCAAGGGCATGCACCTAGGTTACAAGCTCCTCCCTGGCTGGGGCCCAGGTCGGGGCTCATGCAGGAGGCAACCAAAGTATCCCTCTCACATTGATGTTTCTCTCTGTCTCTCCCTCTCTCTTCCACACTCTATAAAAATCAATGGAAACATATCCTCAGGTGACAATAAAAAAAAGAAAGAAAGAAATGTCATATCCTATGAAAGACACATCTTGAAAATGTCTAAAGAAAGTTGTCATTTTTTCACAGTGAAGGGACTAGAGTCCATGTTGATGAAAACACTTTGGTGGCTGCAGTGGCTGGCAGTGGCTGCAGCAGCAGGGTAATGGGGCTGGCGCTTTCCCTTGATCAGCCCAGTCACCTCCCACAGAGGGTGGCCAGACTGATGGGGAGCGGGCCTCAGCCATCAGTAGGATGTGTCTTGAGGGCTCCCAGTCTGTGAGAGAGGGCAGGAGGGAACCCCCCACCATGCACGAATTTAGTCTCTGATACTTCTATTATAGAAAAAGAGCAAATAGCAATATTAAATTATTTCCTCTAATTAATGCCCTTTTAATGTGCACAAATTTCATGCACCAGGGCACTAGTATTAATATAATATCTGTAGTTCCTTTGTGTCCCATACATAGATTCACAATCTGTAGTGAAAGTCACTTACTCAGAAAGCATTGGTTTGGAGATAGACTGATTAGGGTCTGGGAGGCCAATAGATTTCCAGTGCATTTTATTCTTCTATTCATTCATTCATATATTCAATCAGCAAATATTAATTTAACTACAACTACATGCTAGATGCCCAAGAGGCTCAGGGTACACATGGGTGACACAATCTTTTTCTCCAGGCCGCTGTGGTCTGATAATGAGTTCCATCAGTTGAACTGGCAATTATGATAAAGTATAGTCAGTGCTGTGACTGGGAGAAAGGACTGTACTGTGGGCATTGTGAGAATTTGGAAAGTATTGTGGCTGGGTTGCATTTGTACAACGAGTTGTGGCATGGAATGCATCCAGAGAAGTTGGTCAGCAATGACATTGTCTTGATCTCTAAGTATCTGAAACAGGATCAGAAACCCCACGTATTCAAGAAGAAAACAAAACGCACCTCTCAACATCCTATTCCTAATAATCATGGAAGCAGTTCCTCAAATGCTCAGACCAACCTGACACAGGAACAGCCTCAGAGTGCCTCACCCTTCTCACTTCCTCACTCAGATCTTGTCTGTGAAAACCTCTAGGCACTCATACATGGGCAGTGTGGACCTACAGGGACCACACAGCAATCCTTGGCCAAGTGAGAAGAGGAAATGATGAAGAGATGCTTCCCTCTTCCTTCCTCCAGGCTGGCAGTTCTGGAGGAAGGTCCTATAGGAGAGACTAGAGCACCCAGTTTTCCAGAGGGCTGGCCAGCTCTGTTATTCATTCTTGTACTGGTGTTCCCTTTTTCACTTTTCCTTTCCTGCACTTCTGCTCCCTGGGATCACATGACCATACATATTAGCTTCACATTAGCCAGTATGGAAATGACCACATCTTTAAGAACTTTAGAGTCCTGCTAAAATAATCCTACCTCAAAATTTATTTAGTTTTATATGTCATATACATTGTATCTAAAGCTAAAACATGGCTATGAAAACTATATTTTATCCTTTAGGGCAGTGGTCAGCAAACTGTGGCTGGCAAGCCACATGTGGTTCTTTGGCCCCTTGAGTGTGGCTCGTCCACAAAATACCACACGCATGTACAGTGTGATTGAAACTTCGTGGCCCATGTGCAAAAGTCATTTTTCGGCTCTCAAAAGCAATTTCAATCGTTGTACTGTTGATATTTGGCTCTGTTGACTAATGAGTTTGCTGACCACAGCTTTAGGACAATACTAACATCCTCAAATTGGTATGATAGAAATAATTACATGTTCCAGTACATCCTGTGCTTCTTATGAGTAAAGTATAACTGAATTAATAAGCCTTTTTAGAATTGCTTCTTGTTCAAAACTCTTAATTATACATTACATAGCTCAATGTGTCTCTTAGAAGGGAGGAAGAGGGGAGAGAGAGAGAGAGAGAGAGAGAGAGAGAGAGAGAGAGAGAGAGAGAGAAACATGAGACACACATTGATTGGTTGCCTCTTGCATATGCCCTCACTGGAGCCTGAGATCGAACTGGAAAGCCAAGACACAAAGAAACTAAAAATATTATATCAATATTGTTGTATCAATAACATAATCAACTCCATGCATCCTTGACCAGGAATCAAACTTAAGACCTTCCACCCTTGACCAGGAATCGAATGTGAGACCTTCGGTGCTGGGACTGATGCTCTAACCACTGAACACAGTACCCAGGGCTGTAATACTTTTTATACTAGTATAATTTAGAATCATCTAACATAGTCCAAAGTAGTGAAAAAAATACCGGAGTCAATTTTACTTGTAAATAAAGAACAGTCTGTCTCTTAGAATTCTTTATTTAACCAGAGATTTTTTTCAGTGCTGTTATCTTAATAAATGTCAGCATCAAATTTTATTTATGACCTTCCCTAGTATTGAAATGGCAGGAAGGCTAAAATGATCTCTATCTGATATATGACCACGGGAGCTGCTGTCTTACAAAGAAACATCCTTGGATTTTTCTTTTAGTCCAGGAGTCCTTCTGTCAGCTTGGCCCAAGGAAACCTCCTTTGCCTTGTGCTTTGGTTCTTTGAACCGTATAAAAATGGGTTCTAACTATGCCAAGTTCATGCATCTGAAATACATTTAATGGCTGAGCAAGTTTACTACTCAGCAGCCTCTTCTATCTTTTCTTCTCCTATCTCCTTTTTATGGGATGCTTCAACCTCATTAGTATTTCAGGGGGAAAAGCTGGATCTTGTCCATCATTTTGTTGTTGCTTTCCTTTTCCTGGCAGACAGAGCCCAAAGTTTCAATAGAGGAAATGGGGGGGTGGGGTGGGGGTGGGCACAGCACATTCAGAGTTTATGAAAGACCTTATTTACCATTAAAGTGAAGGTTTCCAGATACTCCAGCCCTGTTTTCTTATGCTCTTCTGTCTTTGATGAGGAATTAAGGACTTCAGCTAGGGCTACAGAAGACACTGAAAGCTGTCCGGCAGAAGGCACTAGCCAGTGTCCTGAAGCTGATCATTATTAGGAGTGATGCTGAGGGGTACATGGAGGAGTGGGAGAATGGGCAGAAACCATTTATAATCCCTTCACAGGGGCACTTCTGAGAGGAGTCTGACTCTGCACACTTCAGTGAATTTTTTTCTGCTAGCTTCCTTGCACATTTTCTTTTTTTGCAAAGCACTAATTACAGTTTGCCTTTTCATAGAATTACTCCATTCCATCCCACTCAATTGTAAGTCTTTAGAATGGAGGCTGTCAGATGTTAGTGTATCTAAGCATAATCTTAGTTTAGAGTTTACATCTTTGAGATTCTTTTTAATATATATATATATATATATATATATTATTGATTGTTGACAGAGAGCAAGGGAGAGGGATAGAGATAGAGAGTTAGAAACAACGATGAGAGAGAAACATTGATCAGCTGCCTCCTGCACACCCCTTCCTGGGGATGTGCCTGCAACCAAGGTACATGCCCTTGGCCAGAATCAAACCTGGGACCTTTCAGTCCACTGAGCCAAACCTGTCAGGGCTCTTTGGGATTCTTCTTCAATACAGAAATGTCCATTTTAACAAGAGCTCAGGGAATTGTTACACGTTGGTCTGTGACCCACCTTGAGAAACATTTGCCTAGAGATCACAGTCTCTGTGGTCTCAGGCCCTCAAACTATGCCATACCCATAGAGGTCCTCAGCACCTGTGCGTGGGCCTGAGGCACATTCTCGGGTGGGTAAAACCCCATTGGTGGTTCAGGCTCACTAGTAGTTCAAGCTCTCAGAGGTAAGACTGAGTCCCCAGGGGGCTGTACATAGACTAATTTCCTTTCTTGGTGGAAAGAAATTAGATAAACAGTTCTCCGAATGGGAACAATTAGTAAGAGAGAAATGCTTTTTCTGGGAGAACACCTGATAGAAAACATGATTTATGTCAAAGGGAGGTGTAGACCTAGGCCGGAGGAAATGCATTCATGTTTGATTTCTCCATTCATTACTGGAGGCCTCTTTCCCAAGTCCTCCATTTATTTCTTTTGTTTATTGTTTACTAGGTGCTGTGAAGTCTGCTCTTTCATGTGCCTTTTCCTTTGTTCTTCTGCCACAGGGTGTGAAGCCATTTACTTCTTTCTTCTTTGCTCATGGCTACCTCTACAGAGACATGTGCAAGAGAAAGATGAAAAGCACATCTTGCCCATCAGCTGCTCACACATCATTCAAACATGGGGCCCTTGATATAAGAAGAAAAGGACAGTCCCTTGTTTGCTGCATTCAGAGGGGTACAGTGATTTGTCACAGACTGTGCTCTCTGATGACATTATCTGCATAACTGATGATTGTTTTTAATATCAATAATTGGAAAGCATCTTTATTTTTTAGAGTTTTGCCTAATGCTTTCAGCTATTGGAACAGATTAAAATGCCACATTCTTGCATCAAAACCATTCACTCTTCAGTTTATTTAAATGTCATTAGTGTGGACTGTTTAACGTTGTAAGTAGGAAAAAATGCCTCTGAAAAATACACGAGAGTAGTATCAAGACAAAAATATGTATATGGTTTAGTTTGCTTGCTTCTGCTTTGGCTCTTTCAAGCTGGTATTTTTTTCCCCCACTACTTTTGCCTATGATAGATAATTCTAAATGATACTAGTATAAAGATTAAGTGGAAATAGTCATTGCTCATTAGGTCCTGGATCTGTTTCCCAGTGAAAACAGGCAATCAACATAAACATTAAAATCAAAACATGCTCTTGATTTTAAGAATCCATCTGCATCTTTTGATGAGCATTCACTAACAACTCTGCCTCTTTAATTAGGATCAGTGTCTTAAATTATAACAGCTCTTAGAAGCAAAACTGGCACATATATTCTTGCCTCTGGTTGGATTTACATACTATCTAGATGTTGAAAGAAAGTTACAGACTTGCAAAGGATCTCCCTTCAAAACAGCACAGAGCCGATGGTGATGCTCATTGTACTGGAGCTTATTGCATAGTCCAGGGCTGTCACTTTCCCATAGTGTCTTTATTTATTATGCTAATTGCTCTCCCGGTGCAGCCAGGAGGGGATCAGCCCTGTGAAATGGGGGAAGAGGGGGTGTTTTAAAAGCAAACCTGTTTTGTGCCTGAAGAAAAAAAAAAATCAATGTTATGCCCCCTCCCCCAAGAAAAAAAACAACACACACACAGCAACAACAACAGGAGGGTCAATACCACGGTTGTTTTTGTTCCCATCCAGTTATGTAACTTTGGGGACTTGTTTCATTGCTTTCAGGATTTGTACTAAACACATTAAAGCTAAACAATAGGCGGGAGTCCCAGGAGCGACCCCCGGAGCTGTGTCTTGGAGTCTGTCCTCCCTCCAAGGTTTGGGGATCTCCCATTAGTTCCATCTCAAGTGCTGACTGTGGGTGAGCGAGTGTGTGTGTGTGTGTGTGTGTGTTTGGTTAACTGGCACGCAACACACTTCCCCAGGGTTGTGTTTCCTTTTTCCTGAGATTTGGCGAGGGGTAAAGGGTCGGAGTCACATGGATACAAAGCATTTGATTAACGTCCAAGTCACCGCGGTGGCTGCCAGAGCCGCCTCCCCTCCAGCCTGGGCCGTGTGAGGCCGGAGCGGCGGGGCCGGGCGCGCAGGTCCCGGGCCGGAGCCCCATCCCCGGGGAGTTTCCTCCGCAGTGCCCCCCGCCTCCCGCGCCCCAGGCCCAGCGGGCAACCCCTCCCGCCCCCCTCTTCCCCCGGCTCAAGCCTCTCCCCCGCGTGTAAAGTCGCCCGTCTCTCCGCGGACTTTGCAGAGGCCGCAACTTTCCTCTCCCGCCGCAGTCCGGCCGCCAGCCCCGCGCCCCGCCGCCCACCATGAGCGAGGAGAGCCGCGGGGACCTGGAGCGGCAGCTCCGCCTGCGCGTGTGCGTGCTCAGCGAGCTGCAGAAGACCGAGCGGGACTACGTGGCCACGCTGGAGTTCCTGGTGTCGGTGAGTGCCGTGGTCCGCGCGGGGACCGGGACCGGGACCAGTCCATGCATCGCGGGCACCCGAGCCGCGTGGGACGCTGAGTGCGCGGGGCGGGGACCGCGGGGAGAGGTGAATGGCCGGTGCGCGCGGAGTCCCCGGGCCTCGGAGAGGTGCGGGTTTGAAACTTAGCTGCAGTGGGAGAAGGAGCTTGAACAGGGAATCCCGGCATCTTTCCTCACTCTGCCCCCACCCTCGCCTGGCCTGCAGGATTACATTGTGCAATCCCCCCCCCCCCCCTTTTCCTTCCTCCCCTGGGGATTTTGTGTTAAGACTTTGGCTAGCTGATTGATGAAAGTCAGTCTGCTACATTAAGATACATTTAGTTTAAAAAAGTACTTGATTCTTCTAGAGCCCGAGTCCATTACTCAGATTTCAGGACCGGGCAGTCCCTTTCATTAGAGGAATCTTGGAAACAGCGTCCTGGTGGAGGGTCGGTACTGGGAGAGCAGGAGGGTTATGGTCTCTAGCAGCTGTTTGATATTAGAGCCACATGTGCTGGTCACCCCTTCCAAGTCCTACAATCTCCTCCCCTCCCCACCTCCCACCCTGGGTTTAAATCAGTTCCCGCTCAGGTTCTGGGGTCCCACTGAGCCCAGGAGAGGCGCATAATAAAACTCATGTGGAACAACTTCAAGTTTTCCTAGAACTGGCAGGAACTTTGTTTCAAAGTTTCAGCCTGGCTCACTAGAAGTCAGCTTCCTAAAACTGTTCATTCATTGTAGGACGGGGGGGGGGGGGGGGGGGGGGGGGGGACGACGACGGACAGAAAATTGAGTGCAAAAAACTTCTGAGACATCACTCAAAAGTTGGGTTTTTTTTCTACTCACTGCTGCAAAGACAAAGAATTTGAGGATTGGCTGCTTTCCACCCAGATGTCCAGGAGAGCATCATTCAGACTCAGGAGCCAGAGCCTTTGCAGTCTCCCCCAAATCTAACCTTCTTTCACCACCCAGTTGGTAACCCCGGTCCAAAGGGAAATGTTTCTTAGGCCAAACTTCCTGCTCAGTTTTCTGAGAGATGTAAACTTTCTGCTTGTGATTATGACAGAAGAAATTCACTTCTTAACTAGGGCAGAAAGGAAAGAACAATAAATGTCTCAGGGGATGGAAGATGCACAGGTTGGCTTCTGGGTAATGTCTCAAGTTAAAAAAAATCAATCTGCTTGAACCCCCCAAGGGCCACAGTCTTTGGAAATGTTTGTATATTTGAAAATATACTGGTAATTGTCGTAAATAGAATTCCACACTTCTATGCAGCAATGTTAAAAAAAAAAGAAGAAGAAAAGAAAAGCATGTTTTAAAGGAGATTTGAATGTTAATAACCTCAAACTGGCTTTCATGAAACTTCGGTGGTGACAAAGTCCTTTGACTTATAACAATCTGAGTCACTTCTTCAATTGCCTTCATTATTACTCCTTTCTGGAGGTTTATGAGAAGATATTGTGGAGAGCCCTGATTTAGAGACATAGCTAACCTAAGCTACCTTAAAAACCAAGTTGTTGATCTTTATTTAAAATATCACTTTCCTCTTATCTTAACACCTGATTATTAAAACTGCAAACTTATTGCTATATAGAGCTAGAAATGATAGGAGGTATAAAATAAATCATATTTTCCTAGTTACAAGTGGATCACCTTATAATTTCATTGTTTTCATCTCATGCAGAAATTAGGGACTTTTCCTTTTACACACACACACACACACACACACACGCACACACGTAAACGTGGTTACTGGCTTGAAAGTCATCCTTAACAAAAGTTTACCCTGACTTCTTTATAGTCTTAAAACTATTCAAAGACAAAAATCTATTTATATAATACACTATTAGCTTTTCTTTTTTGGGAGTATCATTGATAGTAACATTTAATTTCCATGTATTATATTTGGTCCATCTAGTTTTAATTTTAGCCTAATCTAATATGTATCAATAGCTTTAAAAATGTTTAAATCCTTTGGCCTGGTAATTCATCTTCTAGAAGTCATCCTAATGGAATAATCAGAAATGCAGACAAACAAAAGGTTTTTTTTTAATAGCTGTAATATTAAATAAGCATTGTGGTAAATTTGTTGCAAAAATTTGATAGTGCATTCTTAAGTCAAATTTAAATATTTGTTAGCTTAGTCATTTAGATTTCTGTCATTGCTTCAAGCCATTCACATGAAGGGTAACTCATCTTTATTACAAAGAGATAGAAAACATATTTTTAGTTTTATCAAGAACATATTTTTACTTGTGGGCCCATAAATAAACCAACAAAATGGTATTATTGCTCTTGATTAAATGATTGTATGACCTGAGTAATGACTTTTCTTACTAAGATTTTTTACTTCTGAATTCTTTCTCTTCTCTTTTCTAACTCTTCACCTTTGCAGGAGAGAGCACCTTTCCCCACCCACACCCCAGGTAGTCCATAAACGTTGCCTTTTTTCTCTACATAGACTCAATCCATATGCACCTTCTTTCCAGAGCCTGCCAGGTGCACACTTCTTGATTGAACAAGGGACTTTCTTCTAAGTTTGCTGCTGTCATTCAGAGTGGCTGTCTCTTCCCATGGGTTTCATGCTTTCTCAGGGCTTCTCTCTTGCTCCTCCCTGGCCCTTAGCTACTGGCTGGTTTCCTATTGGGCTTTCAAGGCTCAGTTCAAGTCCTTCAGAAACCTTTCATGAACCACCCTGCATTCCCCAGGTTAGAATGCTCACTGCTTTGTATCTACTCTTTCTTCCCCGTGGTTACTTCTTCCTTAGCACTAAGGAAAGCTTATGCATTTGTTTGCCTTTGTTTCATTCTACTAGAATGCAAGCTTCTTGAGGCCTACATTTTATTCACCTGTATTTCCCCGGAATCTTATACTATGCTTGAGACATTGTAAGTAATCAGTACATGCTGAATGAATAAATGAATGAATGAGCAAATCTTCTAAACTCCTACCCCTTAAAAAAATCTTTATTGTTGAGAGTATTGCAGATAAATGCTCTCCTGCCCCCATTCCCCCTACCGCCCCACCTGGTTCCTACTCTCCCCCAGACCTTTACCATTCTATTGTATCTGTCCATAGATAATGCATATATGCACGTAAGATCACCTTTCCCCACCGCCCCTCACCCATTTTTAAGGACACTTTCTTAATCATCCTTACATTTCTGATTTTGGTCTGTATAGATAGTGGAAATTACTTAAGCTTAGGCACATATGTATTTATGTAAAAAAATATTTTAAATTAAATATTAGTGCCTGCGTTTAAAACAGAAACATGATTTAATTCAGGCATCGAGGTATTTCAGACTTTGTATTCTAAATTTTTCTTTGAGACTATGGATCAATTGCATTCTCTGTATTATTCATTTTTGGGACAAAGAAAATGGGGAGAAGGACCAACTTTGCTTGAATATATCTTCTTGTTTTGTTTGGGCAATGAAATTTTGTGCTTCATTAGAAATACTCTAAAACGTGTTCCTAAAGAAGGCTATGATGGCCGAAACCGGTTTGGCTCAGTGGCTAGAGCGTTGGCCTGTGGACTGAAGAGTCCCAGAATTCATTCGGGTCAAGGGCATGTACCTTGGTTGTGCGTACATCCCCAGTAGGGGGTGTGCAAGAGGCAGCTGATCCAAGTTTCTCTCTCATCAATGTTTCGGACTTTCTATCCCTCTCCCTTCCTCTCTGTAAAAAAAAAAAAGAAGAAAAAAGAATGCTATGATGAATCTAGTAGTTAATGTCCAAAGTCTGAGCAGTAGTAGGTTTCAGCTGGTTTCCTGCTTGCAATCCAGTCACAGGTCATGATGCTTTCACAGACCCACCCGAGTGGACAGAAAAAGGACAGACCTCATGGGTTTCACTTCACAGCAGTCGCATAGGGCTTAACACTGAGAAGGACCCTGCAGTAGGTTTAATGTTCTGCCATTACCATCTTGAAATTCTTGCTAATCTTTTAAAAATATTTTTATTGATTTGAGAGAGAGAGAGAGAGAGGAAGAGGGAGAGAGAGGGAGAAAGAGAGATTTGTTGTTCTACTTACTAGTATTCTGCATTTGTTGGTTGATTCTGGTATGTGCCCTAACCTGGAATCAAATCTGAAACTTCCGAGTACTGAGACGATGGTCTAACCATCTTACATAGGCCAGAATTCTTGCTAATTTTATCTTTGAACTTGTCTTTTGCAAGTGAAGTTCAGTGGGAGTATGAGCAGTATAGATACATGTAAGAAAAAAGACTATATTTTCAGCACCTTTGATAGTACTTTTTCTCTGCCTTTTGAACAAAAGGCCTCCCATTTTTGTTTTGCACTGAGCCTGGAAAATTGGGTAGACTTGTTTCACTGTAGCAAGGAGCATTGAGGCAAGATGACCATATACTTTTTTTTTTGTCTAAACTGGGACTCTTTTGAGAGTGAAAGACAATGCTATTAATAACTACTGGGAAACAGATGTAAATTAGGATCACTCCACATTGTAGGCTGTAAGACAAAGTTATGTGTCTTGCCATAAACCAAAGATACTGAAATTTCTTATCTGTCCAGGCTTGACCTCATATACTCCAGAATTAGTCTTGTCTCTAATGTATTATGTAACTTGGAGACATTTCAAAACTCTTCAAGGCCTATTTTCCTCATCTGTAAAACGGGGAAACAGTAAATGTCTCAAGGTTGCTATGATGACAAGGTGAAGTATGCTTTGGGTTGAGTCCAGAGTCTGGCTCACAGGAGGGCCCTTTAATAGTCACTCACTCTTATTTCTTCTGATGCTGCAGTGCCATACGGAACCATACATGCTGGTCATCCTTAGTGCATAATTACATTCTCCTCTACCTTTCAGCTGGGTCTCTGAGGTCCTGCTTCCTTCCCTCTGCTTCCTTCTGCCAGTGCACTCCTTCCCATGATAGTCTGTACATGCTCAGGGTTCTTCAGACTGTAAGAACCCTTCATACAACCATAGTTAGTATGATACTTTACAATTTACCATAATCAGTTGCATATTCATTCTCTTCTTTGGCCTAATAGGTGTGTGTCTTAGCTCTTTCCCATGGCACTCCCTAGAGCTCTAGGGTCTGTGATTTGGCTTCACAAAGAGTCAGGGGGAGCTGAATTAGGTGGCATCAGGCTCTCCACCTTCTTCTGATTTTGCTAAAGCGATGAGACAAAACACTTAACTAGATGGTAAACCCCAAGAGGATAGGGTCTGAGCGTTTATTTCCTGTGTGCATTTACTTCCTATGTATGCTTTTCTTGGCCTAAATACAGTGCTTTGTAAATAGCAGGTGCTCAAGAAAACAAACAGGCAAATAAAGCTAAGCAAACAAAACAGTTTGCATGAATTTGAAAATAACTTCCTTCAGTCATGATCTAACTTTTCCAGGCAAAGATGAATAGATTCAACAGATTATGTTAAGGCTTATGTTATGATCTACAAATGTGCCCCTCCTCACCCCCAATTCATGTTGCAGTCCTGATTCTTAGTATACAGATAATCACAGTATTGGGTGGCAGGTGCAACAATCTGTAATAATAAAAGTGTAATATGCTAATTAGACCAGACAGCCAAGTGACTTTCTGGATGTCATTTTGGACATTCTTCTGGACAAAGCTGCAGTGGCCGGGGCCGAGACAGAGGTGGGTAGGGCAAGCAGTTAGGGGCAATCAGGCAGGCAGGCAAGTGGTTAGGGGTGATCAGGCAGGTGGGCAGACCAGGGGTTAGGAGCCTGTGGTCCCAGATTGCAAGAGTCTGACTGCTGGGTTAGAACCGATCCTGCATGCTGGGCTGAGGACCTCCCTCCCCCATGTATAAATTTTGTGTACCGGGCCTCCAGTAGAATGATCAAGTAGCAGGGAGGAATCAAGGTGCTCCCTTAGTATTGGGTCCAAGAAAGTTTTTGGGAAGAGATAACAATAGAGCTGGCTTCTGAAGGCTGAGGAGGAATGTGCCAGACTAGGAAGAGAATTTATCCATCCCCTCAAAGCAGCATGTTCAGTGTGACCATGGAATATGGGAAGAAGTTCCCTGAATCTGTGTCACCTTCTCCTTATTTTCTATTCCTGCCAACCCAGCAGTCCTCAGCATGCACTCTCTCTTCAATAATCCTAATCTAGAGAAGACCTGGGTCCCTTAATCTGGGTCAAAAATATAACTTTCAAAAAGTGTTATTATTTGCTGAAGGAGAGGTCAATAACCATAGAAATGACATGAAACACAAACAGCCTGGCTTCTCCTGCCTAAGCAAGCTTGCTCTCAGGGTCTGCAGACTCTGCCCTGTTTTAACCCTAAACCCTCCGATAGCTTCTGTTTGATCCCCCTGGCTGAGTACTACTCCTGGGCAGATTTGCCTGAGTTCTTTGTTTTCTAGTCATTAGCCTGACGTGTGTACATGAGGATGGCATCAGGAAGCTGCCTTTAAGAGGTCGTGATACTTGCAGTAAATGTACCATGAACTAAATGGGGCTCATTCATAATTCTAATTTTTATAGAATTAATCATGTGGCCAGAGCCTACTCTCTACACAGAAGGATGTGTCTTTAGTCTATGGTTTCATTTGTACAATTATATCTTATTATAATTATAATTATAATTATAATATGATGACATAATGGAAAAAATACTATCTACTGAGATTTGCTTTGTTTCTTATCAAGATAATTCTGTCAGTGGGTTTGAGGAACAAAGTTGGAGTCTAGTTACCCAATAGGAGTTTCTGCCATTGCAATGGCTCAGGTAAGAAACGTGGAATGTCTAGTCTAAGATGGAGGCATTGAAGAAGATAGAAAGCCATAAAATACAAAACACCCAACCACTAGGAGACATTTATTGGGAAAAACCTTTCATATTTGTGTTCACTGAGAAGTGAAGGTAAGTAGAATGGAGAACATAGGGGGGTGCATTGGTCTCTAGTTTGAAGATATGATGGGTAGTGTCCTTAATGAGAAATGGAATGTGAGGGACAGAACCGCATTGGGAGGAGGAGGAGAAAGGGGAATTTGGTTTTGGACACACTGAGCTGCAAATTCTGCTGATTGTTAGAATAGGAAGATAGAATATAGGAAATAATTTTGGGTAAAAGTTAGAGATCTATAAATTAACTAGTCAGATATGTTGCAGCTGTCAAGTGGATCAGATGACACCAGGAGAACAATTTGAGGAAGAAAACATACACAGAAGGGTAGGATGTTAGAGAGCCAATGTTTAAAGGTTAGAGGAAGAAGAGAGTGCTCTGGTGACTTGGACTGAGCCCTCCTCAGAGCTTGAAACAAAGAACCAGGACAGAGTGATCTCTTGAACGAGAAGGAAGGATCTAGTTCCCCAAAGAAAAGTTTCTTTCAAGTGTCAACTTTAGAGAAGTAGGTAGTGTGAAGATGAAAGGTTAGACAATTAGAGCATCTTTGGGGTTTTAGCTTCAGTAGTGTGTGTGAGCAGGAGCCTGGTGAAGAATGAGCTTAGACATGAGTGGAAGCTGAGGCGGGGAAGAGGATGGAGAAAATTTTCAATGTGCTTGGTGGTAAATGTAAGGGAAGAAGTGGGTTAGTATTGTAAGGGGCTCATTTTGTCCAGGATGTTTGAGGAAGATGCGTACAGCCAAGAAGAAGGAGACAATGAAAAGGGAACTAAAGCAGCTACAACAGATCATGGCAGAAGTCAAATGCATCTTCTGGAAAACCATGGCACTTGGCAAAATTCACTGAGCCATCTCACCATGGAACATTCCCACAGCAACATGTCATTGCAGAACTAAGGCTAAGCAAGCTGTCTCATGTATACTTTAAACATTCTGCTTCTTATCTAATCTAGAGCTAGTGGGACTGCTGGGATGGCTTTTGTACCTCCTTTTGAAAACGCCATCACTCTGGGACAGTGAGGCTAAGTGCATGGTACAGAGCATGGTGTTGGGGAATCTGACGACCTGGGTTAAAGTCCTGGCATGAATGTACAAACTGTGTGATTTTGGACAAATTACATAGCCTCTTAGCCCTGGCTTGTGTGGCGCAGTGGAATGGAGTATCATCCTGAGCATCCAGGTTGCAGGTTCGATTCCTGGTTGTGGCCTATGCGATTCCTATGTGGCCTAAAAAAAACCTAGTTTTTTTGAGGTTTCTCCCTCTAAAATCAATAAAAACGTTCTCAGGTGAGGATTTTTTTAAAAAAGTACATAGCCTCTTTATGCCTAGTTTATATTTGGAAAACACAGTTGATACCTCATACCTCATAGGGCTGGCCTGAAGCTCTAATCTGCTCATGGAGTAAAGTTCTGGTAGGTAGGAAGTGTTTTCTCTTTTTCTCCCTTTGCAAACTCTGAGTTTATGTCTCTCTCCTCTGTCTCTTCTACCTCACAGACTCAGCCTGGAACTCACTTAAACCACCTAGCCTGCTCCTGACCCTTTCCTTTTCCAATCCTAGGAGCTCACTGGAGGGTTTAACAGAGGAAGAAAGGTCCAGAGGAGGCCAGAGGGGCTGTCAGGAATGCAGGGAGGGGCCGTCTTGTCTTGGAGCTACAGGAGGGATGCTTTCCTCTGGGAGGAGGCCAAGGGGTCAGGTTACGGTGGGGGCGGGGGGGGGGGGGATTTGAAGGTTCCTACCTGGTGCCTTTTATTTATCTGTGGAGTTGAACTCTTGTTTGCTTTGTGTTCTGTTTTTATTGGCTGGGAGCGAGGTGCCCTAAAAATAGTAATAAAGAATTAGAACATACACTTTCATCAGTAGTCAAGGGAATTGGACACAGACAGCTGAGGTTTGTCGGGAGTCTGTATAATATCTTTGTATAATTATTCTTTTAAATGTGACTTTCTTAAGTGTAATATATAAATTCAAAAGTCAAAGTACAGAAGTAAGTTTTCCTGATTTAGTACATCTATTATGACTAGGTTCAAATCTTGAAATGATGGTGTAATACTTTTTTTAAACCTTCATACAAATTGTACAGAATTTCTTTATTATATTTAATGCACACAGCCATCATTGTACACACTTTAAAAGAAGAAACATTGATTTATCTGACAAGGTTTTGGTGTGATTACATTATTCTCAGTGCTGGTCTTTTAGCAATGTTGTTGAATGTTTTCTATATCTGGTGTTACATTTTAATACCAAATAAAATTATGTTTGTTTGTAGTACAAATAGTTTGACCTAAAATAGTTATTTTTTTTACATTGATTCTTTGAAAATTTTATGTATAATATTTACTTTTCATAATAGATGACTTTTTATTTTCAATATGTTAAAATTGCATTAGCTATATTAAAATCAGTATTTCCTTGATTTATGACATATTTACCTCAAAGGTTTCTTTTATTTTTAACATTATATAAGCAATCAAATATACAGGAAAAATATCCCTTAGTAAAAATGTCCCTCTTCTTTGTTTAAAAGTGTGGTTGAGTCACCTTTTCAATGGTATTGAGTATAATTAGTCAAATGCTGACATCTAATAAAAATTAAAAAAAATTTTTCTGACCAGTCTTATGAACTATTTCATTTTATTCAGGAAGTCAATGATTGTAAATTTTTAAAAATTGATACATTAAGCCGAACCGGTTTGGCTCAGTGGATAGAGCATCGGCCTGTTGGCTGAAAGGTCCCAGGTTCGATTCCGGTCAAGGGCATGTACCTTGGCTGCGGGCACATCCCCAGTTGGAGGTGTGCAAGAGGCAGCTGATTGATGTTTCTCTCCCATCGATGTTTCTGACTTTCTATCCCTCTCCCTTCCTCTCTGTGAAAAATCAATAAAATATATTTTTTTAAAATTGATACATTAAGTTGAGGTTATGATAAAAAAAAACACAGTGTAAGCAGTATTTATCTCAACTATAATCACAATTCTTAATTATACATTTAGTTTTATTTGTTTATTTTTAAAATTTAAATTCTTTATTGTTTAAAGTATTACATAAGTCCCCTTTCTCCCATTGATCTCTCCCCAGCCATTTCCACTCCCCAGCACATGCCCTCACTCCTCTGCTGTCTGTGTCCATTGGTTACGCTCATATGCATGCATACAAGTCCTTTGATTGATCTCTTATCACCTTTCCTCCTCCCCTACCTTCCCTGGAAGTTAGGGGAGGAGGAAAAGTGATAAAAGATGCTTCTATGACTCTGGTTCTATTTTTGTTCAGTTTATGTTGTTCATTATTTTTCACAAAAGAGTGAGATCGTGTGATACTTCTAGTTAGTATAAATGATTTCAGACTTTGGTACCTTGAATTTGTTGTATTCTAGATTTGCTATATAGCTAATTATAATGGCCATAAAGGACCCGTTTTGTGAGAGAATATTTCATCCAAGGACATTGTGTTCTGTCACTAATGCGAAACACATATTTTATTTTAAAGGCAAGTCTTTCATTTGAAAAGGTTAAATGGTATAATACTTAAGAAATGACTCCAACTGCTTAAATTTAGAATAATGATATAAAAATATTCTCTGGGTTTATAGCAAAAATATAACAATATAGAATATGAATGGGCAAACATTTTTATTCATCGGAAAACTTTGTTTCTCTAAAACAGTCAAATAAGGGTTGATATGTTTGGCTTTGCTTTGCCACTTTTTGTTACTTTATCAATTTAAATTGTCTTAGAGAGCCTTTATAGATGGGGACATATTTCTAGTGATTGTGCAAGTAATGTTCATATTTTTCTTTAATGACTTGTAATGCCTCAACTTGGCCTTACTTCCTTGGAGTCTAGTTTTTTTTTTTTTTGCATATTTGTCCCAAAGAAATAGATTTTAGGAGTCCAGAAATGACATCTGCCATTCCAAAGTTTTATTTCTGTTAGTAGCACTAGGGGAGGAGCTATGGAAAGACATTATTTCACTTAAATGTTAATCCCATGCCCTCATGTTCCAAGATTACTTTAATAATTAATTCATTATTTCCCAGAGGTGAAACTATGAGAGGAAAAGGAACTTCCTTTTTTTGTACATTGTAAATCTAGGTTGTGTTGAACTTTTTATACCTTTGATAAATCTTAATATTTTATACAGAAATATTTTTGTATTTATATCATTTACACTTGACAACATTTTTGAATATTCTAGATAGAATTTATCTCATTGTTTCTTCTATCTCTTAAAATGAGACCTCTGGCATAGTCTCCTAATTGCCCCTAATATCTAATATTCTTTCCTTCTATAATGATAAAAGTTTTAGCTCAGTACTTGATTATCCAGCTCAAGATTACATCTCCCAGCTTTCTTTGCAGTTAGGTTGCATATGTATAGGTTCTAGGCAGTGGGATGAGCAGAAGTGCTAAAGTATGTCCTTATAACAAAGGAGTATGCACTCTCCCTATTTGCCCCCACTAGTATGAGACTGTGATGGCAGGTGCTGGGGCAACCATTTTGGACCATGAAATGGAAGTCATATGTTGAAAATGACAGAGCAACAAAATAGGAGTCCATTTCTTTATTAAAGCAGTTTAAACTGTGACCTATCAAAATGGGCCTATAAGATAAATCAGTATTTATTTAACTCTGATCTTAAATGATCTCTGATCTAAAATCATCTTTTTGAGATTTTACATTTTGCTTCCAAGTTCTCATTGAGTTATGCAAAAATTATTTAAAAATTGGCAAACAAATAATTTTGTTTGCCTTTGCCTTGTCAAACTGAATAGTCTTAATATTTTAAATTTATTCTTAGTTCCTTTTTTAATGAATTTCTCTAGCTAACCAATGATTGCCTTGGATTGAGCTAAAACCACACTTTCTTATTTTAGTTTTTTTCTTTAGAGAAAGAACAATATTTTTCTTACCCACTCTTATATATTATTTCTTCTGAAGATCAGAATTGTTATGTTTATTTTGTATATTTACACTGAGGCCAGATAGCACAGGAAGCTTGTTTGTGAATATGTAAGGTGTATGGAATCAAAATGGC
The DNA here is from genome assembly GCA_027563665.1 of Antrozous pallidus. Classification (NCBI taxonomy): domain Eukaryota; kingdom Metazoa; phylum Chordata; class Mammalia; order Chiroptera; family Vespertilionidae; genus Antrozous; species Antrozous pallidus. The sequence goes on from CM050510.1 coordinate 39,328,356, forward strand.
TTTGTTTTGCATTCTCTCTTAGAGCTCTGGTTTTTTAATTTTTGATACTGTTGTCAACAGTGTTCCAGAGGAGTATGAAGCTCAGCTTCATTGGATCATTCAGATTCTCGCTCCTTCTATTTCTCCACCATCCCCCAGGACCAATTAAATCTGAATTTATAGGAGAGAGTCAGGCATCAGTATTTTATGTCGTTTCTTCAGGTGGTTCTATTGTGCAAAGAACGTTAGGGAACCAATACACTAGAGTGTCCTTGTAATTATAGTTGAAACTGGCTTATCAGGGCCCCTTGCACATTGCAGAGACAGGGAGACAGAAGTTGTGAGACAAATTCCACACATCACTTGCATGTTCACCATCTTGGTCAAAATTTCGTAACATGGCTGAACCAGATGCAAGGGAGCCTGGGAACTGTGTTGTGTATTCGGCAGCCATGCATACAGCTTGGGGAGTTCTATAGTAAAACTAGAGGCCTGGTGCATGAATTTGTACACAGTTGTGGTCCCTCGCCTGGCTGGCGATTGGGGCTGATCAGGGCCATCTTGCCCAGTTCCAATCAGGGTGATGGGGGCTGGCCAGCCAGGGAGATACTGTGGGAGGGTTCCAGGGCATGTCTGGCCCTCTCACCCACTCCAGATAAGCTGGACCCCAGCAGCAAGCTAACCTACCGGTCAGAGCATCTTCCTTCTGGTGGTCAGTGCACATAATAGCAACCGGTCAAGCAGTTAACCAAATGGTTGACACATCAGTCAGACACTTAACATATTAAATGCCTTTATTATAAAGAATTGGAGAATTAATACTGAGTAGCAAAGCATAGTCTCTGCTACATTTTAGCCCTCAGTGATACTCTAGGCTCATGTCCTCAAAAAATCATTTATTTTCTTGGATTCCTTCACTGGAAGAATCTATTATACTCAAAATATAATTTGGAATACTTTCTCTTAAAATAATGTATTCTTACATAGAAATCCATCTAATGTTTATCTTTTCATATATTTTTTGTAAGTGTACTCTATCATTCCTCCTCCTCCAATTCGCCTCGCCCCCCACAATTGGTTCTCACTAGGTATGGGAAGAGATTGTGTAATTTTTATTTTTTTTCTGAAGTCTCCAAAAAACAATCCAGGGATAATATTAAAATCTTCAAATATCATGTGTTTGTATGTGTCAGGTGCTGCATAGTCATGTGTACCTCACAACTAACAACTATCTTCAAGTTTTACATTATTGTAACTCACAACTGAGGACACACCAATCAATTAAGTAGGAGGTTGAGGATTCTGAATAGATATATTTGAATCTGTTCCAAGATACAATGGGTGATTTACTGGCCTGGGCATTTCCAGATTGTGGGAGCAGTGTGATTAATGAGACCTAGGAAAACCAAGGCAGATTTGGAACCTAGACACAGAACTTGACTCCGCATATACACAAAAACTAGAAGTCAGGAAGGAACCGCAGTTCATTTCAGGCAAACCGTCAAGAGCAAGAGAGCAACAGACGCTAATGGTCAGCCAAGACAGGTCAGAGTCGGGCAAATACTTGGGAGCCAAAGATTACCCAGAAGTCAGGAGTTTCTCGCTCAGAAATGAGGATGCAAATGAACCTTGAAAAAAATAGACAATTTTAGTTCTCCTGTTGGTTATCTGTTAACAAACATCATTCTTGAGCCTACTTTCGGCCAAATTTAAGAATTCTAGGATCATTTTGGATCTCTCTGTACTTATTTACTTAGTACTTCATAGCATATCTCGATTTTATGTGTTAAATATAGCTTATGTTTATCCTATGTATGCTTAAATCAAAAGATATTTGAGGCAAGGGTTAATTTTACAGACACACACACATGCACACACCTCCAAAATGTGTGTGCTACTCTGCATTCAGTGGATATTGTATAGATCATATTGGTAGAAAGCATTAATGTGATTTAAACACAAATGAAGTGAATCCGTAATTGAAATGATTGTTATTCCTGGGATTGTGTTGACAGGCCTACTTTTTCCCCCCTACCTAATACATTTTATTTTTTAATTTTTATTTATTGTTGACAGTATTCCAGATGGTCTTCCATTCCTATCCCCCGCCCCTTTGCCCACTTCCACTCAACCTCCCCCCCTCCCCAGGCCTTTCCCACACTATTGTTTGTGTCCATGGGCTATGCATATTATTCTTGGGTTAATCTCTTCCCTAACCCCTCCTCTCCAGGGTGACAGGCCTACTTCTTTTGGTCCTTTAGATGAGATAGAGTAACTGGAATTCTGGCAGTCCTGGAATCAAGTTTGATAAATAGGCATGTTATATAGATGGGATATTCTCCTCAGTTTCTAGCAAGGACAATTAGCAGAGTTATATATATTCTTAGAGTCCAAAATGAGTCTCTGTTCTAGACTAAGAAGATAATAAAAAATCCCTGCTTTCATGGAGCTCCCACTTTCAACCAGGATAAAGAGTAAAATTTTGATATATTAGCTAGCTTAAACGGCAAGGAGGATGAATGAAGCAGAGCCAGGAAGAAAAAGCTGTTTATGTTTTGACATTTTATAGAATGAAAAGGCAGGAATTCTCCAGTATAATTATAATCTTTAAATTAAATTGAACCCAGATGAACATTGCTAATAAAGTTAATAGAACAGATTAGCAAAAGCATGGTGACTAAGATTTAAAGCTTTCACAAGCTGTCATTTTTCAGTACATTGATTTGAACGTAATAGGCCTATTTTTTTGGAGGTGCCAACTGAAAATCCACTACCTCAGTCCAGTGCCAGTGGACTGAGGCACTGGATAGGCGGGTGGGGGTGAGGGGGTCGGAGATCCGGAATGCTCCGCAGCCTCTAAAGCCAGTTTTGTAACTGTTACCTTAGGTAACCCCAGGCATGAGTTAAAAGCTAAGGCATAGGTCACTTGTTTAGGGTCTTTCCCTGAGAGGGAACAGGAAGGATAAGCAGTGCTCCTGGCAGCACCCCCCCACCCCCTTCTTCCTAGAGTATTGTCCCCCTAATGTCCCTGTAGAATTGACTCCCTGGAGAAGTGTGGACAGCTGGCTGCAGCCCCTTTGTGGCCTGTAAAGTGTCTCTGGAAGCCACTGCCAGACTGTGGGGGAGGGGAAAGGTCACTTCAGGACTGTGGAAAACATTCCCTTTCCCTCAGCATCTTGAGGCCTTCCTGTTAATAGAGTCCCGGAGCTCGGGTTCCGAGGCTGAAGTCTGGTTCAGGGCTGGTTAGTGCTCAAAATGGTATTTTTAAAGCAGCCTTTTGCAACACTTCATTCTGTGTAGTTCGCTGACTGTGTTGCACAAAGGAGAGGAAATAGATTTATTGCTATCGTCATTACCAACTTCAGAATAGAAATTGGTGAATAATTATGCTTATGTTAGATGTTTAAAAAAAAAGCATAACTAAAGGGAAGGGATTTAGCTGCCTGTATTTTTTGATAAGCTTGTGTGCTTTCCTCTTCCGTTTCTCTGTAGAGACCATTCTATGGCTAATACATCATAAAAGTTAAAAGGAAGTGCAAATACAATTACCACAGAAAGTTGAAATCTTTTCCATTCACTTCTTTGTGCTATTTGTGACTTGTCTGCTGGATTGTTTCAAAGTAAAAAAAAAAAAAAAAAAAAAGTTGGTATTCTTATCTCTCCTTTATCAGTGGCACTGGTTTTGAGAGTGTGATTGGGACAAAACCAGCCCTAATGCCAACAGCCATTGTGCTAAACCACAGGACTATGTTCAGAATATATGCCGTGAGCCTTAAAGGCAAGTAGATTTGTTTCCTGAAATCATGTAAGATGCAGTGTCTAGAAGGGAACTTCCTTTTAATTCTATAACATGTTCAGGGTCATCAGTAGCCCTTACTCAGGGGCTTTGAGGTCCTCTGCTTTGCTGTGCTCAGGATCTCAGCACTCACCCTGGCCATCAGTCCCCAAGTCCCAGGAGGAGGCCCTGCATGCTGACGGTGCTCATCAATCAAGGGCACAGAGTCTGCCATTGGGGTCATCACTGGGAAGCGAGGCTGGGTTTAGAAGTCGGTCTAAGATAACATCTGGACGTTGTAGAGGGTCATGAAAGGAAATGGGGTCAAGGGTTAACACAGCTGAGTTCTCCGTGACACAGAGCCAAGGAAGCAGCTTTCGGGGATCTCTGCCACCTTTTACTCTTGAGAAATGTAGTTAGTTCCTGCTGCTTCGCCCCTTCCCATGCTCTCTGGTCTGGTCCCCCGTTGCACCCCCCCCCCCCCCCCCCCGCCCGGCACCCTTCACTCTCAGGATCCTCTGGCAGAGACACTTCCTGGGCTGCTGGGTAGCTTTGAGTAAGGACTTCAGGCTTATGATACTGTCTGAGGGATGGATGATCCCATAATAATAAAGATTGGGACCAATATCTGTAACAAAGAAAGGTAGATTTTAACTGCTTTTATTAAATTTATTTCCTAGATGATTAGAATCATCATTTGTGCCAATTAGTTTATAGTTACTCCCTTAGTCCTTTTTCCAACTAGGAAGGTATATTAATGTTTTATGATTATTGTGTAATTTCTAAGAATACTTCCCAGACACAAGGACCTTCCTTTATGTACCAAGTCTGGTCTTACCTAAAGACTGAGCCTTTAGGAAAAGCTTGAAAACATTCCTGACAACTTCTCTGTAGGTGAGCAGTTTCCCTTTACTACTTGTGTGAACATTAAGAGGGTCTTTCATGTCTCTTACGGTCCCAGCTACACAGAGGTGAAGTGGGTTGTCCAAACAAAAGGACAAAGTCAGAGACTTTTTGGCCCATCATCTGAGCCCAACTCTAGTCTGAATGTCCTCTAACTCAAGTTTCTATAGCTCAATTTATTCTAATTTCCAAGCACCTTCAGTACTTTTTCCCATTGATTGTTTATGCCAGTGATATAATCAGTTTAGAGATTCAGGAAGTATGAAAAAATAAGGAAGGCAGAAATCAGTTATCTCCTTCTTTTTTGGGAAACCACAGAGCAAAGTAGTTTTGTTTGTTAACTTGGTGATGTTTGAGGAACAGTTGTTGAGAGTGAGGTTGCGATCTGTTGTTCAGAGTTATAGTCTGTACATTTCATGTAATACAGAATAAGGTCCAGATACAATTTAGTCTTCCAACTGCCACACCAAACTGAAAACAAAAATGAGTAAAAAACCCCAAACCTCCAAACAAGAGCCATTCCTATTCATATGAAGAAAAACCTTCATACTCTCAAGAACGGGATTAATTAACCCAGGAAAATAACAATACCCCTAACCTATTTTCACCCTTCTATGTCTCTGATGGAATCAATTTACAAATAAAAGGCTGACATTTTACTTTGAGTTCTCAGCCCCACCAACCTCCTACAGAGATTGGGATGGGCTGCCAGTTTGGAAAAATACACCCCAAACCCTTGAAATTAAAGAGTTCTCACACTAGTAGCTACAAACTCATGTTTTCTTAATCAAGGGGATAATCCCACTTTTGACTTAAGAGTAAGAAATATGCAATAGATGAGGAGACAATCATCCTGTTCTGAAATTGTGATGCAATTGATGTCATACATGAGGCTACTCAGAACTTTCTAGACTAGAGTCTGGAGCGTAAGGACAGAGCCTGGTGTTGGTGGGAGAAGTACAGTGAAATTTGAATTCTGGTCCTCCCACTGCTTACTAGGAAAATGGGGAAAGTAACTGATGTATGACAAGCAGCTCCCACATGATGGGAATTTAATCTAGTACATTCACATTAACTTGCACAACAGTCCTGTGGTATTGGGATTAACCTCCCAATTTCACAGGAAATGAAAGGAGGCTCAGCAGAGATGAGAAACTGGAGATCAACTTTGAGCATTTTGTAATAAAGGAGAGCACAAAGATTAGTATTATTATTGTCATTATTAGTTATTATACAGATAACTTGGATGGATGGTGTGCTCAAGGTTTCGTGAAGGTAAATGACAAAGCATGTGCAAAAGGAAGCAGAGTTCAGTTACCCGGAGAACAGAAAGAAGAGTTAGGCTGAAGACATAGGTATTTATTTATATACAGTATTCTAGTAGCCCTGTTCACGAATCCGTGCGCCATTAACTCTCTGCGGGGCCTGGCTATTCTGTGCTCACTGTCCAGAGGCTCTCCATGGCCCAGAGCCGATCTGCAGTGGGGCGCAGAATGCTTGCCTCATCGCCACAGCCATGAAGCAAGCATTCCGCCAGGCTGCTCACGCTGCTCACTCTCAGTGCTCGCCACCCCCAGCACTGGGGAGCCTTGGTGGGGCTGAGAGGACTGGGGCGCTGCCATCTTGTGGCTAGGGGCACCACCATCTTTGTGACAGAGTGATGGTTAATTTGCGTATCACCCTTTTATTAGATAGGGTATTTTAACCCAGCCTGTCAAAATTGCCTGCCAAAATCACCATTAATAGGCATGTTGCTAAATCCAGTGGTGAGCCTCTCAGGCCTCATTTTACTTGATTTAAAGGAGTGTTTGACCTTTCTCCCCACATTCTCCCAGGACACTACACTCTCCTGATTTCTTGCTGTTTTTGGCTTCTGCCTCTCAGGGTCCCTTGCTGGTTTCTCTTCTCCAAGATAAGTAGCTATTGGAGCTACGTGTTTCCTTGAGGCCCAGAATTCATTGCTCTGACCCTTTCTCTTCTCTACCCACGTGATCACCCTGAAATTCAGCCTTGAATTTCTGCCTCTCCTCCTGGATGTCTGCTAGATGTCTCAAATTAACATGGCCAACACCAAACTCCTGATTGCCTCCCCTTTACCCATCCTGCTCTCTCGCTGCCAGCCTCATCCTCTTAAGATCTGACACATGTCAGAAATGACAGCTTAATCTTTTCTTGCATTCCTCTCATCGAATAACGGCAAATCCTGTTAGCACATATCTTTAAAAAAAATCTAGACTTTAATGACTTTTCCCCACCTCTGTCCACTGCTGTTACTCTGATCCAGCAGCTTCCCACTTGGTTTCCTGCATCCCTACAACCAGGGATTAACATAGTAGCTGATGGGATTCTGTAAGAACATGTCTGGTCATTTCACTTTATTCAAGGCCCTCCAAATACTTCTCATGTCCTTAAAAGCCAAAGCCAAAGTTCTAGTGGCCTGTGAGACCTGATGATGTCATTTCCTGCTATTCTTCCCCACACTCTCTTTTAATCACAGTCTTCTCTGCTGATCCTGCTCCGTGCTGGGCAGGCTCCAGCCTCAGAGTCTTTGCACTGTTGCTCCCTTGCTTGGAGCACTGTCCTCCCAGATACCCCGATGCTAGCTCCTTTGCTTCCTGTAGGTCTCTGTGACCACCATATTCCAAAATTGCAACTCGCCTCTTTTCAGTTCAACACTCCTCATTCACTTTTTCTGTTTTAATTTATTTGAAGTACTTGCTGACATACTAAATACCTTAATTTTCTTCATTGCTGCTGCTTCTCTCATGACAAAGTGAATTCTTTAGGAAAGGGAAGGGACTCGTGACTGTTAGTTTATTGCTCTTTGCTCAACCTATAATATACCTAGCACATAGTAGGTGCTCATTAATGTTTTGAAGTAAATTGGTGTGAATCATACTCAATATCTTATTAAGGATTAGAAATATATTTTTAAAACTCTTTGTTGAAAAAAATTATTGAGTCATTCACCATATATTGGAAAGGTATTGAAGGTCTAGTAATGAGCTACAAACTTGAGTCAGATCTATAAATGTTAAATAATATTGATAAGCAAATGATGAGAAAGGATAGCCTGATAAAATTAAGTTATGAAACTAAATAAGTAAACATGGAAGAAGAAGCGAAAGAAATGAAATTAGCGAGGAGACTTCATTTATAAGATGTCAGAGATTATCTAGTGATATTTTTCAAAACTAATGAGAATTGCTGGTAGTAGAAAAGATATTGTTAAAGTTTGGATTTAACTTAGGTAGAAGTCAACTAATTGTTTTTCATGTATTTGAGCAAAGCAGTAAGACAATTGTGATTAGTGGGAAGTACTCTTGGTGTGGGAAAGGAAGTATGCTACTTTGGGAAATAAGGATGTTGTAAAAATTAATACTTTAAAGTCTTTAGATGATTCCCATAAGGGAGTGCTGTATTTTCCAAAGTTCTTTGTTGTGATTAGTTATGCAGAGTTATTTTCTAAGTGCCAATTTGTGAATATAAACATCTGCTTATTAAGGGAGATTTAAAATGCAAGGGAGCCACTATAAGATTTGATGTGATGTCCTTAAAGGTTTTGTTTTGTTTTTGTCTCATCCCTCATGTATAAAGGCATAATTAAAGTTCCCTGTTGTGAGAAGCTCAGATGCCTTTGCTTTTGACTGCAATGGCAATAGTTTGATCTGTGGTTCCAGCAAACTATATTTATAAAAGCCTAAGCCACTGTTACAACCAAATGACCAGTGGACCTATAGTTATGATGTGCACTGACCACCAGGGGGCAGATGCCCAATGCAGGAGCTGCTCCCAAGTGGTCAGTGTGCTCCCATAACCAACTTCCCGCAGCTGGCCAACCTCCTGTGGTCTCTCCCTGATTGCCCCAATCATCGGCCACGCCGAGGGACCCCACCCATGCATGAATTCGTGCACTGGACCTCTAGTTCCTGTAATAAAGTCCTTTGGCAATAAAGTCCTCCACTGACTTTAGGCTGTTACTATTATATATTAGATTACTGTATGCCATTAGATTAGAGAGGTCTTTTGTATTGAAAATATGCGGGAAACCTCGTCCTAATCTCATTGCCACTTGTAGCTGATGACTCCTTGCCCACATTGCTATATTTACTTGCAGTTACTGCTTTATCCCCCCTCTGGGCCCTTCCCAGCCTGGCTTCTTGACCCCTCTCTGTAGAAGAAAGACTCCTGAAGTTTTCCAGTGACCATCCTTTAATCATTTCTCTTTGCTCTATCCCAATTTTGATTTTCCTTTGCTTCCTTGTGGCATTTGACATTGTTCAGCAATGTTTCTTTTTTGAAATTCCCTCATTGTAGGGTGTCCCTTCTGAGTTCATGATGAAACTCTGTAATTAGTCTTTGCTTTCAACTCTCAGTCTTAGCTTCTCATTTCCCTTTTTACACAATTTTTAGTTTTATCATTAAGTTTATTAACTCCTCATAACCTCTACAATTACCCCCCTTTTAAAAAATAATTACCATTACATAAAAAATTAATTCAAATATATAATTCCAGGCGAGATCTTGAGTCCTTAGTCTATGTCTTTTAATACAGGACATTCCATTGTATATCTCACTTTTACCTCCAATGCATCATGTGTGAAATTGAACTCATTTTCTCTTGGAAGTTATTCATCCCTTCTCTCTCTCTACCTCCTGGCTGTAATTGGCATGCTCCAGTCTCCCTGGACTGGAAGGCTGTGTAATATTTGTCTCCTTACCTTTCATCCCTGTCTACCAGTCTCAATACCCTAATGATTCCCCTTTCTAAATGTCCCCAGGCCTTTGCTTCTTCTTCTTATGAATTAACTCCCTTTCTGCAGGGGAGATATAACAAGGAGAGAGCAGGCAGAGTGATGTCCATCCAGCCAACATGCCCAGCTTCATCTTCTTTTCACCTTTTTATTTCTTTTGTCATAATCTTCACCTCCTTGAATCTCAAACATCCTAATTTCTCAACTTGACATTCTAGAGCCTTTATAAAAAGGTCTTTACCATATTTGTCTAAACCTTCTTATGTTAGCTATCCCTAACGTAAAAATCCCTCTGGTATGGTTAGTTTGTTGCTCAAGTAATCCAGATAATCATGTTGCTGACCTACCTCTCTGTCTTTCTGCTGGGAAAACTATTCTTCTCTTCTTGAGTATCTATATTTCACCTGACTTTTAGAACCTGGTTTAAATCCATCTTTTATAATGACATTTCTTTCTACTCTATTCCATACACTCTTACTTTCCATCTCCTCCTGCATATTTTATTATTCACACCACAGGGTTCACCAAGGTGCCAGTCACGTGAAGGATGATGGGATGAAGCCACTTTAGCGGTGGACCCCCCCGTTACTCCAGATGCCACTTGTAGCAGGATGTCAGGCTGAGCACTTCTCAGATTTCTAACCCTCAAAGTCATGAGCAAAGTAAATGGTTCATTTAAGCACTAAGTGTTGGCACACTTAGTTATGTAACAATAGGTAAGTAGAACATAACATATAGAAACCTGTAAATCATCAATAAATTTCACAAATTGAACACAACCCATGTAATTTGCATCAGAATCAAGAAACAGAATATTGCTGGCACCTTGGAAGCTGTTTCATCTCCTTCCAGGAATGGCCTCCTCCATGAGTAACAACCGCTCTGATACCCAGCACCCTACATTAGTTTTGTCTGGTTTGGAATTTTATGTAAATGAAATGTATCATTGTGTCTTGCATCATTAACTTATCATTATATTTGTGCGATTTATCTAGTTTTAGTTCAAACCTTCTCTGTATAGCATCCCATTCTATGAATGTAACACAATATATCTATTCTTCTATTGATGGATATTGGGGTGGTTTCCTGTTGTTGACTATTATGGATAGTCCTGCTGTTAACATTCATAGATGTGTCTGTGGTAGACCTATGTACACCTCTCTTTTGGGTGGTTTTTGAAATTATTTGTACTTATTAGTGTAAATTCTATAATTTGTCTCTATGCATTTTAGAATATAATGTCTAGGCTTTATATTTTTTTCTTTCTCTTTATGATGCCTTGCAACTAGAGTTCAAGTTTAGAGTTATTATTCAGGGAATGTATATGATTGGTCTTTTAGAACTTCCAAAGCACAAATTCTTGGCTTCTCCAAAAAAGTTTTAAAGTAACCATATAGTTTAAACTCTATTCTTTAAGCGCAAAAAATAGGAAATATCTTTTCAATGAGCCATTTCTGTTGAATTAATTACAGCTTGTTGGAAAATATTTTATTTGTCCAGAGCTATTGCTTGGTGTTTTTAAATAGCATGATAAAGAAAATCGCTTTGTTTCTTATAATGATAAAAGAAAGGACACTATGAGCAACTAAGGTTTCTGTGGACTATTAGTATACCTAAGGCTTTTAAGCTACAGTGAATCACTTGTCAGAACTAATAAATTATATAGTTGTGTGTAACTTGAAAACAGTCTTAGAGTACATATTCTCTATTTTGATGAGCTCTTTGTTTGCAGGTGTATCATAACATTTACTGTAATATTGTTTAATGGGTACTAAAATTATAATATTTTTTTCTTACATCTAATTAACTCCAGAAATTTCCTTGTTCTTTGCTGTAACATTTGAACTATTTACCTAAAAATTGCAATGATAAACTATTTCAAATAAGCTAGGTCTGATTATTTTCAACCCTAGCACATTTACTTAAATTCCGTATGGAAGGGTTTAATTCCAATATGCAAGACTTTTTTTTTCTTTTTCTTTTTTGGTAATGTGTAGCTTTGGGGAAATAAAAAAGAGTGGCATAGATATTCAAATTAGTATCAGATGATTTGAGAGTTTGTGTGGTTGCTAACTCTGAAGAATATGGACATATAAAAAGATTAAAGTATCTTTTTAACTACCAAGCTTAAAATATATGTGTTTACAAACACATCCATGCATTGTATATCTTGGTTTATCCTTGTTCCTTTAATTGCCAGTATGTTTTCTTGCATCTTCCCATTCGTTTATTTATTCAAAAAAAGATTTTTTGAGTGTTTTCTGTGGGGCAAATACTACTTGAGTCCTTTCATTTTTATAGTCAGGGCTCTGCCTTGGAGGAGATCATGGTCTACTGGATCACAGTCCTATGGCCAGATATGTAGACAGGTATTAACAATATGCATCTAATAGATATGTGAGCAAAGTAATATCAGAGCAACTCATTCTGCTTAGGAGAGTGTGGATAGTTTTACAGAGGAGATCAACTTGGGACTGAGACTTAAAGGAAGTACAGGAATTGGAACAAAGAAGTGCAGGGAGAGATGTATGCAAAGGGAGTAAGGTAAAACAGAGCTGAGCTGAGAAAAGTTTGGCATGTGCAGGACACAGTTTTAAGTTCCATTTGTTGAGAGCTCAAAGCACGGGGGAGTGAAGAAGAGAGAAGAGTGGGAATGAGATCAGTTACTATCCCCACGGCCAGAAATGGAGAGCCCAGCCTTCCCCCAGGTGTCTTTCCTCTTGGAATATTGGAGATCTGGGGATTGGTAACCCTTTCTGGAACTGGCAGGAATTGAAAGAAAGGTCAGCTTTTGATCAGCCAAGAGAATTGGATTGGGTATTCCAAAAAACAAAGTAATATGAAGAAGGGGAAGAATATTCTCAGAACAATAAGTAGATCAGCTGGCCATTCCTAAAATAGAGATGCTACAGATGAAATGGGCAACCCTTTTGGAGAGAAACCTCCATCAGAGTGCTGTAGATATTGGCCATGGCTTTCTTCATTTGTCTCCCTTTGCTGACCTGGGTAAAAATCACAGAGGGCAACTGGATAGAATAGATGCTAATGTGGTTGATAACAGAAGCAAGCAATAAAATGGTTTTTGATAGGAAGATAGAACAGCCTGAAAATGAGAAAGTAAAATTTAAAGACATAAATATAACTTTCTAAAATTTTATAACTATTGGGGAAAAGATGGTAGGTGTTTTAAATAAATGCCTAAGAAAGGGAACAATGTTATGAGACTGTTAAGAAAGCAAATGTCTTATCAGGACGATCTGGATAAAGAAGGGAGAAAGTGTCTCTCTAGCCTCCATCCAGGCATTTCATTTAGTCTGGATGCCATATATTAAGAAACTAAAGGCCTGGTGCCTGAAAATTCATGCACTGGAAGGGGTTCCCTCAGCCCAGCCTGCCCCTTCTCAGTCTCGAGCCATCAGGGGCAGGAGGCAACCTGGTGATCAGGGGAAGGTGATGCCTCATCACACCTCTGCTGCTGCCACTGCCTGCAGTGCAAGTCTCAGCCAGCTCTGGTTACCTGAGCCTCAGGCAGCCCTGGGTGGCTGGGCAGCTGCCATCTGAGGCTTGTCTGTGCCTCAGGCCAGCCCTGGGGGGCTGAGGGATCTGGGAGACTCTGGAGGCAGATGCACGGAGTGGCTGGGCTCACCTGGGGGCAGGCCCAGTCTTGATGTGTGCCTGCCGTCCCGGTGGGGCTGAAGGGACTGGGCGTCACCATCTTGTGGCTATGGGCACCTCCATCTTTGAGGGCAGTCAATTAGTGTATTCCCTTCTTATTGGCTGTGGGTGCTGCCATCTTTGGGATGGCGTGAGGGTCAATTAGCATATTCCATTTTTATTAGATATGATAATTGCAGAGAAGAGAATGGCTGAGGAAGGTAACCAGGCCAGTAAAAGGTCTGGGAAGTATATTGTAGATAATGAAATTGAAGCTAGAAACCCTCTAGTCGAATGAAGGAGACAAGACAGTTGTTGAAACCAAGAATTGTCCAGGGGGAAGGACAGCAAGCACTAAAAGAAGTCCGGGGAGTAGATTTAATTTGAAGATGAGATGATCTTTCTAATGATTTCAATTGTGAATAAGGAAGTAAACAACACTGAAATAAGTACAGTTCCTCTAAGATAATGAGTTCCCTGTGGACTAGAATGTTCTAGCTGTAAATGAGTGCCAAGCTGTCAGGGATGCTGCGAATTGTGGGAGTTTTACCTAATGACTGTCAGTGCTACTTGTCTGAGAGTGTAAAATATGATACTTGATATCCTTAAGATGTGTGGGAACCAGATGGCCTCGGCTAAATGCATTTAAGAGTCCCAAAGCCAGCGAACCCCGGGTATAAGGTAGGGCTGTGTGCTGAGAAGTTTTATCTGATGTTTGTCTGGGGGAAAATGACTTAGTTGCTAAATTGAGATGAAATCAATAAACATCACAGTCACTAGGAGATGAATGCCTCTCAGTGCCCAATTCTCAGCTGGGTGCTTTATATGCAGTATCTGATTAATCATCACAACAAACTTGGGTTTTTTATTCACCCTTCCGTTTGCCAGTGAAAAACTGGGGTTAAACAAGTTAAGTCCAGCTTTGACATTTCCTAGTTGTGTCACTTTGAGAGAGCGACGTAACGTCTCCTGGTCTCATTTCCATCATCCGAAAGTGTGGATGTTGTGAGGTGTGTTGTGAGGGTCGAATGTGTCTGGCACAGAATAGATGCTTAATAAAAGTTTGCTGTTATACTTTAATTTTTATTATAGCCCCAAACTCATGCTGTTTGCACTTTAATTTTCCCTTTTTTAGCAAAGAATGGAAACAAATATGACAGGTAGCAAAATAAATATTGAAAAATATTAGAATTTTCATTAAACACATGTGCATTCCATTTAGGAATCTGGTAGGGAGTTGATAATCACATGAGTGAACTTACATTTTTATGTATAAGAACAGCTTACAGTATTTTCCCTCTGTATTTTTACTCATGCCTACAACCTCTCAAAGCCCATCTAAAATGTTACCTACTTTATAAACTTTTTCTGATCTACAAAATGGAATGGGAGTCTTTCATTAAGCACACAGAGAATGTTTTTATTTGCTTATTTCCTGCCAAAAATAATAGCTGCCTATGTACTTATCTTATCCTTTCCAAAGGACATAGAGCTCAGTTTTGGCCTGGCCTTTGCTACTACCTATGTGATTTTTCTTGGAATACCTCAATTCTGATATGCAGATACTATACTTAAGAATTTTGAATTGAGCCATATTGTTAAGCTTTAATTTTTATTCTTTTCACCTGATTCATTTAAATAATACTAAAAGGCATCTTTTTAAAAATGTGTATACTTTTTTTTTTTTAATTTCAGAGAGGAAGGGAGAGGGAGAGAGAGATAGAAACATCAATAATGAGAGAGAATAATTGATTGGCTACCTCCTGTTTGCCCCATACTGGGGATCTAGCCCACAGCCCAGGGAATGTGCCCTGACTGCAAATTGAACTATGACCTCCTGGTTCATAGGTCAATGCTCAACTGCTGAGCTACACAGGCCAGGCCTGAAAGAAATCTTCAGAACATTTATTTTATATAGGCCATAGTGTTTTATCTTTTAAATAGTTATACTAATTCTGAAAATTTTATGTTTGTGTTTTTCTTCAAAAACAAACATTTCTTAGTGAAAACAGATTCTGAATCTTTGATATCCGCATGCTGACAATTGTGGATCAGTGGTGCAGGAAACAAACTGTTTGTCACTCTTGCCTTACCCCAAAGGACTTCCATGCAAAAGATTGAATGATCCCCTTATCTGACCCAACTCCATGGACACATGGATGCAGAGTCTCCCCGCTGCATTGTCCAGCCAGGTTAACTCAGTGATGCTTGAATGTACAAGTGCTTTGCAATATCTGTCATCTCTCCATCCTCACTATCACTTAGTTTCTATTCTAAAATTATCATACCTGAGTTATTATAACAGCTTCCTAATTTGAGGCTCCTGCCTCTGATCTTAAGTCAAACCAGGCCCTACCCTGCAGAAAGTAAACTTTCTGTATAGGAAGGTGATTGTGTTCATTCACCTAGATCATCCACAGGAGTTATGTGCAGTTGAGCTGGCCTAGTGCCTTCCCAGGTCATTCCCCTGTGGATTTTCAGCAGCACCCTTCTCCTGCCCTATACCTTCTGTCAGACCCATTGGACTTGATGTTACAGAAATACAAGTTAGTTTTTTCATCGGTTTACTCCTCAATTATCCATTACATATTATTGTGTGCCTTCTAAATAGTTATTAGGGACATGGGCTCTAGATCTACATGGTCCAAATTAAAGCTTTGTCATCAGAGTAGAAGTTTTTAATTTCTGTCTCCTTCACCTTTCATATTTGTAAGATGGGGATGATATAAGCATCCAAGTCTTAGGTTGTTGTGAACATCAAGCTAATATAGGTAAAGAGCTTTGCACAGTGCCTCGCACATACTAGGCACACATCAGTTTCACTCTGCTCTATCCTTCTCTGGGAATTTGTGTCATCACACCTTGCTTTTCCCCGTCTCAAGTGTTCCTCTCTGTCAACTTGAAGAATTTCAATCCATTCTTTAGAACCCTGCGAAGGTCCCAGCTTAGTAAAGCCTTTCCATGTCACCCTTTCCATTTTCAGAAAGACCTGATCACTCCCTCTTCTGTTCGACCTCTGAACCCTGAAAATAAATTCATATGAAACACACTTTTGCCAGATGTTGGGTGCCACTTGATGCTGGTAGGTCTTGATCCATCATCTAGAAGGGTTCAGGAATCTGGAGAAGGGGCTATGCATAAATTAAGTGGGAGTCCAGAGACTAAACATAATTTTGAAAGGCATTTTTGGGGGGGGGAGGGGCGGGAAGGGGAGCAGCAGAGGAGCCTGGCTGAAAAAACCAAGTTCTCCTTGTCTCAAGACCCCTTGTTTTTTATTAACATAAATTGTCCTAAGGCAAGGTGGAGATATACACTTCAAAGGATAGGGTTTCAGACAGAAGCATTGTGAGAATGGGGAATTGCTTTCTGCTGTTCAGATGTTTGGCCAGTAGGAGGCGATAGCATGTAGATTAAGATGTCCTGAGCTTATTGGCAGCAAGTAATCATCTTTTTCTGGTTTGGGGAAATGCCTTTAGCCTTTCCAGCAGGTGATAACCTATGTGACTCAGCCCTTGTGGAGTCCCCAAGTTCCATCAACCTTTCGATGAAACTCTTACATTTATGACATGCTGGAACTGGCTTCTGACAACTTTAATGCAATTTTTAAAATATATAATGATGTCCCCTACTGGACCACAAAGTCATGAGAACAAAGGCTATGATTTATTCATCATTGATTCCTTCGGAGCTAGCTCAGTGCCTGCCACAAAGTAATTCACAAATAATTGTGGATTTGTATGTTTTGAATTGAACAGCAAAACACTTTATGACATAATGTGATGGTGATGGTATTGAATGTCAAGATGTTGGACTCTACTCCAGAGCACTTTGTCACTCTGTCATGATGATAGGTCTATAGTTTGAGTAGTGTATGCCCGGTCAAATAAAATGATGGCTGCAAGTTGTTCATTTATTTAACTACTTCTGGTAGTTTATAAGAAATGATGTCTCTGGCCGAAACTGGTTTGGCTCAGTGGATAGAGCATTGGCCTGAGGACTGAAAGATCCCAGGTTTGATTCTGGTCAAGGGCATGTACCTTGGCTGCAGGCACATCTCCAGTAGAGGGTGTGCAAGAGGCAGCTGGTGGATGTTTCTCTCTCATCAATGTTTCTGACTTTCTATTCCTGTCACTTCCTCTCTGTAAAAAATCAATAAAATATATTTTAAAAAAAGAAATGAATGTCTCTGGCTTCCTATGTAGAAATGGAAGCCGTCTGCTGTGGTGGTTCGGTGCCAAAGATGTGTTGCTGTTCGCCTGGAAGACTCCCTGTCCACTGGCTCAAGCTGTGCTCTAATAAACAGGAGCTCGAGCACTTGATGATGGGAAGTACAGCTGAGGACTCTTTCAAGTGCAGAGCTGATAGTGCTGAATGCTTTTCTGGGTCATGTTCGTTTCATAAAAACAGTCAATTCCCAGCCCTCCCAGGAGAGGAAATGCTGAAGGTCCCCAGCTGCAGTGTGGGGTAAGGGGGAAACCAAGGACTTGGAGCGGGAGGGGCTCCACCCCCTGTCCTCTCCCTGGCCAATAAGTAGCAGGCACTGAGCCCAGTCACACAGGTCCCCGCACAGCAGCCTTCAGGCTAAATTTGTGTTGTTGCTTAAAAGCAGAGTCCGCCCCCCCCCCCCCCCCACACCTGCCCTTCTGTAGCGACCACGTTGTTCCAGTGACCAGAGCAACATGACAGAGAAGCAGAAAAAAACATATCAAGTTCTTGCCAGTTGCTAGGCAGAGAAAATGCTTTTCTATGGCTGAAGTATGCTTCGCATGTTGATTTCCTAATCATGACTTGTTTGCAAAGCCAAATACAATAGTTTCGTGAACACTCATCGGCATTTGGTCCGCTTTGCTGCCAAGCTAATTAACAGATTTCAATTTAGAGGGAGGAGAATAAAGAGGATGCTTTTCGTAAAGAGGTAGCTGCGTGGGAAATTTGGTTTTTCTCTATTTAAGGATGGTTATGTCTAAATTTTTGACATAACGCTTTATTTATTTATTTATTTAATTTATTTTTATCTTTATTGTTCAGTTCATTAATTACATTGTTTCCCCTTTTTTATTCCCCTATATCTCCCCTCCACCCTGTACCTATCCCACCCTCCAGCCTCACCTCCCCCTCCCCACTGTCCTCTCCCATTGTTGCAAGATTTTTGTCCAATCTCTTGCTGTACTTCCCACAACCCTTTTCTCCCCAAGAATTGTCAGTCCATTCCCTCTCTGTGTCCATGTTTCTGTTATATTCACCAATTTATCCTGTTCATCAGCCTATCAATTCACTTGATTTTTATGTTCATTTGTTGATAGATGTGTATTTGTTGTTCATAATTTATATTTTTACCTTTTTCTTCTTCCTCTTCTTAAAGAATATCTTTCAGCATTTCATATAATATTGGTTTGGTGGTGATGAACTCCTTTAGCTTTTTCTTATCTGTGAAGCACTTTATCTGATCTTCAATTCTGAATGATAGCTTTGCTGGATAGAGTAATCTTGGTTGTAGATTCTTGCTATTCATTATTTTGAATATTTCTTGCCACTCCCGTCTGGCCTGCATCGTTTCTGTTGAGAAATCCGCTGACAATTGTATGGGTGCTCCCCTGTAGGTAACCAACTGTTTTTTTCTTGCTACTTTTAATATTCTTTCTTTATCTTTTGCTCTTGGCATTTTAATTATGATGTGCCTCGGTGTGGTCCTCTTTAGATTCCTATATTTTGGGGTTCTGTGTACTTCTTGGGCTTTTAAGTCAGTTTCTTTCACCAGGTGTGGGAAGTTTTCAGTCACTATTTCTTCAAATAGGTTTTCATTGTCTTGCTCTCTCTCTTTTTCTGGCACCCCAATAATTCGGATGTTGGCATGCTTGAGGTTGTCCTAGAGGCCCCTTACACTATCTTCAATTATCTGAATTCTTTTTGTTTCTTCCTTTTCCAGCCAAGTGGATTTTGCTTCTTTGTATTTCAAATCTTTGACTTGGTTCTTGTGGCCCTCTGGACTGCTTTTAGGACTTTGTGTAATATTTTTTATTTCAGTCTGTGTATGCTTGATTTCTAGTTGGTCCTTTTTCATATCCGTGAGGGTCTGGTTCATATCCTCAGAGGTCTTGTTCATTTCCTTGAGGGTCTCATTCATTTTCTTGTAAGTCTCATTCATTTCCTGGTTGGTCTTGTTTATTTCCTGGTAATTCTCATGAAGTCCATCGGCCTTTTCTAGGAGCCTCTTGAAAAGACTTATAACCGTGGTTTTGAACTCTATGTCTTGTCGTCTTTTCTCCTCCATTTCTTTCACACCTGATTTCTTTCCATATCTCTGCATGGTGGCTGCTTTATGTGGTAGATATCCTCTAAGGGTCAGTGGCACAGCCTCCCCAGTTATTTGAGATGGGTACTCTTATTGCAATCCTTTATGGGTTGTACAGTATTTTTTAATTTAAACCCAGCTTGTTGTTGTTAGCCCTAGGAGGGTTTGACTTCCAGGCCAATTGGCTGTGAAGAGAGGCTGTGTTCAGGTTGGATGGGCGGAGTCTCTGAGCTTCGCAGGCAGCCTTCGTGTCAGCTACGTCCTATGCGGCGCTCGTGCGCACGCTCTCAGGTCTGTGTTGAATGGGGATGGCTGCAGACACCTCCAAGAGAAAGTTGCTAATCTCTTCCCCTTGCCAGACAACTCTACCTCTTCCCAAATGAGTCTGCACCCCCCAAAGTCTCGGCAAGGGTTGTAAAATAGATGGTTTCCGGGACCAGGAGACAAGTTTCCAGGGGGCAAGTCGCGGGTTTGTGCGACACTTGCGCGCAAACTTCTTTTCCCAACCTCCGGGTTTCTCTGCAGACAGGAGACCTCTGCCACGCCCCGCTTCCAGGGTGCCTACCCTGGACCTCAGACCTCGCCTGGTGCTGGGGAATCCGTGTAGTGAGACGTCTCCGCCCTCCCCGTTGGCGAAATCCAGCCGGAGTTGCTGCTCCTGCTCCAGCCCCAGCCCGAGCGTGTGACCAGGACGGCTCCTAACCTGTTTCCGTCTTCACGGCTATGCTCCCGCCGCTCCTCTGAGTCTCAGTGTCCCACCTTTACTCTTATTTGTGGAATTTTCACTCAGCCAGCTTTCTGGTGATTCTGGGTGATGTTTGTTTTGTTGTTATGTTGTAGTTTTTAAATTATTATGCAGGGCAGAACAATAGGTGTTTACCTATGCTGCTATCTTGGTTCTCCCATACCACTTTAAATACAGATTCTATTGGCCATGCATGTTTTAATTATAACATGTGCAGTCTTTAGATTATACTTAATGTTGATGCCAACACATTTGGAATGGATAGTACTTAAGTTATCTTTTTAAAAATCTGATGACTAGTTGAAAAAGTATTCACTTTGGATCCAAATGTCAATGTTAGAGCAGGTTACCTGTGTGATAGATTTAGGTGCACGTTGATGGGGCTCCATTTTCCTCATTGTCAGGGATGGGAACACCAAAGCTGTCACTGTTACACAGCACATCCTCTGAGTCCTGAACTCGGAAGCAGACAATCCTCAGGAAGGCTGTAGACTATAGGGGGCTGAAAAGGAAGCAGGCAGGGACTCTGCCCTGGATGGACGAAAACATTTGGAAGGGGCAGGCATAGGGAGACTGTGGTGGCTGCTTTAAGAGTGATGCTAGGGCAGGGCTTTTGGGCATGGCTGGCCCTGGGGTCAGCCATTTACCAGTGGGCGGTAGAGCTGCTCTGTCCACACAGGCAGTCAACTGCACCCACTAGAGTTATCCAAAGTGATGTCTCTTTAATACTGTTATCAGGCTGGTGACGTTTTCAGCTGAGTACACAGCTCTGCTTGAGGCTTTCAGGAAGCTTTGTGAATAGGAAGGCACATGTGGTGGTGGAAAGAGCTCAGGCCAGCTGTCGCTTGGGAGATGGAAGTTCAAGGTTAATTTCAGTTGCTTGGCAAAAGAGTATTGAGAGAAAAGTTCATTTTCATAACATTTCTTTTGGCTGGAGACAGGGGAAATGGGGAAAAGATTAACATATTTTTTCTAGGATCTCTTCTGAGCTAATTAGGTTATTCCAATGAAAATGATCAGTGTGCAGGGCACAGCACTGAGTGCACTGTGGGTGCAAACCCTTAGTTCTCACACAAAGCTTCATCGGGTAGAAACCTTTCCTTCTTAGAGATGCAAAGCTGAGGTATAGAGAGGTTAAGCAATTGCCCAGAATCACCCAGCTAGTAAGTGGCAGGGCTGGGATTTGAACCAAAGAAGTCTTGTGACAGAGTTGCTGCTCTCAGCCAGTGCCCTCTACTACGGCCCGGGCCTTGGTGTAGACATGACAGCTGCGCTGGTCTCCGGGCATTCGGTAGCATTTCATGGGGCATTTTTCTCACTGGGGTTATGTAATTGATTTTGCACAGACCTTATGAAGTTGTGGGACACAGTGCCTGTAACCTGGGGCTTAGAGTGACAGGAAGGTGAGGAGCATTGAGTGATCTACAAGACACTTTTTGACTCTTGTCAAAGGACTAGAAATAGTGTCTTGTGGAGTTGAGAATTAATGAAATGAAACTTAAGATGATGAAAGAAATAAAATAGTCAATTTTTGATGTGTTTATGTTTGCTTTCTATTTATTATTAATATTTCTATCTTTCTAGAAGGACATGAAGCCTGCCAAATCTTCCTAAAACTTAAGCTAGCAAGGCATTTACTTGGCTACTGATGCTAAACCAATCAACTCAGAGCCACTGCCTGCACCTTAAAGCTTGATGCTTCTTCTTTGTACTGTCTGGGCTCCCTGAGAATATTTATTTTCCTTCTCCAACTCAGTGTACTTTCACAGGGATGCTGGGGTTTCCTCTACGTGAGGAGAGCTATGTGCATTGGGTGCAAAGTTTCAGTTACTGAATGTGTTCGAAAGTCTCATTCTGGCCCTGAAAGGCATCTGAAATTCCTCTGCAGGTACATTTTCAGGCTCATTTCCATCTCCTCCTCCCCCCTCCCCTATGCTTCCATCACATGCACTGGACTGATCACCTGTCCCCAAACAGACTGGTGCCTTCTGCCTCTGGGTCTGGCCTCACATGGTTCCCTTTGATAAAAATACCCTTTACTCTACATCCTCTTGCCTGTGGGGGTCCTTCTCTGTCTGTGAAGCTCAACCTCCTTTTCTCAGTAGCTGCCTTTATCTCCCCCCTTGCCCCTCCCTCGACCCCTCCTTCGCCCTCTCTGCCCCGACTCCTCCTCCTTCACCCTGGTCTGGAAACAGGACTGGATTTAGAGCCCTAGGATTAACAGTAAACTGAGGAGGTGAGTGCACTCTGTCATGGAAATGATGGAGCACAGTTGGGATCTGAAGCCAGGTTTCACCACTGACAGTGTCATGGTCTCCCCCCAATGGCTCCCTAAGTCTCCTGAGCCCTGGCGCGTGCTTGGCACAGTGTTTTCATCACTCCAGTGTGTACTCACCATTGTTCACAGAGAGAGAGCTACCCACCCTTGGAGCCCCACTGCCAATAATGGTAGAGCCCATGACTCAAGCACAGCCCTTTCCAATTCTTCTCTTTTCATTCTATTGTGCCACTCCTGCCTGCCTAAAACACATAGAGGAAACTCTTCAGTCTTGTTTCCCGGGGTGCTGTCCACTGTGTACTTTTTATCTTCCAGACTCCCATCCTAGCTTGCATCTAAGTTAATGGCCTTTTACTTCATTAGCTTCTGAGTTAAATCAAGGACATCTGCCCAGTTTCCTTGCTATCTCTATGGTTCAGCAAGGACAAAGGTGTCATAATGTCAGAGACACAGATGTTCAGATATATAACCCCCTTCTTCTCGAAACTTAACATCCTGATTGTGCTCTAGTCTCATGAATACATTTCTAATTTTGGTACTTGTGCATTAGTCTCAGCTGAGAAGTATGATTAACATTTCCTTAGTATTTATTTATTCAACAAGCATTTCTTCAAGTTCTTAAATGCTTCTCAGCATTTTATAATTTTATGAAATATTGCTTAAACTATGATCTATTGATTCCTTTAGAAACACATTTGAGACTATTTTATAAACAATTTTTAAGACATATCTCTCTTTTAATTTTTTAATTTAGCATATAATGGTGTAGGCATTCTTAAAAGACGGCAATATTTTGCAAGAAACATTGTTGTTAATGGCAGTACAACCATAGGATCTTGATATCAGCACTTTGATTTAGAAGCAGTCCCAGGCTTGTTTTCCATAGCTTCTATAGCAACAGTTCACATTTCATTAGTTTGGGTTATTCATCTGAACATAATAGGAACTTTGTCTTCTCATTATAGGAACCAAACTGAGTGTTTTAAAGAGAGTATGGAGGTTAATAACTGGTACCTTAGAAAAACATGGGCAATGTAATGAGTTATTTTTAAGGGAAAATGTCTGTTGAACACATTTCAAACGTAAATTTTAAGATTATGAACAAATTTCAGTGTGTACTTTAAAATATAATATTTGAAGGTCATTAATTATTTATTTTTAAACTTGAACCACTCGAACCTATCTTTGGCTTAAGTTTGTAAACATTTCAAAATCTTTTGATTTTTTTAATGGTAGGAAACAATTATTAAAAATGTTTGTAGATTTGTAAATATTTATAGATTGATGTTCCTCTAAGAATTGTTTAAGTACTGATAACTTCTCAAATTAATGTCTTGCTTTGGCTATTTTTTTCTGATTATGCATCATACTTTATTACTGGTAAACTGTGTCCCCTTTCTAGATAATAGCATCCATTTGGAGTCATATGATGATTGAGGATGAAATTTGTGTATAATTTTAGTTTCTTAGAAAGAATATTAGGGCTTACAACTACCTTTTGAAATTTTAAAATATTACTTCACTTCAGTACCTACTTGAATATCTTATATAGTGCCAATCATGAGGGGCATGCTCAAATATAAAATTAAATGTCAAATAACCATTTTATCTAATAAAGTCTTTTGGCAATCCATTAAGAGAAAAATACATGGGCCAAAAGATTTGAGGAAGTCTTCATGGAGAAAGTGAGCTTTCATGTGTTAGTCCTGTAGGCTGTATTGAATTTATATGGACAAGTACGTGCATGTGTCATCATTAATATCACTGGTGATTGAAGGGAGAAGTGATTTGGCCCTGGGTGATTCCATTGGTAAAAGTATAGCATCTATTGCAAGCCCTACCACGTTTTCTTGTGTTCCAAGACCGTAGATTGTGCTTACTGTCTGAGTAATGTGCCTGCTTGTCATTAGTAGGTTGACCAGCTGAGATCACCACTCATAATAGACAGGTGAGAGCCTGAATTATGCCAGGCCATGAATCATATTGTTTGCCTTTGACAGATATTTCACATGGCATAGACCCTACAGTAAAAATTCAGTTGTTGGAGTTGCCTAAATATTGTTACTGGATATATTGTAAATTTTGTGGTAAAGAAGAGAGGAACTTCTTTCTTTGATTACTTTTGATGTTAACTGATTGGTTTTCTTAACTCTTGAATGAAATACCCTCCTTGAAGAAGATAATAAAGATTATTGTAAGTTATTTCACATAATTGGATATTCAACAATTGTTGGAAAATTTGAATTAAAAAAAGTACATGGGCATTCGCCAGATCCGCTTTCGGTCCACGCTGTCCATCGCGCTGCCCGCCTGTCCGCCCGCCCGCCGCCGCCGCCGCCGCCGCCGCCACGGGAGTGCAGGTGGAGACCATCTCCCCCCGAGACCGAGACGGGCGCACCTTCCCGGAGCGCGGCCAGACCTGTGTGGTGCACTCCACGGGGATGCTTGAAGATGGAAAGAAATTTGATTCCTCCCGGGACAGAAACAAGCCCTTTAAGTTTATGCTGGGCAAACAGGAGGTGATCCGAGGCTGGGAAGAAGGGGTTGCCCAAGATGAGTGTGGGTCAGAGAGCCAAACTGACTGTCTCCCCAGACTGTGCCTATGGTTCCACTGGGCACCCAGGCATCATCCCACCAAATGTCACTCTGGTCTTTGATGTGGAGCTTCTAAACCTGGAATGACACAAACGGCCTACGCCCCGAGTTCCCTGTGCTTGGATGTGCCGTGGAGGGATCTGGCGCCCCGACGTGCAAACCTGGCGGAGCTTTTCCTGACGTTCCGCTGCACTTTGTGTAAACATCTGCCTGACTGAATGTGTTCTGTCACCCAGCTTTGCTCCTCCCCTTTCTCCTCGTATGTGTGTTGACTTAAACTACATGCCATAAACCTCAAGTTACTCTTTTTATTTTTGTTTTGGGGTGAAGATTCAGTTTCAGTCTTTTGGGTCCAGGTTTTCAATTACGTATTAGTCAAGTATTAACAGCACAAGTAATGGGTTAACTTTAGGAATTGGTGTGTGGGGGATGCAAGAATCTTTATTTTATTTTATTTTTTTTTGGATGAAATTTTTACCTATTATATATTAAACATTCTTGCTGCTGCGCTGCAAAGCCATAGCAGACTTGAGGCGCTGTTGAGGGCCGAACTGTCTCCAAATTGAGAGATGTCTTTGGGTTGAATTAAGAGCCCTACCCAAAACTGAAGTGGGGAGGGGAGAGCCCTCACCTCCACTGCCCCATCCCCCCTTCCCCTTAAGCCCTCTACCTTTCAAAAGCAAATCATTTTCACTGCGATGTTGGACACTACAGGTATCTGTCCCTGGGCCAGCAGGGACCTCTGAAGCCTTCATGGCCTGGCTTTTTTTCGCCCTCCCCTCCCCCCCCCCTATCCATGTTTTTTTCTAATAGACATTCAGGACTTTTATAATGTCATAGCTATCCAGGCTCCACTCCCTAAATTTTAAGAACTTTAATCGAAAGTTTAAGTTGAGGGTGCTGTTTGTAGTTACTTAAAACCCAATGAAAGCCCAGCCATCATGACAAATCCTTGAGTGTTGTCTTAAGAAAATGGTGCTGGTCATCACAGCTTCAGCATCTCCTGTTTTTTGATGCTCATCTCCCCCTGCTGAGCTCAAAGTTTTCTGGCTTCTCCTTCCCTCCTCTCACTCCTTTGCTGTCCTATGTAGTGATTTGGTGAGAGAAATTATGGCTGCCTATCCCCCACCTACTCCCCTGCACTACATATGAGTTTCAAGTTTTATTATTGCAATAAAAGTGCTTTATGCTGGCTTTTCTCAAAAAAAAAAAAAAAGTACACTGAAGGAAAGAAATATTCATACCCAATGAGTTTAACATGCCTTTGTTAAGCATATATTATTATGTGCAGAGTCCTGGGCTAGATTCAGAGAGAGAATCAGAGGAACAGATTTCATTCTAGTCTTTAAGAATTTTCTCAATCACTATCTTTGCTAGCTAAATTTTCAGGGAATTACTTCACCATGAAGTCCAGGTACTAAGTTCACACATATTTATTGAGCCTCTGCTATGTGCCAGGTAGTGTAATATCCAGGGGATATTAAAAGCTGGAATTATGCCTGGAGAGGAAATAGGGGTTAATCTTAGTTACCATTTTATGCTAAGAAGTTCTATAAAGTTTTAATATAATTTGATATAATTTTAGCCTAAAATTAAACTGTAATTATTTTGAGTCAAATAATTTTTTCCTTTTATCCTTTATTACATTTTTTTACTCATTTCTCCCCATCACACTTTTCTCCTATTTCTTGTAGACTAATCTGCAAAGATGGTACATTCTGTATATCAACTGCACTCCATACATGGTGGTACTTAATAAATGTTTCATGGATAATGAAGATAGAAGTTTTAATTATTATTAAACCTGGCATAAAATATATATGGCTTTTAATAATTTCTTTTTCTATGATTAGTACAATTCAAACATTTTCTTATAAACCTTTTTATTATTCACTATAGCCCCAGTGCATGAAATTCGGACATGGAGTGGGGGTTGTCCCTCAGCCCAGCCTGCACCCTTTCTAATCTGGCACCCCTCGAGGGATGTCGAACTACTTGTTTAGACTTGATCCCGGTAGGATTGGGCCTAAATAGGCATTCAGACACCCCTCTCACAATTTAGGACTGCTGGCTCTAAATTGCTCACCTGCCTACCTTCCTGATTGCCCCTGACTGCTTCTGCCTGCCATCCTGATCCCCCCTGCAAGTCTGATTGATGCCTAACTGCTCCCCTGCCAGCCTAATTGCCCCTAACTGTCCTCCCCTGCAGGCCTAGTCACCCCTAACTTTCCTTCCCTGTAGGCCTGGGTCCCCCCAACTGCCCTTCCCTGCAGGCCCAGTCACCCCCAACAGCCCCCCTCTGCCAGACTGGTCACCCCTAACTGCCCCCCCCCCCCTTGCAGGTTTGATTGTCCTCAACTGTCCTCCCTTGCAGGCCTGGTCCCTCCCAACCCCTTCTCTGCAGGCCTTGTCACCCCTAACTGCCCTCCCCTGAAGGCCTGGGTCCCCCTCAACTGCCCTTCCCTGCAGGCCATTTGCCCCAACTTCCTTCCTTTGCCAGCCTGTCACCACTGACTGCCCTACCCTAAAGGATTGATTGCCTCCAACTGCTCTCCCTTGCAGGATGGTCCCTCCCAACTGCCCTCCCCTGCTTGCCTGATCACCTACAACTGCCCTCCCTTGCAGGCCATCTCATGGTGGCCATCTTGTGTCCACATGGGGGCAACCATCTTTGATCACATGAGGGCAGCCATCTTGTGTGTTGGAGTGATGGTCAATTTGCATATCACTCTTTTATTAGATGGATTTTAATTTTTTATTTTCACTAGTATGTTTCACAAATGAAAGCAGATATGAATGAATGGACATGAAATAATGTGACTCGTCAAATGGCTGGGGAAAGCAAGAAAGACAACTACAGAATAATTGTTTCTGTTTGAACTTATTATTTCTATTATAGTCATAGTAAAAGTGATAAAGTTTTTACTTTTTCACTAGCTATAAAAATATCCCAATAAGTGCTTCGGTAATCCTGTAAAGTTGGGTGTAATCTTAGCTCCATATCAGTAATAGAGTAACTGAGCACAAAAGAAGCAAATATAATAAGTCCTCCTCCCCATCATCCTCAGTTTCTTGAAAATTTAAGGGAAACATGTTATAACGAAACCAATTTGACCAGAGGCTGAGAGAAACAAGAGTTAAATTCCTATGGCATATTTTTTTTTATCACAAGAACAACACATAACTTCTAAATAAAGACCCAAACACTTCTAATAGTTAACAGTGATATCAATGTGAGCTAGACATACATTTTAAAAACAAGAAAGATAATCTTCCTTAGTATTTACTTATTCAGCAAGCGTTCAGGATGAGAAACATTTAAGAACTTGGAGAAATAGAGTGTTTTATAATTTTATAGAACACTGCTTGAACTCTAATTAGATGCTGATCCTCTTATTTTTATTTTTTTATTTTTTTTAATATATTTTATTGATTTTTTACAGAGCGGAAGGGAGAGGGATAGAAAGTCAGAAACATCGATGAGAGAGAGCCATCGATCAGCTGCCTCTTGCACACCCCCTACTGGGGATGTGCCCGCAGCCAAGGTACATGCCCTTGGCCGGAATCGAACCCGGGACCCTTCAGTCCACAGTCCGACGTTCTATCCACTGAGCCAAACGGGTCTCGGCTAGATGCTGATCCTTTTAAAAACACATTTGGGACTGAGTGTTTCATAAGCAATTTCTTAGGTAGAGGTTTCTCCTTTAATTTCCTAATAGAGTGCCTCATTACAGCACCTGCACTTCTGCACACAGGAGTTCCCTTTCCATCTTGCTGCCCTGAGCCCACTGTGGAGACAGGTGCTATAGCATGCACTGGAGTGATTACTCCCAGTTCTTCTCTCTAGTCCTCAGTTTACAGTGGGTCCCCGCCTTGCTCTGAGAAGGTTCGGGGTGCCCCATTGGGGATCTTTTTCAGCTTTCTTGCTTTTGTCTCCAATGCTTAGCATATTGCCCTTCAGCACACTTTCAGCACTTGGTGAAAGCTTGTGGGAAAGAGTTGGCTGGTTATGTGTGAACTTGGCTTGTTGCTGGGGTTTCTTGGGATTCTAATTTCAGATGTAAATCTTTAAAAGTTCTTTAAAAGTTGAGCTAGTTTCTCTGTATTCTGATCTATAAGAGATTCATATTTCTTCAGCTCTTCAAGGTAGGCAAGCAAAATGCCTGGTCATTTCTCAATTATGAAGGGCTCACCACTATCTGAAATATTTTTTTGCATCATTTGCTCCCTGAAAAGTCATGATTTTTGTTATTAATCCATCTTGTTCTGCTTGTTAGAGTGGAAGCAACAGTATATGGCAACTTTCTATATCCCAACCGAAACACAGAAGTTTCATGTAATCACTTAAGATGCATGGAGAAGAGAGTAAATTTCTTTATATAGTTGTCCTGGTGGCTCTTTGTCCTAGTAGGATCTTTCAGTGTATTGTTTGCAATATATGAACTTATTGGAATATGTGAGCTTATTGGTAATATGTTCATGATATGTGAACTTACTGAGAATATTCTTAAATAAGTCTTTACCTTATCCAAATCCATTCCATTTAAACTGTGTGTGGTACTTCCTAATCTTAAGAGATTTAGAATATGTCACCAGTGCATTTAAAATCATAATGCTAATCATGGTAGAAAACATTTTATTGAAACATTAGTTTGATGAAAGTGATACATATTATACTTTGATAACTGGTTAAGTCTAGTTATATAAATTTTTGAGTTAGGAAGGTGGGATCTATGAGAGTTTAGGAAAAATATGCTGATTAAGAAACTCATGTGTTAACATCATGCAGAGAACAATTAGCTCTCTGGAGAATGAGGGATTAGTATAATTGTTATCATCATAGGTCAGCTTCAATGGAAATTTTTATGCTACTTTTAATTCATTAGTACATTTTTTTCCCCCAAAAGATGTCTGAAGACTATTTAAAGATTTGGGATTAATCCTAACTATATCCTATATCCTGATAAGTCCCATTATATTCCTCTACTTAGTAGTTTCTTAATACATTAATTTCTGATTAAAACCCTTTGAGTATCTAAATTCCTCAGATAGCAAAAGATCATTCCGATGGGGCCATTTTTGCTAAGTCAGACTAGGAAACAGGAAGACCTTGCCTGCCCTTCGCTGGAACTTGTGAACTGAGAATAGGTACTTGATTGTACTTCTTAACTTACGTGCTGTAATTATGATAAGAAAGGGTTTTTGGAGAATTTTCTTCTATAAGCAATATTCTGTTACAGAAATACAAGGTTACTCAACTTCTGTGATTGTTAATTTAGTTAGGAAAAAAGTCAGTACAATCAAAATCCAGTAGCCTTAAATTGAAGAGATTTATCTAATTTCTCATCTAAAAGATCTGAAAGCAGTGACATCCTTTCCTAGGCAGGAAGAGGAACTTTGAAAATTAAATTTAGAAACTGAGTGTAATTGGGTTTTATTTCACCTCTACGTGAGGTCTTCTGGTCTGACATTCTAACTTACCTGTGAGGAAGTGTGGGTGTACTCATCCAATCACTGGTTAGAGCACTGGTGCAGAGCCCAGCATTGAATGAATCCAGGCTACTTCATTTCCTGGTTGTTTGACCTTGGGGAAGTTACAGCAGGTCCTACAGTAATGTTGTTTTGTTTAACATCATCCTATATAATAAAAGTCCAGTGACTGAAACGGCATGACCAGTACGACCAGAACAACCTGTGGCCCCTTGCCCCGGCTGGTCCCAGCCCCCAGAGAACCCCTGCCCCCAACCCTGATTGAGCGGGGCCATCTGCCGAAGCCTGGGAAGATGGCCCTGATCACAGGCCAGGCTGAGGGACCATTCCCACCCGGGCCTCTAGTTTGTTATAACATTGACGAGCAAGAAACTATGATTCCAGGGCCACTGTCTCTGTGGGGTTTGTACCTTCTCCCCATGTGTGAGTGGGTTCCTCCCACATCCCAAAGACATGCATGTGAGGTCAGTTGATTGCCCCAGTCTCACTGAGTATGAGTAGGTGAGAGTGGCCCTGGGATGGAAGGGTGTCCTGTACAGGGGGGGTCCTGTACTGAGCTGCCAGGAGAGGTTTCAGCCACCCATGGCCCTGAACTGGAATAAGTTGGAAAATGATCTTAACTTGTTTTATAAATCTTACTTAAATGTGTGTCTAGCTCAGATTTTCTTTTTAAATCCTCAGCAGAGGATATGATTTTACTGATTATAGAGAGAGAGGATGGAGGAAAGAGAGAGAGGGAACGAGAGACATGTATGTGAGAGAGAAACTCGATCAGTTGCCTCCCAAAGTGTCCCAGTTGGCAATCAAACCTGCACAAGGTATGTGCCCTGATCATCCCTAGGATTGCAAAAACCTCTGGATGACGGTGAGGACTTACTGTACTTCTTTGAGGCTCAGTTTCTCTATTGCTGAAATGGAGCTAAGATGACACCCAACTTTACAGGATTACTGAAGCATTAATTGAGATAATTTCTATAAAGCTGGTAAAAAATGAACTTTATAATTTTTGCTATGACTATAATAAAAATAGAAAGTTTGAAAAGAAACTGTAATTATTCTGTAGTTGTCTTTGTTGCTTTTTCTGGACATCTGGCAATGAGTAGTTATTTCACATCCATTCATCCATACCTGCTTTCATTGACTATTTAGTGAATGGACGTCAAACCAGCAATGCTTGTCCTCACTGATTTGGACTCTATTGAAAATTCAAAGTTGTTTATATTTCCTGCCATTGATAAAAGAACAGTGTCAATTTATTATGAAACTTTACTAAGTTTGGATTATGCAAGTAATTTCTTGATTAAAATAACATTTAATGTTTTTCTTAAGCATTAGTAATCACTATATAAAGTATATGTATAATGCTTCTCATTTCTGAACCCTTATTCCCTCAAGTGTGAACTTTTGACACTGGGATGTCTTTATTTACATCACTTTAGAATAAAAAAACAACAACTATAAAATAAGTATGGCCAGGTTGACTTTATTCTTAATTTAATGAAATAGCACATAATGAGAAAGCAATTGTTGGCACTGTTTACTAATAATTTTTTTATCTTTATTGTTCAGTTTATTAATTACATTGTTCCCTTTTTTTTTCACCCTATAGTTCCCCTCCACCTGGTACCCATCCCACCCTCCGCCCTCACCCCCCTCCACTGTCCTCTCCCATAGTTGCATGATTTTTGTCCAGTCTCTTGCTGCACTTCCACACCCCCTTTCTCCCCAAGAGTTGTCAGTCCATTCCCTTTCTATGTCTGTGATTCTGTTACATTCACCAGTTTATCCTGTTCATCAGCTTATTAATTCACTTGATTTTTAGATTCATTTGTTGATAGATGTGTATTTGTTGTTCCTAATTTACACTTTTATCTTTTTCTTCTTCCTCTTCTTAAAGAATATCTTTCAGCATTTCATATAGTATTGGTTTGGTGGTGATGAACTCCTTTAGCTTTTTCTTATCTGCGAAGCACTTCATCTGACCTTCAATTCTGCATGATAGCTTTGCTGGATGTCTTCCCTAATTCAGGGCTGGGAACTGCCTTTTTATCACTATCTGTCTAGCACCTACAACAGAACCTGGCCTGGAGTGACTAACTGATATATGTACAATGACTCTCTTATCATCTCATTGACCATCACAATGACTACAAGGATTTCTTCCTTTACATTTGGTAACAAGAAGTAAAATCATGCAGATACTTCAGGACTTAGACATTAGTTTCCCCATGGGATGCCCGCTCCCAAAAGACTCAGGATACAACGTTGAATGCCCAGTTTTGAAATCCAGTTCTATCATTATTCCTTGGTCAGAATGTACAGTTTACAGTTGCCAAGGGGGAGGCAGCTCACTCACGGTTTGCTGGCCCTCTAACCCCTGTGTCCTCAGCCTCCCGAGGGTCCCAGAGGAAGTCCTGGCCAAGCCGGAGGAGAGAGAGGATCCCTGGCCAACCTGGGAGGCAGGGTCTGGAATTAGTTTTGCTTTCTGGATTTGAGCTTCCTCGGATGAGCAGGGACATCAAATTCCTCACCAGGCTTCAGGCTAATGATAATCTGCCTCCACAATGTGCATCCACACTATAAAATTGAGATTCTATTTCATTTCTGATTTTTATTCCTGTTCTTTATCAGGTCTGGAGCCCGAACCTAAATCTCACTGTATTTGATAATAGGCCATGACAATAGCAATTATTCTGTTGCCTGCTATTCTTTCTCTTCACACACCCTCTTTTCCTCATCCCCCCTCAAGTAGCATCAATTGGGGTCACTTTCAGCTCTGTGACACTGCACCATATGCTTGTGTCTTCCTGAATACTGTCACTGTTACCTGAAGTTCTACTTGCTGAGGTGCTTAGGGCTTCCAGACCTCCTCACCCCCAAACATCTGGCCTTGTTCTGATTAGGTTTTGGTTTACCATTCAGTTTATCCTTTATATTATTTGAATTTTTAAGCTCCATGCCTTACAAACAATTGCCTTAAACCATGTTAGTTATCCAAACTCAGTCACCAAAAGGCTGCTTCTTGGGGACATGGGATGATGCAGGTCCTTTGATAGTTGTAAATTTTCAGTAGTTGAGGAAATCTATTGTATCTCTGTGGTTACATAACAAAGCTCATAAATAAAGTTTGAATACACATTAGCTTTTCCTTGTTTGTTATTTCACATAATTCAGGTCAGAAAAAAGTACATGAAATATATTTTAGTTATCATAGCTTTTTTTCCCCCTGAAAGGTAAGTTTTCTTGTTTACCTGCATCCAACTTGCCTCATGAATATTTAGTTGTTGACAGACCTGCAAGCCAATATCCATGGCAATGAACTCATTAATAGGATTTTTCTGGCTCCTATTTGATTTATGAAATTATACAGAAATATTTATGATATTTAATATTTTATTCTCACTTTTTAAAACATAATAGTATTGTTAATAATAATTTGTTTCCCCAGATTTGCAGTTGAGTTTATTTATTCTCATATTTCTTGAGGGTATATGCAAATGCTTTCAGATATTTGCCTTCTTGCAGATTGTTGATATATAATTTTTACAAAGAACATATGAATAAAAATTATGACTGGCCCAGCTGGTATGGCTCAGTGGTTTAGCATTGTCAACCCATGAACCAGGAGGTCATGGTTCGATTCCTGGTCAGGACACATGCCCAGGTTGTGGGTTCAATTCCCAGTAGGGGGCATGCAAAAGGCAGCTAATCAATGATTCTCTTTCATCATTGATGTTTCTCTCTTTCTCTCCCTCCCCCTTCTTCTCTGAAATCAATAAAAATATATAAAAATTATGAATGGCTTAAAAACAGTTTTAAAATATTTTACATATTTAGACAAATTTCTCTTAGTAATGTATTGATTACAACTTATGTGTAAATATTGTAAAAAAGAATGATTCTCCTTGAAGGTCTTCCTTCAGAGATGAAGTGTGTAGCTATTTAATGAAAATAGCATATGGCAAGTGCCTTTGGTGCTTTACATATATATTAATTTATTTAATCTTTAGAGCAAGTCTGCAGGAATGGATATCCTATTACTCTCATTTGGCAATTATGGAGACTGCCTCGGAGAGTAGTAACTTGTGAGATGTCACATGTCTAGTAATTGGCAGAGTTGGAAGATTTGAACTCAGGTAGAACATCTCCAGAGTTCAAGCTCTTTACCACTTCACATTCTTGTCTCCTTTTATATTTTGGCAAAGACTAAACTCGAATGCCTATTGTCTCAACACCTGTGCATTCTTTCCTCACTTATTTGAAGCACTACCGGTTTGGAATGCTAAATCCCCCTTTACTCAGGATGTTTTCTGGACTCTCACCTGTTCCATTAATCTCTTTGTCTAGATCGACCCAACTCTAACTGTTTTCATTAGTACACATTAATTCCTTGTTGGAATAGAGTCCAAATAAAATAAAGAAGGAAGGTAAACCAAACTACAGGCTAAGGATTGGATGGTATGTTGAATATTTGGGCATGACAAAAGGGGAGATGGGGCTATGGTGAGTCAGAAGGGCAATAGGATGTTGTTGATAGGAAAGTTGTATGTGTTTTAAGGGTAATGAAAGAGAAGGTTGAGCGATAAGTACAAAGCACATAATAGACAATTTCAGGAGTCGGGTTTTAAAGAAAAGGTGAAGTAGATATATAAATTTTGGAATAAAAAGTTACTTATATTAGTTGAAACAAGTATGTATTTTGAAGTGAATTTAAAATCTTTCCTCTTTAAAATTTTAAATATATTGATTTTTTTACAAAGAGAATGGGAGAGGGAGAGTCAGAAACATTGATGAGAGAGAAACATCAATCAGCTACCTCCTGCACACTCCCTATAGGGGATGTGCCCGCAACCAAGGTACATGACCTTGACCAGAATCAAACCTGGGACCCTTGAGTCCACAGGCTGATGCTCTATCCACTGAGCCAAACCAGTTAGGGCTGAAATCTTCTTTTCTATATCTCATGGGGTTGCACAGTGAGGAAAATATGTGAAAGATAAAGGGGGTAGTGTGTGCAGGGCAGAGAAACTTTAAGCTGGAATCCTCAGTTCCTTTCTCTAGGTTGTTTTCCAGCTTCAAACACTTTTCCTCCCCCATTGCTTGCATTTCCTTTTCTGGAATAACGACTTAAACAGGAATGGTGTTCTGCATGTTGAATACGGGAAATGACCAGTTTCCTGTACCAGAGAAAAAATTGTGCTTGAGAATATTATCTATATTATGTGCTTTGTACTTCCCGCTCAACCTTCTCTTTCATTGTGCTGTGTTTTTTAAGTTATCTGATATCAATGTAAATTCCTGAACTGCACAATGTGAAGTATTATATTGGAAACACAATAGCCTGCTGGCATCTCTGTATAAATATTTGTATAACATTAAAAATGCAGCAATTTACCAGACATCTTATTAAGGAAAAGTTTCCCAAGTGTGTTCACATAAGCTCATGAACTGCCTTTTAGAAATTGGTTGCATCCCGTATTGGTCACTACCTGACACCATGAAATGTATTTTTATCTGAAATGCCACCAGAAATCGTGGAGCATTTGAAATACGTTTGTTGTAATTCTGAACTTAATTGAAAGTTTATTATTTTCATCTGACACCAAACTCTTTTACAAATATGATATCATATATAAGGAATCTATTGTAATTTATGTTTTGTCATCTAACTAATACATGATGTTTGTTTAATGGTTCTGTTGCTACTATAAAGAGTTGATAACATCCAGAAGAACTAAGGCAACTTCAAGAATATTAGTCTTCTTTTCTGCACCTGACTTTTCTGATTCTTGTCCTACTCAGATCTTATTGCAGCTCCTAGAAATCAAAGCCATAGTCTGGCCATATTCCACCTACATTGTTCAGGCTTTTTAATACCTCTTTTCCACATATTCTTAAGGATTATGGAGATATTAGTCTTTATTAACACTTTATAGTTTGATCTTGAATTAATTTTTTCTACCTTCTGCTATTTGTTAATTTTTGCATTTCTGGAATGTGTAGAAAATATGAATAGAGAGATTGACATTTGCCACATTTGAGGACCAGCCTGGAATCCTGTGCAGAAAAGATCTAGTACAATGTGGAATCCACACTAATAAAGGAGAAATATGCAAATTGATCATATCTTTGTAATGCCACCAGCCAATTAGGTGTGAGTATGCAAATTAACCCAACAATATGGCAGGTTAATTTGCATACACAGGCTCCTAGCACAGGGTTGGGCGCTTGCATTGTCACGATGGTGACAACGCGGGTGTTCTGCACAACCCCAGCTGCTCTGGGCCCATGGAAAGCATGGGAAGGAAGCATGGGAAGGCAGAAAGGTGGTTCTGGGTCGTAACCGAAAAGGCTGCTCCAGCCACAGCGAAGGCGATGTTGGCAGGCCGAAGAGAACGAAGGCTCATTCTTACATGAATCTTCGTTCGTGCATCAGGCCTCTAATGTGTCTGAGTGTGTATATATATATGTGTGTGTGTGTGTGTGTGTGTGTGTGTGTGTGTGTGTGTATGTATAGATGTATATACAGGTGGGACAAAAGTAAGCTTACAGTTGTGAGTACATGAAACAGAATTTATTCTTTTATTTTTATTTATCTATTAGTCTATTATTTTCCATACAAACAACTGTAAACCAATTTTTGCCCCACCTTGTATATATAATATATATAGACACATATATACATGTATAGTTATATATATTTAAATAAACATAGTAGATCCCCCTCCCAGTCTTAGATTATTTGTTTTGAAATAAAGTGATTTTTTAGAAGTTAGAGTCTATTGGATTGATTCACTATTAATAGAGGAGCAGAAGGGATAGGCAAGAGTCTTACTTACCCTTTAGTTCTCTCTAGTGTTAACAATAATTATAATCACAGTAGAGATAATAGAACAATGTCTGTGGATGTAGCAGTAATAGCAGAAATATCAGATAACATTTATTTGACCATAATTACGGACTAGCACTGTTGAAAGTGCCAACAAAAATTACCTTCCTGTAATATGTAATTCTCTTCCTGCTCTGTGAGAGAGCTGTTATTATTATTATTACCCCAATTAATGAGCAAGAAAGCTGATGCTTTGAGCCTTGGGCTTCTTGCATGCTTATCGCATGGCTGAACTTCACCCCTAAGACACATCCTGTGTCTGAGTAAGTTTGTGGGTAGCTGTTCCTAGGTGTATTGGGGGTAGGGGTCAGGGAGAGCTTAATTTTGATAGATTTCACATCAGTCGACTAACATTCGGCACTTCTAAATCTTACTTTAGTTCAGTTCTCCCTAGAGTTTGGTCTATCTTTGACCATTCCGGAAAGAGACATCAATCATCCTAAACAATACAACAAACACAAGATCATCAGGTGAGAATGAGTAATTAGCATTTAGCTTTGTAGGGATAGTAGGGAATAGTGGTGACTGTAACAAACTAAGGCAACCTGGCTCTCTTTGCTTCAGCCTGTTGGTACAGTTCAGAAATGTGGGCACTCTGTTGATTTTCCCCCCTAGTGTTTGAAGAGAAACTACAAATATTGACTTTTATGTGAATACTGTCATTTCTTTATATTGTAGTAAGTTAATCAATGTTTTAACCACACTGTGCTATGCTAAAAATACCTTCAGTGCTTTTGACCTCTGCTTTAGATTAATTCATTGCTTTAGGCCAGTGATGGGCAAACTCATTAGTCAACAGAGCAGCAAACTTCAGCTCCAGCTGCAGTTTGCCGACCACTGCCTTAGGCCAATGGAAATTACCCAAGAAAGTCAGCTACAGTATCTCTATTCTTGTAGTCTAGCTGTGAGATGAATTTGGTGGGAATTGAAATTTCAAAACACATTTTAAAATGTTAAACAAAAACTTTTTATAAATAACAACAAAACCAAAAATTATAACAAAAGACAACTTCAGAAAAGTGTGTACTTATTGTAGTATTTCATTGTAATCATGTCAATAAACTTCTGAATTTTCACTTTTGCTGTTAATAATTTTATGACTTTAATTCCATTGAGGATGGTTCTGAGTTCTCTTTCACCCTCGGTCCAGTTTCATTATTGACTTTCCAGCCACCTAACTATGAGACATCTTCACAATCTTGTACCTTTCAGTTAGTGCACTGGCCACATGCTGACAAAGATGAATTCTTTTTATTGAAGACTGAAGAACTCAGTTGTGTCAGGCTTCAGAGAAGACACTAAATAATGTTTTAATTATCATCGAATCCTGAAAAAGTTTCACTGAAGAGTTTAAAAATTCTGGGTGGTCTGATGAAAAATCATCTTCACTGAGGCTCTCAGCTGATGGTGATATTATCTTTAAAAGTTGTTCTGAAAAATAATAAAACATATTTTGATGGGGAGTTGATCAGATGCTAAAAGGCTCTTAATAACTCAGACACACCAAATCCCTTTGGCTCTGAATAATAAGAAAACATCAACAATCAAAGGGGACTTGGATGTACTGTTTGGGTGTCACTGTGATCCCTTCAGGCAACTGAGTAATGCAGTGGTGGTATATATTTCTCAGTGGTTTGTAGAGTCATAGATGCCCATGACAAATGAATTATTGTTCTTTAAGTTTTTGGAATTTAATATGGACAGAATGTTGTTATGGCCATTTAAGGACAAACTAATAACTGTCCCAAAGATAAAAAGGTGCTGCCCATATTCTGAAGGAACTTACAATCTCATGGAGAGTAGACATGCAAACTAACAGTATTTTGTAATTATTGTTCATTGTAACAACATGTGCATTTAAACATAAATTCCCCCTAATTATAATTTTCATAAAATGTGTTTGACTTTTTATTCATAATCTTAACATGTTTATTGAAACAAGGAGAATATATAGAGAGATAAGGGTCTGCGCAAAAGCTCAGTTAGACATGGAAAATCAATCATTTTTATAATGTAGCCCAGAGAATAATTTAAAAGCCTTTCATCCCAAATTCATGAATTTAATTGGTATGGCTACAGGTATTTTGGGACTTATATGCTAGAGGTGCTCAACTGGGAAGATAATATACTAGGCAAATTAATACTACACAGTCTGGTGGTGTTTAGACACAAAAACTTCAGTTGAGAAAAAACTCTCCATTCATTCCACTGACGTTTATTGAGAGTTCACAAAGTGCAAGGCAGTGCTATAGGTAATGAGGATACCCCATTGCACAAGAGACAGGCTCTGTCTCCATGGAGCTCCTGTCCCAATGTGGGAGACTAGTAAACAGACAAATGCATAACCTGGGACATGGAGAAGTGGGCAGTGCTGTGGGCTACACAAGCAGAGTAATGTGATACTTAGGACTGATAGGGGTTGGAGAAGGGACATGCCATGCTGGATGGTCATCAGCGACCTCTCAGTAGGTGGCACATATGCTGAGAACTGAGTGCCAGCAGGAGACAGCCAGAAAAGAGCATTCCAGGCAGAGGAAGCAGGTGGTGAAAAGGTGCTAACGTGGAAGTGAGCACTTCATGTTTGGAGAGGAACAGGAAGGCTGTGTGGTTGGACAGTGGCCCAGAGTGGGAAACAGGTCTGACTAAGAAAGAGGGAGGGAGGAAGGGATGGGCTAGAAGTCAATAAAGTGAGTCTGAAACTCTAGACCAGGATCATTATTGTCAGATAAAAACATCTATGGTTGGTAATTTCCCTGTGTTTCTAATTTTTCTTACTTCCCTAGTCAAACGAGTCCCTAGTGCTTGGCAGTAAAAATAAAACGGAGGAATACTTGCTTCCTTATTTTGGGAGGTGACAGAATTATAGAGGAAGGTTATAGTGTCCCATGCCATTGTTGGTCTTATGCACAGAGTGGGTGCAGACAGTGATAGAGCGAAGGAAAGACATATAAGGAAGGAAAAGAGAACAGGCAGCTTTGGCTGGTGTGAGAAGTGACTCCATGGATGTAAACAAGAGAAAGGTCAAGTGTAATTAAATAACTGAATTCAGTGGTATAGATTTATGGTGGTGAATTTTGAGCCCTGATCTTGGAGAGCATGGAACTATTGCAAGGTATTATATGAGTTTTCAAATGTGTGTAGAGTCCTTTTTATTATTATGGTAAATTTATTGCTCAGTTTTAGCACCTTCCATCTAATATACCAACTATGTTCATGATTGTTTATTGCATATTATATGTCTCCTTCCAATAGAACATAAGCAAGAACATTTTGTTTATTAATATATTCTATATGCCTAAAACAGCAGTTCCTAAAGTGTTGTTTGCAGACATTTGGAGTTTTGTGAAATCATTTCAAAGATTTGAAAGGTCAAAACTATTTTTATGGTGAAAAAAAACCTTATTTGCTTGTTTTTTCTGTTGACATTTGCACTGATGGAGCAAAAGCAATGGTGTGTAAAACTGTCGACGCTTTAGTGTGAATAAAGGCATAGCACCAGGCTGTATGAGCGGTCACTGTATACTTCACTGTCACCCACTCATGATGGTGGTGAGGGGAGGTAGGAAGGTGTCAGTTTCACTTAAGAATGTTCTTAAAAAAGCTTTAAAAATTATTAATTTTGTTAAATACTGACTCTTGCACAAGTCTTTTTGATATTCTGTGTGGTGAAATGGGAAGTAGACCTAAGTACTTCTGCATATGTAAGTATTACAGTTGTCACCAGGGAGAGAATTTGTGTGCCTGTTTGAGTTGCTATGGAACATCATATTTACTTGAAGTAACAACTGTGAGGCAAACTGTGGTTTCAGTTTCAGGGCATTGAGGTATTTGGCAGATATTTTCTCAAAAGACAATGAAGTGAGCCTGGAAAACAACTGAAAATATTTGTTGGTGATGAGAAATTCAAGCTTGCAAATGAATTTAGAGTTTTGGAGAATTTATATGTCTGACTGTGAGCTTAACAATTTCCTAATAAAGACTTTTCTAATGAGTCGAATACTGATATTAGCTAACAGAATGTGGGTTTTTTGAAAATGTACAATGAAATGTGTTAATATTTCACATATTTGCATAATTCTTAATCAATGTTAAAAAATTTACAAAATCACACATGGATAAAAGATCCCTTTAAATTGCAAGATAGATCAATGGGTTTTAATGGAGCAGAGTATGAAAAGTTCACTGATATGGTTTCAGAATCCACATCATGCCTAATTTTTAAGAAAATACCACTTATTTAGTTTTGGTGTTAAATTAAGAATATCCACAAATACCTGAAAATGTTATAGCAATAAACACATTTCTCCCTTTCCCAATTATCATGAGAAATATGTTTTCAAGTAACATATCACAATAAATTGAAGCATCTATGAGAATTAAGCTATTTTCTATTAACCTAGATATTAAAGAAAGTTGTAATTATATGAAATAGTACCACACTTCTCAATTATTTTGGAAAATATTTTAATAAACTTATAAATTAATTAATTAACAAATATTAATTTTTTTCTTAGTTTTAATTTCTAATATATTAAACATTGATATAGTATACATAAATAAAAGCTCTTTGTGGTTCTCCATAATTTTTAAGAGTATAAAGTAGTCCTGAGACTGAAACTTTTAAGAACCTCCCTGGCACATAGCATATACATTGTTGAATTTTTTCCAGTAGTTTGTTGTTAATATGCACTTAAATTGATAGATTAATATTAGCACCACAATATGCATGCCTATCAATGTTTTCATGTTTAGGGAAGGATTCCTACTCAAAAAATTAGGAATCAATAGGTGTGCAGGGAAGGGTGAGCTCCAATAGACTGGAGAGGTTACAAAAGGTTCACTATATTAAAGGAACATAATAT
Source organism: Antrozous pallidus (assembly GCA_027563665.1). Classification (NCBI taxonomy): domain Eukaryota; kingdom Metazoa; phylum Chordata; class Mammalia; order Chiroptera; family Vespertilionidae; genus Antrozous; species Antrozous pallidus. The sequence goes on from CM050510.1 coordinate 39,370,572, forward strand.
ATGACTTGCAGGATGGATTGAGATAGTATTATTTAACTTAAAAAATAAATCTTCCCTTGATCCAAATCTATTTTCATACCTGAGCTCCCTGTATCAGCAAAACTTTAAAATCTTTAAAATATTTTCTGTGGTAATAACTCCATTTCCCCATCTTCTGTTTTTCCCTATACCATTCCATTGGGAACTGCTCAGGTCAAAATAACAGTGACTGAACTCGGTGTTGTCAAGCCACGTGTGGTTTGTGTATGGCTTGATTTCTCAGCACTGTTAAGCAGCTGACCACTCCCTCGTTCTGGACACACTCCCTGCTGTTGGCTTTTATGATACCACATTATTCTGGATTTGCTCCTACCTTATTGGCTTCTTTGGTTTCTCTTCTTCTGCTTGTCATCTAAATGTTGGCGTGCCCCAAGGTTGTGTCCTGGGGCCTTTTGTGTTCTCCATCTGCATTCTTCAATGAGTGGGGCCTTTGGCCCTTCTGCCTATGAATATTTCCTGCTTTATGTCTTTGTGTTTGCTCTCTCCTCAGAACTTCAGATTGGCACAGTTAACACCCTACTTGAGATCTTCACATTGGTGTCCAGTAGGCATCTCAAACTCAAGAACATACTCAGATTCTCTCATCCCCAAGCCTACTGCTCTTTCAGACTTCTCCATTGCAATAAAACAATACCACTATCAAGCAGGTGTTCAAAACACACTCAAATGACCAGTCTTTGTCATTTGTTAGGACTTTGTTTTTCCTTCAGGAAGACAAAACAAAATAACTTAACTTCTAAAAGATTTTGATGTGATAATGTTGTTTCAAGTTCAAGAGGTAAAAATTTACCCCTCCCTCCCCCACTTATTTTCATGAAAGGAGTATATAATTTTTTGCAATAGTGTTGCCCCTCTTAAAGTTTTCCATTTTCACCTTTATATATAAACTTTACCTATCTTTATCCATATGAAATTGGCCACATTTTAAGATGACAAGTTGTAGCTATGATCATTTTGAATGTCAAAAAGTCATAGGAGAAATAAGGTTTACTACCTATACAATATTATGAAATTCAGATTGGCATCGGGCATCTAGAATTAAAAGTATAGGAAATGAACATCTATGGGATTTTTGAGAGATCTGTGTGTGCCTGACAAAAGAGAATGGAAAGGACAAAAATGAGTTGAGAGAGATCATTGACTATACTGACATTAGGACATTAGCAGTTGTGCTGAGAGTTAAACTCAAACTCGCCATTGACTTCACTTTTGAGCTGTCAGACCAAGGGACCAGGGATTGTGTTCATCTCTCTGTTGTATCTTAGTTTCTTCCTTCTTTTGATTTATTTTTAGCAAATTTGTGACATTTTTGCTTTCTTAAACTTTAATTCATACATGGCATTTGCCATATTTTACGAAATACATGAAAGAGGTAAACAACATGGGTAGTTCTGAATCAAGTTAGGGGAATGTTGGTGAGTGAGTACAAGCTGACACATCTGCCCACTGAAAGGTACGTGGAGGCACCCCTTCCAGCCTCACTTCCTCCAAGCTTGACTTAGAGTTTAAGATCTGTTTACTCATTGGTTGTGGCCAGGATTCTTTTCCCAGCCTGACAAATCAGCATTCTGGGGTCAGAGCAGCTTCAGCTGAAGGAACTAAAGACTCCTTCCTAGACTCAGGACCCTGCTTTTATTAATACAATTTGTCCTAAGGCAAGGTAGAGATATACACTTCAAAGGGTAGGGTTACAGAAGCATTTTCAGTTTGGGGAATAGCCTACAGCTGTTCAGGTGTTTGGCCAACAAGAGGCAATAAAATGCCCTAGGCTGTCTGGCAGCAGACAATCCTATTTGGGTTTGGGGGAGGTGCCTTTAGTCATTCCAACAGGTAAACTACATTTGTGGCTCACCCTTGTTGAGCCACCCAAGCTTCACCAACCTTTTGGTGAAACTCTTGTAATTTCTAGCTGCTGGAATTGGTTCCCAGCAGGTCGTGATTTTCATTATTGGGGAGCACGGTCTTCTGGTGGGTGTTAGCAATTGCAGGTAGCTGAATGAGAGGGTGTTGTACATAGAGGAGATTTGACAGAATTGAAAGTCAAGGTGAAACAAATGAATCTTTTTTTTTCTTTTTTTTTTTTTCAAATTCACTTGTTTCTTAAAGTCTGTTTTTTTCCCCAGACTTTGGAAGAATGACCCTAAAGGAATGGTCACCAACGTGTGGTCTGTAGACCAAGTGCATCAGGATTTGGTCTACAGACCACAAACATCTAGGGAGTTTGCTTTCTCCGTCCTGAGCCAATCTGAATCAGACCTGGGGATAGGCCAGGGAATCTGTATTTGGAAGACGCTTTCCACGTTTAAAACACAATAAAAGGTTTGAGAATCACTGGTATGAGAAGCTGTTTGCCAATACTTATTTCCAATATGTTTTATCAAAATGAAGATGATCTAATTCTAATGAAATTCTGGGCAAGTGAGAATGACTGAATGCAGAGATAAACAGCTTACTCACTCCCGCCCAGTTTTGTGACTAGGGTATTAATGCTTTCTTAATTGATATGAGAAAGACTGAATGCCCAGTCACCAAAGTCTGAAAGGACTTTATAAATACTGTTTGTTAAAGGATGATTCTGAACACACATTATTTATCTCTATTTTTAAGAAAGAAGATTTACACATTTTGTGAAAAAATACCAACCAGTGTTTTCTAAGTTTGAACGCTCAACAAACTATCAAAAATCTGCCTCCACTGTTGTGTAAAATGGGGCTCTTGGGAAAAATAAACTCGTGGTCAGAAATGCTAATAAGTTCCAGGTTTTCTGTTGTATACAGTTAATCAGAAAGTTCCATATTGTCATGGAGGATAAGAAGATAAAAAGTCAGATAAAGACATAGTTTAGTTTATTCATTAGTATTTCCCATTCTCACTCATATTTTGAATTATTTTGACCATCTCCTTACTTTCATTTATTGGTTTCAGGATGTGACTGAGTTCAATTTATGTGGAAAAGGTTTTTAAGTCTAGACTTGAAGTTTAAGCTTTGCTTGCATGAGAGGTTACCTGTTTACTGTGTGGTCAATATTGAAATGTAAACAAGGCAACGAAACCACCCATGTTATTTTAAAACGAAATGGAAAGGTCTAAAGAGCATTTTTGGTATGAGGATGTGGGAAAATATTCAAGAAAAACAAAACTAAACTTAAACAGAGTAATACCAATTAAAGGGACACTTAGAGTCAGACAATTCAAAACCTGTGTTTCCGTTGCCAATTAAATGTAAATTTAGAAAATAGTTTAAAAAGTTGTATCATTTTTTAAAAAAGGATGGTTTATTGACTTCAGAGAGGAAGAGAGAGAGAGAGAGAGAGAGAGGGAGAGAGAAACATCAATGATGAGAGATAATAACTGATCAGTTGCCTCCTTTACACCCCACACTGGGGATTGTGCCCGCAGTCTGGGTATGGGCCCTGACTGGGAATCAGACCATGACCTCCTGATACATAGATCAATGCTCAACCACTGAGCCATGCCAACTGGGCTGTGTCATGTTTTTTAAATAAAAAATTTAAAAAACATCTACTATGTTCTTTTTCATTTTATTTAATTCAGCTGAATTACTTTATTCTATTGAAACCATTAGTACTGATGTGTCTTTGTGGTTTTGAATACAAAGTATGAATTGGTTGACTTGGGTATAAAGATGGTGCTAAAAAGAATGTTAGGAGCAAGAGCTTGTGTTCGTTTGTTTTATTTCTTTCAAATATTTTTGTTTTTCTTTTTATAGAAGTTATAACATGCTAATAGTCAATTATTCTGAAAATAAGGGAATGTACAAAGGTTGCTTTCTAGAGGTAACCACTGTTTGCGTTTTGGTATATATTACATATTGTTTCTCAGGATGCAAGTATACTAACATTGCACATATGTATATAAGTATATATACTTGTATGTGTGTGTATATGTATGTGTGTACATGTATGTGTGTACATATCAAGTATACAACTTTGTAAATATTTTCACTAAATGCTATCTTAGAGACAACTGTTTTATACACACATATGTGTGTATAACTTTATAACATTCCATTTATGATTATACTTTTGCAGTATACTTTAAAATGTGAATGTGTAAAAATATATTAACTGATTCCCTTATTGATGGCCATTATGATATTTCCAATGTTTCCACTTTTGTAATGAACACACCGAAACCCCTTGTCTGAATATTTTCTTAGGATAAATTTCTAGACTTACATTTGCTGAGTTAAAGGGAACGCCCATTTAAAAACTTCAGATACATTGTCAAATTGTCCTCAGAAATGTGCCATTTTATATTCTTACTAGCAATGTCTTGGGGGTGGTAATTTTGGAACACTGTGACCAATCTGGGGTCTGTTAATCTTCTAAATAATTAGTATGCCAAAAATGGGATTCATGCCTTAATTTGTTTGCTACAGTGTCCAGAGAGTCCCTGTGCCCTGGGGAGCTGGTGCCCTGCTCAGTTTTACCCTGACTTGGCAGGTAGTGGGTAGAGTCCTAAGACAGACAAGGGAGAGAATGGCCTCTCCCGGGCATTAGATAGTTATTGGACAATGTCTTGAGGACACAAATTAACTTTGCTTGATGGAAAGCCTCTTCTTTTCCTTCTAAACTTTCTCTTTTGAGGCTCAATATAAGTAACTCATTCTACTCTCCCCCACCCCCGTGTAAAAATGATAGCTTATTTATCTATTTATCAAAGCTTAATGATAATCATGAAGAGTCTAGGTTATTGAAAATGCTAATGAAATTGTTTACCATAGGGCTCTGTAGAACCCTGGGCTGATCCCAGAAATAAAACTTGGGGGAGAGGATAAAAAGGGGACATCTTTCCATTTCTTTCTGAAGAGTCACTTTCTCTCTCTCTCTCAATCTCTCTGTGTTCTAAAGAGGTTAATTCAGAATTTCTGGCCCTTTTGTTTTTTATTAGAAATCCCCCCCCCCCTTTTTTTAAATTAGACTTTGGTCTTTTGTGTTTCATAAGACTTAGAAGTTTAGGAAACATCTGACTCTTAAGTATTTACCACAGAACTTTGAGACTCCAGTGGATAAATTTAATTCACATTTATGTGGCCCTTACTCAAAACTATAAAGGAAATATAATTCTTAGGTAGGAACAACAATGCACAAAGAGTCCCCCTTTTATGATAAAACACAATGATTGGATTTGTAAGCTTTGGTTTCTTATAAAAAAACACATTAAGTGCATCAGTACAGTTATTTTATTAACCTGATGTTACTACTTTTTTTTGTTCCATGCAGGCATTCTTATACCGAATGAACCAGTGCGCAGCATCAAAAGTGGACAAAAATGTCACAGAGGAAACAGTGAAGGTGAGGAGGGACAGTGGGTCCTCAGCTCCCACACAGGTTCCTTCTAGATGAAATTTCATCTGGGGGATCTTTCTTCAGGGCTCTTTAACCTGCCTTCAGTCCCAGGATACGTTCTTGTGCCATTTACTTGTGTGGGTCTTAATTAGAAAAGGAAAACCAGACTTTGGGAAAAGAAATGGTGATGAAGAGGATGGAGTAGAAGACATAGAGAAATGGTTTTTGCCCAAGCCGTGAGACAAGTTCAAAAAGAAAAAGAAAAAGAAACCCAGACCAAGAACCCGAGTGTGTAATGAGAGGGAGGGAGCTGAGCTCTGTGTAAGGCAATTGCGAGAGGTGGCTCAGGAAGACAGGGTGTGGGCAGATGCGGCTCCCAGTCCCTGATCACTAAAGAACAAGCGATCTGGATGGTCCATTGGTGCAGAAAGGAAACTCCGAATAGTATCTGCAACTCGGAGACAAACGTATAAACATTTCCTTTTAAACTGTACGGAAGGATGATTTTGCAGAGCTTTGGGGAAAACAAAGGGATGGTAAATGAAAATGAATTGTGCTGTAGTCATTATTACTGATTTAAGTTGTATAAATTATCATTGGTTTTTCTTTTTGATGCTAACTGGCTGTTTTACTTTACTGAAAATAAAATATTTCCCAGGATTTTATTGGCTCTTCTTATCCTATTTCCCCATAAGTTAAACACCAACTTTCAAATTATCTTACTAGGGGCGTGCTAGTATATTACTTTGCATGCTTTTGGTTGCAAAGACCTCTATTGCTCAAACTGACTTGATACTTTGGCTGTCAGATTGGGCACTTCAGACAGAAGTGAATGTTCAGGACCTGTGACTCAGGGAGGTTAATGAAATTGCCAGGTTCTCTTTAGGTCTTCCCTCTGCCATCCCGGTTATCAGCTCTGCCCCTGGATTGCTCTTTCCACAGCTGCAAAATAACCCTGTAGTCATCTAGACAAAGTTCCTTTCCAGAGATAGAAAAGGCTAGCCATCCCAGGGTACCCTTCTTAGGATCAAAAAGCCTGCCAGCCAATCTGCCGGCCCTGTTTTACCCACAGCCAATTCTTGTGAATGGGAGTGGGACCACCATGCTTGGATTCAGTCACTCACACTTTTCCGGAGAGCCAGGAATAGGTTTCTGGTTCCCAGAGCTGTGTGGGAGGAGAGAGGACATCCAGACAAAATTGGTCCTCTGCCTGCTGGGTGGGAGGAAGGAATGGATGTGGGGCAGATAGCTGTCTACTGAAGTTTCCAGCTTGGAAGAGAAAGAACACTATACTCATATAGACTTTTTTTAACTTGCTTTACCATTGTACTTACTTACACATTTATTTCCAGATTCTGTTCTCAAACATTGAAGATATCCTTGCGGTACATAAGGAATTCTTAAAAGTGGTGGAAGAATGCCTACATCCTGAACCTAATGCTCAGCAAGAAGTGGGAACCTGCTTTCTTCATTTTGTAGGATACATTTCTGTTTATTTTAAAAGCTCTTATCCCCTACTTTTTGAGGTTTAGCCTTTGGCCTGGAAGGATGTGGGAATTCAGCGTTAGAAGTGAAATCTGACACAAAAAGTTTGGGGTCTTTTAAGGTCAATGAAATCTCCCCGTTGAGGCCAGAAAAGAGGAGAGGGCCCCACATCGTCCATTTTATTCAATGAAGAATAAACAGCCTTTTCATTTTCCCAAGTTAGTTCTTCGCATCCTCTGTAGCTTTGAATTCTAATGAATTTTCAGGCTGTTCATAATGAATGGATTTTTATGTTTCTCTCAAACATGGAGCATTTCTCTTTTGAGGCAGAAAAGCCTTCCTCTTATAATGGTGTGCGGAGCCTTTGATCAGTCAGAATGTTCCCTTGGTTAATCCACTGGTGACAAACCTGGAGGTGGACAGACCCGGCCACTCTAGGTACTGGATGTCTGTGCCTGAATTTTTCTCAAGGATGGCTTCTCAGAAGGGGTACTGAGCCGAACAGAAGAACAAGCCAGAACTCCACTTTTCCAGATTGTACCTCATGCTTGTGTGATCATTTTTATCTCTTTGGGCACAATAGCTGAAATAATGTATGCAAACGATTTGCAAAGTGAAAAGCCTCCTGTATAGTGAGAATTGTTTTCAGAACTAAAAAGCATTTATCTAAAAAAATGTACTAGTTATACCATTCCACTGATGCTAATATTCAGAATACTAATTTGAATACATATTTATCAAAATGCTGTACAAGTAACGTTTTATTAAAAACGGGTAAGAGTATTTTGTCATTGAAATCAATTTTTGTTTGTTTTAAATTTCTATTTCGTCTTTTATGAAGGTAACTATATGTAGTTTCCTTTTTTTGTTCCTTTTATTCATCACATATTTTTTATTAAATTTATTGAGGTAACACTGGTCAATAGGATCATATAGGTTTCAAGTGTACATTTCTATGATGCATGATCTGTATATTGCATTTGTGTGCCCACCATCCAAGGTCAAATCATCTTTCATCACCATGTATTTGGTCCCCTATCTCCCTGTCCTATATGTAGTTTCTAATTCTGTCTTTCTATATGCTAGTGAGCAGGCTCTGTATATGTTACTTTTGTAATCAGAAACTGTTTCATAAAGAAAATTATATTAATGGGAGAGGGTCCTTGGGTGGAGGAAGACAAATGGCTGGAAGCCAGGCATGTTTGTGTCCACTTAACCCAGCCGGTTCCCTTTCCTGAGAGAATCCTAGGCTTCTGCCAGCTGGAGGGGCTGCGATCTCAGTTCAGGGCTGCACCTGGGAGTCTTCCACCCTGGCGCTTATTTCCTCTGTAACACATGATCAATCTGTCATCCATGCATTCAGCTGAAGTATTTCTGAAGTTTGCTTTGTTCTGGTTCATACCATCTCTCTCTCTCTCTTCCTCTCTCTCTCTTTCTCTCTTATTTAAATTTTTTTCATTTCAAGAAAAATGATTTTAATGTAATAATGTTACATGCAATAAACATTAATATTTCAAGAAAGATGATTTTAAATATAATAATGTTGACATGACCCATCTCTTGAAATAAGTAATTCAATACATTTCCTACTGGCCATGTAAAATAGCACTCACTGTTTCTTTCTAATTGCATGTCTTTACAATTTCAGGGGACACACTTCTTTCTTTTATATTTAAGAATATTTTTATTGACTTTTAGAGAGGGAGGAAGAAAGAGAGAGAGAGAGTGAGAGATTAATGTGAGAGCGAACCATCAATCAGCTGTCTCCCACACATCCCCCTCCAAGGCATTGGGCTCAGAACCCAGGCATGTGCCTGACTGGGAATCGAACTGACTTTTGGTGCATGGGATGATATCCAAGCAACTGAGCCACACCAGCCAGGGGGACACCTTTCTGTTTTAATACTTGATCTATACGTTTTCTGTCTTCCTCTTCGGTTGGTGCTGCTTTGATAGATGTTGATCATTGCCAATTAGACAAAATCTTACAGATGGTGGAAAGCTTAGAGACCATGATGGCGGAATTCCTCATCTTTTTGTAAGTGTCCTGTCTCTAGTATCAGTGAAGGTTGTTGTTACCTGATCACTTTTAGTGACAGCTCCAATTGTTAGAACATCTTTATGTTAATCCAGAATCTGCTGGTAACTGCCCATCACTCCCTTGCAATTTCCACCTAGTGGTTCCAACTTTGTGTTTTGGAGCTACATAAAATTGTAAATTCTTTACAGTATGACAACTTATAGTTACCATTTTCTTATTTTTTATACTAACATAACTTTCTGAAATGATCTCTCATATGCAGTTGCTTCCTGACCTTAGTCACTTACTGCCGAGTTTCTCCAGTTTGTCAGTGTTCTTCTTAAATACACGGCCCAGATCAGTGATGGTGAAAGGCAGGGTGCTTTGTGTTTAGAGCCCTGGGTGGTCTGGTGTACACTTTCCCTCTACCTTCAGTGCTTTCTTTCCTCCCCCTGCCTGGGAGTCATGGACTCATCTCTCTAGACCTTGCTTTCATGTTACTTCCCTTTTAAAGCTGTGTATGAATCCTCTCAGCAAAGCTAGAGACTCCCTTCTCTCTAAGTTCCTACCATGTGGTTCATTTACCTGTTTTTGCACACAGCATATTGGACTGTAATTAATATATCTAGTTCCTTTCCACTGCTATTCTTCATAGATCAGGGAGAAGAAATAAATAAAATGTATTTATACGTACATGTGGTATAGTTTTTAATCCATAGTAAACACTTCATAAAGTTTGCTCATAAACATCACACATGTTACTATTTCAAAATGGCTAATAAAATGACTCTAACTCACTTTTCCTTGAATTCACAGAAAGACAAATTTCGTATTTATGATGAATATTGTAGTAACCATGAGAAGGCACAAAAATTGCTTCTGGAACTTAACAAAATTAGAACAATCCGAACTTTTCTTTTGGTGAGTACATATTTATGTGTTACCATGTGCTGCTCTTTGTTGGCGGGCCCACCAAGAGCTGGGAAGTAGCGTCCCTGTAGCTCCTTTACCATATCCAGTCTGGGAGGCTAGAGTCCTTTCATAAACGCAGGAGGTGAGAGTTGGGAGAGGCTAGTATGTGGGGACACACTGATAATGAATGCCCTCTCCTGGTTGATTCTGAATTGCTTGTGAAACTCTCAGGTTCCCAGGGCGAACATTACAGGTTCAACATTGCTTTTGTATCCCTCACTTCTTGGGGTTTCCTTTGCTTCTGCTAAGGGAGCTGTAAGTAGGGAAGTAACAGGAAGGAAGCAAACAATGGGTGTGGTAGAAAAGAAATTTAAAGACTGATCTTTCTTCTACATATTTTTCTTACTCAGTTTTCATAGAGCAAAAATGCATATTTAATTTATTTAGGATAACACAAATGAATGCATATTTTGGCAGTTACTTGGCCAATTTAATTGTCAGTGAAAAATATGCTGTAAGTGTAGACTTCAGTCATGTTTAGCAGATTGTGGAGCGGAACAACCACCCCCACAATCTGGTTTTAGAGCATGGTCATTACCCCCCAAAGTGCCTTTTCCCTCCACTCCCATCATCAGCTCCAGGTAATCACTGATTTGCTTTCTGTTTCTATGGATTTGCCGTTTCTGCAGGTTTTATATAAATGAAAACTTTTTTATGCCTGGCTTCTTTTACTGAGGAAAATGTTTTTGAGGTTCATCCTTGTTGTAGTATGTATCTACATTCCACTCATATTTATTGCTGAATAACATTCCATTGAATGGATATACCATTTTTGTTTACCCATTGCCAGTTATGAACATTGGGTCAACAAGTGGCTGTAATAGTGATGAACCTTAAAGATACCTCAGATGAAAGGCCATTTTAGAGAGAGATATTTGTTAATGTAGAAAAGTTAGGAAATGTTTAGTTTGGGCTATCACACATAATGCTTTTATGAACATTTATGTACGAGTCTTTCTGCGGACATATATTTTCAGTCTCTTGGTTACAGTAGAGTAGAATTGCTGGGTCATGGGATGTTTATGTTTAACTTATTAAGAAACTATCAATGTGGCCGGGCCATATCCACCAGCAGTACGAGGCCAGCAGTTTTTCTGTATCTTTGCCAACACATGGTATTATCAGTTCCGATGATAGCCATGCTAGGTGATTTTTATTTGTATTTCTTGAATGATCAATTGTATTAAACTTGATTTCATGTGTTTATTAGCCATTCATATATTCTCTTTAGTGAAATGCTCATTCAAATCTTTTCCTATATTTAATAAATTGCAATGTTTATCTTATATTGAGCTATAGCCTTATTTTGGATACAGCCCCTATATTAGTCATATAATTTGCAAATATTTCCTCCCAGTGTGGTTTGTCTGTTCATTTCTAAAAATTGTCTTTTGAAAATCAAATGTCTTAAATTTTGTTGAAGTCCAGTTCATTAAATTGTTTTTCATTATGGTTGTGCTTTTGTTGACATTTAAGGCATCTATATTCGGGCCTTATACTTATTTTATTAAATTTATTCCTAAGTATATTATTCTTTTTGATGTTGTGATTGGAATTGTCTTAATTTAATTTTTGGATTGTTCAGTGCTAGTATGTAGAAATTTAATTGACTTTTTGTATATTCTTGTGTCTTGTGTATTCTAGTGTTGTATCCTGTGATTTAAATTCTTATATTAGTTCTAGAAGATTTTTACGATATTTTACAAATAAGATAATTGAATTTCACTTCTTTGCCTTCAATGTGATGTCTTTTTTCCCTTGCCTTTTGCATTGGCTAAAACTAGTACAGTGTTGCATAGAAGTAGTAAGAATGGACACTTCTGCCTTGTTTCTTATCTCTGAGGGAAATCATTTAGTTTTTCATCATTAGGTATTGTTACCTGTAGTTTTTATTGGTAGACATTCTTTATTAGGTTGAGGAATTTCCATTATGGTCATAGTTTGTTGAGAGTCTTTAAGACTTTTTTCTTTTGTAATGTAGGTGTTTAAAGCTGTGATTTTTGCCTTATATATAGCTTTAGTTGCATTCCATGAATTTTGACATGTGTTTTTATTTTCATTCAGGTTTTTTAAATGTCTAGTTTTCTTTGTGAGTTTTTTGATCCATTGTTTATTTAGAAGTTTATCTTGGGAGGCAATTCACCATGGGTTTCTTGTGTTTCTTTCATTTTTGTTGTTGACGCTATTACATATATCACTCATTTCCTCCCCCCCCCCCCTTTGCCCTCCTCCACTTAGCCCTCCTCCTGCACCCGCCTCCTTCATCACATTGTTGTTTGTGCCCATGGGCTCTGCATAAATGCATATATATTTTTTGGCTAATCTCTCCCAGTATCCCCACACCTTCCCCTTTGAGATATGTCAGCCATCCTGTGCCCCAACAAGGAATTGAACCAGCAACCTAGGTATGTGCCCTCACCAGGAATTGAGCTCATAACCTTTTGTTGCATAGGATGATACTTCAACCACTGAGCCATGCTGGCCTGGCTGTTCTGCCTATCTTTTAAACAGTATTTGCATCACGAACAGCCTCAGAGATATGTCTTCCTCTTCTGCAATGGTTAGACATCCATGCTGCTTTTATAAAATATTTATATTTCCTAAATTTGGGTCTCTTGTCCTGTTGTTCATGTGCATGTGTCATCTGGCCCTTTATGGGTCGTAATGTGGGAATTAGGGCTTTAGAAACTGGCCTCCAAATAATGAAACTTTGGCTTTTCCTAATGCTGTGAGAAAAAAAAAAACCTGTCCTATATCTCAGTCCAGTTGCATCATTAGTCAGTAGTACACATGGAACCTTGTTCTACAAAACAACACTACCACTTTTGATAAAGAGGATACATCCATGTATCTGTCTGTTGTTTGCTCATCTGTCAATCCATCTATCCATCAACTCACCCACTCGTCCCAATCATTCCATCCATTTATTACATCTAGTCATCTATTCAGCATCCATCCATCCACCCATTTATTTATTCCTCCATCTCTAGTTCTGTTCTCTCAGACTTAATACTCAGGAGAATATATGTGAATTAATTTTCAAGACAGATCCAAAACACATATTGGCTACTATAACTAATATGAAAGGCAAAGATATTTCTTGTTCCTGTGAATGTTATTTGTGACTGAAAGTGATCTTTTCAGAGAAGCTATATAGAGACATGCTTTCACTCCTTTCAGTGGGAAATTTCATGATAGAAGCGAGTTTTATAGCTACAGGTTTTTAAAATGTAATTAATTATGCCTATTTCCACCCCAGAACTGCATGCTACTTTCAGGACGGAAGAACACAGATGTCCCCCTGGAAGGATATTTAGTAACTCCAATACAGAGAATATGCAAGTACCCTCTCATTTTGAAGGTATTTTATATGTTTACTTTATCATAGCATTTTCCTTGTACCTGGATATTTTGCTTATTATTTATTTATTTTTCTTTTAAATAGTCTGATATTCTAAAGAAAGGGCACATTGTAGTCATTGGGCGGGGGGGGGGGGACAATGGCTAATTTGTCACTAATTTATATATGGTGTGGGAAACAAATCTTTTAAGAAAAGAAACAACAAGTGTTCTTTGTAGAAAACATACTTGTTTGAGTTTCATTCAGAGTAAATACATTAGTTTCAAGATAAATCCCATTAAGTACATTATGTCCAGTTTACATAGCACTTTATCTTTTTTATGTTAAGTAAGTTCTCTGTTGATGCATTCTTTGATTTAATCTAACATTGGTGCTAGCAAAGTGAAGGTCAACGTTATAAAATTTCAGAACCTGGTTTTAAATCATTATTACAGGGAATGGAGTAGGTCACATTGCTAGGGGTCTTTCCCAGCATCTAGAAGTGTTCAGTAACCTGGAGAAGGTGCTGCGGCGTAAATTAATAAAGAGACTAGAAGTATAATATAAATTTGTAATTCATGGGGGACCCAGAGGAGGGCTTAGCTTTAGAAAACAAGTTCTCTGAATCTCCAGACCCCTTGCTCTTTATTAACATAAATTGTTCCGCCGAAACCGGTTTGGCTCAGTGGATAGAGCGTCGGACTGCGGACTGAAAAGTCCCGGGTTCGATTCTGGTCAAGGGCATGTACCTTGGCTGCGGGCACATCCCCAGTAGGGGGCGAGCAAGAGACAGCTGATCGATGTTTCTCATCGATGTTCCTGACTTTCCATCCCTCTCCCTTCTGCTCTGTAAAAAATCAATAAAATATATTTAAAAACAAAACAAAACAAAAAACACAACAAAAAAAACCCCACATAAATTGTCCTAAGGCAAAACAGATATACATATCAAAGATTAAGGTTTGGTATACAGTAGGCGTAGTTACTTTTAGGGGAACTGACTTCAGGTGTTCAGGTGTTTGGCCAGCAGGAGGCAGTAACATGTAGATTAAGATGCCCTCAGCTGTCTGGCAGCAGGTAATAATATATGCAAATCTTTAGGGGGGAAATGCCCTTAGCTTTCCAGCAGCAGATAATATGTATTCAGCCTTGCTGAATCCCCATGTTCCATCAACCTCTTGATGAAACTTCTTGCATTTATGACATGCTAGAATTAGCTCCCGGCGTCACCTGGGACAGTAAATGATGGACACAGAATGACAGTGTCCTAAAAATACTGCCTCTGGAAGATAGGAAATGCTTCAATAATGGTCATAGGGACATTGCCTATTTATAATGACCAACATTTTTTTTTATTTAAGAAAAACATGTAAAGTATGAATTACTGCTTGTTCTGCAAGGGCCTATGACTAGATTAGAATAGTAATTATGGAAAGGGTGGGTTTTGGAACTATTAGCATCAGGATAGGCAGTTTGAGGTGGTGGTTGAGCACATGAGTTCTGAGTTCAAGTCCTAAGTATTCTACTACCGCTGTATGACTGAGCACATAATGTCATCACTTAAAGCCATGGGTTTTCACTTGTGGATCAGAATAATGATGACAAAATTATAGCATATACCTACATGATTGTGTACATGTATGTATGTATGTATGTATGTGTCTGGGTATATTTACATATATATTCATGTGTAAATTACTACCTAATAGTTATTTGAACTATTTTATTTTATTTTTTTATCTTTATTGTTCAGTTTATTAATTACATTGTTTCCCCTTTTTATCCCCCTATAGCTCCCCTCCACCCTGTGCCTATCCTACCCTCCACCCTCACCTCCCCCTCCCCACTGTCCTCTCCCATTGTTGCAAGATTTTTGTCCAGTCTCTTGCTGCACTTCCCACAACCCTTTTCTCCCCAAGAATTGTCAGTCCATTCCCTCTCTATGTCCATGTCTCTGTTATATTCACCAGTCTATCCTGTTCAACAGCCTATCAATTCACTTGATTTTTATGTTTATTTGTTGATAGATGTGTATTCGTTGTTCATAATTTATATTTTTACCTTTTTCTTCTTCCTCTTCTTAAAGAATATCTTTCAGCATTTCATATAATGTTGGTTTGGTGGTGATGAACTCTTTTAGCTTTTTCTTATCTGCGAAGCACTTCATCTGACCTTCAATTCTGAATGATAGCTTTGCTGGATAGAGTAATCTTGGTTGTAGATTCTTGCTGTTCATCACTTTGAATATTTCTTGCCACTCCCGTCTGGCCTGCATCGTTTCTGTTGAGAAATCTGCTGACAATCGTATGGGTGCTCCCTTATAGGTAACCAACTGTTTCTCTCTTGCTGCTTTTATTATTCTCTCTTTGTCTTTTGCTCTTGGCATTTTAATTATGATGTGCCTCGGTGTGGTCCTCTTAGGGTTCCTATATATTGGGGTTCGGTGCACTTCTTGGACTCCTAAGTCAATTTCTTTCACCAGGTGTGGGAAGTTTTCAGTCACTGTTTCTTCAAATAGGTTTTCATTGTCTTGGCCTCTCTCTTTTTCTGGCACCCCTATAATTCGGATGTTGGTATGCTTGAGGTTGTCCCAGAGGCCCCTTACACTATCTTCAATTTTTTGGATTCTTTTGGTTTCTTGCTTTTTCAGCTGAGTGGATTTTACCTCTTTGTATTTCAAATCTTTAACTTGGTTCTTGGGGTGCTCCAGAGCACTTTTAGGTCTTTGTATAATATTTTTTGTTTCAGTCAGTGTATGCTTAATTTCTGGTTGGTCCTTTTTCATATCCTTGAGAGTCTCCTTTATATCCTTGAGGGTCTCCTTCATTTCCTTGTAGGACTCATTCATTTCCACGTTGGTCTTGATCATTTCCTTGCAGGTCTCGTTTATATCCTTGAGGGTCTTGTTCATTTCCTTGTAGGACTCATTCATTTCCTTTGTGGTCTTGCTTATTTCCTTATAGGCCTTGACCTTTTGTTGGAGCCTCTTGAAAAACCCTATAACCGTGGTTTTGAATTCCATGTCCAGTCGTTTTTTTTCCTCCATTTCTTTCACATCTGATTTCTTTCCATGTCTCTGCATGGTGGCTGCTTCCCTGAGTTGGTCAATTAGCTTTGTGT
The DNA here is from genome assembly GCA_027563665.1 of Antrozous pallidus. Taxonomy (NCBI): domain Eukaryota; kingdom Metazoa; phylum Chordata; class Mammalia; order Chiroptera; family Vespertilionidae; genus Antrozous; species Antrozous pallidus. The sequence goes on from CM050510.1 coordinate 39,386,860, forward strand.
GGTAGACTTCCTACTAGGGATAGTGGCTCAGCCTCCCCGGTTACCTGAGGTGGATATGGGCTGCACAGTCTTGCTGAAGTTAAGCTCAGTTAATCGTTGTTAGCACTTGGAGGGTTGACCTCCAGGCCAATTGTCTGTGAAGCTCAGCTGTGCTCAGGTTGGAAGGGCAGAGTCTCCGGGCCAAGCAGACAGCGTTAGCTCAGCCCTATGCGGCCCTGGGGACTCTGTGCTGGGGGCAATGGCTGCCAGCACCTGAGAGAGAGCTGCTGCCGAGCTCCACCAGCTGCCGGGGAATTCATACTCTCCCCAAATGACTTTGCATGCGCAATGTCTCACCCAGGGTCGTAAAACAAAGCAGTCTGACAGTTTTCCGAATGAGAGACAAGTCGCGGAGCTCTCTCTGCGCCATCACGCAGCTGAGCTGTTCGAGCGCAAGCTGCCTTCTCCACAAGCCAGCAGACCCAGCAGCACCCGAGCTTCGGCGTGCCCTCCCACTTCCAGTTTTCACCCCGTATGATAGTGGGTTCCCTGGACTTCGCCCAGAGTTGGAGAATCAGTCCAGTGGGACGTTTTTGTCTCCCCGTTCAAGAAAACTGGCTGGTTTTCAGCCGCCCGCCCACTCCGCTGGCGCGCGCTCCAAACCTCACTCCGCGCGAATCTTTCAACGCTGTCCGCTGCCGCTCCTCCGAGTCACAGTGTCTTATTTTCACTTTTATTTGTGGAATTTTCACTCGGCGAGCTTTCTGGTGATTCTGGAAGGTGTTTGTTCTTTCGTTAAGTTGTAGTATTAAAATTGCTGAGCATGACGGCAAGATAGGTGCTTTACCTTTGCTGCCATCTTAGTTCTCCTCTCTGTTTGAACTATTTTAAATAAACCACTTAGCATAGTATATATACCATAAATGTTAGCCATTATTATTCATATATATTTGATTTTGATTTATTTTAATACATTAATTATTATTTGGTATCCAAATTTAAAAATACTCTGAAATGCTATGGACATATTAACTGGCATTCTTATTGATTTACTTTTGGAGAAATTAAATGTTACACATTTGAACGAAAATATATATTTTACTATAACTTTTGGCATAAATTGGGTTTCTGTGTAAAATTTCTTTGAAAAGCATCTCTCCTTACTGAAAAATCAAGTAAAGATGCTTGGGTGAGCCATAGAGAGGAGCTAATACAGGGATCTCCAGTTCTGCAGAGCTTTGGCACAGTCAAGAGGGTAGGGAGGATTGGTGTAGATGTGACTCCTGTCGTGGGAGAATCCCTTCAGACTTCCAAGCTGGTGACTCAGATTTGCGTCTGTACTCATCATTGCAGTTAATCCTGGCTTAGGTTTTGGAATCCCAGGGACTTGTTTTAAGAGTCAGAAGGCAGAGTGATATTAAGAGAAGTGCAGCATGGCAAGTAGTTGTGCTAAATCACTTACTTCTGGAAAAGGATGCCCTCCAGTGCTTGAGCTAGCCTTTCAAAAGATAGGATCATGGATAATTCCTTAGTAGGAAAAAGGTTATTTCAGAGTACTGTCAAGCAGCGGTGAGATGACATCTTTTCCCATTTTTGGAAGATTATCTTCACAAATATGAAAAAGTGTTTACTTGTGTAGTAGATACTTGGGTGTTGATATTTTTCTTTCTGGTCCTATCAGCTAAAAAATTGTGCTGAGGGGGGAGGGTCTCTTTGATTTTGGATGAGTTTGTTTACTCAGAGAAAAATGTTAGGGGGTTAGGTTGTGTGTTAAATAAAACATATGTTTATCTTACTCGTGGAACTTGAAAGTTTTGGATTCACAGCAGGTAACTGAGAGACGACTGTTACTCGTCACTATTTCATGAGATCTAAATTCCCGTCTTGCCCCTGCAAATACCCAGTAGGGACACTTCCAGCGGGTCCCCCATCTCATGTCCTGCAGGCCGACTTGACTCCTTCGCATGATTCACAAATATTTCTACCCTTCAGAATTTCTTGAGAGCATTGCATATCTCTTATATGTATTTGTAATCCAGCATAACTTTTTAAACCTTGTCTTGAGAATGATGTAATGTTGCAAGGTCAAAGCTTAAGGCAAATTGGTAAAAAAAAAAAAACACACAAAAAACAAAAAAACCCACAAAACAGACTTTAAGAGAATATAGCAACTGCATATTTCCCACTGTATGTTAAGAATTAAAAAAAAATTATGACAAAGATTTGCCTCAGGATTTCTGTAATTGTGTTAGTTACATGATGATGGCAACTGTAGTAAGGAAACAAATGACTAATTGAAAAACAATGTGGTCACAACTGTCTAGAGTCTAGACAGTGGGTGAAATGTTTAATTTTTTGTTTCTAACAAATTAACAAGACCTTTTAATATATTTAAAAGATTAGAGATTACTCTAGTTCTGCTATTTTGAATGGAAAAAGAATAAAAAGCCAAAAATCCCTCTCCAAAAACCAAAAGAAAAATAAAGCTATTGAGGGCATATGGCAGTTCATTCATAGCAGAGCATGATCTTGAGTTATTGATGAAAACAGCATAAATTGTTTCTTTAATGATCTAGTAGTGTGGAAATTAGAAATTATTTTGTTAGAGTAACAAAGACATTATTTAAAAGTTTTGTTTTGTTTATGACATGCTTTTATAATGTCTTCAAAATTTTTAGGAAATAAGGCACTTAAATGATTTTTGAAATTATGGGGAATATTCATCTAAAGATTTACTATTCTGTTAAAGACTAGGAAAATGAAATTAACATATGAAAGTGTACTTCTGTTGGAGCAAAAGTCAAGCTTATAAAAAATTACATTCTGCAGGTGAGATATTTGACAATTTGAAAAGAGAAATCTAACTTAGTTTTTAAAAACAATTTTCAGGGGAAAATAAAAGTAACTGCAAAATGCGTTATCAGGGTACCACTTCTTCATTGGCTCAACCTTTTGTTTTTTATCTTAACCTTGTGGAGGCGGGAACGTCACTCCCGAAAGCGGTCCTCAGGGTCTTTGTAGTTTTCATTTCCTGGTCAGCCTGAACCTGCTGCACCAGAAAGCTGAAGATCAAAGGGCGGTTTGTTTTCTGTGTATAAACAGGAGTTGCTGAAGCGGACTCCGAGGAAACACAGTGACTACGCAGCAGTGATGGAAGCTCTCCAAGCCATGAAAGCTGTCTGTTCCAATATCAACGAGGCCAAGAGACAGATGGAGAAGTTAGAAGTGTTGGAGGAATGGCAGTCTCACATTGAAGGCTGGGAGGTACATGCACTGTTCTCAACAACTGAGTTTAAAGTAGCTTTGCTATTTCTCATGCTATGTGAAGAACTGATTGGCTTTGGATGGAACTATAGATGCTCGTTTCCCTAGGTAATGCTAGGGGACTTTAAGCATTTCTGAAAAGTGCTGTCATTTTTACTTTGAAATATTATTAAAGTGGCAGTTGATTGGCTTAACCTCAAGCTTTGTGATAGAGCCAATTGACACTGGGTGGGTTATAAGCTTTGATGTTTCAGTATTTGAGCATCATGGTTATCCTTTTCCCTGTCTTAACTTTGGTCAGTAAGAATATAGCCTGACTCCTGGGGAGAGTATAGAAGGGGACTAAAGGTTCCTATGTGTGCTGTGATATTATTTTGAGACTGTAAATTAGGTGATACATTTAATTGTAAAGTCATTTAATCTCTCTAAATTTTAATTTTTTCATTTCTAAAATAAATGAAGTAGCTGTGATATGATTTTTAAAAATGTTTTTATTGATTTTAGAGCAGAGGAAGGGAGAGGGAGAGAGAGAAAAACATTGTGTGTTGCCTTTCATATGTGCCCCGACCAGGGGTAGAACTCACAATCTAGGTATGTGCCCTGACTGGGAATAGAACCTACAACCTTTTTGGTGCCAGGGATGACACTCAACCAACCGAACCACACTGGCCAGTCCTGTGATATGATTTTTAAGATCCATCCATTAACATGAAAAATTGTATGGGTTCATGATTCTTTAAAGAAAGAATTTTTTTTAATTATAAAAAAGCAAAAGAAGAGTGGTTTTCAGAATCTGTAATGTGTTTCCAGCTATAGTGACTTTGAATCCCAGTTACTTCATGGGGTTGGAGTCTTATATTACTTTAGTGCTATATAAAGAATAAACTAAAATTTTCTTTTAATTGCCTTCATTTAGATGAGCATGAGCTTTGATCTTAGATAAATTTTTACTGTTATAAAGTAAGCAAATCACCATAGTTTTTAAAAGTATAAAACAATTTTAAAGTGTTTCTTACCAAATACTGTATCACACAAATCCAAGTTGATTGCTTTTATCTTTAGGGCATGATAATTGACTGATTTGTTTCTTATTTTCAGTATGTTGATTTCCATTTAGATCTAAAATTACAGCCACTTAGACTTGCAAAAAAATCTCAAACATTGACCTCAGGGAATTCTCCTATTTATCCATTCTTCCCATGAATTTTTAAAAATGCTTCCTGGGATCCTCTGTAGCTTCCTCCTCATTTATATTCTTCCATTTCAGGTGTTCAGAGTGACCCCACATTCAACATGAATGCTACTTATTCCAATCAATTAAAATGGTTGTGTGTTTTCCGGTTGATTCATGATGATTATTCTTTTTCTAGGGAGCAGTTGTCCTGCTGGGATGAGAAAAATGTGCTCAAGTTTGCTTTTGCTCTTCTGTTGTCACTGAAACGTTGGAAGAAAAACTGCAGGATTTGTTAGGGATGTTTGTAGGCCTTTTACCAAAACAAAAACTTCACAATCTCTGTTCGACACTTTATGGGAATGGGATCTGTAATCATTTTGTTTCCTTCTTATATAGATCCTAAAAATCAGGTTTACTGGAGAAATGGCTGATTATTTTTAAAGTATTGATATTTCTTGTACTCTGCATGCCAGTTACTCCAAGGAGGAAAGTATGGGGGCCATACTGTGTCATATGTGACCCACAGTGGTGGGTGCCTCAATCTCAGCAGCCTTGCCTACTATACAACACTGGAGTACAAGAGCAAGAAATGAGCATTGACACAGAGGAAACTGGCGGGTGGGAGGGGAGTGGTGGTGGTGGGAGAAAGGGGGCTCAGATAGGACGCCAGTTCTAGCAGGTCTCCTGGATGTTGGGTTCCAAAAAGAGTGGCAGCACTAATTCTACTTGAGGAGATTTGAAAATGTTTGTGTGAGACATGGCTATACAGTCATTGGGGAGTTTGAGGACTTTGAGGGTCTGCAGCTTGGAGCTGGACCCAGCTAGTTGTCTGATGACTTGTGATAAGAACCTGATTCCTTATCTTAGTCCATCACCTTAGAGGGGTGTGGGGAAGCTGTTGTGCTCTGCCTGGTCCCTTCTGGGAAGGTTAGGAGAAACACTATCTGATAGGACTCCAAAGGTCACAAGGCGATGGGACACAATCATCCAGGATGAACTCTGGCCTTGGGAGGAAGTGGGCTTTCTTTGAATTGCTAACAGGCGTTTTTGTTCCATTTACAGACAGCTTTGGTATATTTAGAGTGGCTCTAGGGGGGTTAGGGCAGATCTAGGATAGATGTCTGATGGCCTGACCTTTAGAGGACATAGTTTCTTGAATTTTTGAGGTTAGGAGTCATTAGCTAACCTTGGGAAACAGCTCCTAGAACTCTTGCAGACCTTTTATGACCACCTTAAGGGTGAGGTTCTTGTTCTCTCGAATGGAATCTGAGTATGATATTCCACGAATTTCATGGGGGGTATTATTTCAAATAAGTTAATTATCTAGGGTCTTGTTTGCCCATTCAGAAAATGAAGGCTTTTTTTTTTTTACAGTGAGATCTCTCAGATAAATTTGCCTATTATAAAAATTAGGTTTTAGTCAGCATTAGGTAGTGACTGCTCCCACAGAAGGTCTGTGTTTTTTTAATTGCTCATATTTGAAGTGCCAAAGTCTACTTTGAGAAACTGACAAGAGCCAGAAAAGGCAATAAGGAGCATATGTATTTGTTTTTTGGTTTCTTTTCTAAATGTCCAAGTCTCTTCAAACATTAAAATCATAATGTATGAAAAACTGCAATGACAAAACAAATTTCTTCTCAAAAGAAATAATAAATATGGCATTGCTAAAATATTATTAATACCATTTATTATATCTGAGTCATATGTGTTATCCAACATTGAATCTGATGTAGATATTCTACTAAAGGTAATTGTAAAGCAATGACCAATGTGCTTGGAAATGAAACTGATTAACTATTTAGTTAGAGTCATTGATTCATTTTGTAGGACCATTCTTAGCCTGCTTTTAGTTTGTTGATAGTATTGTAATTATAACAGCAATCTTTGGAGCAATACTGTCCAATATTGACAAAGGAGTATCAGTAAACATTATGTCATTTAGTAATTCAGCTTTACCTCCTTGATAGATTAATCTCTCAAATCAGAGGAAAAATCACAATAAAATGTAGAGACTGAATTATTAGTATATGAAGGTGCTGGAAAAATAACATTCAATATAATGCTGCCTTAGAAAGTAAAAAGAAACCATCGAAATTTGACACCGCTTGCTTACCTTTTTACAAGGAGACATACAATGCTACTAGACCATTTTAAAATCATCTCTTGTTTTTGGAACCTGTTTGCTGCTTACATTTGATGAAGTTTCTTCAAGTCATCTTCTCTTGTTATTTCATGACTGTGAGTCTTGCCAAGGTTATGGTGAGACCTGTTTTCTTTCTGTCCCTTCTACAAGGTGATTTGGTAGACACAACTTGTCTGCTTTGAGGTAGAATTGATTTATAGATAGTCCTTGTTATTGAAGGATAAGTGGTGTGGGAAAAAGAGCATTTAAAGTGAACCCACATAAAAAATTGATCAAAATTTCACAATATGTGGGATTGGGGAAAGATTTGATTGGGACTTTATCTTGAAAAACTGAAAATTTATATTATTAGTTTGTTTTACCTAATATATAACAGAATTTAGGTTATAATTTCAGTTAAAAATTTGAATCTCAGAAACAGTGACTCAAATGTTGAATCTTTTATTTTTATTTTTGGAGAGTGCATACATTTTAAGACAACATTGTATAATAAAACAATGTGATAGGCTTCATTCCATATTTGACTTTCATAGTAGTTTTAAAGATTTTTAAAAAGAATATTCAAGTGCTTCATTAATTTTCTTAAGAAACTCCTTTGATATTAGAACTGTTCTCTTATGAAATACCCATCTATCTACTTGTCCTTCTGGTCAGTATTCTTTTCTTCTTCTGTGAATGGGTCCTGCTATCTTAGATCTTTGTCTGGCAATACATAGTATACGAAGGAAAAGGTCTCAAGCACTCTTTCATCTCTCATCTTTCCTCAGATTATGGTTCCTCTCTGCAGTCAGTCTGTGTTTTTCCGAAAATGCTGACACTCATACTTCAGTTGGCCAGATGAATGAAACAGTCCCTGGTGTTAAGCAAAGAGAGCTGAAAAATGGACAGATAATCAGTGAATGGTTTCCTATTATACTGATTTTTGCCATCTCATAGCTGCAAAAAATCAGTAATGAACCCTTATGTAACTTATATTGAGAGAAATTGTTAACATAAAAAAAAAAAAAAACACTCTCTCAAAAGAGTCCAAATTTGGTTTAGCGATATTATTATTTTATTGTTTCTTTTCAGAAGAGATTTGTTTGTTATTGCAGTTTTTCATAAATTATGATTTTAATGTTTGAAGAGACTTAGAAATTAAAAAGAAACCGAAAATAAATACACATGCTTCTAATTGCCTTTTTCTGGCTCTTGTTAGTTTCTGAAAGTATACTTTGGCACCTAACAAGTGTCTGCTCATGAAATTTATCATGTATCCTATAAATTCTGCAATGGTGCATAAAACTTAATAGTTTTTCATATATCCTGACTGTATAAGTAATTGACAGCCGATTATATGTTTCAAATTATGGATGAAAAATTATTCAGCTTCTTCACAAATTAGATTCTGTATTGTTATTATTTTCTTGCTGGATCTTGTGGTGTGACATACAAACCACAAGAAGATGTGTTGTTGGTGAGCAGTGGTGCCAAAATGGGCTGCTCTGGGCCCTAGTCTGTGACTGAAGTTCATCCATTCAGACCAATCTCAACTATAGTGGAAGTGATATTTAAATGGTGTGCTTCGTAAATTCAACGAAGAAAATTACTGGAGAATAATTGTACCTGAAACCGCAGCATGGAATGAACCATATTGTTAATTATAAACACACATAATCATAAACACATACTGCCATCCCTGATATTCATCACTGTTCACTCACGCCAACCCTCATTTTATTAAAGGTCTATTCTTGCAGTGATCACATGGCACATAATTGCATTCACATTTCTGTTTCTTCCACTAGTGTATGTGTTTCTTGGGAGTGGGGGGTCATGTCTCAAACTCTGGATCCCTGGTGTCTTAAGACATTGTCTGAAACATACTAGTAGTGGGCTGAATGATAATTAAATGCAAATATAATGATTAGTGGCTTCTTACTATTTTAGGATCCTTTCGGCTCTTTTGGTTAATGGCAGTGATTCTGACCTGGTTCTATTTAGAGTCCAGGATTTGTTTCATTATCCTGCTATTTGATGTTCTCTAATAATCTTTAGCATCATGTTCAGGTTTGGAATAATTTCTCTTTTAAAGAACATAGAAAACATGTATCATAGATGGCTTAAGTATGCATACATATATAAAGTAGCAAAAAGACTAAGAATCTCTTTTTTTTCCTCTTTGTTGAAGGAGGAGATGAAAGGAAGGAGACCTACCTTCAGTGTGTAAACATTTATGCTGTTTGAGCTTTAATCCTTTCCATATATTGCATCTTGAAATAAAAACAAATATGCTTAAAGAGAAAAATAATTATACATGAAAGTTTCTAGTAAGTAATCAGACATTATCTCCATTTTTCCTGACGTAGGGGTCCAACATTACTGACACCTGCACTGAAATGCTGATGTGTGGAATCTTACTGAAAATTTCTTCTGGAAACATTCAAGAACGGGTGTTTTTTCTTTTTGATAATCTTTTGGTGTATTGCAAAAGAAAACACAGGTAAGAGGATAAACAGGTAATGCTTCAGAAATTGTTTATCCATCTCATGGGCTCAACCTTTTCCTCTGTGGTCCTGGAAACTCACAATCTCATGGTTACAGAAACTTCCACATACTCAGCCTATGGCTGACTGTTCTCTTCATCTATATATGTAAAAGCCTAAGTGACCAAATGACAGAACGACCAGGACAACCAATTGACCAGTCACAATGACGTGCACTTACCACCCTGGGGTAGACATTCAATGCAGAAGCTGCCCCTTGATGGTCAGTGTGCTCCCGTAACCAACCTCCTGTGCCAGCCAATGACCCCGATCGGCCTGATTGCCAGCAAGGCCGAGGGACCACATCCATGCACAAATTTGTGCATCAGGTCTCTGATTTTTTTTTATAAAACCTAACTGAAATGTAGCTATCATTTGATGACACTACTTCCCCAGGAGCCTTCTAGAGGAAAGATTTTTGTTGTTGTTTTCAACCCCCCTACCTCAGACCCTGTAAGACAGGAAGGTGTGTCTTCCTTGTTTCCTAATGTTGCTTCCTAACCTCTTCTCCTCTGCCTTTAAGAATTCCAACACATGTAAAGTTCATGCCATTACTCTTTTCTATCTAGTAGCTTTCTTGGTTTATTTACTTTTAGCACTTCATATCTCCTTGCCACACACGAATTCAGTGATTTCTTTAGCTCTTGTATCACTTTCTTGTGTTTTCTTGGTCACCATTACAGTACTAGAGGCATGATGCATGATGTATGAATTCATGTGTGTTCAAAACTCATATGAATGATCCGTTCAGTATTTGGACCTGAAAGTCTGCAGACTCTTCACCTTGCAGCAATATTCTTCTTCATTATACGTGAGCCACCTGTCCTATGGGCATCCCTTTACTTTGTTAACACTAAGAGTTATAAAAATTGAAATCTTGATGGTAAGCATTTCACTCTGCTCCTCCTCAGTCACCATTGATTGACCTCTAAGGAAGTGATCACTTTTCTGCTCTGTAAGGATTCATTTGTTTTTCTCAGCAATATTTAGCTTAGTTGAGCACTTCTTACTTTTTAAAACACTCTCATGTCTTTATTTTTTATAAAAAATATAGAGCATAAATTGTGGAGCAGTAAATAGGACCATTTAGGAGGCAGCCACTATTACCCAGGGAGGAGATGCTAGTTGAGAGAATGGACTAGATAGATAAAAAATTGTGGAAATATTTTTGTATGTTTTAAGTGCAGAATCATCCTGGCCAAAGTGGCTCAATTGAGAGTCAACCTATGAACCAGGAGGTCACAGTTTGATTTCCAGTCAGGGCACATGCCCAGGTTGCAGGCTCGATCCCCTCTGTGGGGTGTGCAGGAGGAAGCTGGTTAATTCGTTCTCATCATTGATGTTTCTGTTTTTCTCTCCCTCTTCCTTCCTCTCTAAAATCAATAAAAATATATTTAAAACATAAAATAATATAAATGCAAAATCAATAAGATTTTCTAATGGATTGATGTGGGAGAATGAGGGAAAGATAGGCCCCGAGTCTAATTCTTAGGTTTTAGAATCAAGGAAACAAATGGATGGTAAAACTGAAGAGGAGCAGTTTTAGGAGAGGACATCAACACTTATTTTAATTTTAAAAAGTTTAATTTTTTTCAATTGTGGTTTACACTTCACATTGACCTGTATTGGCTTCAGGTGTACAGCATAGTGGTTAGACAATCATATACTTTACAAAATGTTCTCCCTGATATTTCCAGTACCCACCTGGCACCTTACATAGTTATTTCAGTATTAGAGGCATGATGCATGAATTCATGTATAGGTGGAGTATGCCTGCCCCAAAGGGGGCCCATTGGATCAGGCTGGGGGTGGGGGGGGCGCAGGCTGGCTGCCCCCGTCCCTGATTGGGATGTTGGGGGTGGTGGATCAGGACCCAGATCAGGCTGGTTGGCTGCCGCAGTCATTCTGGTTTTTCTGGTTGTTCCACCATTCTGATTGCTGGGCTTTTATATAGAGAGATTATTGACTATATTCTCTATGTTGTATGTTGCATCCCCATGAGGAAATAAAGAATATTACATGGTGCATTGTCTGTTTCTCCTTCCTAGTTGCTCTTCCCTCCAAGGTTTGTGTGGCCAGATTCTTCAAGTCTTTTAGATCTTATTTAAATATCACTTCCTCAGAAATATCTTCCCTGACCACCCCATCCAAAGCAGCCTCCCAGCCACTCTATCAATATCTGGAAAATGCACGCTGGTGTTTTCTCTATTATTTATTTGCTTATTTTCTGCCACCTTTACAAGATGAGACTGCAAGGGCCATGAGTACAAGGGTGTTGTTGCTTTTTTATTGTTATTTGCCCAGATACTGGAGCAGACCTACCATGTAATAGTTACTCGAGAAGTATTTGTTTAATAAGTGAATAAATGATTAAATGAAACCCAATCAAAGTTATTGATGTAATTGTTTGTTTTAAAGAAGAGATACTTTTTTATTTCTTTCTTCAGAAGGTACTTGTTTGATAGAATGTTTCTTGGACTTTTGGGGAAAATTTTTATAGGTGGATTAAGCAAAATAGTAAATTTCCTGAGCCTTTATGTGCTTTTCTTAACTGTATCTAGGAAACATTTGTTTTAGTGAAGTGATATCATGCACTTTGATGAAAGGGACCAGGTTAGGATTATAATATAATTAAAATATAATTAAAATGTTGTCATCTTTGTCTCAATAAGCTTTTAAAACATTGCCCTTTACCAATGTGAAAATGCACCTGTTATTTTTTCTAGTATGCTCTTCTAAATTCTTTGTCTTTGGTAGAAAGACTGAGATTAATAGAAATAGGCTTTATGAAGATGTAGGCTGTTAATTTTATTTGTGTGTAACTCATTAAAAAACTGTAATGTGAGTCAAGTTGTTTAGGTGTAATTCTTTTTTTAGCTTTATTGAGATATAATTGAAAAATAAAATTATAAGATTTTTTGAGATTATAACAATTTGATATGCATAATATGTTATGAAAATATTTCCCCATTGAGTTAATTAACACATTTGTGTAGGTGCAGTTAGTAAAGGCAATTACTTTAAAATGATATCTTTTTAAAATTATAGTTGATCACATATATATGTTATATGTATATATGTACATATATATTCACATACATTCATATATATATATACATTTACATACATATATGTATATATATATATAAGCCTGCCTTTAAGTTAAAAGCTTTTGCAAATGAAGACTACCAATACTGATATTATTTATGGTCTTATGGACTTAATATTTAAATAAGTTAAACAACAAGACAGGCTGTATAAAATTAAGATCTTGTAGTTTAGCAAATATCCTGAATATATGTGTAGCATAGTGCTTAGAAATGGAAATCGCTAAATACATCTGTGTTCATCTCTTCCCGAATGATAGTAATGTGAATCCACCATCTGTTTCCTTCATTTTAGAATACTTCACTTCCTTTACCTTGTACTGTCTAAGTTTTAATGATCCTTCAGAAAATATGAATAAACTGGACCTTTTCCAAACTTCCATAATGTTGTATTTGCACGAACCAGGGACCTGATGAATTTATTTTAATTTTAGAATCACATTAATTAAAAACAAGAGTGCTAATTAGGCATCCCAGCTGTCCATATTTCTAATACTATTAATCTTAGAAGAAACTAGTATTGAAAAAGAATGTGTTATGAAGTATTTGATACTTATGACTGCTGAGTTTGGCTTGTTTATGAACTTTGTATATCAGATGGTATTATCATATATTTAGTTGTCTGCATCTATGTTTTATAAAATATACTTTTTAAACTAAGTATCTGTGTGTAGCAATAGTTTATTCTTAACTGCTGCATAATATTCTATTGGTTGAATATAACACAGTTTAATTAATAGTTTATTCATTCTGCTGTCTATGGACTTGAGTTCTTTCCAGTTTTTGTCTTATTGTGAACATTCCTGTACATGCATCCCAGTGGTCATTGAAATACATAATTAGGAAAAAAAATAATAGACTCGAGATATGCAAATACTCAACATTATAATATAGAGTAAAATAATTTTCAAAGCATGGATTTTTTAATCTTTAGAATTCAATAGAGCCACATTCTGAAGGGACTAAAGGTCTATTTGATCAAAGTATTACTGTACTGATCAGACACTGACTAGAATTTCATATTCACTGTTATCATCTGCAGGTGGAGAGAATATACAAAGCCTGTGTAGGGTTAAGAGCAAGATCACAAAGAAAATTAATACTTTGAAAAATAGGACCCAATGATAGATTCCATGCCTATGACTAAAACTGTCATCAAGAATATTAAGCTTTTCAAAATTTGATTGGTTTTAAGTATTGTGCATCAACTTATAAGAAATCCTTTTTTTGCAATACACCAGGGTACAATTTTCTACCTGAGAGAAAATGCAGTGACCTGCATATTAGTTGACTGTGCATTCTTTACCTTTGGCCTCTAATGATGCCAACTTTCATAGCTACCTGGCTTGAATTCCTAATTATAGTATGTATTTAGGCTTATTAATGAAGGGCATTTAGAGGTTGCTTTCAAAATGATCGTAAGAGTGCAAGGTCCTGAAAACCTGGGGCCAACAGATTGTCAATCAGTTGAATTGATCACTTTAGTGGGTTTTCTTTATTAGTGATGAAGGACTATACATTTTGATAGGGGTTTAGACAGATAAGTAGGGATATATACTATTTTCCAAAGAAGGAAGTCGGGGACTGTGAAGATATCTTGTGTCATCCCTCTGTACCCACCCCTTCCATTCCATGGCAAGTATCTATCAAGGAGAGGAGGAGAGAGAACACTGATGTTGGTATACAGTTACAGCTTCACTTTTGCAAGATGTAACTGTATTAGACAATAAATGAATAGTTATTTCAGCATACTAAATTGGTAGGCAGACTTGTGTCAGTAAAGTCCAGGTCAATTGAAATCTCTTGAGTGATTAGGTATTCTTTAATCCTCTTGAATCATTCCTTACAATCTTTCCTTTTAAATTTAATGGAAAAGACTCAGTTTATAAAGCAATCTGTTGTGAATATTCAGTGATTGAATTAGAAACATACATAATGACCTAATTCATTATTACAAATGTTCATCTGTAAACCTGAATTTTCTTACTTTGTGTTTCATACTTTTAAAGATTAAAGACCAGTACTGGACCCACTATGTGCGAAATTTGGAATGTTTTGAACTATTTTGAAAATAAATATGACCTTAATGAAGGATTGTATATGTATTAAGAGACTTATTCAACAAGTATACAGTTATTTATATGTAGAAAAGCCTAATATGCAAATTGTCCGCTTGGGAGTTTGACCAGAAGACCAGGAGTTTGATCGATTGCTATGATGTGTATTGACCACCAGGGGGCAGCGTGGAATGAAGTAAGGCCTTGTCCAGCAGCTGGGAAAGGAAGGCCCTGGCCGGCAGCCAGAAGAGCCCAATTGGCCCTAATCATCAGCCAGACCTAGAGATCCTACCCATGCATGAATTTCATGCACTGGGCCTCTAGTCATATAAAAACAATATAGGAAAAATACTTTTAGCTAGATAATGCTTAAGAACCTCCAGCAGAATCAGTTTATTTGCAGAGGGGTCATAAGAACTAACTGAATTTTTCCAGGGATTGGAAAAATGGAAATTACCAGCTATTTACTGAAAAATGAAGGTGAAAGAAATCAAATGAACTTTCAACCAACTATTAGTGTCTGTTAGCATGTGATTAGGTATCTTTGATGTCCTATTTTGAGCTTTGCCCTACCACCTATGTATTGTCTTGAGACCAGAGCTTTAGTTTATTAAAAAAACAAACAAACAAACAAACAAACAACAAAAAAAAAAACAACTAGAAGTCACATCTCATAATGCACCAATGCTATTATGAATAGGAGAACACAAGTAAAAAATACCAAGAGCCTAACATTTGATGTCATTGGTTGAATCAGTCTCTTTTACAAAGATTTGGTTAAATTATATTTCGTAAACATCATTTTGCATTAAGTAGGGTAATAATGATTTTGCAATTTCATTCCTTTAAAAGACGATTAAAGAATAGCAAGACATCTACAGATGGACATCGGTACCTTTTTCGTGGCCGGATCAATACAGAGGTGATGGAAGTGGAGAATGTGGATGATGGTACAGGTAAGTGATTAGTAGATTTAAAATAAAGGCAAATGGCAAACTCCCTCATAAAATAGACTTCTCACTTGAATAATTCCTATGCAGTGCAGTAGAGCTTAGAAATATTTTGTTAGATAGAGCAGTCAGAGGAAAAGGGCTAAAGGAAGGGGAGGGCTATTGTAAAAAAAAAATTATTTTTGGCTGAATCACACTAACCTTAAACACAGATATAAAGAAATAGCTGAGTAGGAATGTTATAGACACAGTTCCTAGTCTAGTGAGGGTAAATGCAGAAATATTTAATGGATGAATTGATTTTCTTTAAGTGATCTTATGTGTTATATTAATATATATGTGACATTGTGTTCCTATAATATATTTAATGTAGAATATAGTGAACCTTAGATTTATTTTGGCATACAACTTATTAATATAAACAGGTTATCAATTTGCTTATACAGGAGAGTTGTGGGTGGAAGTAGTTTGTGTAATGTTAAGTTCTTTACCTCACAAAGATAGTAAACATTTGCTCTGTACATTTGAAGGTATGGAATTTTGTAAGTAAGTTAATGTAATTATGGTCAGTCATGAACATTATATAAGATGAAGTTAAAGTAAATTAATTATTTACTATTTGAAAAAAAATGTCTCTAATATGAATGCTCAGTAAATTGAATCACTCTTTTCCCAAAGATTTTAGTTAGAATTTCAAAGCTATGCTTCTAAGAGAAAAGACAAAATAATATAAAATATATTAATTGTTGATAAATGACTTTTATTCCCATATAGAGAAATATCTTTGTAATATTCATTCTAAACATGGGATTGGGGTACAGGCTAGCTTCCCCCTCCCACATACCTTTGTTGACAGCCTTGGGTTTCAGAAGGGAGATGAATGCTTATAATATGTCGGGAACACAGGTTTTCAAATGCTCACCTGTGTGCCATTTCTGTAACTTATCATTAGTATCCTAACAAATTGTCAGGTTCTTAAAATAGTGAACTGCCACAGGTAAGTGAAAAAGCCACGCCATGGGCCAAGGTTGGGTGGTGCCTAAGACAGGGCACTTCCCTTGGGAACCAAGTCATACTGTGGAGACGATCCTCATTGGCTGATGGTGGGATGGAGATGCAGAGCTGTCAGTCAGCAGGAACAGGGAGAAACCCCACATTTCAGATCCCTTTCTGTGCTGCAAACTGTGGTTGCAAATACTCCCATGATCACATGTGGGACCCAGCAGGCTCTCTTTCCATGGCAGGTGTGTACGTTAGTCCTTACAAGGTGACAGTAACTCATTGTAAGGCTTTCCAGAGAGACCTTTTAGGAGCACTTAGAAATGCTACTTATTTAAAACGGGAACAGCTCTCTGGCTTCAGTAACCTGAGCGCTCAGGAGAACATCCTCTAGCCACATTGTGGAGGGGGTGGGAGGACGTGAGACAGGGGCAGGCACACCCAAGCCTCTGTGATGTCCTTTATTGGTCCTGTCTCCTGGGGAACCTCGGCCCTGGTGTGTCAGCAACTCTCTTTGTTTTCTTCCCTGTGTCACACTTCCTTCCTTTTCTAAAGATGACGTGGTTGTCAACATTTGTACCATCTGCCCTAGTCGCCGAAGTGAATTTTGTATTGATTGCTATGGTTACTGTGCTAATGGGAAACTGGGACACTAGATAAAGACATGTAATCATCCAAGGCCTTTGGAGGGATGGGCATAAAATGCTGTCCTCAGTGCATTTGTGTCCGATGTAGGGGAGTGAGAGCCTGTGAGGATGTTAGATATGTTCCACTTTTGAGCACGGACTACACTTGATATATAAGCATTTTGTTAATTTTTTCATTTTTTGTTTTTCAACACACACACACAAAGGAAAAATATCTTGAAAAATTCATTTGTTTTGGAACTTTTGTGAATTGAACGACTGCATTGAAATAATATTATATGTAACATTTGCTCATCCACCTTTGCTCTTTAATTTCCAGCTGACTTCCACAGCAGTGGACACATTGTGGTTAATGGATGGAAGATACATAACACAGCAAAAAACAAATGGTTTGTGTGTATGGCAAAAACACCTGAAGAGAAACATGAATGGTTAGAAGCTATTTTGAAAGAAAGAGAAAGACGAAAAAGTGGGTATATGAATTGGGCACTGTTATACTTGCTGAATCTCTAAGTTAGCAGAAAAGCAGATAATGGGCAAAAGTTATGAGAAAGGAAAAAGGTATATAACGTTTACTTGAATTTTCTATGTAATATAAGTCCCCCATTCTGAAATAATTTTTGAAAGCTTCCAATATTATTACTTACTAAAATAAGAAAGTAGCCTTATGTAGTTAGCAAAGTAGTTGTATTGTGACTGGCAGTGTCTTTTAAGCAGTGTCTTAGTCTGGTAGGGCTGCTATAACAAGCTACCATAGGCTGGGTGGCTTGTGAACAACAGACATTTCTTTCTCACAGATCTGGAGGCTGGGAAGTCCAAGTTCAGGACACCTGCAGAGTCTGTGACAGGCCGGTTCCTTATACAAGGCCTCTTGCTGTAACATTACAAGGTGGAGGGCATGAGAGGGATTGCTCTGGAGTCTCTTCTAGAAGGGCACTAATCACATTCACGAGGGTTCCATTCTCATGACCTAACCGCCTCCCAGAGGCCCCACCTCCTCATGCCATATCTAAAGATTAAGTTTCCACGTACGGATGTTGGGGGCACACTGACATTCAGTCTACAGCTAACAGTTTCACTTGCTTTATTTTTGTTTATTTTATATTTTTTTATCTATATTGTTCAGTTTATTAATTACATTGTTTCCCCTTTTTTATCCCCGTATATCTCCCCTCCACCCTGTACCTATCCCACCCTCCACCCTCACCTCGCCCTCCCCACTGTCCTCTCCCATTGTTGCAAGATTTTTGTCTAATCTCTTGCTGTACTTCCCACAACCCTTTTCTCCCCAAGAATTGTCAGTCCATTCCCTCTCTGTGTCCATGTTTCTGTTATATTCACCAGTTTATCCTGTTCATCAGCCTATCAATTCACTTGATTTTTTTATGTTCATTTGTTGATAGATGTGTATTTGTTGTTCATAATTTATAATTTTACCTTTTTCTTCTTCCTCTTCTTAAAGAATATCTTTCAGCATTTCATATAATGGTTTGGTGGTGATGAACTCCTTTAGCTTTTTCTTATCTGCGAAGCACTTTATCTGATCTTCAATTCTGAATGATAGCTTTGCTGGATAGAGTATTCTTGGTTGTACATTCTTGCTATTCATTATTTTGAATATTTCTTGCCACTCCCGTCTGGCCTGCATTGTTTCTGTTGAGAAATCCACTGACAATCGTATGGGTGCTCCCCTGTAGGTAACCAACTGTTTTTCTCTTGCTGCTTTCAATATTCTCTCTTTATCTTTTGCTCTTGGCATTTTAATTATGATATGTCTTGGTGTGGTCCCCTTTAGATTCCTATATTTTGGGATTCTGTGTACTTCTTGGGCTTTTAAGTCAGTTTCTTTCACCAGGTGGGGGAAGTTTTCAGTCACTATTTCTTCAAATAGGTTTTCATTGTCTTGCTCTCTCTCTTTTTCTGGCACCCCAATAATTCGGATGTTGGCATGCTTGAGGTTGTCCCAGAGGCCCCTTACACTATCTTCAATTATTTGAATTCTTTTTGTTTCTTGCTTTTCCAGCCAAGTGGATTTTGGTTCTTTGTATTTCAAATCTTTGACTTGGTTCTTGAGGCCCTCTGGACTGCTTTTAGGACTTTGTATAATATTTTTTATTACAGTCTGTGTATGCTTGATTTCAAATGGTCCTTTTTCATATCCGTGAGGGTCTGGTTCATATCCTCAGAGGTCTTGTTCATTTCCTTGAGGGTCTCATTCATTTCCTTGTCAGTCTCATTCATTTCCTGGTTGGTCCTGTTTATTTCCTCGTAATTCTCATTAAGTCCATCGGCCTTTTCTAGGAGCCTCTTGAAAAGCCTTATAACCGTGGTTTTGAACTCAATGTCTTGTCGTCTTTTCTCCTCCATTTCTTTCACACCTGATTTCTTTCCATATTTCTGCATGGTGTCTGCTTTATGTGGTAGATATCCTCTAGGGGTCAGTGGCACAGCCTCCCCAATTATTTGAGATGGGTACTCTTACTGCAATCCTTTATGGGTTGTACAGTATTTTTTAATTTAAACCCAGCTTGTTGTTGTTAGCCCTAGGAGGGTTTGACCTCCAGGCCAATTGGCTGTGAAGGGAGACTGTGTTCAGGTTGGATGGGCGGAGTCTCTGAGCTGAGCAGGCAGTCTCAGTGTCAGCTACGTCCTATGCGTCCTATGCGGCGTTCGCGCGCGTGCGCTCCCGGGTCTCTGTTGGATGGGGATGGCTGCAGACACCTCCAAGAGAAAGCCGCTAGTCTCTTCCCATTGCCAGACAACTCTGCCTCTTCCCAAAGGGGTCTGCACCCCCAAAGTCTAGCCCAGGGTTGTAAAATAGATGATTTCCGGGACCTGGAGACAAGTTTCCAGGGGGCAAGTCGCGGGTTTGTGCGACACTCGTGCGAAAACTTCTTTTCCCCGCCTCCGGGTTTCTCGCAGACTAGGAGCCTCTGCCGCGCCCCGCTTCCAGGGTGCGTCCCCCGGACCTTGGACCCCGCCTGGCACTGGGGAATCTGTGCAGGGGGACGTCTCCACGTACCCCGGATCTCGGACCTCGCCTGGCACTGGGGAATCCATGTAGTGGGACGTCTCCACCCTCCCTGTTGGCGAAATCCAGCCGGGGTTGCTGCTCCAGCCCTACAGCCTGCGCGTGCGACCAGGACGGCTCCTAACCTGTTTCTGTCTTCAAGGCTGTGCTCCCGCCGCTCCTCTGAGTCTCAGCATCCCACCTTCACTCTTATTTGTGGAGTTTTCACTCAGCCAGCTTTCTGGGGATTCTGGGTGATGTCTGTTCTGCTGTTATGTTGTAGTTCTTAAATCGTTGCGTGGGGCAGAACAATAGGTGTTTACCTATGCCGCCATCTTAGTTCCCTGACCAGTTTCACTTGCTTTAACCTTCACTCCGTTTTCTCTGCACTTTATTCTTGCCATTTCTAAAGCATCATCACAGAGTTTTCCTTTAAGAGACAAGCGTCAATAATAATGCAGTGTTGTAGGTCCTCCAACAGTTGTCCTCTGTATATTTAGTAGTACACTGAAAATTCCAAATATGTTAGTGTCCTAATTATAGAAGAGGGCACTTTGGATATATATTAACTTTCTAAACATGTTACAATGGCACTGAGTATTGTGTAACATAACCGAATAAAGAGCTTCTTCACAAGAGGCAGGCCTAGCTCCAATTTGCTTCATGGTTTTTTTTTAGGGAGACTTGTGGGAGGTATTTGGTCTGGCAATATTCAGTTGTCTGCAAGTAACCATATTTCTGTAATTCAGCTAGGAAATAGAAATGCTTCTGTAACTACTAGTTTCTTTATCAAATAATCAATAAGAAACACGACAGTATTTATTCCTTTTTCTGGAGGTCTAGGAATAAAACATCTCATTGGTGATAAACTTTTAGAACATGAAGAGCCCTTTCCATCTTCAGTTATTTTCCCTTGGATGTATAAATTTTCTTCCTTGGTTGAAATATCCATAGTACACAATTATGTTAAGAATTTCCAAAGCATTTTTTAAATACTCCTTTGATTGGTGTTCGAGGAAGAACCAGATGGTAATTTTTAAGACATAAATTTTGAATGTCTAATGGACTCCTGTTTTGTTAAATCCAGCAGTTTACTCAAATATAGCAAATCATTTAAACATAAATTGAAATTTTTATCAAATTGAAGATTGATTTTTTAGAGTGGCTATGTATGTAAATATGCCCAAGAACTCCTCCCCCCCCTCAAAAAAAAGTGGAGGGGGAAGAAATAAATAAATCTGTGTATGTTAATAGGATCAGTTCTTTTTTAAACATATTTTTATTGATTTCAGAGAGGGAGAGGGAAAAAGAGATAGAAAAATCAGTGAGGGAGATTTCCATTAATTGGCTGTCTCCTGCACATCCCCACAGGGCATTGAGCCAAAAGCAGGGCATGAGCCCTGACCAGGACTTGAATCATGACCTCCTGGTTCATAGGTCGATGCTCAACCACTGAGCACACAGGCAGGCAATAGGCTCAATTGTTAATGAATTATCCACTATTACTGACAAATGTTAATGGCTCCTGTTATGGTAAAAACTAAAATGTTAGTACGAAATTCTATAGCTAGAAGACTAAAATGATTCAAGTATTTCTTCTGCAATAATTCTTCTTGAAAGATTAAATGTCACTGTTCCTAGGATTCTGCTTTGGCACTTGTTTCTAAACTAGACTCCTTGCCTGGATCATCTGTTCCCACCAGATCAGCTTCCACTTCTGCATTGCCAAGTTCTCAATCTTTATGTCTAGCCTTGTCCACTCTCCTGAGCTTCATACTTACACATTCCACCGACCCCTGGACTCCCTTTGAATTCCCACAGTCAACCTGGTCAGTGCTGGACTCCTCCTGACCTGAAACCCTTACCCACTATGCTTCCCACTTCCTTTCAGTTGTCATGTCAAAAGTCTGGAAGCCATCCTGATTTTCTTCTCTTGTCTCTTACCTTCACATGTACAATTAACTTGGTGATGTGTCCTCCCAATGCCACCTCCTAGCTATTTCTCAACTTTGTTCCTATTATTGTTTATAGGGACAAACTTGCCTGAACTTTTGCATTTCCCTCCTAAGTGATCTCCCTCTTTCTAAACCTTTGCCCTTTCAGCTGGTCCTCTGAGCTTAGTTTCCAAAGCAACAAAACTTCCTTTCCTGCACTACCCTGCCTCCTCCCCCTCTGATTAAAACACACCTTTCCCCAGTACCTACGGAATGAAGGACCTTGAACTGCAGTTGAGCAAGGACTGTGCTTAATCCACCAGTGCATCTCTGGTGCTGTCAGGGAAGCCCAGGGCTCCCTGTCAGTGCTGCTTCACCTCAATTAACTCTCATGACTCCTCTCTCTCTTTGCAAATCCTGTTCATACCTCTGCATTCCAACAGGCCCTTCTGAAAATTTCTCAGATAAGGGATTTGCTCTGAATGGGTCCCTGTTATATCAGAATTTTTCCTGTTAGGCTGTCCCTGTGCAATTGTTCTGAGGTAGTCCTGACAAAGGAGTCCATACAGCTGTTCTTCCTCCACTGGCCAAACATATACCTTTGAGGCAGAACTTGCACAAAGGTGCCAAATGGCCCTGGGCATCTTACCTCACTGTCTCCCTGTACCTCATGAGCTTCCTGAACACCAGGCCCCTGTAGTGATAAGCTCTGTACCCACAGCCCTAGCATATGGGAGACATGCAAGGAAAGGATGTTTAATAAAGGCATGAGTTCATAAAGAGAATTTTTCAGTTACCTATTCTTTGTTCCATTTTTGATAGGTTTAAAATTAGGAATGGAACAAGACACCTGGGTAATGATCTCTGAACAGGGTGAGAAACTCTATAAAATGATGTGTAAACAAGGAAATCTCATCAAAGACAGAAAAAGAAAACTGACTACATTCCCTAAATGCTTTCTTGGAAGGTAAGGTTGGTGTTCTATATATATAAAATATTTTCATGTGTTAATTTTCTTTGTTTCTCTTTAAAAAATATTCTCCTAAGCATTTTGAAAATTTCTTTATTATCAACATTTTCTGGCCTATAGTGGGATGAGGGAATGGATGTAGAACTGGGAACCATGAAAATGTAAGGCATTTATGTATTCATTCATGACTTCAGTATATTATGATATACTATGAGACTGTGCATGCAGAGGCTATGTCTGCAGGTGGGTTTGCCTGTAGCGGACAGACTGGCAAGGACAGGAGTACAGAGGATTGTGCTTTGGCACTGGTCTCTAAACTAGATTCCTTGCCTGGGTCATCTGTTGCCACTAGATCAACTTTGACTTCTACATGGCCAAGTTCTCAATCTTTATGTCTAGCCAGTGAAAGTGATATAAAAGTCAGAGAAGGCTAAAGAACTGAAGAAACACAGTGTAAGCTACCAACTAATTAATCAATTAATTAATTAATTTTAAATATATTTTTATTGATTTCAGAGAGGAAAGAGGAGGGAGAGATAGAAATATCAGTGATGAGAGAGAATCATTGATTGGCTGCCTCCTGCACACCCCCCATTAGGAATTGAGCCTGCAACTCAGGCATATGCCCTTGACTGGAATCGAGCTTAGGACCCTTCAGTCCACAGGCCAACACTCTATCCACTGAGTCAAACTGGTGAGGGCGACTACAAATTAATTTAGTATTTTGACAGGCAGGCCCAGGATGAAGGGCAATTGATGAAGAGTCTGAAAAAGTGGGTCATGTGAGGGGCAGGCACAGAATAAGAGGCAGGTAAGTCAACTGGGCATTTAGCATGGATGGACTGTGTGTGTCCTTGGGGTGGTTACAGACAGCTATGGGTGGGGAATCCCTGTTGGGTTAAGCAGGCAGGGCCAAAGGGAAGGGCAGTGCCTCAGGTACCTATAGGTAGGCCAGGCTCTGGGCTGGATTTTCTCTGTACATTATGTCTAATCCTCAAATACATACTTGTATTTTATAAAGATTCAGAAATGAGGAATCAGGGAGTTTAACATGCCCAAGTTCATACAGCTAGTGGATGTTGAAGTCAGGTCATAAAAGTAGATTGGAGTAGTATTCAAAGCCCAGACTTCACAGTCAGGCTCTCTCCACTCAGAGTTGGTCCTGAAATTTAGAGAAGTTAAATTTCTCTTTCCTCTCTAAAAATGGAGATTATCATGGTGCTTACCTGTACTACCTACCTGAATCTCTTATTCATTAATTAGCTATGCAGACACACTGATCACCATGGGCTACCCCCTCTAACTCCACTTTATTAGAAGAATTCGAGCCAGGAGCCTGTGCTTGCAGGGAGGGCGGCTTGGAGCTTCTTCTTCAGTGGGCGTGGCCCTCACCATGGCCGTGTGGCTGCCAGCAGTCTTGTGTTGCTAGTGTCCCCAGTGCCCCAGCAGTTAGATCTTGTGCAAAAGAAAGAGCAAATGTGAACCCACCTTGGCTAAGAAGGTCCATATTGCAAGGAAGACACTGTTTCTATTAACAGCCTCATGGATATAATTTCCAAGGTCCCCACAGGGGCATGCCTACTGACAGGAGAGTCACTTCGAATTCTGGCTTTTCATGAGGTATTTTAAGTGTGCACTTCAGCCAACGGGGTCATTTTTACCATAAATAGTGCTGCCTACTAATGCGGCCAATGCCCTGCCTTCATCAGGTTTCTAGGGAAGCAGAGCCAGCAAGTTAACCCAGGGCCAAACTTGTCCTTACTGACGGAGACAGGTTTTGTTAACCCTTTACCCACAAGCTCTCCAGGGGCTCTGGTGCTAGTGAGATGCAATGATATGCAAAGAATTCCCCAGGTCACCTGATACATAGGAGACTCAGGAAATGTTAGTTGTGTTAATCATGGCCTTTGCCACACTCCCTCTTGTGTCCACTATGACCTGCCCAGTTAGGAATTTATGATCAAATTATCCTGTAAAGTTAACTTCTGTTAGATTAATTACAGCATCCCCTTTTGGTCCATACTCCCTATTTGTAATAGTACTTGAATTTTGTTCTTTCCCTCATTTGAATTTGACACAGTGAGGAATCTGGTGATGTCAGAATGTAAAATCATGCATTAGCTACATTCCAGCCATTTCAATGTCCTCGTCAATCTGACATTTAATAAGTGCTCATATGTGCCACGCACTGGGCTGGGTTTCTGACCTTTCAGCTCATTTGATCTGTGTCAGCACTGTGAGGATGACATTATTTCTTTCTTTTTTTAATAATGCTTTTTATTTCGTTATT
This sequence comes from Antrozous pallidus, assembly GCA_027563665.1. Classification (NCBI taxonomy): domain Eukaryota; kingdom Metazoa; phylum Chordata; class Mammalia; order Chiroptera; family Vespertilionidae; genus Antrozous; species Antrozous pallidus. Next base: position 39,411,909 of record CM050510.1, read on the forward strand.
TTTTATTTATTTATTTATTTTTAATTTTTTTAATCTTTATTGTTCAGTTTATTAATTACATTGTTCCCTTTTTTTTTTCCACCCTATAGTTTCCCTCCACCTGGTACCCATCTCACCCTCCGCCCTCACTCCCCTCCACTGTCCTCTCCCATAGTTGCATGATTTTTGTCCAGTCTCTTGCTGCACTTCCCACACCCCCTTTCTCCCCAAGAGTTGTCAGTCCATTCCCTCTCTATGCCCATGATTCTGTTACATTCACCAGTTTATCTTGTTCATCAGCTTATTAATTCACTTGATTTTTAGATTCATTTGTTGATAGATGTGTATTTGTTGTTCCTAATTTACACTTTTATCTTTTTCTTCTTCCTCTTCTTAAAGGATATCTTTCAGCATTTCATATAATATTGGTTTGATGGTGGTGAACTTCTTTAGCTTTTTCTTATCTGCGAAGCACTTTATCTGACCTTCACTTCTGCATGATAGCTTTGCTACATAGAGTAATCTTGGTTGTAGATTCTTGCTATTCACCACTTTGAATATTTCTTGCCACTCCCGTCTGGCCTGCATCGTTTCTGTTGAGAAATCTGCTGACAATCGTTTGGGTGCTCCCTTATAGATAACTAACTGTTTTTCTCTTGCTGCTTTTAATATTCTCTCTTTGTCTTTTGCTCTTGGCATTTTAATTATGATATGCCTTGGTGTGGTCCTCTTAGGGTTCCTTTATATTGGGGTTCGGTGCACTTCTTGGACTCCTAAGTCAATTTCTTTCACCAGGTGTGGGAAGTTTTTGGTCACTATTTCTTCAAATAGGTTTTCATGAACTTGCTCTTTCTCTTTTTGTGGCACCCCTATAATTCGGATGTTGGTATGCTTGAGGTTGTCCCAGAGGCCCCTTACACTATCTTCAATTTTTTGGATTCTTTTGGTTTCTTGCTTTTTCAGCTGAGTGGATTTTACCTCTTTGTATTTCAAATCTTTAACTTGGTTCTTGGGGTGCTCCAGAGCACTTTTAGGTCTTTGTATAATATTTTTTATTTCAGTCAGTGTATGCTTAATTTCTGGTTGGTCGTTTTTCATATCCTTGAGAGTCTCCTTTATATCCTTGAGAGTCTCCTTCATTTCCACATTGGTCTTGATCATTTCCTTGCGGGTCTCATTCATTTCCTTTGCGGTCTTGCTTATTTCCTTATAGGCCTCGACCTTTTGTTGGAGCCTCTTGAGAAGCCCTATAACCGTGCCTTTGAATTCCATGTCCAGTCTTTTTTTTCCTCCATTTCTTTCACATCTGATTTCTTTCCATGTCTCTGCATGGTGGCTGCTTCCCTGAGTTGGTCAATTAGCTTTGTGTGGTAGACTTCCTACTAGGGACAGTGGCTCAGCCTCCCCAGTTACCTGAGGTGGATATGGGTTGCACAGTCTTGCTGAAGTTAAGCTCAGGTTAATCATTGTTAGCACTTGGAGGGGTTGACCTCCAGGCCAATTGTCTGTGAAGCTCAGCTGTGCTCAGGTTGGATGGGCGGAGTCTCTGGGCCAAGCAGACAGCGTTAGCTCCGCCCTATGCGGCCCCAGGGACTTTCTGTCGGTGGCATTGGCCGCCAGCACCTCTGAGAGAGAGCCGCTGCCGAGCTCCACCAGCTGCCGGGGAATTCATACTCTCCCAAAATGAGTCTGCACACCCAATGTCTCACCCAGGGTCGTAAAACAAAGCAGTCTGACGGTTTCCGAATGAGAGCGAGTTGCAGATTGCTCTCTGTGCCGTCACGCAGCCGAGCTTTTCGCGCAAGCTGCCTTCTCCACAAGCCGGGAGAGCCCTGTAGCACCTGAGCTTCGGCATGCCCTCCCACTGTCCAGTTTCACCCCATGTGATAGTGGGTTCCCTGGACTTCGCCAAAAGCTGGAGAATCAGTCCAGTGGGACATCTTTGTCTCCCCGTTCGAGAAAACTGGCTGGTTTTCAGCCGCCTGCCCTCTCCGCTGGCACGCGGTGCAAACCTCTCTCAGTGCGAATCTTTCAACGCTGTCCGCCACCGCTCCTCTGAGTCACAGTGTCTTATCTTCACTTTTATTTGTGGAATTTTCACTCGGCCAGCTTTCTAGTGATTCTGGAAGGTGTTTGTTCTTTCGTTAATTTGTAGTATTAAAATTGCTGAGTGTGATGGCAAGATAGGTGTTTTATCTATGCCGCCATCTTGGTTCTCTATTTCCGGATGACATTATTTCTATGTTACAAGGAAAAACCAGTGGTTCAGAGAGCTGCATTTACTAATCCAACATCACACAGTCATTAGAAGCAGAAATTGGACCTGAATCCAGGTTGTCTTATTGTGAAGAACCCAGTCTTAATGGTTAGACTGTATTTCACCTCCTTTTATTTTCTTTCTCTCGAGTGGTACTTACCTAATAGAAGAATAAAAAGCACTCTTCTAACAACTTGTTCTGCCTTAAAATGTGCTTGTTAGATTAGACATCTCATTTAGAATTCCATGTTCCTTGGCTGTTTGTTCTTTAGCCATTCGTATTGCTTTTGGTTTTGAAATAAATAGAGAAGCAATTTTTCCACATGTTTCATAGCTTTGCTTCACTGACCTCTGTGAAAAAAAAGTAAAACTACTCTAAAATATATCCATTAGTTTACGGAAAATGTCAAATATTAGATTTTTATAACATATGCTTGATAAAACTTTTATTGTCTCTGTCTTTAGTGTTCTTTTAATGATACCACAGGGCCTTTAAAAAGTTTACTATTGGCTGATGCTCTTTTTCCCAAGTGTTAAAAAACATCACTCTTCTTATCTGCGATGCTTGGGGCTCCTCACCCCCCCCCCAGGAAATGGTGAAAGATGAGAACTCTGGTCCTCTGTGGCCTTACACAGCCACAGCCTCTGCGTGTGGGAGATGGTTTTGCACTGGAGTATTCCTTACAGATGACTGTTTAGAAACACCAATGAATTTACCAAATAATTTTAAATTCTGGGGAAAGAGTAGTAAAACTATTCTGTGTCTGTTGTTGCGTATTAATTTTTTATTACTGCAAAACAAATTACCCCCATACCTATTGTCTTGAAACAACACCCATTTATTAGCTCCTAATTCTGGCTGGCAATACTGGGTTTTCTGCTTAAGGCCAAAATCAAGGTGTGGGCTGGGTGGGGCTCTTATCTTGAGACTCTGAGGAAGCATTTACTTCCAGGATCCTTCAGGCAGGTTGATGGCTGATTCGGAGGTTCCACCTCATGTTGGCTCTTGGCCAGGGCAGCCCTCAGATAGAAGCTGCCTGCATTCCCAAGACTTGGTCCCTCTGCCTTCAAAGGCAGCAGTGGCATCTTCCTCATGGGCTTTTCATTTTCCTGACTTCCTCTTGGGCCACCAATCTCTGCTTCTAAGGACTCAAAGGGCTCAAGTGATTGCCTCAGGCCCAGTGGGTTGATTTCCTTATTTTAAGGTCTGCTGACTTGGGATGTTAATTACAAATGCAGTATCCACTATCATTACCTACATTATGATGTGATAAAAAAAGAAAAAGAAAAAGGAAGGGGTGGGATTCTTGATGGGGGTGGGCAGCTATCTTCAGATTCTGTCTGCCATACCAGGTACACAATTTTGTTTTGTTTGTCCTTTTGGAATTTCCCATCCACTGATTCTCTGTGCCTGGACTGCCACATTCAAGAGTTTACCTTTTTGCAAAGTGTTTCCCCCATTATTACTAGTACCCAGCTGGCACCATACATAGTTATGATAATATTATTGACTATATTCCCTATACTTTCCATCCCCAAGACTATGGTTGTGGTTTGAAGAATTTTAAAAAGGAGTTTTATCTCTTATTATTCTATCTAGTTCTTATTACTCTCTCTAGTTCTCTCCTTTAGCTATCTTTAGGATCTATTGTATAGTCCCAAATTTGCCTTTATGTGGAGAGTAACCTTATAATTGTTTTTCTCTTTGTGTTTATTAGAAGTCTTAACATGTTAAGTAGTTATTAAGTATAGTTTAGAGAAGTCTGAATGTATAGACATGGGTTGTCTAGAAGAGTTCAGTTTAAATACCTGAGCTTTATAGATATGAAAAGTAGATGCTGAAATACACTAAAAATAGTCCCTTCTATTTTGAGGCACCATTATTAGCTGATTGATGAATGCATGCACAGATAGACTTCCTGGGGAAGAAATTAACTGGTTAACTTTTCATTGGATTTCTGCTGCAGTGAATTTGTGTCATGGCTGTTGGAAATTGGAGAGATTCACAGGCCTGAAGAAGGTGTTCACTTGGGACAAGCATTATTAGAAAATGGAATTATACATCATGGTAATGATTTCAGTTATTTTTTTAATTTATTCTCTTCATCCATAGATTGTACATATGTTAGCTCCACAGACTGGTTTACTTTATAATAATTCTCCATGTTATAAGGTGCTTATGTTTTTTCAACATTTTAAAGAGCTAATATATGTAGAACCATATTTCTGGGAGTGAAAATTTATGGTGATGTATTTGCTAACTTTATATGAACAACTACAACACAGGCAAGAATCAGAAATGCAGGTAAGTGTTGTGAGATTCTGCAGAAAGGGAAGATGAAGTTCTAAGTAGAGTATTTAGGAATGCTTCATGAGGGAGTGGGATTAATGTTGGGCCTTGTAGAATGAACAGGACATTCCATACTTAGCAATTTTATATGGCACAGTCTCAGGTGGCAAGGCAGATACTTCCATAATGCATAGACTGGGATGGGGGTTGTGGTGAGAAAGGTGGGCTAACACCCGACCCAAAAGATTTTAACTCCCAGGCTGTAGTGTCTCTGAATGATTCTTGAGGTAAGAAGCTGATAGACACTTTCAAGTGGAAGGAGTGGTCAGACTTGGTTTTAGAGCTACCACAGGCAGGGCGGAGCCTGGAGCAGACAGATTGGAGACTGCAGAGCGCCCCATGCATGGGGGGCCCATTCCATCCCCAGGAGTGAAAGGACAGGCCATTGCCAAGGTATCGATGGGCATGATAAGAGTGGCCCATTGCAGAGATTCTGGTAAAGCTGAAGCAGCATATTTGATAACTGGATGAGGAAGATGAAGAATGAAGAGTGAAATCAGATTATTCTGGGCTTTGTATTTGGATGCCAGAAAGAGCTGATCAGGAGGATGAACAGGTTGGGGAGTAAATAAAGATTTGCTGTGGGTGGATATGAGACATCTGTATGGAAGTGCCCAGCAAAGGTTGAACATGTGTGTGTGAAACTCAGTGAAGAGAAAGTAAGAGACAGATTTGGGAATATTTCAACAGAGTCATCAGATTGCTCAAATCAGTAATAAGAAATAACAAATGAACAAAATACAAGAGAACAATCATAATGACTCTAAAAATAAAAGCTTGGAGAATGTCTAATGTGAAATGTGGGAGAGGAGAAAAAGGCAGGGAATTATAAATAAATATGAATATTTGGCTATAGTATTTTGGTATTGATTTTCTTTCTAACTTGGAGTGGGTTGAAAAAAAATTAGATCCTTTCCAAATTTTCCCTACCATGCTGGGGGCCACTGATATCACTTACCTATATCACTATCTATCTAGATAGGAATCTTTCTCTCCCTCTAAAAAGATTTAAAAAATCAGGTTTTTTTGTTTTGTTTTTTTTGGAAGGGACATCAGAATGGGAGAATTTCACTCCTAATCAGTTTATCTCCTCTATATCAGGAGTTCAGGGGTTGAAGCACATATGCTTTCTCTATGATGTGCTGATAATATTCTTGTCTGGCACTAGTATTTACATTGTAAATGCTAATGTGAGAATTCAGAGACCTCGACTGTTATATCCACTGGTGTGCTGAAGTTGTTTGTACAAGCTTAAGAGAGCTGGTAATTAAATTTTTAAAAATCTTGCAAGGTGATTGTTAAACACTACTATTATTAAAATTTAAGTTATAGAAACATATAACTATATACATTATAAACAAAGGTAATATGTTCTTAAAACTCATCACTTCCTAATTATTTTACTATGATTTTCTGTTAACTGTGCTCTTGGTGTTACTTATATCTATTATTTCTACATGATGGAACTATTCAATATAACGTCAGCGCACATCTAAATCTGTGTTTGGTGAATTTGTTTTAGTAGCTTGCAATTGGCTATTGTGGGATTGTTTATACCATGGAAATTTGGCAAATGCTACAGATCAGAGCTCCTTCTCCCATTTGCCAGTGCACCCTGGTAACATCACATACTTGTTGAAAAGATAGCACAGCCTTTCTCACAAGATGACCTGAACTCATCAGTTAATAAACCCCTTTTTCAAGTTGAGGGAGTAGGTTTGATTGAAAAACTGTTCACTGTTTCTTCCAGGCAACAGCTAAGCGTTTTAGATTAATTCAAGAGTAATTCTCAAAGTCACAGGAGTTTGCCTGTGGTTAGCACTCCATTTTGAATAGTTAAACCACCACTTGTTTTATTGTGAGAAGAGACATTTTGGCCTGATATTTTCTTGAATTTGGAATATTAAAACAATAACTTATTTCAGTGAATCTTTAAGGATAAAAATGGGAATAGGTAGATTGTGTAGGAGAAATAAATGAGTGATCTTGAACAGCACCACTGGATTTTCCAAAGATTTATCTCAATTATTTTCCAAAATACTTTTTAAATTTTACTTTGGGGACTTATTTTGGAAAAAGGATGCCAAAAAGCTGTGTTGTCTGTCTTTATTTGGGGTAGCAGTTCTTTCCCAATTTTATGGCCATAAGCCACACATGTGGTTTGGATAGCTTGGGGTAAAATAGCTGAAAATTCATGCATGCGTGTGTGTGTGTGTGTGTGTGTGTGTGTGTGTGTTTTACAAACCTTTTGTCTTTTTCCTGTGTATTCACCAAATGTAGTTAATGAGATATAACTCTGACAGCTTCCCCTCCCTCTTCAACATTGTTAGCAAAAAGTATAGGTCAGAGTCCATTGCACTAAATTATCTCTTCTGCAAATGTTGAATTCCCTATAAAGAAAACAATTATTGCCCTAGCTAATTTGGCTCAATGGATAGAGCATCAGCCTGAGGACTGAAGGGTCTGGGGTTCAATTTCGGTCAAAGGCACATGCCTGGGTTGCAGGCTTGATCCTCTATAGAGGGTGTGCAGAGGCAGCCAATCAATTATTCTTTTATCATTGATGTTTCTATATCTCTTTCCCCTCCCTCTTCCTTCCTCTCTGAAATCAATACAAATATATTTTAAAAACAATTATTTACATGCAAACTCTGAGCTTTAATTTGAAGGTTTATTTATTTATTTATTTATTTATTTATTTATAGAACAATCATTGAAAAAATTGTCTGTAAAATAACTCCAGGAAAAAATAATTTGATATCTTAATTTCATGTCAGAAGAAAAATTAAGTGACATGAATAGAAAAATATTTTTCAGTGTAAGAAAGCCATTACAATCTTGGAATCAGTTGTATATTGAAATTATGTAATCTGCTCTCAAGATCTAAATACAGGGTAAATGGTCAAAACTGGTGTATGTGTGGTCTTGGCTGATCACTCTGGGATAAAACAGCTAAATGTTAAAATTCACTTCTAGGGCTGGGACGTAAACCATAACTCACTAATTGGAATATCTTCTCTTTGAAGGGCACATTTTGCTTAATTTTGTGGCACTATAAAGAAATAGAAAACACAAATTAGTATATTTATATAAATACTAGAGGCCTGACGCACGAAATTCATGCAAGAGTAGGCCTTCCTTCCCCCAGCTGTGGCCACAAGCTTCCCTCTGGCACCCAGGACCCAGGCTTCCCCTCAGTAGCTGGCAGGCACCTGGGACTCAGGACTCCCTTGCAGCCCTGGCTTCGTCTGGATGGTCATCTGGAAGGATGTCTGGAAGGACGTCTGGTTTAATTAGCATATTATGCTTTTATTATTATGAATAAATACACACAATTACTTATAATATGCTAGCTAAATGTTACTAACCTCAACTTAGTTCTTAAGTCATTATATGGAAACTAGTGGCCTGGTGCACTTTGCGCACATTAAAAGGGAATTAATTAGAGGAAATATTTTATTTAATACTGCTATCTGCCCTTTCTCTATAATATAAGTGTCTGGCCAGCCCCACTCCCATTGGGCAACACCCAGACCTGGCCAGCCCCAACCCTGTCAAGCCCCACAGGATGGGGGACACAGCCTCATATCCTGGTGCCAGGATGCGGGGGCATGGTTTCAGGTCTCCTGGTCCCAGCACCAGGGCAGGGGCCATGACCTCAGGTCCACTGGCCCGGATCAAGAGGAGGGGGCAGGGCCTCAGGGGAGTGCAGCCTCAGGGAAACCCCTGGCCTCTCCAGAGCCACCGAGACCCACCTCCACAGCTCCACGTGCACGCAGGTCCCTGGTGATGACATGAGGGCATCAAGGCGTGATGACCATTTGCATGTTAGCTCTTTATTTTATAGGATGGTAAATGTATTATATAACCAAATCTTATGAGTCTTACGATCTAAATACTAGAATTGTTAGGAAAACAAAGCTTTAGATAAAATGGAAGTTTCGGTATTTGGGAAATATGTATTTCATAAATGTACTTATTTTTAGCTGATGCTCTTTTAGAGTTTTAGTATTTTCATATTTTGTTTTTATGTTCTTAGTTACTGATAAACATCAATTCAAACCAGAACAGATGTTATATAGATTTCGCTATGATGATGGAACATTTTATCCAAGAAATGAGATGCAGGATGTGATTTCAAAGGTAACAGCTTCTACAACCTTCTATTGATAGCAAAATTCATGCCATACTTTTAAATGCTGTTGAGAGACTTAAAATATTCTTCTGTTATTGAAAGTTTTTAAATAATATACATAGAAAACCTCTTAATTTCTTATTGATATTTCAAGAATTCTAATGCTAAATCATTTTTTTTCATTCTCTTAGCTAGTTCTAAAGGGAAGTAATGCAATTGCATCATTCAGAAGGTTATGACTGACAGCATATATGTTACGTTGTAATGTAACATTTGAATAACTTTTATATTGATTGAGATGTATTGATTCTAGAATGTCAGCAGTGAATAAATAAATTTATTTCAGAATGTCATTGGTATGTCCTTTTAGTGCTCTTACTTGCTTTTGACATATCTTTATTTTACAATAGGGCGTAAGATTATATTGTCGTCTTCATAGCTTATTTACTCCAGTGATACGGTGAGTCTGTTTTCTAAGTTCTGGGCAACTTATATGGGAACATTTATATTTCATATTAGTTAAATATTATGCACCTGCAACTTGTTGGTTTATTTTTTTCTAAAAGTGAAAATTTTACTTTTAAGTAATAATTTATCTTAAAATATTTCTAAATTTTCTGAGGCACTAAATATATAATTTCTTCCATTCTTTTTATTCTTACTTCTATAATTATTTACCATTAATTTATAGTAAATTATAGACTTTGTAATGAAACAATCTATATCCAGTTAATATTTGATAAACAATAGTTAACTAGAAGAGGATTTGTAAATATTGTTTGTTATAAACATTTACCATTCTGATTACGTATATATTAATTTTTAAATTAAATTATGTAATCCAATGTTGGATGTGTATTTTGTTTCACAATATTTCCTTCTAATGGTCTTTTGTTCAAAGAAAGTATTTTATTTTTTTATTTATTTTTAAGAAAATATATTTTATTGATTTTTCACAGAGAGGAAGGGAGAGGGATAGAAAGTCAGAAACATCGATGGGAGAGAAACATCGATCAGCTGCCTCTTGCACACCTCCAACTGGGGATGTGCCCGCAGCCAAGGTACATGCCCTTGACCGGAATTGAACCTGGGACCTTTCAGTCCACAGGCCAACGCTCTATCCACTGAGCCAAACCAGTTCGGCCAAAGAAAATATTTTATACTTGAAAACTAAGAATCATTTGGGGGTTAATAAGTATAATTTAATAATTTTGTTCTCCACTATGCTTTTCCTTATAAAAAGATATGCTTTTTACTTTTAGGAGAAATTAGGATTAATTTTCAGTTTATCTCTTTAGAAAGACAGCAGAAAACTTTGAGTTTTGTGTTATGATTAAAATTGGAGACCATTCAGCAGTATAATGGTGCTTTGTAATATACACTGATAGAATGTAATATGATGGTTAATCGGATTTCAAATGGCCAGATATCATTCGAAGTTTGTTGATTGAAACATATTTTCACACAAAAAATAAGGATATACTATTTCCAAAATGAATAAAGAGGCTTTTAAGTTGTGGTTATAGAATCCAAATGTTTTATATACATTGTTTCTAGTCTTCATTCTGACTTCCCATTCCAAGGAAATGCAGAGCAGACTTCATGCAGTAAAAAGAGGAAAAAGAACCAATATTTGTTGACTCTGTAGCACAGGCACCCTGTAAATGTTTTGGATAACTTAATACTAAAAGATGTTTGCTTAACTCTATAGCAAGTGCATACTTATTTTTATTTTTCTGCTAAATTAATAGAAAACAATTATGATCAAATTTTTTCATCTCCCCTATGTAGATGTAGAGTCTGTATGTGAGAAAATAGGTTCTGAAAATATGTTTTAGGCATATGGAATTTCTTATTGAGAAAGTTACGCTTGGTAGGAACTGATAAGAAGGAATTGTTCTTTGGCTAGAAATGACAATTTTTCATGAGCTGTCAAGGGCATATTTATTGGGGGGAAAATCCCCTTAAAACAGATGGGATGTGTGATAATTATTCTTTTAATATGTGTGAACTCAGCTTATGAAAAGAACAATTATTTGGGTGAAGAACCCACAGACCCACATGTGGTCTATGACAGATACACATTTTCCTGTCTTAATAATTCTATGGGTACCAAGATGAAATGGGTGGTAAAGTATCAACAAGGAGCTGTATTTTAAAAGATTGTTGATTACTGGCTAATCTAATACATTTATTATTGAAATATCAGAAATTTCAGGGAGCTCTTTATGAAAGTGGATAAAATGATATAAATGTTCATTGTAAATTTTTGCCAGAGGCTAGAGACTTTAAATATAGTTAGTAATTGTTCATCACTACAAGTTGTTTGCAATTTGGATTTTTTGACGTTTTGAAAAGACTGTCACTTTCTCTTTCTTTAAAAAAATTTTTTTTATTGATTTGAGAGAGAGAAACATCAACTTGTTGTTCTGCTTATTTATGCATTCATTGGTTCACTTATGCCTGTGCCCCAACTTGGGGATCAAACCCACAACCTTGGTACATCAGGGTGACGTTCCAACCAAGATACATGGCCAGGGCTCTCACTCTTTTGATCCAGACCTGCATACTCAATGCATTACAGATGTTTGACTTTGGGGCCTCTTTCTGATCGCGAGCACTTTGGTGGTATCTAACTAAAATATGAGAGGTTTCTCAGATCTGGGAAGTCTATGGAAAGAAGTCTGATGTGGAGACATGGGGATGTGGTGTCACTGTGACAAAATGCATGACATGGTTCTCAGTGCATTTACCTTGGATAGGCCTACAGTCTTCCAACTCAGCTGAGCCAAAGGAACACTCCTCTAGAGCAAGTTCAGCCTTCCCAGAGAAGTCAGAGTGGGAATTTAGTGATGCTTTCTTCTCTGCTTTTTGAAATATTTTATATAATCTATCTTGATTTAAAGGGAAAAAATTCCATTTTATTATTCTTTTATTAATGAGATTTTAAGTCTAGCTAAGTTATTAACAGGTAATAGAGCAGTAATAATCTATTTGGATATGAGAAAATGTGAAAGGAAAAATGTCCTGTTTTGGTATCATTGTGGGTTTCTTCTGTTGGTATGAGCTGATGAAGGCATTTTCAGGTGTTGTGCAGACCTTGTAAACGTCTCTCATAATGGGGACAGTTGATTCAGATTGCATTGAGTAAATGCACATATTGAATGAAGTGTTTCTTACTCATTTATCTCCTTCCTTAATGTTTTTTGTTTCTTTTTTCTTTTTAGAGATAAAGATTACCATTTAAGGACCTATAAATCTGTAGTTATGGCCAACAAACTGATAGACTGGTTAATTGCGCAGGTAAATAAACAAATAGAAGTTGCTCAGTTATGTTCACTGTTGATGTAAGTTTGAGCAAGTGATTGAGGTACCTTTTTAAAAAAAATCTCCACCTAAACATGAAGCACAGTGAAATAACTTTACCAATTCATACAGCTAATATGAAGCAGAGTTAAAAGTTGAGGTTAGACAATCTATTTGAGTTCAAAATCTTCAGGCTTAACTTTTGTGCAACATTGTCTTTCAAGAAGATGTTCCTATTTTTAAATAATTAGATGAGATAATTAGATTAGAAAATAAAGTGTAATATGAATATCATAGAAAAGAAGCAATGGACATATACTAAAAATGTTGCATGTTTTGCTCACAAATTTGTTTTAAAGTATCTGTTTATTAGTCCTAGGAAGTTATTCTAATCTTCGTATGCCTATTCTCTATTAGGGAATAATTACACTTTGATACTGTGAGGTTTAATAACCATCTTCATATATTTTAAATAGGAAAGTACAAAATTTGTTGTGGTGGTTTTTATTCTACTTAGAATGTACGAGCTAGGAAAATGATATTTGCTAATCAGGGCATGTCACCCATCATAATAGACATTCAAATATAAACTTATTTAAATGTTTTATCATACTAGGTCAAAAAATGAATGAGCAAATATTTTCCCTTCATTAAAGACAAGGCTAAGAAAAGTGATATCTACTTTGATATAATGTACTATTTGGGGGAGGGGATATTGCTTGGTTGAAAGTTGTCATTATGTTTGGGTATTTGAGTCAGTGTCATAAACAGTTTTACTTTTTTGTTATTAAAGAAAGTGGTCCACTTCCTGTTATAACTGTATAATACTTGATATTAAATCATAAAAATGTTTATTTTGATTTTAAATGTTAATGTTTAATTCACATTTGATTAATCTGTCCACATACATTTTGAGATTTTTTTATTAATATTAATTTCTAAATTATCCAAGACCACTTATTTTTATATTTTATTACACTTAAATTTATTCTATTTAAAGTTAAGATTTTAGATTAATCCAATAGTTACCTTTAAATAAAACCTTAATTCATACACACAATGGGTATAGAGCCTTTTCTAACACTGTGGTCAATGTGCGTCATTGGAATGAGTTCTATACTTGATTTCAGAGTTGGGATTTCACATAGGAACTTTAATGTTATAGAATTCACAAGATTTTGTACTACATGTTGGATATGTGAGAAAACTGAAGAATATTTATTTTAAAGTAAAGCTGGTGCTGAATAAATATTTAAAGTTCTGACCCAGGAAGTTAGTTATCATCTTATTTGTTTTTCTTTTGTCATTTTTACTTTCCAAGTATGAGCATTAGAAGAATAAAATAAGTTGCTCAAAACCTGGACAAGAGGTTATATTGGGCTTTTTTTTTGGGGGGGGGGGGGGAGGGAAGGGAGGAGAGGTTCAATTATATTGAAAGAGAAGCATGCATTTGTTATCTCAGCCAAAAAGTTAACTCCAAGTTACCCTAGATTAGTACATTTTAGAGTTTTTAAAGAGCAAGGCCATTTGATGTAAGGGAAATGATAGCTGAGATATTTTTAGTGTGATTTCAATATATAGGCTATTTACCGGATGCATATTTGGGATACAAGATTAAAGAAATAAGAGAAAGAAATCATTTTGGAGAGCAATCAGTATTAGTTATTTATATGTTTTCATACTTAATAAAATATAGTTTGTCTCAAGAAATGTTAAATCATTTTTTTTTATTGAAGGTCAAATTATATTTTCATTATCAAGTGAATGTTTTATAGCAGTTAGATATATTGTGGGCTTATGAAAGCAATGGAAACCATAATATATGAGTGGCTTTGTCAGGTTAGTGCTGCAAATATCAAATGTAGTAAACATGCAGGACTTTGGTTGCCTATTAACCTGTACAGTGCTCTTTGGTTAACAGGGGGATTGTCGCACCAGAGAAGAGGCAATGATATTTGCTGTTGGACTTTGTGACAATGGATTTATGCATCATGGTAGGAATTTTTATTCTGGAAGCTTACAGATATATTTCACTGTTTCTTAGGATGCTGGGAACATCCCAGTGTTCCAGTGAAGTAATTTAGAAATGAACCAGGAAGACTTGTCCAGGCCTTGCCATGTGTCCATGTTGGGTCACCACACCTGCGTTATTTCCCAGTTGCCATGACTACTTTTCTATTTTTCTAGACCTTCACTGATTCCAGAAGAGCAAAGAATTGAGTCTAGAAGTTTGAAAAAACAAGCTCATATGCTTCTTTGAAACTAATTCAGATCAAATTTATGGATTTTTTAATGCTAGTATATATTAAAATGATTAAATGAAAGTAATATATTATTAAGTATTTCTTGTTCTTTCTTATTGTTCTTTTTATAAAAATACTTTCAAACTTATCTCAGAGAACAAAATTATAAATATCTTGTAGAAATCTAATTTTTTGGCAACTGATTAAAGATTGATTTTCTTTCTTGTTTGATGACTTTATTCCCCTTAAGTTTATAAAATTAATGAGACTTAGTTTTCCCTCTCTATTCATACCATCTTAGAAATTACATAAACCCAAGTGGTCTTTTTTTATTATTATACTAGAGGCTCGATGCACAAAAATTTGTGCACTTGGGAGTGGGGGTCCCTCAGCCCAGTCTGCGCCCTTTTGCAGTCCAGTAGCCCTCAGGGGATGTCCACTGACGGACATCCTTAGCTGTCAGTTGGACATCCTTAGTACTGTCTCAGAGGCAGGAGAAGCCACCACTGCTGTGCTAGCCAGCTGTCAGCTCTGCTTGTGGCTGAGCGGTGCTCTATTGTGGGAGCATACTGACCACCAGGGGTAGCTCCGGCCCTGCCCCCCAATCGCCCCTTTGCCGCAGCCTCCTGACCATTGACCGCCCTTTGCCCGCTGGCACCTGCCTTGCTGGCCTGGCACTGCCTGCTCACCAGCCCTGCCACCCCTCCCCACTGCCAACCAGTCATTCTGCCATTTGGTCAATTTGCACATTAGGCTTTTATTATATAAGCATATATGTACATATATATGCTTATGAAAATGTATTTGATAGTACTTGTCAAATATTTGTTAATACATGTGCATATATACATTATTTAATAGCACTTGTCAAATATTTGATACCAATTTGTCAATTACTTTTAGAAGGTTGTTACCTTTTTATAAAAAAGGAAACAAAAGTTTGCAATTTTGAGAACATCTTTAGATATTGTATATCCTTTGAGAATTCCATTACATTCCACTATCTCTAGAGAACTGTGTCAGTTGTGATAATAGACTTACCAATCCTTGAAGAGCAAACCATTGAATGGAAGAAATGGCTTAATTATAGGGAATTAAAACTATATCAAGCTAGAAACAAGCAGTAATCAAATTTCAACACTAATTTTTAAATGCCGAGTTACAACAAGCATCTTTCCTACAAAAGTCTCTGTCAGTAAAGCACAATCAATTCCATGCATGGTTGGCCTTCCTGATGTCTTCTTCTCTCACTTCTTTTAAACAGACTATTTTGGGGAGGAAGACAGTAGTAAAACACCATGTGTGTTTTGGGAAACTGCTTATGTCATGTAGACAAGACCTAACTTGATCTCACTTATATTCTCATTTCTATTGTCAGCTATGACTGTGTTACTTTTCAATCTATGGTCAATAGTTTCACTTCTTAACTCACATTGCCAGCCAATCTCTCATCCAAAGATAATCAATACATGCATACATCCAATCAATAATTATTATTAGGAACTCTATAAAAATAATAAAATACCTATCATTTTTTATTTCTGACTATATGTCAAGTTATTTACATTTATTACTTCATTTTAGTTTTGTACAATATCTTGAAGGTTTAATGAGGAAATTGAAGTTCAAAGAGTGTAGGTAACTTGTCCAATGTTACACGTAGGTCCAATCTCAGACCTGGAATTTAAATGCGTGTATGTCTCATCATAAAGCCTTAAATTTCTACTGTGCTGTGGAGACACTGCCTCCCCTTTAGCTCCCTGGCTCAATGAATCAACCTGTCCCAACAAAGAACTCTTCCAGGTTCTACCAAAAGATTAATGGACGTTAAAAAGATTTCTCTTTTAACACATTTGATCTTGCTGAATACAAATTCTTTCTATTGATATTAAGCCTTATTTTTTTAAAAGCTTTTAAAACATAATTCTTGTATCCAGGAATCTTAGGGACTTGGGGGAATATATTAATGTTCAGACAAAAGAGAAAAAACTGGGCTTTTCATAAATAAAGTTATTTGAGAGTAATGCTTTGAAACAGAAATGAGCTAAGAATTAATGGAAACTAAAATCACATTTCACCCAAAAGACATATTTCTGGTTTCAAGTAGTTAGAACAGTGAGCATAATGGGAATTGCTCACAACATAAAAACAACACTTAATCCATTTGAATTTTCCCAGAATTGTGCAGGATATTAAAATCATACTTAAAATGTTTACTACAATTTCAAAACACTGTAGTTTTCTATGTTTGGATTGTATACATTTTTTATTCAACATAATCTTTTATTTAAATTTAGGTTTTAATCTGGAAAGTGAAAGACTTGGTTAAGTGTAAAAAACATTGACAAAACATTAAAAATTCAAAATCCTTTAGGTAACAAATTTAAGAGAAACATTGGCTTGAAATTATAGAAAGAAATGGAAAAAAAATATTATGACTATTAGTGAGTGTAACTTGTTCTGGGAGTAGAACATGGAGGTCATGGTACAGCTATTACTTTACTGAATATCTGTCACTTTGGAAAAAATTTGATTTTGGGATTAATTGAATCAATTTGAATTTCTGTTTCATTAGTCCTTGAAAAAAGTGAATTCAAAGATGAACCTCTACTTTTCCGTTTTTTTGCGGATGAGGAAATGGAAGGATCCAATATGAAACATCGACTTATGAAACATGATTTAAAAGTTGTTGAAAATGTTATAGCTAAATCATTATTGGTAAGTTTATTAATATGTTATATAAGTTTTCTTCTTAATTAGATATTAGCAGGAGATTACATAAGCATATTTGATGCATATTATTTAATTTTGTTTGACTTAAAAATTCTTTTCCTACTTGCTTTATTAATAATGTTATTATTTTACATTTCAGATTAAATCCAATGAAGGCAGCTATGGTTTTGGGTTAGAAGACAAAAATAAAGTTCCAATAATTAAGTTGGTAGAAAAGGGGTCTAATGCTGAGGTAATGTAAATTAGCATTATTAGTTTAAGTTGTTGCTTATGACATATCAATATAAAATATCTAAACTATTTGAAATCAGTCTTTTAGTATCCTGTTGAAAAGAATGTGTCTGAATACCCTGATTCTGAGTTTCCATTGAATCTCTCAGGATCTGTGAGAGGGGTTACATATGGGTACTCAGGTGGAGTTGTGGGGAGGTAAAGGAAGTGTCTACAGCTGTGAACTTGAGCTCGTGGGAGGCCAAATGGCTCATTCCATGCCCTCGGGTCTTCCCTGTTCCTGGATTCTTTCTACCCCAGAACCCTGTGGAGACTGCGTAGGGTGGGCTGTTATGCATGTCAGATGGCTCTTCCATTAATTCCAGGGCTGTGTCTTCTATTTTCCTGTCTCTGTTGACTGTCATATAACTACAACTTTCATCAGTAAAGCACACACTTTGACCTATTTCCTCATTGGGTTAATGCTGAATGATGTTCTTTCACCTCATCAGCCTTTTAAACCAAGAAATCTCCTGATCATCATTCACAAATATCCATGTGGTACCTGCTGAATGTTAGGCAGTGTTCTGGGTTCTGGGAATACAGCAATGGACAAAATAGACAACATTTCCTATCCTCATGAAACCTACTTTCCAGTGTTATATACCAAATTTAACCTTGCTGCCTAGCTTATAAGGTAGTTAAAATCCCCAGCAAATGTCTCAATATTTAAATCTTTAATACAGAATGTGATGATGAATGAAACATAGCTTTTAACTTAGAATCTGTTTAAAGTTAGTAGTAAACTGTCACCCATCCTCCCATCTGATAATGCCCAAAGTGTCTCAGGCAAGACAAAGCTTAATGTACAGTCTACTACTGTCAAATCAAATAACTCTGGCCAACTAATACTCTTACTGGGCCAGTCAGCAAATGACTTTTTAGTAATTTCCCGTGAGAAGCAAATGTTTCTCCCAGACTCTTTCAGAGGATGTTTCTAGAGCTTCATCTGCCTATGCCTCTGATAAAATGTCTTCTCCAGGGTTTTCATCCTTTATCTGATAACTAAAAGAGCATATAGTTTATAGGCAGATTTGGTTAAGAAGAGCAGCCTTGTTGTCATGGAGATATAATGGCTATTTCTTTGTTTGTTTGTTTATTTTATTATTGATAGTATTATTACAAAAGCCCCCCACCCCAATCTCACCTTAACCCCCCTTCTCCTAGTCCCTGCCCCATCCCAGGCTTCCACCACACTATTTTCTGTGTCCATTGGTTATGCATACATATATATTAGTTCTCTGGTTAATCTCTTCCTATCTCCCGCCCTCCATTCTGAGATATATTAGCCTATTCCATGCATTCATGCCTCTGAGCCTATTTTGTTTGCCAGTCAGTTTATTAGGTTCATTTGATTCCACATACAAGTTAGATCATGTGGTATTTGTCTTTCTATGACTGGCTTATTTCACTCAGCCTAATATTCTAATATTAGAGGCCCAGTGCACAAAATTCGTGTATGGGGTGTGTGGGGGGGGTGTCCCTCAGCCCAGCCTGCATCCTCTCCAATCTGGGACCCCTCAAGGGATGTATGACTGCCCATTTAGACCCGATCCTAGTCAGACATCCTTCTCACGATCCAGGACTGTTAGTTCCAAAGTGCTCACCTGCCTGCTTCACTGATTGCCCCTAACCTCTTCTGCCTGCCAGCCTGATCATCCCCTATCCACTCCCCTGCCAGCCTAATTGATGTCTAACTGCTCCCCTGCCAGCCTGTTTGCCCCCAACTTCCCTCCTCTGCCGGCCTGGTCACCCCCAACTGCCCTCCCCTGCAGGCTTGATAGCCCCCAACTGCCCTCCTTTGCAGGCCAGGTCCCTCCCAACTGCCCTCCCCTGCTGGCCTGATGGCCCATAATTGCCCTCCCTTACAGGCCTGGAACCTCCCAACAGCCCTCCCCTGCTGGCCATCTTGTGGTGGCCATCTTGTGTCCAAATGGGGGCAGGATCTTTGACCACATGGGGACAGCCCTCTTGTGTGTTGGAGTGATGGTAAATCTCCGTATTACTCTTATTAGATAGGATAGAGGCCTGGTGCATGGGTGGGGACCAACTGGTTTGCCCTGAAGGGTGTCCTGGATCAGGGTGGGTGTACCATTGGGGTGTGGCGTGGCCTGGGTGAGGGACCTATGATGGTTTGCTGGCTGGCCACGCCCCCCAGTGACCCAAGTGGAGGCCCTGGGATCTGGGATTAATTTATGTTCTACAATTGAAACTTTGTAGCTTGGAGTGGAGCCAAGCCTTCTGCTCGCTCTGTGGTGATAGCCATTTCTGTTTGAAACTTTGTAGCCTAGAGTGGAGGCCTAGGCTGGGGTTGCAGAAGTTTGGCTTCCTCCGTTGCATTGCCCCGACAACCCTAGCCTCTTCTCTCTCCAGCTCAGTGGCTGCTGCCATTTCTGTTGGGATTATGTATCTTCTATAATTGAAACTTTGTAGCATTGAGTGGAGGCCTAGGCTGGCAAGGGCAGGCAGAAATCTTGGCTTCCTCTGTTGCTGGGGAAACCCAAGCCTTCCTCCTGCTCTCAGTGGTGGCAGCCATCTTGGTTGGGGTTTATTTGCACAATCTGCTCCTAATTGGCTGGTGGGCATGGCTGTGGGCGTGGCCTGATAGGAGGTACGGTCAATTTGCATATTACTCTTTTATTAGATAGGATTCTTTAGGTCCATCCATGCTGTCACAAAGGGCAACACATTATTTATTTATTTATTTATTTATTTATTTATTTATTTACAGGTGCATAGTATTCTATATAAATATTCCACATCTTTTTTGTCTACTCATCTGCTGATGGGCATTTGGGCTGTTTCCAGTTCTTGGCTATTGTAAAATAATGTTGCTATGAATATAGGGGTGCATATATTCTTTCTGATTGGTGTTTAGGGAATCTTAGGATGTATTTCCAGAAGTGGGATTCCTGGATTAAATTGCAGTTCCATTTTTAATTTTTTGAGGAAATTCTATCCTCTTTTCCACAGTGGCTGCACCAGGAAGTTTGGGATTTGTCTTCTTTGTCACCTTTCAGCATCTCATAGTCTGTGCTTGTTGGAGCACACTTCCTGGGATTCTAGGCCATTTCTATCTCCTATCCTTTCTCAGGCTAATGATGCATATTTGGTTGTCATTGATGTCTGTGTTCAGATTGAAAATAATTGGATATCCATGGAAAATGCAGTAAAAAAATTAACCTGGGGTTTGCCTATAGTTAAAAGGGTGAAATAAAAAGAGAGACTATAAAATAGAGCAGAAGAAGGATCACAGGAGTTGTATAATGTTAAGTCATGGAGGGTGGTAAAGATGGGTGATCAAATTGAAAACTAGGTCAGGAAGAATAATTCTGTCACTTCTCCCACAGTTTTATTTTGTAAAATTGTATAAAAACATTGCAGATGTGTTAAAATGTCAAAACCTATAAGTTCTAGACCTTTTCAGATTCTAATTCTGGGAAATAAATAGTCCCTTTATTAAAATATAATTTGACTTTTTTTTTTTTCTATTTCTCTCATAGATGGCTGGCATGGAAGTTGGAAAAAAGATTTTTGCTATTAACGGTGACCTAGTTTTTATGAGACCTTTCAGCGAAGTGGATTGCTTCCTGAAATCCTGCTTAAACAGCAGAAAACCCCTAAGAGTTCTTGTGAGCACAAAGCCAAGGGAGTAAGTTGTATGATTTGTGTGGGATTTTTTTTTAAATACATAGATGAATAAAATAGAAAATTTAAGCAAATGTCTAGAATTAAGTTTATCATTGCTTAGAATATTGAAACCTCACCAAATATCACTAAGATTGGACTTTAAATGATTGGAAAAACTACATTGCTTATGATGACAAAATGCTTGCTACTTGAATCATGTAGCTTCAGCAGAAATAATTATTTCCTTTTAATACCTAAGTTTTCCTGGTCTAGTTTGGGTTGAGTCTGACTATGACTGAAAAAAATTAATAGAACACTTGATAAAAAAGAATTGCATTTCTCCATGGTCAGCCCTAAGAATTTCAGGGGCTATGAGTTAATTTGACACCATTTATAATCAAACGCTGTTAGGATATGGGGTCAAAATTAAGAGAAAGACAATGCTATGCTCGTGTGTACTTAGAAATAAGTCCTATATTTCTGCCTATGATTAGAAAAAACTCATGTTTATCATAGGAAATTTAGAGTACAGACTTTCCAAAGGATTTTTCTTATAAACATACCACCCATAAATAACCATTATTATTCTTTTGAAATTTAGTGTTAGTTCAATTTTATAAGTCCTGACAGACATATGCATAATCACATATTTATAAAATGGGATATGCTTTATGATCTACTTTTTTCCTTTTTACAAAAGTTAACAAGATATCATGACATACTTGGAAGACATTGCCTTTTATTCTTTAAATCATTGATGATCTTGTTTTCCTTATCAGGTTTTCACTTGTTTATCCAATGAGGTAATAGAAATAATGCATATAAAGTGTTTATCACAATGTGTTAGTGTACATACTATGGTTTTGTTAAGTTTAATACTTAATTATATTATTTATCAATAGTGATAGGCAACTTCATGAATCCTTTATAATAAAAGCATAGTATCTAAATTGTCCTTTGACCAGAGTTCTTCCAGGAGTTTGATCAGGGGGCGCGGTAGCCAGGGGAAGGGACAGAGGCCCTGGTGCTGGCAGGCAGCCCGAGGAAGGGAGAGAGTACTTGGTTGGTAGCCAGCAGCTGCTAGGGAACCTACCAGTGCACAAATTTTGTGCACTGGGTCTCTAGTTTTAAGATAAATGAAGGTAACCACTTCAAAAACAAAATGATTTATTTTAACTACTTATAGAAAGATTATAAATATATATAATGGAGTATTCTTTCCCGCATTAATATATATTCAGCAAAGTTGGGTGCACTATTTATCTTAAGAGTTGAAGTGCAGTGTCATGGGCTACATTCTGTAGTGCTAAGTCATCAAGGTAGATGTTTCTACCAACAGCTTACTAAGGGATCCGAAAGAGTGGGCCTCATTAAAGTTACTAATTTATGGGGACTTTGTGCTAGGGAGCAGCAGATAATCATCACAATGTCATCTTTCTCTAAAACTAGTTATGATCTAGTGCTCCTCCTTTATCCAACCCATCTAGGATAAGGTTAACCTAGTTGCCTACCACTGGACATTGTAAGGACATTTAATAGGAAAGGAATAAGGCAGTAGCATTCCTAAGCTTCACTCATGGGCCTTTGATCCCTAATTTAACCCTACAAATACTGGTCAATGATCACAGACATTTCAACAGGTAGAGGTCACTGGAGTTAGCAGCTTGAAAACTAGATAGGGCAAATCCCCAGTCCTAGAAGAAGTTGCTAGAAGAGCAGGGTTCGAACGTGGTCTTCTGATTCTTCCCAAGGTGTTTGTTGCATAGTAACTGAAACCCTGATATTTCTGGTCCAAGATCAAGCCTCTCATCCACCACTTGTTTGCTAATTGTGTTGCTTCAGCATCCTCATCCATAAAAAAGTGGGGATGATAAGAGGAACTATGTTACGGAGCTGCTAAGAACACTTAAATAAGTCTAGGTTTGTAAGAACTTAGTGACATGGTAAGCTCATGATATATATGCCAGTGATCTGATTTGTGATGCTTTTTTTGTTCTCTCATTTCATTTTTTCATTGCTTCTTTATTACATCAAGAGCATATATTACATTGTATTTTAAAGCTGTTTTGAGGATAGAGTATTCATTTCTTCTTTTTAATTTTGTTCAAAATATATAACTATTCCTTTATGTCCTTCTTCTAATGTATGACTCATATAAATCACTCTCATATATATATTTTTTTGCAATAGCCACTTATAATTAATGAAGTATCCTCTTTTGGGGGGGGAGGGGAAGCAAAAATGTGAGAGGTAAATGCAACATAATTTTTTATTTAGAATCTAGCTGCATTTTTCCAAAGATAACACAAGGAATTTTTTAGCAGGCTATGTAGAAGATAATTTAGGCACTTGTTTTCTAGATTTTTTTTTAATAAATTTAATTCTTCCTTTAATAGGCAGCATAGAATTTCTACCAGTAAATATTTTCCAAAGATCATTTTATGAAGGGGGTCCCCAAATTATGACCAAATGCATCTTGAAGTGTTTTGTACAAATTTTGTTAAGAAAAGTATAAAAGGAGGAGGAACCAAGATGGCGGCATAGGTAAACACTTATCTTGCTGCCCCACACAGCAATTTCAAAACTACAGCTTTACGACAGAACAAACGTCATCCAGAATCACTGGAAAGCTGGCTGAGTGAAAATTCCACAAATAAAAGTAAAGATAGGACACTGTGACTCAGGGGAGCGGTGGAGGGCAGCATTGAAGATACGCGTGGAGTCAGAGATTTGGAACCCTGTGCTTGCGAGAGCGAGCAGAGAGGGCGGGCGGCTGCAAAGACAAAGGCATCCCACTGCACTGATTCCCCAGTTCCAAGGTCCGGGGAACTCACACTCACACAGGGTGAAACTGGACAATAGGGAAGCATGCTGAAACTCGGGATCTGCAAAGGTCTGCGAGCTTGTGGAGGGGGTGAGCTTGTGGAGAGTGCTTATAAATTAAGGAACAGCAGAAGGTGCACGAGAGCGCAGAGAGGACTCTTGACTTGCTCTCTTGTTCAGGAAACCACCAGACTGTGTTGTTTTATAACCCT
Source organism: Antrozous pallidus (assembly GCA_027563665.1). Lineage (NCBI taxonomy): Eukaryota > Metazoa > Chordata > Mammalia > Chiroptera > Vespertilionidae > Antrozous > Antrozous pallidus. The sequence continues at coordinate 39,435,847 of CM050510.1, forward strand.
GGGTGAGACTTTGGGTGTGCAGACTCATTTGGGGAGAGGCTGAATTGTCCAGCAGCGGGTGGAACTTGGTGGCAGCTTTCTTTCAGAGGTGCTTGCAGCCATTACCACCCGGCACAGGGACCCAGGTGTCGCATAAGATGGAGCTGACGCTGCCCGGAGACTCTGCCCACCCAACCTGAGCACAGCTAACCCTCATAGCCAATTGGCCTGGAGGTCAAACCCTCCTAGTGCTAACAACAATAATCTAGGTTTAACTTCAACAAGACTTTGCAACCCATAAAGGGCTGCACCAAGAGTATCCACCTTAGGTAACTGGGCCACTGTCCCTTAGAGGACATCTATCACACAAAGCTAATTGAACAACTCAGGAAAGCAGCCACCATGCAGAGACATGGAAAGAAATGGAGGGGAAAAAAATGACTGGACATAGAGTTCAAAACCATAGTGATAAGGTTTTTTAAGAGGCTCCTAAAAAAGGCCGATGAACTTAATGAGACCTACAAGGAAATGAACAAGACCTACGAGGATATGAACGAGACCCTCAAGGATATGAATGAGACCCTTGAATATGAAAAAGGACCAATTAGAAATTAAGCATACACTGACTGAAATAAAAAATATTATACAAAGACCTAAAAGCAATCTACAGGACTGCAAGAACCAAGTCAAAGATTTGAAATACAAAGAGGCAAAATCCACTCAGCCGGAAAAGCAAGAAGCCAAAAGAATCCAACAAATTGAAGACAGTGTAAGAGGCCTCTGGAACAACCTCAAGCATACCAACATCCAAGTTATAGGGGTGCCACAAAAAGAGAGCAAGATAATGAAAACCTTTTTGAAGAAATAGTGACTGAAAACTTCCCCCACCTGGTGAAAGAAATTGACTTAAAAGTCCAAGAAGCACACAGAACCCCAAACTATAGGAATCCAAAGAGGACCACACCAAGGCACATCATAATTAAAATGCCAAGAGTAAAAGACAAAGAGAGATTATTAAAAGCAGCAAGAGAAAAACAGTTATCTATAAGGAAGCACCCATACGATTGTCAGCGGATTTCTCAACAGAAACGATGCAGGCCAGACGGGAGTGGCAAGAAATATTCAAGTGATGAATAACAAGAATCTACAACCAAGATTACTCTACCCAGCAAAGCTATCATTCAGAATTGAAGGCCAGATAAAGTGCTTTGCAGATAAGAAAAAGCTAAAGGAGTTCATCACCACCAAACCAATATTGTATGAAATGCTGAAAGATATTCTATAAGAAGAGGAAGAAGAAAAAGGTAAAAATATAAATTATGAACAACAAATACACATCTATCAACAAATGAATATAAAAATCAAGTGAATTAAAAATCTGATGAACTGGATAAACTGGTGAATATAACATTTTCATATGCATAGAGAGTAAATGGACTGACAATTCTTGGGGAGAAAAGGGGTATGGGAGGTGCAGCAAGAGACTGGACAAAAATCATGCACCTATGGGAGAGGACAGTGCGGGGGGGAGAGGTGAGGGCAGAGGGTGGGATAGGTACCAGATAGAGGGGAGCTATAGGGGGGGGGGGGAGGAGGAACAATATAATTAATAAACTGAACAATAAAGATTAATTTAAAAAAAAGAAAAGTCTAAAAATCTTCTAGAAGATTAGAGTTGGGTCAGTTTCCATAGCCATATTAGAAGGATAGAAGACCTTGCCTAGGATGGGTTGAGAAGCCACCAAGAATTCTGTACAATCCTAAAGAACAATAATTCATCATGGCCTGAAAGCTCTTAGTTATTTCAGACAAAGGAAACTCTCATTGGTGATATATAGAATTATGAGTTACCTCTTTTTTATTTCATGCTCAGAAAATGTATTTATCCCCCTTTCCCTCCCTCAGTTATTTTCTCTTTTTAAGTTTATATTTGACAGACTTTAGTGAAAAGTTTCTGTTAAAAGAAAGCAGGTACAGTTATATGTACCAAAAATTTTTTCTAATTAAGGATAACGGATAAATTTCATTCTTTGACCTCTATCCCACCAATATGCAGATCACTTCCTAGTGTATAACCTAATGTATGATAATACTTTCAGGGTTCCCTGGAACAGGCAATGTGCATTTCTATCACTGAATGCCTGAATGCCTGCTGGGTTATATTTTAGGTGGCAGTGCCAGCCCCTGCCTTCAGTTCTAAATGCACTATCTGCCTTTCTCAAATGTTCTATGCCAGTGGTCAGCAAACTCATTAGTTAACAGAGCCAAATATCAACAGTATAACGATTGAAACTTCTTTTGAGAGCCAAATTTTTTAAGCTTAAACTTCTTCTAACACCACTTCTTCAAAATAGATTCGCCCAGGCTGTGGTATTTTGTGGAAGAACCACACTCAAGGGGCCAAAGGGCCGCATGTGGCTCGAGAGCCGCAGTTTGCTGACCACTGTTCTAGGCACCATGGTGCTCAAACTGCTCCCACAACTATTTCATAAATTACAAACAAGACTTGAGACTATTTAATGTGCCCTTGAAGTACGGCTGCATTTATTTCATGATTCATTCAGTAGCTTTTGGTGAACACTTGTTTCTTGAGCATCAAGGGCTATCCATCAAAATTTATTGCAACGTATTCATTTGTCTGTGCTCTCTATCGCAATTTATTATGCTCACTTTTATTATGAGGTTCCATCTTATCTCCTGTTCTCTGTTTTTCATTGTCACTATCTGATTTCTGCCTTCTTTATAAGGAGTAGCTGTTTTGTTAGTGCCAAATCGGACATCCCTCCCTGGTTTGCCAAGTCAGCTTACTCAAGTTTTCCACCCCATCATCTCCTTTCCCCTGTGGATTCATTGAAAATTTCTTTTTTCTTATACAGGTTTACATTTTGTTGTATTATTCTTTTCAAATACCACTGGATAAATACTAACGTTAATCATATTCTTAAGTTGCTTTGATGCATCTGTTCTTTATAACTGCTTCTTCGGGTTTTTTTTTTTTTTTTTATGGAGTTTCCAACAGTTAGAAATGCATTTAACTGTTTCCTTTATGTTAATATTAGCAAAGAAATTTCACAGTGTGCACCGATGTCTTCTTTGTAATAGTAAACAAAGGCGGGAGCTTCCATTTTGTTAAATACCTACCTAGCTCATGGCCCAATGCAGGCAATTGGCCAGTGATAACTCTTTTAATCTCCACCGATACATTCCAAAGTAAGTCTTAACACTACCATCTTTGTGGAAACTCAGACTCAGAGAAGTTAAGGAGTTCATTCAAGTTATGCAACTATCAAGTGACTAAAGTGGCTTCAGAGAAAGGAGTGTCTGAGCCCCGAGCCTGTCCTGACTCAGGTGGTACTTTCAATGGCTGTGTCAAGTGAGAGATCTGCAGTGTGCGCCTGCTTTGTGCCTTTCTGAGGGCATGCACCGTGATGCATCCCTCGAGGGTTTGCAACTCACTGTTTTTCACAGGGTCGACCCTCATTATGAATTTATTGAAAGAATAAATAAAAGTTTGGACAACTATTGTTTTAACACGTTGTGGTGTTTTAAAGTCATCTTACCCTGTTTTCGGATTGATTTTAGGACAGTGAAAATCCCAGATTCAGCTGATGGACTTGGATTCCAGATCCGGGGATACGGCCCATCGGTTGTGCATGCCGTGGGAAGAGGTGAGAAAGCTATTCTGCGTGGTGAACAGCTTCCCAGCACGTATTACATCTTTGCTAAACAAAAATCTGTTTAAAATGTACATAATCATATTATGAATGTTCTCATCATATTTTACTGTATTAACTCAATAGTAGTATATCCTTAAAACAATATTTTTTTTAAAGTTTAAAAATCATAGGGCATATGTATCACTGTTAAAAAGTTAATAACGAATCATGCCACCTAAAATCACTTTTCTGCATGCTTCAGTTTAGCCAGAGGATATAATGATTTTAAGGGCATCTATTTGTCTTTTTTTCTGACAGCAAGAAATTATCTTTTTGTCATTAATTCAAAGATGTGAGTTTTCAGATTTAAAAATGATCTGTGTGCTTTATAGCCTGTTGCCATATGATTACTTCAAGAATTCCTATAAGCCATGCATTTTATTAAACTATAAAATGCATTTTAAATTAAATGATTTTAGTGACTAAAAACTTTGTTTATATTGTATTCTCTTTTTGCTTGTTCTCCATAAACAATCATATTGATCACTTTGCAAGGGATTTCTGCATTTCTATCTTCAGCCCAGATTTCTTTCCTTTGTACTATTGCCCATATCCAATTGTTATATACATTACTAGAGGCCCAGTGAGTGAAATTCATGTATGGGGGGAGGTGTGTGTCCCTCATCCCAGCCTGCACCCTCTCCAATCTGGGACCCCTCCAGGGATGTCTGACTGCCCGTTGTGAGTCGAACATCCTTCTCACAATCTAGGATTGCTGGCTCCCAACCGCTCGCCTACCTGCCTGATTGCCCCTAACCGCTTCTGCCTGCCAGCCTGATCACTTCCTAATCACTCCCCTGCCAGCCTGATTGACACCTTCCTGCCCCCCTGCTGGCTTGATTGCTCCTAACTGCCCTCCCCTGCTGGCCTGGTCACCTCCAGTGTCCCTCCCCTGCTGGCCCAATCACCCCTAACTTCCCTCTCTTGCCAGCCTGGTCACCCTTAACTGCCCTCCCCTGCTGTTCCTAAATGCCCTCCCCTACCAGCCTGGTCACCACTAACTGTTTTCCCCTGCTGGCCTGGTCACCCCCAAACTTTCCTTCCCTGCAGGCCTGGTCAGCCCTAACTACCCTCCCTTGTCAGCCTGGTTGCCCCTAACTGCCCTTCCCCTGCAGGCCTGGTCACCCCTAACTGTCCTCCCCTGCAGGCCTGATCCCTCCCAACTGCTTCCCTCCGCCAGCCATCTTGTGATGGTCATTTTGTGTCCACATGGGGGTGGCCATCTTTGACCACATGGGGGCATCCATCTTGTGTGTTGGAGTGATGGTCAATTTGCATATTAACCCTTTATTATATAGGATGACCCTGGGGCACCTTAAAGCTCAGCATTCTCCTCAAAAGAATTTATCATTCATTCTCTAAAGCTACTTTACCTTCTGTATTCTCTCTTTATTTAAGTGACTCCATCTACTCAGCCAGTGAGTCCAAAGGCACAGGAGTGATCTTGGGTACTATAGCCTCTCCACAAATTCCATGATCACACATCAAATACTTGATCTCATTGTCTCCTTTATGACTAATGTTACCTTAGTTCCAGCCTGGAAAATTGCAGTAGATGCTGTGATTTTGAATTTTGACTTCAATTCCAATAACCCATGATCCATTTTGGGGAGGAATCATGTCACTTCTGTGCCTAAAATTCTTTTTTTTTTCTTTTTAATGATCACAGTTAAAGATTTATTTATTTGTTTATTTGTTTATTTGTTTATTTATTCCCCATGTCACTTGCTGCCAAAGGAACTGCTTCATGGCATTTAAGCAGCCCTGGATCTGAGCAAGTCCAGTTTGCTCTGGCATGGCCACAAGACCCCTGAGGCACCTGCCAAGCACTGCAGAGGTTCCAGGGCTGTGCTCAAAATTCTTAAGTGTTTTTCTCTTCCATATAGAGTAAGGTTCAGACTTAGGACTTTCTGCAAAGCACCCAGTACTTCCCAACCTGGCTCTGCTCTGCTTTCCAGTATCGTTTCTGTTCTAAGTTCACACTCCCAGTTGCTAATAGGTCCCTGAATATTCAGGTTATTTCTTGACACAGTGACTGTTTTGGGGCTGTTCTTTCTGTTGGGAATGTCCCTCACTCCAGGAAAAATCAGTTCAATCCAGAAAAAACACTTAACATTTCTGGGAGTGAATTTTAGTGAGTGCAATTCTTGAATATAAATTATGTTCTTAAAGATTTTTATTATTTCTTTCATGGGGGAAATTGCTTATAAAGAAAGGCTCTTCTAATATACTTAATGTCTTGTAGTTATTTATTTTAATTATATTCATTACTTTGTTAATTGTGCTTTGAATATCAAATAATAATGACTGGAAGGTCTGAAAATCTTAACTCAGTGGTTAGGATATGCCACGTCCATATTTAAATCTATGTCTACGCAAAAAATGATGGGCAGTTGATGTTATCTGATTAATTTTATTCTTCAGTTCTCTGGTTCCTGAACTTATTTTTCTTAGCAAATCCAGTCCACTTGTAATTGCTACTTGATTTGATTTCATTTCTTAAAAAATTTTTTAATTGTTGGCATTTTAAAAATGAAAGTGAATTTTATTTTAATTTCTAGAGATTTTTATAAACTAAAGAAAGATAAATAAGGCACAATTCTGGCTTTCTCATTTTGCCATTATATATGCATATTCAGAAAATTAGATTGACTAGAAATTTACAGAGAAAGTAACTGATTAGCCTTAAAAAGGTTACTTTATAATATCCTTTCAAACTAATTCATAGGGAGGTGGGAAAATGTTCTGTTTGAATGACCTGTTAAATAGCAGAAACATGTTGAGAGAGCGTTGCTATCAGAAACAAATCATCAAAAATACACTATCTAGATGTTTATTATATATTTTTAATTGCTTTCCATATTGCATATGTGATAAAAAGAAGTCTAAAATGACTTTCTGGAAATTTCCCATTTGTATTTAAAGGGACTGTGGCCGCAGCAGCTGGACTTCACCCTGGACAGTGTATCATCAAAGTCAATGGGATCAATGTCAGCAAAGAGACACATGCCAGTGTCATTGCACACGTCACGGCCTGCAGGAAGTATAGGAGACCAACTAAGGTAAGCTGCCTCTCAGCTTGTCTACATCTAATTGCAAACGTGCATAGAAACCCCAGAGACAGCACAGGAAGTGCCAGAGATGGTTGTGGTTTCTACTTCTAGGTCCACATTTAAGCACAGCATTGTAAATCTCATCATGAACGCTTTCTCAAAATAATGATTGATGATCGATTGTGCTTAAACGTTACATTTCATTGTTGCAATATTATCACCTGTTTAAAAAATGCCCTGGGATTTGAGTTTTTAAATTTATCAAATTGAGATCCAAAGGTTTAAACCATTTTCCTGACCCTTGTATTTGCTTGAGAATATAGGATGGTTATTCTGTGTCTGTAGATATGAATTATAAATGCTTACAATGTTTACTATTAGAATTTTGTGAAAAACAAAAACTTATGAGTATTATGGAGTCTGAAGTAGATTTTTAGATAAATTAATTTAGATAATTGAATTTAGCTTGTCATTATTTAGAATTGTAAGCACTATCCTCTTGTCCAAATTTCAAGTGCCATAGAAAAAATAAAATTACAATCCTAATTTATAAGCAAAGGTGATTTATTATCTCATGAGGTGCAAGTGCATATTGGACTAAAAGAGAAAATACACAAAAATACAAAAAGATTTTAAATGCAAAAAAATCTTCAGATGAGAGGCTTTGCATTTTTTTCTGTCATGTGTACTGAAGGAAGGGACACAGACTTTCTGGATTGTGGACTGAGACTTTGTGTCCAAATCAGAAGGATAAATGGCTATTTTCTCATAGTTCAGGCCCAACACCTTGCAAAATACTGCACATCCAAGAAAATAGCTCATCAATTTTACTTACCAATAGGTCAAATTAGCATACCAAATTAGCATTCACACATTGGTGCATAGGTTATTCTGGTTGAAAGTAAGTAGTTCAATAAATATTTATTGAATTATATTATTGAATGAATTTTTGTAACGGACATTTATAAAATTATCAAATCTTTCCCCTTCTATCAGAATTGTAATAAGTAGCTAAGTTGATTTCAGTTTTACTCCTTTTTATTTTCCCAGCCTGTCTTCTTGGAGAGGTATTGTTGATAATAAAATGATTGAGAAAAATAATAAATGGATAACAAAATTTATAAAATGAATAACATCAGGTATTCATTGCCACAAAACAGACTGTCCCACCATTCAGTGGCTTAAGACAGTAGTGATTGATTATTTCTCTTGATTCTGTGGGCTGATGGGGTGTCATTTCCTGTGAGGGCACTGGCATGTCTACATTATGCTGGGATTGCCTGGGCACTGTAGTTCTGCTGCTGCTGTCTTCTCTCCAGACTCCCCCACATGACACCCCTCTTTCCAGTTTTTAGCAGGATTTCCATTCTTTATGGTGTCTGGATTTCAAGAAAGGATATTACAGTTGATCAACTCTCTATTTACATCATGCTTGCTATATCCCTTTGGGAAAATAGGATCACATGAGCAAGCCCAGAGTCAGTGTGGAAGGAGTCACCCAAAGGTTTAGATTCTGAGGCATATGAATCATTGGAGGCCACAACAGGTTACCAAGATGTATTTGAATGATCAAATGTTAGTATTTTAATGATGCATAGCAATAATATAACTAAACACAATTGTGAAGTTAATAAACAAGAAAAAATTACACTTCAGTAGTGCAATTCAATTTATCATCTTACCTAGGAAAAGTATAAACTTAGAGTAATACAACCCTAAAAGCCTGTGCTTGGTAGCTACTTTTTCTCTCTCTCATTTATCTAAATACTAGAGGCCTGGTGCACAAAATTCATGCACAGGGCGGGGGGGGGGGTGTCCCTTAGCCCAGCCTGCACCCTCTCCAATCTGGGACCCCTCCAGGGATGCCGACTGCCCGTTTGGGCCCGATCCTACATCCTTCTCACAATCCAGGACTGCTGGCTCCAAACTGCTCACCTGCCTGCCTCCCTGATTGCTCCTAACCGCTTCTGTCTGCCAGACTGATCACCTGCTAACCACTACCCTGCCAGCCTAATTGATGCCTAACTGCTCCCCTGCCAGCCTGTTTGCCCCCAAGTTCCCTCCTCTGCCAGCCTGGTCACCCCTAACTGCCCTCCCCTGCAGGCTTGATCACCCCCAACTGCCCTCAATTGCAGGCCTGGAGCCTCCCAATGGCCCTCCCCTGCTGGCCATCTTGTGGTAGCCATCTTGTGTCCACATGGGGGCAGCCCTCTTGTGTGTTGGAGTGATGGTCAATCTGCAAATTACTCTTTTATTAGATAGGATAGGGGCCTGGTGCATGGGTGGGGGCCAGCTGGTTTGCCCTGAAGAGTGCCCCACATCAGGGTGGGGGTTCCCTTGGGGTGAGGGGCAGCTTGGGCGAGGGGCCTGTGGACGTTTACAGGCCGGCCATGCCCCCCATCGACCAAAGTGGAGGCCGTGGGATCTGGGATTAATCTATATCTACAATTGTAACTTTGTAGCCTAGAGCAGAGCCAAGCCTTCTGCTCGCTCCAGGGTGGCAGCCATTTCTGTTTGTAACTTTGTAGCCTAGGCCTCAGCAGGCTGAAAGCTTGACTTCCTCCATTACCAGGGAAACCCAAGCCTCTGTTCTCTCCAGCTTAGTGGCTGCCGCCATTTCTGTATCTTTTATAATTGAAACTTTGTAACATTGAGTGGAGGCTTAGGCAAGCAATGGCAGGTCTTGGCTTCCTCTGTTGCCAGGGAAACCCAAGCCTTCTTCCTGCTCTCAGTGGTGGCAGCCATCTTGGTTGGGGTTTATTTGCATAATCTGCTCCTGATTGGCTGGTGGGCGTGGTTGTGGGCGTGGCTTGTGGGTGTGGCAAAGGCACAGTAAAATTTGCATATTACTCTTTTGTTAGATAGGAAGAGTGGCCCGGTGCACGAATTCCATGCACCAGTGCATTCATTGGCCTGGCCTGCAGGATTAGGCCAAAACTGTCTTGATGCTGGACCCCAGCATCAAGCTAACCTACCAGCTAGAGTGTCTGTCCCCTGGTGGACAGTGCACATCATAGCAAGAGGTTGAGTGTCCTTAGCATATCATTAGCATATTATGCTTTGATTGGTTGAATGGCCAACTGGATGACCAGATACTTAGCACATTAGGTTTTTATTATATAGGAAGACTGGAATTGCTCTTTCAATTAAGTTATAGGATGATTTATGACATGGAGGATTAAAAGATAGTTACATTACTTAAGAACCCAATGAGATGAAAGATGGTCTTCCAATTTTTTTATTGGTTTGATTAAAATAACATTAAGTGTATTAAAATATATGACTATTAGGAGAGCACTTAAATGGTGTGTATAATTATAGATGCTTGATTCCTTGGAAAATGTTCATCTAACATTTATTTATTAAAAATGTAATTTACAGTTCTAAGATATAATTGCAGCATTTAAGTAAGACATTTGGGAAATATATTTTACTTAAATACATGCTTTGGGGAGATAAAATTTCAAGCTTTAAAAGGTCAGTTTGTTAAACAACAATGATAGTTGGCTTTGACATTTTAATTTTTGATGTTGATTTATTTCTTTTTCAAAATTTATTGTTTTTAAACAAACTGGAAGGAAAAATAAGGCTGCAGCTCTTCTTCTGAAACAGGTTTATGAAATGGATATGCATGTTTAGGAAACACTAATGCCACTGAGGTTTTTTCCCTTCTTCATTTCCAGCAAGATTCCATACAGTGGGTTTATAACAGCCTTGAGAGCGCCCAAGAAGACCTTCAAAAGTCTCACACCAAACCCCCTGGAGATGAAGCAGGGGATTCTTTTGATTGCAAAGTAGAAGGTGGGTTCCTTCTTTTCTCACTCTTTGTTCATAGTATTCTTTTTCAGTGTGCCAATTTTTGAAAATCTGATGTTAAAGCCACTTATATTTTTCATTTGGGAATGTACAGTCCTTTTAAATTACAGTTGGCATATTATAGTGCAGTGGTCAGAAAACTCATTATTCAACAGAGCCCAATATCAACAAAGATTGAAATTTCTTTTGAGAGCCAAAAACCGACTTCTGCGTATGGGCCACGAAGTTTCAATCACACTGTATGTGTGCGCCTCCACGTGGAATTTTGTGGAAGAGCCACACTCAATGGGCCAAAGAGCTGCTTGTGGCTCGTGAGCCGCAGTTTGCCAACCACTGTAATAGTGCATTAGTTTCAGATGTCCACATAGTTATTTGATATTTATATGTCTTATGAAATGATCATCATGAGAAGTCTAGGAGCCATCTATCACTATATGAAGTTATTATATTATTCGCTATATTCTTTATCCTGTACATTATATCTCTGTGACTACTTTATGTTATAACTATAACATAAATTTGTACCTCTTAATACCCTTCACCTTTTTCCACATTCCCCATTCAAGCCACTTCCTTAAGTCATTGTTACTAATAAATATCATGTCAAATGCATAAGTAATAATAGCTTCTAGCTAAAAGGAATAGCTACTACACTTTGTTAATCACTTTATTAAATCTTTTATATAGATTATCTCACAAAGTCATCAAAAGAGAAAAATCTCATGAGGTGTGATTATCACCACCCTCATTTTATAGGAGAAAAAATGGAGGCTAAGGGAGTGGATTTGAGGATTCAGATCTCAGTTATAATGTGTTTCCTTGTGTTGAGTTTAGATGTTGTACAGACCTTACTACTCTAATGTGGTTTACAGACCATTAGCAGCAGAACCAGAAGCAAGAGAGAGTTCCAGAACTCAGCCAACCCTAGATATACTGACTAGAATCTCCAAGTTAATAAGATCTAATCTGCATGCAGACTTACATTCCAGAAGCCCTGGCTTAGAAGGTCCATAGTCCTTTTGAAAATAATTTCTTGATTCAAGTAACTTGTACTGTATTGAAGCACTGATAATAATGAAAGAAGCAAAGTAATGTGCAAACGAGAGAGAGACCTTTTAACAAGGACTGTATCCTCTCTTTTCTCAGTGAGGGAAGCCGGTAGATTGCTATATTCAGTAGCTTCTTTGCCAAGGGTAAAGGGACTGAGACAATTGACAAATGCTTTGAATTATTGTTTTAAAAGTTTTTCACAGAAGTCCTTGAATCCTCTCTTCCATTTTCCTAGCATCTTTCCACTCAAATATTTGGTGGGTGTCCCTAAATTTTTATTGTAGTTTTAGTTTCTTGCAAACCAGCACAGGTGGAGAATTCCCTGTACACACTGCTCCTATGGGGGAACTTAGGAAAAGCTGTTTCTCCCCATTCGTGGAAGGCCACTTGGTAGAGCCACCAATTTCATGAGCAGCATTAGAAATGCTCAACTTTGCTGGCACAGCAAGACTATTATGATAAATCAACTCTCTTATTTTTTTAAATGAAGATGAATCCCAGGACCTCATCCTGAAGCTTTTCCCCCTCATTTAGAGTTAGTTTCTGCTAATCATCATTGCTGTCTCAGTGAAAGGTGGAGAGGGTTGATGAGATACTCTGGAAATCAATTTCTACCTATGCTAGGGATTTAATTACTTTTGCTATTTCCACTATTTCTAAAATTATTTTAAGTAAACTCATATTCTATTTTGCTTATTTAATATTTACTTTAGGTTTCTCAGTGTTTCTTACTTGAGATTTTAGGTGGTTTTGCTGTGCATTTTTTTTTTTATCAGCTGACTGATTATAGGTAAAAACCTGTAAGAAGATGTTCCAAATGGGCATGTTAATATAGTGAAAGATGAGAAATTTTCTCAATGAGCTCTCTGGAAAATGCTATTTGGGAGAATTCAGGCACTCTCTCTGCTGAAAAAATGATTACTGCAACTCCTTTCTGCTTCTTCAATATGGCTTTCTGTATTTTTTCTGCTTTCAGAAAACATTCATCCAATGTTTTAGGCAGTTTCAAGAATGCTGACTTTAATTCATGCATGCTTTTAATGAGAAAATGTAAAATTGTGTGTATAATGTTTATAGTGGGGTAAATCGGCATACATATGGTCCATAGATCAAAATAGACATATGAAGATAGAATAGTGAGATTTGGATAGCTCAAACATATTTCTAAAAAATCTTCTTCTTTTAAAAAATGTTAACAAGGCTATATACTTCATTAGCACATTAAACTTAGCCATCCTTAAAAGAACTCTTTAAAAATTATTCAAAGAGACTCTAATTATTTGAAAAGCCTAACAGACCCTTCATGAATTTGCTGAATTAAAATTCTCTTTATTCCAGAGGTAATTGACAAGTTCAACACCATGGCCATCATTGATGGTAAGAAGGAGCATGTGAGTCTGACGGTGGATAATGTGCACCTGGAATACGGGGTTGTGTATGAGTATGACAGCACTGCTGGGATCAAGTGCAACGTGGTGGAGAAGATGATCGAGCCCAAAGGTTTCTTCAGCCTCACTGCCAAGGTAAGGGCCATCCTGGGAACAAGGGTCTGTGCTCTAAATAAAGCAAACGAAGCCCTTCCCCACGCCCATCTTAAAACGTGTAAAGAGCTGTATGGGTTGCGTTTCAGCTGTCAGCTCATTCAAATTCTTCTCCCCACTCCCCATTAGTCAGTATGTGTACAGTCTTCCTTTTTATTGATATTTTTTGGAGCACAGTGGGAAGTTAGATGGGACTCTGGCCCAAGGGAGTGTTAGTTGCTTTGGCAGTCTTCTCTGCATTTTGTAAGTTTGCTGTGTTTGTTAATTCAGTATCAGATGAATACGTTTTAGATGATTTTCACACCGGGTGGTGCTTTTTTCAAATGTACATAATTCTCGGAGGAGTATTTGAAGTCATGAAATGCATTATAAGAAATTTCAAATCCTGCAAATTTCAACTTTATTTCATAAAATTTCACAAAGCTTGGAGATGATTTACAACTAGATCCTCAGACGTTTATATAATTCTTGGTAGTGAAGGATATTATCCTTAGTCCTTAGCCTGCAGCAAGACAGGGAGGGAGGAAGCAAGTCTTCATCCAAAAGGATAAATCATGTAGGAAGTGAGAGGTGATTCTGTGTTTGCTTTTCATTATCCTCTATAAGAGAGATCTGTCAAGCTCCTATGGGACTCTCCACAGGTTACAACTTTAGTATTTTGTCTGCTTTTATATCACCTTGTGAGGATTCAGGTATTACAAGTAAGTAATATGACAAATAGCTTCACTGCCTTTATTTCTTCTTCTCAATTCTTGTTTCACTTACATGCAATCAAGATAGACTTAAAATATTTATAGCATGTATTTTTTTAATCCTTCACTCAAGGATATATTTTTATTGTTTTTGAGAGAGAGAGAAATGAGGAGAGAGAGAGAGAGAGAGAGAGAGAGAGAGAGAGAGAGAGAGAGACTATAACATTGATTGGTTGCCTCCTGTACAAGCCCCAACTGGGGATCAAACCCACAATCTAGGTATGTGCTCTATCATTTGCTGAACAGGATGACACTTCTACCAGCTGAGTTACCTGGCCAGGGCTATAGCATATCTTTTTTAAAATGTTAGAGAAAATAATTATAGAAATATAAATATACTATTTAAAAAATAATTTTGGTTCAGTTTTATATTCTGAAAGTCAACTTTTAAAAAAAGCCATCATTCTGATGAAATTTATCACTCTATATATCTACTTATTAATAAAGAACCTATATTTTAAAAATGCATTATACTATTAAAGAGAATAAATGTAAGAATTTGTGATCAAGTTATTGCAATTATTTTATCTCATTTTCTATTTCAAATTTGCAAAATTACATGGATTATTTTATAGATGAATGCTGTATAAGTTTAGTACGCTTACATTTTCCACTGCACACAAGAAGAAAAGAAAATTAAAGATAGTAAAACTCCTCAAATTTCTAGATTAGTACCTCACACTTCATAATAACTAGTGGAATAAGTAAATAACTCACACTCCAGATTCTGCAAGAAAGGTAAGTGGAGGTGGTGAGGCAGTTCAGATAAATATACCATTTATACATTTCTCACAAGTTATTTAAAAATGTTAGGTAAGGGTGTAATTAGTCCTGTGATTATTAAACAATAAAAATCCTACGTATAAATATGACAAATAATTCTAAATTCATAAGAAATTCTCAGTGACCTAGGGTGTGTATGTATTCGTGTGAACGTGTGTGTGCATACACACATGCACACACTCACAGACACTTACACACAGACACACGCACACTGCCTTACCATTGATTCAAATAGCCAAAAGGATTTACAAATTGAATACATAATAGGACACTTTTATCTGATGCTGTTATCAGATAGAGCGCAGACACTGGAGGTAGCATTGATTGTTAATTTAGCAAGAGAACCTCTTATTTATTCAATCCATCAGGAAACATTTGTTAAATGTACTCTCTGCACTGGGAAAGTAAGGAGGCTACTCTATTGGATTTCCTTAGTTTTTGTTGTTCTATAAAATTGAAAAAAAATGTTCTGAGTAACATAGAGGCATTGAGTTCCCACATCAGTGTGCTGATTTATCGAGTGAGATGTCTTAGAAGTCCACTCATCTCCTTCAGGGAGCCTTTTATACTCAACAGAAGGCACAGGACGAGATACCAGACACACAGCCCATTACTCCACTGCCAGGGCTGGGTGAACACAGAAATCTGGGCAGCCACAGAGGAGCATTGGGAAGTCACCTGCGTTATGGAATTATGAACATTTTACTTGGCTAATTTTGAAGGTTTTATTTTCTTGTTCTGTTCTGCATTTTGCGTGTGATGTGTGTGTGTGTCACTACAGATTCTTGAAGCCTTAGCTAAAAGTGATGATCATTTTGTACAAAACTGCAACAGCCTTAACTCTTTAAATGAAGTGATTCCTACTGAACTTCAGAGTAAATTCAGTGCCATCTGCAGTGAAAAAGTTGAGCACATCTGTCAGAGAATATCCAGTTACAAAAAGGTAAGCGCCCTATGTATACATTTCACATGTATTACTTAAATTATTGTTTAAATGTAAAATTTAATTCAATTCTGATATTTTCCTTACTTATTCATGTTCCAGCTTATTGAAATGATAACTTTTACATAACATTTTAATGATTTTAAATGCCTATAAATTTGTCATCTCATTTGATCTTTGCAAACCTGTAAGCTAGGACATTATGCCACATTTACCAAATGTAATAACTGAGGCTTAAAGAATTATATTTAACCTACTAGCAAAAGATAAGAGTTGGGATTTGAATTTCAGGCACCTAATTCTGAAGTCAAATTTTAAAATTACACTGTCGTTCTTTCCCTTTTCTCTCCACAGAGGGAACAGAACCATTAATTAGAA
Organism: Antrozous pallidus; assembly: GCA_027563665.1. NCBI lineage: Eukaryota > Metazoa > Chordata > Mammalia > Chiroptera > Vespertilionidae > Antrozous > Antrozous pallidus. Next base: position 39,451,858 of record CM050510.1, read on the forward strand.
AAAATAGGGAACATCGGTTATTTTAAATTGATAAATTGTTTCATTTATTTGACATACTTTATTGGACACCTTTTATATGCCAAGCACTGTTCTTGGGCCCAGGAATACGCTAGCAAAAGCACCTCTTGTGGCGCTATGTTTGAGTGGGGGAAGCAGCAAGAAAGTAAATAAATATCTTCAAATGAGGGGAATAAAATATTGAAAGGAGTTATGAGAAAATCAAAATAGGGAGCCATGGCAGGAAGTGCCTGGATGGTAACTTTAGACTGGGAGGCTAGCGAAAGCCTTCTTGAGAAAATGTGTGCTGAATGGCAAGTTGAACCCTTCATTTACACTGGAGTGGTGAAACATCCAGGTAGAAGGAGCAGCTGAGGCTCCATAGCCAGAAAAAGACCAGGATGGAAGGGGGTGTGGCCAGGCATAAGGTCAGAGGCTTAGACAGGGACCAGTATGAGGGCTTGTGAAGTCCTTATACTTTTGGAAATGTGGAAGGAGGTTAGATTTTCTTCTCATATCAATGAGAAGTTATTGAAAGCTTTAAACAGTTGGATGACTTCACCTGATTGAGGTTTTGAAAGGTCATGCTGGCTCCTCTATAGGAATGGATGGTATGGAGGCATAGAGACAAGTTGGAAATAATCTAGATGAGTGCTGATGATAACTTGAACTATGGTAAAGGTGGGGAGAAAGAGAAAATTAGGTGCATATGAGAATATTGAAAGGTGGACAACAGTAGGTATATGCTATAAGTACATTAAATGCAGATAATAAAAGCTATTTAATAATTATAATTATATGAAAACTCTAAACCTGTGTTTTCCTACCCCTTTATTTAGAGGTAGACTGAATAGAAATTGATCTCTAAAACATATAGTAGGTTTTAATTTTTTTTTTAAATATCAACATGAAGCTAGCTATTTAACCCCTTTATGTCAAAATGAGGCTGATTGCTTAAAGCTTATTTTGCCATTCTGGGAAATATAATTTATCTCAAAGTTTATGAATCTGAATTAACTCTTGTGTGTCTTATGTTCCTGATATCTATATATATAAAAGGCTAAGTGACTGACCGTACATCTGTCCAACAGACCAACCTGGTATATATGACATGCATTGGCAATTTTAAAATAAATGTTGCCTCGCACATGATACATAGAAAGCTCTCGCTGGCACCAATCGCATGCATGTGTTTCAATCTGTTATTATTGACCATGGTTGTTCTGATTCCAAGAATTGTCTTGTCCCCATCTGACAATGGCCTCCCACTTAAATTAATTCAAAGACAATTTCCCATGATGCCAGCCTTTGCAATGACTATTAATAAATCACAAGGACAAACTCTTGACAGAGTAGGAATATTCCTACCTAAACCCATTTTCGGACATGGTCAGTTATATAGTCAAAAGAGTATGTGACATTAAAGTTGTAAATACTTCATCACAAAAGGGAAATTAGTCAAGCATCCAAGTGTTTTAATTCTTAATGTGATGTACAAGAGATAGTAGAATAAGTTTAATCAATTTATCAGTCGTTTTTATATTATGTTTTTATTGTTTGTATATCATGTTTTTGTGTTGTATCATGATTTTGTTGTTATTATTTATTAATCAATTTATATATTATTTTTATATGCATTTTACTAATTTTATTTAATTTCTGACACTTCTATTATAGAGAAAGGGGGAATAGCATTATTAAAATATTTCTTCTAATTAATACCCTTTCAGTGTACACAAATCTGTGCATTGGGCCACTAGTCTCTCTCTCTCTCTCTCTCTCTCTATATATATATATTTAATATATACATATTTATATATTAAAGCCTAAGCAACCATTAGGACTGCATGACTGGATGACTCACTGCTAGCTATGATGCACACTGAGCTGCCCCCTGGTGATCAGTGCACTCCCATGGCCAACCTCCCACAGTCCCCCCTCTTCCCTCACCCAGCCAGTCCCAATTAGCCCCAATCACCAGCTAGGCTGAGGGACCCTACCCATGCACAAATTTGTGCACTGGGTTTCTATCCTATATAATAAAAGAGAAACATGCAAATTTGACAGTACCTTCACTACGCTACCAGCCAATCAGGAGTGGGGGGCAGGGCCAAGTGCGGCACACGGGAGGAGAGAGGCAAAGGGGCTGGAGCTCAGTGTCCGTGCCCCGCCCCCGGCCAGCGGGCCCAGCCTTGTGGGTGAGGAGAGGCCAAGGGGCCAGAGCTCAGCGTCTGCACCTCCTCCCCGGCCGGCTGAGCACAGCATCCACACCACGCCCCCAGACGGCCAAACACAGGGTCCATACCACGCCCCGGGACAGCGGGCCCAGCCACGTGGGTGAGGAGAGGCAAAGGCCCCAGAGCTCAGCATCTACACCCCACCCCCAGGCAGCAGGCTCAGCCACATGGGCGGGGGCAGTTTCCCGCGGGCACACTACAAGCATCAAATCACTGCCGCCAAAGCCGAGCCCCCCCCCCCCCCCCCACACACACACACACACACACTCCCAAGTAGTATGGTCCAAAGGGGTGACTCCTGAGGCACTGCTCCCATTGCAGCAAATGGGAACCATGCCAAGCAGGGAAGCCAGACCTGAAAGCCCAAGCCCCGGAGTACCCGACAGAGTGTCATTTGCCAGGGCCCTGAGGAGGCCCCAGGACAAGCATCTCCCTAGAGGCTGTGTGGAAGGAGGAGAGGAACCTCTGGCTAGAGGCCAGGGTGAAGGATGCTGGCGACTTTGCAGGCCGCTGAGGGACATCATCCTCCCTCCTTCCCCCCACTCCATGCATGAATTTTGTGCACCAGGCCATTAGTTAATAAATAAAAGATAAACCCATGCATGCCCAGTGTGTCCATATGAGAAGAGAGAGGTGCATGAATAGATACTGAAGGGATATCAAACTTGGTTCCCTTTGGTCAGGAGTGGGAAACCTTTTTTACTGCCCAGGGCCATTTGGATATTTATAACATTATTCGTGGGCCAACTTAAAAACAAGCTTTCTGTTTTAGGTCAAACATTTAAGTAACTCACCCCTAATGTCTTGGTAGGGCCAGACCAAATGATTTCAATAGCCTCATATGGCCCATGGGCCAGATGTTCCCCAACCTTGGCTTAGGTGGAATGGGACAAGGGGAAGAGGGACCACTATGCTTTTCTTTAAGCATTTCCTGTAATCTTTGCCTTGTTAATTGGAATATGTATTGCTATTTTACTTTTACAGAAGCCCATTCACTGAAGAAAATGATATTCTAGATCACTATTAACATCCTTTCTGTGACTGCTCAGTTAATCTATTTAAGTTTGGACAAGATTGTGTGAATGTGCCTTGCTGAAGTTGAAGGAAAAAGATTTTCTTTTTACTTCTCCTGCCCCTAAAAAATGTCACAGTGCTTTGAAGTAAAATTTAAGACCTCTAAACAAATGCAAAATAGTATTCTCCTTTTGAACACATTTTGAAAAGTGAATCATTCTATTGCACAGATGGATCTGTATAAGGTGTAGCAGGGGCTTGGGCAAATTCTGGTTGTCAAACTTGTTAGTATGTGTGTGTCATTTTATTTTTTCTTGAATTTCTTTGTACTTTCTTCTCTCCATACAACAAAAGCAGTGGAAGTAGCTTCAAGAAATTGACATGGAAATAGGTACACTTTACAAATAAAAATAAAACTTTGGGATCAGGGTATAGTAGGTAGGGTATTGATTCAGCTGCTTTAAGAAGGACCAGATAGCACAGACTAAAACAAGGTAGGAAGATTATTTTTATGGAGGCCCTACCTGGGATCTGGTGGAGTAGAGCTTGACAGTCTTCTAGGGATCCTCCTATATTTTTGTTCTCTCTCCTAGGACATTGCCCTCTTCCACCACCATGTAAGTCATAGCTCCCCAGGAGGGGAAAGAGGAAGAAGAGAGTAAGGAGTTTCCATTTGAGGGCATGACCCAGACATTGTAGACATCACTCCTGTTGACATCCTTGTCAGTCATTTAGTGAAAGGGAGGCCGAGAATCCATGAGCCCTGGGCATCATGTGCTCAACTGAAACTCAAGTAATTTTATTACCAAAAAGAAGAAGGAGACAAATACTGGAGGTAAATTAAAAGATAAATTTATAGGTAAAGCTATATTAGAATAGATAGTATAGAGCACCAGGGGAAAGAGGTCAGAGGTAAGCAGGTCCTAAGACTCTATTTCGTTACCAAAATGTAATATTCTATTTAGACTTCAACTTCCTGATGGCCCAAATAAAAAAGGAAACATAGCCTAGTACGTATTTATCATCATCCCTGTGATATATACATGTTTCTTAAGAGAAGCAAAGATTTTCTTGGACTGAGTTCTAAAGTCAATGTCTCACACTGGATTTCAAATGGGCGACACCAGGAAATGGCAGGGCAGTGCCCGTAAGCATATCCATGCAAAAGGAGTAGCAATTTATTTTATGTGGCTGATATTTTTAATGCACTCTTTTAATGAAAACCAATGACAGGTCAAAACTCAACTTCACAGAAGCCAATAGGGCAGGAAGAATAGGGAAATGTTTGCTAAATGAGTCCTTAAATCATTTTCTTGAGGATTCTTGCCATATCACATTTACAATCTACTTAGGAAGAAAGATCAAAATACACTAAGTGAGCAATAATAATAATACTGACTGCTTAGCCTACCAGGAGGTGCCATTGTGAATGGCTGGATGTGCTGGCATCCCACACCCTGATCTATGTGAGGGTGCTCCTTGGACTTATGTAGTGCACAACAGATTGCAGCAGTCTGCCACAGGTGTCTGGCATTGCATGAGATATTTTACAGTTTGCATATGTTAAATAATTTTACCAATGCAGTGAGATGAGAGACATTATTCATTTCATTGATGAAGTATCTGAAGCTGAATAGTCAAGTAACTTGCCCAAAGACACACAGCTGGAAACAGCAGTGAAGTTTGAACCTTGCTCCCTTTTGTGCTAAAGCTGGTTGTTGCTTGTTTACCTGTATTGACACTGAGCTACACAGCTTATGTGCTAAACAGTATAGTTGAGACTCAAGGGCAACAGCATTTCAGAAAATGAGGAATTATTGTGGATCAACTCATCAAAAAGTGCTACCTGCTGTTTGGAAAGATTTGTCAGAGTGAAGAGGGAGGAATGTGCTCAAGGAAAGGGATATATCCTAGTGAAGGCAGAGATATTGACGTGACAATGATCTTATCGATGAAGAATTGGCAGACTGCTTGGACTAGAAGGGAGGACTTGAGTTGGATGCAATTAAAAATTAAACTGAAAAAAGTCTGATTTTTCCAGTGATATTTGGAGTGGCCTAATAATCATGTTTGTTTGTAAAAAGTGCCAGGGACTTAGACTTGTGTGGAAGCATTGGGAATGGAGAGAAAAGGATCCGTTCAAGCTAAAGTATATATAGCTTTATGATGAATTGGTTATGGTGAAGGAAGCCATTCCCTAGCTTCTAACAAAAATATGATATGTGATAAATTAAAAAGTGTATGTTGTGAGGGATTGGAAACATAGGGTTTCCCCCCAAATGCAGGGATTCTCAAACACATTATTCTGGTGAGTGAAATAAATGAAAACATTTTTACATTTTCTCAGGAGTAGCTAGAAGTCTGGGAAACTTAAAGCAGAGATGGAGAAGCTAACGAGCAATGATTTTAGATGGCAAAGGTAATAACACTGAATTATAGAAAGCTCTTCTATGAACATTATTATTTGTGTTTCAAAATAACCATGTGTACTGAAAGCTGCTTCTTTCTCAGGGAGATAGATAATTTCCTTAATGTCACTTAGCTGGCAAGTGGAAGACTAGGTATCAGTCCTGTAGAAAGCTCTCACTTATTTTTATTTTCAATTTAGAAATAAAAAGAAATTTGAAGACAACTAGGACTTAAAAAATGGAGCTGGGTTTTTTTTTTGTTTTTTTTTATCCCCTCTTGACCATAGTATATTTAGAATAATTGGCTATCTTTCTCACTAGATAGAGAAACCAGATTAGCAAGAGAATATTTCAAGGTTCTTTTCTATTTGAACAAAGCTTAGATACCTAAAATAATAGCTTCAGTAGGTCATGTAAGGTTAGCTCCATTTGCATATCAAATGAATGTCAATGGAAACAATAGCATTGGTGAATATATGTGTTTAATTTCCACATATTTACTTTTATAGCATTATTAGCAACATTTTTCTTCTAGAGGAGAGCTTCACTTTCTTTGTGTAAAATAAAATGTATCCATAGAAACTGAAATCTCAAAGAGACTACTTGCCTTTATTTTGACTCTAAAAGATTTAAATTATAAAAAATAGAAAGCAGCTGATTTCTATAGATTCTGTAGCCAGGTTGTTGCTATCATAATAGATTTCCCAGCCAGTTGTACAGGCCATTGATGCTTTTTGGCCCAGGTGTGAGAGAAGTTCAGACCTTCCTGGAGACCCGGATGAGTCCTCTGCAGACAGTTAATGACTGGAGGATATGTGGTGATCCAGGAGTAAGCCGATTGGAGGAAACATTCTCACCCTAACTTGTCCTAGGAATCCTTTTTAATTCTAGATTTATTCTGTTTTAGAATACTTCCATAATTGAGCTTATTTTGGGTATTGGTCATACTTCCTCCATATACATATTTCATGAGCTTTCAAGAGAAAGTTCCTCTTTACACAAAAGTACTAGTATTACCGGTGGGAATTAGACACTCTGATTAGTGTGTACAAAGAGTGAGTAGATGGTGTGTAAGTGGAACTGAGTGAAGACGAGACAGATCACAGGGAGCAAGAGGAATAGAGCTTGAGATAAATAAGCTAGGTGCAATTAGACTTTGGGCAGCTGTAGAGTATGGCACAAATTAGATGGGTTTGCATTGCAAGGTTTTAAGCACTGGAATGGCTATCCCCGGAAGGCACGTCAGCTCTTTGAGTAGTACGTTATTCTCAATGGCATTGAAGCAGGGTCCACACCAGTTCACAGGCTGATCCTGACCCGAGTGCTCAGCAGTGATTAACAGAAGGCAGGGAAGTACAATTGGTCCTGTCTGTCATCCTCCCATTCTGGGTCAACAGCACCACGCCTTGTGGTCCAACCTGCTCACAGACTCAGGTTTAGATGGACTTTCTGACGGTGTTTGGAATAATCCCATCTTCCATCCTTGACCTGCCAGCTACCCTATTCTGTCATCTTGTCTCACTTTAAAGATGAAGATCCTATATTGATGTCATAGGACACTTATTTCTCTATCGAACTCTCAAATGTTAAGTCTCTGAATTTGAATCCTAGGAAGTGATATTGGTCCCTTAAATTAAATTTTTTAGCACTACCTTGTGAACAGAGTTCCAAAGGAATTACATGCCATCTGCTGCCTACATTGATTTGCTTTATTAAAAAATGTGTGTATTTTAAAATAACAATTTAAATCCTAGCAGCTTATAATTTATTTCACTTGTTCCAGTTGACGTTTAATTTTATTTTGATTTTGCTATAGATGATGGAAGTGAAATGTTTGAGTTACCACTATGTGTTCAACTGCTGTTTATTTCTTTAATTTTTAGTTTTCTCGTGTATTAAAGAATAGAGCCTGGCCCACCTTTAAACAAGCCAAGTCTAAAATATCCCCACTGCACAGCAGTGATTTCTGCCCTACCAACTGCCATGTCAACGTGATGGAAGTTTCTTATCCCAAAACATCGACCTCCCTGGGGAGCGCGTTTGGTGTTCAGTTGGATAGTAGGAAGCATAATGCTCAAGAAAAAGAAAACAATTCTGAACAAGGTATGCTAGCTTTTGAAACTTGGTCAAATCACATAAAAGTAATTTAGGCAGTCATAATCGTTCCCATAACCCTGGCTTTGGACAGATTCTTGGTGTGTAAGCAAGTCTGAACTTATGTAAAGAAAGACTCCTCACTATAACCCTTAGATAATTATGTATACACATTTATAGAATGAATATGGATTATGCAGTTTTATTATTTTATTGTTTTTAGTTAAGAATGGGGGTTCTTGCCTTCTTACACATGATAGGTACAGCTCATGTTGCTATGAAAACAATTCATCTGAAATGCACTATAACTCTGAGAAAAATAGAGAAGCATAGTGTAATTCCCACCATCACCGCAGGAAGTGGGATCAAACTGTATTCCTCCCTTTCATGGCAATTCCCCATAAGCTTTAATTCCAGAATTAAATTCAGCATTGGGCTTGCATTTTATTGTATGTAAGCTTGGGCCTTACGGTGAATTTCCCTGGATTGTTAAAGTAAGCTAAAGGTAGTAAGTATTACGATGGAGTGATTTTACCTCCTCAGGGAAGCTGAGTCCTATGGTGTACATTCAGCACACAATCACAACCATGGCGGCCCCTTCGGGCTTGTCTCTGGGACAGCAGGACGGGCACGGGCTCTGGTATTTGTTAAAAGAAGAAGACTTGGAAACCCAAGACATCTATGTGAAACTTCTGGGCAAACTTCAGACTGCCCTGAAAGAGGTGGAGATGTGTGTTTGTCAAATAGACGAGTAAGTATTTTATTTACTGTATTTTTAAATGTGCCTAATAAAATAGCTGTATAAAATAACACTTTTGAATACCCATGATTCTCTCTGTAGTTTTTGGAAATGTGGGAGATTTGTGCTAACCATATAGATTCTCTTCTTCTAACAACTTAAAAATGATAAAACATGCCATAGATCTATAGACACATATTTTAAGGAAGCTTTAATACAGGGAAGAGAATGACAAAACTTTATTGTATGGAAAACACTAAATACGTTTCAGTGTTTAAATTGACAAATATGATTGAAAGAGAGATTTCATTGTAGCCTTCACAGAGCAGAGCACAATATTTGGTATATATGTGCATGCAGTAGATGTTTAGGAAAAATGTAAAATATAACAAATCCTTAACATCTTAAATGAGTAAGTCCAAACCTATATATTCCTTATATTAATGACCAAATTAATGGTATAGTTAGCAATAACCTAAATAGCTGTGCCAATAATTTGAAAGATTTTATCAAGTAAGGCAGAGGAAGTTAATTATAACTTTTGCAAAGCGAGCCTGATTGATAAGTTTGACATTTGGAGAATTGCCTGAACTCTGCAGGATGATTTGCCCCATCATGATATGTGATTAAATTTCACATCTAGTCAAGACAGCTCTGTGTGTATAAAACTACATGGCATTCAGTGTAACACAGTGTCTCATATATACACAGGGTGAATAATAACACATTGCATGTTTGTGGTGACAGTTATACAACTTAATACAGAAATAAATCAGCAACCAGTGAAAATTGTATCAACACTGGTAATCCTTTCTTTTTATTGTATGTCCTTTTGCAGTTATACATTTAGATTGCTGTTGGGTATGTGTTGTGTAGTACACACACACAGACTTCTTCCCATTCCTCCATGGATAATTCAGTTGTGACAAAATATTTAGAGCTTACTTTAAGCCTTTGTTTCAATTAGACATTATATTAATGAAGTCTTAACAGACATCATCTCTGGTTTTACATATCTTAGAAATTTAATCTGTATCATTTTTATAAGATTATTTAAAAATATTTATTATGTTATTTTCCCAAATGTTTCAATGAGTTGATTTAGAATTACAATTCTATTTTCCTAGATCAAATACACTAGTTTTTTTTAATGACCTATTGTGCTTGGGAGTCAACTCTAATGTGTGTGTGTGGTGGCAGGGAGCGTATTGAAGAGGGTGGAGGGATTGAGCAAAAAAGAAAAAAGAGAGAACTCATGGACATGGACAAGTGTGGTGACTGCCGGGGGAGAGGAGTGGGTGGAGGTGGAAGAGGGCATAGAGGAGCTAAATGGTGATAGAAAAAGTAAAATAAAATACAATTTGAAAATAAATTTTTAAAAAATGACATATTTGCATATCATATTGTGACTGCCCTATTTATAGATCCATTCAACAGTTTGAAGTTTCTGAGAATAGGAAGCTAGTTTCAAACAACTGTATGATACTTTTGAATTTTCTTAGAATGGATATGTGACCTTATGACAGAGAAGTTTATATTTTAAGGCACTATACTTTGCTTTATTTAATACATCTGATTTTATTCCATTATATATTTTACACAAGAAATCAGTTTTTCCCTCTGAAATATTTAGGAAATGCATTCAGGAAGATATATGCAATAAAACCCTAAATAATAGCATTGAGTCATGTGTCTTAGATCTCAAAGCGTTTTAGGAGAACATCTGGACCAATCCTATACTCCAGTCAGGCCAAGAGTAATTGTTCCTACTTTTCAGATGAGTCCTTTGTCAGTGGCAGGATAATTGATTGCCCCAGTGCACACTGCCTTGGAGATGAAGCCTTGGATGCATAACTACCTAGTACAGCCTGGCACTTGTCCAGGCTTCATCTGTCTGTGTTAAATTTTTGACCTTTTTATTTTTAAGTTCTGCTAGTGTAGATATGTTTTTTTCAAGAAATGGTAAGAGCTAAGGGACTCCTTTTCCTTGATTTCAAATGCTTTACAATTAAAGCACTATTTGCACAAAGGAGTTATTTTTCTTACCTAAAACTACTTAAAATGATTATCTGTTTTTAAAGAGTTCCCCACTCTATTCTTCTAAAAGCCATTACTCAACTGTGCAGGTTTGTTAGGAAAGTGACGGGAAATGAGCAAATGATTTTAGGAACTTCCTTGATCTTCCCTGTGCACCATATAATTCAGTTCTAAATATAAATGTATTCTATATAATTCACTGTGGAATATAATAAACTTTAAGTCAGTACAGTTGTCCAAGAGCTTGGATTCCCCATTGGCCTTAGAATTCAGAGATGCTGCAGTATAGTCGAACTTGCTAAATTATTTGAAAGGCTACTGACCAAATAATTTTCTCACCATGTAGTAATTATTCTTAGTCACACAGAGAAGTGTCTGCAGAATGGAGAAGCAGATCTCAGATGTTTTGCCACGGTTTAAAGGAAATGGCCTCAGAACGCCCCATGGCTAGCCTTTCTAGAAGTCATTCATTCCTGTGAAAAGGCTAATGGTGAACTTGTCTTCCCATGAAGCATGGTTACCCTGTCACTTGGGAGCACTTCTAGAAATAACATCTTACTTAACATGTAGACATTCCACTCAGTCCTGCTTCATTCAAGTCCAAAGGTGGAACAGGAGATGAATTTTCTGTTGAATAAAATGAAACAAGGTAGTGTTATGGATTTCATCAAGACTGTGTAATTCCTGTTTCACTGTGGAACACTAAATACGTCTGCCTTCTAGTGGGATATTTTCTGATTAATGACTTTTAGGTGCTAGACATAAGTATATAGAAAATAATTTGTGAATGATCTGGTATAGTCTAAAATCTTTCATGAGATTTCAGAAAACAGAAATAAATAAATAAATAAATAAATACATAAATAAATAGCCTTGAGGCTTATTGAAGATAGGACATTTGAAAACAAACTTCATTTTTCAGGTAGCAGATGCCTCAGGATTGAGCTGTGAACATTGTAGAACATTCACCAAGCTGGGGGTTACAGATAGGAGTGGTAGATCTGGCAGTAGAATTATGTTTGAGGTTTCCCAAGCATTTCTCTGGTAAATGTATAAAACAGGGCACAGCTGCAAGTTAGCTTGTGCACCAGACACACTTTATGCACTGGCTTATCCATTGTCACAGTCCCTCTGTCATATGGCTTATGAACCACTGGGATGTATCACAGATACATCAAACTTAAATTTGTTTCCAAAATTGAATTCTAGATCTTCTCTTAATCCATTTCAACCCCTTCACCAAGGGCTTCACTTTGTCAGGAAAGTATTTCCCAACTCTTTAGTTCATTAAATCAGAATCTGGGTCTCACCATTAATTCTTCCCTTTCCTTCCCCTTCACCTCAGTACTTCATTAAGTTCTGTCAATTATACCTCAGAATGTACCCACCCCATCACTTAGACTGGGTCACCATCATCCCCTCCGCCCCACGCCGTGTGCCCACTGTAGGAGTTTCCAGCTCTGTTTCTCTCTGATACATTCTACTTTCACCTGTGCTAGAGGGGTCTGAAAGGTATAGCATGCTAGCTTCTTGCTTAAAACCATTTGATGGCATTGCAATGCAATTAATATAGCATCGAATGGATTATTGTGGTCTGCATGGCCCAACATGATCTGCTCCTGTTCCCTCTCTGGGAAACTCATCTCCCTAACCTCCAAGACACCAACCTCTTCCTGTTCCTGGAACTTGACAAATGGCCTGGAGAGCCCTGCTCCTGAGATCTCCCTGGCTGGCCTTCTAGGCACTTATGTGTTGGCCTGTATAGAGAGGCTCTGCCTCAGTCTTTTTAAAGTGTAGATGCTCCTGTGTCCCAGTCACTCACGTCATGTCTTCTTCGACATCTACTTTTTCTACAAGTCTTGTTACTCCCTTCATCGTTATGTTAACTGTAAGCCTTACAACAGTGTCTTTCTTACTCATTCTCCATGCCTATCTGAGTCTCAGGTTCTCTGCTGCACACTAACCTCCTTCAGAGTCTAGGCCAGTGGTCAGCAAACCCATTAGTCAACAGAACCAAATATCAACAGTACAATGATTGAAATTTCTTTTGAGAGCCAAATTTTTAAAACTTAAACTTCTTCTAATGCCACTTCTTCAAAATAGATTCGCCCAGGCCGTGGTATTTTGTGGAAGAGCCACACTAAAGGGGCCAAAGAGCCATATGTGGCTCACAAGCCGCGGTTTGCTGACCACAAGTCTAGGCAACAGCCCTGGTCAGTTGGGATCTCTGATTATCCCAGCAGGGAGAGAGAATAAGGCCAATCCCACTTGCATAAAGGCTTCTAGGTGGAAGGGGCCCATGTCACCTCCACTCACATCAAAAGCAACTCACCTGGTAATTCTCACCCTCACATGGGTAAGGAAGGTCACCAGTCATGTGCCCAGGAGAGCTGGAATTGCAGTGGACAGCTCTGATGACCACCTTCCTCCCTTTAGAGTGTGTCACTGATATGCAGGGGAGCAGGCGTTCTGCTGAATTTGAAAATATATGTATACGAGAGTGTGTCTGACTCCATCTCTAAAATGAGGGTATTATAATAATCATACCCAACTCCTAAGTTAGTTTTAAGGCTTAAATGAATTAATATCTGTTAAGCACTTAGCATAATGACTTCAGTAAGAGATCACTAACTCTTATCTATGATGAAGATGATGACGATATTTAAATATTATAGAAAAAAAACAAAGGCATCAGGAAATGATTGACCTGGAATGGCAGGCTGCTCAGAATCTTCATTCAGAATGAATGGACTTTCAGTAGGTAGCTTCCTCATATTACATATGAGCAACAGTACAGGAAAATGTGTTTCCATGCACATGTTAAGTTTTATTTCTTATTATTGCTATTAGGAATCCAGACATTTTATGCAAAATCATGGTGTCACAAACTTTTTCTAACATTTGTTAGCGTAACACTTGTTCCTGCAGGGTCACTGTGAGCATAATTGCAGCTGATTCTGATGAAAAGCAAATATGTGAATACAGTGCCTATAAGTCGGAAAGAAATGTTTATGCTTAGCCCCATGGCTTCTAATTTAAATACACATAGAGCTCAGAGGATGCCTGCAGAATGAGAGCTGCAAACTCTTTGGTATTCAGAGCTCATCTGTCTGTGCAGTGTGCTGCTTGTGGTGCATAATGTTTCAGTCTTTTGGGTGGAGGAAGTGAATATATAGCCAATCTGTCTTACAAGACATAAAAGTATCCTTCCAAATGGGACTGTTTTTAAAAGAATTAGAAACCTCACTAGACCTTGAGCAATGTACCTCAGCTTCCTGATTGTCACGGTGTCTAAAAACCATAAACTGCTAAATATTGTTCCAATGTCATCTCCCAGTGAGATCTAACCTGACTATGTGATTTGAAGTTGCAGCTCTGGCTTCCTTGCCATCTTCATTTTTCTCCCTGAAGTTTGTCACCATCTAATTACTAGGCAGTTTATTACTTATTGTTTTGTTTCTTCCCAGGAGATTGTAAGTTCCAAGAGGGCAGGAGATCTTATTTGTTTTGTTAACTATGATATGCACAGCCTGAGAACCATGCATAATATAATAAATGCATCTAATTAATTAGTACAAATCACTTAAATCTTTACTCAATGCACATTGGATTTCATAAACTTGAAATAAAGCAAACACGACATTGCTATGAAAAAATGAGTAAATGCGCATGTTGCCCTCACTGGGTTGCTTAGTTGATTATAGTATCATCCCACACACCAAAAAGATTCCAGGTTCAGTTCTCAGTCAAGGCACAATACCTAGGTTGTGGCCATTTCAGGGCAACCAATTGATGTTTCTCACCAGGATGCTTCCCCTCTACCTTCCCTCTTTCCCTTTTCCTCTCTTTCCTAAATATATCCTTAGGGGAGGACTGAAAACAAAGATGTGTACATTTGCTATTGATAGAACAGTGTCATTGCTGTTTGACAAATGAGAAGATAATTGTTGGCTGGAAAAGCCAAACATGGGTCCTTTTTTCAGATGTGATTTAATCCAAGTTTATAGCATGTTGTTTGATAGTAAAGACTGATTTCATTTTTGCATAATTTTGGGTTAGACAGGTCTAACAGAAACATTTTACAGCCCAGCATTCAAGGCTAGAGTGCTTGTCCAAGTCCAAGATCAGTTTTCACACCAGTTCAGCATCTGAAGGTGGCATTTTAGCCTTGATTCAGGTTGGGGGCCGATATGTGACATTCCATCCTGAGGGATTTCAGATAGCGTGGGAGTAGCAGCTGCTGGCTTCCTTCCTTACCTTGTGTGTGACTCTGTTTAGCATCTTATGATTACAAGGACCAGGACATTCCTGTGAGTCCGAGTAGTAGGAAAGGATTGACAAATGGAGAAAGCCTGGGAGGTAACTAAGATAGGCCCAGGTGAGTAGGTGGCTTTTTAATATCTGAGGGTAAGCCAGTGAGGATATTGAAGCAGCTTTAGTGTTTGTTTTAATATCTGGGTAGCCCTTTAAAGTTTCCCAAGTATTTTCAGATGGCGGTGCTAGTGGCTAATTCCAGAAGAGAGGCGATGCCCAGTATGCACCAGGAATGTGTCATTCTCTTTTTATTCTCAGAAATCGTGTGGGTTAGTCATTGGTATTATTCCCATCTCATGGATGTCAAAGATACTCATCGTTTTGCTCTGATAACAAAGCTCATATGTTGGAGAACCAGGATTTGAACACGGCTTTCTAGTCGAAATTATGTTCCTAATATTTACTCTGAGAGGAAAAGGTAAACTTTGTAAGACAGGGTTTTGATGTGCTAGGATATTTACTTCCTGTGAAACACAGATGCGCTCTAGACATACTTTGAAAGCCCATCATCTCAACCAGTAAGCAGCCAGTTTGAAAGCGTGCACTTATTCTTTTTTTATATTACAATACAGCCTTCTGTCTTCGATGACGTCTTCTCCTAAGTTAGAACGGAAGACATCCGAGTGCATAGTGCCAACAGACAGTGACAATGAGAAGGGGGAAAGAAACAGCAAGCGAGTCTGTTTTAATGTGGCCGGAGATGAGCAGGAAGATTCAGGTCATGACACCATCAGCAACAGAGACTCTTACAGGTAATTCGTTAATTCTTTGAACTCATTTCATCAACAAGGTCAATTGTGATTCAGTTATTTTCCACAAAGGTCTTGTAAAAATAATTATTATTCGATCAAAATTACTCCCATCAGAGATGTTTAGAACATACTAACAGTTATTAAAAACATATTTTACCAACACATGGAGGACCAGGATGCTCTGACATAGTTCCCACCACAACCCCGTGAGACTGGTTCTGAGATGAGCTCCATTTTACAGATAAGAAAGCTGAGGCCCACAGAACTTACCTAATTTACCTATGAGACCGGGTGGTCTGGCCCTGAGTTTCTCTCTTAACCATTCTACTTTCCCAATTTCTATGTGAAAGGGATTTTAACCAATACATAAGCATTAATTATTACTAAAGATTTAATAACATGTCACGCAGATGGACCACTTTTATCATTTCATTTACCTTTAGCTTCTAAGGATACCAATATGCTCTTTAATAGGAACCTGTGGTTTCCTCTCCAATGGGAAATTACTTGTCTAAAAATACTTTCTTGCCTAAAACTCTAGTTATCAAGTAATTAAAACCACCCTCAGTCTCCCACTAGGTGGAAATAGAAATTTTAAATGTAAATTTAAAGTTAAAGAACTCATTTTTATTTATTGTGAGAGGAAAAACATATTTAATCTCCCGTACTACTTCAGATATGTGTAGTATATCCATATACTTTCACAATTATTTTAAACTTTCTTTCCTTCAGTGTTCACCATTATTGAACATTTTCAAGGTACATGCCTTGTGCCTAAGGTCTGAGGTGGGAAGAAGGCACTGACCTCTCTATCCTCTAGAGAAGCTCAGAGTCCTTTGATAAGTTATAATTCAAGGTATCAATAAGGGTTGAAAGTCAGGGATCTGAAACTGAACTTTATTTGTTTCTCTCTATTAACAAATTAACTCCAGGCATACTAGTATACCATCAAAAAGATTATGAAGAATTTTAAGTTTGGCTTAAATCCTGGTTTATATATCATTTTAAAGAATTTTATAACCATGCGTTTAAAAATGTATTTAGGATTTTGTTCTATAACAACAAAACTTGAAATATGATTGAACTTAAAATAGATTTTTTTGAAAAAAGTTAGGTAAACAGTGATAGAGAAGTTTATCTTTTGCATCATTTTCTATAAAACATATTAACAGATGTAACTGTGGCATAATAAGTTTCTCTCATAAGAAACTACAGGGCAAGTGTGGCAAATGCAACCTTAAAGTCAATGCAACTCCTTCTTTTCAGCGACTGCAATAGCAACAGGAACTCCATCGCTTCCTTCACCAGCATTTGCAGCAGCCAGTGCAGCTCCTATTTCCATAGTGATGAAATGGACTCAGGTGCGTTTGGTGAAGGCGTGGGTGCTTTCTAATGCTAGTACCATTGGAATTGACCTGTTTGATCCTTATGCATTTTTACCTTTTATCGGTCATCCTTGGTAACTGCACATACTGCATTTCAGTGTATGTGCTTGACAAAGTCCGTTTCTCAATCCTGATATAAATAGTGAATTAAAAAGAGATGAAATAAACAAACTAAACATTTTAAATTACCTTAATATATGTTTTATGATCCTTCTGTGGCACTATGAAGGATGATAAGTATACAGGAAGCAAGTTTTACTAAAATATTAGGCATTGTTGATTGGGTATGTGGGTGGGAAGGGCTTTTGAACCAAGGACTTTAGGAGAGTAGATGTTCCTGAAATGGCCTTAATATAGGTGATGGGAGTAATAAATAAATACCTAATATAAGTACTTCATAAATTTCTTGCTTTGTGTGTGTTACAAATTTATATCCAATTAGGATAAATCTTAACTTTTAAATCTGAAATTTATTTTAACTACTTAATCATTAGAAAAATGTACCATTTGAAAGAGTTAAAATAGTGCAGTATTCTTTCTGTGTATCCACTTGCACTCCACTTTGCTACAATCAATAATCTGATATCTCCATAGCTATTAAATCTTTTGGAATTCATTTCATGATCATGAAAATGAATGTCTTGAATAAGAGCTTGTGTTCATATATTTTTATTTATATTAAAATACTTTGGAATGTTAAACATAGGATTAATTATTTTTTTATATATCTAGGTGATGAACTTCCACTAAGTGTTCGAATTTCTCATGAAAAACAGGACAAGATACATAGTTGTCTGGAGCATCTTTTCAGCCAGGTATGACTGGGATACCTGTGGGTTTTTTTTGTTTGTTTGTTTTGTTTTGTTTTTCTGTAGACTAAACTACCAGGAATCTCTTTTTCAGATGTCCTGAAAAGAGCTTGTAGTTAGAATAGAAAGGCCTCAATCTGTCTTTTCACCCATTTAACTCAATTCCCACAATTTAAAAATGGGAATAAATATCCCTTCAGGCAACTAACCTAAAAGATTATTATAATCTCAAGCATTTTACAGTCCTGAGGAAATCATAAAGAGTTATACACACAAGAGTTATTTTTTTCCTGTTTATTTTATATGGGTTTTCAGAATCCTTTATGACATTTCTTATAAAATTTTATTCTTAATTTCAAAGAGCACAAAATTATCATAGGGCTCCTTTAAAAATTTATATTTATAACTACAATTTATAGTGTAGAAGCTTTTATTACTTTGAAAAGTATTTTCTTTAATAACTCTAGGACCTATACTTCTGGTGTTGTAAAATTATATTTTCTGTTAATAAATGGTAGGATAGTAAGAAATGTTATTGCAAATGTTCTCAGGTGAGTTTATTCCAATATTTTATTTAAAGGTAGAATTGATAAGAATCAGATTTCAAGCAGTAATCATTGCTTTAAGAAAAAAAAAATGTTGCAAGGTTTACTCTTGGAAATATGTGTGATGTCTTACAAGATTATGTAACTCTCAGAATCTCTACTATTGTAATAGGTGGATTCGATTACCAACCTCCTAAAAGGGCAAGCTGTGGTCAGAGCCTTTGAGCAAACCAAGTACTTCACCCCAGGTCGAGGATTGCAGGGTAAGGTTTATGAAATAAATGTTAGAAGCAATAGGGAATCAAAGTGGGAGACAGTGTAGTTATAAAGCAAAAGCATCTATAGTAATAAAAGCATAGTATGCTAATTAAATTGGACAGCCAAACAACCTTTCGAATGAAGCTGGGGCTGCGAGGGCCGAGGCAAGCCACTGTGGCTGCAAGGGCCAAGGCCCTTGCATGATTTTTGTCCATAGGGCCTCTAGTCTATATATATAAAAGCCTAAGTGACCATTTGATCATTCGACCTTTTGACCATTCAACCGTTCAACTGTTTGGTAGCCATATGCACACTGACCACCAGGAGGCAAATGCTCAACACACAAGCATGGAAACATGGAACAGACTGATGAATCTCAGAGGGAAGGGGGGAGAGGGAAGAGTGGGAAGAAATTAACCAAAGATCTTATATGCATACTAGAGACCCAATGCATGGATTCATGCACCAGTGGGGTCCCTCGGCTTGGCCTGGTGCATGGATTCTTGAGGTCCTTGGCCTGGCCTTCAGGGACTAGATTGAAACTGGCAGTCCGACATCCTCCTAGGGGTCCCAGATTGTGAGAGGGCGCAGGCCAGGCTGAAAGACCCTACTGCACAAATCCATGCACCAGGCCTGTTGTAGTACTATCAGAAAAGTTCTGTTTGTTCATGCTTTATAATTCACTTAATATTGCTTCTTTTTGATAATTTTTAAATCTAAGTGAAAAACCAGCATAGGATCTTTTAGAATTCTTTGAAAGTTAAAATATTTAGTGCCTACGGGGGCTAGACTGAACATATATGAGTTAATTGAAGAGATACAGGTATTGAGTTGCTTTGGCCAAAACCAAGCATAATGGCTACTTATTTATATCCCAATGGTGGGGGAGGAGGGTTGAGAATGTGGATGGGCAAACAGAATAGGCTAACAGAAGAAGATCTAGAGTTTCCACTTTCCGACATCTAGTTTAACATGATTAAAGTATAGTTTTTCATCTAAGTTTGCTCATTTGTTTAAACATTTGTAAGAAAATAATACTAAGGTTTGGCATTCTGGATTTAACACATTTTCTCCTGTGATATGGCTGAAGAAATTACCAACATGATAATAATTTAGAACAACAGCAAGGAAAACAAAAAGATTCTGAAGCTGATAGTGTTGTTAACTGTTTGGTAAATGATTGAGAGTTAAGAGAGATTTTTTGTGTTTTTATTTAGAATTTCAGCAGGAAATGGAACCAAAGCTGAGTTGTCCAAAACGATTAAGGCTTCACATCAAGCAAGATCCTTGGAATCTTCCCAGCAGCGTCCGGAGTCTTGCTCAGAACATCAGAAAATTTGTTGAAGGTCAGGTTGAAAAATAAAGAATTTCTTATTATATTAGTAGTAATCATTCAAAAACCCATTAAACCCCAAAGTTCAGTAATGGTCTGGTCACTTTTTCAATGTTTCCGGTTAAGAGTGAAATGTAAGGAGTATAAAGTGTGATAAAGGATGAGAAAAAGGAGGAATAAGTTTGCAGAACCTTTTGTTCCAAGGATCTAAATGATCTACATGAGGGAGAATATTCTCAGTGAATAAGAGATTATATTTATGAAGACAAATGGAACATGGAGCTTCGTATTTTATAATATGAGACAGCAGAAAAATTTTAAAAGAATTCTCAAAATACATGAAGCTAAATGTTATGGAGAGTCTAAAAAATCAATTGAGCATCTGTGTGAGAATCAAGATAATGACATAGGTTGCATCGTTCATTTTAAGTTTCTTTTTCAGAATTGTTTGTCTGAGTTGATGGTGTTATTATCTACCAGGACATTGTTTCTTCAACACTGTATAATTGGCACAACCTGTAATTGGAGATATAACTTCAAGACAACTCCAAAATCTGATTGCATGTTTAGATTCAGCGTTATTAAGTAGAAAATTCTGAGAGTTTCCAACATGGTTATGGTGAAAATAATGAAGAGAGAAATTTGTTTAATTTTTAAAATTATCTAATTCATGATTTTATTTCCAATATTCAGCCAGTGGTTAGCAGTATCTGGAGATACACTTTGGTTGTCCCAACTGTGGGTAAAACCTAGGGATTCCACTGAACAGTATACAATGTATGGGACAGTCCCTCACAACAAAAAATGGTTTGGACCAAATGTTAATAGTGCTAAGACCAGGGAACCTATACAACAAATAAGTATTATGTCTGTTTAAATTTTTATTTCACAATGAATAAAAATTACCAGCATTTGATATGGTAAATAGCATTCAGCAAAATCACAGCATTATCCCAGTCATTACCATTATTTCAGGGTGAATTAGAAAAGTTATTTAATTGATTTCAGAGAAGGGAGAGGGAGAGAGAGATAGAAACATCAATGATGAGAGAGAATCACTGATCAGTTGCCTCCTGCACACCACACACTGGGAATTGAGCCAACAACCTGAGCATGCACCCTGATCAATAATCGAACTATGAACTATTATATAGGTGAATGCTCAACTACTAAGCCACATCAGTTGGGCTGGATTTTTTTTTTTATGCTATTAAAAAACAAAATTCAACTGAGTAAATGTGTACTTCTAATTGCCTTTATTAGGTGATTAGAGGCCAGGTGCATGAAATTTGTGCACTGGGGAGGGGGGTTGGAAGGGGTTGTGTCCCTCTGCCCAACCTGTACCCTCTCCAATCTGGGACCAGTATGGGATCAGGCCTAAATTGGCAGTTGGATATCCCTCTCACAATCTGCAACTGCTGGCTCCCAACCACTTACCTGCCTGCTAGCCTGATCACCCCCTAACCACTCCTCTGCCAGCCTTATCGACACCTAACTGCTCCCCTGCCATCCTGATTGCCCCCAACTGCCCTCCCGTGCTGGCCTGGTGGGCCCTAACTGTCCTCCCCTGCTGGCCTTATCATCCCAATCTGCCCTCTCCTGCAGGCCTGGTACCCCCAATTGCCCTCCCCTGCAGACCCAGTTGCCCCCAACTGCCCCCTCCTGCTGGCCTGATTTCCCACAACTAACCTCCTCTGCCGGCCATCTTATGGTGGCCATCTTTGACCACATGGTGGCAGCCATCTTGTGAGATGCCATGACTGTCAATTTGCATATTACCGCTTTATTATATAGAATTTCTGAATCAGGCAGCATCCCATCTAGTGACTAAAAGAATGCTCCAAGGGGATGTACAAGATGGAAGGTTTTTATAGGAAGAAGGGTGGGGCAAGAGAGCTATTAACAAAAGAAGATAAAAGATTATATTTACACCAGGACATCTTAAGGGAACTTCAAGGGTTTTTATCTTGCTGGTTGCCTCTTTTTTTTATTATTATTATTTTTATGAGGAATGGAGAGGGTCCATTCAACAGATTACCTCAGTGGTGCTTGATCAGAAAACTCCAGACTGTTGATTAGAGTTACATTTCCAAGAAGGGTTAAACAGCAATTAAGTCAGGCATCAAATCTAGGTTTGGTATCATGGGTTTTAGCATAAGTGACACCATTTTGGGTCTGGTTTTTTCTTTTACTATGCTTTCCTGGTAAATAATAACTCTTAAACTCAACAGAATCTGAGCCTGTCACTTAATCTCTTTGGGGGCTCAGTTTCATCATTTTGGGGGCCTCTTTTCTTCATAATTGACAGAGATGGTTTAAAGGTTCTGTGAGTACTAAGTCTCCTGCTTAGAAATAAACTCAATATAACAGCTTAGGTATTGATTAGAGACCAGTAGAGGAGTTTGTACAGATATGAAAAACTACAAATGAATCACAGCATTCCATTGTGTGATGAAATATTTTGTTCTTGATAACTAGATTTCTTGACTATATTTTTATTATATATATATATGTGTGTGTGTGTGTGTGTGTGTGTGTGTGTATAGTTACATATTATAACTTGTTACATATTATAACTCTCTCCCAAAATAATGATTAGCAAGAAGGGTGATATTTTTAAAGGGTGTTAGTCTTAAGGAATCTAGGCATATACACTTTACTAAGTAAAAGGTACATTTTTACTCAGTAGATGCCAGTATCATAATACTCCTAAAAGTTAGGTCATGAATCTAACTAAATACAGGTGTTCTCATCATCCTTGAGCTTTTTAAACCTTGTATTGCTTTTAGAGTAAATGATATATTGATATGAACAGAGAAATCTTTTTCTATTGTTTGTTTTTTGAAGAGCTTTCTCTTTAAAATATAAACCTCTTATACAGAATAAAATGCTTACTTTTTAAAAAGGTCTTCATTTGAAGAATGATACATTTTCATCTTTTAAATCCTGCTTTTATATCTTTAGTACCTCATATCATAATAAGCAGCAATGGGAATGGCAGCTATCTACATTGATTGATTGCTTGGTTCGTTGATTGATTGATAGATATTGAATATGTGCCACTGTTGGTCATAGGAGCCCAAGAGCTGGTTGAACGTGGCTGGATGTACAGTCAATGGTGTGGGGAGGCCTCTTTGCAGAACTTCAGTTGCATCCCTTATTGCAAATTTCAATGAGATGCATTTACTTTGGATAAGGACTATGATTGTCTCCATATTAAGTAAGACTCTGAAAGATGATTAATCACTAGTTTAGCTCAATGGGCTCTTCAAAGGAGAAGTCGATTTGCTATTTCCTGTTAATGTGTGTGATGTCTAATCCTGTTATATGGATAGAAGCATAACTCTGGGATCCTTATAATCAGCTGCTTGTTCTGCAGAGGTACTCTGATGTAACATCACCAGTTTAGCATGAATTTATTTAATGCAACCAAAAGTAATTTCTATTTTCTTTCTTACACTGTCTTTACATAGGGAAAGTCAGGGCTTACCTGCAAGTTAACATAAGGCTGACTTGCCAGAATTTCAATGTTTATATACGTAGCTGGGGTTGACCCCATTCTGATGTTCCTATTGGGGAGGAAATAAATATATTTTGTCTTCTATCCTCCTGTGAATTATACTGACAAAAGGCAAATTAATAAGAGGAAAGCATATAAATCTACTTAATAGGAATTTTGCATGTGACAAGAACCTTCATAAGTAAATGAGGACCCAAAGAAATAGTTAAACCTAAGAGTTTTTATACTAGATTTGATGAAAAGTGGAAAGTTGTGGGAAAATGTGATAGAACAAAGGGTATAGACTAAGGATAGTAATCTGGGAGAAACTTAGCAGAGTCTGTTCCTCTCAGCATCTTTGGACATAGGACGCTTTGTTCCTCCAGGCACAGAGAGGACACTTCTCATATGAGGGTCTTATGATTTGCATTAGGGGAGAAGAGGGAGGTCAGAGAGTCGTTCCTGTACCTGCTGTTTCTCAAACTCATTCAGCTTAAAATATTTAATATGCCAAAGTACAAATGTTGGGGTAGCATGTTCTGAACTGTTCTTTCTTATCTGCTGGGAGAGTGGTCTATGCAGACAATATGGAAGCTCCAGTTCTTTCTCCCATACCTTGCTCTTGTCTCTCTTCCATCTGGCTGTTCCTGGGTTATGTCTTTTTGTAATAAACTGAGCAAGTTGAGACTCAAAGTATTATAGCATTTTTTTAAAGACCACATAACTGGTATATGACACACGGATTTCTGTTTTTGCAGTCTCACTTGTAAAGTTTAATGCCATCTTAAGTATCTCCTGCATTTCTTATAGAATAATTTTGTTGCTCTTACTAATGTGAACCTATCTAGAATAAGATACAACCTAAACTTTGTTATTTCCCATAATCTTGGGAAAAAACTCTGTAGGTTTTTATGACAAATAAACTATTTTCCAATAGGAAATAAGTGGACACATAACTCACAGGACATAGAGCAATGAGAATGAAGTTCATATACATCATTTATGAAATATTTGTGATTGACCCTGTTTGGAGATGGGATGGGAAGATGACTATTTGGAAACATTTAGTATTTTTCTGTTCTTAGGGCAGTATCTTGAATTATAGATGGAAAAGGAAGACTATATATATTCTGTAGGATCTATAAATATAATCTATGTAATTACACATAAGCTATAATTATAATATATAATGCATAATATAATATACTAGAGGCCCTGTGCACGAAATTTGTACACTTGGGGGAGGATGTCCCTCAGCCCAGCCTGCACCCTCTCATAGTCTGGAGCCCTCAGGGGATGTCCAACTGATGACTTAGGCCTGCTCCTAAGCGCTGCCATGGAGGCATGAGAGGCTCCCACCGCTGCGCTCGCCAGCTGTGACCCTGGCTTACGGCTGAGCGGCATTCCCCCTGTGGGAGCATACTGACCACCAGGGGGCAGCTTCTGCATTGATCGTTTGCCCCCTGGTGGTCAGTGCGAATCACAGTGATCAGTCATTCTGCTGTTCGGTCAATTTGCTTATTAGCCTTCTATTTTATAGGATAATTGTATATATTATATATGATTTTAAAAGTTAAAATAACTTAAGAAAAATACAATTAGTTTATTAATCAAGACTATGACAACTGTAAGAGTTTAGAGAGTACCATGTAAGCTATAGCAACAAAGGAGGACCTAAATAGAGAGCAGGATTTGAATGATGTTTCATTGACTCACATAATTCAGATCTAGGAGCCATTTTGGAGTCTTGAGCAATGGACAGAATTTACATAAGTAGGTATGAAAGAATAGCATTTCAGGTGATTTTTATTATCTGATGTAAAATGTGCTAATTTTTATTATGGTATAGTTAAAATATGGCAGAAAAAGATTGAACAATTAACTGATATGTTGTTGTGTTTATCCTCTGCAGAAGTCAAGTGTAGAATACTTCTGGCACTTCTTAAGTATTCAGGTAATATTTTTCATTATTTTTACTTTTTGAAATTATGTCCTTAGAAGTGTCATGATATCAAAGCAATGCCTTCAGCAAAAGAGATGGAAATATGATCCCACCTTCTCTAAAGTTTGCAAAGACAGAAAAAATAACTTAGTTTTAAGAAAAACACAAAATGTATATTCATCTTCAACTACAAATAGAAACGTGTGGCCACCTACAGATGTTTATATGAATTTAATTTAGGTTCCTGGCAAGGCAGCTCAGTTGGTTAGAGCATCATCCTCATTTGCCAAGATTGTGGGTTCCATCTCCAATCAGGGCATATACAGTAAGCAACCAATGAATGCAAAAATAAGTGGAATAACAAATAGTTGTTTCTCTCTCTCTCTTGTCTTTCTAAAATCAATTAAAAATATAATTAAAAAGAGAAAGGAAGCAGGTTTGGTAAAGCTAATTGTGCAAATCAGATCTATTGAGAAATTGTGTTTAACTTCTGAATATGAATAAGGTTATAGGTGGGCTCAAATTCACGGGGTGGGGAAATGGACTGTGCTTTTAATAGAGAGTCTCAATCTCAAAATCATATTGCAAAGGCATGGTACAGACAGGGGAAGAATTTGTGACCACTTATACAAATCTGCCAAAGTTAGGAACTTTAAAGTATAAATAAATGAATGGAGTAGCCAAGTTAACCAAGAGGGATTTTTTGTTTGTTGGTTGTTTAAACAAGTTTTGCTTTGTTTTTTTACTGAATAATAATATAATACATTTCTTACATTTTGTAAGCTTTACTAATAACCACACAGTTGATGGACCTCATTTTTATGTATTTCATTAGGTCCTCACAACTACTCTGTGTGAATATAATTATTTTTCCACAATTTTAAAGTGATTTTTAATCAGACAGATTAAAAATAATGAAAAATTAAGAATCTGTAAGGTTAATAATAATTTGTAAATGATGTTCATTCAACACATATCTTTGAGCAACTAGAATATGTTTTATTGAGTATATGAATTAATAAATAGTAAGTGGCAGATTTGAAATTCAAAGTTATGCTAATTTCAGAAGTGGTCCTGGAATGTATTACTTTATTCATTAATATTCACATGGCTGTTCTGGTAGGTTCTTATTTTGATTTCATTTTTTTTTATTCTTGTCATAATTCTACCTTTTCTTACTTTATTCACTCATGCTTTGTTTCCTCATATATAAATAGCCTGGCACCAGAAGAGTAACCAAATTACACCATATGGTTGGCTGTGAAATTACACTCTTCACTTGAAAAGGGTAGACTGTGTCTGCTAAATATTCTTAACTCACTTTTATTCCTGTCTCTCTCTGATCTTTTCTTTTTGTTTCCATGTTTATTTTGCTTTCTTTCTCTACAATCTCAGAAAAATTGCTGGGATTGCTTCTGTGTCTAGAAACCATCTTATTCTTTTTAGACCAACTAGCTAACTATGGAACTTTTAAAACAGTGAGATAAATGAAGTGTTAATATTGTAAGACATGTTTATAAAAAATGAGTTGAAGTAGATGCTTAAAAACGGAAATGAAACAGAAGCATTTGATAAGTTTCTGAAAACCCATTTTTTTAGTCCATTTCTACTATAAGAGAATACTTACTCTGCAAAATAAATAAACAAGCTGTCACCAAGAAAACACAGCTCTCTGCTTTCCTTCATTTGCTGGAAGCAGCAATTGTGATTCTTGCTATAATTCTTATTGATAAAAATGAGCAATGAGAATAGCTTTAGAAAGGATGGACACTTGTGAATTTTAAATAGCTGTATAATTACAAAAAACAAACAAACAAAAAATCCAAAAATCCTATGTGTTTTTGCTTGGAGTTAGCTTCTTTTGTTTTCTTTATCTTGTCCTGTCTCCATTCAGCAATAAAACTGGGCTTCCACTCAGTGCCAGGCACCCTGCTAGATGCTAGAGAAAGGAATCTCCATAATAATACTGTCCAGTTTCACTTTGCAAAATGCTCTAAATGTTTTTTTTTTAATATGTTTTTATTTATTTCAGGGAGGAAGGGAGAAGGAGAGAGAGATAGAAACATCGATGATGAGAAAGAATCATCAATTGGCTGCCTCCTGCACACCCTCCCCTTCCTCCCCTACCCCCACTGGAGATCAAGCCCACAATCTGGTCATGTGTCCTGACCAGGAATTGAACTGTGACCTCCTGGTTCATGGGTTGACGCGC
The DNA here is from genome assembly GCA_027563665.1 of Antrozous pallidus. Lineage (NCBI taxonomy): Eukaryota > Metazoa > Chordata > Mammalia > Chiroptera > Vespertilionidae > Antrozous > Antrozous pallidus. Next base: position 39,479,433 of record CM050510.1, read on the forward strand.
AACCACTGAGCTAAACCAGCTGACAATGCTCTAAATGTTTTTATGTCATTTATCTTTATTGTGATCTAAGAAACAGGTATGCCCCATTTTACATATTAGAATCTAATACTTAGGATTATATGGTTTAAAATTGGTGGGATGGGTAGACCAAAGCTGATCATATGCCTCTAAAATCCATGAACATAATTCACACATTATACGTTATATGTCACTTCCCATGGCCTGTGCTGAAAGTCCCTGAGATTCACAAACTAGTAAACAGACTCACAACCATAGGTCATTAGCCATTTAGTACAAGGGTGCTGCAGGCCTAGTGGCAGGTAGAAGTGCACAATTCTTCCTGAAGGAGAAGGACAATATTTTAATAGTTCAAAGGAGTTTCAGTAGTTGAATGACTTGACTCTTAACTAATGATTTAAAGTTTGCAGGTGGAGAGGAGGGAAGGGCTTGCAGAGGTGGTGGACAAAGGTGTGGCTATAGGGGCCTTTCATGTTCGAGGAACGCTCAACAGTTCTTTGTGGCTCCGAGAGATCTGTACAGCACTTTTCTGGCTGCTTTCAGATACATTGTTTTATTATATTCTCATGATAATTTTGTGGAGATAGTTGCTGGTTGTCTGGGATGGATGGAGGGAGGTGATGTGTGGAGAAGCTATAAACATAAGTTGGGTATAGATAGACTCTTCCGCTACTCAGTTTTCCACTTTGGTTATTCATATCAAAAGTCACTTGAAAACCTTTTAATATATGATGTGTATTGTGAAGTCTAGGCAAACTAGTCACTTACTCTCTGTTAAAAATAGGAAGGGGGCAATTGAAAACCACCTCATGAAGTAATAAGCACTTGTTAAGTGTTAAGTGTTTTTCATTTGAAAATATGTTGGTTTAAGATTTCAGAGGCAGTGTAGTCCAAAGGCATCTTGCTTATCTACTCTTCCAATCTGCTGGAAGCATAGACATGGCCAATGCCTCAACTTGGGTTTCTTTCCACTCCCAGTAATTGGTGCAAAAATGTTCAATTCTTGTGCAGCATTCAATGTAAAAGCTTGAATTAGTGAACGAATTCAACTTTGTATGCTTAGTTTTGATTTGATAATGAGGCTGAATGAAAATTTAATTTGGCTAAAAATGCATACAGAACTTAACAAAGAGTAGAACAAACATTTAAGTATTTGTTTTAGGATAAAAGAAGAAGAAATATGAGAATTTCTTCTCAAAAGCAATTTGGAGGTAATTATTTCTGCTAGTGGCACAAGCCTTGCGATCTTGTCTAAAGCTCACAGTGGAGCCAGATCCTTCCTTCTACAGACCTTAGCCCTCTGCTCTTGATATAAACAATTTCTTTCCACTTAGATTTTTATTAAGAAATTATTCTCAGATTATAGGTGGGCGTATCCTTGCCAAAGCTACTGAAGTATATTTTAAAATTGCCCAGATTTTCTGACAAAGAAAAAACAAAGCAACAACATATAAGGAAGATTTAGGGCAATTTTTGTTTATTTAGTCTCAGTCTTGAACATCAATCTCCTAGCTGCACTTCTGAGGTAAAAGCTTTCTGAAGTCCCCTTTTAAGTAAAACTAAATCCAGAGATTTCAAGAAGCCAGGGAATGAGCTCAGACATTTTCATTTCACTTAATTCCTTTGTCTCTTAGTTGCTCCACTGGTTTATGATATTCATCCATTCATTCAGTAAACATTTATTGAATGTCCACATTTTGTGAGAAGTTATACACAACAACAAAATAAGTGTTTTTGCTTTTTTCTTAATTGTGATTTGAACAGAGTTTTTCTCCAGTTTAGTCCTTTTGTAGTTACTTGTATAAAAATGTTCTTTTCCATTTTATTAGAATGGTATAGAACTACATAAGGAAAATGTCTAGCACATGTTGTTGGTTAAATTAGTAAGTCGAACCATATGGAACTACCATAGTCAACTATTTTGACCTGCTGAAATAGCAAGTTCTCAGAGTATAACCTAATAAATGAATATTTTGTTATAAAATTAAATATCTTAAATACTTAATTATTTTTCTAATAAAATTTTCAAGAGTAACTTTTACTAACAATGAAACTAAATAAACACAGCAATTACACAATGTGCACACACGCCTTTGATGGTTATTAAAAACAGGTGTTTTGTATTCTTGGTAAACATCTTAAAATTGTGCTATTTTATGAATAAAGCTGGAGCTCAACACTAAATAAAGGCCGCATTTATACTACATTATACACTAATATTGACAATACTTCTTCATTTTAGAAGATTCTGAGTCCTCAAAATATCCAATAGGCTTTGGGGGAATAGATTATTTTCACCTTAGTTGTTCTTCTCGTACAAGTGATTTTTCAATGTACATAATATATGGTGTGGTGTTTATAGTAATTATGTAATTTGTATATATCCAACCACCCCATGAAGTTAACCCACCGTGATCAGGTTCTCAGGCACAGCTTCTTCCTATTGGAAAACATTGTGGCCCAGGAGTGGCAGTTCACATGGGAAATATACCTTCAAAGTCGTTCAGTCAGTGGAAATGCCAGTCAATTGCAGAATTAGAACTCTAGCAAAAATCAATTTTTGCTAAAACTGTAACTACATTACTTATTTCAAAGAAATATAGGAGCTTATGAATGGACATATTGATAATTTGTGAAGTTGAATAGTAAATTCAGGACATACAGATTTGCTTAGTGTTACAAACAATTGGACATCGATACTTTGTTTTCCATGTGGATTTCACATCATTATTTCAATAGGTTTAGTAGGCAATTTTTTAAAATTTAGTATTGTACTTACCTGGCAGAGGATATACCATAATCATGAAGGTGGTTTTCCCAGGGCGAGGTTTATCCATTGCACTTTGGATGTGCTGACACCTGCGATTTCCCCAAATGTGGGAAATGCGAACTGCATAATTTGTGGTAGTGGGGGGCTGCATTAAAAATAGTATTAATGATATTGTATTTAAAAATATATTTTTACTAGAGGCCCAGTGCATGTAATTCATGCACTGGTAGGGTCCCTAACAGGTGCCAGCTGCCAGCTGGGTACTCCCTCCTTTCCCCTGGCGGGCCCCACCCCTGGTCAAACTCCTGGACAACCTCCTGGAAGAGGGAACAATTTCATACTATGCTTTTATTATATAGGATTGATTTCAGAGAGAAAGAGAGAGGGAGAGAGAGGTAGAAAGATCAATGATGAAAGAGAATCATTGATTGCCTCCAACATGGCCCCCACAGGGGACTGAGCCTGCAACCTGGGCATGTGCCCTGACTAAGAATCAAACCGTGACCTCCTGGTTCAACTATTGAGCCATGCCGGTCGGGCATGATATTGTGTTTTGTTTGCCAGCTCAAACCAACAAAATGGACTCTGAGTTTCCTTTAGGGACATTCCACATACAAACACAAATTGTGGACCATCAGGAAAAATAAAAAAGTAAATAAATAAAGACTGTTTTTTTTTGTCTTAGGTTTTATAAAGCAACTTAGGGATTATAAAATAAAATCACAATGTCATATAAGAAAAATTATTTTAATGTGCCTAACGCTTTTCGGTGTTTTCTAAAAAACAAACTTGCTAAAATATATGTGCTCATTAAGAGAGCTCAAATTTACATTCTCACATAGTGTGAATTTAGTGCGAGGTCGAAATAACAGTGAGTGCACATACTTACCGGACTGGTTTGATTGATGACATTTCTCAAAACACCCTCTGTTCTCCTGGATCGCAGACAGTGAGCCGCAGCTCCGAAGAGACATGGTTTTCTGCCAGAGTCTGGTGGCCACAGTCTGTGCCTTCTCCGAGCAGCTCATGGCAGCCTTAAACCAGATGTTTGACAACAGCAAGGAAAATGAAATGGAAACGTGGGAAGCCAGCAGAAGGTGGCTGGACCAGATTGCCAATGCAGGTGTTCTTTTTCACTTTCAGTCCCTTCTGTCACCAAACTTGGTAAGGAGCCACAGGACACATCGCTGACTGGGTCTGTTGTAATATATACATTGTAACGTGTTCCCAAATAGCAAGTGGTTATTCGTTATTGTAACAGCAGTCATTCAGCTCCTTTAAAAGAATATACACTGAGTGGCCAGATTATTATGATCTCTGAACTCATAATAATCTGGCCACTCAGTGTGTGTGTGTGTGTGTGTGTGTGTGTGTGTGTGTGTGTGTATACACAAACTAGAGGCCCAATACATGAAGATTCGTGCAAGAATGGGCCTTCCTTCTCCTGGCTGCTGGCACCACCTTTGCTCTGGCTGGGGCCACCTTTTCACTCTGCCCAGAGCTGTCTTTCTGCCTTCCCATGCTACCCAGAGGCCCAGAGCAGCTGGGGTGGTTCAAAACACCCTTGGCTGCTCTGCACCTGTATATACAAATTAACCCACCACCTTTATTGAGTTAATTTGCATACTCACTCCTGATTGGCTGGTGGGCATCACAAAGGTACAGTCAATTAGCATGTTACTCCTTTATTAGTTTAGATATATTAGAGGCCCAGTGCATGAATTTGTTCATGGGTGGGGTCTGCCCAGCCTAGCCATAGGGAGGGGACATTGCGGTTGGCTGGCCTGCCTGCTGGTTGAACTCCTGGTCGTGGAGACAATTTGCATATTATCCTTTTATTATATAGGATATACACAAGTGGCCAGATTATTATGCATTTGAAGATCATAATAATCTGGCCACTCAGTGTATATTTTTCATGGTCAAATGTAGTTTTAATAGGCATGTAGAAGGAGTTCTTTCTTTCCTGATTTTGACCTGTTCTCAGTGGTTGCTAAAAGCTGAGAAAGCCTTGATCTGTTATTAATCCCTGCATCCCTAAGCACTGGCTGAAAAGGGACTTCAGAGGAACAAGGGTTTCTCTGCTATGGTTCCTTATTTCCAGTGCAGGAAAAGGGTCCTCCTGTGCATGAAAACCAACCTCCTGCTGAGGTTGATACTCTGGAGCATTCTTAATAGAGAGCTCTGACAACTTGCCTGTCACATGGTCTGACAATCTGTTTAAAATTTGCATGTGTTAAATGATTCTATTTTCTCCCTTGGTAATCATGTTTGTCCTGTTAAATCTAAGAACATTGCTCTAATTACTGTAGAATATTCCATGTTTGTGCATTAGTTTTCTGCAGTGCATATGAAGAAAGTGTCTTGAAATATGTGATAAATAATACTGTGGTGAACTTGAGTTTTTCTCTCACCCATACTTTCTGTGGTTCTGATAGTTGTCATGATATTTGAAGGCATATGTATTCACTTTTAAATATAAATTTAAGATGCTAGTTAAATGGAATAGTGACTTTGAATGTGAAATGCTATTTTGTCTGTAAAAGTACCCACATAATATAGCTACCAAGTAATATGATTAAGATTTTTTAAATAAGCATATGAGTTTATACATCAGAATAAAGCTTTTCTTCAATTACCTTGAGGACAGGGAAGTCATGGCTGTACTGCACAGTCATAAACGGCTCTGGAAGGTTAAGTAAGTCAGTCTACCTCAATGTGCTTCAAAGAAACAATTAGATTCTTCTGAAAAACTCTACTGCACTGCATGTGGGTGATCAATTTTTGTTTGGTTGCTATTGCAACTAGATATAAGATTTAATTAATCATTGCCAATGAAACAGAAATTATATAAGATAGGAAGCCTATTTTCCAACACATGGTAGACATTAAGCGTCAAACAAATGAATAAATGAATGAATGTTTCTTTATTTTTATTTTGTTCTTGCTTTAACACTGCCATTGTCTGGTCAAGTGCTGGTACTTTAGCTTTAAATTGAATTTTATTGAAATTTTAGTTATTTATAATTCATATATTAGATAAGTGACATATTTAGGTTATATAATGAATTCTTAAAACTAAGCATAAAAAGACAACTCAAAAAGTGGGCAAGGATTTGAATGGTGTTTTTCCAAAGAATACATAAAATTTCCAAGAAACATAAAATAGAGAATCAATATCATTAGCCATTGGGGAAATGCAACTCAAAACTATAGTGAGATACTATGTCACACAGGCGAGGTAGATGGTGAGATTATTCATAATAGCTGAAAAGTGGAAACAACCCAAATTTCCATGAACTGATGAGTGGAAAAACAAATTGTGGTATATCTATACAGTAGAACATTATTCAGCAATAAAAATGAATGAAATATCAATACATACTGTAACATGGATGAATGTTGAAAATGTTTTGCAATATGAAATCAGCCAGTTACAAAAGACCACATATTATTATGATTGCATTATTATGTAATGTGCGGAACAGACAAATCGTAGAGACTGAAAGCAGGCTAGTGGTTACCTGGGGCTAGGGACTGGAGAATGGAATGCTTATGGGTACTGAGTTTCTTTTTGGGGTGGTGGAAATAATCTAAATTTAGATGGTGGTGATAGTAACACAGCTCTGTGAATATACTAAAACCCTGAGCTGTACACTTTCCAGGGGTAAATTTTATAGTATGTGAATTATATCTCAAGAAAGCTGTGTTTTCTTTAAATTGTTCTTGCAAAACATGTTTATTACGAATCGATTAAAAATCCAAAGGTAACAAGAAAAACACAGGCACCTAGTGTCTTTCTGCCTCTGAAACAAGAGCAGAAATGCGTCCCGGGACTGTGAAGGGCGCTTTGGGAGGGGCAGGCTCTGGGGTCCGTGAGACCAAGTTCTGAACACAATCCTGGTCACTTGGCTGTAGCTCCAGTCACATCAGCTGCAGCATTGTGGCATGCACTTGAGCAATCAGAGGCCAGCCTCTTTGGGATGTTTCTTTTTGCATGCTTTCCTCTCAACTGGAAAAATGCTGATTCTTTAGTCCAGTCCTTCTATTTCCATTCATGGCATATTTCTGCTGCTTCAAACGACTTTAAAAAAATAACAGTTCAATAAACATTTATCCTCATTTACTGTATACCATACACTATATTAAATACCACACCAACGTGCAAAGGTGGCAATTCTCTTAACCTCTTGGTTCCCACTCTGATTCTTTTTCACACAATGGAAGTTCTTTACCATCTCCTGCAGTTTCTAATAATGCTACCCTCCAAATATGGCTGTAAACTTAAAGCAACTTTTAAAACTGTGTGTAAAGCATGTTAACATTATTGTTTGAAAGTATCATTGACGCTCTTAAACAAATGTCACCTTTATGGGAAGGGTCATTATTCTTTCATGAAGCAATTTGTAAGGGACTAGATAGTGCACTGAGTTGCTCACAATCTAGCACCAGGAAGATGATAGTGCTCACTGAGACACGCCCTGAACTTGTTATCACGCCTGGCCTTACCTGCCTCCTCTGGAAAATAACATGCTTTAAGGATGTAAGAAATGATTAAAACGGATTGGATCTCATAGTCACAAGATTCTAAGTTAGAACACCAAAAGGCAAGTGAAATGAAAATGATTCTTACCCCCAAGCCCTTCGAAAAATCATTACACACATGCAGATTTCTTTTATGACAGTTTTAATAAATTGCAAAATGAATAATGCATAGTTACCTTATTGTAAAATAGGATGACCATTATATGGCTTTTTAACACAACAATATTTTTGCCTTTCAGATGTTACATTAATAATATTATAGAAATTTAGAGGCAAATGGTATGCTTTTTTGTAAAGATTTATTTGTAAGTAGTAAACAAAATAAATATGATTAGACTCTAGCTACAAGATAAAATGTAGATTTGTGTAGAGCCATTTAAACAATTGGGAAAAATAAAAAATATAAAACTGTAAAGAAATTTGTAACTTTGAGAGATTTATTAATTTTATTTTAAATAGCAAACAGTTAAATGTTGATAATTTGGTTTGTATGTGAATAAAACACAAGTGAAGCTAGTTTAGGCCTGGAGGTGTTATGTTATGTAATATTATGTTATGCTATGCTGTGCTAACCTATGTGATGTCATGTTATGTTATACACAATCCTGTTATATCATGTATCATTTGTTTTCCCTGTCTTTCTAGACAGATGAACAGGCCATGCTAGAAGATACACTGGTTGCACTATTTGATTTGGAAAAGGTTTCTTTTTACTTTAAACCATCAGAAGAGGAACCACTGGTTGCAAGTATGTAGTTAAGTGTTTTATAGAATTCCTTTGTCATCAAATACATATAGTAATACTTTGATATTGATATATTTTAAATGAAGTTTGTATTATTTTATTATTTTTTAAAATATATTCTTATTGATTTCAGAGAGGAAGGGAGAGGGAGAGAGATAGAAACATCAGTGGTGAGAGAGAACCATGGATCGGCTGCCTCCAGCGTGCGCCACACCGGGGATCGAGCCCCAACCAGGGCAGGTGCCCTGACCGGGAATCAGACTATCACCTTCTGGTTCATAGGTCAGTGTTCAACCAGTGAGCCACGCCGGCTGGACTGAAGTTTATTTTATATAAAATATCATATTTAAAGAAAATGATAATAGCAAACTGGGAGGCATAGGAAGTATATATAACATAAACTTAATTCTAAATTCTTTGTTGTACCTATTAGTTTGGCCTCCGAAATATTTTGAATGTGTGCATCAGATTTTGTGCTAGTCAAGATTTTCTTCCCTTTTTTATTTTTGTTATTTTGGTAAAACCTACCGTAAAATTTACCACTTAAATAACTTTCAGTGCAGAATTCAGTGGCATTAAGTAAACTCACACTATTGTGCAACTATTTCCAGCATCCATCTCCAGAATGTTTTCATTCTCCCAAATAGAGACTTTATACTCATTAAGCAATAAGTCTCCATCCTGCCCCCCACCCTCTTCCACTCCCTGGTAGCCTCTTTTCAACTTTCTGTCTCTATGAATTTGCTATGCTAGGTACCTCATATAAGTAGGATCATAGAATATTTGTTCTTTCTGTTGCTTTTTTACATAAAGATTTTTTAAAAAATAAATGGACTTTCCTGATATTTCTGTAGTTTTTTATCGAATATATACAAAATTTACTGAGTTGACTTTGCACTCCATATCTTCACAATTGTTCCTGTAGGGAATGTGTTAGCAGGCAACACAAACAAGTATTTAGGGCCAATAAGAAGCAGAAGAGTCCTATGTTATGCTCAGATTGTATAAAATTTAAATCTAAACCAATTGAGAAAGACATTATAGTTATTTGATCTGACAATAATTGAAAAAAGTTATAATTTAATTTTGAAGTAGACACACATTCTGTACCTTTTGCTTGCTTCAAAATGAAAATCAAAAATCATTTCATTCTGAATGTCAAGAATTTTAATGTGTAAAAATATAATCACAATAATTATGTTGATTCACTTATGTATCCTCTACAACAAGCATGTCAAACTAAAAGGCTAACATAGGCCAAATAAATGAGGCATGTAGCCCATGGGCCGTGAGTTTGACATGTTGGCTCTACAATATCCAGGATGGCAAAACTCTTTCCTCTCTTGTTCATTGTTATGTCTCTAGCACCTAAGAGAGTGCCTAAAAACAGAAAAAGCAACGTTGTTATTTTTCCCCAAGGAAATGAAGGAACAAATATCAATTAAATATATGTATTGCCATGGGCAGAAGGGCTTTATTATTATAAAAGTTGAAGGAAGAACAAACTTAGTGTGAAGATTAAAGGAGAGAACTTTAACAGAGTGTAGTTGTATCTAATGTAGCAAAGAAGTTACTTAATGAATTGAAGGTTTGAAAAATATTACTTTGATTTATCAATTTGATGTCAGTATACCCAATGAAGGGAGTAATTCAGAAGTTTATATTCAGAGTAATAGAAATACCTAGGGTTTAATCTCTCTATCTTTTAGTTTCTGCAAATTCTCATTTACCTATTATTTCAACATGGCCATAAGTTGGTTTAAAATTTACCCTAGAGTCCAAGAAATCTTTAGCTGTTTTATTATTTCTCTCTCTCTCTCTCTCTCTCTCTCTCTCTCTCTCTCTCTCTCTCTCTTTTCTATAAGAGTGAGGTTCTTATCTACAGGTTAACTTTTCTTTGGCTGAGAAAGGTTCTTACTTATTTTTACATTTCTGATGTCTATTACAATAAATAGGGACTCAATAAATATCCATTTAATCTGTGATCTGATTTAAGAATGATAATCATTTATTCATCCATCAAAAATTTCTTAAACATCTGCTATCACTGGTTTGGCTCAGTGGATAGAGTGTCCACCTGTGCCCGGTAAAGGGCATGTGCCTTGGTTGTGGGCACATCCCCAGTAGGGGGTGTGCAGGAGGCAGCTGATCGATGTTTCTCTCTCATTGATGTTTCTAACTCTCTATCCCTCTCACTTCCTCTCTATAAAAAAATCAATAAAATATATTTTTAAAAATTTTCTTAAACTTCTATCACTAAGTACTATTCTAAGTGCTGAATATCATAGGGATCTAGACAGACAGCCCTCAGAGAGCTGATATTCAAATGGAGAGATATAAACAATAAGCAACACAAAATGAGGTAATTTGGTAATAAATTAGGAGATAATAATATGAACGTATAAGGGAAATAGAAGAGAACAGAGAGTGAAAATGAAGGGGCAGATGAAAGGGTGTGAATGTTTAACAAGCTGGGGAGGGAAACTTACTAAAGAGAAAAGCAGAGACCTGAATGCCTTACAGGAGCTGGCCACACAGGTATTTGAGAGGGTGTGTTCCAGACTCATTGAATCAGTGTGGCGTGCTCTCAGGGTCGCAAGGAGGCCTGTGTGGCTAATATGGAGTGACTGAGAGGAAAGAGTAGGAGATAAGAAGGAAGCAGAGGCCAAACCACTGAAAGAACTTTGCCTTTCTAATGAAGCCATTGAGCAGAGGACGGACATGATCTGCCTTGCTTATTAAAGGCTGCCTCAGATTGCTGTGCTGAATAAATCATTACTGGCAGCCCGGGCAGAAGCAGAAAGAGCAGTTCAGAAGCAATGGCAGTGACCCAGGTGAAAGATGATGGTGACTTGACCTTGATAGTAGCTGTGGAGATGGTAAAAGCCCTTGGTTCTGTATGTATGAAATTATGAAGATAAGAGGACAAGATCTTATTAAATTTTCACCTTCACTGATAAATGACAGTGAACAAAAACATGAATTACAATGTTAAGAATATAGGTTATATTCTAGGGAGAATTTGATAAGGATAATATTATTTGGAAAAATTGTATGGTCTTCTGTAGGCATGTATAAAATAAAATGTATTTTCATCTGCTTGAGTAATGTAGACACAACTTTGCTGAAGGTAGAGAAATTCTTTTTTCACAATATAACCTGACATTTTCTTCCTTCTAAATTCTGCCTGAGGGACCATAAATTACAGAAGCAGTTTTTTTCATGGTTTAAATATGACATTCCTGGATGAATGGTCTGTTGAACAAGCAGAAGATGAACTGATACCATGAGTTTGATGAAATATCTACTTGTTGCATGTGCACTATGAGAGATTTGACTTTGGCATGTTGAAAATATACTGTTATATAATTAAGACCAATTAACTAACTTTTGTATGTAAATGGAGATGAATCTGCAACAAATAAAAACTGTGAGATACATTTGGCAAGACATTTTTATGTCTTTCCCCGAAGCATAATCTCACCTGGTGAAAGGACAGTTCCCAGGCTACATTACTGGATATTCCAAATAAATTAAAAATAGTGATGATAAAAATCTAGTTATTCTAAGCTAATTTCAAGAAAGAAGAGAATGATTCAGTATCTGAGGGTCATCGCATCTTATTCCTGTGGTATAAGAAAACCAGAGCTTTTTCATTAATTGCATGTGATTTAATTTCTGAAAGCATAGAAGCAGAGGCGTCAGAGTGACTAATTAATATGTGTCACTGTAAGGAGGACTAGTTGGCTGCACGTCTCTGTGAGAAGACACTGAGTGCAGAGGGTGGAAGCATGAATATATAAAGAAAATAAATAGGAAACATTGACCTCGAAGTCAAGAACCCTTATTTCAGATCCTGGCTCTCTTCTGATCTGCATGAGAATATTAGCTCTCCCCACTCACAGGATTTGGAATTTTAAATATAGTAATGTATTTGAAAATCTCCAGCATTATATAAGGCTAATGGTAGTATTCAGTAAATATTCTAATCCATCCCCCTTGCTTTATTACTTTGCATCTTTTTAAAAGGGTATATTTAGCATTATTTATAGTCTAATTTTTGTATTAAATAATGGTGAGATTCTGAAGAAATATGACATGCCAAGAAAGTAGAATTCAAATGTCTGCATTGAAAAAGTTCATTTTCTTGAAAGAAATAATTATTAAGTATATACAGTATATTAAGTGCTAAACTAAATTTTAGGGATATAATGGTGACTTAATAAAACAAAGTCCCTGTTGGCATAAAGTTTAACGATCAATGAGAGATACAAAGGCATAAGTGGGGAAGTTGGCTCATTTCAGCATAGGAAAAATACAAGAAACTTCTCATCTCATGTCATGTAACTAGAGTCCTAATGCCAGACATTCATGCAAGGGGCTCGTCCCTCAACACTCCACCTTTGTCTGGTAGGTTGTTCAGAAGGTCATTTGGCTGTCCACTCTAATTAGCATATTATGCTTTTATTATTATAGATTGGTGGAGGAATAAAGGAGTTAAATGATTATGTTGTATATAATTAAATTTTGTGGGAAATCTTTATGGTTTGGAGAATAATAGAATGACAGCAGATCTTCCCCTTTTTGATTTTATGGTAACTATTAGGGGAATGAATACTTTTGAATCTCCACTCTATATGCTCCTGGAGCTGTGGATGGCACTGTGAATAAGACAGACACTGGACACGTCCTTGTTTTCTTGGCCTTTACAGCCTAATGGGAGATAGCAAGAAAGGAATCAACAACTAAGCCAGTTAGGGACCTGATCAATGCTGTGCAGGAGATAAGTAAGGCATGAAGAACAAGGGTGAGGTGCCCTTTTAGGAGTTACCAGGGAAGGGCTCTCAACAGAAGTAGCTTTTAGCTGAAATCTGATGGCATAAAGGACTCAGCCTGCAGAAGGAAAAGGAAGAGCAATTCCAGCTAAGGCAACTAACAACTTCTGAGTAAAAAATATTATTTTCAAACTCACTGGCCCATTCCGTGATGGGGGCCATGTTTATAGAGAGGGATCCCACCACTGAAACCTCCCAAGAGTGAATCTCTCTGTAGGATGGAATCAGAGACCTTTCCTTATACGATACCATTTTTGAAGGTTTTAATCATTGCATAGTCCTAATCATCAAGTTTGCTTTTCATAGTTGATAAGTTTCCCCAAATAAAAGGCAGCAATTTTCAACTACATATTATTATGCACTTTTTAGGTGCACCAAATATTTTGAGAGAAATGGGTTTCCATTCTTTCAGGGAGTACTCTTAGTTTTTTACTGCATTTTAAATTCAGTCTGTTTGATTTTTTTTATTTTCAGTTTCTTAATTTCTGGTAAAGCATCTTTATTTGTTCTTTGTTAGTCCTGTAATATGGCACTAAACTGCTACAATGTTTTCTTTCCCGTAACATTGTCCATTTGCTTAGGCAGAGATTGGCTACATTGTTACCAAAGATCAAAGGGAAGGGACTTAACAAAATTTAAAAAATACATTTGAATAACATTGTATGAAAAGGGGAGCAAGAAGATACCAATATTTGAAATATACAATTTGTATTTTCTTTGGTCCATGCATCTTTTCCTCTTTATTTTGGAATCAGGAAAAATAAAAATATTTTCCCAATCATTAAAATGCAATTATTTCCAACTTCTTAACTTAGTTTACTTATTATTTTTCCTAAACCAAAATCCCTCGTCTCCCTTCAAAAAAAGAAATAAAATGAACTTTATTAGTATATGCATAAAAGAGATTTGTAGATGTTAATACAGTGCATTTAAAGAAAGTTTTTACATTCATTTTTTAAAAAGTTATCTGAAAATTATTTGCCATGATGAAGATGAAAAGGATTTATGACAGCACTGTGAAATACTCCTGCAGCATTTTCTCTTGGTGTTTTGGGTTTTGTTTTTTTGAGTAAATAAATTTAGGATATTTGAAAAAAGATAATATCTAATGACTGTTGGACACCAACAGAGATCATCCAGTTTTTATCTAGAACTGACTTTGATAACAGTTCGTAGGTACTCAATTTCTTGCACCCTACTTAAGAAGTGTACCCCATTGACCCATTTGGCTAAAATATGAATGAGGCAGTGGCTCTGGGAGATTGAGATTCCAAACCATGTGTAACTTCACTTCTCATTTAGTTAGGTGAGACACCTGGTGTATCCAAATATGATGAAGTTTTGAATTACAGGATTTTATATTCAGTAAAGTAACAAATCTGTTATTTAGTTAATGAGAACCTGGTTTATAGTCTTTCCCCAAACGACATTGAAAGGCTGCCCAAACCTGAACTTAATAAACATGGGTACTTCAAGATATTTAGTTTCTAGTAATTTTTATGCTATGCAGTATATTTGATTTTAGGAAATAATATAGCATTAAATGTCATTTTAGATGTTCCTCTTACATATCAAGTGGAAGGAAGCCGGCAAGCTCTGAAAGTTTACTTCTACCTTGATAGTTATCATTTTGAACAACTGCCTCAACGATTGAAAAATGGAGGAGGTTTCAAAATTCATCCTGTTCTTTTTGCACAAGGTAAACTGCTTCCTTTTTTTTTTTTTTACTTCATGTACCTAAATTACTCTATCTTGATTAATTTAAAAATATAAACTTAATTGTAATCATTATCATGGTTTTTCCATTAATTAAAAAAATTATGTATAATGCCAAGCTAATATATTTACTAATGGGAATGTTTATTAAGAAAATAATCACATATGGTTTAAATATTTATAAAATAAGATTACAGCATTATTTATAGTACATTAACAACTGGTTCAAATAAATAAAGATAATTTAATGTGGCTTAAATAAATGATAGAGCCATTAAAGTTGTATTATTTACAATAGTTTATGATATAGAAAAAGGTTCACATATACACATTCAGATTATGAAAAAAAATTTATATTATAATATCAGTTATGTCATACATGTATTTATGTACTTATATGTATTTAAAATGCTTTAAAAATAATTAGATGATTAATGATGATATTTTATTCTTTGAGTTTTTATGCATTATGTCAATGAATATGCATTTGATTTGTAAATAAAAAATTTCTTTTGGAAATGAGCAGTGAAGAAATTAAGTAGAAGCAATGCAGTAGAAGAAATTAAGATTAACACGAGTGAGAAGATTCTTACAGTGAACGTGTTTCCAAAGGAAGGTCCCACACCTTTTTTTTTATTTTTGGAGTTATAAATACAGCCTAGAAAAGATCAGAAGTCCTGATTATTGTGTAGTTTTCTCTAGTCTAAGTCTTTTTTTTAATCCATGCTGTGATCACAAGATTATATCCATTTTTCTGAGTGGTATGATAGAACATTTCATTTTTTTCTTCTGAGTTTTCAAGACCTGCGTTGGTTTTGCTGGAGAATTTTGTAATCTTACAAAAAAAAAAATGAGAAGAGGAATAAAATCAACCTTTGTAACTGAAGAGCAGACGGCAAATCAAACCTAAATTCACTATCAAGTGAAATTTCTGCTTGTACCACATGCCTATTATTTTAATTCTAAAAACAATGACCACCAAGAACAGATGCATGGCAAGAATACATTTTAGCAAAGGAAATTTTCAGCGATGAGAGGATCTTAGGAGTTATTATAAGATATTTTTTCCCTCCCTCACCCTCTCCGTCCTTCTCCTCCACCTCTGCTCTCTCTCCCTCCCTCCTTCCCTCCCTCCCTCCCTTTCTCTCAATCTCTCAAACTCCCTCCCTCCCTCCTTCCCTTTAG
Organism: Antrozous pallidus; assembly: GCA_027563665.1. Taxonomy (NCBI): domain Eukaryota; kingdom Metazoa; phylum Chordata; class Mammalia; order Chiroptera; family Vespertilionidae; genus Antrozous; species Antrozous pallidus. Next base: position 39,495,247 of record CM050510.1, read on the forward strand.
TATTGCTATTTGCCTTTTCTCTATAATAGAAGTGTCAACCAAATTTACCATTGACAATGACAGTTCGAAACAAATGTGGGTGATTGGCACCAGCAAGAACATTATATGTTTCTCACATGCATGAGTCAACTTGGCCTTTTATCCTATATAATAAAAATCTAATATGCTAAGTGTCCAGCCATTTGACCTTTTTACAAGTTGCTATGACACACACACACTGACCACCATGGGACAGACACTCTAACTGATAGGTTAGTGTGCTGCTGGGATCCGGCCAATTGAGACTGGGTAAGATGGGCCGGATATGTGCTGGAGTCCTCCTCAGTCCCTCCCCGGCCCAGATCATGTACCGATGAGGTCCCTCAGCATGGCCTACACCCTCTTGCAATCTGGGACCCCTTGGGGGATGTTGGAGAGCCGGTTTTGGCCCGATCCCCACAGGCCAGACCAAGAGACCCCACCAGAGCATGAATCCATGCACCAGACTGGTTTTGGCCCAATCCCCATAGGCCAGGCTGAGGGAACCCACTGACCGGTGCACAAATTCATGCACGAGGCCTCTAGTATATATAGAATAAACTTGCTTAATTGCACATGCTTTCTGATGTAGCTAAAGTTTTTCAGCCCAGTGAAGCACCCCAACTTCTTTTTCAGATAATTGTCAGCAACACAGCAGTAAGTATCAGCATGAAGCAGATTATTATTATAGATCATGCAGAGAGAACAAAGGGTAAATTATTTAACTGCAACAGTGTTTGACTATATACTGAGCAATGAGAAAACCTGAAGTCCTTTTCAAGGTCTACCATTTCTTCTTTTCAATTGCGTCAAGTTTCTAAACTTTCTAAATCTTCATTTTCTGGCTAATGAAAAAAAATAGCGTTCTGCCAATCTCCTACCTACCTACTCCAGGACTTCTGTGAGAATCAAATGAGATGAGGCAGGGGAAAACACTTCACAGACATTTGGTTAAAGTGAAAAATGTTTCCATCTGGCTATAAAGCAAGTCATGTTCCTGGGCTGAAGAAACTGCAAGGAGGCTAGTCGCTAGGGAGAGGAAGCCAGGCGTTGCTACATGATGTCATTACCCCAGCAACTGTTTCCAGGCTGGGCGGGGCTGTGGCTGCATTTTGCACCATGAGCTCTTGGTAATGTCGGCTACAATTTGGTGGGCTGTCACTCCAGGGTGGTGCTGGGACCTATGTCCCACTTAGGGGAAGCTGAATGTTGCTTTGTGGATGTCAGGTTCCCTGTGCCATTTCTCTGTAAATGGCTAGTGTGCTTCACAGCAGCTCTTGGGTTGAGCATCTGCCCTCAGGTGGTTAGTGTGTGACATAGTGACCAATCAGATAGTCAGACACTTAGCATATTAGCCTTTTAAAGTATAGGCTATCTCTTTCTTTCTTTCTCCTCATCTCTGAAATCAATAAAAAATATATTTTAAAAATGTAATTTAAAAAGAAACTACAGTAAATGTTAGTTTTAGTAGTCACACAGCAGTAAAATTTGAAAAATGAATTGAATAAGCATCCGTGGAAATAGTTGTGCAGTTGAGGTCACAGGTAAAGAAGACTTGGAAACAGTTTGTCTCATTGAGAGTCGTCATTGATAAAGTTGTCTGTAGAAAGGGCTTGCAGGAGTTCCTCTGCATTCATAAAACTCCCATGAGGAATCATTAGTAGCTCTCAGTATTCATCAGATTGAGGGAAGCACATTAGATACAGCCCTGGTTTGAGTGGAGACTACTCTCTGGTAATTGAAAGTGTTGATAAATGGAAGAGATTCCAAATGGAATCTATTCTGGGATAAACATTTGTTTGGAGGGTTTTAGTTCTGTGCGGACATGCATACAAGGGTCTTTGCTAGCAAATAAGAATATAGAAATATGAGATGAATTTGAAAACTTCCTGGGAAATTTATTAACATCATCCCTCTGAAAGCTGTCAGTAGTACTGTATATTTGAACAGGAAGTGAATGAACTGCCTTCTCCCAATTTTCTTACTGGAATGGTATTTGGACAGAAGAGGGCACACTCATGGAGGGGGCACCCTGCAGAGATGGCACCAATAATTAGACCAGGAATTCCAGGGTTGGAGGCCATTGGAGAGCACACCAGGAAACATGCATTGCTGAAGATCAGAGCTGCAGAACAGAAATATAGGCATGCAAAACGAGTTGCACAGATTTCCAAGATGAGGGGCACAGATAGTCAGGAAAGTCAGCACAAATCATCACACAGTGCCAGAAGGTGAAGGTCACACTAAAACTATCTTCTGTAAATACATCCTGGGGTGGGGTGAGATAAAGGAAATAAGAAATGGGAATAAAGGAGGTTATTGAGGGTCACTTCCTCCTCACTGACTTTCCATTCATCCCCACAGGCCTAGTTTCTTGCTGTCTCTCTGTGGTTCCCAATAATGTCTGCATATTCGTCACCTTGGGAAGGTTTAGAAAATACCCAGGCTTGGTCCCAAACTAAACCAATTACATCACAATCTCTGGAAAATGGGGCCCAAATGCTGGAATATTTTAGCCTTCCTGGTGATTCTGAATGTCCACTGGGAGTGAGAAGGCACAGGACTATGTGGAATATGAAACACTGTGCAATTATCCAGTAAATATTTGCTTAATTAGAATAATCAATTTCACAAATGTTTGACCCTTCTAGATCCTGGGCAATTGGAGAGAGGGAGCTGGGCCTTTTTGCTTCTGCATTGTTAGGTCATTAGGATGCAGGCTGCCCTGAGAGGAGATGTAATTGGATGCGACAAATTTCCAGCAAAGGCTGAAGATGCTTTAGAGAGCTGTCGACTTAGGATGTTTTTCTGGTTATTCTAGCAACCTGGGAATAGTTTTGAAGGGGAATCTGAGTGGGTGACTCTCAGAGCATCTGCCATAGTTCACCTCTCACTCTCAGATCCGTTCATTTTTTAAGAATCAGGAGTGTGTCCTTCATAACTGATGGACCTCCCTTCCTGGGAGGATAATTGAGAAGACATGTTAAGGGGACAAGCTATGGCCCTTTGCTACAGCTGGTCTTGGGCTGCAATAGTTTTTCATTTTTCCTCTTCTGCCACCCATTACAAATTAGCCTTGTTCTCAGCCTGAGTCTCTGCTGGTCTCCACGGCATGACTAGGACCTTCATCCCGGAGGGTCAAAAGTGGGCAAGGGCGTACCAAGAGGGACCTGAGTGGATTACCTGGATGCCAATTCATATTATGCATCATGACTACTCCCTTACAATGATCAGGGTCTATTAGTCTTGCCAACATGTTATTTGCTCTTCTTGGCTGCTGATGCCTTGGCACAGGAATCTCCAGTGCCCAGGGGGCAACCACAGCTTACAGTTCCGTGGGACCCCTGCTTTGTCTTCTAGGGAAAATGTGCCCCTTTGAGGATTGGAATCTTTAAACTCGGAGCCAGAGCTTCAGGGATGGAACGAACACATTCCCTACATGAGGCATTGGTACTGAATTTGTATTCATTTCCAGGACTGCCACACAATGGCCACAAACTAGGTGGCTTACAACAACAGAAATATATTCTATCAGAGTTCTTGAGGCTAACAGTCTGAAAACAAGATGTCCACAGAATGAGAATTAAGGTAAAATGCTAAGGAGAGGTCAAATTGTAAAGTTGGGACCTTAATGTATATTTGACCTACTTTCCCGAGAATAGAAATTTAATTTGGCAAAAAGTCATTCCATTTTCTTTCTTTCTTTTTTTTTTTTAAACAAATACCAAGCCATGGACCTAAAAAGGGGAATGTGGTTCCATACAAAGTTTACTTTTTAAATATAGAACTCATCTTTTTTATTCATTTCCCCACAATACCTTGCAGGTACCATAAAATTTTGTGAAACTGGTGAAATTATTAGAATCTCTTCTTATAAAAATTTTTTTCATGGTTGTGAATTTTAACTGTTGTTAATTTGAAAATATTGTCGAGAAGAGTGATGAAAATGTCCATTTGTTTTTAAATTATAACAAATGTTTAGAGCAGGGCTGGACATTCTGGTTAAAGTCAAGCCATCCAGACTTTTATAAAAATTAGATCCCAGGTGTTTTCTTCTTTCCCTCCCACCTGCCCTGTTCCCCTCTTACTCCTTCCTAGTGTTTTTCCAGGCTCTTTGGTCTTGAGTCATGGCTAAGCACACTCCTGTATAATCTATATGCCCTGGAAACTGGATGGTGTCCACTGAGCATTGGGCATGTTGCCTAGAACATAAAACACGTGCCATGAATGATAGGAGTAGACGTGGGCTTCTTAATACTATTATTTACCTTAATTCAAGAACCATAATTAGTAGGTAGTCTTCTTTTCTATTTCACAAATGAGGAACCTGAGGATCTCAGATATTAATGGACATGCCCAAGGTCACGCAGCTACTGTGGAATAGTAGGTGTGGTTTAACTCCAAGGCAGGGGCTTTCATTATTAGCTTTACAACCAGTAAAAGGAATCCACATCGAAGTCTGACCATTGATAGATCAAATCCTCCTGGAATATTTGAAGATTGATTTTTCAGGAAGACTTTTTTGTATGACTTCTGTGTATTCAGGACCCGAAGCTTGCTGAACTATTCTAATTAATGCATAAGTTTTAAGGAATAAACAAATAAACAATCATTGAAACAAGCACCACATTTTATTTCCTTTGCTGAACTAAATGTAGTATTCTTTCTGTCTAATTTTGCACAGATGCTTTTCTTGATTATAGGCCAGTATTTCCATTTTTAAAATTTCAAATGCA